>CM054776.1:12791212-14165569 GCA_028984075.1 Pieris mannii | reverse complement strand
ACCTAACCTAACCTAACCTAACCTAACCTAACCTAACCTAACCTAACCTAACCTAACCTAACCTAACCTAACCTAACCTAACCTAACCTAACCTAACCTAACCTAACCTAACCTAACCTAACCTAACCTAACCTAACCTAACCTAACCTAACCTAACCTAACCTAACCTAACCTAACCTAACCTAACCTAACCTAACCTAACCTAACCTAACCTAACCTAACCTAACCTAACCTAACCTAACCTAACCTAACCTAACCTAACCTAACCTAACCTAACCTAACCTAACCTAACCTAACCTAACCTAACCTAACCTAACCTAACCTAACCTAACCTAACCTAACCTAACCTAACCTAACCTAACCTAACCTAACCTAACCTAACCTAACCTAACCTAACCTAACCTAACCTAACCTAACCTAACCTAACCTAACCTAACCTAACCTAACCTAACCTAACCTAACCTAACCTAACCTAACCTAACCTAACCTAACCTAACCTAACCTAACCTAACCTAACCTAACCTAACCTAACCTAACCTAACCTAACCTAACCTAACCTAACCTAACCTAACCTAACCTAACCTAACCTAACCTAACCTAACCTAACCTAACCTAACCTAACCTAACCTAACCTAACCTAACCTAACCTAACCTAACCTAACCTAACCTAACCTAACCTAACCTAACCTAACCTAACCTAACCTAACCTAACCTAACCTAACCTAACCTAACCTAACCTAACCTAACCTAACCTAACCTAACCTAACCTAACCTAACCTAACCTAACCTAACCTAACCTAACCTAACCTAACCTAACCTAACCTAACCTAACCTAACCTAACCTAACCTAACCTAACCTAACCTAACCTAACCTAACCTAACCTAACCTAACCTAACCTAACCTAACCTAACCTAACCTAACCTAACCTAACCTAACCTAACCTAACCTAACCTAACCTAACCTAACCTAACCTAACCTAACCTAACCTAACCTAACCTAACCTAACCTAACCTAACCTAACCTAACCTAACCTAACCTAACCTAACCTAACCTAACCTAACCTAACCTAACCTAACCTAACCTAACCTAACCTAACCTAACCTAACCTAACCTAACCTAACCTAACCTAACCTAACCTAACCTAACCTAACCTAACCTAACCTAACCTAACCTAACCTAACCTAACCTAACCTAACCTAACCTAACCTAACCTAACCTAACCTAACCTAACCTAACCTAACCTAACCTAACCTAACCTAACCTAACCTAACCTAACCTAACCTAACCTAACCTAACCTAACCTAACCTAACCTAACCTAACCTAACCTAACCTAACCTAACCTAACCTAACCTAACCTAACCTAACCTAACCTAACCTAACCTAACCTAACCTAACCTAACCTAACCTAACCTAACCTAACCTAACCTAACCTAACCTAACCTAACCTAACCTAACCTAACCTAACCTAACCTAACCTAACCTAACCTAACCTAACCTAACCTAACCTAACCTAACCTAACCTAACCTAACCTAACCTAACCTAACCTAACCTAACCTAACCTAACCTAACCTAACCTAACCTAACCTAACCTAACCTAACCTAACCTAACCTAACCTAACCTAACCTAACCTAACCTAACCTAACCTAACCTAACCTAACCTAACCTAACCTAACCTAACCTAACCTAACCTAACCTAACCTAACCTAACCTAACCTAACCTAACCTAACCTAACCTAACCTAACCTAACCTAACCTAACCTAACCTAACCTAACCTAACCTAACCTAACCTAACCTAACCTAACCTAACCTAACCTAACCTAACCTAACCTAACCTAACCTAACCTAACCTAACCTAACCTAACCTAACCTAACCTAACCTAACCTAACCTAACCTAACCTAACCTAACCTAACCTAACCTAACCTAACCTAACCTAACCTAACCTAACCTAACCTAACCTAACCTAACCTAACCTAACCTAACCTAACCTAACCTAACCTAACCTAACCTAACCTAACCTAACCTAACCTAACCTAACCTAACCTAACCTAACCTAACCTAACCTAACCTAACCTAACCTAACCTAACCTAACCTAACCTAACCTAACCTAACCTAACCTAACCTAACCTAACCTAACCTAACCTAACCTAACCTAACCTAACCTAACCTAACCTAACCTAACCTAACCTAACCTAACCTAACCTAACCTAACCTAACCTAACCTAACCTAACCTAACCTAACCTAACCTAACCTAACCTAACCTAACCTAACCTAACCTAACCTAACCTAACCTAACCTAACCTAACCTAACCTAACCTAACCTAACCTAACCTAACCTAACCTAACCTAACCTAACCTAACCTAACCTAACCTAACCTAACCTAACCTAACCTAACCTAACCTAACCTAACCTAACCTAACCTAACCTAACCTAACCTAACCTAACCTAACCTAACCTAACCTAACCTAACCTAACCTAACCTAACCTAACCTAACCTAACCTAACCTAACCTAACCTAACCTAACCTAACCTAACCTAACCTAACCTAACCTAACCTAACCTAACCTAACCTAACCTAACCTAACCTAACCTAACCTAACCTAACCTAACCTAACCTAACCTAACCTAACCTAACCTAACCTAACCTAACCTAACCTAACCTAACCTAACCTAACCTAACCTAACCTAACCTAACCTAACCTAACCTAACCTAACCTAACCTAACCTAACCTAACCTAACCTAACCTAACCTAACCTAACCTAACCTAACCTAACCTAACCTAACCTAACCTAACCTAACCTAACCTAACCTAACCTAACCTAACCTAACCTAACCTAACCTAACCTAACCTAACCTAACCTAACCTAACCTAACCTAACCTAACCTAACCTAACCTAACCTAACCTAACCTAACCTAACCTAACCTAACCTAACCTAACCTAACCTAACCTAACCTAACCTAACCTAACCTAACCTAACCTAACCTAACCTAACCTAACCTAACCTAACCTAACCTAACCTAACCTAACCTAACCTAACCTAACCTAACCTAACCTAACCTAACCTAACCTAACCTAACCTAACCTAACCTAACCTAACCTAACCTAACCTAACCTAACCTAACCTAACCTAACCTAACCTAACCTAACCTAACCTAACCTAACCTAACCTAACCTAACCTAACCTAACCTAACCTAACCTAACCTAACCTAACCTAACCTAACCTAACCTAACCTAACCTAACCTAACCTAACCTAACCTAACCTAACCTAACCTAACCTAACCTAACCTAACCTAACCTAACCTAACCTAACCTAACCTAACCTAACCTAACCTAACCTAACCTAACCTAACCTAACCTAACCTAACCTAACCTAACCTAACCTAACCTAACCTAACCTAACCTAACCTAACCTAACCTAACCTAACCTAACCTAACCTAACCTAACCTAACCTAACCTAACCTAACCTAACCTAACCTAACCTAACCTAACCTAACCTAACCTAACCTAACCTAACCTAACCTAACCTAACCTAACCTAACCTAACCTAACCTAACCTAACCTAACCTAACCTAACCTAACCTAACCTAACCTAACCTAACCTAACCTAACCTAACCTAACCTAACCTAACCTAACCTAACCTAACCTAACCTAACCTAACCTAACCTAACCTAACCTAACCTAACCTAACCTAACCTAACCTAACCTAACCTAACCTAACCTAACCTAACCTAACCTAACCTAACCTAACCTAACCTAACCTAACCTAACCTAACCTAACCTAACCTAACCTAACCTAACCTAACCTAACCTAACCTAACCTAACCTAACCTAACCTAACCTAACCTAACCTAACCTAACCTAACCTAACCTAACCTAACCTAACCTAACCTAACCTAACCTAACCTAACCTAACCTAACCTAACCTAACCTAACCTAACCTAACCTAACCTAACCTAACCTAACCTAACCTAACCTAACCTAACCTAACCTAACCTAACCTAACCTAACCTAACCTAACCTAACCTAACCTAACCTAACCTAACCTAACCTAACCTAACCTAACCTAACCTAACCTAACCTAACCTAACCTAACCTAACCTAACCTAACCTAACCTAACCTAACCTAACCTAACCTAACCTAACCTAACCTAACCTAACCTAACCTAACCTAACCTAACCTAACCTAACCTAACCTAACCTAACCTAACCTAACCTAACCTAACCTAACCTAACCTAACCTAACCTAACCTAACCTAACCTAACCTAACCTAACCTAACCTAACCTAACCTAACCTAACCTAACCTAACCTAACCTAACCTAACCTAACCTAACCTAACCTAACCTAACCTAACCTAACCTAACCTAACCTAACCTAACCTAACCTAACCTAACCTAACCTAACCTAACCTAACCTAACCTAACCTAACCTAACCTAACCTAACCTAACCTAACCTAACCTAACCTAACCTAACCTAACCTAACCTAACCTAACCTAACCTAACCTAACCTAACCTAACCTAACCTAACCTAACCTAACCTAACCTAACCTAACCTAACCTAACCTAACCTAACCTAACCTAACCTAACCTAACCTAACCTAACCTAACCTAACCTAACCTAACCTAACCTAACCTAACCTAACCTAACCTAACCTAACCTAACCTAACCTAACCTAACCTAACCTAACCTAACCTAACCTAACCTAACCTAACCTAACCTAACCTAACCTAACCTAACCTAACCTAACCTAACCTAACCTAACCTAACCTAACCTAACCTAACCTAACCTAACCTAACCTAACCTAACCTAACCTAACCTAACCTAACCTAACCTAACCTAACCTAACCTAACCTAACCTAACCTAACCTAACCTAACCTAACCTAACCTAACCTAACCTAACCTAACCTAACCTAACCTAACCTAACCTAACCTAACCTAACCTAACCTAACCTAACCTAACCTAACCTAACCTAACCTAACCTAACCTAACCTAACCTAACCTAACCTAACCTAACCTAACCTAACCTAACCTAACCTAACCTAACCTAACCTAACCTAACCTAACCTAACCTAACCTAACCTAACCTAACCTAACCTAACCTAACCTAACCTAACCTAACCTAACCTAACCTAACCTAACCTAACCTAACCTAACCTAACCTAACCTAACCTAACCTAACCTAACCTAACCTAACCTAACCTAACCTAACCTAACCTAACCTAACCTAACCTAACCTAACCTAACCTAACCTAACCTAACCTAACCTAACCTAACCTAACCTAACCTAACCTAACCTAACCTAACCTAACCTAACCTAACCTAACCTAACCTAACCTAACCTAACCTAACCTAACCTAACCTAACCTAACCTAACCTAACCTAACCTAACCTAACCTAACCTAACCTAACCTAACCTAACCTAACCTAACCTAACCTAACCTAACCTAACCTAACCTAACCTAACCTAACCTAACCTAACCTAACCTAACCTAACCTAACCTAACCTAACCTAACCTAACCTAACCTAACCTAACCTAACCTAACCTAACCTAACCTAACCTAACCTAACCTAACCTAACCTAACCTAACCTAACCTAACCTAACCTAACCTAACCTAACCTAACCTAACCTAACCTAACCTAACCTAACCTAACCTAACCTAACCTAACCTAACCTAACCTAACCTAACCTAACCTAACCTAACCTAACCTAACCTAACCTAACCTAACCTAACCTAACCTAACCTAACCTAACCTAACCTAACCTAACCTAACCTAACCTAACCTAACCTAACCTAACCTAACCTAACCTAACCTAACCTAACCTAACCTAACCTAACCTAACCTAACCTAACCTAACCTAACCTAACCTAACCTAACCTAACCTAACCTAACCTAACCTAACCTAACCTAACCTAACCTAACCTAACCTAACCTAACCTAACCTAACCTAACCTAACCTAACCTAACCTAACCTAACCTAACCTAACCTAACCTAACCTAACCTAACCTAACCTAACCTAACCTAACCTAACCTAACCTAACCTAACCTAACCTAACCTAACCTAACCTAACCTAACCTAACCTAACCTAACCTAACCTAACCTAACCTAACCTAACCTAACCTAACCTAGACCTAACCTAACCTAACCTAACCTAACCTAACCTAACCTAACCTAACCTAACCTAACCTAACCTAACCTAACCTAACCTAACCTAACCTAACCTAACCTAACCTAACCTAACCTAACCTAACCTAACCTAACCTAACCTAACCTAACCTAACCTAACCTAACCTAACCTAACCTAACCTAACCTAACCTAACCTAACCTAACCTAACCTAACCTAACCTAACCTAACCTAACCTAACCTAACCTAACCTAACCTAACCTAACCTAACCTAACCTAACCTAACCTAACCTAACCTAACCTAACCTAACCTAACCTAACCTAACCTAACCTAACCTAACCTAACCTAACCTAACCTAACCTAACCTAACCTAACCTAACCTAACCTAACCTAACCTAACCTAACCTAACCTAACCTAACCTAACCTAACCTAACCTAACCTAACCTAACCTAACCTAACCTAACCTAACCTAACCTAACCTAACCTAACCTAACCTAACCTAACCTAACCTAACCTAACCTAACCTAACCTAACCTAACCTAACCTAACCTAACCTAACCTAACCTAACCTAACCTAACCTAACCTAACCTAACCTAACCTAACCTAACCTAACCTAACCTAACCTAACCTAACCTAACCTAACCTAACCTAACCTAACCTAACCTAACCTAACCTAACCTAACCTAACCTAACCTAACCTAACCTAACCTAACCTAACCTAACCTAACCTAACCTAACCTAACCTAACCTAACCTAACCTAACCTAACCTAACCTAACCTAACCTAACCTAACCTAACCTAACCTAACCTAACCTAACCTAACCTAACCTAACCTAACCTAACCTAACCTAACCTAACCTAACCTAACCTAACCTAACCTAACCTAACCTAACCTAACCTAACCTAACCTAACCTAACCTAACCTAACCTAACCTAACCTAACCTAACCTAACCTAACCTAACCTAACCTAACCTAACCTAACCTAACCTAACCTAACCTAACCTAACCTAACCTAACCTAACCTAACCTAACCTAACCTAACCTAACCTAACCTAACCTAACCTAACCTAACCTAACCTAACCTAACCTAACCTAACCTAACCTAACCTAACCTAACCTAACCTAACCTAACCTAACCTAACCTAACCTAACCTAACCTAACCTAACCTAACCTAACCTAACCTAACCTAACCTAACCTAACCTAACCTAACCTAACCTAACCTAACCTAACCTAACCTAACCTAACCTAACCTAACCTAACCTAACCTAACCTAACCTAACCTAACCTAACCTAACCTAACCTAACCTAACCTAACCTAACCTAACCTAACCTAACCTAACCTAACCTAACCTAACCTAACCTAACCTAACCTAACCTAACCTAACCTAACCTAACCTAACCTAACCTAACCTAACCTAACCTAACCTAACCTAACCTAACCTAACCTAACCTAACCTAACCTAACCTAACCTAACCTAACCTAACCTAACCTAACCTAACCTAACCTAACCTAACCTAACCTAACCTAACCTAACCTAACCTAACCTAACCTAACCTAACCTAACCTAACCTAACCTAACCTAACCTAACCTAACCTAACCTAACCTAACCTAACCTAACCTAACCTAACCTAACCTAACCTAACCTAACCTAACCTAACCTAACCTAACCTAACCTAACCTAACCTAACCTAACCTAACCTAACCTAACCTAACCTAACCTAACCTAACCTAACCTAACCTAACCTAACCTAACCTAACCTAACCTAACCTAACCTAACCTAACCTAACCTAACCTAACCTAACCTAACCTAACCTAACCTAACCTAACCTAACCTAACCTAACCTAACCTAACCTAACCTAACCTAACCTAACCTAACCTAACCTAACCTAACCTAACCTAACCTAACCTAACCTAACCTAACCTAACCTAACCTAACCTAACCTAACCTAACCTAACCTAACCTAACCTAACCTAACCTAACCTAACCTAACCTAACCTAACCTAACCTAACCTAACCTAACCTAACCTAACCTAACCTAACCTAACCTAACCTAACCTAACCTAACCTAACCTAACCTAACCTAACCTAACCTAACCTAACCTAACCTAACCTAACCTAACCTAACCTAACCTAACCTAACCTAACCTAACCTAACCTAACCTAACCTAACCTAACCTAACCTAACCTAACCTAACCTAACCTAACCTAACCTAACCTAACCTAACCTAACCTAACCTAACCTAACCTAACCTAACCTAACCTAACCTAACCTAACCTAACCTAACCTAACCTAACCTAACCTAACCTAACCTAACCTAACCTAACCTAACCTAACCTAACCTAACCTAACCTAACCTAACCTAACCTAACCTAACCTAACCTAACCTAACCTAACCTAACCTAACCTAACCTAACCTAACCTAACCTAACCTAACCTAACCTAACCTAACCTAACCTAACCTAACCTAACCTAACCTAACCTAACCTAACCTAACCTAACCTAACCTAACCTAACCTAACCTAACCTAACCTAACCTAACCTAACCTAACCTAACCTAACCTAACCTAACCTAACCTAACCTAACCTAACCTAACCTAACCTAACCTAACCTAACCTAACCTAACCTAACCTAACCTAACCTAACCTAACCTAACCTAACCTAACCTAACCTAACCTAACCTAACCTAACCTAACCTAACCTAACCTAACCTAACCTAACCTAACCTAACCTAACCTAACCTAACCTAACCTAACCTAACCTAACCTAACCTAACCTAACCTAACCTAACCTAACCTAACCTAACCTAACCTAACCTAACCTAACCTAACCTAACCTAACCTAACCTAACCTAACCTAACCTAACCTAACCTAACCTAACCTAACCTAACCTAACCTAACCTAACCTAACCTAACCTAACCTAACCTAACCTAACCTAACCTAACCTAACCTAACCTAACCTAACCTAACCTAACCTAACCTAACCTAACCTAACCTAACCTAACCTAACCTAACCTAACCTAACCTAACCTAACCTAACCTAACCTAACCTAACCTAACCTAACCTAACCTAACCTAACCTAACCTAACCTAACCTAACCTAACCTAACCTAACCTAACCTAACCTAACCTAACCTAACCTAACCTAACCTAACCTAACCTAACCTAACCTAACCTAACCTAACCTAACCTAACCTAACCTAACCTAACCTAACCTAACCTAACCTAACCTAACCTAACCTAACCTAACCTAACCTAACCTAACCTAACCTAACCTAACCTAACCTAACCTAACCTAACCTAACCTAACCTAACCTAACCTAACCTAACCTAACCTAACCTAACCTAACCTAACCTAACCTAACCTAACCTAACCTAACCTAACCTAACCTAACCTAACCTAACCTAACCTAACCTAACCTAACCTAACCTAACCTAACCTAACCTAACCTAACCTAACCTAACCTAACCTAACCTAACCTAACCTAACCTAACCTAACCTAACCTAACCTAACCTAACCTAACCTAACCTAACCTAACCTAACCTAACCTAACCTAACCTAACCTAACCTAACCTAACCTAACCTAACCTAACCTAACCTAACCTAACCTAACCTAACCTAACCTAACCTAACCTAACCTAACCTAACCTAACCTAACCTAACCTAACCTAACCTAACCTAACCTAACCTAACCTAACCTAACCTAACCTAACCTAACCTAACCTAACCTAACCTAACCTAACCTAACCTAACCTAACCTAACCTAACCTAACCTAACCTAACCTAACCTAACCTAACCTAACCTAACCTAACCTAACCTAACCTAACCTAACCTAACCTAACCTAACCTAACCTAACCTAACCTAACCTAACCTAACCTAACCTAACCTAACCTAACCTAACCTAACCTAACCTAACCTAACCTAACCTAACCTAACCTAACCTAACCTAACCTAACCTAACCTAACCTAACCTAACCTAACCTAACCTAACCTAACCTAACCTAACCTAACCTAACCTAACCTAACCTAACCTAACCTAACCTAACCTAACCTAACCTAACCTAACCTAACCTAACCTAACCTAACCTAACCTAACCTAACCTAACCTAACCTAACCTAACCTAACCTAACCTAACCTAACCTAACCTAACCTAACCTAACCTAACCTAACCTAACCTAACCTAACCTAACCTAACCTAACCTAACCTAACCTAACCTAACCTAACCTAACCTAACCTAACCTAACCTAACCTAACCTAACCTAACCTAACCTAACCTAACCTAACCTAACCTAACCTAACCTAACCTAACCTAACCTAACCTAACCTAACCTAACCTAACCTAACCTAACCTAACCTAACCTAACCTAACCTAACCTAACCTAACCTAACCTAACCTAACCTAACCTAACCTAACCTAACCTAACCTAACCTAACCTAACCTAACCTAACCTAACCTAACCTAACCTAACCTAACCTAACCTAACCTAACCTAACCTAACCTAACCTAACCTAACCTAACCTAACCTAACCTAACCTAACCTAACCTAACCTAACCTAACCTAACCTAACCTAACCTAACCTAACCTAACCTAACCTAACCTAACCTAACCTAACCTAACCTAACCTAACCTAACCTAACCTAACCTAACCTAACCTAACCTAACCTAACCTAACCTAACCTAACCTAACCTAACCTAACCTAACCTAACCTAACCTAACCTAACCTAACCTAACCTAACCTAACCTAACCTAACCTAACCTAACCTAACCTAACCTAACCTAACCTAACCTAACCTAACCTAACCTAACCTAACCTAACCTAACCTAACCTAACCTAACCTAACCTAACCTAACCTAACCTAACCTAACCTAACCTAACCTAACCTAACCTAACCTAACCTAACCTAACCTAACCTAACCTAACCTAACCTAACCTAACCTAACCTAACCTAACCTAACCTAACCTAACCTAACCTAACCTAACCTAACCTAACCTAACCTAACCTAACCTAACCTAACCTAACCTAACCTAACCTAACCTAACCTAACCTAACCTAACCTAACCTAACCTAACCTAACCTAACCTAACCAGTCGCAGTCCAAACGCCGTGCCGATCGGATCGTTTTTAACGTGCTCCCGACTAAAACAAGTTTTATCATTATAAAAAATAGCTAAAAATAAGTGCTATACATCAAAAGAACCGCGCTTGTGAGAGAAACACAGTGGTGTTTTTATTTTTGTGAAAAAACTTTTGTATCAAAAGATATAAGTGTGTTTTTGAATAAAAAACAAAAAGTGAATGCGGCTCGGAATTTAAAGTGATGACCCATTGTTTTTAAAAGTGCTTATATATAGTGTTAAAAAGGCGAATAAAACAGAACAAAAATATTAAAAATCCATCAACCACTTTTGGAGAAAATTGCCCTTTCACCTCTTCAATACAGAAACAGTTGCTGTTCAGCCAATCGTGAATTCGAAGTCTGTTTCAACACCTCATCTTAAAGCTCTCCAAAAGAGCTTTTCAACGACATATCGCACAACACCCAGCAGGAAAGCAGTCTGAAGTTACAACCCCGACAACTATTGAGGTAGTCGTTGGTAAAAAATTTTAAAGTTGTGGAGCTCATCACAAAGAAGTCTGAAGAGGAATAACCAAGAAAAAATTAGAGACCGTAAGAGTACATTTAAGTTTATAATACTATAAAATCCTGTTAGCCTAGCTGGTATAGTTTTTGAGTAAAAGCGAATACAATGTTATCACATGCAGTTGTTGACAAGCACTTTAACGTGGTATTTTCTTAAAAACAAAATTTCTCTGTAAACATAAGTCAGATCTTTTTTGTCAATATATATTTGAAAACCTCTCATTTTAATCAATGTATGGATAGTTTTAAATTTTAAAAATATCTTTTTGTTTTAGTTTAATAAATTATTTTAAAAGTACAATAAGTTGGTAATTGTCTCTTAACTTGGTAGCTTGTAACTCAAAGGCTACTTATATATATGTAAATATTCTAAATTGTTATGATAGTGCATTTCGTCAGCTACCTATAGACACCAATTTTATTAAGATCCGACATAGGGAAGTAATTTTAAATTGCAATATAACGCAACAAGGGCAGTTTGTAAAACTCAATAACCAAATTATACAAATTTAAGTTCTAAAAATAGATTTTAAAAGTGGCCAAGGGTGTTATTTTTAAAAATTGTTAAAATATATTAAAAATTATTTAGTAGGTTTGAAGATTCGAACATACAAAAAGTTATTTCTGAAAAGTTCAAATCCAATTACTCGGCCACTCCCAGCTCTAGGAACCCCGTGTTTGGAGTCAAACTGTCCGTCTAGCGGAGAGGAATCGTCTGGTCCTTACAGAGACTCCCCCCCCCCTTCCCCCCTCCCTTAAAAAATAGAACAAATAAAGGGGTACGGCCTGGTGTTTTATAGGGACGTGTCGCGTGCACTGAACCTTGGACCCCCCCCCTCGCCCTACTACCTCACCCCCTGGGGTTGAAAAATTGCAACCTCACGGAACATACACGTGTGACGGCTCTTTCGACTCCCCGCAAAAAGCAAAGTCGACTGAGTACGTTTACAGCGCACTCAAGCACACGTACACACAGTTATCACACACAAACACACTAAGACACAATTCACACATAAACACACAAGTGTGACGGCTCGTTCAACTCCTCGTGACTCGGGGAGAAGATTGCGGCTGTCCATTTCTACATTCGAGTTAACACACACACACACCGGCATACACACATACAAATACACGTTCAGGAACTCAAGTGTAGCACCTTATTCGACTCCGCTGATTGCAGCGGATCCTCCGAACAGGTGCACACGTGCTACGGCACACAAACACACACACACACATACACACACATACAAATAAGGCAAGGTCAGGCGGTCCTTTCGCGCGCTTTTATTAAAACAAGTGATACACCGCTCCCGAAGGTACCAGGACTGTGATATTAGGTTAAGTGACAGGGGTTCTCCTTTTGGAAACCCCTCTTAGATATAAGTGTTCTGACGCGGCTACCACCCTTTTGGGTGTAGACCTTAGAATAAGTTTAGGATATAAAAATTGACGGCTGACACCCTTTTGGGACAGCCATTAGAATAAATTTAGGAATTTATAATAATTTAATTGACAATAATTCATAAAAAATTAATAATTAAGAATATTTCATTGTTTGTAAATTATTTGTAAATTATTTATTGACCTGTCTACTACCCTATTGGGAGTAGGCCTTAGATTAAGTATAGATATAAGACAAATTATTGTTAGTAAAAATATTATTATAACTGACACGGCTACTACCCTATTGGGAGTAGCCTTAGATTAAGTATAGTTTTAAGATAAATTATATTTTAAAAAGAATATTATTAAAATTGACACGGCTACTACCCTATTGGGAGTAGACCTTAGGCTAAGTCTTTTAACTTATTAAATTCATCTGACAATCCTAATAGGCAAAATGTTGGGCATACGCACTCCACCAAAAACGGCACCTGCCATCAGGCGCAGTATAGATAAGTGGGAGGAGGCCTCCAGCCAGGCCCCTAGGGAAGCACAAGAAGAACTTCTGGCAGGGGGGAGGGGAGCGGGTAAGTCTCCTGCTCCCGCTCAAGCCAGGGAAAAAGAGGCAAAAAATTGCTACCTAAAGGCAATGGCGCACTTGGCGGAGTCCCGAAACATAAAAACCGAAATAAAAACAGGGGTACAGTCAGCTGTAAAGCGGCTGTACCAAATTGTAAAAGAAGCCGAGGAGGAGTTGGCGGGAGGCCCAACAAAAATAACAACTAAAACAAGAAACGAAAAAGACATGGAAGAAAATATATATGACAAGCTAAACAGACAAATTGAAAGATTGGAAACAGAAAATAGTAGGTTGGAGAAATGTAGGAAAGGAATAGAGGATCTGGCAAAAAAGAAAGATGAATGTGTCCTGGCCGAGATAAGGAAAGAGTTTGAGGAGAAGGAAAAGAAGGACATGGAGAGGCAAAACAACTGGGCTGCAAGTATGAAATCGTACGCAGAAGCGACGAAAGTAAATCTCGGTCAGGGCCAAAGAAACACAGAAGGCCCGGGGCAAAAACCTGCACTGCACTCTGTCGTGGTGGCGCCGAAGAACGCGACCGACACGGCAGAGGAAACGGTGCAGAACATCCGGCACTTGCTCAACGCGAAGGAGGAAGGTTGGCAAGTGCAAAAAATAAGAAAAGCGAGAGACGGGAAGGTAGTGGTGGGTTGCAGGACAGAGGAAGAGAGAAGAAAACTTAAAGAAAAACTGGGCACAGAAATGGAGGTAAAAGAAACTTCCAACAAAAACCCCCTTATTAAGATCAAAAACCTACTGACCTGCAACACCACCGAGGATATTGCCCGGGCCCTAAAGAACCAAAATAAGCATGTGACTGCACACCTAGAAGAAAGAGAGCTGTGTATAACGGAGAAGTTTAGAAGGAAGGCAAGAAACCCTCTGGAGAGCCACGTGGTCCTGCAGGTCACGCCTAAACTCTGGCAAGCTCTAACATCGGCTGGCAGGATACACGTGGACCTGCAGAGGGTTTGGGTAGAGGACCAATCCCCTCTGGTCCAATGCACAATGTGTCTGGGGTATGGGCATACCCGCAGAAACTGTAAAAAGGAGACAGAGGTGTGCAGTCACTGTGGAGGAGCCCACATGAGGGCCGATTGCCAGATCCTCGGGGAAGGAAAGCCTCCCAGCTGCGTAAACTGTAAAGCAATCAAAGGAAGAGACGCAGAGCATGGAGCCTTCAGCCAGAGCTGCCCAACCCGGCAGGGATGGGACAGGGCAGCGAGGCTGAGTTACGCGTACTGTTAAAAAAGCCGAGGGCTCCAACATAAACACCGGCTTTCTCCTGGCACAGGCGAACCTAAGAAAAAAGAGAATCGCGAACCAGGAGTTTATAAAGGAAGCGGGGGGTAGGAAGGTAAAGATAGCACTACTCCAGGAACCGTACACAGGGGCCAATAAACAGATGGCAGAAAGCCCTATGTACAGAGTAGTGCAGTGCGTTCCCACAGGGAAGAAACCGGTGAAGGCGGCGGTACTTGTTTTCGACGAACATATCGAGGTCTCACAAGACAAATCACTCACCACCGAAAACATAGTGGCCGCCGTCCTGAGAACGGACAAGTGGGAACTAGGGGTTATATCAGTGTACTTCGAAGGCGATGAACCCATCGAACCATACCTCGTACAGTTAAGAAGCTTCACGAGAAAGTTAAAAACCAAGATGGTATTGATTGGAGGGGACGTGAACGCATGGAGTGAGTGGTGGGGGAGCCGGAACGAAGACACAAGAGGAAAGGAACTACGAGGGTTCCTTGATGAAGAGGGGCTGAGCATCTTAAATTGTGGAAACACACCCACCTTCGACACCGTTAGAGGGGGCCGTAGATACACGAGTACAGTCGACATCACAGTATGTACAACGGCTCTCCTCAGCAAGGTAACGAAATGGTGGGTTGACACATCAATTACCAGTTCGGATCACAACACAATATTTATGACTACAGCCCTTCAAAAACCCCAAACGCACACCCTACCGAAGACGACCCGCAAATACAAAACAAAAAACGCAGACTGGGAGGATTTTAAAGAGAAAATAAAAACGGAATTGACACAACAAGGATTAGACAAAGAAACGATAAAAGAACTGGACACCAAGGCCAAGGTCAACAACGCAGTAACGAAATATTCAAACATAATAATAAAAGCCGCCGAGAAGCATATCCCCAAACTGAAACAAAGAAAGAAAAGCTTCGAACCACCCTGGTGGAACAAGGAAATAGAGGCCCTTAAGAAGGACATGGTAAGGAAAAAGAAAAGGATCTCATACGCAGCTCCAAGGAGGAGAGAGTGCGTAGTAACTGCCTACCTGGAGGCAAAAAAGATGTACGAAGAAGAGATCGAAAGGGCTCAAAAGGAAGGGTGGAAGAAATTGTGCACGAAGCAAGAAGGGGAGAGCTTATGGGACAGAATATATAAAGTAATAAGAAAGGCGGAAGGGATCAGGGAAGACACCACGCTAATAGAGAAGGGCATTTCGTTGAACTCCGAAGAATCGGTGCAGCTGCTAGCACAGAAATTCTTCCCGCCTGACAATTGTGAGTTGGATGATGACATCCACCAAAGAATAAGGAGCACGGTAGAGGAAATGACTAGTAGCTTACGGGGAAGTAGCGCTGATGAAGTGCCAATCACAATGGCGGAGCTCATCAGTACTGCTCGAAGCTTCAACCCGAGGAAGGCCCCGGGTGCCGACGGACTCACTGCGGATATCTGCTGCGCAGCTATCACGGCGAATCCGGAGGTTCCCCTGGCCATCTTTAATAAATGCCTCGAAGTGGGATGCTTCCCTGATCTATGGAAGGAATGCACGATAGTGGTACTGAGGAAGCCAGGAAAGGAAGACTACACGGCCGCCAAATCCTACCGTCCGATAGGCCTCTTGCCAGTCATGGGGAAGATACTAGAAAAGGTAATGATAAACAGAATTAGACACAGCCTACTCCCCAAGATGAGCAGGAGGCAGTATGGATTCATGCCAGGAAAGAGCACGGAGGATGCCCTCTACGATATCCTGACGAAAGCGAGAAGCCACATCGAAAACAAAGAGATAGTGTTGATGGTGTCGCTAGATATCGAGGGGGCTTTCGACAACGCATGGTGGCCAGCTATCAAGTACCAACTGTCAAGGAAAGACTGTCCCAAACAATTGAGACTAGTAGTGGAGGACTATTTTAAAGGCAGGAAGGTGGTGGTACGCTACGCAAACAGAGAGCATGTGAGGCGACCTGAAAAGGGATGCATTCAGGGCTCGATTAGCGGCCCCACCTTCTGGAACATCCTGCTTGACCCACTACTGGTCGAACTGGAAGAGGACGGGACTTATGCACAGGCTTTCGCAGACGATGTGGTGCTGCTGTTCAGCGGAACAGACACGCACTCGATCGCAAAACGAGCAAACGTAGCCCTCGAGTACGTGAGAAAGTGGGGTATCGAGAACAAGCTCAACTTCGCGCCACAAAAAACCAAGGCAATGGTCCTGACGCGAAGGTTGAAGTACGATACCCCAATAATAAGGATGAACGGACAGGACATAGCTATAGAGAAAGAAATAAAACTGCTTGGACTGACAATAGACGGAGGGCTCACGTTCAACAAGCATGTGCATAACGTCACCAGAAAAGCGGCAGACATATACAAAAAAGTCTCGAGAATGGCGAAGCTGGAATGGGGAATGACGGGAGACATGGTATTCCAGGTATACCAAGCCGTCATAGAGCCGATAGTGACATACGCGTCGGCAGCCTGGGCACCGACAGTAAAGAAAATATGCACAAGGAAAAAACTGGAGACGGTGCAACGGGCCTTTGGACAGAAAATAGCAAAAACTTACAGGACGGCATCGCTAAATTCCGCGACGCTATTGGCGGGGATACTGCCCCTCGACCTCAGGGTGGAAGAAGCCGCCGCGATGTTTGAGGCCAGAAGGGGGTCATCCCCGTTCATACGCGAAGGAGACCGGATTGAGCATGCCGTACCTGCTATAGAACAACCCCATCCTGCGGAAAGACCAGAGATAAGCTTCGCCATCACAACTGACCCTGGCCAAATACAAAACGACAACATAGCGGCTATATACACGGACGGGAGCAAGACAGAGAAGGGAGTTGGAGCGGCTTGGACTAAATGGGAGGGAGGTAGAGAACGAAAATGGAAGAAGATAAAGATGGCCCCTTACTGCACCGTGTATCAAGCAGAGCTGGCGGCTCTCGTCGGTGCAGTGAGGGAGGCGACGGTGGCGGGTACTGACGTAAACATCTGCAGCGACTCGAGGTCCTCGCTCGAGGCCATCGCGGGCGGACGCTCTCGGAACCCCCGAGTAGTCGAGATCCGCAGCCACCTGGTGGAGAGCCGAAAAAAGGGCCAAAACATAAGACTCCACTGGGTGAAAGCGCACGTCGGCACGGAGGGGAACGAGAGGGCGGACGAACTCGCGAGGGCCGCTGCGGAGACCTCAAAGGTCAAAGCAGTCCACGTAGAGTACCCGCTATCGTTCATAAGGAAAGAAGTTAGACGAAAAACTATCGAAGAATGGGACAGACGTTATAGAGAAGGGACTACAGGCGGAACGACAAAGCTTTTTCTAAAAGATGTTGCAAGTGCATACAAACAATTAAGAGAAGCAAGATTTAGCCCTGAAATGGCACAGATCCTCACAGGCCACGGGCCTTTTGCCGAGTACCTGTGCCGTTTCAAATTAAAAGAAACACCTAAATGCGAGTGCGACAGCGGGGTGGAACAAACCATCCCGCATTTACTTACAGAGTGCCCCATTTTTGCCTCCTCCAGATGCGACCTGGAACAGATGACAGGCATGGTGGTCAGTCTTGAAGGACTGCCCGACATGCTGGCCTGTTACAGATCGCAACTGGAGGAATTTTGCTTAAAAATAATAAAGAGAACCGCCAAATTTAATGGAAGTAAGGGAGGGGCGGGGACCGCGAGGCGGCCGGCGCCCACTTGCTAATGGGTATCATAAAGATACTCACGGATAAGTGAAGGCTGCCCGCCTCGCGGGCCACGTCTCAGGATAGATATGGAAAGAAAATTAGATAAGTTGGAATATTGTAAAGGAATATTTTAAAAAAGTTGTAATTGAAACTCGGATCTGTACAAAACCTAATAAAAATTAAAGCTGTGTTTTAAATTATTTAGAGGATGAATGTGAGAAAGGACGGATGGGTAGCTTAGACAACGCCCCCGGCGATAAAGTAGCCGGGGAAGGTAGGCCTATTAGGTGCTTATAAAAAAAAAAAAAAAAAAAAAAAAAAAAAACCTAACCTAACCTAACCTAACCTAACCTAACCTAACCTAACCTAACCTAACCTAACCTAACCTAACCTAACCTAACCTAACCTAACCTAACCTAACCTAACCTAACCAACCAGTCGCAGTCGAACCGCCGCCCTGATCGGTCAGAAAGCGTGCCGCTCCGCCTTTGAAAAATCGTAAAAATAGGTTTTTCGAAGTGAATTAAACAGTGAAATACGTCATCTGATGCGTCTCGCGACGGTGAATTTAGTGATATATAACACGTGTTTTAAAAATTTCAAAACAGTGCCAAAAAGTGTGAAAAACATTAAAAACAATAAAATTTTTACACAAAAGTGCGAGCGGCAAGAAATTTAAAGCGACGACCTACCGTTATTTTTACACGGTCAGAAAGAGGCTGTCAAGCCGCTTCTTTTGACATATCACTCAGATTTTTGTGATTAAAAAATCTAGAGAAAAATTGAAAAGAAGAAAATACCACGTGGCACGTGGTCACAGAAAGAAGCAAAAATTGAAGAAACAAAAACCACCATCAGAAGCGCCGCAAAAATCTGCATAAGGCGGAGGCTTTGGTCTTCCACCTTCTCAAGGGGAAAATTTTTTATTGAGGTATAACCACATCTGAAAAAGGTTATACACCTTTGAAGAAGAATAGCTCGAGAACAAGATCGAGGACCCCAGCCGTTCTGCACATCATCAGAAGCGCCGCGCGGAGATCTAAAAGGTACCAATCTCAGATTTTTCCCTCAAAAACTGAGGCCCCTGGAAAAATTTTTCTCCGGACCACGTGGCACGTGGTCGGAGATCCCGCCAATATTTTGCACCGCGGATAGGCTCATCGAATAGATCTCGACGAGCCTGTCATTTTGATATATTCGTATAAAAAATTTGATCAATATTGGCGGCTCCAGAGGCCCGGGAATAAAAAGGGGGAAAAGTGCGGGATAACTCGGGAACGGTGCATTTTAGCGCGTTTTTAAGGTCAGATCCAGTATACACAGTATACTGGGTTTTGACCGCCGGTTCAAACCCTACCGGAAACTATATTCACAAAATTTTTAAAATAATTTTCAAAATTTAATTAATGAAATAATTAATAAATTATAGTAGTATCAAATTTAGATAAAACGGTGCACGCTAGGTTAAAAATAATATCATTTTCGGCCTAATTAGGGTAAAAAAGGGTTATAGGGACGTGTCGCGTGCACTGTACCTTGGACCCCCCCCCTCGCCCTACTACCTCACCCCCTGGGGTTGAAAAATTGCAACCTCACGGAACATACACGTGTGACGGCTCTTTCGACTCCCCGCAAAAAGCAAAGTCGACTGAGTACGTTTACAGCGCACTCAAGCACACGTACACACAGTTATCACACACAAACACACTAAGACACAATTCACACATAAACACACAAGTGTGACGGCTCGTTCAACTCCTCGTGACTCGGGGAGAAGATTGCGGCTGTCCATTTCTACATTCGAGTTAACACACACACACACCGGCATACACACATACAAATACACGTTCAGGAACTCAAGTGTAGCACCTTATTCGACTCCGCTGATTGCAGCGGATCCTCCGAACAGGTGCACACGTGCTACGGCACACAAACACACATACACACATACACACACATACAAATAAGGCAAGGTCAGGCGGTCCTTTCGCGCGTTTTCATTAAAACAAGCGATACACCGCTCCCGAAGGGTACCAGGACTGTGATACTAGGTTAAGAGACAAGGGTCTTCCTTTTGGGAACCCTTCCTAAATATAAGTATATTGACACGGCTACCACCCTTTTGGGGGTAGACCTTAGAATAAGTTTTAAGAGAAAACAATTGACGGCTGCCACCCTTTTGGGACAGCCATTAGAATAAGTTTTATAAAAAAGTCCTTGTTTGTACCATTTGTGCCTTAAAATTATTTATTGACCCGTATATTTTATTTGTGACACAGTTTTAATTTACATTGAATTCAAATTATTTATAGACCCGTCTACTTCCCTAGTGGGAGTAGACTTAAACTAGAGCTATCATTTAAGACCAGCAATTGTATATATAAAAAAAAGATTAAATTATATTCGACACGGCTACTACCCTATTGGGAGTGGACCCTAGCATTTTTAAGTTTAATAATTGCAGACTATACTGTAAATAGACACTGACAACAGTTAAAAAACTATTAAACAAGGACAACCACCCTATTGGTGGCCCTATTAGCTCATAAGAAAAGTCTACGTCTATCTGGAAATTGAATAAATTAATTAGCCTACCAAAATATAAATAAATCACTTATTCCTAATCCAAACCCACTAAACAAAATGTTTGCGATGAGAACACCAACAAAACGTCGAACCTCCATGACACCAGACAGAGACCTAGAGAGCACTTCTGCAATAGCGAGCGGAATGCAGACACAAAGAGACAGTAAAGTAAGAAAAAGCATAGACCAGTGGGAGGGGACAACAGTGGATGCGCAAGTAGGAGAGAAAGGAAAAGAGTGCAAAGAATATAAGAGCCGCACAATGGAAGCATTGGCGCAAAGGCAGAGCGTAACAAAACACCTGAGTCTGTCTAGAAATATAAAGGGAGAAATAAAAACAGCGATTACGGAGGCAGTCAAAAAACTATATGAACTCGTAAAGGAAATAGAAGCGGAGTTAAAGTTAAACAAAGAGGAACTACCGATAAACAAAACCTACAACATAGACGGCGGAAGTAAATCGAGAAGTACATCAAATGCCGACCTAAGTAAACTGGAAGAACAGATAAAACGGATGGAAAAAGAGAATGATAGGATGGAGGAAACCAGCAAACGACTGAAAGAGGAAGTAGACGCTCTTAAAGCTCTTGACGGAAAACAAGGAAACGGGGAAGTGGTAGAGGAAATAAAGAAGGAATTGAGAGAGTACAGAAAGGAGGAGGAAGAAAGGGAAAGAAGAATAATGACGTATGCGGAAGCAGCAGCAACAGAGCGCAGGAACGACAAAACCCACCAAGGCGAAACGAATAAAAACACGTTCAAACGAGAGGAAATGCACTCCATAATAATCAAATCGACAGGAATGGAAACGAGTGGCGAACTACTGGAGCGAATTCGGAATACAGTGGATGCCAAGAGCACAGGATTAAATGTAGACAAGATAAGAAAGGTAAAAGACCAAAGAGTGGTGATAGGATGTACCACACTGGAGCGATTGGGGAAAATAACGGACCGTCTAAGCACCGAAAAAACTTTTATAGTGGAGGCGGCAACCACCAAAGACCCGCTGGTCGTCCTAAGGGATGTGATTAAATCCCATACAGACGATGAAGTAATAAACGCACTAAAAAACCAAAATCAAAATATCTTTAAAGATTTAAAAGAAGAGATAAGGTTAGCGGTGAAATACAGGAGACGTGCAAGGAACCCGCACAATGAAAATATAATACTACAGGTCTCTCCGTGCGTATGGAAGGAGCTGACAGCAGCGGGCAGAGCCCACATCGACTTCCAACGAGTGGCTGTGCTCGATCAGTCGCCTCTGATGCAGTGCTCCAAATGCCTGGGGTACGGTCATGGCAGAAAACACTGCACGGAGGAGGGTGCGACCTGCTTCCACTGCGGGGAAGCACATCTGAAAATCGACTGTCCGAAGTACAAGGAAGGGGCAACACCGACATGCATAAATTGCAAAAAAGCGCATGCTACCCAAGCCTCGCACAATACTAACGACCCGGAGTGCCCAATAAGGAAACGCATGGAATACATAGCAAGAAGTAGAGTGGCATACTGTTAACGCAATAGTGGAACTAAAAACAATCAAGGTAATACAAGCAAACCTACAGAGGGCCAAAATTGCCACCGAAGAACTGATAATAGAAGCCCAGAAGCGCCGAATAGCAGTGGCCCTTATCCAAGAACCATACATCGGATCGAAAGGCAAAATGAAGGGATATAAGGGTACCGATGTGTACCAGAATACAGACACGGTGGGAGGCCCCAATAAAGCGGCTATTGTAGTGTTCGATGATTCCATCGAGGTACTGCAATACCCAGAATTTACAACAAGGAACGTGGTGCCCATCGGTCTAAAAACAGCCAGAGGCGTGGTGCACCTGGTATCCTTTTACATCGAACCCAAGCCAAAACCGATAAGACCGGTCCTGGAAGAAATAGAGAAAGTGGTAAAGACACTCCGGAAGAAAGTAGTAATAGGAGGAGATGTGAATGCGAGCAGCCCATGGTGGGGCAGCAATGCCACCAACGACAGAGGTGAGGAAGTCGAGGCGAGTCTTGATAGTATGAGCATGGAAGTTGTGAACCAGGGCGGGGAATACACATTTGACACTATCAGAGGAAACACAAGATATACCAGTTGTGTTGATATCACCGCCGTCACTCATGACCTTCTCGCACATATTGAGGAGTGGAGAGTGGATCATGATGTGACAGGCTCTGATCACAACGCTCTCACATTTACAATAAAAATAGAGTTCACACATAAAGTACACGTTGCCAGCACGACAAGGGTATATAACGTGAGGAAGGCGAACTGGACCCATTTTCGTGAGAAAATCAGCCAGTTGCTTTCTGAACGCAATCTCTCAATAGAACACATAAACAGTATACACTCAACACAAGATTTGGAAAATACACTCACACACTACACAAACATCATCACAGAGGCATGCAACATACACATACCAAAAATTAAAAAACGAAAAATACCAACTTCCCCTCCCTGGTGGTCCGAAACACTCTACCTAATGAAAAAAGACGTCGCCACAAAGAAGCGTAAAATACGAAACGCGGCTCCAGCCCGCCGTACCGCGGTCGTTGAAGAGTACCTTAAGGCAAAACAGAACTACAAAGAAGAAATCGAAGAAGCAATCACAAATAGTTGGAAGACCTTTTGCAGCAAGCAGGATCGTGAAAGCCTTTGGGATGGAATATATAGAGTTATAAAAAGAACCAACCAAAGGAAAAAAGACGAGATGCTGGAAAAGGATGGAAAATCGCTGACTCCCGAAGAATCAGCACAATATCTAGCGGATACCCTCTTCCCAGAGGACACGGCAGCGGGAGAAAGTAGGGAACAGCTGGAGGTAAGAAGCAGAGCCGAAAGGGAAAACGGCACATTTCATAATGACAACTATGAACAACCGTTTACCCACACAGAACTCGCAGAAAGCGTCTCCAGCTTCAACCCCAAAAAGGCACCCGGAGAAGACGGGCTCACCGCGGACATATGCGAACAGGCGATTTCGGTGAATCCCTCTGTCTACTTGGCAATAGCAAACAAATGTATAGCTCTTGGGCACTTCCCGACCCAATGGAAAAAAGCCACGGTCATCATATTACGGAAGCCAGACAGAGAAAGATACGACAAACCGAAGGCATATCGGCCTATTGGGCTGCTGTCTGTACTCGGAAAGATAACAGAAAAAATGATAGTCAAAAGGCTAAACTGGCACTTTATACCGACGATGTCGAGGAGACAGTACGGCTTCGTCCCGCAAAAAGGCACGGAGGACGCACTATACACCTTGGTGAGCCACATTAGGGAAGGTCTGAAGGAGAAAAAGGTCGTCACATTAGTCTCCCTTGACATCGAAGGTGCGTTTGATAATGCCTGGTGGCCGGCAATCAAAACAAGACTGGCCGAAGAAGGCTGCCCCCCAGGTGTTAGGAGGGTTATGAACAGCTATCTGAAAGACCGTAAAATCCGAGTGCTATACGGAGGAACCGCTTACGAAAAAACCACTACCAAAGGATGCGTGCAGGGCTCCATAAGCGGACCGACACTCTGGAATCTACTAGTTGACCCCCTCCTAAAAGAGTTAGAGTCCCAAAATGTTTACGTTCAGGCCTTCGCCGATGACATTGTGTTGGTCTTCACGAATGACAGCGCACTGGAAACAGAAAGAAGCGCCAAACGAGCACTAACACAAGTCCAGAGGTGGGGACAGCGCAATAAACTTAAATTCGCGCCGAACAAAACCAAGTCAATGGTAATAACAAATCGGACAAAGTACGACATTCCGAGACTTACCATGGCTGGTGTAGACATCGAAACTTCAAAAAACGTAAAAATTTTGGGACTCATCATAGACAACAAGCTGACCTTCAACGAACATACAGCAGCGGTGGCAAATAAAGCAATAAACCTGTATAAGCAGATCGCAAAAGCCGCGAGGGTCAGCTGGGGTCTCAACCCAAATATCATACGCACAATATATACAGCGGTAGTAGAACCTACAATTCTCTACGCAGCCAGCGCCTGGTCTTCTTCTACAAGTAAACTGTATATAAAAAAAAGGCTGGATACCATCCAGCGAGGCTTTGCAGCAAAAATTTGTAAAGCACACAAAACCGCATCGCTCAACTCAGTGAGAGTGCTCTCCGGGTTACTGCCTCTCGACCTGAGAGTAGAAGAGGAGGCAGTACTTTTTAAGATAAAAAGAGGGCATTATGATTTGGAAGCGCTGAAAGACGCGGAGATAGAGGGCAAAACACCCTACCAAAACACCCCACACCCTTCAAAAGTCCCAAAAATTTGCTACCGAGTCTTAGCAGAAGAAGAAGACGCAACAAACGGAAACGAAATCAAAATCTACACGGACGGTAGCAAAACCAGCGAGGGAGTGGGTGCAGCGGTGACATTCTGGAGGAACAACCGCGAAATTTTAAAATGTAAATTAACTCTGGCCGGCTTTTGCAGTGTTTACCAAGCTGAACTGCTAGCCTTAAATAAAGCAGTGCACTTGGCGGTGCGGCGAAAGGAGGTCGGCTTCAACATATATAGCGACTCGAGGTCAGCGCTCGACGCCATATCAAGCAGTCGCTCTCTCAATCCCCTCGTCACTGAAATCCGCGAGGTGCTCGGAGACCACCCCGAAAAGGAAATCAAACTTTTCTGGGTTAAAGCCCACGCGGGCAGGGAGGGAAATGAGAGAGCTGACGAGCTGGCGAAGGAAGCGACAAAAAGCCACAAAAACAAGCCGACCTACGATCGCTGCCCGCTGTCGCACGTAAAGCGCCTCATAAGGGCGGAAACACTGCAAAAGTGGGCATCAAGATACAGAGACGAACCAACGGGAAAAATAACAAAAATGTTCCTCCCGGATGCCATCGCTGCATATAAGATCATCCGAAACCTACAACTCAGCAGCGCGCTGACACAAGTGCTCACGGGACACGGAGGCTTTTCTGCCTACTTGTATAGGTTTAAGCTGAAAGAGAGCCCGGAGTGCATATGTGGATACGCGGAAGAAGATGTCCCGCATATCCTATTTGATTGTCCTGTCCACCTCTACAAACGAATGAAACTGGAAAAACAGATAGACGTGGAAAAAATTGGAAAGTCGAATATAGCAATAGAAATGGCGAAAAAAGATAAAAGAGATACTTTGTTAAAATTCTGTCTAGAAATAGGTACCATAGTGAATAATAGAAATAATTAAAATCGTATAAAGTATTGTTAAATGTATTTGAATATAATTCTGAATAATAATTAAGACTAGAAATAATTAAAATTGTATAATGTAATTCTGAATAATAGTTAATAATAGAAATAATTATAAATGCATATTGTATCGTTGAAATGTACTAAAATGTAATTCTGAATAATAAATATTAAATAAACGAACAAACAAACCAAAGTATCAGATTTTCCACGGCCCGGAGTTGCCCAACGTCCGGGGGTAGGCTATTAGGAAATTAAAAAAAAAAAAAAAAAAAAAAAACCTAACCTAACCTAACCTAACCTAACCTAACCTAACCTTTTTTTTTTTTTATAATGGAGGTTGAAATGCACAAATGCAGGCCCGCGCGCGTATGCAGTCGCTATCGCGGGGACTGTGGGGATGGTTAACTCTTATCCCTCTGCTAGTCAGAGGGGAGAAACCCGACCCACTAAAAACTCCTCCTGAACCCTCCATATCGCCTGCAGTGCCAGTCTCATCCATTCTGAATGAATCAGGTCTGGCACCACATTGAATTCCCCGGGGGTCGCACTAGGCATTCAACCCAGGGAATTCAGGCAAATATGTCTGCATACGGGCTCAGCGACGACGCAGCGGGACGCTGTTGGGCAGACGGCTTCCGCGTCTAGCCCCCGCGCCCCCGCCTCGCCGCCGCCGAGCACAACCCCTCCGGCCATCGCCACGCACCTCCCGCTGACGCTCGGCAGCCTCCTTCTGCAGCAGAACGCGCTCGCAGAAGAAAGCCACCGCACGCCATGCCTCTTGGCTACCTAGCATCGCTGCAACAACGCTCGGTAGCGAGAGGTCCGTTCCGATGACCGACACCAGGTCGTGGCGTTGCCTCGACCAGGTGGCACATTCAGCCAGGGTGTGCTCCGCCGTGTCCTCTGGGGCGCCACAATGGTGGCAGATAGGATAGATTTCCCGCCCTGCCACCCTGTGCAGAAACCGTCCAAAGCATCCATGCCCGGACAGAATCTGCGCCATCCGAAAGGACACAGCTCCACTCGGGCGATTCACCCATTCCCGTAAGCATGGGCGAATCGCCTCTACCGTGCGTACTCCCGCCCTCGGCATGGCCAGATCATGGGCCCACCTATCAAGGATGACCTCCCTGGCCTGCCTCCTCGCCGGTCCGACCAGTTCGGCCCATCGGCCATCCGCCCTCGTCTCGCACTTGAGGCGATACAGGGACCCTAGGGCCACCGCCTCTAACTCCCAGGGAGGAGTCGCCGCCAACAGGCATGCCGCCTCGAACGAGACGGTCCGGTAGCAACGAGCCACCCGAACCGCCATCACTCGCTGCGGCCTCCTGAGAAGGGTGCGGTTCCTCGACCCCAACCTATCATCCCATATTGGGGCCCCATACAAGGCCATACTGCGTATAATACCGCAGTAGAGCCTGCGCACACTCTGCTTTGGGCCCCCAATGTTCGGCAGGAGTTTTGCAAGCGCCCCCGCTGCCCCTACCAGCTTCCCCCCAAGAGCCTCAAAGTGGGCCTCAAAGTTCCAGCGCCCATCCAAGATGAGACCGAGATACTTCATCTTGGCCGCCACCGGTACCCTCACTCCTTCCACCATCAGGACCGCCCCAGGAGGTGGACCATTCCTAGGGCCATGGAACAATAGGGCGTCCGTCTTATCGAGAGACACCCTAAGGCCCAGGGCCCTTATCCGTCTCACAACAAGGGAGGTGCCGACCGTTGCGAGTCGAGCCACCTCTCCATAACTGGCCCCACTGGCCACCACGAGGGTGTCGTCTGCATAGCAGAAGACGCGCAATCCCGGAAGAAGCGCGCCCCGCAACACCCAATCGTAGGCCATGTCCCACAAAAGCGGCCCAAGGACTGAGCCTTGAGGAACTCCACACCGCACAGGTTGGTAGGACACCGTGCCCTTCATATTGGAGTACACGATGCGTCTTTCCATGAAATAGTCCCCCACTATTTGGCGTAGATACAGAGGGACCTCGAAAAAAGCAAGGGCCTCTCTGACCACACCAAAAGGAAGACTATTGAAAGCATTGGCAATATCTAACGATACTGCCAATGCCCTCCCTCCCCCGTCTACCACCCCACCGGTGTGAGACCTCAGGTCCCGAAGTGCGTCGAGCGTCGACCTTCCCGCTCGGAAGCCGTACTGTGCCTCGCTCAGATCCGGTCCCTCAACAGAGAGGTGCCGGCACAATCGAGAAGCCACGACCCACTCCAGCGCCTTGCCCGCTTCATCCAGGAGGACAATAGGGCGGTAGGCTGCCGAACTGTCCACCGGGCGCCCCTCCTTGCGCACGAGACACAGTCGTCCCGTCTTCCATGCCACCGGGAACCGTCCACCACGCAAACACGCTGTGTACAGCTCCCGGACGGAGACCTCCATATGAGGTAGGACCACTGCCAGTACACGTGCATGTACACCATCCGGGCCAGGAGCTTTCTTGCGGGCTTTGAGACGGGCTAGAATGGTCTCCATCTCTATATCAGAGACTTCCGGAGCCATCTCACCCTCCCCGTCAGCCACTTCTACCATAGACGCCGCCATACTTGGAGGGACAGTGTCGGGAGGCAAAGGAAACAGGTCGGCCACCACCCGCTCCAGGAAAGTCGGCTCCAGACTCTCCACGAGAGGCATCCCCGCACCCTTCAGCCTCTTACGAGCCGATCGATAGGGACGCCCCCATGGATCATCATCCAGCCCCCGAAGCACCTCCTGATGGGCCCTTTCCTTTGCCTCACAAATAGCCTCTCGGAGAGCCCTCTTGCGATCATTATAGATCAAGCGAAGACCCTCCGTAACATCGGGACTATCTCCCCTCCTCCGGCGACTCCTGTAGCAGGCCCTTCTCGCCTCGCTACATTCGCCCCGAAGATTTCCAATATGCGACGTCCACCAGTAGACAGCTCTTCTCCCCTTCGGCGGTCTCCATTTGGGCATCGCCGCATTCGACACCCTTCGGAGACTTTGACTCAGTCTACCGACCCCTTCGTCTACATCCCCAGTACCAGCAGGCGCACACCACCCCTCCACAATGGCCACCTCCTCCGCAACCTGACGGTCAAGTCGCCGAATCGCCCAACGGGGGAAGCTGTTCTGGGAAGTCTGCCCCCGCACTGCCCACCTCATCGAGGTAGAGACCCACATCCGGATATATCGATGATCCGATAGGGTCTCCACTTCGTCCAGCACGCTCCACGCCGTCGTCGCACGGGCCGCTGCCGCAGAAGCTAGGGTCACGTCCACCCTTGAACTGCCCTGCGGGCGGACACAGGTGGGCTCGGTTCCCTCATTTAGGAAAACGAGGCCTAGCTCCGCCGCCCACTCCTCCAAAACCGGACCCCTCCGACACGACACCCTATCACCCCAAGTGGAAGACCGCGCATTAAGGTCTCTCATGAGGATAAGGGGGCGCGGAAGTGCCCTCTGCACGGCCAGCCCCATGGCGTCCAGGAAGTCCTCGAAGTGGCTCAGACGCTCATTGGGCGAAAAATACGCTCCGACTAGCGTCCAGTCCCCCCAATCAGCCAGAACAAAACCGGAACCCCTCTCTCTTAGAGAGAGAGGAGGTCCATGCGGCCGAGCAATGACAGCCGCATCACCCCGAAGGTCCCCCACCCACGAACTCTGCCGCGACACGTAGTAGGGCTCAGTGACAACGGCCGCCATCACACCCCACTCCGCCATCGACTGCAGGAACAAGTCCTGCGCCGCAGCGGAGCGCCTTAAGTTCCCTTGGAGGAGGCTATTGAGGCTGTCAGACATTTTATTTGTTTGACACCTCTACTCCAACCTCCATGGGAGTGTTCCCCATCACCGTGCCGGACGCTTTAGGGGCATGCGGGGCCCTCCCTTGCCTTGGAGGGTTGCAGGCCCTTCCCGCCATCTTGTGGTTCGCCGGCCTGCCGGCCGCTGCACAAACCAAACAATGCAGCTCTTTTGAGCTGCATTCATTAGCCTTATGGCCCGCAACCCCACATCGGTGGCAAGCCTCCGCCAGGTCCACCGCTGAGTCACATGTTGCACGCACATGACCCAGTTTTTGGCCCTTAAAACACCTCAAAGGGCGGTGCTCTTGGATTTCCACCCGACAGGAACTCCACCCAATGAACTCTTTACCTTATTGGCGGAGGCAACCGGACACAGGAGAAACATCTCCCCCAATCCCCGGCCCCCATGCCTCATGATCTTACCTGGCTTAATGGTCGCCACTGGGCACTCCCCCATGGCAGCCACCGCCTCTACAACATTCTCCTCAGTGATGCTGTCATCAAGGTCCCGGATGCGAAGGTCCACGCACTTGACGGGCCTCCCCACCGAGGCCTCCTCTGACAGAACCACCCTCAATTTTTCAGCTAGTCGGTTGGCCTTTTCCTCCCTACCTTCCCCGGGCACCTCCAGCATCCGAGCTCCGGTAGCCGTAACTCGGATGCTTATTCGCTCGATCCCCAGGTCAGGTAGACTGATGGCCTGCCTCGCCTTCGACAGAACAGCAGCGTAGGTAACCCCCCGCTCCACCGCTCCCTGCAGCAGTGTGATAACAACTGCAGCAGTTGTCGGCGGAGCAAGGGAAGACCGCACCCCGACAGGCTTCTCCCCAGCCACCGGCTGCCCTGCCGGAAGGCCTACCCCACCCTTGGCAGGAAGAGCCGGTGCAGCTGGAAGACTGTCCGACTTCTTCTTGCCCTTACCCTTCTTCTTCTTGCCGGCCACTGTTGCCCAGCTGGGGCCCACCGGAGGCATCTCTGCAGAGACCCCTCCATTTCCCGTGGCATTCCCTTCAGAGCTCTGGACCACAACCCCTGCGAGACCACTGTGGGCTCTCTTGCCCTGTGGCACCGGACAATTTGAGGCCACCTTGGCCCCACCCCCTAAGGAGCTCTTGGAGGCCCCATGGGGGCCTCGGTCTAATGCCATCAGCGGGGGGCGTAACACAGGCTCAGGGAGCAGCCTGTCCCCAATCCCCGCCAACTTCGCATCAAGCATGCCCCCCACAGCCCTCATCAGCTCCCCCATCAGGCTCTCCTTGATCCCGTCTAAGAGCCCCTCCATCATTTGACGGAGGGCATCCGGCGTGATGGGACTATCCACCGAGACGGGATCCCTGTTGTCCCCCTTTGATTGCGCAAATTGCGCAGTGCGCTCGTTGAACTCGCGTCTGAGGGCCGCAAGCTCCAGACCCAGGTCCTTGACCTGGGCCCTCAGACGATTATTGTCTCTCTGAAGGCGTCTGCCCTCTTCCCCCCCCAGACACCTATCGGCGAGATCCTCCACAATCTCACCAATTTCCTTGGCCGCAACCTTTAGGTCGCGGACGTATGTGCCTTTCAGGTTTCCCGACTTCGCCGCAATCTCTAGGATTTTGCGAACCCGGGAAACCGATCTCTCTTTTATTTCTGGCACCCCCAGGAGGACCACGTCATCCTCATAGTCCTCCCATGATGACGGGGGCCCGTCCGGGGCCCGATCTGTACTTGTGGAGGCCCCACCTTGCTGGTGGCCTCCAGCACCACTATTTTCCCCTCCAGGAAGAGAGCGAGCCTCGAGAGCACGCAACTCATCCTCTGCCTCCTTTAATCCTTCCTTGTGGGCAGCCGCTTTCTTTGGCGGCTTACCCTTAGGAGGAGGAGACACGTCCTCGTCCCCATCCCTAATAGGGTTTTTTAAAAAGGCCCGCTTTCTCAGCTCGTTTGAGCGAGCCCTGTTCACGTCTTCTTCCTCGCTGTCCGAGACCTGCGGCTTTACTCGCCTCTTTCGCATTTTGCAAAACAAACAAAACCTAACCTAACCTAACCTAACCTAACCTAACCTAACCTAACCTAACCTAACCTAACCTAACCTAACCTAACCTAACCTAACCTAACCTAACCTAACCTAACCTAACCTAACCTAACCTAACCTTTTTTTTTTTTTTTTTTTTTTTTTTAACCTGGGGAAACCCGATTACGGGCGCCCGCGCCTGGGCAAGTTGTTAAGTGGCGCGGGGAGTGTGGGGGTCAAGGTCGTAAAATACGATGACCCCATACCCACTAAAACCACCAGGGCCCACTGTTCGCTATGAGACGAGGGCGGGTAACAGCTAGGCCTTTTCACCGCGCCCCGTCTAGCGACTGCCGCTTTCGCGACTCTCCGTATAAGGTAAATATATAAATGATTTATATTTAATATCACACCACATTAGTAATTATTCCCTTTTTTTTTTTTTTTTTTTAACTTTTTATTTTTATTTTTTTTATTTTTTTTTTTTTTTATTCTCGGGCTCTCTCTGCTTCCTCCTTGTACCGCATAACCACTCCACAGTAGTTTGATAAAACGGTCCACTTCTCGGAGTCTTCCACCGCCTTCTTTATAACTTCAGCCAAGCCCAGGTCCGTCCCAAAAGCCGCAACCAGGCGGCGCCTTTCCTCCGCCCACGCCGGACAAGCCGCTAGAGTGTGCGCGGCATCATCGCTATCCTCTCGGCAGTGGTGGCACGCAGGGGTCGGTTCCCGTCTGATGCGGTGGAGGTATTTGCCAAAACAGCCATGACCTGATATGACCTGCACCAGACGAAAGGATAAAGGGCCGCGCTTCTTCTCCAGCCACTTGGTTAGGACGGGCAATATAGCACTTATTGTGTATCCACCCATCTCTGCCCTCTCCAACTCGGTTCTCCAGTTTTGTATCACGCGCTGGCAGGCATCCAGGCGCCAGGAGCGTATGGTCTCAGTGTCTGGTTCTCTCCCTGCTTCACGCGTATCAGCCCTGCGCCAATAGACGTCTGCCAGAGCGGTAGCCTCGAGGTGCCAGGGCGCGGAACCTGCGATCAAACACACGGCATCGTATGACACCGTGCGGTACGCTCGCGCAACCTTGATCATCATTAATTTTTGATATCGTCTGAGAAGCTGTTTGTTCTTGCGGGATAGCTTATCAGCCCATATTGGGCACCCGTACAGAGCTTGAGACTTAACGACGCCGGAGTAGAGTCGGCGACACCCCTCACTCGGCCCGCCTAGATTTGGCATAATTCGGCTAAGGGCCAGTGCGGTGGCGGTGAGCTTCGGGGCAAGTGCCGCAAAATGTGATCTAAACGTCCACCGGGAATCAAGTACCAGGCCCAGATATTTCAGGGATTTTCCTACCTCGATGGACACTCCTGCAACGACGATGTGCGCACCCGCTGGAGGCGCTCGCCCCGGGCCGTGAAAACAGATTGCTTCGGACTTCTCCAGCGCGACACGCAGCCCGAGGTTTCTTATCTGCGCTACGACTTGAGCTACCCCAGCTGTTACCCGACGGCTCGCCTCGACGTACGAACTACCAGATGCCACAACCAAGGTATCGTCGGCGTAACATATGACCCTAACACCTATAGACAACGATGTTTTAATGATGCAATTGTAGCCTATATTCCACAGCAGGGGCCCCAGAACGGACCCTTGAGGTACACCGCATGTGACTCGGTAGCTTCTCCAAGAATCCCTACCCGGAAACACAATTTTTCGATCGCAGAGGTACGATTCTACTAGCCTCTGGAGATATAACGGTATCCCATGATGTACTAAGCCTCGCAGAACAGCCTCGTGAGGAATGGTGTTGAAAGCGTTGGCGATGTCAAGGGACACCGCCAGTACAACTCCACCCTGCTCCGTTGTCTCCTCGCTGACTTCTCGCACCTCTGCGATTGCGTCCACAGTTGACCGCGAACGCCGGAAGCCAAACTGAGCACTGTGCAGATCTGGTCCGATGGTTTCTAGATGTCTATTTATTCTTTTAGCCATGATTCGCTCCAAGATTTTGCCACCCTCATCCAGCAATACGATTGGCCGGTAAGCAGAAGGGGATGTTTCGATTTTTCCGGGCTTCTTTAGCAGCACTAGTTTCCCAGTCTTCCAGGCGGAGGGAAACTCTCCCTTCTGCATGATTCGCGTCAACAAGCTGCTGAACCTCCACGCCATTTCTTCGTCTTTAAGGGCGAGAGCCCACACCTTGCCATGAAGGCCATCAGGGCCTGGAGCTGTGTTTTTGGCGGCGACCTTTGCCAACGCTGCCTCTAATTCTTCACGCGTCACGCGTATTGACTCTTCGCTTGGAATCGAGTACGGATGCGCTGGGATAGGTGTACGCCCATTTCCACATGGAAACAGGGTGGCTACCACCGAGTCAAGAAGCGAAGGTTGCATGCTGGACGTCAGTGGCGGCGCCCGGGGTCGCAATTTGCTCATTACAAGTCGAAAGGGGCGGCCCCAGGGGTCTTGTTGCAACGTATTAAGAAACTCATTCCAAGCATTTTCTTTGGACCTTGCTATTGCTACCCTTAGATTCTTTTTTGCAGCTTGATAGTCTGCGTATAGCCGTTCCTCTTCGTCTTGGCTGCGACGTGCTCGTGGTCGGCGCCTGTACCGCGTAAACGTCCTCCGCGACCTCACACAGATTGATCGAAGACCAGCTAGTTCGTCAGACCACCAGTAAACTTTATCCCTCGGCCTCAAAATTCGTACGCGTCTCATTGACACCTCTGATAGGTCTGCTAACGCTTTTGTATGCCACCGAACTTCACTTTCTATATCAGCATTAGTCCGGCTGGAACACCAGGACTTAACTATTGTCGCCTCTTCGAACACGACTCTATCCAACGACCTCAGCGACCATTTAGGGCCGATTTCAGACGGAATGAGACTGTGCTCAGCCGATCCAACAAACGACAGTGGAGGGATACGGAATTGGATGTATCTATGGTCCGACAATGTTTCTACCTTTGTCATTACCTCCCAATTTTCAACGCGACGAGCAAGACAGGAACTCGCAAAAGTGACATCAACGATGGAGCCTCCCGCTCTGCGTACGCACGTGTGCTCGGAGCCTTCATTTAATACTGTCAAATTGTACATTGCGGCCCATCGTAACAAGGCCTGTCCTCGTCCACGGTCATCCAGCGTCCCCCACGCAGTCGACTTTGCGTTGAAGTCACCGGCGACAATTACCTCGTGGGGTCGGGCCCAATCGACCAGTGAGCCTATCTCGACTAAAAACCGCTCGAACTCGGCGAGTGTCCTGTTAGGAGAATAGTAGGCGCTTATTACTACCAGGTTCTCCGAGACTCGGACGGCGACACACCCGCGACCCTTTAGGTGCGGTCCTGCCAGTGCCATCTGGTCACTGTCGAGTATAACGGCTGCTAGGCCTTCCCTATCCATAATCCAATTTGGTGTTTGAGATGCGGTCCTTAGCTCTGAGATATATGGTTCAGACACTATTGCAACATTAATGGACCACTGTGCCATACTTTGTGTCAGAAGATCCTGGGCATTGGCACAGTGGTTGAGGTTACACTGGAGGAACCGTACCGTTCTAGGCATTTACGCTTCCATCTTTGTGCATTGGTTCCCCGTCCGGAGGGGCGGACCCGGTCGGAACGATGTTGTGCCGCGGCGTCTCTCTTCTTGGAACTTTGACGCTAGGGGCCGGACATTTAGCGCTCCCTAGCCGATGGTCTGCCTTTCGACCCGCTTCCTGGCAAAGGACGCACACGGGTTTGCCCTTGCAAGTCGCGGCCCGGTGGCCTGGTTGTGCGCAGCGGTAGCAGAGATTGCTACGATCAGCACCAAACGTGCACCGGCTGGCTACGTGCCCGTTTTGAAGGCACCGGTAGCACCTAATTTCCCTGCGTTCCAGTAATGTTACCCTAGCTGCGACCCAGCCTATGAGTAGTCGCCCCTCGGTGATTTGCTTGGCCGCAAGGATTGGACACCGAACCCAGGCTCCAAACAATCCAGTTCTGTCTGGCCGAACCTCACTCACCATTACTTGTTCGCGGTTGCAGCCCCCAATCTCCGCTATCGCCTTTTTGATATCGTCTGATGTTACAGAGTCATCGAGGCCAGCCACTCGTACCTCGGCACACTTCTCCGGCCTCGACACGCTCACCCCGCTAGGACATATATCTTTCAGTTTACTAGCAAGGGCGTCGGCCTTGTCTCCACTGCGGGATCCAGGTAGCTCTAGGATCACCGCTCCCGTCGCCGCCCGCTTAAATTTGACGGCTTCTATGCCCAAATCACTCAGTTTAATTTTTTCCTTTGCCTCCCGCAATACAGAGGCGTAGGTCTGTTCTTTTTCGGTGATTGTAAGCACAACGGCCGTGGATCTCGGGGCTCTCAGCTTCGCTCGTGGCCGTTGAGGAGTCGTAGCCGCGGGCTTTACGATGCCAGCGGTTGGGGTATTCTTGCTTGTTGCACTCCCGTTCTTGGCCTGTTTGCGCTTACTTTGCACTGTTTTCCACTCTTGCTCGCAGTTTGCCTCTGCGTTGCTCTGGGTTGGTGGAATCTGCGCACTTACGGCATCGGGTGCTTTGTTAGCATCAGGTGCCCGCATCTTCCTTCCTTTCCTAGATTTTCTCTTCTCCCCTGTCGAGTGTTCTTCTATGCTCTTTGTCGTAGAGTCCTCAATTGGAATCGGATCCGCGGCTAGTGGTGGTCGAATTTTCGGTTCCGCATTTAATCTAGGCTCCAGGTTTGCGAGTCTCGCGCTAAGACATTCGCCCATTTGTCTCATTAAACGACCTTCCAGCTCGGCTAAGAGTTGTGGTAGCTGCTAAGATGGTGAAGAAGTCCGTAATGGCTCTTTATGCACCGGTTTCCTGGAGAACTCTTGGATCAGGGTTCTCAACTCAGCCATTTCTTTTTGAAGTGCTTCCACCTGTCCACGAAGTCTCTCATTTTCGTTCCGGAGCGCCCTCGTTTCCTCGCTGACTGTACGGTCAGCTAGCTCTTCGGCGTCTCTACGGATCGAGGTCACCGCCTGTTTTAGCGCTGAGACAAAAGTGCCCTTCAGGTTACTCGAATGTCGGGCGACTTTATCCACTGCGGCGAGGCTGGCCTCAATCCTCACCTTTGGGTCAGCGTGACGTTCGGTTGGCGCTGTGCTTCCTGTTTTTGTTGGGGGACTGGGCGTCGCCTCTAGCAGTTCCGCTTCAACCCTCTTCTCCCGTTCTACTCGTTGGAGTTTATTTAATGCAGCCCGGGACTTTCTCGTCGAGTGAGGGGTTCCAGCGTCGCTAGAGCTGCATTCCTCCTTCCTTCTTTTCCGACGAAAAAATCGCGCCGGTCGCCCTTGTACATGTGGCGAGTTGATGGAGGTAAACGATGCGTCAGCGCTGAGCATCTCACAGCTCGTCTCCAGGCTGGCCTCCATCACTTGTCGTCCAATATTTTTCCCTATGGCAGTAATGGCCTCAACTTCACGGTCTCCTGTGCTGTTATTTGGACTCGATATGGGTAGTGGAGTTCGCACCAGCATAACTCTACACTCTTTGAGTGGAACGGGCGTACTCCGGTTAGACATTTCGCCTCCGTCCCTAGTATTCTCCTTCACATCACCACATCCTACCACTCTTCTCTCCTCATCCTTCTCTTCCTCATGAGTTTTGCCCCCCCCCAGAGTACGGTGGGGCTGAGCCATGGCATCGCCATGGGTGGGATTTAACCCACCTGGGGTAGTTAAACGTGTATTTGAACTCATGCTTGCTTTTATTTTGACCAGGGGTCGCTCCCCTGTGGCCCTCTTTAAGACCCATGTACCGCAGCCGAGTGCCCAAGCTGTAGCGAGTCCTCGCCGTCACTCCGGAGAGAACCGGGGACGCGTTTTTTTTTTTTTTGGCGCTAGGCATTGACCTGCCCGTCAACGACCTCAATTCCTCATAAAGAGGGGATTAGGTGTCCGACGCCACGCTCATCAGCGCCGAACGTTAGGGGATTTTTGTATCAAGGTTTCCTTCCTCTTATTGCCCAATAAGGCCACTCCTTCAATTGAACACAGAACAATCATCATTCATTCATCACAACATACGCTGACTATATCGCCAAAAGGTGCCAGCTTGCACCCCAGGAAACAGAACATCCAATAATTGCCGGTTCCGCCGGCTATCCATCGTGCCACTGCACTTTGGCCCAAGAAGGCAACAACACCAGATTTATTATTGGTTCTCCCGAGACTTTTGTTTGCACCCCGCATGTTCGCGTGGCATGAAGCTACACCGCATCTAGCACGTTTCTTAGAAAAGAAAGAGTCGAGAGCAGCTGAGGCCCAGAGACAAGTACGCAGTAGCGCTATGAAACAGACCCCTTCTCCGGCCGCCTCCGGCACACTCAAAGGAAAAACCAGTCGGGAGCGTCGAATAAGTAAAAGTCCCTTAGTTTCACCTTTGACATCAAATGATCTCTCCAGCTTGCTAGGGACTCACGGAAATCTTTCCGCTGGGCGCTGATGCCTTCTCCAGAGACTAGCCTTCGAAGTGAAGGCCAGCCTGTACCTCCTTATTTGCTTCCCCTTTACGACGGCATTGCTGCAGTCGTTCCAGGTACTAAGCCCCCCCGGCACGACAAGCCTAGGAGCCGCGGGTAAATTCGTCCGCGGAGGGGGGGAACCTAACCTAACCTAACCTTTTTTTTTTTTTTTTTTACCTGGGGAAACCCGATTACGGGCGCCCGCGCCTGGGCAAGTTGTTAAGTGGCGCGGGGAGTGTGGGGGTCAAGGCCGTAAAATACGATGACCCCATACCCACTAAAACCACCAGGGCCCACTGTTCGCTATTAGACGAGGGCGGGTAACAGCTGGGCCTTTTCACCGCGCCCCGTCTAGCGACTGCCGCTTTCGCGACTCTCTGTTACTCTCTCGACACCACACTAGTAATAAGCCCTTTGTTGTTTTTTTTTTTTTTTTTTTTTTTTTTTTTTTTTTTTTTTTTTTTTTTTTTCCCTCCCTTTTACTCCTTTTGTAATTTTTTTTTTTTTTTTTTTTTTTTTGTTAATAATTTTTTTTTTTTTTTTTTTTTTTTTTTTTATTTTTTTAATTATTATTTTTTTTTATTATTATTATTTTTTTTTTTTTTTTAACATTCTCGGGCTCTCTCCGCTTCCTCCTTGAGCCGCATCACCACGCCACAGAATCTTGTTAGGACGGTCCACTTGTCAAGGTCGTCCACCGCCTTCTTAATAACTTCAGGCAAGCCCAGGTCCGTCCCGAAGGCCGCAACCAGGTGGCGCCTCTCCTCCGCCCACGCCGGACAAGCCGCTAGAGTGTGCGCGGCATCATCGTTATCCCCTTGGCAGTGGTGGCACGCAGGGGTCGGTTCCCGTCTGATGCGGTGGAGGTATTTGCCAAAACAGCCATGGCCTGTTATGACCTGCACCAGACGAAAGGATAACGGGCCGCGCTTCTTCTCCAGCCACTTGGTTAGGACGGGCAATATGGCACTTATTGTATATCCGCCCATCTCTGCCCTGTCTAAGTCGGTTCTCCAGTCTTGTATCACGCGCTGGCAGGCATCCAGGCGCCAGGAGCGTATGGTCTCTGTGTCCGGTTCTCTCCCTGCTTCACGCGTATCAGCCCTGCGCCAATAGACGTCTGCCAGAGCGGTAGCCTCGAGGTGCCAGGGCGCGGAACCTGCGATCAAACACACGGCATCGTATGACACCGTGCGGTACGCTCGCGCAACCTTAATCGTCATTAGTTTTTGATAACGCCTCAGAAGCTGCTTGTTCTTGCGGGACAGCTTATCAGCCCATATTGGGCACCCGTACATAGCTTGCGACTTGACGACGCCGGAGTAGAGTCGACGACACCCCTCGCTCGGCCCGCCTAGATTTGGCATAATCCGGCTAAGAGCCATTGCAGTGGCGGTGAGCTTCGGGGCAAGTGCCGCAAAATGTGCTCTAAACGTCCACCGGGAATCTAGTACCAGGCCCAGATATTTCAGGGCTTTTCCTACCTCGATGGACACTCCCGCAACGACGATGTGCGCACCCGCTGGAGGCGCTCGCCCCGGGCCGTGAAAACAGATCGCTTCGGACTTCTCCAGCGCGACACGCAGCCCGAGGTGTCTTATCTGCGCTACGACTTGAGCTACCCCAGCAGTTACGCGACGGCTCGCCTCGACGTAGGAACTAGCAGATGCCACAACCAAGGTATCGTCGGCGTAACAAATGACCCTAACACCTATAGACAGAGATGTCTTAATGATGCAATTGTAGCCTATATTCCAAAGCAGGGGCCCCAGAACGGACCCTTGAGGTACACCACATGTGACTCGGTAGCTTCTCCAAGAATCCCTACCCGGGAACACAATTTTACGATCGCACAGGTACGATTCTACTAGCCTCTGGAGATATAACGGTATCCCATGATGTACTAAGCCTCGCAGAACAGCCTCGTGAGGAATGGTGTTGAAGGCGTTGGCGATGTCAAGGGACACCGCCAGTACAACTCCACCCTGCTCCGTGGTCTCCTCGCTGATTTCTCGCACCTCTGCGATTGCGTCCACAGTAGACCGCGACCGCCGGAAGCCAAACTGAGCACTGTGCAGATCTGGTCCGATGGTTTCTAGATGTCTATTTATTCTTTTAGCCATGATCCGCTCCAAGATTTTGCCACCCTCATCCAACAATACGATTGGGCGGTAAGCAGAAGGGGATGTTTCGATTTTTCCGGGCTTCTTTAGCAGCACTAATTTCCCAGTCTTCCAGGCGGAGGGAAACTCTCCCTTCTGCATGATTTGCGTCAACAAACTGCAGAACCTCCACGCCAATTCTTCGTCCTTAAGGGCGAGAGCCCACACCTTGCCATGAATGCCATCAGGGCCTGGAGCTGTGTTTTTAGCGGCGACCTTTGCCAATGCTGCTTCTAATTCTTCAGGCGTCACGCGTATTGACTCTTCGCTTGGAATCGAGTACGGATGCGCTGGGGTAGGTGTACGCCCATTCCCACGTGGAAACAGGGTGGATACCACCGAGTCAAGAAGCGAAGGTTGCATGGTGGACGTCAGTGGCGGCGCCCGGGGTCGCAATTTGCTCATTACAAGTCGAAAGGGGCGGCCCCAGGGATCTTGTTGCAACGTGTTAAGAAACTCATTCCAAGCATTTTCTTTGGACCTTGCTATTGCTACCCTTAGATCCTTTTTTGCAGCTTGATAGTCTACGTATAGCCGTTCCTCTTCATCTTGACTGCGACGTGCTAGCGGTCGGCGCCTGTACCGCGTAAACATCCTCCGCGATCTCACACAGATTGATCGAAGACCAGCTAGTTCGTCAGACCACCAGTAAACTTTATCCCTCGGCCTCAAAATTCGTACGCGTCTCATTGACGCCTCTGATAGGTCTGCTAACGCTTTTGCATGCCACCGAACTTCACTTTCTATATCAGCATTAGTGCGGCTGGAACACCAGGACTTAACTATTGTCGCCTCTTCGAACACGACTCTATCCAACGACCTCAGCGACCATTTAGGGCCGATTTCAGACGGAATGAGACTCTGCTCAGCCGATCTAGCAGACGACAATGGAGGGATACGGAATTGGATGTATCTATGGTCCGACAGTGTTTCTACCTTTGTCATAACCTCCCAATCTTCAACGCGACGAGCAAGACAGGAACTCGCAAAAGTGACATCAACGATAGAGCCTCCCGCTCTGCGTACGCACGTGTGCTCGGAGCCTTTATTTAATACTGTCAAATTGTACATTGCGGCCCATCGTAACAAGGCCTGTCCTCGTCCACGGTCATCCAGCGTCCCCCACGCAATCGACTTTGCGTTGAAGTCACCGGCGACAATTACCTCGTGGGGTCGGGCCCAATCTACCAGTGAGCCTATCTCGACTAAAAACCGCTCGAACTCGGCGAGTGTCTTGTTGGGTGAAAAGTAGGCGCTTATTACTACCAGATTCTCCGAGACTCGGACGGCGACACACCCGCGACCCTTTAGGTGCGGTCCCGCAAGTGCCATCTGGTCCCCGTCGAGTATAACGGCTGCGAGGCCTTCCGTATCCACAATCCAATTTGAAGCGGTCCTCAGCTCTGAGATATATGGTTCTGACACCATTGCAACATTAATGGACCACTGTGCCATGCTTTGTGTCAGAAGATCCTGGGCATTGGCACAGTGGTTGAGGTTACACTGGAGGAACCGTACCGTTCTAGGCATTTACGCTTCCATCTTTGTGCATTGGTTCCCCGTCCGGAGGGGCGGACCCGGTCGGAACGATGTTGTGCCGCGGCGTCTCTCTTCTTGGAACTTTGGCGCTAGGGGCCGGACATTTAGCGCTCCCTAGCCGATGGTCTGCCTTTCGACCCGCTTCCTGGCAAAGGACGCACACGGGTTTGCCCTCGCAAGTCGCGGCCCGGTGGCCTGGTTGTGCGCAGCGGTAGCAGAGATCGCTACGATCAGCACCAAACGTGCACCGGCTGGCTACGTGCCCGTTTTGAAGGCACCGGTAGCACCTAATTTCCCTGCGTTCCAGTATTGTTACCCTAGCTGCGACCCAGCCTATGAGTAGTCGTCCCTCGGTGATTTGCTTGGCCGCAAGGATTGGACACCGAACCCAGGCTCCAAACAATCCAGTTCTGTCTGGCCGAACCTCACTCACCATTACTTGTTCGCGGTTGCAGCCCCCAATCTCCGCTATCGCCTTTTTGATATCGTCTGATGTTACAGAGTCATCGAGGCCAGCCACTCGTACCTCGGCACACTTCTCCGGCCTCGACACGCTCACCCCGCTAGGACAGATATCTTTCAGTTTACTAGCAAGGGCGTCGGCCTTGTCTCCACTGCGGGATCCAGGTAGCTCTAGGATCACCGCTCCCGTCGCCGCCCGCTTAAATTTGACGGCTTCTATGCCCAAATCACTTAGTTTAATTTTTTCCTTTGCCTCCCGCAATACAGAGGCGTAGGTCTGTTCTTTTTCGGTGATTGTAAGCACAACGGCCGTGGATCTCGGGGCTCTCAGCTTCGCTCGTGGCCGTTGAGTAGTCGTAGCCGCGGGCTTTACGATGCCAGCGGTTGGGGTATTCTTGCTTGTTGCACTCCCGTTCTTGGCCTGTTTACGCTTACTTTGCACTGTTTTCCACTCTTGCTCGCAGTTTGCCTCTGGGTTGCTCTGGGTTGGTGGAATCTGCGCACTTACGGCATCGGGTGCTTTGTTAGCATCAGGTGCCCGCATCTTCCTTCCTTTCCTAGATTTTCTATTCTCCCCTGTCGAGTGTTCTTCTATGCTCTTTGTCGTAGAGTCCTCAATTGGAATCGGATCCGCGGCTAGTGGTGGTCGAATTTTCGGTTCCGCATTTAATCTAGGCTCCAGGTTTGCGAGTCTCGCGCTAAGACATTCGCCCATTTGTCTCATTAAACGACCTTCCAGCTCGGCTAAGAGTTGTGGTAGCTGCGAAGATGGTGAAGAAGTCCGTAATGGCTCTTTATGCACCGGTTTCCTGGAGAACTCTTGGATCAGGGTTCTCAACTCAGCCATTTCTTTTTGAAGTGCTTCCACCTGTCCACGAAGTCTCTCATTTTCGTTCCGGAGCGCCCTCGTTTCCTCGCTGACTGTACGGTCAGCTAGCTCTTCGGCGTCTCTACGGATCGAGGTCACCGCCTGTTTTAGCGCTGAGACAAAAGTGCCCTTCAGGTTACTCGAATGTCGGGCGACTTTATCCACTGCGGCGAGGCTGGCCTCAATCCTCACCTTTGGGTCAGCGTGACGTTCGGTTGGCGCTGTGCTTCCTGTTTTTGTTGGGGGACTGGGCGTCGCCTCTAGCAGTTCCGCTTCAACCCTCTTCTCCCGTTCTACTCGTTGGAGTTTATTTAATGCAGCCCGGGACTTTCTCGTCGAGTGAGGGGTTCCAGCGTCGCTAGAGCTGCATTCCTCCTTCCTTCTTTTCCGACGAAAAAATCGCGCCGGTCGCCCTTGTACATGTGGCGAGTTGATGGAGGTAAACGATGCGTCAGCGCTGAGCATCTCACAGCTCGTCTCCAGGCTGGCCTCCATCACTTGTCGTCCAACATTTTTCCCTATGGCAGTAATGGCCTCAACTTCACGGTCTCCTGTGCTGTTATTTGGACTCGATATGGGTAGCGGAGTTCGCACCAGCATAACTCTACACTCTTTGAGTGGAACGGGCGTACTCCGGTTAGACATTTCGCCTCCGTCCCTAGTATTCTCCTTCACATCACCACATCCTACCACTCTTCTCTCCTCATCCTTCTCTTCCTCATGAGTTTTGCCCCCCCCCAGAGTACGGTGGGGCTGAGCCATGGCATCGCCATGGGTGGGATTTAACCCACCTGGGGTAGTTAAACGTGTATTTGAACTCATGCTTGCTTTTATTTGACCAGGGGTCGCTCCCCTGTGGCCCTCTTTATGACCCATGTACCGCAGCCGAGTGCCCAAGCTGTAGCGAGTCCTCGCCGTCACTCCGGAGAGAACCGGGGACGCGTTTTTTTTTGGCGCTAGGCATTGACCTGCCCGTCAACGACCTCAATTCCTCATAAAGAGGGGATTAGGTGTCCGACGCCACGCTCATCAGCGCCGAACGTTAGGGGATTTTTGTATCAAGGTTTCCTTCCTCTTATTGCCCAATAAGGCCACTCCTTCAATTGAACACAGAACAATCATCATTCATTCATCACAACATACGCTGACTATATCGCCAAAAGGTGCCAGCTTGCACCCCAGGAAACAGAACATCCAATAATTGCCGGTTCCGCCGGCTATCCATCGTGCCACTGCACTTTGGCCCAAGAAGGCAACAACACCAGATTTAATATTGGTTCTCCCGAGACTTTTGTTTGCACCCCGCATGTTCGCGTGGCATGAAGCTACACCGCATCTAGCACGTTTCTTATAAAAGAAAGAGTCGAGAGCAGCTGAGGCCCAGAGACAAGTACGCAGTAGCGCTATGAAACAGACCCCTTCTCCGGCCGCCTCCGGCACACTCAAAGGAAAAACCAGTCGGGAGCGTCGAATAAGTAAAAGTCCCTTAGTTTCACCTTTGACATCAAATGATCTCTCCAGCTTGCTAGGGACTCACGGAAATCTTTCCGCTGGGCGCTGATGCCTTCTCCAGAGACTAGCCTTCGAAGTGAAGGCCAGCCTGTACCTCCTTATTTGCTTCCCCTTTACGACGGCATTGCTGCAGTCGTTCCAGGTACTAAGCCCCCCCGGCACGACAAGCCTAGGAGCCGCGGGTAAATTCGTCCGCGGAGGGGGGGAACCTAACCTAACCTAACCTAACCTAACCTAACCTAACCTAACCTAACCTAACGTAACCTTTTTTTTTTTTTTTTTTCCTGGGGAAACCCGCTTACGGGCGCCCGCGCCTGGGCAGGGTGTGAATGGCGCGGGGAGTGTGTGGGTCAAGGTCGTAAAATGCGATGGCCCCATACCCACTAAAACCACCAGGGCCCAATCCATAGCGCGTACGTAGCCGGGTCGTGGTAACAGCCAGTAGGCCTAGACCCACTTCCCAGCTTGCGCTTGCTGCTTGGCGCCAGTCAGCGCGCAGCTCTCCTAAAAGCCCTATATACAAAGCAAAGTTATTTGCAAGCTTAAAACATTAGTGATTTCAAGCAATTCTCCATGGCGAAGCGTTAATTTAATTACATTATAAATTAATTAATTAATCTACGAAGCTTACTTATCTACGATCACCCTATAAGGCGAAGCGAAATAGCTGATAAAAGCAAATAGCGAGTAAGCAAAGCAAAAATAGCAAATATGTAAGCAAGTGGCATAGCTATGTTAGCAGCAACAGCAGTTCAGCGACGCAAAAGGTCGCGGCGGCGACGTCCGGTACGTTTTTTCCTCATAGGCGGCGCCGTGGGTTCAACTTCCCGGGCTCGCTCGTTGTCTTCTTTCGCCTGCAGGACAGTCTCGGCAAAGGCATCGACCGCCTCCCAGGCTCGTCTATCTTTGACCATTGCGGACACTAAGTTTGGAAGTGTCACGTTGGTCACATTTATTGTGGAGATCAGCGCGTTCCTTTCGGAAGCCCACGCTGGACACTCTTCCAAAGTATGCTGCGGCGTGTCATTCTGACACCCGCAGTGGTGGCAAAGGGGGTTTGCCTCTCGGCGAGCTATCCGGCACAGGTATTTGCCAAAGCATCCGTGTCCAGTCAGCAGCTGGATCAGGTGGTATCTCAGTGACCCCCATCGTCTGTCGAGCCACTCTTTGAAGACGGGCCGTATGGCCGCAAGGGTCCACAGGCCCGCTTTGGCATTTGCCAAATCGGAACTCCAGTTTTGTATCGCTACTTCGTGCGATTCAGTTCGCCACCGCTTAGTTACCTCGAAGGGCGGTTCTTCTCCGCGACCACGAGAGTGGTTTCTTCTCCAGTATACATCGGCTAGTGCTACCGCGTCGTGGTACCACGGGCACGTTCCTGCTATTACACACACCGCGTCAAATGAAACGGTGCGGTATGCCCTTGCCACACGTAGCGATATCGTGCGCTGCGTTCTTCTCATGAGCGCCTTGTTCTGCGCGTTAAGGCCCGTGGCATTCGCCCATATTGGGCATCCGTATAGGGCTTTCGCTCGGACGACGCCGGCGTATAGCTTTCTGCACGATTCGCGGGGCCCGCCAATGTTGGGCATGACGCGACTCAGAGCCATGGCTGTCGCTTCCAGTTTCGGCGTCAACTCTATAAAATGGTTCTTAAACGACCATTTGGGGTCAAGCAATAGGCCCAGGTACTTAAGCCGAACTCCTATATCAATCGGGACCCCTCCGACGATTATTTGGGCGTCCGGGGGGCGAGATCTCCGGGGGCCGCAGAAGGCAATTGCCTCTGATTTGTTGAGGGCTACTCGCAGGCCCAGGTCGCGAATGCGACCCACTATCTGCGCGACACCTGCCGTCGCTCTGAGGGAGGCCTCCCTGAATGAGTCGCCGGATGCCACGACGAGTGTGTCGTCCGCGTAGCATAAAACTTGCACGCCACGAATCAGCACCCCCCTCAAGACTCTGTCATATCCGATGTTCCACAGGAGTGGCCCTAACACCGACCCCTGTGGCACGCCGCATCGCACCTGATGTCTCCTCCAGCCATCTCTGCCGGGATATATAATTGACCTTCTCTGCAGGTATTCGGCGACCAATCTCCTCAAATAAGTGGGCACCCTATGGTATCTGAGACCGTAAGCGATCGCCTCCCAGGGTATGGTGTTGAATGCGTTGGCGATGTCGAGCGACACCGCAATCGCAACGCCACCGTTTGATGTCATCGTTTCTGTGATTTCTCGGAGGCGGGCAATGGCGTCTATGGTGGACCTTCTGGACCGGAAGCCAAATTGACAGTCCGACAGATCGGGCCCGACCGATGTTAGATGGCTCCCTATGCGCACGGAGATTATGCGCTCGAAAATTTTGCCCGCTTCGTTCAAGAGTACTATCGGCCTGTAGCCTGAGGGCGAGTCGGCCGGTTTGTCATTTTTCCTTAAGAGGACCAAGCGTCCATCCTTCCATATCTGTGGAAAGGACCCTCTTTTCAAGCATTCAGTCAAAAGAGATCGGAACCTTTCCTGAAGCCCGTGACGGAGGGAGAGAGCCAGAACCTTTCCGTGTAACCCGTCCGGGCCTGGTGCCGTCTTCTTGAGCGCTGCTCGTTCCGCAGCGGCAACCAGCTCCTCCTCAGAGACCTCTGGCACCTCTTCGTCCTCCTCCTGTGTGTCTCGCTCGGTGGCAGAGAATCTCATTGTTGCCGATTCCGGTGGGAAAAGCGTTTCTACGACCTTAGCCAGGAGGGACGGCTCCATTGCCTCGGTGATTGGCGGGGTCCATGGGCGCAATTTCGCCATGACCGTCTTATACGGCCGGCCCCAAGGGTCGAGGTCCAGAATGGACAGGAATTCTTCCCAAGCCCGCTCCTTGGCCTCGCTGATCTCCTTCTTCAGCGTCCTCTTCGACAGCTGCAAGTCTGCGCGAAGTCTGGCTTCTTCGTCGCCGCCGAGCACGGCTCCGCTTCTCCTTCTGAACCTTCGCAGGCGTCTTCGCGCTTCAGTGCATGCCTTGCGAAGTCTGCTCAGGTCTGCGCTCCACCAGTAAACATACTTTCGAGCAGTAGGACGCTGAGATCTAGGCATCGAGGCATCCGATATCTCCTTCCATGCCCCTTCCAGCGAGGCCACTTGCTCGTCGACACTCCGATCTCCGGCGGCAGCACACCAGGAGCTCACCACAGCTGCTACCTCCAGGTCTTCTCTGTTTAGGGCTTTAAGCGTCCATCTAGGGCCGATCTCTCGCGGTGCTCTCTCCCGGACGGGAGGCGCCGACGACGAGGGGGGGTGAACGCTGAAACGGATATACCGATGGTCGGAGAGCGTTTCCACCCCCGTCACCACTCTCCAATTTTGTACACGGCACGCAAGGGCGGGGGTAGCAAGTGTCACATCCACCACTGAAGATCCCGATTCTCTGCAACACGTCCATTCGGAGCCGTTATTCAGGACGACTAGGTTGCAGGATGCCATCCATTCTACTAGCACGTCCCCGCGGCAATTTCTAACCGGGGAACCCCACGCCGCAGACTTCGCGTTCAGGTCTCCGGCAACCAAGACCCCGCCAGGCGCGCCTTGCCTCACAATGCTTTCCATGCTAGCCAGGAAGGACTCGAATTCGCTTATTGGTTTATTTGGAGAGAAATAAACCGCTACCACTCTCTGCTGACCCAAGTTGGCCGCTACCCAGCCGTCTCCTTTCGAAACGTTCCTGAAGCGGCACCCTGCATTGTTGGCAACAATGAGAGAGACCAGACCACAGCGATCCGAGACCCAGTTTGGGCGATCAGGTGCCGCGTACGGTTCGCTTATGACGCCTACGTCTATTGACCACTCTGCCACACTCTGCACTAGTAAATCCTGAGCGGCGGCGCAGTGGTTGATGTTCGCCTGTAAGAAATTGAGGATCATTTCAGTTGGCTACGGCTCCGTCCGTCTCCATCCTGTTATCCCCGCTCGGGTTGGGATTGGGTGCCTTCGATGGGGGCACTCTCTTGGTCATCCTCTTTTTGGGGGCCGAGCATGAGAGACCTCCCAAACGATGATCGGCCTTCCTACCGGATGCCGCACAAATATTGCACTGGGCCTTTCCCGTGCATTCTGCCGCTTTATGGCCGGCTGTTCCGCATCTGTAGCACTGCAAGCTACGGTCTTCTGCCGTGCACCGGCTCGCTACGTGTCCCTTCTCCAGGCACCTGTAGCAGCGTAGCTCTCTGGGCATCTGGACGGCGACGCGCGCTGCTACCCATCCGACGAGCAGCCTTCCATCGGTCAGCTTCTTCGCAGCTGTGATCGGGCACGTGACCCAAGCCGCGGAGAGCCCACTTCTGTCCGGGCGGACTCCACTCACCCGAATTTGGTCTGCGGGGCACTCTCCTTTTGCGGATACCGCATGACATATTTCCTCGGCCGTGACTGAGTCATCTAGTCCGGATATCCGGACGCTCGTCACCTTTTGTGGTCTAGCCACTTTCACGCTATCTGCGGGCAGTGCCTCCTTTAGTTTATTCGCAAGTGTGTTTGCGACACCGTCCTTCCCAGTACCGGGAATTTGTAGTATAGCGGCCCCGGTAACTCCACGCCGGAACTTGACCGTCTCTAGACCTAGGCCGTTCAGGTCGATCTTCTGCCTCGCCTCTTTCATGATATCGGCGTAGGTGAGCCCCCGCTGCTCGGCCTCCTTCGTAAGTGTTATGCTCACGGCTGCCGACCGCGTCACTCGTAACTTCGGTGACGCCTTCTTCTTCTTCGGACCAATCTTCGGACCACCGCTTGCTTGACGCGCTCTTGTCGAGGTCGGCAGGTCTCTAACTTTCTTGCCTCCTTTGCCAACTTTAATCCATGCGCTCTCACCGTCTTGGCTCTTAGCGGCAGGGATTGTGGGTGGCGTCGCGGCAGCGGAGGTAGAGGGCACTTCTGGCACGGGTAGGCTCTCCTTGCATTCGTCAGAAGTCTTCGCCTTCTTCTTCTCTTTATTGCCCTTTTTCTTTGGGGCTGGACTCGGTGCCCGAGGCACTGGAGTCGAAGCAATTGCTTCGGCTCTTCCTTCCTTGGCTTTGTCTGCCGCGAGCGGGGGACGGACTCGTTGGGCGGGGTTGAGCCTTGGCTCCAGGCTCTCGAAGCGTGCGTTTAGCCGCTCCCCGATATTACGGTAGATCCGGGCCTCCATCTCTTCGAAGCCCGGCATCTGCGTCTCCATTCGCTTCTTGAGCTCCTCCACTTCACGATGGAGACGCTCGTTGTCCTCGCGTAGCGCGCGCGTCTCCTCTGAAATAGTTTGCTGCGCGAGCGCAGCTGCATCCTTTCTGATATCGAGGACGGCTTGTTTCAGGGCATGAACGAAGCTGCCCTTTAGGTTGCTCGATTTTGTGGCAACTTTTGTTACCACTTCGAGACTGGCCTCCATCCGTTTTAATACGGTGGCCGTCGTGTCCAAATTGTCTCCTCCGTAGATGGAACGGTCTTCGATACCCGATAGCGACAGCTCCGATCGGGTCTTGCGAGCCTCGGCAACTGAGTCGTGAATCTCAGCCTCAGCGCGAGTCTTCTTCTGCTCTCGCTGCGCCTTAAGGTAGGCTTCTGCAGCTGCGAGGCCCACGTATTCTCCCGTTGTGGGTGGCCTGCCTCGTCCTTTCTTTTTCCTATCCTCGGGGGTGTCTGTGGAACTACCCTCACTCTCTTCTCTTCCTCTCTTGGGAGCTGCTCTGCAGCTCCAAAAACGGCCGGGCGACTCCCGGTCCAGTGACCCAACTCGGCTCGCCGATGGTGTGGACGACACACTGACCATCGACTCGGTATCCGAGTCAGATATTCGCGCGGTTGCGCTATCCTCTATTTCTGCGGGTGTCACTGGGATCGGCGTTCGAATCAGGACAACTCGCAGCTCTCTCCCCTTCTCTATACTCTCCTCCATCATCTGTTTTCTCCTCTTCTCCTCCGTTAACTCTACTTCTCCTTCTACTTCTAAAATTGTTTTGTTTGTTTGAGTATTGTTTTCCATATTGTGGTTTAGGTACATGGGGGATATAGATCGTCCACCCGGGCGGAGGCCCCTGCACCCGAGTAACCCTAATACCGCTTGGAGGTCGGGAATTATCCAAGGGTTGGCCGCTAGTAGCTCGACTCTACTGATCGAACGACCCGCTTGCCCTGCGGGAGAGCGGGGGTGCAGCGTCACGCGAGGCCTCTTATGGCGCCCCAACGCGTGCACATTCAGGGTTTTTTATTGTGGTTTTCCTTCCACTCGGACCGGCTGGTTAAGGCAAGCCCACTGGCAGGGTGCGATCCGCGAGACATGTCCACGACAATAGCACCAAGCAACAGTTTGCCCGGCGGGAGGTCGAGACCCCTAACCGACGACGACACATCGCCGCCGCGGCCCGCCGCGCCACGGTACTACCACAACCGCTAAACGCCATGGTGTATCCACCACCTTACCACGCTGCAACGCAGCCGCTGATTGAATCAATCTCTTCGTGTCGCGCTCCAGACGCGTTCGGCTTGTTCAGCCGTCTCCTTGTCTGACTATCGTGTCGTCTTCGTTAGTCGGACTTCCTTTACCGACACCGGGTTGAGAGTCGCAGGCATTACGGGCTTGGTCCACAGCTCCGAGACCAGAAAATCTGCAACATAAACCAGTGAAGGGAACTAGCGGGAAACTCATCCGCAGAGACCGGCCTTCAAAGTGAGGGCTGGTCTGTTGTACCTCCTTATTTGTTTCCCCCTTTACGACGGCATTACTGCAGTCGTTCCAGGTACTGAGCCCCCCCGGCACGACAAGCCTAGGAGCCGCGGGTAAATTCGTCCGCGGAGGGGGGGAACCTAACGTAACCTAACCTAACCTAACCTAACCTAACCTAACCTAACCTTTTTTTTTTTTTTTTTTTTTTTTTTCCTGGGGAAACCCGCTTACGGGCGCCCGCGCCTGGGCAGGGAGTGAATGGCGCGGGGAGTGTGGGGGTCAAGGTCGTAAAATGCGATGGCCCCATACCCACTAAAACCACCAGGGCCCAATCCATAGCGCGTACGTAGCCGGATCGTGGTAACAGCCAGTAGGCCTAGACCCACTTCCCAGCTTGCGCTTGCTGCTTGGCGCCAGTCAGCGCGCAGCTCTCCTAAAAGCCCTATATACAAAGCAAAGTTATTTGCAAGCTTAAAACATTAGTGATTTCAAGCAATTCTCCTTGGCGAAGCGTTAATTTAATTACATTATAAATTAATTAATTAATCTACGAGGCTTACTTATCTACGATCACCCTATAAGGCGAAGCGAAATAGCTGATAAAAGCAAATAGCGAGTAAGCAAAGCAAAAATAGCAAATATGTAAGCAAGCGGCATAGCTATGTGAGCAGCAACAGCATTTCAGCGACGCAAAAAGTCGCGGCGGCGACGTCCGGTACGTTTTTTCCTCATAGGCGCCGCCGTGGGTTCAACTTCCCGGGCTCGCTCGTTGTCTTCTTTCGCCTGCAGGACAGCCTCGGCAAAGGCATCGACCGCCTCCCAGGCTCGTCTATCTTTGACCATTGCGGACACTAAGTTTGGAAGTGTCACGTTGGTCACATTTATTGTGGAGATCAGCGCGTTCCTTTCGGAATCCCACGCTGGACACTCTTCCAAAGTATGCTGCGGCGTGTCATTCTGACACCCGCAGTGGTGGCAAAGGGGGTTTGCCTCTCGGCGAGCTATCCGGCACAGGTATTTGCCAAAGCAACCGTGTCCAGTCAGCAGCTGGATCAGGTGGTATCTCAGTGATCCCCATCGTCTGTCGAGCCACTCTTTGAAGACGGGCCGTATGGCCGCAAGGGTCCACAGGCCCGCTTTGGCATTTGCCAAATCGGAACTCCAGTTTTGTATCGCTACTTCGTGCGATTCAGTTCGCCACCCCTTAGTTACCTCGAAGGGCGGTTCTTCTCCGCGACCACGAGAGTGGTTTCTTCTCCAGTATACATCGGCTAGTGCTACCGCGTCGTGGTACCACGGGCACGTTCCTGCTATTACACACACCGCGTCAAATGAAACGGTGCGGTATGCCCTTGCCACACGTAGCGATATCGTGCGCTGCGTTCTTCTCATGAGCGCCTTGTTCTGCGCGTTAAGGCCCGTGGCATTCGCCCATATTGGGCATCCGTATAGGGCTTTCGCTCGGACGACGCCGGCGTATAGCTTTCTGCACGATTCGCGGGGCCCGCCAATGTTGGGCATGACGCGACTCAGAGCCATGGCTGTCGCTTCCAGTTTCGGCGTCAACTCTATAAAATGGTTCTTAAACGACCATTTGGGGTCAAGCAATAGGCCCAGGTACTTAAGCCGAACTCCTATATCAATCGGGACCCCTCCGACGATTATTTGGGCGTCCGGGGGGCGAGATCTCCGGGGGCCGCAGAAGGCAATTGCCTCTGATTTGTTGAGGGCTACTCGCAGGCCCAGGTCGCGAATGCGACCCACTATCTGCGCGACACCTGCCGTCGCTCTGAGGGAGGCCTCCCTGAATGAGTCGCCGGATGCCACGACGAGTGTGTCGTCCGCGTAGCATAAAACTTGCACGCCACGAATCAGCACCCCCCTCAAGACTCTGTCATATCCGATGTTCCACAGGAGTGGCCCTAACACCGACCCCTGTGGCACGCCGCATCGCACCTGATGTCTCCTCCAGCCATCTCTGCCGGGATATATAATTGACCTTCTCTGCAGGTATTCGGCGACCAATCTCCTCAAATAAGTGGGCACCCTATGGTATCTGAGACCGTAAGCGATCGCCTCCCAGGGTATGGTGTTGAATGCGTTGGCGATGTCGAGCGACACCGCAATCGCAACGCCACCGTTTGATGTCATCGTTTCTGTGATTTCTCGGAGGCGGGCAATGGCGTCTATGGTGGACCTTCTGGACCGGAAGCCAAATTGACAGTCCGACAGATCGGGCCCGACCGATGTTAGATGGCTCCCTATGCGCACGGAGATTATGCGCTCGAAAATTTTGCCCGCTTCGTTCAAGAGTACTATCGGCCTGTAGCCTGAGGGCGAGTCGGCCGGTTTGTCATTTTTCCTTAAGAGGACCAAGCGTCCATCCTTCCATATCTGTGGAAAGGACCCTCTTTTCAAGCATTCAGTCAAAAGAGATCGGAACCTTTCCTGAAGCCCGTGACGGAGGGAGAGAGCCAGAACCTTTCCGTGTAACCCGTCCGGGCCTGGTGCCGTCTTCTTGAGCGCTGCTCGTTCCGCAGCGGCAACCAGCTCCTCCTCAGAGACCTCTGGCACCTCTTCGTCCTCCTCCTGTGTGTCTCGCTCGGTGGCAGAGAATCTCATTGTTGCCGATTCCGGTGGGAAAAGCGTTTCTACGACCTTAGCCAGGAGGGACGGCTCCATTGCCTCGGTGATTGGCGGGGTCCATGGGCGCAATTTCGCCATGACCGTCTTATACGGCCGGCCCCAAGGGTCGAGGTCCAGAATGGACAGGAATTCTTCCCAAGCCCGCTCCTTGGCCTCGCTGATCTCCTTCTTCAGCGTCCTCTTCGACAGCTGCAAGTCTGCGCGAAGTCTGGCTTCTTCGTCGCCGCCGAGCACGGCTCCGCTTCTCCTTCTGAACCTTCGCAGGCGTCTTCGCGCTTCAGTGCATGCCTTGCGAAGTCTGCTCAGGTCTGCGCTCCACCAGTAAACATACTTTCGAGCAGTAGGACGCTGAGATCTAGGCATCGAGGCATCCGATATCTCCTTCCATGCCCCTTCCAGCGAGGCCACTTGCTCGTCGACACTCCGATCTCCGGCGGCAGCACACCAGGAGCTCACCACAGCTGCTACCTCCAGGTCTTCTCTGTTTAGGGCTTTAAGCGTCCATCTAGGGCCGATCTCTCGCGGTGCTCTCTCCCGGACGGGAGGCGCCGACGACGAGGGGGGGTGAACGCTGAAACGGATATACCGATGGTCGGAGAGCGTTTCCACCCCCGTCACCACTCTCCAATTTTGTACACGGCACGCAAGGGCGGGGGTAGCAAGTGTCACATCCACCACTGAAGATCCCGATTCTCTGCAACACGTCCATTCGGAGCCGTTATTCAGGACGACTAGGTTGCAGGATGCCATCCATTCTACTAGCACGTCCCCGCGGCAATTTCTAACCGGGGAACCCCACGCCACAGACTTCGCGTTCAGGTCTCCGGCAACCAAGACCCCGCCAGGCGCGCCTTGCCTCACAATGCTTTCCATGCTAGCCAGGAAGGACTCGAATTCGCTTATTGGTTTATTTGGAGAGAAATAAACCGCTACCACTCTCTGCTGACCCAAGTTGGCCGCTACCCAGCCGTCTCCTTTCGAAACGTTCCTGAGGTGGCACCCTGCATTGTTGGCAACAATGAGAGAGACCAGACCACAGCGATCCGAGACCCAGTTTGGGCGATCAGGTGCCGCGTACGGTTCGCTTATGACGCCTACGTCTATTGACCACTGTGCCACACTCTGCACTAGCAAATCCTGAGCGGCGGCGCAGTGGTTGATGTTCGCCTGTAAGAAATTGAGGATCATATCAGTTGGCTACGGCTCCGTCCGTCTCCATTCTGTTATCCCCGCTCGGGTTGGGATTGGGTGCCTTCGATGGGGGCACTCTCTTGGTCATCCTCTTTTTGGGGGCCGAGCATGAGAGACCTCCCAAACGATGATCGGCCTTCCTACCGGATGCCGCACAAATATTGCACTGGGCCTTTCCCGTGCATTCTGCCGCTTTATGGCCGGCTGTTCCGCATCTGTAGCACTGCAAGCTACGGTCTTCTGCCGTGCACCGGCTCGCTACGTGTCCCTTCTCCAGGCACCTGTAGCAGCGTAGCTCTCTGGGCATCTGGACGGCGACGCGCGCTGCTACCCATCCGACGAGCAGCCTTCCATCGGTCAGCTTCTTCGCAGCTGTGATCGGGCACGTGACCCAAGCCGCGGAGAGCCCACTTCTGTCCGGGCGGACTCCACTCACCCGAATTTGGTCTGCGGGGCACTCTCCTTTTGCGGATACCGCATGACATATTTCCTCGGCCGTGACTGAGTCATCTAATCCGGATAGCCGGACGCTCGTCACCTTTTGTGGTCTAGCCACTTTCACGCTATCTGCGGGCAGTGCCTCCTTTAGTTTATCCGCAAGTGTGTTTGCGACACCGTCCTTCCCAGTACCGGGGATTTGTAGTATAGCGGCCCCGGTAACTCCACGCCGGAACTTGACCGCCTCTAAACCTAGGCCGTTCAGGTCGATCTTCTGCCTCGCCTCTTTCATGATATCGGCGTAGGTGAGCCCCCGCTGCTCGGCCTCCTTCGTAAGCGTTATGCTCACGGCTGCCGACCGCGTCACTCGTAACTTCGGTGACGCCTTCTTCTTCTTCGGACCAGTCTTCGGACCACCGCTTGCTTGACGCGCTCTTGTCGAGGTCGGCAGGTCTCTAACTTTCTTGCCTCCTTTGCCTACTTTAATCCATGCGCTCTCACCGTCTTGGCTCTTAGCGGCAGGGATTGTGGGTGGCGTCGCGGCAGCGGAGGTAGAGGGCACTTCTGGCACGGGTAGGCTCTCCTTGCATTCGTCAAGAGTCTTCGCCTTCTTCTTCTTTTTATTGCCCTTTTTCTTTGGGGCCGGACTCGGTGCCCGAGGCACTGGAGTCGAAGCAATTGCTTCGGCTCTTCCTTCCTTGGCTTTGTCTGCCGCGAGCGGGGGACGGACTCTTTGGGCGGGGTTGAGCCTTGGCTCCAGGCTCTCTAAGCGTGCGTTTAGCCGCTCCCCGATATTACGGTAGATCCGGGCCTCCATCTCTTCGAAGCCCGGCATCTGCGTCTCCATTCGCTTCTTGAGCTCCTCCACTTCACGATGGAGACGCTCGTTGTCCTCGCGTAGCGCGCGCGTCTCCTCTGAAATAGTTTGCTGCGCGAGCGCAGCTGCATCCTTTCTGATATCGAGGACGGCTTGTTTCAGGGCATGAACGAAGCTGCCCTTTAGGTTGCTCGATTTTGTGGCAACTTTTGTTACCACTTCGAGACTGGCCTCCATCCGTTTCAATACGGTGGCCGTCGTGTCCAAATTGTCTCCTCCGTAGATGGAACGGTCTTCGATACCCGATAGCGACAGCTCCGATCGGGTCTTGCGAGCCTCGGCGACTGAGTCGTGAATCTCAGCCTCAGCGCGAGTCTTCTTCTGCTCTCGCTGCGCCTTAAGGTAGGCTTCTGCAGCTGCGAGGCCGACGTATTCTCCCGTTGTGGGTGGCCTGCCTCGTCCTTTCTTTTTCCTATCCTCGGGGGTGTCTGTGGAACTACCCTCACTCTCTTCTCTCCCTCTCTTGGGAGCTGCTCTGCAGCTCCAAAAACGGCCGGGCGACTCCCGGTCCAGTGACCCAACTCGGCTCGCCGATGGCGTGGACGACACACTGACCATCGACTCGGTATCCGAGTCAGATATTCGCGCGGTTGCGCTATCCTCTATTTCTGCGGGTGTCACTGGGATCGGCGTTCGATTCAGGACAACTCGCAGCTCTCTCCCCTTCTCTATACTCTCCTCCATCATCTGTTTTCTCCTCTTCTCCTCCGTTAACTCTAATTCTCCTTCTACTTCTAAAATTGTTTTTTTTGTTTGAGTATTGTTTTCCATATTGTGGTTTAGGTACATGGGGGATATAGATCGTCCACCCGGGCGGAGGCCCCTGCACCCGAGTAACCCTAATACCGCTTGGAGGTCGGGAATTATCCAAGGGTTGGCCGCTAGTAGCTCGACTCTACTGATCGAACGACCCGCTTGCCCTGCGGGAGAGCGGGGGTGCAGCGTCACGCGAGGCCTCTTATGGCGCCCCAACGCGTGCACATTCAGGGTTTTTTATTGTGGTTTTCCTTCCACTCGGACCGGCTGGTTAAGGCAAGCCCACTGGCAGGGTGCAATCCGCGAGACATGTCCACGACAATAGCACCAAGCAACAGTTTGCCCGGCGGGAGGTCGAGACCCCTAACCGACGACGACACATCGCCGCTGCGGCCCGCCGCGCCACGGTACTACCACAACCGCTAAACGCCATGGTGTATCCACCACCTTACCACGCTGCAACGCAGCCGCTGATTGAATCAATCTCTTCGTGTCGCGCTCCAGACGCGTTCGGCTTGTTCAGCCGTCTCCTTGTCTGACTATCGCGTCGTCTTCGTTAGTCGGACTTCCTTTACCGACACCGGGTTGAGAGTCGCAGGCATTACGGGCTTGGTCCACAGCTCTGAGTCCAGAAAATCTGCAACATAAACCAGTGAAGGGAACTAGCGGGAAACTCATCCGCTGAGCGCTGATGCCCTCTCCAGAGACCGGCCTTCAAAGTGAGGGCTGGTCTGTTATACCTCCTTATTTGCTTCCCCTTTACGACGGCATTACTGCAGTCGTTCCAGGTACTGAGCCCCCCCGGCACGACAAGCCTAGGAGCCGCGGGTAAATTCGTCCGCGGAGGGGGGGAACCTAACCTAACCTAACCTAACCTAACCTAACCTAACCTAACCAGCTTGGACCAAATGGGATGGGGGAAGGGAACGAAAATGGAAGAAGATAAAGATGGCCCCTTACTGCACCGTATATCTACCGGAGCTTGCAGCTCTCGTAGGTGCAATAAGGGAGGCGGCGGTGGCGGGTACTGACGTGAACATTTGCAGCGACTCGAGGTCCTCGCTCGAGGCCATCGCGGGTGGACGTTCTCGGTACCCCCGAGTAGTCGAGATCCGCAGTCACCTGGTGGAGAGCCGAAAAAAGGGCCAAAACTGCGCTTTCACCCAGTGGAGTCTTATCTCCACTGCGTGAAAGCGCCCGTCGGCACGGAGGGGAACGAGAGGGCGGACGAACTCGCGAGGGCCGCTGCGGAGACCTCATAGGTCAAAGCAGTCCACGTAGAGTACCCACTATCGTACATAAAGAGGGAAGTAAGAAGAAAAACTATCCAGGAATGGGACAGACGTTACAGAGAAGGAACTACAGGCGGCATAACAAAGATATTTCTAAAAAATGTTGCAATGGCACATAAACAACTAAGAGACGCAAGATTTGGCCTTGAGATGGCACAGATCCTCACAGGCCATGGGCGTTTTGCCGAGTTCCTGTGCCGCTTCAAGCTTAAAGAAACACCTGAATGCGAGTGCGACAGTGGGGTGGAACAAACCATCCCACATTTTCTTACCGAGTGCCCCATTTTTGCCTCCTCCAGGTGCGACCTGGAACAGATGACAGGCATGGCCGTCAGTCTTGAAGGACTGCCCGACATGCTAGCCTGTTACAGATCGCAGCTGGAGGAATTTTGCATAAAAATAATCAAAAGAACCGCCAAGTTCAATGGAAGTAAGGTCGGGGCGGGGACCGCGAGGCGGCCGGCGCCCACTTGTATCATGAGGATACTCACGGAGAAGTGAAGGTTGCCCGCCTTGCGGTCCACGACTCGGGATAGGAATGAAAAGAAAAGTAGAAAAGTATGAAGATAGGAAAAGTAGGAGAAATTGTAAAAATTGTAATTGTAACCGTATTGTTGTGTAAAAAACCTAATAAAAACTAAAGCTGTGGTGTACATTATTTAGAGGATGGATGAGAGAAAGGAAGAAAGCATAGCTTAGTCAACGCCCCCGGCGATAAAGTAGCCGGGGAAGGTAGGCCTATTAGGTGCATAAAAAAAAAACCTAACCCAACCTAACCTAACCTTTTTTTTTTTTTTTTACCTGGGGAAGCCCAGTTTTATAGGATTACGGGCGCCCGCGCCTGGACAAGTTGTTAAGTGGCGCGGGGAGTGTGGGGGTCAAGGTACGATGATAATAATACGATGACCCCATACCCAATAAAACCACCAGGGCCCAATCCGTAGCGCGTACGTAGCCAGTAGGCCTAGACCCACTTCCCAGCTTGCGCTTGCTACTTGGCGCCAGTCACCGCGCAGCAAAATTTGGTTTTTCAACGCGAAAATAAAAGTGCTATACATCATTTTGTGCGTCTTGCGTCAATATTTTTATATATTTCGATTCGATATAGTGAAAAGTGAATAAAAGTTAATAAAAAGTGCAAAAAACTGAAAAATTCTAAAAATACTGTGATAAAGGTGAGTGCGACGCTTAAAATAGATCTACCACATATACCGATTAAGGATTCGTTGGATGCGCCTTTTTGAGCCGCATCCCGAGGGATTTCGAAGACGTGTGATACATCGTTGGAAAGCTCCCGTTAAGTAAGCAGCCGCTTCAAACGTCGAAAACGAGTCAGCGGCCGAGAAAAGCCGACGGGAAGACGAACGTCAAAAACAGGGAATAACTCGGGAACGGTAGGAGATAGGGCTTTTTTGACGTCAGAGGTAATAGAACAGTACTTGAAAGCAAAAACTAAATACGGGGAAGCCGCCTACGAGGCTAGAGTGAATAGCTGGAGGGACTTCTGTACAGAACAAACGAAAAATGGAATGTGGAAAGGCATCTACCGTGTCCTGAATCGCACTAAAGCACAAGCAACAGAGGTACCACGAGAGTTCTGAGCCTTCTAGAATCAGCTGAACACCTAGCTGATACTTGCTACCCCCCGCATAGCACGAATGAGAATGAAACTGACGAACATACAAACACCCGAGAAAGGCGAATAAAGTAAACATAAGAACCGGGAGTGAAAACCCTATGTTTACAAAATGCTAACTTCACACTGTCATCACCACTTTCAACCCTAAAAAGCACCAGGAGGAGACGGATTAACATCTGACATCTGCAAAGAGGCCATTTGACCGATACTGACACATACTTGACAATAGCCAATAGATGCCTCACCCTAGGCCACTTCCCGAAAATTTGGAAAGAAGCCACGGTGGTCATACTAAGTAAACTAGCCAGGGAAAGTTACACAGAAGCCAAGTCGTACAGACCCATCGGTCTCCTACCGGTGGTGGGCAAATTATTTGAGAAAATAATAGTTAACAGACTAAAATGGTATCTGGTACCAAAGCTCAGTCCACACCAGTATGGATTCATGCCCCAAAGGAGTACCGAGGACGCTCTCCATGTCTTAATGACTAAAGTGCAAACTCATCTGGAAAATAAAAAGCTCGTCACTATAATCTCATTGGACATTTAGGGAGCGTTTGACAATGCGTGGTGGCCCCGTATCAGAGTTAGACTATCGGAAGAAGGTTGCCCGGTTAACCTCAGGCGAGTAATAGATAGCAATCTCTCAAATAGGACTATAAAATTGAACTATGCTGACCATGTAGCACGTAGACAGACAAATAAAGGATGCGTACAGGGTTCTGTAGGAGGCCCACTATTATGGAACTTGCTCTTAGACCCGCTACTCAAAACGGCACAAGTTTTTGCGGACGACATTGTTCTGTTGGTCGAGGGAAACGTTGCAAGTGATATAGAAGTTAAAGCCAACGCAACGCTAGCAATTTTAAGATTTCTAGCCCCGCAAACACTACGTCTTGTCAGTTGTCAGGTTATAGTAAACGAGATGCCCCTTAATGTGATTTTACTTAGCCTTTGAGCACATACCAGCATGAAACATTTTGCTATGCTTCCCTTGTTGTCTGATTGTTTAGTTTTCCGGAATGAAAACTTTTTAGGTTTTCTGTGATTTTTTTTCTCTATATAATTAGTTTAATAGTAGTAATAAAATCTCATAGTTTAAGTCATAAGTTTTATAATAGTTTTAGTATTATTTTATTTTATTTTTAATTATTAATTTACAAATAAAATTGGGCTTGATCGTGAAGTGGTTACAATTAGAGGTTGAATGTATGTTTATAAGCTGTGTCAAATTAAAATAAAAAACAAAAAATTTTCAAAAAAAATTAAATTTAGGGTTGGATTTGTATACATTAATCGGTTAGCCGAGTACGAAAATCGGTCGAGCTATTGGGAGAAGTTTAAGTACCAACGTCGTGACATGAGAATTTTGTATGTTAGATATAATATCTTCATTGGAATAATATTCATAAAAACTTTGATGAACTTTCCTTTCAAAAATAATCAATATAATTTTCTCAATTTTCATACTGTAAATAAGAATATGAAAATTTAGACAATTAACACTTTTTATAACTAAAATAGGTTCATCGTCACGATATTCATAAACAACAACTCACTCAGTAATTCATCTACAAAATGCCTTCACTTACCAAGACGAATTATTAAATTGTATAACAGAATGCCGAGATTCCAATAATGGGGTGAGTGACGAAGCGAGCACTGTTGAGGTCAGTTTCGAGTTCTGAGACGGATCAATTTAATCACGGATTATCAGAATGCCAAGGCAGTGTTGTCAGCGACGTATTTGAAAGTAGGCGTCGTGTTAATCTAAGTCTTCGCTCCGCACACTAACTGATAGCGCCTCCTTACCTTGTAGTCAAGTTGGAAAATAACCAACTTTCATAATTACTACAAGATTTGTGAAGGTAATTTCATTCATTTTTATTGTAAACTGAGTTATTAATTAGATAATTTTAATTTGCCTACTTGTACTTAATTAGGGCTAAGTTAAGTAACGTGTATCTTATTTTATTTTAACGACTGTTATTAGGTGCTGAATGTTTTTTTATCTTCTATTTAAAAGACAATTTCCAGCAATATTTATTTTATGTAATTACGGAAGTTACAATACCTAAGATTCTTCAATCGTGGGTTTAAGTTAAATTTTTAGAACTGTATAATAATAAGTCCTTTTGTCCTAAATTAACTTATCAAATGATTGTATGTTCATATCATGACCTAATTGTATTATTGTCTTGATATATGATGATAAGAAACAAATACCTATACGAACGACAACTACAAAACATCTATCTTCACCAAACACCTGTTATCTACAAGCAAGTCCAGACGGCATTACAGACTATGATATAATAGCAGGTTAGAACCAATAATTTGAGATTATTGGTTCTAACCTGCTATTATATATCTTCAAACACTCGGGGAGAAAAAGGAAGCTGCGTTATGATTGAAAAGAAGAAGAAAGTTGTGGATGGGATTGATCCTAACAATACGTCACACGAGGAAGCATTCCGTTGTATATAAATGATTCGTAGTTGTTCGGGACCCGTTGTGTGCACTCGTTGCCAAAGATGCGTGGGAGTACGGCCGGGTTAAGCGACACGCTCGCGACTGGCTCGCGGACCCGTAGCCTGCTTTTAAAATTCGCAGATGAGGTGTTCGGAAGTGCTGTAGTAGCCCCCGCGGTTGTGACTTACTGGAGAGGGACGTGGTCGCTGATGGACTTCTACGTCCTGCCTAAAGAACCTGTGAACAGCGGGATAGTAGCCCTCGTGTTTGGTTGGTGCGTGAACTTCTTTTTGTGCGTATTCCAGACGCAGTTGAGCAAGCAAATACGCCCTGATAAGGGAAGATTTACGTATTACGTGCTCTCGAGGTTATACACTTATGTGGCTGCGTTGGCGTGTGTTGGCGTGTGGCGAGGAGTTCGGAACCTTCTCGACGCATTCACCGAAGGTAGTGCACCAACTGTCATTTACATCACGGCAGCAGCGACGTTATCGCTAGCAGCGTTACGAAGTCTGAGGAATTTATCAGCTGCCCCGTTCGCTGTTCTCGTTGATGCACCTAAGGATTTTTTCACTGTTCCTACTTTGTTTAGAACGGTTGGTATAAAATTTATTGTTACAATATATTTAATATAAAATATATAGGTTATTTATTTCATAAAAAAAATAAAAAGAATCAAGCTGTAAAAGTTGGTTAAATTATATAAGGAAATAACGAAGTTATATTTGCGTATTATATTATATTTATATTATTGATAGATGTTTGACATTTGAATTGTCAAATGTCAAACATCTATCAATTTACGCACTGCATTAGAAAATTATCACAAAAACATTTGCTCGCTCAGTAAATTATCCCATTGGAGACTTTATAATGTTTGTAATGAGAACTTTATTTCTCATTACAAACTCTGCCTATAAGTGATTTTAGTTTGGTAATTATGTGTGATATATGAAAGTCCCACTTTAAATATTATGTATGTATTCTTAGACCCAGATATTTTCCCATGTTTTGATTTTCATTTATTGATTTCAAGGTCTTGAACTTTTACCGGTTGAAAGAGAGGAATGATTTTAATTTTTTTACCCTGAATATTACATTAGATGTTGGTGAGATACTAATGATTAGCAGATTTTGATGAAACCAAGAAGATAGAGCATTTAGGTCTAACTGAGCTTGAGCAACCATAGTCTAGATATTTATACCAAAGTATCTTTGTAGTTCATATAATATTTATATTAATCAAACCAACATTGAACATACACAGTGGATAACTTCTAGTCCATAGCTAACGTCCAGCACATTTTCAAACACACATACCTTAAATATTTGGGAAGGGAAACAGGAACCTTCAACCACTGATATTTATTTTAGAAAAAAAAAAGATGAATATATTAGACTGACATCATACTGAACACTCTCAATTTCGTTATTAGTCTTATTTTGATCAGAGCTTTTTTTAATGCGTTAGAGACCTTTGGGTCCTGTTAATATGTTAATTGGATTAAACCCGTTTCCACGGAGATAAATAAGACAATTTTTTTAACTTAACAAAGCAGTAAACTTTTAATGGAAATGTAAAATTACGATTCGAAATGATTTTTCGTTACATCATACAAATGATGTATACATGGAAAAGGTCTTACTTATTTTTAACTATTTCTTACACGTTTTGTATAAAGATCGTTGGAAGATCGTAATATGCGCGTATTGGTGCTTGAGAGACTTTGATAATACCTCCTGCGTAGTCTCAAATCCCAAAAACTTCCTTATTGGGAAGGAAATAAATTTCAGAGTCGATAAATTTGTCGATCCATGTTAGAATAGCTAATTATTTTTTAGTACCGACTGAGCTTACGTTTAATTGGGTACTCTTAACTCTAACTCTTTAATTGGGAACGGGAAGGCATATTTACGCGTCTGTTTCATTGATTAAACAGATTTATAGATAAGCGTGTGCCTATCAGAGTACATTTTTATTTCGTTAGGAATGGAACTACTAAACCTAACAGTGACTTTCCTGTACCAAATAATAGTTAGGAATTAAACGTCATTATTATTAACTAAGTTATTAACGTCTTCATTCAGCAATGGACTGATTATGATAAAAGTGGACGGACTTCTATATTTAAGCAACTGCGTTTTATTATCCCCGCTTGAACTCGAAAATCTCGAACATTATTCCGGCTGAATAAAAATACGAAGGTATTGTTCTTTAAACTTTGACTGCCCGGCCTTTGATCATCATGTACTGACTGGCGTCGTGCAATTTCTTAGATGTGTACCTACACCAAGCCCCACGATCCACTGTTAAGTGCACCGGTGATAACGCCGATGGGACTCCTTTTCAGAAAGCTGGTGTATGTTTTCCAAGAATACAAAATATTTTATAATTATTTCCATGGATTAATCAACGCAGCGTTTTGTAGACGTGTCTGGAGTATTATGGAAATTTACGAAAAGGATGTGTGTTCTACGTTACAACTATTGTTTCCACACCACCGTATGGCGTATTTTGTAGAATGAATAACTGAAATACTGGATTTATTTTGTAATTAAATATTATAATATCATGCTCCGTAGCACATTCGTAGCGCCAGCCGCCATCAGTGACGCGTAGCTCAGCGGCAATCTTTTTTTTACAGAAATAAAAATTGATATTATATAGTAATAATACAGGTAATTCATTTGTTAAATATGAAATGTTAAACTCCTTTTATGTATAAACTTTTTAAAAGTTGAATATTAATAATTTCGTAATGTGATAACAAGTATCGTTGACGTAAATCATTAATTTAATGTTAAAATGTCGAACCACCTTCGAATCGAAGATTACTTAACGGTCTCACTCTAAGTATCTCGTAGCATATAGCGTTGTAGGCAGAGACATCGGGACCGACGAGTTATTATTACAAATATTTTTGTGTAGATTTCAGATGATTTCAAAAATACTGAAAAAAATATTCTCGCATACTTAAATTTTTAGATTTACTTGCTAGATCAACAATACTTACTATTTATTAGCAATGAAATCACCTTAAAAAAATAGTAAAAAATATAATTGCGTGTCGCATCAAGTCACGTGAAATAAACTTGACCCTTTTTCATATTATATGTATGTCGTGAATGATATAAAATAGGTCCACGTCATTAAAATACCATTTGGGGGTACAACAGTAATTTTGTAAACCTTTGTTGTTTCATGAAACCTTCTTCTCAAATCGCCATTTTATCGGGATGAATAAAAATTAAATATAGAAAACAATTTTTTTTTGTTACAGAGTAGTAAGGAAACAACTCTATACATACTGGACTGTATGTTTTCTGTGACTGTGATAGGGTCACTCGTGGTGGTCGTGTGGGGAGGTCTGTGGGGTTTAATTGACATTTACCTCTACCCAGATGATCCTCTCAAATCTAGCTGGATGTCACTTGTAAGTAAATATAAGGTTTCATTTAAAACTGAACTGAAAAATATTCGAGAAATTTATAGCCAAACGTCTGTACCAAAAGTTCAGTAATCGCTTTTATAGCAAAAAGATATAATAATATAAAAGAATAGTATTAAGTATAAGTATAATAGTGAGTAAATTCGTGCATTGATTTAATTAAATAGTTGACCAAAAATCAAGTAGATTCCATAATCTTTAAACACCCATCTATGCCACTTATCTGCTTTTAATTATTTTCAAATAAGTTTCACCTGAAAGTCTCATTTTTGTCGTCGCGTAGTTTTAAATTTTACAAATAGGTATTTATTTGTTGCGATTTACTTAGGAAACGTAGTTATATAAATTCTAGAGCTGGTCATTTCTATAGAATATGTACATACGGCTGAATGCCAATAAAAATGTCATGCTTCACACTTAGGAGTCAATGCGCTATACAATACTCAATTTGACAATAACACGATACAATTATGAATAAAGACGCGGAAATATTTCGCACCACACGTCCCAGCCACTAGTACCTTGTGATAATATAAAATCATTGTAAGAGAGATAAGCTTGATGTTTTGTATATATTATAAGTTATTGAATCATACAGTCGTAATGTACCTTAAAAAGGATCTGCTCGATGTGTGTTCTGGTCAGCGGAACAAAGTCTCATAAAATATGAAAAAAACTTGTCGCGGCGATTACGAATCGCTTGAAGATTATGTGGTAAAATTTCACATATTTCAGTACAAAATATAAATTAAACTACATACATGATTATGACACCAAAACTAGTGGTGCTACACAACCCTTTAACCTCAGATATCTGTATCAGATTCATGGTCATTTGATTTTTATAAAAAGGCATTTTGTTTTCGAGAAGGCTCAGGCATGAGAAGCCACTTCGCCAATACTGTTCAGAATAACTACTTATTGTCAATATAACTTAGGTCACCTGTTTTCCCAAGTCTTTGAAGATCTATTTTTCCGCATATGGGTCAGATGCTCGCCACGAGTCAGTGACCACTTAGATGGCAATTGGTATTTCCTCTCCTTGCCCTCGCTCTATTACGTACGGCAATCCATTATGACCAATAATTATAACAAACAAAATGTCAATGTCACACCAATAACATCGAGAAGACACAAAAAACAAATATTATATCAATATATGTTATAAATGTTATATTCTTAGAGCAAGGAGTTGGAGACGAGATTAATCGCTAACGATGACTCAAACGTTTTAGACGCACGGGACACGCTGTCTGGTCTCACATACATATTACACAATGCGATGGTTTTTTTTAATTTTTATAATAAACGTCAAAAGAAGTAAATATATTTCTTCATAGATTTAATAAATAAGTGCAAATTTGAGGTTAGTTTATAATATTACTGAAATAATTAATCAAATTTCAACATAAATACAATGTCGAGAGTCGAACGGCACTTTCTTGTAAATTATGTATGATTATTTAGTAAAACTGAAGAAAACTATGAATTGGCAATGACATACTCGTGAGTTTTCAGCGGCGACATTGAATTCCACGTGGGTAGTAATATATTTGTACTGGAAACCAGCTCTGACCGGCTGTTACCTTATTTTCTCATTTCCGTGTACACAATTGGATAATGTCTTATTTTGGCTCCGGGACCCTTAATACGCATATTACTATTAGTCGTGTGTGAAATATGAACAGCTAACCTACCTACTTAACATCACATTTAGGAGAAACGGAGAAACGAACGGGGACAGACTCGTTATAAAATTAAATTTAAAAAGTTTCATCATTATATCTGTCATAAATCCAGTTATTTATTTTTTTCTCACGAAATTCTCAATTAATATAATATAGTAAATGACCTGTAACACTTTTCATCTTAAGTACTCATTTATGTTTTTTTGATAATTTGCGCTGAACGTACAGTTAAGCGTAAAAAAACTATGAAACATAATTGAACATAATTAAAAAAATAAACCTTTGATAAAAATATTTAATTGAGAGCACTATTCTCACAGTAATGTTAATACATGCTAAGACTACAATGCAAACTAGTGAATAGTCAATATTATTTTTGTCCACAGATAATCGGTTACTCTACGGTATTTGTGACGTTTTCGCTGCAGACGCCGATGCGGTGGGTTGTCGCAAGACTTCAGGGAGCCCCAAGACTGTTAATCGCTGATGTTTACCACTTCCTTTCGTTCGCTTCCACCGTGAATGTATGGCGAGCGGTTTGGGGATTTCTGGATATATATTTTTTTCCAGGTTCGTATAAATTATTTTTATATAATATTACAACCTAGATTATAACGCGGTATAATTACATTGTTATTTTAAATAGTACTTTACGAATTGGATTTTCTTTTATTATTAATAATAATATGCATTAAGTAAACAGTAAAACACCACTTACACGTTACTACGTAAATTTTATTTTATAAGAATATCTTCCAGATTCCTATTTTAACGAGTTTCTTTATTTCAGATTCGCCTCTCTTAAGCAACTGGTCTTGTCACATCGTAAGTCTCGCGTTGCTGATTCTCTTAAATTGTTCGAATTCAATTCTTGTAAGAGGAGTTTACATTGACGCTGAAGAACCAGCAGGCGAATGCGTCATTTTCTCCTGCCACTACCTCCGACACTTCATTCAGAAGCAAGAAACTAATCAGCATAAAGCGTTAGACTTAAAGAAGAAAATGGAAGAAGCAAGTGTGCCATTACAAGCACCAGAAGAGAAAGTATAGGCAGCCATGGTTGTGTAATGGTTGTTCAAATATTGCAGAATGGAAGAAGCATTATTCTGTATCTGTTATTACGAACATAGTTCCGAAACAGTGCACTGAGATTGACTATTTAAAGCCAGACAGATTACAATTAAACGAGATCAATGAAATACTCTAAAATCAAATTATTTTAGTTCTAATACACTGTTTGACTAATAAAATAAATATTGAAATTGAATTTAAAACTGTACTCGTATTTTTCTCTATCGTTTGCATAGAGTAAACACTACTTTGTATACAAAAACTTAAACATATCACTTGTAACCGATTTATTATTATGACTATATACTCTAAATAAATGATGTAATCCTTATTTTATTGTAGTTCGCTATCGATTCGTTTTTATCTTGTGCTTACTACTAATAAGCACAAACATTGGCATTGGCAGAGACGTTATGGATCTCCGTAAGCGTAACCGAAACAATCGGATATCCGAAATAAATATATATGCGTAACCGTAACCGTATCCGTTTCACAACTTCCGGATAGTTTCGGATGTTTATTAATGCTTTCAATACTCAGAAAAAGAAATAAAAATAAAACATTTAATATGTTATACATAGGTTATAAGTTAATATGTGCATTGTATAAAGCTTAATGTTTTTGCAAAGCTATTACATTTATAGCACTTTTATTTTTAATAGATAAAACTCAGGAGGTTTATCATATTTACTTACCTATATTAACGATTATAATACCGACCTAGCTGATAACCTAGACTGAGATAAAACCTATATATAAAACTAAATTATTACATACTACTTGTGCTTATATTTGTCTTCAATCTATTCAATTTCAAAGATTCTTGATTATGTTCAACAATTAATATTAATATTTCAATCTATTAACCGTCACTAACGGAAACCGATATAATTTTATTCCTATACCCGAAATATCATATCCATAACATCTCTAATTGGTACCAATTAGTGATCCTAAGGGTCTATAACTAAAGAAATTCCATTTGCTATAATTTCATAAGAAATAAGGTTAGGATGGATAAAAGGAGACGGAAAGATATTCGAATTAACAAACTTTCGTCAAAATGAACAACATACTTCTAACAATGTACAGGCATTATATATTTTCATCAACATAAAATGTTAGTGTTGTCTTATTTTTTTATACTTAATGTTAATCAGTTTATCAGCTTTGGGTTGATAAAAATTAAATCAAACATCGAGATCATTTCAATTGTATTAAATATTTAACAATAATTTTTAAAAAGCCTATGTATATTCAATGTTTTTAACGACGAATAAACGATTTCTTAATAATGAATTTATTATTCACGCCTTTTTACATCCCGAGTAAGCTTCTAAAATATATTATAGGTAAATGTATAATTTTAAGGTTTTGTTGTACCTTTCAGTAACGCTGTTGTTGCCTGGATGTCTGATGATGAAACTTAGCTGCAGGTATTAGTCCGAACAACTCCTCTAAATACGGAGAGTATGTTGTAGAAGATGAAGTCTTCGTATTTTATAAATGACACTGTACGTGAATAAAAATTCAAAACACCTGAACTCATTAAAATCATAATAAGTTAGATCTGGTACGGTGCGAAAGGCCCGCGAGATCGCGGTGTGAGGCCACACCGGAGAAAATGGCACAATTCCGTTATGGCGATATCTGTAAAATGTGTGAATACTTACAAATGTTTAGTTCAACAATTTCTGCTCTCAGGTAATTTCAATTTTAAATAGAGTGGGCAACCCTCGTTTTTAAGGTAAATGCGTACTCGGTTCATAGCCAATAAATATCAGTTTTTACGCAAACAAATAAATATTATTATTAATTTAAACTAAATTTTGACAACATCATTGAAAGATTTTTACCTTCAATTCGGGTAAAAAACGTATCCGTAACTACTAATTAAACTTATTTAAAACTGTTTTTTTCTTTCATTTCATAACATATATTAATTATAATCAAGTATACAGTATTTACAATTTTCTTAACCTGCAAAGTGATAATATAAATAATCAAAATGAAAATCAATACAAATGAGGCCCTGTGTGGTGTGTGGTGTGTGGTGTGAGTACCTTCAACGCTGGCAGCATTTCCTAGCTGTATCGCGATACTAATTCGTTGAGCCAGGAAAATATAAAGATAATATTTTTAAACTGTTTTTTATTTAAATATATTATTTTGTTGCGATTGCAAAACTCACAACTGACAAATATTAACGTTTTGGTGCTCGAAATAAAAATTAAAAAATATTATATGAAACTTTCCATTTTTTTATTCCGTTTCTCCGTGTTTCGAATGCTTTTCAATAACCATGGTCAGCTTGTTGTGTTAATTACTTTCCCGTATAGCGTTAATTTTTATTTAGAGCTTCTCCAAGGTCGAGAAACTGTAACTCATGTAACTTTTTTCAAGTAAAACTTCGGGTCAGGACAGGCTCTTAATATAAGTGTGCTTGTAAGCTTGTGAGTTCTTGTGTTCATCTTATGCAATTTTTTTATGATTCTAATTTAATAAACGTAATAATAATTTGCCTAGCGATCACAATAGTTTAAACCCACCGTGAAAGTAACTCTGAAAGGCTTGTTTGTTGTTCAATTTTATTTTGTTGCCGATATTTAAAAGGACAGAAACTCCTATTTGTAAGAAACCCACATAATAACATGAAATATAAATGAAACGAGCGGATGCCGATGAAATCATGCATGGTCAGGCGGACGTGCAGGGGCAAGCCCAGGGGCGAAGAGTGGTCGGTTCCGGTCTTGCAATTACAATTAAATATTTGGCCACTGATTGGAAAATCAACTTCCTAATCAGTGCGACCCTGGCGGTCAGGTTACGTTAATTTAAACGAAATTTTTGAAACAGAAGATAACAAGTCAAAATTGATTTCCGGCTTTTCAGTTCGTTTATCTTGATTGATGTCGATTAGATACTCAATTCAATTTAGTACCTACCGGTTTGATACATGTGCTAATTATAGAAATCCCCTTTGTCCAAAATCAACGATGGTCGCATAGTTCAGACTGCAGGCAGTCCAAAATGGCTCTGCCAGCAGTGAACCCACAGCTGACTAAGCGACTTCTAAACTTAAACAGAACCGATCTCAGAACAATGATAGGGACAATTACTGGCCATTGTCTCCTTAATAAACATCTATTTGTCCTAGGCGCGACAGACAGCCCCATGTGCAGCCCATGTGCAGAGGCTGTTTCAGCGCAGAGGAATCAGTCACCCACGTAGTCCTGGAATGCGAGGCTGTGGCTAAACAACGTACGGAAATCCTCGGAACAGTGAGGTCGCTCCGAGAAGCCTGTGAAGTGCCCAGGAGACTTCTGTGCTTCTGGAAGGAGCTGGGCTGGCTTAAGTAGCCAGGGCTTTACGCAAAACGGACCAATTTCGAGTCTAGTTGCGGAAACTGAGCCCACCTACCTACCTACCTACCTACCCCCTTTGTCCGTTGATTTGCCGGTAGACCTATAATAACATTATAGCAAAAAAACAAGTATTTTATAAATTTTACTTGACCCAATGACTTAACCGTTAAAACTCGGACAAAATATTACGCAGTTTGTGGGCACAGTAACAAAGATTTGTGATTTAGTCAACGTCAAGAATTAAGTCTGAAATTAAAAGATACAGAAAACTAGAAGAAATAACAGGGCATGGCAGTTTAGAAATGCTGTTGCGTCTAGTAAAAGATTGAAATGGAAATGGACAGGACACATTATGAGAGGAGATAAATGGACGAAGAAAGTTACGGAATGGCTTCCTCGCTATGACATAAGAAAACGAGGAAGGCAAAGAAAAAGATGGAAGGATGATGTGCGCATCGAGTAGCTTTGATGATTATGCAGAAAATTATTAATATTTATTTTTGTTTTTAGTGTCCATTTTTTAGTGCTTCGCATTTTTAATAATATATGATAGAGAAAGCCAACACACCAATGCAATTTCTTGGGAGTTGTAAATTGTGAACTAATTCCATTGTTTATTAATAGTTGACGTTTCAAAGTATCGATAAACCTCATAATCTACCACTAGTAATTTGAGATTATTTTATTTTGTTACTGAATATGTGTTCGGGTATATAAATCATCTTTCTCCCGCTAAGTAAATACTGAAGTTTGAAATTCATTTTCGTTTAATTGAGATGATTCTATTTTAAATAAGGAACTCAAAGAAAAACATAAAACTTATAGAAATAGTATAACTAAAATATAGTAAGAAACCCAATTCAGACGTAGCCTCACAAATATTTAAATGTATGTATTATGTATATCACAAATGTTCAGTTAGGCCTACGTCTGACTTCCTTGCCACGCCACCAAGCGTCAACTTGTTGTTGTTGTCCTCAGAGCGCATATAGTAACTGTGCTTCTATCTTACTTTGAACCAGGGAGAACCCATATTGTTTTTCGTAAGTTTTACGTTTCAAATATAGATGTCGCTGTATTGAATTTTCACTCTTGCAACAGTGAGCAAACTGTTTCGAAACATCGCTCTTGGCGCCGCAGTGTGGCGCTTTTCCGGCCGTGCAGAGGGCCACACTGTGGCGTATCGTCGACGCGCCGCGCTACGTAAGGAATTCCCTGATCCAACGACACCTAAAACAGGAGAGCCTGGATGCCTGGGGCTCCCGGCGCCACCCACGGGTGAAGCGGACAGCAGATCGCTCTTGGCTTTTTACAATAGAAAATGAGCGTCATCTGTTTCTAACAACTGAAAACAGATGACGCTCATATGTCAAGTTAGCTAATAGCATGCATTACTTGAATTATTTAACAATTGTAGAAAGACTAAAAAATGAACATTTAATTTAAATTTTTGTGATTATTAAAGTAAGATAATTTGATAACTTTTAATATTTATTTTGGCGTTACGGCCTTGACAAGGGATATTATTGAAATATTAAGATTGCACGAAGGAATATTATATAGATAGTTAAAAAATATTTTATATATTAATAAGTTAAACATAAGACGATCAAAGGAATATCGGAGGGAAAGTGGAAACAACTTTGCTGAGCTGCAAGAACTTTCCTTACTTTGTTAACTTTCGCAGGTAACAGTTGTTGCTCCACAGCCTGTGGTCATCACTGTTGCTGCATATATTATGCAGTCGGATATACTCATTTATCGAGGCTAAAAACCTTACCTTACCCATATGAGGGGCACTACATTGACAAAATTGTGTAGATATTACAAAACTCAGGTTAAGGCAGGTGTAATCGCAGAGAACAACTAGTCTGGAAAATACGTATTTATGTATAACTTAAAAATGCCGCACATTTTTACACCTCGAGTCATACGTATTTGTCGCATTGAATACTTTAAAGGAAGAAAATTGACAGAGAAACAACAGTTTCCAGTAACGAGGAGGGAAATTACTTCATCCATTGCAATCATTACAAGTCGAACAAATGCTATCGAAAGGCCGTTTACGGTTTAAATTAATTCTTTATATTTTCTAGAGTAGGCTGCACGTATGAGTTGGTTAGATCTCTTATGTGTGTCACTGAGCTGTGTATTTATTCAACCACGTGTTTAGCATATTAACTTTGTTAACGTTCCGTACCCAACAAACCTTGCTTGTATTTCTTTGTAATAATTCATGCTCAATGTCGCCATTGACATCAAACCACGACTGAGGCATAAAAAGCCATACAGCACGGGCCACTAATAAGCGGTTAGCCTAGCAAAAGCTTTAATTCAGAAGCAAAAACAGAATATTCGCAACCGATGCGGTGGTATAGGTTGTGGAGGTGCCTCCCTGGCCGGTCCATTAAGCTCCCTCGGAGCGTTATTCGCCGGAATAGTGTGCAATAAAATGCGGACGCCGACCGGCCGCCGGTCGATGAAAAAATAACCCTAAAATTATTATTCTTTTGAAAGGCATGCGGATGGATCGGACGCTCGTTGAAAAGCCGGTCTCATATGAAACCGATAAAACCGATTTAAATGCGCTAATTAACAAGTTTATTAGATGTTAGGTGGCTTGAGTTCAATCTGTGATGTACATTTGAATCGGTGAAAATTCAATAAACGAATATTGCTTGATAAGAGATTCTGTAGACATAGCTACTCACATTTTATAAATGCAACAGTACCAATAGTTAAATTACTATACTTACTATGAAGTACATAGTAATTTAACCAGTTCTCTAAACAAAATAGAGGAAAGGTTGGTTGATTTTTTATAACGGTAACAATGTTGTAGTCACTGTTTCTGAGACAATATGGAATAACGGACAATGCTTAGTATTCGATGAACACTCTTCTAGACAAAATCACTACATAGTATAAAACAAAGTCGCTTCCTCTGTCCCTATGTCCCTTTGTATGCTTAAATCTTTGAAACTACGCAACGGATTTTGATGCGATGCGTAGTTTTTTTAGTAGTAGTAGTGATTCAAGAGGAAGGTTTATATGTATAATAACATCCTTTAAATAGTGGAGATGTGTATAACAACTCTTATAATAATATCATACACATTTACTATGTATGCTGGGATTGTGTTCTGCTATGGTTTCTCCCCTCTGGGTATCCTCTTCTTAAGTTCCTGTACTATTGGAGTCCGATATCTTTCTGAGCGATGAATAGGGTTCTCGAGCGCTATTTATATGATTTCAATAATGTTCCATAGTTCCTTTTTCAAGTCTCGACCTATTTCCTGTGTAGAACATTGTCGTAATTTTAAAATAATGTTTAATTGCCACTAATGCTTTCAGTGACCTCTATTATTGAATAGATTAACTATATAATAAACATATGATTTAGTCTAGTGCTGCACTGATTGATGATGTCAGTATCGATATTGAATTCTTATCGACAAAATCCAGCTTTGTACAAATTATGAAATTATCTCATAATTTTCCTGCACAGGAGAAGTACTGTTATTTTTGAGGTTTCTAATGGGATGTCGTAAATAATTACATTTTTTCCGCTTACATTGCAAACGCAGGCCTACGAGTTTTATCAAAATAATGTACTAAGTATTGTACACATTGAAAAGGTCTACAGAAAAGTCCGTGATGGTATATGTCTATACGGTACATGTCGCGTAAATTATCGGAGCTTTCCAGCGACGGAAATAACAATACTTAATAAAAACCTGCTTTTCATCAGCATTGCACCCGTGCGAAGCTGGGGCGGGTCACTAGTATTATATAAAATGATACTTTAATATTAAGGAAAAATTGCTTACGGTGCTTTCTTGCAGAAGAAAGCGCCTGACGATTTTAAAACAAGTCATTTACATATTTAATTAAATCTCACAATTTTAATTTGACTCGGTTACTCCATAAATGATGCCGAGTCATTTTGCCTAGGGTCGGCTGCGAAGTGGCAAACCGCTACTAAACTGCAATTAAGCATCAAAAAACATTTATGAGTCAAGAACATCTGAATAAAAGCTGTTCGTATTTCGTTCTTTCTTCGGGCTTTTCGATCCATATTTAAGGCGTTGTGTCATTTGTGTCCCTCATTGCCGGGTCGAAGATTATTTTTGTAGGAAAATTTGAAAGTAATATATAAAAACTGTGCGAGTGAATGAGACGGAAAACTGACAGTATTGATGAAACTGTGTATAAACTGTTCATTGCGGAAGGCTGTAGAGTATATCATACAAAAATTATGTCTATTACTTGCAGAAAAAATATACTATTCAATAAAAGATTATTTGCGTGAGTATCGCGTTATTAAATTTACTATACAAATAATATAACAATAATTGACCAATTTATATGACTAATAATGTAAAATGTAAAATTCCTTTAAAGACAAATTTGTGCACCATTGTGTGTGGTGGTAGAATATGCAAACTTACGATTATACCACCTTACACATTTTTGTACCATATTCTTGAAATTTATTATTATTATTATAAATTAAAAATTAAAAAAAAATTTAAACAGTGTAATTCCGCGTATAAAATGAGCAAACAAATGGAACATTGCATAATCTGTCCAAAGTACATTTATAAAGTGTCTAGTTTAATTATTTTATTTAAAATTATATTTCTTTACTGTAATTTAGACGAAATCGTAAGTATGGATGATCATAGAAATTTTAAAAATAAGAGGATATTATGATAAGTTATAAAATGTAATGTAAAGGGGGCAAACAACAGATGTGACTGTATGCTTTTTGAGGATAGATTCATTTATTATGAATTACTTCAAGGATAAATAATAGAAGAGCTAGTGGAAATTTGTAATGACTGAAGAAGAATATCCTAAAACGATAAGATAGAGACAGATAAAGATAGCTCCACGGAAACGAAAATTATTGTCCTCTTTTGACATTGAGACAGCAGTGGCCTTAAAACCGGTAATGAGGATATCACGAAACTGATTATTTCTGCGACAGAAACGTACGATTCAATATTAGGTGCCCAAGGCAACGACTCCCTAATATCGTTGTTTGAACTATTAGTGATATGAATTTTCATTTATTAACCAATAATGTCGATTGAACAATTATTTGATGAAAAAATTGCCTCAAAACGCCGTTGAATTTCAGCCCAGAATCATACAACTTAAAAAATGCAGTTCATGTAGCTAAAGCTAAGCAAATGTCCTCACTACCATCAGTGCTGTACGGCCAAAAGGGGGACGGTAAGTGTCGCGGTACCCCCAAAAAAAACAATATTTGGATACCGGAGTAGAAGCATACTGGTCACCCCCCGGTAATTTTCGAGTCATCAATTATTATAATTACATTTAATCTAGCGTCATTAATCCGCCAGGCAACGACATAACATCATTCTTTGATAAAGACTTAGAGTTAAATCAATCTGTAAGTTGACTCTTTGTTAGAATTCCATGTTGTCCTGGAGGTTTGTGGTTTTTTAATATTCTTCTTCTCATTCGGTACGCTCTTGCCAGAGCGGTCGTGATCGCGGACTTAATCTGATCAGTCCAGCGTGTAGGTGACCTGCCGCGCGGTCTAGTGCCTTCCACCTTCCCCTGAACGACAAGGCGTTCTATGGACTGATCACCACGCCGAGATACGTGTCCGAAGAATGTAAGGATGCGAGATTGTACTGTTGAAAATAGACGCTGCTTAACACCGAGTTCTTGAAGTATCGAGACGTTTGTACGAAACTCGGTCCACGATACCCCAAGCATTCTTCTCCAGCACCACATTTCGAGAGCGTCTACTTTCTGCCTTTCATCATCGACATCTCGCAAGGTCCACGTTTCGACTGCGTACAGAATTTTTTAATATAAGTACATTTACGTGTACCTACGAGTATTATGCATTTGGAAGCCAATAATCGTGGCTATGGCGAGGCAACAATAGCAGTTTTAAAGTAATTGTAAATTTTAAAATATATTATATTATAAATGAATAAATAATAAATCTAATTACGCAGCAGAATGTTATGAGCAGTTGCAGAATAAAACTTGTAGTTGTAATTATAAAAGCCAACCCAGTCTCCAAATAGCACAAACATCAGATCACACTCACAGCTACACATACACCACAAAATACACTCAGGTAAAGGAAAAAATTAAGCCAAAAGAAAGGAATATTATGTATTCCGATAAAATGGGTAAGGACATGGCTAATATTTTACAATTAAAAAATGGGCAAACATTTGTAAACAACTGTTATCCCAATGCCAGTTTCAAAAATATTGTTAAAAATCATATAATAAAAAACAATTCTAATTGTAATAATTTAATAGTTTTTATAGGGAACAGGGGAAGTGTAAATAAAACTGATCTTTTAGTATTATATGAAAAACTTTGTTGTTTAGACTCTAAAAGGATCATTATGTTTACATTTCCCTATAGCCAAAGCTTTCCTAAGGAGGAGAATGACACAAGGTATATTCTTAATCAAACATTGCATACACTGGCAATGTATAATGATAAATTTTGTGTCATAGATACCAACAGGTATATAAAAAAGTTTTTTATAACAAAGGATAGATATTATTATCTACCTGCTTTCTTAAAAAGACAGATAGCTATCTCGCTATCATATTTTATAAATTTGGCTAGACCCCTTGCTTCTCTTGAGCAAGTATTAGATTCTAAGACTTTGGAAGGAATTCCAAATAATATTTATTTAAATTAGATAATAAGACAACAGAGCACCGCTCTTGCAATAAGAAGGTGAGTATTTGTGGTAAAAGCCAGTCCCAAAAAAATACTGTATTGCATCAAAATATACAGGGAATTAAAAATAAAGAGTTAGAAATAGAACTATTCTTGAATAGCCAAAGACTAGACTTTTTGTGCATAACAGAGCACTGGCTAAAAAAATATGAAGTTTTGTTTAATTTTTGTAACCACAGGGTTGGTAGTGTGTTCTGCAGAGAAAAAGCAATTCATGGTGGCCCTTTAATCCTAATTAATAAAAAACTTAAATGCAAAGAAAGAAAGGATATTATCAGCCTCTCAGAAGAACTAACTATTGAAATTTCCTGTGTGGAACTGGAGCAATTCATTGTTGTATGTCTATATTGTCCTCCATCAGCTGTCTATATTAATGTTGAAAATGTATTAGAGGAGGTATTGTGTAAATTAGTAAAGTGTAATAAAGGGCTAATTGTGTGCGGGGACTTCAATGTCAATTTACTTTGTCAACTAGGTATTTTCATACTTGTATTCGATTTAAGTTTTTCTGTAATATTAATATTTAACTAGCTTCAAAATGCGGCAGCCCGATTTTACAATCGTTAATTTTAAAACGTACAGGAATTCTATTAGGGATTTCAACAAATCAGGAGGTGGAGAATAGCGTTCGAGCGGAATACAAAGGAAAGTGTCGGCGTCCAAGCTAAAATGAACTCTCTCTTAGCCGCGCGTACATTTCACGAGCCGACGATACAGGAAATTGAGAAGCTCTCGAGATTCTGGACACCATATACCACCTGAGATTTTCAATTTTCCAATGTGGTATAAATTTATTCGGAATACGTAGTTCCGCTGTCGAAGTTCTGAGGGTAAATTACATTATGTGAGTACGATGACTTGAATTCCATTTGTTTACCTACTACTACTTTGCTAAGTCGTTCAACAACATACCCCATTCCAAAGATGTCGGAGCTCATTGCGATCATACCGAATATGCAAATAATGTATCGCAATTCAGAATATTTTTAAATACGACCTTCAGTTTGGAGGGCAGCCAAGCTATGCAATCAGGCTCCGACTCGGCACCAACATACCTACCGAATACACTCCAACTTCATATTCTTACCCACGACATTATTTGAAAATAAATGTTTTTATTATTTTGATGAAGGAATCTACTTTTTTGTATTTCGGATTATTTCCGATTTGTCGAGTATGACGAGTACTGAAATAATTGATACAGTACAATATAATATATTACATAAGTGAGGTTGAAACCGCTAAACGTTTCTTAGTCTCATCGCCGAGAAAATATTCAAAAGCTCACATCCCGTATGCCTGAACAGACGGCTTCGTAGGCAGTCTTTCGATTCAAGTTTGTTTTTGCTTCCACCTGCTTTTTTTTACTTTACTTCTCTATTTCGACTTCGAGTAACTTCAAATCTGTTAAGAAGAGAACTATGCAGACGTGGACGCGATAGAGCCACGCGAACGGATTTCATTTAAAAACTCATTTCTCAAAGTCACGTAAGCTGCGAGTATGTTATGAGCTGTCGATTCCACGTGATTTCTTCCGTCTCGCTGAGTCCTTATTGGGGTGTCGCCGTTCAACGTAATAGAGTTATGTCTGCGATTACATTTTGGTGTTAGTCATGTCCAATAATATATTTTTCATAACAATTAAATGTCAGAGTCTTCGCAATGGTTCGGCAGAGGCCGACTGGTCGGAGGATGGTTGGCCAAGTGGAGGGCAAACAATTTCGTTTTATAGTTATATTTTTAAAATATGACTTCAATAAATTTCTGTGGTAATTTAGCTCTTCAAACATCATTCATTATTGAAGTGGCTTCATTAGTTATAATAACGATAAAGTAAAGAAAAAAGCGTTGTATTCAAATTGCAATAGTGAAATAATTTGAAACCGTATATTTTTGCACATATTTACAAAAAGTATTTTACGGTCCGTTAGATAGCGGAAATGAATAAAACTGGAACGTGAATGCCGAAGACTAGCTTGTATATAGGTGTAGGTGTAGTGGAGCTAAAATGGAGGCTGCGACTGTTTACGACTTTTTTTCCTTTTCATTTTTTAATTAACAAACGTTTTCACAAAATTTCACTTTTCTACAGAAAAAACTACTTCAAAGGTGTAGTCGGATATAATTCTATGCTATTCTAAATGAACCCTGGCAAATTAAACGTTTCATTATTAATTAGCAACAAAAACAAAAAGAAATCTTTTACGGCTTTTTCATTCTAAACTATAAAATTAAAAAAATAATCGTAATTTTTTTTATTCGAGTAATACACTACACTTGACTACTATAAGTACATGTTTTTTAGGTTTTACACTAGTATTCGACCTCCGACGAAGTGGAAGCCTCCTCCAAATTCTTCCACTTGTCTCTATTCCTCGCGACAATTTTTCAATTCCGCCATGCGATCCCTTTTTTCCATCATCCTAAGTTTCCGGTGGACGTCCTCTCTTTCTTCTTCCCATTGGGCCATTCCATGTAAGGGTCTTCTTGACCCAAGTCCCATTTAGTAACTTTATAGATTCAACTTATAAACTATTAAGTTCCGATGCGATTTATAAACTACCCATTGCTGTTGACATTTCGTTCTAAGGTTATTTTACGAGACTAACGGAATAGCAGGCGCTCGCGTATATGTAACACCACCACCATGACCACCTTTCACTGAATACAGTTTAATTTATCATAAACTGATGCGATTTCAAACCGTTGGATGCGATTACAGTGCGCTCGCTTAATCAAGCAAACGTCGAGGACAAAACAAACGGACAAAGTTACGCGAAGCCGATGCAGTTTTAAAAATAGTCCACCTCGTTAGCCCACAACACGTCGAGAGCTCACTGCTTGGTTTTGTGTGCAATCTGGCCCGTCTACACAAAGTGTGACTCTCGTTTTGACTAATTTTGTGTATTTTACGCACTTATCTTTTATCAAATTAGGACATAGCGACATCCCGAACAACCCGACATAACCGGACAACCCGAATAAGTATCTTATCGATTTCAAAAAATACTACGATATAAATGTTAGGACCTGGGTAAGTTGAAGGGGATTTTTAATGAAAACCAAGCAGAGTGTAATAAACAGGCAAAGAAACTGACGAGTAATGGGCTAGTTCTTTGCGTGTTGAGTTCTTTATTTAGAATTAGCAGCGAAGCAACAAATTGTAATTTAGCTTGAGAAGTTTTCAGGGGCTCGGTACTCAATAGATTTCGATTTCACAGCACATGCACGCTAGATATTTCTATAGCTTTAGCATTGTTTGATTCAAAATAAAATTAAGATAGGTACCATATTTATTTCGTTCATTTTACATAGTACTACAATATTCGGCCCAATCTCTCTGTAAATAAATTAAATTCAAAAATTAATTATTTCGCCAATATATCAATCATGAAGGTTTTCCACATATTTATTGAAAATTCTCGAGCTTTCATTGTTTTCCTCTACGCTTTTAGCGTTCTTTGTTTCGCAGCGAATAAAAACGCAATTTGAAGCACGTAAACTACAAAAGGCTTTAAACGAGTGCAAAGCTCGGAGCTTTAATGGTTTGTAGGCGGCGGCCATTTGTCATCTCACACTTTACTTGCCTTAATAAATATTTTGCTATAAGGGTAGCACCTTCCTCTTGAATTCAAGCAACACACTGTTAAAAAATGTGAACCGATATCCCAAATTTATAGATCGTCAATAAATAGTGTACTTCTCTGTTTATTCTCTTGCATCTATTCATAGAGGAAACCCGCCACACGATATCTTTGAGCATTTTGTGTTAAAATAGGCGAAAGGCATTTACAATGTATGAAATATTGGAAATCAATTGCCAGGTGTATGAGAGCAATAATCAGTTATTGAAGTGGGTGCTAAAATATACATATTCATATCATAACCTTCAATATTCCCAGCCGCTTGTCGTATCGTAAATTGCAAATGACGTGTTATTGGGTCGCGACTGCTAAACATAAATTGCATTATCTAACCGCAGAATCAGCTGTTTGTACTCCTACGCCATTTTTGTGCTTATGCCAAAATTTTGTTAAAACAACTTCGAGCCGGATATATATTGTTAAGTTAATAATTAGCATTTTGTTTTAGTCGGGACTGATTTTTAACTGACTATTAAATACACAAGACATTTTTTAAAGTAATGTAAATGACAGGCATGAATAATTCTTGCCGGGGTTGAACCGAGTAGAACTAGAGCTAACAGTGAAAAAGAAAGGTATAAAAGCTTTGCCCTTTCTAAAAATACGTAAATAGAAGTGGAGAGATGGTTTGGTTCGAATGGCGGGAACGCACACACGGCCGCGTCGACGGCGTCCCGAGCTCACATACGCGAAAATCGACGTGAAATGGAAAAAAGTTAAATATGTATGAGTGCGGGTAAATATATAAATCGGTATATAAGGAGATATATAAAATAGGTAGGCGAGTGCGGGAGGCTGGATGTATTCGGCTCAGTCGCTCGCGATGCTCCACGCTTCTCTCTCGCCTCGGCCGCAGCCTGCGAGCCTCCCGCTACTTCGCCGACGCTACTCGCGTGTTCTGACGCGTTAAAACTTCAACGGACAGTGTTTAATAACTGTGTAGTGGTATTGCTCTACTTCACAATGGTCGCGCTCCTTGTAAACCTTCGCTAGAGTCGGTGAGTTGGTCGAACTTCACTTCTTTTTCATTCAACTCACATAAAAACGATGCACTCATAAAATTTATATTTGAGTAAAAATAAGAAGTAAAAAAATTAATAATCTTTAATATTATGATGATGTATTCTATCAAACTATATTCGGTTAATTTAAAAAAAAGTCGTAGCGCAAATCGGCAAACTTCTCGTAGCTCGTAGCACGCGTTTAGTCGTAATTGAATGCGTAGAGGTTTTATTGCGTAGCATATCTATTAAGAGGGAGTCTTTATTATGCAGCGAAAATATTTTGCGATTTTTAATCTTAGATGTTCCAGCGGTTGTCTTTCTTTTCTGGAAATATCATTTCGATTACATTAAATAACACGTGAATCGGGGATAAAACGCTACAGTTGTCAATTAAAAACAGTTAATTGTCAACTCACGGTAGAAGGGAAACGACGTGTTATTTTTTCCGATAACTCTTTTGTACATTAGTAAAAGTTAAAAAGAATTTAATAAGTGTGTGTGTTTTCGTATCGATAATAAAACTTATGGTCATAGTTTTGTAGTACTAAGAAAACAAAGAAAATTAAGTAAACCAAACATTGTCTGCTAGAAAATACAAATTTACAGACCACAGTTAATCATCAAATATAACATCATTGACATTATTTTCCTCCTACTTTATTGTGACAATGCATTTTTATATTATTTTCCTATCTATTGGGCAACTTTAGACAATACTTTCATACGACATGCATTGATCCCCACTCTCAGGGCTATATGACGTCATTTTTAAAAACTTATAAAACCGAGTATTAAGTTTTTTGTCAGAAATATCAGGAATTTACATATCAGAAGGTCTCAAAGAGCCGCCAAACTTAATTTCATCGTGTTTTGTACATTATTGTTATTTTCTTCTCCTTATCTATAGTAAGACATTAAAAAGGTCAGGAATTTGGTTTGTGAATGTCAATACTAAAAAACGACAAAGCGATTGCAAAAATTCAAAACGAACTCATCGAGAACGCTGCATAAACCTTTGGACACAATTATTAAGAATTAATATAAATATAAAAACAAATGCTTACGTACGTATTATCCTTGTTTCTTTTATAAAATTATAAATGATTGCTCGCATTTATTACAATTCATATACTGTATAATAGCAGACGTCGACAATTTTTGTAAGACAAACAATTTTTTTCTTACAGATATAACAATGGAAACTGCTTACTACCTCACTGTATTCTGTAAGTATTTACACAAGTAAAAATAATTACACATTTCTTCTTTTACATAATAGCATTTTATTGTACTTTAAGATCTGTGACAGAGATGCCTCTGTCAAGGTTATTACAAATTAAGCTAATGGTAACGTTTCTTCGCATTTTATAAAAGAAACCCCAGACATTATTTCTTTTAATATTGAATGTTTGCAGAGTAGCCACACTTGATCAAAACTTTCAAACTTCTATTTGGGTGTCCTGCTTTATCCAAAAGAGTCGAAAGAGTTTTATGGTCAACTCTTCAGCTATGTCGTATTGTTGCTTGCTCTACTTTTTCAAAAATGGCATCCGTTTCCGGTCCAAGCCCTGCCTAAACCAACAGAGCGAGGTTCATCGTTCACATTCTTAAGCCAATGGACTCCTTACTCTGACTACACTACATGAGGTCCATAAACGTTACAAACTTAAATCACGCTTTGATTTTTTCTTTGTTGTAATAAAATAAAACAAATAAAAATAGCTGGAAACAACAATGCTTATTTCTTTTATTTTTTTTTTCTTTTTAATGTCATCAAAAGCAACCAAACGCATTATTACCATTGTATTTTCCATTATTTACGAAGAATTCAGAAGCTTCGTAAGGAGAAAGGGCGGCGCAGAGGCTCGCTAAAGGCCACACTTTGTAAGACTAAATAATGTCTTTACGGAGGTTTTTTGAAACATATCCTCAAATTAGTTAGTCATACAAGAAGTAAATCTCGCATTAAACTCCTTTTTACCAATTGTGGTCAGAGAGTGAGAAATAACAAAATATGTAATAACCAGTCAAAGTATGCAACAAAAATAATATCATATTTTTAATTTTACTTCACTTGTGAAGCAAACAAAAGATGTAATACTAATAAGATAATACAGAAAGTGCCATTTTAAAAGTGTAGAGAGAAATTACTCCTCTGCCCCGTATCAGTAGGGGTGGTTATATAAAGAGTTTTTCTGAATGATCCAGAACTGAGAATTACTACTCTCCAACTAAAAATTACATTTGTTTTGATAACTGGAAAGAGGTGGAGGTGTCTATGTGATATATATGCGTCCATTATTCTGACTAGGGTAAGGAACAGTACTTTAATTACTTACTAGGCACTTACTACTATGTTATTCTCAATATTTCATTTCATCTGTACGTAATTTAAAATATTATTTTTTGTGATGATTGTAGGTATTTGTGGTTCATCTGACTGAGCTCGCAAATAGCTGTTCAAAGATTCCAATGACTTATGTTTTAAAATAGTGCAAAAACTTACAATACATTTATTTATTACTACAGTTTAAGTAAGAACAGATATTATTTACAAAAGTAATAATCATTGTTAACAGCTTACTACAGAAACACATACTTAATTGTTAACATTAACTAAGTATCTTACTTTATTATAAATAATACCTAAGTTATGGCGAATTACCTAAAAGAAGACTTAAAACTTCTATCGTCCGACTTAGAACTCAGGAGAAATGTATAACATATTTCACAAGCACATTTAAGGTGTGCGGAAATAAACTCTATTATCAAAATAAATGTAAAAAATGCTAAACAATTCGTGTAAGAGTCTAAATGTAATATGTTTATGAGTCCAGATGACATGTGTGGGGTCACAGGTGACCGCAGGTTCAAAGTTCCCGTTTCCGCAGGGGTCTGAGAAGGTATGGAAACAAAAGACGCTCGTTTCCTCAGCAGTTCCGAGCCGAAGGGCGGAGGAGGCGGGGGACGTCGCACAATAGGGCATTGTTTGTGCCCGGTGACAGGAAAAACTCCGACCTCCGTGTTTCTGTGAATTTTTTATTTCTCCCTTTCAATTCTTTCCAATGCCTTACTTATTCCTTGTAAACCTCTTTGAACGTGTCACAGTTCAAAGCGTTTGTCCTGGAAAATACTAATCGTAACTTGGCTAACCGACTGTGAAAAAGGAGGGTTAAACCAATGTTAAACATGTAAACCCAGAATATATCCATATTTTATTGGAAATTCAATAACGGAAATGAGTTTTCCAGCGTTTCAATACTTGATAGGGTGACATTAGGCCTGGCCCACCTCCGCACACGAATTGCGTCCGTAGTATACAACAATACAACTCTTTATAGTCTATAGGGGTTTTTTCATCTTAAAAGTATTCACCAAACACGTGCACCTTCACTCACATACTCATACTGAACTAGAAAAGTGTCAAAACATTGTGAAAGTCCCGTGCGTTTGAATGCTTCGTGGAATATTTTTATTTCACGCCTTTTTTCATTTGATACGATCCTGCCATACCTCTCACTTCATCCACTTTCAGGACATTCATCATGCATGTCTGTCGGTTATGGGAACCGTCGATTCATGTACATAGATATATAATCGCTGAATACGGAGTACTGAGTTTACATGTGGTTTAACTGATGCGTTATTAATTCGTTATTATATATGCATAGCGTCATACTACATTCTAAAGACAAAATTTTATGTTTATTTTTTAAGGGGAAACATTCTACCTGCGCAAAAGATGACACGAGATTAAATTAGTGACTCGTCGTTTCTATCAATTTAGACTTGGGACTATATTTACTTGGATACGTGTCGTTAAATGTGAACAACTGTAATAGGAATAACATAGTGTGGCTGAGTCTTGAAGGTCCTCTCAGGAATGATTCACACATACTTGGAATAGTTAATTGAAACTCTTCAAATGTTCTAAAACGAGCTCGATAGAGTGGCTACTTCTAATTAGCATTTCGTGAGTTAAACGAGTTCCTTTCTGACTCTCGAGGCGAAACAAAGCGAGAAAACTTCGGAAACTATGATTTTCCATTTTCCTAGTGCTGCCTTTTCATAAGCTAAATGCTCTAATTATAACTTCGCATTTCATTATTGCTTTCATTAGTAATATTAACAAGTAAATTTTCAAAAAATTAAGGGTCCCGCTCTTTGCTTCTCTCATCTGCAAATGTTTTCATCTTTGTTTTAAATAATGTTTGCTGATACCACCATTACAAGTTGAAGCAATTAGTCATAATAGAAATTAAAAACTGTTTAGCATCTATGAGCAGTAGGCTTACTTACTGGCTTACGGGAGAGGGTCGACAAAGACGCAAAGAAAAAAGCATCTCAGTGGAGAATAGTGGTAAAGTATTGAGTGTCCATGGACAGCGGTATCAATTAACATTCGGTGAGTCTTGTGCCGGTTGGCCCCCTTTTCACTTCTAAAAATACAAATAAAAATCTTCTAAAAATACGAAATCTTAATGGTGAATCTCCTCGTAAACATAGACAAAAGAAGACATCGGTTCAGTCGGTCAGGTAGTCAATAATTGTTGAAAATAATGTTTTTTTATTGATGATGGTATTTTACTTTTGAATGTTATTACGATGGCAGTAACTGTCCAGAACGATTTACGAATTCAATAATTGAGTCATACATATTCATTGGATTCAGTCAATTCAGATAACTCTATATTAAATTTTATTGTAAGCCGAATATCCACTTTCCCGTCATTAATCGTTATTTTCCTCCTAGAAATCGATTGAAATTTTTTTAATGCCTTAAGGGTTTGAAGACATATTTATTATGTTTGAAGAAATAAAACATATCTCCTATGAAGGACCGCATTCCAAAATCGAATGTGTCTGTGAATCACCAGTGAAGCCTTTCACATTCCCAGGTATATGCATCGACGCTCATGGTAAATTTCTTATGAGAACAAAGGTATAAATTTTTGTTTTTAATTTTTTATATCTCCCGGGCTCTCGCCCTGGCCTAATAGAATAGGGATGTAAATGGGTGAAAATAAGTCGAGCATCACTTACGTCGACTCCGCACCCTTTCATAGCACTCCAGGTCTTACGAGAGAATCCTAGAACGTAGAACAGGGCTCTCCATAAATTATATTTTATTAATCTAATAATTTAAACCACACCTAGGCACCATATTTTTGCTACTACTATTATTTCAAATATCACTGTTTCCACGGTCCATTTAGGCTTTTACGGAAAGTAGAAGCCAGAGGTTGGGCCAACTTTAAAGTATACAATTCAATGCCCGATCACGTGAGAAACAACAGACTTGCACTTGTAGTGCGGCCCCCATTTCTTTGGTCATTGAGAAAATTATTTTACTGCCCTATCGATTACTCAAAATCTTCGACAAACTTTAGTAAAACACCCTTATATTTCGAAAACAAAAATACATTTCGAATTCTTACGCCGTTGGCGTCTCCAGGGAAGCAGATGAGAAGATTCAGATTTCATTTTTGTTCTATATCCCCGACTGATGAATATTATGTGGGCCACTGTATGTACCACTGACTTATTGTTATCTAGTTACTAGAGGGTTGTGGACTCCTACCTAGTGTGAGGCCAAGGGATAGTTTAATTATGTCACAACCTATTTCTGTCATGAAAGTTTTTAATATAATTTTATTTTCATAATAATAATTGATGAAATTAATTAAAATCTGGAGACGAAGACTGGGAGACCAATTCTATTATGACGGAGGTTTTAGTTAAGTATGGCCTACAACTATCAACGCATCAAATTACAGTCTGTTCTTGAGCAACCGCCACGCCAGCCAACAACGTTTAGGCACGCCGTTGAAAGTTTTTCTGAATCTTCAAAATTTGAACTTTCCTCTACTCGATTTTGGAGACGCTATACAAAAACATCAAAAGCAACCCACCCTCGCAGTAAAAGACGATCAATGAATGAATGGAGTATATTGTAAAGTATATTGTAATTATATATATAATCGTAGTATATTAATATAAGAAAATGCTAGCTTGTGTCTTTGTGTACACCACATTTCAACTTATAAATATTATTTAATAAAAATACATTATTCGCCCCCTGGTCGAAGTCGAAGAAATGATTATTTATTTTTAATAATAAAATTTTATTTCGAATGGCACGTGCTTGCGACACATTAACGCGAGTCCCGTATAGCGTGCACCGGCGAGTGTCGGCGACCAGTGCGTTTCACGCCGATATAATTGCAAACGTTGTTGATGTTTTTCTTTTTTGCTCCTCAGCGGCCGCGGCGCTGGCGTGGGGGCTTTGTTCATGCTCGCTGCCACCCTCCACCACCGCCCGCCCTACCCACGTAAAACGGTTCGTATTTTTCATTGTTGCTTTAAAGCCTTATGGGTTTGCTTTTTTATGCTGTTTTGCAGGAGATAAACGCCCGGAAGGCGATGTTCGGTTTCTGAGAGTAGTCTGAGATAGGACAATGCTCGTATTATTATTATTGTGTATTTCAGATGTTAAATTATGATTTATGATACACATATTATGTTCAATATGACAATATACTTCATAAATTAGAGTTATAACTAAATATCGCTATCTGTCACATCATTTACAAAGTTGAGATCTTTCGTGTGTACAAGGCAAAAGGGTAGGCTTTTATGTCCGTACTGATGAATGAAGTAATTCTGGCTGAATTCGCATCGTCGGTATTCAAAGTAGAGATACACGCACGAAAACAATTTCACACGCCGTAAAATCTCAAAGCTATTTTAAAATTCGAGTTCATTTTAAATAAAAATCCGTTTTTGGAATGAAACGTTCAATTCCGTAAAACACCAATACTCGTTTCGCCGTTGGCTGCGCCTCTTCCTCGTCACAACCAACCAACTAGTAATCGAGATACAAGTAAAAGGAAACAAGTTTTGCTTAGCCTAGTAGAGTTTCACTTCAATCGTGTCAATACTCCTTCATTTAGCGCCGACCTGCAGGTTCATTGTAACATTACGTTAGGAGTAAATAGTTTATTTTATCCCATACTATACGAATACACGAAAATTGACAGGTTTCGTATCTTCAGTGACAAGGAACTTTGTAATAGTAAAGTAAATTTGTATGCTAATGCGAGATATTGTCTCTCTCGAACTCTCTAGAAAGGCAGCCAAATAATTCATTATTTAATATAAAAATAATGGTTTCCTATAAACTAATAAGATAACATACAATGAGAAAATTACATAAATATAATAAGATAAAAATAATATAACCGTGGACCCGACTAGAATTAAGTTGAACGGTGCCATAAAAGTAAGCTCGCTTCAGGATACAGTGATATTTGTTTCGGCATCCTATACTTATGCAGCGAATGGGTGCACCAAACCGTTGTTTCCTATTATACAAATTAGAAGCACCCGGATAACACTCAACAGCAAACTAAAGTACCAGTTAGTTTGCGTGTCCTACATATGGATTGCATTGACTCAGGATTTTGAAAGATTAATGGCGTTCCACTGCAATATATTGCCCCGCCGGTCGCCGTTCGCCAGTTGACAACAAAAGATTTAAACTCCTGTCGAAAAATGTATTGATCGGGCTTTTTCGAATGTGCACATCTTCTGCTATTGAAATTTTTAAAAATCTAAGCAAAATGCATTTTTTAAAGTAGTCCTCGAAGCGTTAGTTAAAAACATCCATAGCATGCTAAACACGCGTAACTAGATTGAGAATATGGAGGTTAAATTTATGAATATGCATCATCCATCAATACCGAAGAATAAACGTGTACTAAGAAAGATGGAGCCGTCCGCAGCTGCTTACGTGTAAATAAATGAGCTTATCCATCATCGATGTCGGTTCGAAGAGAAATATTTCTAATAGAGCGGTTACGATTCTGTATGAGCAAGCGTTTCTCAAGTTCAAATTAATATGACTGAATTTACATTGATTGTTAATACACAAATTAATTTAATTTTTCACTGTCGCCTTATAAACTGCAATCGCAAGTCGTCATGTGGAACGTCAACTGTATCAACAGGGCGTATGATGGATGTGCTGGGCGTCTCCCGTTGTCGCACCCACAGAAGCATTTCTCAAATTCTGAATAAATTTGTTTAACTTCAATAAACAATAAGTTAAAATTATGGAATTTTATTAATTAGTGTTTCTATTATTTATAATTGCTTTTATATGTACCAAAAAGACTCGACAACATGGTTCAAAATTGTGGCTAATAATAATAGATATGTCAAGATGCATGTGCAAGCCAAATCAACGGGTGAATTTTATGCGATACATATGTGAGTGGACATAACTACATACACATTTAAATTAAATTTTCAAATTATGGTACTTTGCACATGTCAATAAAAGCCTCGTGTAAGTAGAGAGTATTTGAAGGTACCCAGGACAATGTCCTTTTATGGAGTCTATAGAGCCCCATCAAGTGGAGGTGAGGAGCTGTGTGAAGAGGCCGGCCGGTATTGTCTGCCGAAGGTGACGCTCCATTGTTTCCGAGGGCTCTCGACGCTTTTTAATTTATAGCAAACTTGTTATGTGAATAAGAGAGGTGCAGTAATAAGATACGCGGGTCTTTTGTACTCTTCTCTCTTATTATCTTGCACAAATACTTTTTATCTATTTAAGTACACCAGTTCTTCTGGTAGAAGAATTTCTATATATATATAACAAATTTTTGTTTGAACGTATATTCATATTATTTTGCAGATGGCGGATGGGCGGACTCGTTCAATACAATGATAAAATAATTGGTGAGTAAGACATACAAATTAAATTCTTCTTGTAATTAATATTGTTGCAATAAAATATATTATTACATAGTATTTATGAACGGAAAGTAAATAAAAATAATTATGTTACCACATGTACTCGACCGTTGCTCTAAATTAGACGGGAATTTTGAATGGTGATTTATTCGCAGTATCTCATTTAAATGAGATGAAATAAATTGGAGCTTACTATTTGTCAAGCACTCTGCTGGGAGCGTTCCGATCCCGCCGATTCGATTTGCACAAAATTTAATTGAAAATCGAAATCGCCGAATGAAATAAAAGCCGTTCGAGATTATCCTTCGTCGTTTCAATGTTATTTTTATTAATTCGTGCTTCTGTACAAGTCTACGGGGCGTGCCTCGGTGCTGTGCGATAAACTCTGTTGAGTCTGTGTGAACGTTACTTTGAAGAATTCTTAATCTTTCGCTAAAACGGAAAGCATGTTGGACTCTTTTGTCAACGAATTTATCGCAATGTTCTTTATAATAAATGTCTGAAAAAGCAAAACACAATGATGAAACATTTTACTTCTATTCTTTCTGCATGTAAATAGGGTGCTGTATATTCAAAGTTTCCTATTTAATTTGCGCAGTTATGTCGAAAGTAGTAGCATCATTTGGTCATGATGTCCGTCCTTCGAACTGTCCGGCGGATGTCAACGGTGATGAGGGTGCACGTATAAGTCCTAATTGGAAATCAACTATTAACTCGAAAGGGTTTCGTGCCACACTAGGAAGATCCTTTTTTTTTAATTACATCCACTTTTCTAATTCTTAATTTAAAAAACTCTATTCTCTATTCTTCTCTCACGTGAAGGAGTCACTTTAAGATTTGGCATTGTGACAAACATTAACCGCAGCAAAAGCGCTGCTCGAGTGAGATTGTTTACATTCGCACCTCGACAAAATTCGACACTCAACTCGATAAACACTCACGCCGAAAAATTTTAAGCATTTGAGTCATATATAAGCAGTGAACTCAATTTTTTAAATTAAAAGGTGCCCCTTGTTCGGTAACTTCGTGATTTACAAGTGATTTAGCCGTTTTGTTGCTGCCAAACTTAAAATTTGTTTAGTATGAAAATATACCAACATACGATAATATAGATAACATTTATAAATACAGGATTTAGAAGAAGGTTAAGCAACATGGAACTTAACTTTGTTAGAAGAGAAGGCTATTTCCCGGTTAAAGATATATCTTTATGGCGAAGATTAATTGGTACAAAACCTTGAATATTTGCTGCTAAATAAATTAACTTAGTGTCTGTTGAATAGATGAACCAGATAAAATAGTGAGCTGTGTTAGATCACATCTGTATCGGCACAATAATATTTTGCATGGCAAATTTAACTATCGAAAAGTTTAGGAAATTAATAAAAAACACATAAATCTTTAAAGAACGTAAAGTCTCCTATTAGTTTGATTAGGATAATCTCAAGTCTAGTTGTAATAAAAACTGGCATTATTTTGTATTCCTATGTTTGAAGGAGCCTCAACCATATAAAAAGCTATATAAGTTTAAATTTAAAACTAAGCTTTATAGTCACATTCCTTAGTAAATGTGCACATGGTATTTCTGGGTTTGATTGAGTACTATGAATAAAAAATTCTTAGGAATGTTAAGTTCTTAATAACAATTAATTATTAATAAAACAATCTGTTACTAAAAGACTTCATTTTTTATTTATTAGTAATCTTACAGCAATATTCATATTATAAAACGAAACACTTAGACGATATAGAAAGCCAAAACAGATTACATAGATAATTAAGTACGTTAAAACACCAAAAAATATAAAGTTATGAAAGAAAACTGAAATTTAACAAACGATAATTATTTTTTCAAATTTCTTTTGCATCTTGCCCATACGTCGTTTGACCTCGTCGATGCAGCCGCCATTACTCGAAATCTGAGCCCCAAGATAAATATACGATTGGACAACGTTGCATTTCGCGATTTAAGAATGAATGAGATTTTTGCTTTTACGCGAATATAAACAAATGTAATCGGGTAATTATTATATTTCTTTATATCTATTAAAAGTTTATTTATTTATAATTTATTTAGGTCTTGTTGAATTTGATAACAATTATCTATGGATTTTATTCTTAAGAAACGTTTTTGTCATCCGCGTTTAGAAGATGCTTAAATAATAATGGGCCACGTATTGAGCCGTGATGTAATATGAATGAACATGCTTTTATACCCGCTTATTACTATTGCTTACCTTATCTGTTGTATCTTTAACGATATAAAAGATTCCGGAGTCTTCTAAAGGAGAAAAGACTTTTTGGGACATGGTTTAATATAATTTTAATTTTGCAGTTACTGCATCGATAGCATCTCCATTTAGATGATGCGTCCATAAACTTTCGGAACTTTTGCGCAGAAGTAAGACAGTTGCCTCTATACTTAAAGAGAGATAATGTATATCGCGCTTAACCGAATGCTATGTCAGCTCTGGTAGAGAACCGTTACTGAATATTTAATCATAGTAACATAATGTACACTTATGAAGGTCAAAAAAAGAAATATACATTAAATGATTTTAATTTTAGATTTACTGCCAGTTCTCAAATCAAGGGCGTAAAACTGAAGAGAAGAACTGACAATAAACTCTCCGCCACTTTTTTAATCGCCAAGTTTTTTTTACACAACGTTTGTAAGGAGCTGCAACCATTACACCATGTTCCATAGGACTTCTTGAGTAATAAAGAATAATAAAATAAATTAAAAACAAAGATTTGTCCTCTATCAGCAGGAGGCATGGTGAAATAGGAGCACGCACTTACATACTCGTGACAACAACACGTAAATACGTAGTATAAACAACTAATACTACCACATACACGAATTCAAGTACGACCAGTCACCACAAGTAGCACCCGTTCACGAGTATGACGCATGGCCAGCCATCGGCCCCCTTGTCCAATCCAACACATTGTTATAAATATTGGGAACAGAATTATGCTGTGTTAGGCCCGAAGAATTTAACTTTTTTATAGACTTTATAGGAGAGAGGATTCGGAGATTCTTTCTTGTAAATGAGTAGTGGTACAGTACCCTGCTTTAAAAATAATAATAGAACCCGTGGGAGGCCAGTTAATGATTGAAAAATTTCACTACGGTTTGTCAATACTGGGTTATGATAAATTTAAAGTGTTAAGTAAAGCTAAAAATAAGGCACGTAACGTTTTTATCTTATTATATTTTGAAATTAAGCTCAGTATGTCAATACTATGTGTGATGTAGTTCTTTCTCTTCAATAATCAACATAATTTGTATGAAAGGTTTAATATTACAAATGAAACCTTAGACAATTACAACTTTATAAAGAAAATAATGAATAACGATATTCAAAGAGAGTTCTATTGGGGAAATGAGTTGTGAGTTTAAATAACGGTATATATCAATATATATATTATCTATATCTATTATCAGAATACTAAGGCTAAACCAAATAGTAACGTGAGTCAAAGCTCAAATCACTTTAGTTTTAACTTTGGAACGAATAAATTACACAATCATATTGCAGAATTTATATTTTTTATGACAAACGAGCCAGTAAAAATTATATGCAGGCAAAAAAGCTAAATTAAAAAATATTAACAACGGCTTTCTGGGACTAACGATTTACATACTTTATACATCCACAGTTTTGGACAATGGTAGTCTCCTCGTTGCGAAGTCTAAAATGAAATTTAAGCTGTGTGTGTGTTATCAAAAGACTGCATCGGCACACAACAAACAATTCAAGTAAAGTATTATTTACAAAATTTCAACTTCTTATGTACAACTTTTCACCTTTTTATTCACGTTTTGCATTTTCTTGTTTTACAGAAAACGTACCACTGATTTACACAACATTAGTAAGTATTACTTTTGTTAATTTAGCGTCAGAATAAAGTCTTACAAGTGCGGTTCTATGTGATAATACCTATTGGAGTCATTAGTATGACGCTGTGAGTGATACGCTAGGCATGTGCTATTGCATCTCAGTTATCCTGTACTGAGATCGTAGACACAAAAAAACAAACATGCCAGAGATAAACATTTCCATTTCATCTGCTCTAGGGTTCAAAGGAAAGGTAAAACCTTAGCCGTTTGAGTCACGAAGTAATTCCCGCGGCTTTTGTCTCGCGGCAAACGGTTTGCGAAACAGAAACACGCCACCAACAAAAGCTCAGTGCGAGCCTTATATTCTTTCTAAGTGCTCTCTTTGCAAAGCAAATAGATATGTTGCCATATGTATGTAAACTTATACAAAAATTCACTTGCTATTTTACAAATTGCTTCGAATATGTTTCTTTAGATGGTGAAGTTATTTTTAATTAAGCACAAATGAGCCTTTGACAAAATGCTTTCAACATCCAAACTGAGCCTTATCAACGTTTATAATTAAGAATGAGGGAAAAAACTAAGCAAACCAAAATCCCGAGAGTTTCGCACAAATAGAACACTCCATATTCGGACGCGCGGTGTCGTGTTCCACAAGTTCCAAAGCTTTGAGATGAGACATAGCGATTCATTCTCGCATTTTAAAGGAAGACTGTCATTTCACCAGCCTTTGTCTCTGGTGCCAGTGCGGGCCTCCTCGCGGGGAAATATGCGCATTCAAAATGGATTTTTATCTTTTTCAAGTGCCACGCTCTATTTGCGAGATTTTTGCTACGAGCGAAACATTTCACGATATTTTATAAACCATCTACACTGTCCGCCAGTATCATTAAAATATTCCTTTTGTCGCGTGTTTACAGAATTCCGTATACAATATAGAAAATTAGAAAAAACCTTTTAAATGTATGTTCTTGTATATGCATGAAACGGCCTACGTAATACATAATAAAATATTTTGCTACGTTATGCGTGAGTGAGCTACGAGAATTTAATAGTGATTTCGTTTGGAAGTGCTTTACATATAAAAAAATCTCGCCTGTGCTGCCTGTGGTGGTATGTATGGCTGGCTACGGCTCGGATGAGAGTAGGTCAGTGCACTCGCGGAAAGTTCACGGTATTGATTTTATTGCGCACGCCCCAAAATATAAATGGGCACTGGGCTATGAAGTGGCCCTGGCCGTTGATTGCGCCCGATTTCATACTACTCGCCGTAGTCGAGTTACACTGTGTTACTCTGTGCTTCGTTGTCATTCCTGCTCTCCAGTGTATAAAGGCACAATGAATACGGATTGAACCCTATATAATGATTTCTGATTTTATTTTTTGTTAAGCTAAAGTTGGTCCGTCGTTTCAGGTTTCAGTAGTTGGAAGAAAAAGAAAAATGTATTCGATATCAGAACTCTGCCGCACATTGAGCCTATTCAGTCAGGGAGAGAGTAAGTATTTCGTTACTTATAATGAACCCATTTAAATCCCATAACAGAAATTCCAATATCATTATAACATAAGGCATGTTAAAAAAAAGATTTATATGAAAACAACTATAGTTTAAAATGAATACAAAAAAAACCCCTACTATAATGAGATCTTTATTAAAGAAAGGTCTATTCAATTCAATTCGTATTCTTACATTTCACTTCACTCCACAAAAAAGCAGTAAATGGTTCATAATAGCAGATGCAATGTCGAGAAATCTCATTTTGATCTTAACACTAACATAGCATTTTAGGCTTTAGAATAATGTGAATAAGAGCCACTGTCACACTGAGGGAGACATCTCGGCTACGTAATTACCTCAGACGCTCCGACGAGGGCCGACGACCCAGTGCGACTTTGACCCACTTCTGACTAATTTCTCGTCTCACTCTCCCCTCCCCTCCAGACATTGCCCCCATAAACGTTTTTATCGCGAGTGTGGAGTCGTTTAGTAAGTACATAAGTTCTTTGGGGGTCTCTTTCATATTCTGCATCAGCGAATGATCGCTCGTTGCAGGCCCAAATCGTTTTTAACAGGTTTCGATACTTTCAGAAATTAAATTATTATTATTGTTTCCATCTTCATTCCATATAAAATGAATTTTCAGAACTTTTTCCGGTTGGTGAATATTTAAAACAATTGACTAGTAAAACAAAACGTTGCTATAAAATTAATTAGCAAGTGTTTAACGTACAAACACAACGGCTGAATTTTGAATGCGGCGTGATTACGTACACGCGAGCCGAGTCTTCGCCACGCCGCTGTACGAGGGCCGCCCGCCCCTCGCCTCCTTTCAAGTCCGCGACATGCTAATGTTTATACTTTCTCGTCGCCCTCTGCTAGAAGTTTATTTGCGTCGTCATATTTACCTACCGTTACCTTTGATTTGTAAAGTTTCGGTAAATGGTTAATCATTTAAATTTAAAAAAAATTGAATAAATCTGAACAGAAACTGTAGCAAGATTTATTGAAGTAAAACTTCTTTATCGACCTTGGAAAAAAATTGATCGTCACATTTTTCCGTTGCGCGCCATCTTTTTCTTGTCACTACCACGGTTGATTTGACAAGATTCGAAGCCATTAAAAACAAAAATATGTGATAACGATGACAATGATTGTTATAATTATATTACAATTAATCAAATTCTAATTCTGTAAAAATTGGTTACTTAATTATTTTATAAAAAATATATCATATAATTCAGAATTTATACTAAGTAGTTTTATTTAATTTAGAAATTGTCTAATTTATCTTTTTTTTAACAAATTTCTGTAAAGTTGCATGTAGTAGATTATTTTTCTAAAAATAAGGTCATAAAGAACACTTCTTACATGTGTACACTAGTACACGCACACATTTTCAAATGTTGTTACAATGCAAAAACGAGTAATAATAGCCTATGAAAGTTTTCGGAGAACGATTTCTCTCTACTATGTATGATCTACACTCATTTTTTACCAGCGAAGACTTCTATTTTACTATTAAAAAGGTTTAAAAATCGGTGACTGTGGGACACGGAGTATATTTAGTTGATAAGTAATACATGATTAATGTTTATAATGCTGCAGCTCAATATGCATGGAATTGGAGTCAGAATCCGGGTGTGATGCATTAAGGAGTCATCAGAAATCGCATCTAAAATCTGGTAGATTTGGTGAGTTCATACGGATATTTTGTATTTTTTCATTGTCATTGAATCATTGTCATTTTATTCATGTCATTTTCCTAGGATCGCGACAGTACTCACTTTGTCTCACGAAAGCTATGCCACAATAGGTTTTACTGCTAAAAGCTTCTCTTCCACAGGCTGAAAATACAGCTTGTGACTCATAATAAGACAGGCCATAAATATAATGCTTAGCTCAGCCTCTGGAGTGGTGCGGTTAAGAATTACTGTGTCGGGAGCGAGCCGTGACGGCTTTTTTATTATTATGCGCTTCACTATTTTACTTAAGGTACATATTATTAAACTTTGCAAGTTTGTGTAAAAGTGCAAATTCACAACTAACCCGCCAAACAAAACGAAAAAGGTCCGACATTGGGTTGAGTGTGAATTTAAAAGAATACCTTCGATCGAGAACTACTACAAGATATACTTGAAAACTAAATGATACCTATCGCATTTCCATCCATTCATTTAATTTGTGTTATAATTGTAATTGTCAAATAAAGTACAGTAACGTGCTAAGTAAAAAAGGGGCCATTACCTTTTGCTGTCGGCGATATCATATTTGATTAAATTAAGTAATTATTATGTTTGCTATAATTGTTTGCGATACGTCACGTTAGCGACGTTATAAAAGTGTCGGGGCAAATTAAATAATTTAGGTTTTAGTGATGAAACTTAGTGCAGTTTCCGAAACGGTTGATAGCTTCACTTAAACAATTTAACATTTATTCAGTTTTACTGGAACAACACGTTTATACTATCACAATTAGTACATCACTATTTTAATATTATATTATCTATGGTACAGATAATGAAGCTAAATAGGTGTTAAGTTTTCATAAGACACTAATTGACTATCACGACGATCATTATACTGAGCGTAGCGTCCCAAGTATCGAATATAACATAGAACACTTCCGTCTCGCATTGTAACAAATCATATTTTCCGTATGAAGGTGAAATGGGTTTCTTCTAGCCACCGAGCAACAAATATATTGCGATTTGCTCCTTCATTTTCTCGCAAGGTATTTTATTGCTTTGGGTCGCTCATAAATTTCTTCCCCACTCAGAGAGAAAAATAAAGCCTCGGCTTAGAGAAAATTGTTGTGAGGAAACCCTATCAGTGCTCTCTTATCACCTGCGGACGGAGGGATGAACGAAACACTGAACGCTATGTATAACAGTCAATTATATAATTATGTATTTTTGTAGTGACTTCACCGAATTTGCAGGCAGATAAGCTACTCAATATGGATGCCCTACGAAATTCCATTCCGCATACTATTATTCCAAGTGTTTTCTATTTCCAATACGCGCAATACGGGCATTAGCCTTTTACACGACACCAAATGTTGGTTAAAATGTGTAAGGCCTTAGTATAATCATTACCACAGCGGTTATTGTAATTCAACAGCAAAGAAGGCGAGATCAACGTTCCAGTATATATTCTGGGACTGCTTCAGCGGTTACTTTAGCCAAAGGAAACTTGAAATTGGAATAGTTCACCGGATATTTCCCGCCTGACATCCATCTGGGAGAGGGGCAGAACCCGGGAGTAGGGGGAGGGGTGGCAAACGATTTTTTATTTTCATATGTCAAAAGCTCGTTTTGTGAAGCATCTATTGTACCGACGAATAACGAGGTTATCGCATATTCTTCTTTTATAGCGTACCGTGCTATTTTTTATAAATTCATGTAGAATTATTTAAGCAGTTTCTGTTATTGATATTGTTAATATAGCGAATCATTTAATTTATTAGTTCTTGAAACAGCAATGTACGTTCTGAAGGAACAATTCCATTTTGTATCCAGAGAAAGTATCTCATTGGGTTATAAATTTTTAGCTTGGTCTCTCGATTTACGGCATTGTAAATTCTGAACGAATGCGGGCAGTAAACGTAAAAAGAATGAATTTTTCAACGGGTCACATTCCGTTCGAGATCGCCGTTATGGAACATTGCGAGGAAAACTTTGCTCTCTTATTGTATATTAGTACATGTACAATGTATGTACAACATAGAATTTGTGTTATTTACAAAAATATCGTAAACTTCTAAGAACCGTCTCTTCTTGGTCTCAAAAATAATAATGAATACGATGTCGATGTCGTCAGCTCATAATTACAAGTTTGACAAACTTGATAAAAACCGAATGCGCAACAAATTAATTCTGGAGCAAGTAGCACAGGTAGGTAGACCTCCAGGTCCCATCTGAATGTTTTCTCCGAAAAATATTGTTACGCTCTTGAAACATATTACTTGAAAAGAGAAGCGACGGCCGCCGGAGATCGTGCTGCCACTTGTCTGTTAATAATTAAAGAATATTGTCAGAAAAGTGCCGCGGCCTGTTTTCCGTGTATCACGAACGCTGTTCAATAAGGATTTAAAATTTTACTGCTAGAGGCCAGAACATCTCTTGTAATCTATAAAACTAAATAAATAAAAACAATTAAAAGAAAAATACATTTTAATTTGACTAGAATGTGGTACAGCTTTCGACATTTGTAAAGTTTTCATTATATCTAATTTACAAGTATTTAAATGAAATGTTATATTTTATACGTCGCATTAAAACATTTCAATATGTTGTATAGTTGAGAGAAGCGAGTCTTTTTGATGTTGTAAATTGATTTTATTTTCTATGCATGTATTGCCTAAGCGATCTGTATAAGACCGCTCCATAATGTAGCTTTATAAATATACAATGGTGGAAGTAAAGTGTAGTAAGTTGGTTTATTGAAGTAAGTGCACAAATATCGTTGCTTCATTGTCAGGTGTGCGGTGCTCATTAGCGGCGGAGACGGGTTGTATTCGAGCTCACAAACGGAAACGAGCGAGGCGCTCTTCAGGTAAACATACGTATAGTCATGTACATGACTCATAATCAATTTCATTATTCTTCTTCTGAAAAAATGTTCGACATCTCATGAATTTCTAATAATTGATTTTATTAAGAATAAATAAAGGAGACAATGAGCAGGAGGCTCACGCTTAATATAGCCAGATAAATAATTTACAGAACACAAAATAATAATTAACTGAACTTTCTGTAATTACGTGGTTCCTAGAGTCAGCTCCGGAGTTAGTGTACACGTTCATTGAGCAGGCGGTGCAGCCCGGTGCCGCAGTCGCCCTCAAATGCTCTGCCCTCGGGGATCCACCTCCGCGCTTTCGCTGGACCCTGGATGGACAACCCGTTCCCTCACATCATGGGTAAATGATTTGCTATATACTAATTAATATTCAGCAAGGCATAGATAGCACTTATGTGATGGGTAAGAAAACAGAAAATTCATAAGCTAGAGTCAGTGTAAGTCCTATTTTATCACAATACACCCGTCATGGTGGGACGCCTTAAAGAAAACAACTGAAAATGACCTATGGGAAAATAATCCGTTTTTTTCTGAATAGGGCCTCCATATCAGAAGGCCGTGAGAGCGGTCCCTCAGGCGTGGGTGGCAGCCATAACTACGTGGTCTCGACTTTGTCATTAGGGGGTGCAAGAGTGGAGCACGGAGGCCGCTACGAGTGCCGTGCCGTGAACTCGCACGGCTCTGTAGCGCACTTAGCCCGTCTAAACGTTTACGGTACATCGTAGACTTTTAATCTACGAATTACGTTAGTTCACCAAATACGAAACGCAACAATTTCTTTAAAATAATACATACTCTCTGAAGGTCCACCGTACATACGAGCCATGAATCCAGTGAAGGCCGTGGCTGGGACGGAAATTTCAGTCTGGTGTCCGTACTACGGCTTTCCGATCGAGTATGTTTTACGGTTGTATTAAAAAATTTAGTTGGTCTATAAATAAGAGCAAGGTAAAACTTTGAGCTTAATCTTTCAACCCATCCAGCTCGGTGAAATGGGAAGGAGGAATGGGTTCTGATCCCAGGTATCAACAGCAAGACGGCCGTTTGACTATTATCAACGTGGACAAGAGCAGAGATCAAGGCGGCTGGACCTGCTCAGTTATGACACCGGGAGGAGAATTAGCTAGGCGAGAGGTGATTATTCAATTTAAACGTGTGATTGCACATCGAATTTAAACGAGAGTTATGACGATTGTGGTGTCAACGTCAGGTGCAAGTGTCGGTGGTGTCGCCGCCGGTAGTATCGCTTTCGCCGCCGCCTGCGCTACGCGCCGCCGACCGCGCCCAACTTACCTGCACCGTGACATCGGGCGACATGCCCGTCTACTTCTCTTGGCTCAAAGATCGTCTGCCAGTCTCTACCGCGCTACAGGTCCACCTTCCTACAATATCTCCAATCTTTCTTACACTACTCATTCGCTTAAAGAACTTATTTTGTCATTAAATAATGGTGCTGTCGGATAAAACCGCAGGTGGAAGAGCGCGGTGCGGAATTCTACAGCATGCTGGTGTTCAAAAGGGTCTCAGCGGCGCACAGTGGCGTTTACACATGCGTCGCCACCAACGCCGCCGGACGGGCCAACGCCTCCGCCGAGGTCGCCGTCAAAGGTAAGCTTGACTCACGATAACATGTCGTAAGAAATAAATAAAGTTTATCTGGCGTCGTCCCTCTAACGACTTAAAATTTCCGCATCACTCGAAACTTTCAGGCCACAAAAGTTAGGTTTTAAACCTCTTAGAAAAATGACGTTAACGTTTGATTTATGAAGAGAGTAAACAAAAACTGTATTATCTAACAACTATCTTATTATCTAAAATAATTATTTCACTTTATTATCAAGCTATTATTGCTTTTGATGCTTCATAACTATTAAGTACTTTGTTGTTTGATGTTTGTTGTTTGTAAACCATAGTTATATATAATACCTACATAACGTGGAGTTCAACTGATCCACACAGAGACAGCGTTAGCTTTGGTCTCCTTATACGGTTATACTATTTTAATTTAACTATCCGCCACATATATTTGTTAGCCCTTTGACCTTCGCCAGGTCCAGCCCATTGGTGCGACGCAGCTGATCTCGAGCAGTAGAACCCTAAATTTAATGCCTAAATTTTCGTTTCCTGTATGAGTGAGCGAGAGCATGAGCTTAGAATGTTTATTTCTGACATATCGACAATGTCAATCGTATGCATACAGTACCACCGTATTGGCAAACGGAGCCGGCTGACGGCGCAGTTTTGCTCAACGGGTCCCTCACCATCTCGTGCGACGCACGAGGCCACCCGCTTCCCTCCGTCTATTGGACCAAACTTACCGGTGAGATGTAAATGCGAATCTTTTATTAATAATATGTGACTTGAGATGAATAGTGCGCATTACCGCCGTACATGTCTCTATATCTCTAGTTCAAACATTTAGTATGAAAAACTTAGCGATTGAAAAGAGTGCCGGAAAGTTTCATGCCAGTTTTTCTTGCCCGCTCTACACCCTTGACTTGCGAACTGGTGGTAAATGTACATTTACAGTTAATTTAATTATCTTTTTTGATGTTCATAAGTATACTTAATTTCCTATATGGATAAAGATATTTTGAGTTTGAGTTTATGGGCAGGAAACACCGAGACAGCATTGGGTGCCGTATCAGAGCCGGCGGTGCTGAGCAATGGGTCGTTGTGGTTGGCGGCGGCGCGTGCCGACCACTCCGGCCGATATCGCTGCCGTGCCGATAACGGAGTGCCACCGCCACTCGCTAAGACTCTCAAAATACACGTCAATGGTAATTGAAAATCCTTGCCTTATTATTATTATAGTGCTTGTTTTGTTGCTGTTTGGCTCGTTTATAACACGACAGGTAATGTGGGTCCAGTGAAACCCAGATGCAGTATTTTGTATGTCAATTCCGAGTGTCGAGTGTAAAGTGAGTTACAAGTTGTAATATTGAGATCTGACTATTGCTAAGCAATTGAATACCACTGACTTCAGAAACATTCTTGTGGTGTATACAAAAGCAAAGCACGAAACTATATTTTAACTTGTCAAAATTATATAATTTTTTCGTAGTGGCATCTTAATATTAATAGATATATAATATACAAAAAATTAAGAACCGGCGCGGTTCGAGTCTCAGTCGGCGAACGTGTCAGCGGCGCAGGGCGAGTCTGTCCGGCTGGTGTGCGTGGTGCGCGGCGACACCCCACTCGCCATCGCCTGGACGCACGCCGGCCGACCGCTCCCTAACTCCGACTACAGGTGTGGAGACTTTGATGAATAATTGTTTTAAGTCAAATCAATCGAGTAATTTCTATGCGTCTCACCTTCGGTCTTAATAAGGTGGGATGTGTGTTACTCCCAAAAAGAAACGGAAGTTTTGGTTCTAAACGTTAATAAAACGATAATTTTATATTTACTAAAACGCCGTTTTCAAAGACCTTATATATGCGTAGGATGAGTATTTCGGAGACGCGTAGTGCAGAGGGTCTGCGCAGCGAGCTGGTCGTAGAGCGCGCCGGAAGACGGGACTCCGGCGTGTACCGCTGCCAGGGCTCGAACCCCTACGGCCGCTCAGACCACTTCCTGCATCTTGCTGTACAAGGTGACGAAATCACGAATTGGTTAGGCGAATCTGAAACTTAAATCACTTCAGAAACCCTGAAATATAAATTGAATACAAAACACTTAGAGCCGCCAGAGCCACCGAGTGACTTTCGTGTGGTGGAGACGACATCTAGATCGGTGCGAGTGTCGTGGCGGCGACCATACGACGGCAACTCACCCGTGGTTTCCTATGAGCTGCAGTATCGGCCGCATACGCACCTTCCTCCTGCATCCGACGGCTGGTCAGACGCGCGAGCGCATAATGTGTCGGTCTCCGCGCCCTCCCACGATGCTTATTCTGAGTTAGTAATGGCTTTATGAAACGCAATGTTACAAGATCACGCTAAATAAATGTTTTTCTTTCTTAAACCGAAGCGTACATATGTGTTAACAAATTGAACACTTTAATGGATCCCATTACCTAAGATTGAAATTCCTTTAGCGTGGAGAGCGCCACTATAGATTCGCTGGAGCCAGCCACAGCCTATTTGGTGCGGGCTCGCACGTTGACAGCACAATTTGCGTCTACACATACCCGTGCCGTCCTGGCCCTCACGCAGCACGAGCCGCCTTCCCGCCCACCCCTCGGTCTGCGTGCATCTGCTCCACGGCCTGCCACCGTCGAACTAGCCTGGCAGGTAACACTCGTCCCTTGGAGTATACCAGCTCTATGAACGGTGTCGATTATTGTGTCTGAGATCTGAGATCCATATGTAGCCCGCTCGTAAAGTCGGTCGCGTATGACGCAGGCGCCGTCGCAGTCGTCTTGGAACGGGGAGCTCCTCGGTTACACGGTGTGGTGGTGGGTGTCGGCGGACGGTGCGGTGTCGGGCGGTGCCAACGTCGGCATGGAGTTCGCCACTGTCCGAGGAAAGGTCACGAGGTACATCATTGAAGGACTGGAACATTACACAAGGTAAGTTCATTTCCATAATGACGACTGTATAGGACGAGACGCAGAACACTTAATTATTATTTTTAACAGATATTCAGTGAGTGTCAGAGCTTTCAATAGCGCTGGCGCCGGACCAGCCACGCCTCCAGTGAACACGTTAACTAAAGAGAGTGGTAAGTCTCTTTCTGATATCTAGATATTAATCGAAATTACATGAAACCTGTTTACTTTGTATCAAATCAATATATAAATACAGAAATACAAGTTAAAAAATGTAATAAAGTGCCATCGGAGGGCCCGCGTGCGGTCCGCTGCAGAGCGGTATCACCGCAGAGCCTAAAAGTGGAGTGGTCTCCGCCGCCTGCGCACGCACACCACGGAGCGCTGTTGGGTTATAAACTTCTGTACCGGCCTGAACTCAGTGAGTACTTGAAATTTGAATACGATTTGGCGATCATTAATAGTGTTTCATAATCTTATCAAATAATAAAGATTAGTCTAAGAATTACAAAACGCAATTGTAGCTAAACAATGTCAGTTGTTTGTCATCAGCGGCGGAATGGATGGAGTGGGACGTGCGGGGTCCGAGCGGGGGGAGCACTGGAAGTTGGGGCGCAGAGGTGAAGCGGGTGTCGGGCGTGGAAACGCTCGTACTGGCGCTGCAGCCGCACGTCAACTACACCGTGCAGGCGTTGGCCTACACTGCCGCCGGAGACGGCGCTCCTGCCCTGCCTTTGCGCTGTGCCACACACCAGGACGGTCAGCTAACCCTCTCTGCCACTACAAGCGAACCACAATTGGTCAAACCTGATAAGACATAACTTGATTCTGTTGGTATTTTATATTTGCAATTCAGCTAAGACGTTTACCTTTAATAATTGAATAGTGTTATGTTTATACACAACTGAACGCCGATCCCTGAATATTATTTATTAAGGTAAGTATATAGTTTAAACGCGAGTACAGTTCCAGGACCACCGGCCGCCATAAAAGTAGTGGCCACGTCGGCTTCAGCTCTAGCAGTCAGCTGGCTGCCACCCGTGAGGCCCACTGGACCGGTTCTCTATTACACCGTCTTCTATAGAGAGCTGGGCAGGTAACTGTCGAACATAAGCATACATCGCAACATTAGGATTCACATTCACGATTTCGATTTCTCGCAGAGAGCGACCGCCGCAGTCGACGAGAGTGCCCGTCGAGGATGGCGAAAAGTTGGTCGGCTTGGGCGGAATGGCCGAGTTGCGACCTCTTACCGAGGGCGCCACTTACGAAGCCTGGGTCACGGCGCATTCCGCCGCCGGCGAGGGCGAGCCTTCCGCTCCGCAACCCGCCACTACCACCGCCAGAGGTTTAACCAATTCTAAATCAATATTCAATAATTGCATAATTTATGCATACGTGTCTAAACTTCGACACATGTGCAGCGGGTGTGCGCGTGCTATCGTTCGGTTTGTGGACTCGAGTGGGATGCGGTAGAGCGCTGCAACTGGCCTGCACGTGGCGTGGAGACCCTCCTCCTAGGGCCCGCTGGCTGCGCGCTGACCGGCCTCTTACGCACGACCCGCGTGCCCGACTCACGCCACTCGGACATCTCGCTCTGCACGGTCAGTGAGATCGGTTGCATTTCACCGATGCGTTGTGTTGCTACGAGTGTGTTATTAACCGGGTCGGTCTTTAAGGAAATTTTTAATGTGATTTTTCAAGGTCAGCGTTTTCGTGTGCATTCACTCATTATTGACCAAAACTTTGAATACGTATTTTAAATTCTTTACCATAACAATAATAAAATAACAAGGAGAACTCAGAAAAAATCTGTTGATTTGAGCAGCAAATCCAAGTGGTATGTAATATTTTTAAAATGCATATTATAACCATAACTAATGTGTTTGGATATTCTCAGCAAGTGTATTTGTGGCCTTTACCGTATACAGATTTGGACGCGTCAACGAGCGGCAATTACACGTGCTCGGCCCGGAATACCTTTGGCTCGGAGGAGGTGACCTACCGCGTGGAGTGCCTTCCGCCCCCCGTTCCCCCCGCCCTTACTCTTCTACACGCCGACCACACCGAGGCGCAACTCGCTTGGCGCACTGCACACCATGCCACGGCGCCGCCTCACGGTCAGTTATACTCCTACTCTTTTGTGGCTATAAAATACGTTACTCGATTAATTCATCTTTTAGGTTAAGTTGCTTTAAGTTTTAGCATCGTACAAACCGTTTACCCGGTATTTGTTCGAACATACAACGCAACAAATACGTATAATGAAGTATTTAAAAACAATTTTTTTTGTAAGAATCTTTAGTAGGAATTTATAATTGTCTAACAAATAAATGCGATTCCAATAACAGAATTTTAATAAGTAGCAAGAAAAAACTATAACACAAATACATTTAAATCACTATTCACTTATTTATTTACTATAATGTACCATTAATTCTTCGGGTTCAATTCTGCCGAGACGAGACCAGCATTTTTGCCCCAAAGGAATATCCTGACCCAGAAAATCATCAACCAAAAACTTGACCGATCTGCGTCATAGCAAGCTGTACGAAAATTGTTGGACGTAATAAAGTAAGCTGTATATAAAAAAATATAGGTTATCTTCTGTTTAGCTTTTCGATACTTACTCCGAAATCATACGAAACAGGAGTCTAACAAGCGAAAGTGTCATTTGATGTCGTGCAAAATAATATTATTTTGTGACCACGTCAATCTCACGAACAGAACTAAATAAGTATAAGTCGCCATTAAAAATTAACTGAAGTGAAGTAAATAAGAGAAAAAAATAGATATAAATTATTCATTATTTTTATTATATGATTAATTAAACTCTTTGTTTGAAGATAATTAATTAAATAGAGTCTAATTACTTCCTATATCTTTTACTCTGAATAGGTTTTACGATTTCGTGGATGCGTTTGAGAGAAGATACCATAGAGTCGGAGCAGTCTCGTTCAGATATAGAAGAGAGAACGATAGAGATGGGAGGAGAGGCGAGTGGCGTGATACTGCGAACGCTATCCTGCGGGGCCACATACTCCGTACGTGCCGTGGCGCACTCGCGAGCCGGCAGTTCGTCACCCTCCGCGCCTCTCTTAGTTAGGACAAAACCGCCTGGTGGGTACCATCACGAATGAAGACGCAGGCGAGCCCTGGTTAAACCGTCACAAACGGACTGCAGCGGCGTTCTTCTGGTGTTAAGTCATGTCCATGTGATAGTGTTGGTGTGGGAGGGCGGAGGAAGCCCGGAGGAGAGCCGCGAGGGGGCGGAAGCGGCAGTTTGGAGTAATAGCAGCGCTATTGCCGTAGATGCCCGTCGGGCAGTACGTTGTGGTGCTCGCCTCGTGCGCATACAGTGGCGCGTCGCCAGCGCCGCCTCACCCGCACCCTGGGCTGACGCTGACCTCACGGCGTTGCATCACCGTCGAGAGGTAGGTTTTACTTTTATGCTCTTTAATTCTAGTCCCTGAAGCGGATCGTGGCTGACCTGGGAATCTTAAAAGTTTATAATTCACTTCCATCACGCCATAACGTTTTTTGATATTTTAGATATGTAAAATATTAAATTAATGTAATTTTCAATTTTCTGAAATGGATTACTTGGCTTGCGATAAAATATATCGTCTCAATTCCAAAATCATGTTCTTATACTTAAAATGAATTCAAAGTGTCAAAAATTGCCTATGTTTGGATTTTATTTGTATCGAGCGAAGTTATTTAAATCGTTAATCAATCTTTTAATATGGATACATAAACTACTCAGCTGTACAACATATTTTCCATTCCCCCTACTTCAAGAAACGTTGACAAAAAATGGAAAGAAACAATGTACTTCTTTGGACTTGGGCGACCACATAGGGCCTTAAAAGAATACCTGCGACAGGGAAATTATTATTATTATCATTAGGTTCACTCGTGTTTAAATCAAACCAATTTAGAATATTAGGTTAGCATTTTTTATTTATTAAGAAGTGGCGTTTGAATATTCAAAATAAATAAATCTCAACTATAAAAAGTTTCTGCCGTGAATTCATGTACAAGTTTTGTTGCAATCTACTTTTTAATTTCAAAACTAAATAATACAAATACAAATTTATCAAATTGATTAAATACGTAACAAATCGTTGATCCCTAATAATTTATGAAGATTTTATTGAGCATAAACTATAGTCAACCTATAGGTTCAGATATATTTTCTGTGATGATGACCACCCTGGATGAAACAGGTGGTGATAGGCGAGTTGTCAGCGAGCACGTGGTACACGCTACGACTTTGGACCACCACCGATACTGCTCGTCACCAGGCAGTACTCTACGCCGCTACCACTACGCACTCTGGCGGTATACATCTAAATATATATAAATTACGTGTCACGTTGTTTGTCCGCTATGGACTCCTAAACTACTGAACCGATATCAATCAAATTTTCACACCGTGTGCAGTTTGATCTAACTTAAAAGATTGGATAGCTTACATCTCAATTAATACCCGCAATATTATTTGATTGCAAATATTTTTTTATTATTTGATACAATTCTAACAGATGGAGCTCTGTTAAAAGAAGCCACGTTTCACATAAGCTCTCCTACCGTTCCCCTTGTATAGTTTACTACTATGTAATATAACAAAAACCTTAGCCACAGCAGCGCTTGGCCGAGTCTGCCCGTTATTTTATATGTTAAAGATCACCACGTCACATATAGATTGGACTTGAACAAGGATATTACCAAGTTACAAGCTGAGCTTATAAATGCTACAGCACTCTTCGTACTTATATAATACTAAAAGGAATATGTGAAAGAAATTTTCCGAGACGAGTAACAACGGAATGGCATAACAGAAAACGTTATTGGAAAAATAAAAAAAATTACACAAAACTAGAAGGGTCGAATTGCATCGATTTCTAGTGTTTATTTTCCTATTTTCATGTTGGAGTGTAAAAAGTGTAACTTATCATAATAATAATATAATTTAAGATATAAGATAATTATATGTAAGATGTATATAAATAAAATAAATATCTATGGATAACTAAATTAAAAAAGCTATCACGAGCGTGTAGCGTGGGGTTCAGATCACGGAATGTGTCTGCAGAACGTCTGCGGCGCCCGACGTCTTTCTACAGCGAAGGTACTGCGGGTCGGCCGTCGCCGGGTACCGAGCAGACGGAGCGCGTGCTGGGCGCCGTGTCTCTGGCGTTCGCCGCCCTCGCCGCGCTCGCTGTTACCACATTACTGCTCGTACTGCTCGCCCGCCGAAAGTAAATCAGTTTCTTCGTAATCAATATGAGTATAAGAATATATATTAATACAAGAAAACGAGAAAAACCTTTTAAAAACCCAAATATGGAGCGAAGTACGCTAAATATAAAACTACATTATAGTAGGCGATTTTAAATACAAAAAAGCACATGTGAACGATAAAACTATTACTCAGAATATGTTGTAGCTCGTTGTGGTCGTGCGGCGTGGGCGGGCGGCGAGAAGAAGGTCGGCGCTGCAGTCACTCGGGCGCAAGTACCGATAAGTCTGTTTGCGTGGAGCAGCAGAATCTACGCAACTGTCAGCACGATTACAAACACGACAAGTTGTCTCCGGCTTCAGGTATGTATCAAAGTTATCTAATAGTCTTTGTTCACTACGTTAGATGCCTTACATTTAAGCTGTAAGATATTATGTCCTTACAACATTGTTTTAACAATATACCTCGTTATGTCTTTCGACATGTACTCAATAAAACCAAAAAGGCAATTTGACAGTATTTATTTATTTATTTACTTAGTACTCCTACAGCTAACATAAATTATATATAATTTAAAACAAATACACTGAGAATATAGCCACAGATGGAATACATGATACATTTTACAACAAAAAGATTTATAAAACAAACAAAGTATTTAATACAATTAACTTATTGTGATTTAATTTAATTAATTAAGCCTAAATTGATTGTGTTGTGTAATGGTGTAAAAGTGTGGGTGTGTACGTGATGGTATGTATGTGGGGTGTGCTTATGATGTAGGTGATTTTGTGCTATGGATATTCTTAATACACTTTTTAACCACATTCCGCGATAACCTAAACAAGTCAAGGCCTAAATAGTGGTCATTGTATGTCCGGGCAGCGCGATACAAAACTGAGTTTTTAGCATAATTAGTATTGATGTGAGGAACATGAAACAATGCACGATTACGAGTTTTGTAGGCAGGAACAAGGAAGGGCAACTTTTCTCGAAGGGAGATGATACATATAGTCTTATTAAAAGCATAAAGGAGAAAAAAATGGCAATAAGTACAAGATCGGATTGTATAAGGAAAATCAATCTCCCTTTGCAAAGTAGCTTAATATTAATTAAACACCTTGTGACAATTAATGTCACTTTGTATAATATAATAGCAAGGAAAATAGATCCTATAAAGATAGTGTCGCAGCTTAGATTCTGAGTCCTTACGTCATCGTTTATAATTCCGTCATGGTTTCATCATGAAATCTAACTATAGGTTATATTTTACTTTACAAGTCTTTACCTTTACTTTATGCTGTCTCTCGTTTAATATAATATGTTATACGAAATATTTTCATTGATTTAAATTGCTCATTTTTTTATGAGATCTGAACGCTACACGCTGTTGCGCTAACGAAATTTTTCTGACCGCTGTGTGTGTGTTGTGTGTGTTTCTGGACGACATATAGACGATAGGACTGACCGGAATTTAGGAACACGACCACCTCCCCCTACCTTTACAGATCTTACATTTTCTTTTGAAGTTTCAATTCAGTATATATTTAAAGAATATGTATAAGAATTATAGTGAGTAATAAGATGTCAAATACATTATATAGAATACGTGAACATGAAAGAAAAGAGAGTTAAATAAGGAAGAGAAGAAATGTCGACGCAGCTGGGTTTGACAATAACGAGACATGTTTGTTGACTAGGTTTAATAATTATAAAAGAATATAGCAGATATCTGAAACAATTAAATTATATTTGTAGGAAAAATGTTTCGCTTTTAGAAGCCGTATAAAAATACGTAATTGGCTAATTAGTCACAACTACATGCCGTACGGGATGTGTGTAGACGTGTACGAGATCAGCCCCTACGCGACGTTCGCGGTTGGCGGAGAGGCGGCCGAACACACGTTACAGTTCCGCACGTTTGGTCTTCGCGACAACGACGCACCTCCGCACCGCGTCTGTCGCCACCAACACGGGCATCGGCAACGCTCCGACGGTAAGCAACGGCGGCTACCATTTGGGCACAAATTTAAACACAGACTATACAGTTTATAATGTGACGACAGATAAGCATCATTCGGAATGTGAGCTGCAGCAGCTGAGTCGATACGAGAAAGTGCGGCCGCGGGCTTGCGCCGCCACCTCCTACTGCGTGCCTCTCGGACATCACGGTGAGTATTTCCACACATCGCAGCCGGTGGTAACTTTGACGCACCTGTATTTCTGATCCCGTGTCGTAGGTGGTGGCGGAAGCGGCGGCGGAGGCGGAAGTGGAGGGGGGTTGTCGGAAGTTTACGCGGGAGACTCGAGTGTCGAATCCGGCCCTGGCTCCCTCTCGCCACGGACCCACCACGACCATAGCTAACGGGCACCGAGAAGCATATCGATGACTAAATCATTTTTCAGAATCTCAAAAAGCTCTTCGACATTATTAGCAGCGGTAGCAATATTACTAGGTATCCACTGCCACTGTCATTATCCCTCACAAATCCTTTGTACGCATATACTATTTTAGACATTTGTTTTAGACATTTTATTAATAATTTGTAAAATATGCATTACTTAGTCTGATACCCAATTAGGAATTCAACTCTCGTCGGGGTTTCCGATTGCGGAGAATGAAGTTTCTGTGAGAAACGAATGCTCACTGTAACTCTCAAAGTAGGTACTTTAATATTAATTGGAGTGAGGCGTCCGCCGCGAATTAAGCCACACTCGGTCGACGCCACCTTTGATTCGGTTTGCAATAGCAATTAGCAACTGATAAGTATAAACCACATATTTTTAATAAAAATAGCAGTGAGATGCTCAAGATCGAAATAGGAAATACTCCAGAAATAAAAAATATATAATAACTTATATTGAATGAATGGGATCAAATCAATGCGAAAACTCAAAAGGGTACAAATTTTATTTTACGATTTGCGTCTGCATCGGGTTCATTTAGCGAGCATTGAAAATCTCGCCACCAATAAATTGCAGATACTATGGAGAACTTTCTGTCCTGTCGAAGGTTTTTTTTGTATGTTTTACATAAAATTATTTAAGCCTTGACGTAGTTATTTATTTTACCTGCAGTGTATTTTTTTAGATTTTATTTGATTTGAAATTTTGAGAACGGTGGGACGGTAAGTGAGGGTTTGATGCAGGTTTTATCCGGGTGAGAAAATGAACACTGTTTCACCTTTTATATTAACTAATTAATTGTAATTGATAAAGCCATGATGCATTAAGATATCCTGCGTAGAACTCATCGTGAAGGATTGTTATTAGTACAAGCAGTCAACTTTACTTCAGCAGTCAAAAAGTTATTGCCTAAGTGAGAGTAATGATTACAATTAACATAATAAGTATTAAATAAAACGCCCGCGCAATCTAATGAATATACAATATTACAAAGAAATCTAGGGCCACACTTAATAAGTACGATTCCTTACTGCCAAATACGCAACAATGAAATAGATTAGGGATTTCTGTAAATATTTTACGGTTAGGTACGTTGAGTGCATCGGTTTTATCGAGGTAAAGAAAATGTGCATTATACTTCAAATTAATTACAGATATATGTTATGTCTATTGCCTACTTGATAAACACTAAATGAAGTAATGTTGCTAGGTTCTGCAATTGAGTGATTACAAGTAGGTGCAATAAAAATGCATTTATGAATCTTCACATAGTGTTCGAGATGATTTCCGCTAAATCCATATCAGACAATGGTTTTCTATTGTGATCTCACGTTTGCATAGTAGTCACGTAGGTCCATTACTGGGACATGTAATAATAAATACCAGTCGGTCTAACAGTTCCCTACTACTGTGGAGCTTACACTTGTAAATATATTATTATTATTATGTACTACAAATAGTCAATTTTTATTAAATGTTTTTGACAATATTATTGTATTCTGTAAATATTTACTATGTGATTTGTTTATTGTAATATACGTGAAATGACGAACGAAAGAAATTGTTTTTATGCACTCCCCATCCTTGTAAAACACAGAGTAACAATCGTTTTCCAAAAAGCAACCTGAAATGTCCCGCCCAATATGAAGCTTTACTATAAATTCCGAAAGATAAAAATGTAGCATTGCCTAGGGCACACTAGGAGAATTCAATATCAAATATTCGAGGAGCGCCAGGCTTCGACAGAATGCTGTACAGACAATAATATCTGAAGTTTGCGACCTATTGTTATAGTTACAATTTGTTAGGGGAAGGTACATAAGTGGTATTTTAAGCTAGAGAGGAGCTTATTCATTTTAAACAATTGCTCAACCACATACATTTTAACATAATATTGTGTCGAAGATTTGGGCCCAAGGAGGTTAGCTTCGTGCCAAACTGACGGTAAGTCTTCTAGGCTTAGAAAATCCTCCGCCTGAATTAAAACCCAGGTTATGCAATAGTTTGCTTGATGTCCGATAGTGAAAGCCAAATAAATGTTAAAATTAAGTAAACTTGAATGAAATGCAAATATTGCTACCTAATAGTTAAAACCTACCGCCTGCGTGCGTACGTCGCGATCAACCGTAGTCAAGGGCAAAATGACAACGTTTTAAAAAACAGCTAGGTAATTAAATGTAAAGGAGGCATAGTTTACAAAAGTAGCACCATTTAGTAGTCTCACCAACGATTGATCAGTGTTTGCTTTGAAAAACCGTAACTGGAGTGATCTGTCGTCAGTCGGGGCCGAAGTAGAGTTCTTTGAGCGTCCTAGAGCCGCCCGCCACCCACCACTCAACCACTCAACCACTCTACGACATGCCTACAAAGCATCACTACACTGTTAAACAGAGCTGGCTTTGTACTCCTTGTATGTGTTGGCTACCACTTCTAAGATGTCAGCGAGTGGATTACGTGACTGACTGTACATATTCATATTCGAAGATATCTGCATTGGTCCTAGTGCTCTACTTAGGGAAGATGATACTTGTACCTCAGCAGGAGTGAAATGTATACTTTTGACTAAATAATTATAGAGATGGATATTTGTTTAACAGTTGGCTAGCTTTTTTATCGCATACGGTACGAAATACTTTATTTAACCCAACAATGTACTACCCGTGTAGGGGAGCAAAAAACTAATCATCGGCTAACGTACAGTGTATTCCACGGAAAATATCCAATAACCCGCTCACCCAGCACCCCATGGTCAGTGTGGGGTGTGGGGTGGTGGAGTCCCAAGCAGGAAGTCCATTTTCTGCCACCCGATGGGGAGGTGGCGGCCACGTTTGTTGCACAGGAAAAAGTGGCAGATAAATCGCAAGTCAACTATTCAAAGCGAAACTATGCATTTTAATTAAAACATGTAAATTTTAATATGTTGCGAATGCTGTTTGTTTGAGTATTTATTTATTTATACTAATAAAGTTAGTCAAACAAACTCTGTACCACTAAGTTATCTCGTATAATTTATTGTATTATTATCATATTCTGTAGCTGCACAATGACTTCCTCAATTACAAGTTAGCTATAGTAAGTTTGGGAGTCTCATAGAGGCGAATGAAATGGAAGATATATATTACAAAAAAATGTGAATAAACTAACTCAATCGGCAAATAAAGTAAATAGACATACTTAAAATTTGCTAAGACATTAAAACCAAAATGATACTCAGAGCATCTTATTTTAAAATACCATCAAATCCTTATTTCATTCAAATAAAAGTCTATTAAAGCCGTAAAATAAATATATTTCGTAATTACATCTAAAACAAGGCATAACAATTTTGTCCTACGATTCCAATGCATGTAGAGCTCGACGGAAGCTCACGTGGGGAAAGCATCCTGTGCATTTCTATGTAACATGTAGCGGCGTCGGTTTCCCGTGAACCATGCTCTCTGAGAAACATAACTACCTGCAGTAGCCCTCGCCTTGAAGGAATAATCGGAAAGCCTCAGATATTTTATTCGGCTGCTCCTCGAGCACCATTCCACAATCCGAGATACACAGCCAAGAGGTCTTTGCTGGCTCCAAGCGGCCATTGAATGTGACGGTGTCTTCGACGTGGGGTGACAGCCCACCTGTTACATTCAGCACTGGGACTTTAATAGTGTTACTGTCCCTCGCGATCGCTAGGTCGGAGCGACGCAGGTAAGAGTCGATTAACATTGATAAGTTGACAGGGTTCATGTGAGAGAAACACTCTTTGTACACGTGAACCAAGTCGTGGTTGCGATTGTCGGTGCTTCTTCCGAAGTGGTGCCACATCAAGTAGTCCAGGGCCCCTTGGGTCATTCCGTTCGATCGTAACTGTCTGGTGTTAATCTTTTGGTACAGCCATTCGGTCCAGCCCGCCTGTGTGGACGTGCAGTTAATCAAAATCAAGGCGTCGACCCTGTGAGGGTTGTTAATTGCATAACGGGATAACACATTCGCTCCGGCCCCGACTCCGAATCCAATGAATGACCTAATACCGAAATGGCCGAGGACAAAGTCAATTTGAGAAGACAACTCGTCCATAGTCGGATAAACGTAATCTTCGGGTAAAGTCGGAGCGCTTTCTTCTTGGCCCGGAGCGTTCACGTGGTAGATGCAAAACTGGTCCAAAATAGCCCTCATGTCAACAAAATTAAAAAATGCCTGAAAATTCGCGGCATAATTGAGGCCGAGGTCATGGTATGTGATGATGGCGCGCTTCTTGCGGTCCCCGCGGACCGCCACTAGGATGTCGCCACGCGAGGTTCTGACCCTCTCTTCTACGCATGCGCCGTCGCTTTGCAATCGGCGCTCCGATGGAAAATGGAGCTGAACAGTCTTTAAATCGTCATCCAGATTGTCCGAGGACATCATGTTAAGAAGGGCAATATTTTCGTGCACCGTCGTGGGCATCTTCTCGGATATGAATCTTCAAAGGGAGCGCGACTGCCGGACTGCCGACTTCCTTAGTAGACAATGGAGTGGTTGTGTAACAACGACGTTACGATGACTATGTCACGAACACAATTATTACTAATTAGCGCAAAACATCAGGTACAGCTGACAAATAGAATCGTCCAAAGCGCATCTCTCGTTGTAACAATTTAATATTTACGTTGCTAGGTAAAACAGCGTAGGCAGCGTCACACTCTTTAATTATATTATCACTGGGCAATATATGTTTCACTACGTCAACTACACGAATTGTTGTTTTGCTTCAGTAAAGCTTAATATTTTAAAAGGCAGCCTTTAACACTGGAAATATCGCAATGGAAACGGTCAATAAAATGCCGTCTAGGCGAGCGTGTACCCCTGTACGCGATTGACTCGGCACTGCTCGGTACAATTCGTAACTTGTCGGCTAACGGCCATGTCGCACAGTACGAGCAAGGTCATTCGACGTCAACTTCACTCCGGTTCGTGTTTAAGCCCGCGCATGTCAAACAGGATGCACCGATCATTATTATTCAATTGGTTCACTTATACACTATAATAATTAATATTATTGGTTTTAAAAAGTCCACATTTTGCTTAATTCAATAGTATCATGTATATGTTTGTAACATGCACAGACGTGCTATAGTCGAAAGCATTCTACAAACATTCAACATCTTTTATTCCTCAAATAATACCAATTACTTAATTGAATTCTATTTTTTATTATTATTTTATTTATTAAAGTCCCGTTGCACCAAATCTAAGGACTATGTAAATGTGGAATTAATAACATCATTCAGTATAAGCGGTCCATGACGTAATGAGGGTGAAATTTAATATCTGTTAAAATTAAGTTAGTATGCTCTGAATTTTAAAAAAGTAAGTTAAACTCAAAAATCCTTAGTACGTATGTACCTATAATATGTTTTGCTTATGAGTATAAAACATCATTTTCGCGATTTATTTTATTAATAAGTACTCCTTCACTGTGCAAAATTACCTGCTATGGAATTCCTTACCAATTTATATCCGCAATATTATAGCTCAGTCTTTAACTTTATTTAAAAATCTTCTTTTTGATCATTTTTCTTCTGCCTCGTAATTAGCTATTACTTATATATATTAATTTTTTACCTGTCTGTTTATACATATTATTATTTATATTTTTTCTTTAGATTATATTTTATTTAATTTTAGTTTTAGTTGCATATTATTTTGCGTGTCTATTTGTTAATTAATTATGCACTTCTTGAACTCTGCCCTCCGCAGGTGTTTCCTTTTTATTGTTCCGATAAGTTAGCGATTAGGCCGCGCGTTGCCTAATAACTTATGTAACCTGTTTATTTTTTGTTTTTTTATATGTGTAATTATGTATATTATGGCAATGAAGTGTAAATAAATAAAGGAATAGAAAAGTAGAATGGCAGTTTTACACATTAGGCCTCTTCTCTTTAGCGCCAATATTGCGATACTGCATGCTAAAGCAGTTTCTGATATACAAAAATTTTCGATGAGGTAACGATAATATATATTTTACTAGCAGACTTGGCCAAGCGTTGCTATGGCTAATGTTTTTGTTATATTACATAGTATTAAACTATTCAAACGGTAGGATAACTTATGTGAAAGGTTGGTACTTTTAACACAGCGCCATCTGTTAGAATTGTATCAAATAATAAACAAATATTTGCAAAAAAATAATATTGCGGATATTTATTGAGATGTAAGCAATTCTATCTTTTAAGTTAGATCACACTGCACACGGTGTGAAAATTTGATTGATATCGGTTCGGTAGCTTAGGAGTCCACAGCGGACAAACAACGTGACACGTAATTTATATACATATATAAATTAATATTACTTATTCTGCTATTCGGAGCGAAGAAAAATCCACCAAATAAGAGATAACTAACATCGGTAACATCAAGCCGACCTTGAGTTATAAGTGGTGTAATTAAGACAATTATATAATATTTAGATTTTATTTATGAAACACTACAACAAACTTAATAACAAAGCATACAAAACTCAGATTTTTTATCTCGATTAAATTGTTTAAAAAAAATCACTTCAAATGGCGTCATGGGCAACACCGAGCCTGATGTAGTGATGCCAGGGGGTGTTCGTATAAATAATATCTACAAATTCACAAAGCTTAATTCAAGTTTCAGTACCTGCTAAGCACTCGCTCCTAGTATATTGGTCTATTAAACACGATCCGACCTAATGAATTTTCCTCTGAACTGTTAATTAATTTTAAAATAACCGTACCGAGAGAATATAGCAGGACAATTTTCCATAAAATGTGCAATTTAGAGATTCGATAGAGACGTGAAAAAAAAATTATTTGAAGTGCGCCATCGGCCATATTGACTACACGGTACTGTTCGGTGACACGCGATAAATTCCCCAAAATGCTCTAAAAAGTATCGTATAACTATATTATATATATGAACTGATTGTAAGAGACCTTGTAGGAAAATGAAGTGAAATGCATATAATATGTTAATTAGTTTATTTGCATGAAGGTGTATTCCCGCTATTATTGGCTGTTTGTTGACGACAACTGCATTCATCTTCACGATTGGAAGAATCAACCTCTCTACATAATATAACTTTTCCCGTAGTACTAACTTCGCTATATTAAACACTACATTTTTAGTTGTTTAGGTGGAAAAACTACACCGATTATACACCTAGGAACTTTGAAGGAAAAGGAAGATTATCCTATCACTATACTATTTTTCTACACTTCTAGGTTGTCCTAATACTTATTGTTGTACAGTTTTGGCTACAAAGTTTAGTAACAAAAAATCGTTGGGATTTCCAAGAAAATCAATAGACCTTGCGGGTGCAAAGGAGTTTTATTATCACGCAATGCCACCTTTCCGTGTTTCTAATTAATTACAGTTGGTCTTCAAAATATTAAATACACGATAACTATCCTCGGCCGTAGGTAACGCCGTTCCCCGATCAGCTGGGGCATCGTTGGACGTCAAAACAAGTTTTATGGGCCAAGGCAGGTACGTCATTCTTTATCACTTACCAGAAAAGGATTTGTCTAAGAACCATTGTCTTAAGGATTAAAGCCCGCATAGCGATAAACCTTTGTTTTGCGAAATTTACAATTTAATACTTAGCCAAAAAAATTAAATGTTGTGTTGTTCAAATTAATATTGAAATACAGCAAAGCAAAAAAAATAAGCGGTAATCGTTAACTTTTTTTTAATATTCTAGGTATTCCAGTTATTATTATTATTATAGTCAAACGAAACGGATCGATGATTATGTACATTATTCTTTCAAGAGCGATCGATTACGTCCGACCGATAAATGTGTTTATCCACGAAACGGTGGCCGAACTCGAAGCTTTTATCATTTCAAGTCCCGTGTTTGAATCCATGCCAGCCGCTGGCGATGCATTTTGTATTTCGCCATTGCAACGCCTTTATGGCCGAGGGAGACCGCAAACTTCCTACTTAGAATATATTTATGTTTATTAAGTTTTATCACGATACTGAACAGAAAACTAACAAAAAATTTATATATGATTTATTTAAACTTAACTTTTAATAATTCTTTTTTAGTTAAGGAAAACATCTTGCGTGCGATTAAGAGGTTGTGTTTAACGAACCAATGAATAAGCAACGAGGGCGACTCATTGCTTCAAGAAAACACAAAAGAAACCCTTTTGCAAATTCTCTTTTCAGTAAATCCATTTAATTTACAATTTCTCTATAAAGTGGCAGTTGTTGCCTATGAGTTCGTTAGTTATTATCAAAAAATTTATAACATATTATAAAAGATTACCTATTGAATATTATAAAATACTAGCTGCCCCCGCGAACTTCGTTTCTCCTATATGAGATTTTACTGAGCCTACCTGTTTAGTATATACTAAATTGGAACATTTTGCTATGGAATATTTTCCGGAATGAAATTCCTCTGTATCAGAGTTCACAACATAAGTTTTTAATAATGAAATAAAAAATAGGGGTTGATTGTAAAGGGTTAAAAATTCAGGGTTATATGTATTTACTAATGCTGTATCATAAAAAATTTTTTTTAATCTTAAATAAAAAAAAAAATTTAGGGGTGGATTGAAAGGGGGTTGTAAAATAGATGCTGTCTGATTCTCAGACCTACCCAATATGCACACGAAATTTCATTAGAATCGGGAAAGCCGTTTCGGAGGAGTTTAACCACAAACACAGCGACACGAGAATTTTATATATAAGATTATCCAGTGCAGACACTCTTAAAATTAGACTAAATTTGATACTGTAGGTACCCGTGTTACGCCTATAGCATGTTTGTTAGATCATTCATATAATTATTTATAACGCAATGTATATATTATGTAATGTAAGTGAGAAAAAATCTTAGTTATGCATAAATCAAATATAATTTAGGTTTATATAGTTTTAGGGAAAACTCTCTCCGTTTTAATCATCAAGTATTTTGTTGTATTAGAAGTTTGCAAAGTGCTGCGACATCAATAACTTACTCCACAGACAGATATATCCTGTATTTTGCTAGAGAAACAATTTGTTTGTTTTTCAAAAGAAATAGTGTTAGTGTAGTAGGCGAAAGGATCGTGGTGCTAAGTAGAAGTAAACACAACTTGAAATTAAAACAACGGAATAAAAATGTGAACCAAATTAAGTAATCCCCATATGAAATTTTGTAGCTGGCTGCCAAATTTAATTTCTAAGTAGAAAGAGGCGAATAACAAAAGGTAAAAATCATTATAATAAGCCGCTTAACATTGTTTATAGGTAAGCCTGTTCTGGGCCATTGTTATATATATTATTATCTATATAGAGAAATGGTGGTCATAAAGTTCATCTATAGTTTAGCCAATGATAAGCCTTAGTGAATGGGGGTTGTAAACGATTCGGGAAATAAAATGCAGCAATGAGCAGGTATTTAGCATTATTGTAATATTGGTTCATTTCTCTCATTTAATATTTGATCTCGTGACGTGAACATTGTGCATTTAGTGTTACAGTAATATGGAACTTAGCGTGAGTGTTTATATTTATTGTTTATTAGAAAATTTAACTTTCCAGTCTAGGTGACGTTTAATTTGTTTATATAAGAAATGTTTTACCTTTTTTTGAGTTTGAGGATTTTTAAAATAATACATCTTTAAAACTATTATATAGTTCATTTAATTTTTTGATTGGGAAGTCAAGAATAAATTAAAAAACCCTGTTAATTTCCAATCGTGACAATAAAATAATAATATACAGCTTAGGATTAATTTACACTAAATAAATTACTTTTATTTTGTAACCCTATTCGGGGTGTCTTCTTCTTCCCTTTAGTGCTTTCCATATAGTTGTCTTTGACGTTCGCTTTTTAATCTTTCTATCTTGCTAAGTGACCCGCCCATTGCCACTTCGGTTTTAGGACATAATGTAAGGCATCTATCAATTTTGTTTTTCGTCTTATATTTTCGATTTTTATTTTATGTAATTTTTCTTATTATTAGTGCGGCTCTTGATTTGTAGAATACTACTATTCTGTTTTAGTTTATTTTTTTATTTTTATGTTATTTGTCCACGTTTAACAGCCGTATGTGACAGTTAGAGAGACAAGTGTCTTCTGGTAAAGAGGAAATTACAATTTTAACATTTCCTTCCTTGTGCAGCTAACAACAAGATGAAAATAATCGTATTTGTGATTAGTAATTATAATAATAAAAGTCTTTATTCATTTTAATTACATTTTCTAAGTGTAAGATTTGGAAACCCTTTTAAGTAAAAAATACCTTTGTCAGGGTCCCCTTTCATTATTTAAAACACATTTACACAATTCCAATAACAAAATTGTTTTTTGTAGGACGAGCAGCGTGCCTTTGACAGAAAACGTGGAAGGCCAGTGGGAAGAGGCAGAGTTCCACTTTCAGCCGTGAGTACCTTTATGGCGATACTTATACGCGTACTTCTTAAAAATCGCTTAAATATTAAATGACATGAAACATATATTAAACTTTGCAGGAGGAGAGGCGCGCGCGAAACGCCCAATACGAAAGAGAACGGCGCATCGAAACAGCCGAAGCCATATCAAGCTTAGCAGCCGCTTTAGGATGTCTACCCAATGTTAGTACTCTAGTGTGTTTAGTAAAAGTTACTTACGTCTTCATCTCTTATATCTACAAAACATTTTTCAGGCGTCGAACGCGGAAATCATAGCCACAGCCATCCAGAAACTACGCAAAATGCAAGAAAATGAAAACCCGTCCGACGATATGGCAGTTATGAAACGACGCAACGCGAAGTTAATGGCGCAAAGTCAGTACACTACAGCCATCGACGTTTCTCCAACTGAGATCGTGAGCGCCTCGAGGTATTAACGACCATTTTTAATTTTTCAGTCGATGAGGTAGAGGACCGGCTCCAGTCTGATAAAAGTGTCGAATCGCAACCAAAAAGGCAAATAAAAACCGGCGGCATCAAGAAACAATACAAATCCAGTAAGGACAAGAAGAACGCCAAATCTGTTCTGCGTCCGGCGAATACGTCTGCACAAATCGACTTTGCTATTGTTGGCAATCACTCCAGTAAGTTAACACATTTTCTCTTTTCATCTTCTTTTTTATGACTATCTTTTGCAATAAATGCAATATTGTTTGACAAAGGTTTTGTGTAAATAAATGATTCTTAGTTAACTATTTTCGATCTTCCGCAGGCGATGAGGACGAGCAGGTGCCGATAGCTGAGGCTGCAGCAGAGGATCAAGTGGATTCACTTGCATTTGCTGCCATTACGGACTGCCCAGTGAGTATACTTATACTATTGATTATTATTCATTATCAGTTACTACTTAATTGCTATCTTTAATGCTTATTTCATTACCTATTCATTAGTTATCGTAAATGTATATTTGTTCAATTATAACTTCTCATATCAGTTTTAAAATATTGTTATGTACTTATATATATATATATATATATATATATAATTATTTTATTTTCATCAGATGGATTGGGGTATTGATAACTGTATAGCCGATTACTTGCTTTAGGTAAATATTGTTTATATATCTTTTTAAATGTTATATATTCTTATGTTTATCATGCTTATTCGAATTCATTAATTTATTTATTAATTTATATTGTCTTTGTCTTTTTAAATATACAAATATATTTGTACTGAATCGACATTATTTATTATTTATGACCAATTAGATCTTATTATATTTTTTCTATTTTATCATTTATTTTATTAGAAATATTTTTTTTCTTTCAGATTAATTTGGAATTCGAGTTGTCGATTTGAACTGAGCTAAAGAAAGAGGGGTGAAGGCTTTTGCATCCCCGTGCATTAGTTTTTTTAGTTTTTTATCACTATCATAAGACCTGGTAGCGAATAATGTTGTGCAACATTCCTAATGTCGACGAACTTCAAAAGTTACTTCGTAAAAGGTTGCACATTGAACATTTTTTTTTCTATTGCATGTCCTTTCACTTCAGTTTCAATAAATTTTTTCAAAAAAATTAGGATTCACCACCCATTTTGTATTTCTTAATTATTGAGAAATAAACGGTTTGACACAAAATTTTGTTTCATTTACAAATATACCATAATGCCCGCATCTAAGACTGATAAGAAATGCAAGTAAATATTAAAACCATTTTTGTCCATTTGTGAAAAATAAAATTAAAAAATATTCCAAACTACTTATTAAGTGGTGAGCGGTCGTAAATTGATTACTTGTTAAGTTTGGCAACGACTGTTATTAGTTTATTCGTATTCGTTCCATTGTCACGAAAAGTAAATTCGTCAAAAATGTTATTAATATCTGTTTAATAATGTTTGATTCATGTAAATACACCGTATAGATAACTTCGTCGAACTAAAAATGTTATTCGGCGAGCAAATACACGAGTAAACGAAGTGCATTCAATAAATATAGATCCGCTCCGGTACCACAGTCTTTCTAATAAGTTGTATATAATAGCAAGCTATTTACACTTGTTATATAGTTCGTTTAAAATATTAGCTATAATGAACTTAATATTGCCCGCCAGTCACCTCGAGTCGTATTCATCTAATCAAATCAGTTTAACGTTTAAAAGTTCTTTACACCTTAATGACCCCATCATTTGGGAAGATTCAAATCCGATTGCAAAACGATTAAACATGTAAAGTCATCCTAATTTTTCAATACTAATGACGTGTATCAGCCTGAAATCATAAACCACCGTATCTTTACCCACTATAATATGAATACTACACTCTGGCCGAGCGCACAGCGCGCCGGTTATCTGAACAACATTGAAAAATAAAACCTGAAAAATCGAGCTCACCCAGTTTTCAGTTCGTCGTACGGCCATTTGCAGGACTTCAAATAAAGTAATAGAAACATACATATTTAGATAACATTTTTTCAGCCAGACATATAAAATTGATATGTATCTTCGTAAAAAAAAAATAAAAAAGGTGTGAACTTATGTACACGCGTTAGAAGTTATATTTATTTAACACACAAGATAAAAATCTTTCAAAAAATTTCATTCTACTTTTGTAGAAAAAACAACACTAACAATAAAAAAGGTACTTAATATACAGACAATTTTATTAGGTCCTTACATATGAAATTGGCGTATTTCGTACTGGCCACCTTAATCACGATGTTCTCCTCTTTGGTAAGGAATTCCAAATTCAAATTTGTACAGCTATTTACTCATGTATTTGTGCTTCGATGACCGTCATTCTTTTGTTTTTGTCTGTTTGCGTCACTCATTTTACAAAATGGAAAACTTAAAGTATCGCATTATTTACGAGTACGAGTTCCGCCTAGTGCCACGGCGGAACTCGTACTCGTAAATACGAAACGTAAAATAATAAATGCTGCGGAAACGACTCGAAGGGTGAATGATGTGTATGGCGGTCATGTTGCAAAAGAAAACACAGTTCTTTTTTGGTTCCAACGTTTTCGTTCTGGAAATTTCGACCTGCAGAACAAGCCCCGTGGACGGCCTGAGACCCAAGTTGATAATGAAGTATTGAAGGCTATTGTGGAAGCGGCTCCATCGCAAACCACGTCCGAGTTAGCTGCATGCTGCGGTGTTACTGATAAAACTGTTTTAATTCACTTTAAGCAAATTGGGAAGATTAAAAAGCTTGAAAGATGGGTACCTCACATGGGCAAACGCGCGTCCACGGCTGCGTTACATTACTGAACCGGCACTATAATGAAGGTATTTTAAACCAAATCATTACCTGTGATTAAAAATGGATTCTTTACGATAATCGGAAGCGCTCAGTTTGGTGGACTAGTGCCGGTATTGTTCATTGCATTTTCTCAAATTTGGCCAGACTATTACGGCTGATGTCACAATTGCAAATGCACAAATGTCACAAAATTTACTCTCATCGTCTTTCCCTAACGTGCCAAAAGTATTATAACTAAATTATAAAAAAAAACTAAACTAAAAAGTAACTCTTCATAGTAGTTTACGATTAAACAAATCAAACACACCACTACATGCAACACTCACCGAGCTACCGTTTGTTCATCTTGCCAATGCCGCGTACAAATTATTTGAAGAAGTCAATTAATTATGAGGGTTTTTTATTTAATTATTTAATCAATAATCGTCTCAACCAATTCAAAACGCCATTTAAGATACAGAACGTCCCCGGTAGAGAGAAGACCATAAGGACGGCTATGAGATTGCGACGAGAATATTAATTAATTATTAAGATTCTCTTGTAAAAACTTCTCATAAAGAGAAATAGAGTTCTTCAAAAATCAGGTTCATTTTTATTTCATTGAACTGGCGTCGCTTCAAAACAGAAAGGTTACCTCGAACCGGCATCTCCCTCAGTCCGAAATCCACTAGAACTAAACTACTTACCTTAACGACCCTGAGAAATTATGCAACTGGATTTGAGACTTTCGCTGAACGGAGCATGTCCTCACTTAAAACGCCAGATCGCTGGGGGGACCCCATTTATGGACATAAAGCCGTGTCCTCTCCTCGACCGTATCTTTTGCATATCAATGATATTTTGCAAATTTGCGTACACTGGGGGTGTACGGATATCCGTACATAAGAACATATATATATAGTACAATACAACAATGTTTATATAATAGGGTGGCAAGAGCCTGCGGGACGCCCAAAAAGCCAGTCATCGACACCCATTTCTATGCCTTTAAGGGATGAGTACGCTCCCACCGACAACTGAGTAACGATTAACGTTCGATCGATTTTATACTTAAGGCCTCGCTCGGGATTCGAACCCGTGACCTTCTTTCTACCTGGCAATAGGACTAAGTTAAAGATTAAGCCTAAACGAAGCAGGCGAAATATTAATGGATGTGTTTAAAGAATGGGTACTTTCGGGAATAAAACGCGCAAAATGTTGTTTTATTTTAATCACGAATAAGGACATTTCCGCTTCTACATCTCTCGAACGATATATATAGATATATATTGTATATATGTAAGTTCGTTGAGAGAAAAGCGGTAAAAGTATTTATTCTCAATGATGCCTTAAAATAACTGTATTTACACATAATTTCCGTTCTGGGACCGCATCAGCGTCACACTGAAAGATAACGTTGTCTTAAACATGATTTTAACAAAAAATATAAAAATATAACCGTCGCAAAAACAAAAGCTAACTTTAAAGTCCGTACAAACGCCGATGGGACAATTCCGGTTTAGCAAAAATAGCTCCACATTTCACAGAATGTTCGTTTCCTAACAAAACTTATCTAAATCGTGATATTTGACATCGGCACGTTAACTCGTCCGTTCTGTTGTGTTGACTTTTAACGATGGACGGTGAAATTTCCCTCTTTCCGTGAAGCTGAACCGCGGAGCAGGACGGTGGCGGTTGCCGACGCCGGAATATCGCTCGGGTCAGTTCAGACGTTGACCCCGTTGATCTTGAGCTTCTTGACGCGCCGCGTGGTGCCCTCTCCGTCCGAGCTGTCGGTGTCGTGCGAGCTGTCCTCGGACTTGATGCCTAGACCGAGCTCGTGTGCGTCCATGTAGTTTCCGGTCGCTCGAGCTTTTTCCAACGCTCTGACTGAAATAAAATTCAAACAAATTAAATATACAGGATAGAAATTATTTTCTTCAAAGTCGCAAAAGAAATAAATTATGTTTAAAAGCTAGAAAATTATTTCATTGAAAAAGAAATATCCATCACCAAAACGGTGCAACATACTTGTCACAATTTAAAATACAGAAGCAAGAAATAAAAAGTGGCAGCCAGCTTGCTTAAATAATGGAAATGGTAAGTAACACACATGCAAATTCCATGGGTAACTCACAAGTAAGAGCAGATACAGAACAAGTTACGAGATAGTATTTCCAGAAAACATTACATTATATAATACATATTAGTAAAATATTTATTCCTAACTTTACTTACTCTGTGTTTCTAATATGTTATTTTGTCTTTTGAGGTCATCAATATCTTGTTGATGTGAATTGTTTTTTCTTCTCATGAACTGAATATATTCTGCTGCCTTCTTTAATATTTGTGCTCGACTTGCCTGTAATATCATTAATTTATCTATTAAGGACACAATTATATTGAACACGTATAAGTTTTTATGAAATTGTATATTTAAGTACTTACTACTTTCTCTCCTTGCAAAGCAGGTACAGAATCTCTTAATGATGTAAAACTGTCTTTTATATGATCTCTTCTTTTTCGCTCCAAAGCATTATGATGAGCCCTTTTTTCTGCCTGAAGTTGATAATAAATTATACTTACTTAAGTAGATCTAACTCTTTTATAAGTACATCTAATCAAATTAAATTTCTTGCATCAACATAATATATATGTTTAGTAGCACTTCTTGTGTCAAGAGTTATATTATTGATTTTAATTTAATACTAGAACAGAAGTGAATTTCTGAATGGAATACCAAAACATTTCCAGAAAATATGAGATTAGCCGTCTGATCAAGAGCTAAAGCATTTCATGTTAATGTCATGGTTTTTAAACATCAGAAAATCCACATGTGACATGAAAACAATATCAACATAGAAAAACAAAACATGACTGTCCTACCTGAGAATAATAACCACTTAATCCATTGCGTGGATTTTGACGAGAATCAGAGTCGTTTTCAGCCTAAAAATGTATCAAATTGTTATAAAAACACATGAAATTAATAAATATTGCACTTTGAGTGAAAACAACACATACATCACTTTCGATATCGATGTCGCGATCGTCATCGCTCATCATTTTTAAAAAATTGAAAATATTATTTACAACAAAACAGAGGAATAGTTTATAACAACATTAGTGAGGAATTGTGGGCAAATAATAGTTTTTTTTTTTGGTTTGAAATAATTTGCCCCTTAACAACTCCTGATCACACACAAAACCATAGATGACAAGTCACGCATGACAGCCCTTGCTGTAACCCACAGATTATAAGCTATATTCACTTTTATTGTGTTGAAGAAATACAGACAACATCATTTTATAACAGTAACGTATAATATTATGATATTGTCTGTTTTAGTTGTAGCTGTTGTTATAGCCTGTGTCGCGGGCTAAAGACAAATTGTGACGTGACAAGCATAAGCTTATTTTATTCTCAAACAAAAGGTAATTTTGTCCAAAGTTAGCTCATTTCCTCACAAATCGTACAATCGCCTGTTAGAAACTGACAGTCTCAAGCTCGGTATTAGCTAAGCTAGCTATATAGCTCTTGTACTCAAGAGCTAACTCTTAGAAATCATGTAAATGGCTTTTCTATGCGTGACACTCGATAATTGCCATGCAATATGATCGAAAAACGCGTAGAAGGACTGGTATAGACCAGGCATCAGCGTACAGCGTGTGAGATAGCGAATGTTATAATCCAACTATTTACAAAGGACACGAAGTGTGGCAACTACCTGACGTTGGTAACATGATTCGCAATTTAGTCGGTTTGCACTGAAAAATATGTTTTGAATTGTCGTTTGTTTGGAAGTGTTGTTGTGTCGAAGTATTAATTCATTCAAGATTGCTTATTATTTACCAAAATACACATCCGAATGAATAATTCTTGAACAAAGTTACTGAGTCGTGACAAAATAAGCTACTTACCGATGAAAGGTTATTTATTTTATTTATTTATTCACACTTCGTTGCTAGAAAGAAACACAAATAACACAATACATATAAATTACAAGGGATGCAACGGGCGGCCTTATCGCTAACAAGCGATCTCTTCCAGGCAACCCTAGTAAGAAAAGAAAACAATAAATAAAAAAATGATGAGTGCAAGAAGTGCATAACCAGAAGTTATATAAAAAACAAAATATATTTATATTAATCTATAAAACCTTAATCTAGAGAAAATAAAAAAAACAATATTAATAACTAAATAAAACTAAAAGCTAATCTTACAGATTCAAGAATAGCAAATAGTGAATATTAGGTTATGTTTGGTTCTTTTCGTTCACTATAGCTTTTACAGCCAATTATGCATCAATTCACCATGACTTACACTTTAAATACACCTCTTATAATGATATAGTCATAAAATATGGGTTTGACTTGGGTTTCACAGATTTATCAGTAAGCGATGAAAACTTATTTACCACCAAGGGCTCGGTGGTAAACAAATAAAACTTGATACGCAAATAGAGACAGAAAAACTGATACTCTGTTTCGCTCGCACTTAAGTATTTTACGTTAATGTCTTCTCTCTTTAGTTATTATTGTTATTTTAGAAGCTTATCAAGAATCTACGGAAAAACGATTAAACTTATGTGTCATTCATATACATATTTACATATTTTGTTATACGTGGCAACATTAATTGGTCACAACATAATGACACCATGTCATTCACTAAACTTGGATAATGTTCAATAAATACATACATATAGGCAGTGTAAATGACTTTTGTATTGAGTGGTAAAAATGCTATAGGTACATAATTGTAGTTGTCAGTCAGTTATGGTCAAGTTATTGCTGAATGGCATTAACTTATTTTTTTATTTAACATCTTACAAAAGTTAACGTAACCTGAGTACGGAAATCATTACAGTGACACGACAAGGCTGTAGGTCTTATGGCAGATCATGGCAAAAAAAGGAAAAAATCAACATATTCCTCCGGTTTGGGTTTTTAGCTTGTTCTAGACAATAAAGACCCATTTTCTATTTACTACTTAACATTTTACATTTCGACTAAAAGACATGTCCGCTTCCGCTATAGTATATTTGTTATATATGGCATTATTTAAAAAAAATATATGAAATTGGCGCCTTACTTAGCATTATTGAACTTCACGTTACATTTATTTGTCTTTAAGTTTCACATCAATATCTGCACTTGGATTACATTGTTATTACCTTTCGTTATTCTCGTGATACTTCAGCGTTATGCAGTCTGCAAATTCAATAAACCATATAGATGTTAAAAGCAGTGATTTTCAGGATAAATTACTAGATGAAATTGCAAATGACTTGACAAGACTAAAAAAATATATATCAATTATTACAAAGTTACGAAGTAGGTACCTTACGCATAAGCATATGTTTACTTTATTTAAGGGGTAAACTTAAAAAAAAGAAAATTTATTAGAAAACTCTTTTTCTAGTTTTAAGTTAATTCTCAATTTATTATCTATTTTATACATTAACAAGAGCTATAAAAAATTTCAGTGATAGGAAGTGAAATGGAGGTGGAAACAGCTGCCATGCACCATGCTCAGCTTTGGCACCAACTTGAAGAAGCAAAAGATAATATTGTTAAATCAGAAAACTTTCACCAATAGAGATAATAATAATTATTAAATGTTATAGACAAACCCTTTATTTTTTTTAATTTCATGTTTTTCTTAGCGTGGGGCAAACGATCTTCGTTGATAATTGATTTAATTTACCTTTTTCATTTGCTTATCCGTATCAAATTAACATCTAAGAACTAAACCATTCTTTGGAATTAAGAAATATATTTACTAGCTGTTTCCCTCGGCTGCATTCACGGTAATTTAAGACAGACACATTATTATGATGTCAAGGACTCAAATAAACATACTTTTTTTATCTGGGTCTTCGTTGATCTGACGACCTTATTATGAATAATTGCCATATATTTTAGGTTAACGATGGCGGAACGTCGTAAAGTGCATCACATCTCCCCTTCAATGATTACTACTACGTAGCCATCACGACCGCTCTGTCAAGAGTGTAGCAGATAAGAAGAATTTTAGGTTAAATCGCAAAATAATTACTTACAACAATATATTTTATGACTAGAGGTCAAAGTGCCTCTTGATAGTAATATGACAACAACACAATATGATGATTTTCCTCGTATCGAACGTAATAAGGGTTGCGCGTTTTTACAATGATTGTTAAATATATTTTGGTGTTCATAATGGTGTTTTGTACCTTAGGCCTGGATGCAAAGTTAAATTCACCACCGCATTGTACTCAAGTCACCAAAGGTACGTAAATTAAAAAGATTAGCTGCAAACACGTTATTTACACAGTGTTTCTAAATAATTCAGGATCTAATTTTCAGATTCGGATTATATATCCCGTTATAAAATGGATTATCCCGTGGCTTATATCCATCCAGGGCAAAAGGAAGCCTTCCAGAAGGTCAGGTCAGATTCAAATATCTTATCCTTCTATATATTCATATTCGAAATGACGTATTTTATTTGCAGCTGTTCTGCATTAACCCTGCAGCGGTAAACAAGGGCGTGTCCTTGGTATGCGACTGGGCTGCTCCTCCGCAGGTGCAGTTCACGATGGGAGACGAGTACATGCATGTGGTACGACAGGACCCCGCCGGCCAATATCCTGGCAACGCCGTCATTAAAACATACCAGATCTGCAACCACACCACACACCTTTACCGTCAGTCTGATATAGTTGTCACTGAAACTGATGGTTTTGAATAAAATGTATCATTATTATAAGACATTCCTCTTTTTTATCTTGTATTGAAGTTAATGAAATTTATCGTGATTAAAATAATGTTGAGACTGGCTGTTTTTATGTTGTTAGCTACGAAATTGATAACTTGATAAATTACTTTGCTGAATTTAATTAATTCTATTTCCTTTCGTTGTTTGCTCGTTATTCAGTTATGTTAAATTACAGACCGTTACCTGACATTAAAGTTAAACATTTTTTAATTTTCTTAACCAGTATAAATTGGCTATTGAGTCGTAGTCCGCCCATTAGTTAGGAGTTCATCAGTTCGACAAAGAAGATCACTGCCTGAAATCGTCATATCTATTTATTCGGAAAACGCGCATATCTCATAAAAAACAATATGAACTACAGGATTATTGTTTTGATTTACATGATGTTTATAATTTGTAGTACATATGCGGGAACATATGAGTTTGAATTTGGTAACGTATCCGTATTCCTACCTACTATTTCGATATTCATATACATACTATTTATATTATGCATGTGTGATGTGTATATTAATACTAATAACAAATCCATATTGATATTAGTTTTGTTAACATACGTAGTCTAGGTTAGTTTTTCTTTCATATCTTGTAGTATGGACTCCTTTTGGGTAAAGGTCTCTCCCTAAACTTTTAATTTCCAGGTCTTCCTGGAGGACTATGCCTACGGCGATCTATATTTATATAACTTGCAATATGGTCGGATCAGTTCCATTTCCAGTTAGCGCGTCTTTGGCTCCGAATTGTCTGATAGGACTGCCATGACGCCACCCATTCTATGATTTAGACAGGGTAGGGGAGTTTTAGTTCGGAACCAGATGGCTTTTCTGGAATAATGACATTCCTTGGAGAAAACCTTTGAAGAAATATTTTTGTGTTTACATACATACCTATGTTTTAAGGTACTAACCAAGGCGAAGTAATACACTCTTCGGACGGAATAATTCTACCGTTTATCTACCAGACAAACAAATATATGCCGGTATTTTTTCGGATATCTTATATAAATATAGTACGTTCGTAGCTGTGATTACATAATAATATAATTGCTATATTATAGGTACCACCCAAGATGAGCCTATCTTACGTCAGAGTTCTAGTTAACTCACTTTCACCGCCTAAAGTTGATTTTGACAGCTCCCTCAACAAAGTGACCATCCGCTTCAGCCTTACTCAGATCACTTTATCTACTTATACTATTGTCGGCAAAGCTGTCCAAACTCAATAGAAAATTTGTACTCCATTCCCCTGTCACAATTACATGTACGCAACTAAATTTGTTTAAAATTCAAAGTAAGTAAGTCATATAATTCAGAAACATATAAAATTAAATGTTTACTAAAACGATCTCTGCATCCTACTGCTGTAGGTAATTAGCATAATTATTATGTTTAGAAGTTATGCTCTTAATAATGATTATATAAATAAAGTTTCGACAATAATTAAGGATTCATATATTTAAATAGCATGTAACTTTATTGTGTTGTCATTAATCAGTCATGTCAGAAATTCTCGAAAAGGACCGAGTCGGTTCATTTCGTAGTGATGAAATCATGTCAATCAGTAGGTCACATTAACAACTTCTGTACGACTGTACAACACCTTTAATACGTTTAGAAATATCGATAAAAACGAGAGCATTTACGAGTGAGAGAGTTATGACTTTTTTATGATTCAAATGCCTACTTTCTGTAGAATGTATTATTGATTTAATAAATTACTGTTAGTAAGCATTTACAGTTATTGTTATGTGGAAATGGAAGGAAATATTTATTTTTCTACTAATAGTCGTGTGTGAAACACGTGAGAAATCTTTTTTCGAAATCGCTCATTATGAATACGGTTACTGTTCCACATATACGTTTTCCTCTGGCGTGAAACCTTCTACACGGGAAAAAATGATTAGCTTTTAATTTTTAGGTACGTCTTCGAAGTCTAACGTGTTGTCAGTTATCCACATGGATGTTATTCCATCGTTTGTGCCTTCATATCGGGTTAAATTAACCGTAAGTTTACCCTCCACTTGCTACGATTTACCTACATTTCTATAGTCAGTCGATTTTATTACATTTTTATTTACAGTCTCAGACTCCGCTTTCGAAAACGATAACTCATCTCATCGTAGAGTATATAAGCCAGATATCGAAACTATCAATCGAGTTTGACCAGCACGAGTCTGTTTTGGTTTTCCATGTACAGTTTCCGTTTGTACCTATTCCGTTCGGAGTCGTCGGGTTCTCATCTTTGTACGACGATAGGCACTCGTCGCTGTACCCGTGGAACAATCAGTATGACGTTTATAAAGATGTGATACAGCAATTTCTGGTAGATAATGTTGACAACTAGTGCATATTATGATAAGATGTCATGAGAATCGGTATCTACTTTTGAAGACATATATACGCGTTTATATGTATGTATAAATACCGTTTAAAACCATCACATTTATTATTTAGTTAAATAAACCACTCATCGTTTTATTAGAAATTTTATTTTCACTATTGACGACTAAAACGTTGTGACGTCAAGTGTAAATAATATTAAAAAAAGTAAAAGTAATGTAAAAAAGCAAATTTGAAATTCATGTACGGCCTAAACTGTCTCTAATCTGTAAGAGTGTGTCAATATTTAACTTAAATGCCACGTGGTCAGGCGTGGGTGCGAGAGTTGATGTCATCGTGCCTCTCGCGCTCGGTGTCGCGATGGTCGCCCGAGACGCGGAGGCCGGCCGAGGTGCCCGCCTCCTCGTGCTTGCCCGAATGTGGGGCCGAAGGGGCCGACTGCACGAGGCGCCCCATTAGGCTAGCGCTCTTGTCTTTGCGCGGTCGAGTCCACTCGTGCGATAGGACGCGGTCCAAAGTCAGACGTAAAGTGATATCCGGTTCCAAGATATGGCGCACGATCGACTTCGCTGCAGCGGATACGGAGTCTCTGATTCTGGAGCGAAACACCCAGTTGCGCGACATCTGATCTTTCAGCAACTTACGCAGGTTGGAATCGTCAAACGGCATGGAAGCGTTTAACATGATAAATAAAATTATTCCGAGAGACCAAACATCGGCCAACTTAGGATTGTACGGTGTACCGCTGACCACTTCGGGAGCCGCATACGCCGCGGAGCCGCAGTACGTCTGGCTGAGGACACGCCTGTTGTCACCGTCCGTGCAGAATCTTGCGAAGCCAAAATCGGCTAGCTTAACATTAAAACGCCTGGACAGTAAAATATTCTCACACTTCAGGTCCCGATGTGCAATGTTCTTACTGTGAAGGTATTGAAGGCCACTCGCCATCTGTCTGAACCACAGTTTAGCTTGATTTTCTGGGACAACGCCATTACGTTTGATAAAATCTAGTAAATCGCCATTGTCCGCATATCTCATGAAAATGAACACCCTCGGCCCTCTTTGCAGGATACTATGCACTTGAATTATATGGGGATTTTCAATTTTAGTTAAAATATCCAGTTCTCGGGGGAAAAACTTTTCCAAGAAATCTCTGGGAGCTTTTTCCTTGTCAAATATCTTGCACGCCAAGTGCATACGTTTCGGGCTCGAAGCATCACAGTACTCCGCTAAGTGAACAGTGGCATACGATCCCTGTCCTATCTTCTTGCCGATTAGGTAGCCTCGTTGTTCCAAGGCGTTGACCTCGGAGCTTCGCGGGCTGAGACGCTCAGCCATGGAGCTCTAACGACTTTATCCTAACCCTTTTAGGATGCATTGGACATCTCACGTATACAAAAGGCACAATGTTCAGCACTCCTGTCAAACTGTTCCAATGATTATTGTTATATATTTTTTGCTCACTGCTCATCTAAGAGAGAATATAAAAATTGTAACCGTTTATATCACAACAAAATTTATAAAATTGTTTTACGACATCACAAAGAATTTGGATACAAAAAAAAAACGCTTTCACTATTTAAGAAGTCTTATATAAAGACGTATTTGCTATATTGACGTACATTTTTTCTTTATTTTCTAAAATTAAATTATTTTTCAGTAAGGCTTCGCAAAATAGGTCTGTTAGCTTTAAAATATTCTTTCTAAAAATTAATTATTAAAACGTATAATTCATTAATCAAATATTCAATTTATGGAAGTAAAATTTATTACATTTATATTTACGTAATACGTAGGTCCAAATATGATTCCGGCTTTTATAATTAAAGGACTGGTAGACTATTTTAATATTGCCAATATCGCATATTTTCAATATTACTTTACATTCAGGGGTCTACCCAACGTTATGGAAGACATCCCGCGTGACCCCCGTTCCTAAAGCTGATTGTAGAAGCAGAGTTGAAAACTACAGGCCTATCGCGATTCTGTGTACGCTGGCGAAGGTATTTGAAATGTTCTTACAGTCGTTAACGTTGCCTAAATCTATTCCCTACATCACTCCTTCCCAACACGCCTTTTTCCCACGCAGATCAGTTATTACTACAATCTATTGTTGGCCGACGTGGTATCGCGTGAATTTGATAAGCGGTGTCAGGTGTATGTAGTATATTTGGATTTTCGCAAAGCGTTCGATAAAGTAAACATTCTTCTCCAAAAGTTGGCCGCAATTGGGTGTGGACCTGTTCTGCTTATGTTTTTTTTCTAGTGACCTATCAAATCTTTGCCAATATGTTAAATATGGACAATATTACTTAATTGATTATAATGTTCTGGTATCAGCCAGAACATTATTATCAAACCTGGGACCGTTGCTATTTTTAATAATTATTTGCCGATGACGTTAAGATTTTTAAAGAGATTAACACGGACAATGATTGTTGATTTGGACGAACTGCTGCATTGGAGTGAATTAAGTAAACTGCACTTTAATTATGACAAATATGAAGTGACCTTTAGTGCCTCTCCGAATAAAATACTCTGCGGCTATAGCACGGGATCTAAAGCAATTTGGGTGTTTTGTTTGTTCCTGATCTTTTATTTGCGGAGCATATTCGGACGATTACTGATGCTGCATTTAGGAGATTAGGGTTCGTCCTGCGAAATTCAGGTCAGTCGCACACTGCCAATAGGGTGCTATATTCATCTCTAGCAACGCCAATTCTTAAAACCAGCTGCGTCATATGGTCCCCTATGAAAGGTTTGATGGGGATTGATTACAATTCATTAGTGCTTCGTAGAGATTTGGCTGTGGTCAGGTTTGGTTTAAGCGTAATTAAAAACGAAACGGAAAGCGCATACTTACTGGGAGAAATCATGAGATATTACGTTCCGGACAATTATTACCGCTGCTGGAAACATAACCTCTTTGCTGTGCGTTCGGCTCGCACCTTCCAGCGTCAACAAGCTCCCAGTCCTCTGTCACTGTCGCTGCTTAACCGGTGAGTGACCTATTTGGTAAGAGTATGGGTATAGTTAGAGGGGATTAGAGGGATATGATTTACTGGCAATTTTGTTAATATTAATTATATTTTATTGTGTTTTATGTTATTTTTTATTATGCATTTTTGTATGTTTTAGTCTGAGTTTGACCATGAGCCATGATATTGGCTGTAGGTTTTTTTTAAATAATTTTATATAAAATATTTAAAATCCAGGCCGATTGGCTGTAAGAAAATAAATACATAAGTTAATTTATGTAAAAACTGTTTTTTATATAACCTATTCTGTCTTTTTATATTTATATATCTATTTTATTTATAAAGCCCGTAAAAATCTGCGAAAACTAATTTCTATAAAAATAGTCACGTCACGAAGTGTGCTAATGTCATTCCTATACATTCGTTTACCGATGTTAAGTTAGGTCTGCCGAAAACGGATTTTGTCTCAATCCCCTGTATTTTGGATGGCCTGTTTTATGGCATAAAAAAGACTACGATATGCTGTATCATACCTAAGTCAATTGTCATCAGTCATTTTCATATTAGTTTCACCCACTTTTATCTTTGGCATTAATGCTACGTTTAAAAAAGTTTAGAATATGGGAAAGTTGAAAGTTCACTGTTCAGTGTAACAACAATAACTTGTATAGTGTATACATGTTCCCCATAGGAGTATTTGACTTGTTAAAAATAAGTAAAAGTTTCACATTTCAAGATGATGAACCAATATTTGAAAGAACTTGAAGCAGTAAGCAGTAAAAAAATTAAATATAATTTAGTTAGTAGTAGTTTACTATAATACATTCCTAGAAAATAATGTTGATATTTGTGTATTTGTTCTGTAGGACCCATTCGATCCAGATGAATTTGTTGAGCGAATGGTTAGACGTAGTATGCAAGAGTGCCGTCTTAAAGATGATCAATTTGATCCAGTCATGATTCATGATATTTTCACACAAGCTATACAAGATCTGAAGGTAAGAACTTTATATTTCACACCGTCATACAAGAAAATTATTGACCTGCAATATATTAAACATATTGAGTTATTGTTTTTGTGTCATTTCTGCACTTAGACTCAATAGGTCCGTTGTTTGTAAAGTCCTAGCTAACTAAGCCAGCCTAACTCCTTCCAAAAGCACAGAAGCCTCCTGGGCACTTTGCAAGCTTCATGGAACAACTTGACTGTTCTGTGGATTTCTCTACATTGCATAGCCACAGCCTCGCATTCCAGGCCTATGTGATGGTACAATTTTTCAAAATGTAAAATGTTTATGTTTTTATAATTATGTGAAGGTGTAAATTTTTAGGTCCTCCAAGAAAGGCAAGAAAGGAAATGTGCAAGATTAGAGCAGGGTGTACAGGAGGAAGAAAAAACCTATTTGGCCAAACTAGCTGAGATCATGGATCAACATACAGTATGATTTTATTTTTTTATTGATTACTATGACAATTTCAGAATAATTTTAATGGAATTCAAAATTGATATTTCAATAAATAAAAAATTTCAGCATTGTGTGTCAGTATTCAGTGCCCTTGATGAAAGAATGTCCAGGTGTGGAGGTAGAGCTTTAGATGTTGGTGAGAAACTGGGTGCTGCCAGGGCACCAAGGGCTCGAGCAGCTGCAGCGAGAGATTTGTTGTCACATTTGGCCAACTTTCTTAGCCCAGGACCAGTACTCAGCGATCTGTTTAGTGATTCTAACAAGGTAAAATAAGATCATTCATATTTGTCAAACAATTTTATATTATTTATTTGTATACATTACTATGAAAATTAAAAAAGTGTAAATTCTTTCCTTTCATTATATTGTCAATACCTTTTAAATACTGAATAAAAATGGTTTGAAATGAATTCATCTATTATTACTTATTGGAACATAATATTATTGAGAAAACATGGAAGTCTTTTTGATATACTTGTTGCTCTTTCTAACATATTATTATTGCTAACTACTTACTTTGGAAAGGCTTAATTGGCTTGAATTTCATTGCTTTAATTTTGTAGTTAAATGAAGCTGCAGATGTCATCCAAAAGTTATATACAATAGCCCAAGAACTGCCACCGGATAAATTTGAAGTTGCCAGAAAGAAAATTGAAGCAAAATATGATGAGATTGAAAGGAATCTGATTGAGGACTTTGTCAAAGCTCAACACCAGGGTAACGTGGCTAAAATGAAGGAAATAGCCAACATCATGACCAACTTTAAGGGCTATTCTCAGTGCGTGGATGCCTTCATAGAGACCAGCCAAATGGTATGTCCTAGACCTGCGTACATTTCTAATTAATATAAAATATGGTACCTATATGATTTTGTCATATTTCAGAATACGCTTACGGGTAAAGATATATTTTCTTCAGTGTTGCCCCTTTGCAAAAAGAATAACTCTATAATAAACAACGTTTTCCCAAATCCCGAGCAAGTGATGAGCAAGTTCGTGTTGAACATCTTCCATCTGAAGCTGCAGAAGTACATTCAGACGAAACTCGCCGATAAGAATGACCTCGAAAAGTACTTACGAAACCTGTTCGACGTCTACACCAGGTACTTCTTTCTTACCTTCCGTTTGCTCCAAGAGTAGATTCACGAAACGTCACAAATGAACCGTTCAACGAAAAGCTATAAATGTCAGCACGCAGCGAGTCTGCGACGAGCTGGTGGCGGCCAGGCTGGTGTCGGCCGAGGGCGACGAGGCGACGGGTGAGCTACGGCGGGAGGCGCTGGTGAACGGGGCCATGGCCGCCGGCGCAGACGGCTACGGCGCCCTCGAGCTCCGCCGGCTCAAGGCCGCGCTGGCCGCCGCTCTTCACGACTACTACGCCGACAAGCGGCACGTCAAGAGGCAGCCCCAAGGCGGAGGGTGAGTGTGGACGCCCCGACCCTCAACCCTCGACCGCCGTCTCGCCCTCCCCACTCACACGAACCGCTGGCGTAGATTCCAGGAGCTGCGTCGCGACCTGCAGGCGGCGCTCGGAGGGCGCGCTCCCATCACCATCGCCCACATCGAAGATTACGGGGGCGAAACCTTCCTTTGCCGGAAGCTAGCTGGGAACATGCTGGCCTCCGCCCGGACCTCCTTCCTCAGGTGTCGGACTGTGAGTGAGCCGAAGAACCGCGAGATCGACGACGTCCCAGACCGAACTTGTAACTTTCCGCTCTGTGCTAGCTGTGTTCCGGCGCGGAGCTGGACACCTGCGCGTTGTCTCTCCTGGAAGTGCTGATCCAGCATCTGCTGGTGGAGCACGTGGACTACGCCTTGGACCTGGGAGTGCACTCCATCCCCATCGCAGAGGGAAAGACCCCACCCCAAGTCGGTACCTTCTGATGTTGTAATTCGTCCGCGTAACCCACAAGCCACTTTACGGCGGCGATTTAAGATAAAAATAAATAAAAAAAGTAAAATCTGTTTATAATAGGATATAAGATGCAGGCATCAATATTCTTTATCTCTAAATTTGAATCGTAGACATCCCTACTCATCGGCAAAGAAGGCAGAGGGTGTAGGCCGAGAGAGACGGCCGCGTAAAAATCTCGGTATTTGAATGACGATGGCGAACAACACTTATTTCAAAACAAATATTGCAAACTAATTGGGGGTAGCCTGTCTAGCACTAGTCCCAGGCCCTTTCGATGATCAACTAGATAATCGTTAACTTTATAGTAAGCCTTTTCACACAGCTTTTCTTTAATACCTTTCTTATATTTATTAAGAGGCAGAGATAATCAGCCTCTGGGATTTTATTTAAGAAAGGTATCCCTTTTCTCAAAAAATAATGACTAACTTTAGATAGTCTAGTTCGGGGAAATTGCAGCCTGCGTTTGTTCCAAGTATTAACGTATGTTCTATTCTAGTAAACTTATCACAATTTTTGTATATGAACATAATATTTTCATAAATATAATGCAAGGAAAAGGTAGCGCTCTTCTGCAGGATGAAAATATTTTCGAGATCAGCAGCATGACCCCATAATAATAAGCTTCGAAAGTATCTAAAATAAACAAGTGTAGTTGTATCGACAATAGTAAGTGAGCGAATATTTTTTAACCGCGTAAGCTGCAAAACTAAGCCTCTTCGCCGATCCGTTAATATGAGGAGACCACAGAAGTTTTGAATCCATAGTAATTCCAAGAAATACAGTTGTATAATCCAAATTCAATTCCTTATAATTTATAATGGGTCTAGTATCAATAACCCTTGCATTTTTTGACCAAAATTTAATGCATTTTGTTTTTATTGCATTAAGAAGGTTATTCATTGAAACTAATTGATAATCGAAGAGAGAGCATTGCTCACATCGTCATAATTTGTTATTTGTTGTTTTATTTTAATAATCAACGACGTATCATCAGCAAACAAAACTATCTGATGTTTTTTCTCTTGAAAGATTAGACTCTCTTGGTAGATTTACTATTTATAGAAACAAGAAAGAGGAAACGGACAAGAATTGAACCCTGTGGTACCCCCATATCTACTGCCGGCCCAGAGGACCTCTTACCATTCACTTCAAACTTCTGAGTTCTAAGAAGGAAGTCAAAAAATTCAGTGCGGTGTTCTTCATGCCATAGGGAAACTCCGTTTTCCCGATTAAGGTCTCGTGTTGGACGACACGATCAAATGCTTTGTATAAGTCGCAGAAAGACATCTAAAGCCTTAACTATATATATATAATTCAATACCGGCTTCGGCTGTCGCCCTTGGTAAAACCGAACTGATTATTATGTAATAATTGTTTTTTTAGTTAATATGACTTATCAGTTAGTTTAATACAGTTTTTTCAAATATTTTACTAGAAGTACAGGAATTGGTCTAAAGTTCCAGTAACTTCGGACATTTCTTCCTCGCTTTAAATAAATTTCATTAGATCCCCGGCCGTGCATTATCTACGCTAGCGTAATCTTCGGGCACTGTGCCCCCTCGCATATCCACCGGCTGTAGATGCTACAGTCACCGTCCATGAGAATCGCGACCCGTGCACCCTTTAACCTGAGAAACATCGATCTCCACTACGACCTGGAGCTCCCTACTATAGCCCAATGGATGAAGTTGGCGCCCACACGCCACTTCGACAAGTCTAAACACCCTCCCAACACACTAGTGCGTAAAAGCATCAATTACTCCCCCTTCCCGACTAAAATGTCTCGCAGGCGGCCCCGACACGTACTAATGCGTCCGGATGATCCAAGCACAACAGCCTACGACAAATTAAAAGCCGCCCGCGGCCAATTATAATTACAAAGACCTTTACTTCGTACTTCGCTCACTCCAGGAATGTAAAACTGACCTTGCACTCGTTTACATTATTTTTGAGCAGTGCTTCAGCCACGACGGGAGATGATCAAAGAGTCTTAATAGTCGCAATTGGAATGTTAGAGAACGTACTTATCAAAAGCAATCGCTATATCTTCATTAAATTTGATTATGATGATTATCGACACAGTTCGATGTCTTAATTGCGATCTTTGACTCTTCCAGTTTCACTATCAATTATCTTCCAAATCGCTTAAGTTTTATTCTTACTTGTTTTTCAATCTCGCTTTTGATATTTAAGGACTTGGACTTGATATTTAACAAACTTTCTTAAATAATTTAGAATAATTAGGAACATTAAGAGTTAATTCTTCATTATAAAGGACTGGGACTGTTCAGCGTAAAGGTACATACAACCTTGCCTACTTTTATAAATTCCCGCTGTCGCCCAATCGCTAAACGATTTACACTGCGAATGAGAGACTTTGGGGTAAAGATGGTGTTGAACTCCTTATTATTACGCTCACTTAGATTGTTGTTTTGTGTGGGTGTGTGGGTAGTACCTACCAGTAATAAAGGTAGGTGTTTTAATTCAAATTCAAAAATAATTTATTCATGTAGGTAACATAATGTACACTTATAAACGACAAAAAAGAAATATACATTGAATGCTTCTAATTTTACATTTACCGCCAGTTCTCAAATCAAGGGCGTAGAACGGAAGCGTAGAACTAGCAATATACTCTCCACCACTCTTATTAACCACCAAGTTTTTTTTTACACAACGGTTATAAGGAGCTGCAACCATTACACCATGTTCCATATGACATCTTGAGTCATTAAGAATAATAAATTAAAACAAAGATTTATCCTCTATCAGCAGGGGACATGGTGTGCACGCACTTAAATTCTCGTGGGAACAAGAGGCAAATAGTTAATAGTAGAAAATATCACCGCATACACAAATTCAAGTACGACCAGTTACCACAAGTAGCACCCGTTCACTAGTATGACGCATGGATGCCGCCACAGGGCTATTTATGTCTAAATCTCACCCTTCGCTTTTTATTTACTGGAATAAACACACTGCTCTTTTTTACTTATTTCACCACTGTACACTCTAGATTTTTTCCTGAGAACAAACTATCAAAATTAAATTCGGTCGATTAAACGATACGATTGGTCGTATTTAAAATCCTTCACAAAGGTTACATACATCACATAATGTTTCTGCGATCAGCATCATGAAGGAACTTAATCTTTCAGATATATTTTTTCGACATCGTCCACGAGACAAACCAAATAGTGAAGATGTTCGGGGAGAGCTTCCAAGAGTGCGTGCTCCCTTGCGTGAGGTGAGTGGGCGTTGCGGAGGTGATAGGAAGAGGAGTTCGGTCGGCGATCTATCGTGACGTGGGTCGGTTTCAGTTCGGCGGGCAAACGGGCCGACTGCGTCCAGCGCAAAACGGCCGTCGTTGAGCAACTGGAGATGAAGCTCGACGCGGGCCTCGAGAGGGCAATCTCGGCCGCTGTGGGGTGGGTCAGAATGTACCTGCAAACCGAGCAGAGGAAGAGCGACTTCAAGCCTGAAGGAGACGTGGACACGCTGGCCTCGCCGGTGAGATTTCGCAAAGGCGTCGGTGAGCGATCTCTCCCGGGATCCCTTCTGCGACTCATTCGCTCGCTCTGCTTGCAGGCGTGCCTGGGCGTGGTGGCGTTCGTGGCGGGGCTCACGGAGCGGGTGGCGCGGACCCTGGATGGGGCCAATCGGGCTGCGGTGGCCGGCGAGCTGGCCGTCCGCCTCCACCGCGTCATCTACGATCACCTGCACAACTACCAATTCAACTCCGCAGGTTATATCTCCTTTCATAAATTATGTTTGGATTATATCTTCGTTAAAACAATAATTTGTATAGATTTCAAATACACGTTTAACACGGTATTTCATGGTACACAATTAATAAATACCCTCCAATTGGCCGTACGCAGACAACTCCTCCGCATTATCGTATTCTAAAGTTACCGTCTCTACGCTGATTTGATAATATAAATGATCGTTCCGTTACCAACATGCGATCTCCATACTGAGGCCACTTCCTCTGCGCTCGGTGTGCCCTCTTTAGTAGCTATCGTGAACTACCACATTAATAATTATTATCAGAAGGCGGAATGTTCGAGGATAGGAGCAGGTTCGACTCGCACGTTTCCATGTTCGGCGACGGTTCTAAAAATGAAAAAAAACCCTACAGCCCCCACGTTCCACCCTCGCACCGGTAGGATATACCGGAGGATTGGCTCGCGAAGAAGTTGACTGACTTTTTGGGCTGTCTCTCCGCGTTCGACTCGCCAACCGCTGGAGTGCCCAACCGACCACTGCGATGTGCGCTTGGCACTGACTAAATTGCTGGAAGATCGCTTAAATACACTCAAAACCCGATTTATAAAAAAGGAGATTGCTCTTACCCAACTTACATCCATTAGACATACCCTTCTTGTTCTAGAAAATAATCGAATAGTTTCGATAATCGTCGCTAGTGGTTAATGTGGATAAAGCGAAAGTCTTCGATCGGGTGTGGCATAAAACCTCCCCGATTTAACCTCATATCCGTGAACGCGTGGGGCATAAGACTGTCGTCAATGCCAACTTCCATCACCATTCAGAGACTACGAAGCCTCTTTGTTACCGAGACTCAGAAATCTTCTCCGGCTGATACTTTCCACACCTCCTATCTGGGTTACAAGTTGGAACCGTGATTTGTGCTGCAGATGGGGGATTTACCGTATTCGAGACCGTCAACTAATTTAAAACGATTCCGGAATTTGGAAGGTCTGGTTAGGCAAAAGATATGACGACGGCCCGTGACAGGGCTTAGATTTAGATGAGTTTTGACGTAGACCCTAAAGTTAAAAGCCAAAATTGGTGTTTATGTATGGATCGAACTTCAAATTTGTATAGCCCTTCAGAAATGAATTGAAAAATTGGAAATAAATTTATACTCAAAATTTTAGTTTGGAATTGGACAATTTTCATAAAATACTTGTCTAACGGCTTGTAAAGATGGAAGGTGTTGGAATCTCGACGCCATAGACAAAACTGATCGGAAACTTTGAGCATCGAGTGAAACAATTCCAAGTAAATGGTATATCATCAATGTGTTGAAGATTCAATACAAAACAAAATAATATGAATGTCAGGATCTGTCCGAATACCTCCGGCGCAACATAGTGTCTGGAGCTTTCGCCGTTTAAAGTTGCTCCAGTATTTCTATGAGGATATTGACACAATTTTTACGTGGCTGAATATTTTTAATTTTTTTTATTGCCTTGCGACGCTGCTATGCGAGCTTCGAAGCAGCGAGGTATAATAAAAATGCCGCACGCCAACGACATTATTCAAGTTGTACACTTTCAAAGGAATTGTCTGCGGACGAAGTCTGTTTGTCAGGCATCCCGTCGAAAACCACTCGTTAAAGGAAAGAGCTGCTCGATATTTTTTTAGTTTACCTCAATACGCTATGGATTGATGCTAGCACTATTTATTCTGTGCACATCGTGTATAGCGGATGGTAGTTGTAAGCATCCCTTGCTCTCACAGGTGCGATGATCGCGATCTGCGACGTGAAAGAGTACAGGTCGGCGGTGTGCGGGCGCGGGGGGACCGCGGCCCCCGCCCCCGCGCCTGCTCTCTTCGACGCCTTGCACGCGCTCTGCAACCTTCTGCTCGTCAAGCCCGAGAACCTGCACCAGGTGTGCGAGGGAGAGACCCTGGTGAGACGCTCTTGCTAAAATTATCTTTGAATTTTATTATAATTTCCTTTTACTTATATAAACAATTTTATACGTCGCTCTGTATGTCCGCTTGATGATTGCTTTTCCACAATCTCAATCACTGCTTTCACCGTCTGCCTCGAAGAGTAATGATCGAGCCGGCTTCTGTTCGTTCTCAGGCGGAGCTGGATCGGTCGGTGTTGCTCAACTTCATTCAACTCCGAGCCGACTACAAGAGCCACAAGTTGGCGACGTTCCTCAAGGGACTCTCTTAAGAAAAACGTACTGCCATCTCCAGTCATTAAAGCATTAATCAATAAATGTACTCAAGTTTACATCGTTCTTTGAATACCTACATGTCCTTTCCATTATTAAAAAAAATGACGACGAACATCGATATTAATACCGTTAAAATAGTAATTAAACCCGTAACAATTTTAATGCGATCTCGGAACTCGGGCGATCACATTTCGCCGAGTTTCCGAGGATCGCGCTACTCTATATCATATTGTTACAATGCAAAACCGCTTATCAGCGATATCTGTACGGCATAGCTCACTACGTCCATTCATAAAGCCCCCTCCTCGCCGCATCTCTGAATGGGCGCGAGTGTGTGCGTGCGACGCGGGCGCACCTACTGCGTCGCTATTCGGCACTCGGTAGTCAGTATCCACCGCACCGGCTTGCGTTCCACCGGTGTCTCGCGCCCGTAGCAACCGCGGACTTTACAGTGATACGCGTGCAGGTCCACGGTGACCGGCCTTCGAAACTTTGATTCGGTGTTGTGATCGTCTGCTAATCTGGATACTCTAATCAAAATCGAGAGGTAAGGGTCGTGGGGTGTGTTTATTTTCATTCGAACTCGACGCCTACGCGCCGCCTGTTGCGATTCCAGCGACGAATTTACATGTTATGTGTCGATTGGTCCGACGCTAGGGCACATATTTTATACTATTATCGGAGTGTACGCGATAGGAACGAACGATGGGCAGAGTTATTATTATGGTGGGACGGAGGAACGATACGAACCGGGTGCGCAATCTCGGCGTCGGGTTGTATGGTTTAATCGGTGGAGCGCGTTATCTAGGTGAGACGGGCCGCGTCCGCTCCGTTTCAAGTGTTTTTATCCCGGACTACCTGACTCGACACTCGTATTGCCGCAAAACGATTCTTGCTAATAACTCGATCGACACGTTAGTTTTTCACCGATATGAGATACCGAATCGGGTTACTAATTATTATGCGTCGAACGATGCCTCTCAAGGTGGGACTTGATGGGTATATGGGCGATACCGGGTTGACCCATTAAAGTTTACCTACTAAACAAAGGCTGCATTCGAGAGCTTGCGACATTCGCACCGACGCAGAAGTTAACTGCTCGCTTTGGAATTCATCACATGAGTGTAAAGGTAGAATAAACAATGACGTCAGTCAAAAGTATCACCGAGATAAGAATTTTTGTTATTATAACACAAATTGTACGTTCAGCTTCACCGCGATCTTAAATGTTACGTCTGAAGAAAACGTTCGATTGCAAAGATAACCTTTTATTTCCATAGAGTACGTATCACCAAAATAGAGCATACTCATGACACCAGATGCCCTGCCGATGCCTCCAGAGCCTGCGACCGATATTAGATTGGGCCGCCTAGGGCTATAACTTCTACTCAGGTTAAAAATATCTTTGATAGATCTCGTTGTAAAAATGACTAAACAGGTACCAGAGGTTCTTTAATTAACAAACGAACCCTTGGAAAAGCTAATGCAGCCAGGTGTTTTGTATAACTTGTATTTTTTTGATGCTGCTCTCTGCTATTCATTTGGGTATCGAGATCCTACCCACTAGAAACACCTGAGCCCTTCACAAGCCCTTAAGTTGGGCCGTCGGGGTTCGCTTTCAAGACATTCAATCCAAGAGACGGGTCTCTCTAGCCTGGGGGCTATCCGACATAGAGCTCATTAAGACGCTCGCTCCAGGCCGAGACAATCTTTAACCATTTTATGGTCAACCTCAGACCTCTCCCTCAATCGCTCAGCAGCATTACATGCTCACAGAAGGAGCAGTAAAGTTAGTCAGTCCGCCCCAAGGACTGATACCAGACAGTCGTGACGCTCCCTTGTCCAGGTGATGCACCAGCGCTAGGCGCAGCCATGTTATGACACCACTTCTCGAGACGAATCTCTCTGGTCTTGTTTTATGTAACCTAACCTCACATAACTTCATAGTACTAAATCATATTATATACAAAGGGTTAATAAATGGTATGACTTACTATCTATTTCCCCGACTTATCTGTGATAAACGTTGCTATCACTGTTGATATTGATGGTAACAATCTTTTTTGTATATGTAGATCCGAAACAGTATGTACTGTGTAACAGTATCCACATGAACCCAGATAATAAACGGTTAGTTCAAAAAAAAATGCCTCTTTTTATTTTCCCTCTGAAGAACGAACAAGTGAAGTGTTTATTTGTCGTAAATTAAAATTTCATATTGTTTTCATAGGTAAAAGATAGATAGGTTTTAAACGTTCAAAAGAAATACCCCAGAACTAAAGAATGTATGTCTAAAGTTCACGCATAATCTTTTATTGTAGTCAAATAACGATAGTTAAATTTGATTGAACTAAGGCTGTATTTAAGTATCAGTCAGTAAACGTCTAATAAATAAAAGGGAATTGGAACATATATCCCTATTAAATCAAATCAAATCAAATTTGTGGTAAAAGTCATCACAAAGATGTTATAAAAGCGCACCCACTATTAGATAGCCATGAAACATAATTACGTAGCGTACTTTTGGTCAAATCAGGAATCCCGAGACGATAATTCTTAGAAAGATAATATGAGACAAAATACTTTGCCTTTTAACGTAGAATGTGACAGCGACCCCGGAGCAGTAGGTTGTAATATGGTGGCGAAAATAGTTCAGATGGTTTCAGGATGGTCCAAATCGGTCAAGTCTGATCGTACTCGACTTGAATGTATGACTATTAATGAACTAATCCGATTAGTGTTGATTAAAAGCTTATTTTAACAAGACAATAATAACACACATACATATAATTAATCAAAAGAATCTGCAATTATTTAAAAAGATAACGTGCTTAAAGTAACATTTGCAACAAGTATGAATAACGGATGCACAACGTAAGCTTGTTCCCGCAATGGCTGTTTAGGATTCTCGGTATCAAACCCTCTTTGCCCCTCTTATTCACTGTGCTAAGAGTTATATTCCGAAAATATGTGAATACGAGACAATCGCCATTATTAACCGTCTATCGTTGGAAAGTGTTAAGCAAAATCAGAGAGCGGAGGCGACGAATGTTGCGCAGTAACTTATCACGATATCACAAATCCACATCGTTATCTGTGTATAACTGAAGGCCACGCTTATGTAAATTATGTATTCAAATTCAATTTCTGTATTTAGCATAAATATGATACTTTCGTCCAATAAAATAGCCGACATAGATTTCTAGGAAACCGCTTTGCAGAGACCCACTTTGCAAATAAACAATGTAATCTATAATTATTATTTGGAAATTACATGTAGGATTATTCTTTTTATAAAATATCGCAGGTATAATTCACTGAAACTGAATTATTTATGTAATGTTACATTAACTAATAACTATCCTTCGTAATTGACACATAAAAAAAATTGATGTGTTCGAGAGCGTGCCTTGTGTGAGAAAAAGAAGCCAAGAACGCGAGTGAGCGAGACATCATATCCAGGCACTAGGATTCGTCAATAGTTCTATTTTTTCATTATTGATAACTATACAAGCGAAAAAACTTTTACATTATTAAAGCTTGTTCGTTTTATTATTAATTCGAGTTTTCTGAAGGAAATTACTAATTTCGTCATTCGTTTAAAACATATTAATTAATATGTACAGTACAATAGGAAACATCAAATTGACCAAAGATTTTATTCGAATTAAATCGTTAAAATTAACATTTGAATAATTCAAAGCATGCAAAACTAAAATATTCTCGAGAATTATTGTTTCGCCGAAAGCGGTTTCACTTTGAGTTTAAGTCACAGCTGAGGTTTGTGCTGTATCGTTGCGGGGGTGGCACGGGGGATGAGAGGGGCTAGGGTAACAGATGCGCACACGCAGCCTGCGGTCGTGTGAGTATGTTTTAATAGATTGTGTCGTGGTGTGGGTGTAGGGCTACACCTTGCATGCAACGGGACCCAAGCAGGTAGAAAAATCGCCTGCTGACATGAATTCGTTCAAGACTCTGCGAAAATTGATTTTTTAAAAATTAGGATCAGCAGTTATTTCGATGAAACAATGGCGAAATAATGCTTCACGCACTCAATGTCGACTTTTTAAATAAACATTTCTATATTAGCCATAGACATAATCATAGACATTTTGAATAATATGACGGTTTGCCTTTTACAGCGAAAGGAATAACTCCAATGCCGTTTCTTGCTCCGCGCCGGGGCGGACACGAACGTCGCTGGCACAGTAACAATTCAGTCCAAGTCCTAAATATAGTTCACAATAAAACAAGTGTCGCTTGCCCTTCATTCAAGGCACATTTATTAAGTTATTTTAAACTCAACGACTCAAAAAATAGTGTTCATTTCGATTTGAATAATGCGTCTCGGTAATTGGTAGATACGTCGACGGCCGCGCGGGCGCAACAGAATTTTTAATTATGAATTAATTAGAAACAACTAACAGATCTAAACTCGCGACGGCAATATCCGAAACGTTTAACGTGAGTTTTATTAAAATTTTAGCAAGACTGATTCAGGATAAGCTTAATAAAACTATAAATTAATTCTTGAAATCATTTACTATTTTAATTCTACCGTAACTTTCATCAGAATTATTACCTTGAACTCGCTTATCGTAATGTGTACACATATTTCAGTAGGTGTAATATCTAAAATACAAACGAATAAAAAATGTGCATTTTGCATAACATTATGCCGGCCCTGAGACGAGTTCGTCGACATTTTGATAATAAAGCGACACGTATCAATATCACTACCGTAACTATATTATTGTGTATACCGAATACTTGTATTATGCATATAGTTACGATACATAGGTCAGAGCACAAGGCGTCTGTGTAATTCACTCAGCCACTCTAGAACTCAACTCACTTTGAAACGGTGAGTGTACCAAGGATATGAAGTAGGTACCAGCAAATTGTAGAACTACTCAAATACTGTACACAATAGCAGGCTGAAAATAGTTATGCAGATGGAGCTCCTTGGCGAAGGTCAACGGTTTTTAATCTGTAGATTGACACCATAATGAATACTGAGCAGGCAGGGAGGGCTTCAAAAGACACACACGTAAATAACTATTAGCATTTATTGCTCGTCGACATTCACCTCACGAGACTATTGTTGCTCCTACTGGTTGAACGAGTTGGTAATTTTAAGTTAATGTTGATCGCGATCTACTTTTTAATTTCGCATTTGCGAGAAATTTGTAAATTTGAGATGGTATATCTCAGCAGTTTCATTATTATTTCATCTGAATAAAATTATCAAAAGTAATTTTCACGTTACTGTAGAATACGAACTGGATGAAGGCCTGCGCAAGCGTCGGTGGGGTCAGCGAATTTTTTAACCCACACGGTTACTCATAGTTATGAATGGGAGAGTGCGAGGGGGGAGGCGGCGACTAAATATAGCTCAGCAACAGGTGGTACAACCCTTCCACCCACGATTTCGACCAGACTAACCAACTATTACACTTACCTAGCGACAATTAAAATATTACAGGATTATTACAGTATGCCGTCTTTGTTTTCAAATATACAATGTCGTTTTCTATGTGATAGTGATGGTAAGAGAATAATATCGAATATTATTAAAATCATTTTATTCATTTCCATACAGAGAGAGATCAAAAGGAGTATTCACTTAAACAGTATTTATCGCTCTCGTAACACCATTTGGATTCAATAAAACGTTCGCGACTTGAATGTTTCATACGTTCCAGTTCTAACTTCCTTCATTCTCAGATGTAAGAGATAGAATTAGCTTGAATTTATAATTAAATAACAACAAAATATGAATTAATGTTGCAGTTTCATGGAAGACGTTATTCATCAGAGGCCGTAACGAACAGTCTAGACGTTTCTTTATTCTATACTCACAAAACTTGTCACAGTCTCGGTGTTTTATAGCAGATATGAGTTTGTTTTGTAAAAGGGTATTTCCACTTCTCTTTTTTGTCTAAACTTTTAGCGGCAATCAGTCAATTAGAAACAACTGCAAGTAGTGAATGATGGAACTTTAAATCCAGAAACTCAATCCTATCATCAGTCACAATTTGCCACGCGCGACTTCTTGGCTGATGTCTCGGCAGCGACCCTGAATACTAAATATAGACGAGTGCAGCCCTTTTATGCACCCATAGACGATAATTCACTCGCTCGGACTCGATTGCTCCGGATTCTTGTCATGTCGAAGCATTTACTGTTATTCCAAGAATTATTATCTAGTTGTATACAAAACTGAGATTTCGAGAGAGCTTATCCTATAGACTTCGAAACAGACCTTTAACTGCCTGCTAAAGAAATAAAACACTCATATGTCACCCGGCATTTGCGTATACATGTATATTTATTGATAATACGTACGTACTGTATACGGCGTTAGAAAATATTTAGAAATGAATATTATAACAATTTATTGCTACTTCTTGGTCACTTTTTGCTTGATTACATATCCCAGCTGGCTTTCTTCGTCGTGAGGCCAAAATGTTGGCCTTTTTACAGGATCTAGCGCTTGCTCTGGATATAAGTCGTACAACGATTCCATTGTCATTTCTTCAAACTTTGGCAGCTTCTTCATAGCATCCAATTCCTTAGATGCTCTAAAACACACTAATTATATATCTGAAAGCCGTATTTACAACCAATTTAACTTAGCCTCTTAATAATTGTTACTTACTCTTTTATATCGGATTCTCTTTCGTCACAATATGCCTTGATCTTCGGTTCCAGTAATTTCCATTGCTCGTCAATAGAAGCCGAAAGTTTATCTTTAGGATAAGGCACCTTAAAAGCCTCGTACTCTTTCTGAAACTTTTCTACCATTCCAGCTACTGGCACCAGGGACTGATACATTTTCCAGTCTATTTTAGGTAGCTCAGGTGGATTCGCATTCACCCTACAAATTATTTTTTTATATATTTAAATAATATTACTGTCAAACGTTCATGTCGCGCCTACTCCAGTAACATTAGGAAATTCAATTCTCCTGAATACATATACCTAAGCCATTCAATAGGTACAATTTGGCAGATCCAACTTCGAAAAAGAGTTCAGTCCCACCTTCCATAAATTAAAGTGTTTATCGAGCATGAATTGCTCGCACCTAATTTCGCTCCCGCAATACTTAAAGTCAAAAGTCTTCGGACAGAGCGTGCCAGTTCTGAGACTTGGCCTCTTACTTCAAGCCTGGTACACAAGCTCAGCGTTGATCAATGGCTATGGAGCTATGGAGAGGGTTATGCTCGGTGTTTCTCTACGTTATCGAATAAGAAATGAGGACATCCGAACTCACCGACATAGAAAAATGACAGAGCACATTGTGCAAAGAACGGATAGCCGGACGGGGCACAAAACAGTCCTAGAATGGAGAGGACGAGAACCAGTCTGCGAAGCGTTTGGCAGTCTTCCACTAGGTGGACAGATGACCTGGTGAGAGTGAATGCAGAGCGCGGGGTCTTAATGGAAATGTAAGGGTCTATGTCTAGCGGTCGTGAACGGTCGGAAACGAAGGAACAATACAATAATTTTTTGACATTTTATTTATTTATTTATTTATTCACACAACGTTGCTAGAAAGAAACACAAATAACTCAATACATATAAATTACAAGGGATGCAACGGGCGGCCTTATCGCTAACAAGCGATCTCTTCCAGGCAACCCTAGTAAGAAAAGAAAACAATAAATAAAAAAATAATGAGTGCAAGAAGTGCATAACCAGAAGTTATATAAAAAACAAAATATATATATTAATCTATAAAACCTTAATCTAGAGAAAATAAAAAAAAACAATATTAATAACTAAATAAAACTAAAAAGCTAATCTTACAGATTCAAGAATAGCAAATAGTGAATTACATAATAAACAAAAAGAAGAGGAGATACAAGAATTACACAGGTCACGATTGATCAGGATATGATAATGTTAGGAAATATTTATATAGAAGAGTTTTAAAAGACGATAGGGAGGAAGCCAATCGTATAGACTCAGGCAGCTTATTCCACATCCTAATGGCGGAAATCCTAAATGAATTGCCTATGAAGGATGAGCTGTGGGATGGAATTTCCAATAGACATATATTGGAAGAGCGTAGCGTATAGTTAGAAGGACCTAAGAATTTGAAATGATTTTTGAGATAAGAAGGGGTTTTGGGATTGAAAAGAATTGAATATAGAAGTTGAAGAATATGAGCGTCACGTCTGAGTCGAATAGGTAGCCACCCCAGCTGCCTGCGGAACTTAGACACATGGTCATACTTCCTAAGACCAAATATAAAACGTATGCAGAAGTTCTGCAGGCGTTCGATCTTGTTGAGTAGCTCTTCATTCATACCGGAGGTGCAGGAGTCCACATTTTCTGCAATGAATAGGAATATCGATACCTTCGGAGATATGCATCTGCCTTTGCCTTAAATGCTAAAAATTTTCCCTTTTCATGCGGTGGTACAAGCTTTTGAAGTTGGGCCCAATTTATAATTTGCTTGGTGAACCTTTTGGACATCTCGTCTTTAGGAGCTTTTCCGTTTAAGAAGTATTTTCCAAGTTATTATTTTCAATTTACCTAGACAGTAAGTGTCACAATAATTGGTGACATGTTTTGATAACAAGTTTATTTTTTAGCAAAAAGTTTAGTTTTTATATAAATTTCTAGTGTTATAAACAATCATAAATAATTAATAACTTTAAACATGACTGGAGGGACATGGTATTCCTATATTAAACGAAAAAGTTTACAAGAAGCCCTTTTTGGAAGGAATCCAAACGACCTGACTCACAATTAGAAGATTCCAAACTTGCCCAATACTTACGAAATGCAGGACGATCTTGAAGTCGACCGTTAAAGCTCCATAAAATCTCGTGCCATATTGGCCGAAAATATTTGACTAATGAATTCAGGCATGAAGAAATCGATTGTCCACCACACGATGCAGAAGGGCCAATCGGCACGCAAAGTTGCGTGTGTGCAAATTACTTGAAGCCTTAAACACAAATTTGTAGGTCGGAGAACGTATGTCAACGACTTGGCATCTGCAAAGTTAATGCCCCGGGCTTCGAACCCGTTGCCTACAGCCATTCAGTCAGTTGGAGATTGAGATAATTTGGCTTATCTTTTGCAGTTTCGAATTTCTTACATTAACTGATTCCTTAGCTAACGAATTACTAAAAACATAATCAATGCGAAGAAAACCGAAGCTACAAAGTTTCCATTCAAACGAAATAAGAATATATTGTGTAATGTAATGTTGCAAATATATAATATAAAATTGAAACTTTTAAGCGTCTTAATGCGATTAGATATGCTGTTATCATATCTTCAGGTGAATATTGTTACAAGCAATTTATTTTTTATTGTGTCTGTAATATTCTCTACAGATTTATATTGTTATCAACAAATATTTATTTAGAAGCAAATGAGGAAAATTTGACTTCGTCTGTCTTTATCGACTCCGTCACTACTTTATTGCAATGAATTTGCGTGACAATAATGAATTGCTCGCACCTAATTATCACTCTCGACTGCACCCCGATCACCCCTACGAGTGAGCGAACTAACTACACACTGCTTCAATTACAGGCATTATTACCACGTTGTCAATGTAAGCATCGTTTCCGGCGGAAATGGCCCAGAGCGACCAGCAGCGCCGAATTCAGCCGACGACATATTTACCGTATCACCCGGTTATTGCCCGAAACGGCCACTCAAATTTTCAAAGGATTCGTCGCTCTATTTTGTAGAGAGAATGAGATGCACGTGCTTTTGGGAACCATTTCCGGCGGAACGACCCGTTGCATCGGCGTTAACTAATCTGAATCGCTTTGATGGAGTATTAATGGGTGCGACGAGTGACTCTACCTTCTCTAATATGTTTAAATTGTTCTATTTGTTTGTTAATGCGTTCCAACTAAAACAGGCTTGACCCGCTTCTAGCCTATATCGTATCGAAGAAAGGGGAAAAGACGCGTGTGACGAGTGCTGTGGTCAGCGAAGCCCTATTAGTATTGCTGCCGTGTTCGCTGACCATAAAATTAAACCGACGTGCATTGCTATGTAGGGAACTTCACAACACGGGTACTTACGTTGTGTCTTTGTGTAAGTGTACTTTCACACATGTACAGTTTTTTTAAATCCGTTGAAATTGCGTAATCCAAAAACTATGGTTGAGAATAAATCAATACAAGGAAGTTATTAATTTTTTTGTCTGTCTGTTCAGTCTTATCTCCAAATTCCTCCATCCAAACCTTTCCGCTTGCTAACCTTTTCAGTAGAAATCAAATGAAATCAGCATCTATTTAAATATGAAAATAGTCGCTTTAATAACTATTTTTCTATTAAAACAAATTAAATTGTATTAACTATTTAAATTCAACCGTAATTTCTTCGTAATATTTAATGTCGTTTCTGTTCGCAGTCCCAGCACGATGAAGCTGGAGTGGACGGAAGGCGAGGACTATGGTCTTGAGGAGGCTGCCTTCTACGAGGGACCAGCGATGGCCGCGCCGCCGCCTCGCAAGCACGTCTCGTTCAGTCTGCGGCTTGACCTGGTACGCTTACTACTACCAACTAAAAGAGTGAACTATTTTCTACATTCACAGATATCGCTAGGTTGTAGACAAGCCTGTATGAAATTAACCGGTATGAGTTAACTAACCGGTTCCTGATCGTTGAAATAAAACCTTGATCTTGACTGACTGACGACGGGATATCCGATAGCGAGGAAAAGCTACATCCTCGCAAACCGACTTGTATAACACGTTTAGAAATCTCATTAATCCAGTGATACGTGTAATTTTAGTATTTGATTCTATCGGATATTCTATCAATGGACTTATAACTGTGGTTCGGTTTAAATTATTTAAAAAGACAAATTTACGAATTATCGTTTAAATTTGTAATCTTTCGAATAAGTACTCGCATAGTACCTACCTACTCGCGAATATGGCAATTCAAGAAAGCAAGAGAGAACCTGACAAAAACCCGTCTAAATGGGACTGGTTCGTTGATACTAGAATAACTCGCAAGACATGTAATTGCTAACATACCACTTAAGTGGAATGAGTTCTGCTTGTCGAGTAAGGAATACCAAGTGCTACTTGTTTTAAGAGATTGCAACTATCTATTCTTTAAATAGAGCAAATCCTAGGTTAGTTGCATTTTACTTATTCCTGCAATTTAGCAACTGTAACATTGTGTTGTTAATATTGCTGGCGAAGCCAAGGGTTACACAGTGCTGATTGTCAGCAGGTTAGGTTTGATTAGATGAGCATAATATATATGTATATCTAAATGACTTATGGCTGCCGATGTCAAAAATTATTTTCATCCTGCAGAGAGCTATTTAAGTGCAATCTTTAATTTAAAATGTAGGGAATCTCTGAGAGATAAATCCAAGGAAACCTTTTCCTCGCAATATATTTATGAAAATATGTATGTATACAAAAATAGTGATAAGTTTACTAGAATCACTTAATACTGGGAACAAACGCAGGCTGCAATTTCCTCGTACTAGACTTTCTAAAGTTAGTCATTATTTTTAGGGAAAACGGGATATGTTTCTTTAATAAAATCCCAGTGGATCTTTTGTCTATGAGTTTAAATAAATTTAAGAAATGTCTTTTGTATGTTTAAAATTCGAGTGTAGTCCTCCCTCGAAGGCCGGCAAAGCACCCACGAAAAATGTGTAAAAAAACTTACTAAAAAGTTAACGATTATCTAGTTGATAAAGGGCCTCAGACTAGTGCTAGAAAAGCTACTTCTAATTAATTAGCGATATTTGTTTTAAAATATATGTAGTTTAATGATTTGCTATTTTAAAAGAGTACCGAGAGTTTTATACGCCGATTTTCCCTTCGGCCTTACATCCTGTTTTCTTGTCGAGAGGAATGTCCACCGATTCAAATTTATCTTAAATTCCAATATAAAGATTGTTTATTTATTTTATAAAAATTTGGCAGTTTTTGGCATAGTAAACTTATATACGGCTCGATAAAGAGCTTTAAGATTATAAATGCGTTACTAAGAATTAATAATACGTCGTGGTTTTAAGTGAAGTGTCATTACGACTTGATAATGATATTTCTGTTTTGGGAAACTTATTTAGTGTCTCCGGTCACGTATCGGGCGTGTTAGTGCCAGTACCACCGGAAACTGCCGAACAGCGTGTTCAACGTCTTCACACCACTTTTTATTTTAGCCGAATCATCCTTTAATCCTACAAGCCAAAACTAAATAAAACCGTCTACTTTGTTTTACGATACATATATTAATCAATGTGTGAGGCTCGTCGTAAATAAAGACTGTATTGTACGACGATTAATCCCCATTATTTGATCTCACGCGGTTCACTCCCTACCATCCATCAACCAGAATTAGTATATCGAAAAAAGAGTTTCTATTTCAAAGTGCCCGCTTTTTATTTGTTTTGTTTTATTTTAAAACTTGTCCGTGACACTGACGCTAAGCTGCACTAATGAGTTTCGACATTAGCTCACTGCGACCTAAACGTTTCAGATATTTACGAATGATCTTAAGTCAGAACATGTATAATATATCTATATATTTATCTATAGCAATAATTATTGATAAATAAATTTGGCTGTTGTATAAATATATATAAATACGCGTGGAGGTAAGCGTAATATTTATTGAAGCATAGCTCATTAGGGCGAGGCATACGATATCCGGAGTCTAATTAAAGGGATTTGTCTAGTTATACGCTGAGCGAGCTTCGGTGGACGCGCATTAATTACTCTCAGATATAAAAATATTACTCAGTCGACTATATATATATTTTTATTAATTGACATATTGATTATTATTCGATATCATATAATATTCTGTAGAAAAGGTTGACTTGTTACAACACACGTACCACCGCGAAGGTAGGTTTCATTTGGAATTGAGCAAAACAAACGTGGAAAATGCGTTGAATAATAGCGTTGTTTTGTAAATAATGGTAACATGGTCGTTAGGGAAAAATTAGGCAAAACTACGAGCGTGGGTGATTTGTTCAATTCTGTTACTCAAAATTCTCGGAAAAGAGGGCTACTGATAAGTTAACGATAGCGATGATCATTATCTACCAGGTGTCCTTCCATTTATAATATTCAACTACTGCTGCGAAGGGAAAAATGTTCTTGTAAGTGCCGTCTTCAGTACTCGAACAATATGAACATTGGAATTTAACTAACACATCTTCAATTTTGATAATATTGTTATTTCCCGGGAAAATGTCGTGTCAACACGTGCTATGACAAATGTTTTACTATTATCTCTTAATCAGAATGGTGTGATCGATAAACATATCCACAACAATATAAGTTAGTTGTCTTTTTCATTAGAGATTTGTATATTTTACGTAAATTGATTTAATATGATTGTTTTAACTTGCAGTGATAAAGCATTGCGTAAATATAATAAGACACGAATCACAATAAAAGGCTTTTCTTTATTTTTTTAAGGCGCCTTAGTAAAGTTTTCCTCTGTTTTTTCTCGACAAATGGTAATTAGTATTGAGCATCCATCAATAAATGAGACACAGTGCTGGGAACGATAAATATTAATGATTTATCAATCACGAAGGTGAGTTAGTAAAATCACGTGCGGAGGGCGAGCGACCCCTCTCCCTCGACCGTAAATAACCCCGGTGTTTGTGGGTTAATCGTCGCTCGGCCATCGTTGATGCTTCCTAAGAACGCCTTAAAAATCATACAGCCTAAACATTAAATTTGAAACGAGGCGTGTTTAGGAATAAAAACACTCGTCGAACTAATCGCATTCACTCATTTGTAACTTTATAAAAGGCCTAACAAGAACATTTCGCTTATAATCTCCTTAATAAAGGTTTTGATTTTAAATAGTAGCCGATTCACCTGCCTAACGCATGCTAAGCATCTCTTTACATACATTTTATTGACATCAAAGTCAATTTGAAGGACTGAGGCTTTCCATTGTCTTTGCGATTTTAAATCTTGCGAGCGGAAGAAGCACTCCCTGAATGGAATAATGAATTGAACCTCTTTGGCCTCATCCACTTACGCATTACCTACAATGAATCCTGTTTTAAACTATATCGAATTAGCTCTTTCAAACTGCGACAAAGGCCGGAAAGATATCTACGAATTTGCTGTGCACCAATTTTGAAGAGTCTCATGAGTCGTTTAAATGTTTCAGTGTGATGAGGGCGGCGGCAACGGCGATGCCATCAAGACCGAACCGCCCGAAGCGGAGGAGCCTCGCACGATGCGGAAAGTGCCTTCTCTGTCGGACCTCACCGACCCTGAGACGTCATTGGGTAAGTTTTTGATGAAGATTATTTTCTGGTGAAAAATCTTAAATTTAACATTATATTTAATCTTGAGATAAGTTATCCGCTTCGTTTCATATTTAATATTATACAATAACGCGATTAAAATGAAATATATACTGTGTGTCGTGGTATTCAGGTATAATTCTAATTTGCGTTAACGCGTGGCAAGGTAAGTGCCAACTGTCAGGCTCAATCGCCCACAAGATGCAATAAACGGCGACACAGATCCAATCTGTCCTATCCTGCTCACCGATTACTCAAATCCTGAAGGATTCTCTCTGATCTTCGTTATTTTAGTTTGCTACATTAGAGAACGAAAACTTTTAACTTCGACGAAGACGTCAAAAGATTATGATTTCCAGCGAACAGGTCTCATAGAAAGGGTTTTGAAATGAGATAAGTAGTTTACGGAATGTTAAATATACAGTCAATTTATAAATTCTTAGTAAGACCAAAAACAAATGGAAACTATTGTTACTTAGTGCATTTTGGTTGGCTAATTCGGTTCGGATTTAATGTATAAAGGCATCAATCGTAAATCTGTATAACATATATTAATAGTAGTTATATCTGTGAGTCTCAACGTGTGTGCGATTAGCGAATAGATGAACCCCGAATAGAATAATATGCCGCATCCTTGTTAGGAGTGATGCAGTTTCAGTGCGCAGTTTTCATAACCCAGTTTACATGTCATACACTTGACATTGCAATACCAGCTACCTTCCACAGCATCTTCGTTGAAATCATTTTACTCCGACTGAAACTGATCTGAAAGCGTGCTCATGCAGGGCTCAATATAGCGGGTGATTGAACTCAGAGTGCGTTCGGGGTGGCCCAAGAATACGGGCCTATTGTTGATCTTGTCTTTGTTTTACATATGTGTACGTGGGAACTGGGAACTGGTGTGTGTTTGCTACTTTAACACCAAGTCTTAGCATAAGAAATTGACTTGAAACATCACAGCCGTTTTTTTATGCACGTGATCTTCACTAACGTACTCCCTTTAGCAAATCTACCTTAAATCTTCTATAAAACCATTCGTAATTAGATATCAAGGCTCCTCACTAAGGAGAACAATGCAGTAATGAGTTCTCTCTAATATCTCAGACACTCGGCTGTGACTCATGTTGATTAATTAACTATATCAATATATCTATTACGCACACAAACATGAGGTTTACCACCTTGAGATAACGTCCCTTTCCGCGTGACGCTCTCGCGAAACTCTATAGTTATTGTTATTTATATCCATAACACATCTGGAAAGAGAAGTCGCAGATCTTATAATAAGCTCTCGGGTTTTCATCAGCATATTAGATATATTTCTTTTGAGTGCGAATTGAGAGTGAGTCACAAGTCCAAAAGAAATTAAAAATATGAAAAACTCAAGATAAAATGACCAGGTTTTTACCGGTATGAGGCTTCACCCGACACCATAAAGGATGTTGCGGTGTCCACTTCCCCTCGCTGTTGCAGTATACACAGGATGTTGCCAAAACTACGTGCCGACTGTTGCGATATTTACACTCGCCATTACTAAGTTACAGAATTCGCTGTATTTGCATTGTTGATTGTTTTCTTTACCCAAATAAACATTCCGGTCTCGTGTTTAATGAAACTAGGTGATCAGTCTTAAAAAGAACGTTCCCATCGTGGCAAGTAACCCTATGACGGTGGCGTGTTTCGTTTTTTTATGCTTCATCAAGCGGAAAGTTTCGAGTATCATCTGGTTTGGTTGGAACATTATGAAGCCACGGCAGCCACATTTATCTGCCATCCTCTTTTTATACTTGCTTTGAGTACGTTATACGTTGTCATTGGAGGCTATCATAATGGCATATTTCAGAGTAATTTTTTTATGGGGACACAAATATAGCCGGAAATAATTCCTTAATACAAACGTGGAGACAAAAGTGTAATTAAAGATTGCTTTGCCATAATTGAAATCAAGTTTAGATAAAAAAGTAATTCGAATGTTTTAAAGATGTCAGCGCCGTAACATTCGAGTCAAGAGTCGAAGCTGCGTATATTTTGCAAAAACAAAGCGAGTTATTCCTGAACAAGTTCAGATGTTGACACAAGAGAATTCTCACGAACGGCCTACCATTGCACACGTGTTCAACGCACACAGCCACACTTCATTCACCCGACCGAGAAGCTCGTGAATGAACCACGAAAGCTCTCGGCGAGTTATGGTCGCCTGGTACTGCGGGCGGACTGGTTGACGGACATGTTGCTATCGACGCCCGATTTTGTCGACAGCCGACACTGACCACTCACTCGCCAACGCTCTTCGTTCACTCGTTTTGATAAGAATTAAATTATTGTGTACTTACCTTAACTTCCTTAATTGAGAAGTATATATTCTTTAACAGAATTCTGTTGAACATTGTCAACTCTGCTATCGCATATCATAAAACTGTATCTAATGTAAGGAGAATGAATGATACACTAATACCACTTCAAAGCTTAAATCTAAACGTTCATTACGTCCACAACTTGACCGCAACAATAATTGCTCCAACCACACACCGCACATACTAGATAAACAAACCCGCGTAGGCGCAGTCATTAATCCCTTCACGAAACTATTTGAAAATCCTCTTTCGCTTATTTTTCACTATATAATAATATATACTATGTTATTTATTTTTATCTTTGTAGAATATAATCTTGCACAAAAATCAAACATTAAATCAAATTTAGGAGTTATCGCAAAAAAAAAAACTTAGCGATTAAAAAGAGTGGCAGAGAGTTTATTGCCAGTTCTTCTCTGTCATTCTACGCCCTTAATTTGAGAACTTGCAGTAAATGTAAAATTAGAAGCATTAAATGTATATTTATTTTTATGACCTTCATAAGTATAAACCATGTTACTTATTTCAATAAATGATTTTTGACTTTGACTTTGATTTTAAACTTTAACTGTTCCTAAAAATAAATCATGTAGGCACAATATATTTTATGTTCATAAATAAAATATGTAATTGTCATGAAACTAATCTGATAGATCAAATAATGTCTTCTAACTTAAACCTTTGGATACGATAAGTCGATAATTATAAAAAACTATACAATATAGTTGGCGTGAATTGAAGCTGCGACGCGACGCTTCATTCTAGGGCCGTGATATATTGCATATTCCGATCATAGCTCAGTCATAGGCAGGTAGAAAACTTTTTATAAACAGTTTTATTAATTTGACTATAATTCTGTCGTGCGCTCAAGTGTTTGTAATGCTCAGCGCGTCCATCACAATCGTATACGCATCCAAATGGGTTCGTCGTCACCTCTCGCTTCTGGCCACTGTATTGTATGCATACTAAGCGAGTAAAAATCATGGGCTCATAGAGAATATTATAACTGAACAATTGCAATGCCTGTTAAAAATTTAATATTCTTTGACAAAGGATCATGCTGAGCACAATTTAATCATATCAAAACAAATGCAATAAGTGTGTGTGTCTGTAAATTTTGATTTAATTTACCTGCCTAAATAATACTTATACAATGTGCTTCGTAGTTAAGATTTTCTTTACAAAATATAAACAAAAAACAAAATAAGCTTTTTAAACAATGTTCTGCCGAGCACCGTATACGGTTAACCAGCGCCATCTAGTTAGATTCGTAAATAATCGGTACAGACTTTAGGTGTAAAGAAATCAGTACGTTCGTTTATGGCCCGCTAGGTGGCGCTGAGATTAAGTTTTACTTCCTGAACATAGATGGCGTTAACTGCAACATTTTTTTAAATATAACTCGATAATCTATTTAATTTTAATTTCTTTTTAATACATTTTGATTAAAAAGAACAACACACAATCTTGAGGTGTCGTCTTATGCCGAATAGTAGATAGTTGAAGTTACTTTAGATAAATTAACAATTAAATAAAGCGAATATTCAAATGTTACTTTTGATTTAAACAAATCCTACAGTACAAATAACTGGTTGCTTCGTAGCATCATTATTTTTTTTTGTCAATTAGTTTTTCTCCTAGAGATTCCACACCCTCTCTATAATTTCGTAGGGGTAATAAAAGCAAGTTGTTGAAGACCGTTGGTTGTGTGGATGTGACGTCACAGGGGGTAGGTGGTCGCGGGAGGGGGAGGCGTGGGAAACGTGCGGCAGGTGCGCGCGCGCCGGCCACTGATCCTGAACGCACACACACGCACATCACAAGGAAACTATCCGTTATTGAGAAAGTTCCGCTTTTCCCCTATTGCCATGATTTTATCTTTAGAGTAAAATAACCAAAGAGCCAGCTTTCATTTATTATAATTATTGTAATAGCGATTTTAGTATCAACATGATCTGCAGAGCCGACGGCGTCGTCGCCAACTCTTTCTTTGTACTTTTCCTGCGCATGTATTATGCATGAACTGAAATTGGACTTTACTCATTACATTTATAAAATTGAAAACATACGTTACGAACTTAACCCAAAGTTCTATAAAAACAAATAAACAAACACTTCAACTTTCTAATATTAAGTAGTTAATAAGTCTAAAACCTAACTAGTTTAACTTTTGTAAAAGCCTTGTGTGTAAACGAACGCGCCAATTTAACGAGTAACCTTATTACGAGTGGCCAGGACTGGCTCAACAAAAGTCGATAGAAAAATTAGATTCCTCCGTCCTGCCTACCGACCTCTCTTTGATGTCCATTAATAAAGTTCGCCTCGACCAAAGTACAGCCTTTTAACTTTTAAAGCCTCCCGAAATGTAATTAGCGGTGTTATTAAAATGACCCAAACTTTACTTGCCTTCCGACAATCACTATGTGGTTAATAGGACGTACTGCTGTCTCTGGTTAGCAAAAAATATATAAATGGGTAATGGATTGAGTAGTCATAGAAAATAATAGTGTTCTTTTGAACGCCTGCATTTAGCATGAGAAAGTTCCAACCCGTCAAAGGAAATCTATAGCCCATCCAGTAGTTTCAAAGTAATGAAATGCAGTAAACAGCCTCTGGCGTTAACTGCAACTCAAATTAATTAACACTTAATGATAGGAGTAGCTTGTCTACATGTAAAGATAGATATACCCATATGTACTCGTTTCCTTAGTTTTTTGCGCCGAAATATACGCCATTACTGCCGTTATTAACAGTATGATATGGTTCTTCTAGAATGTACATTTTGCTCTCGTCACAAACTTAGGCTTTTGGATGTACAGAAATAGGTGTTTCGCACTTAACAATGATCGGAAGTAACTGTCTTCTAATTGACTATCGGTTATTCAACATTCGTTTCACTAGTTTTTGTTTCAGAATTTACAAAAAAATCTCATCGAAATAACAAATACAATTTATTGTTTTTCCAAAATCTATATTGTAAAATAGCTGACTGATGATTAGGTAAAAGTAATTGGACGATTCAAATATATAATGCGCAATTCTGGTTTCCTTAAGAACAATTAGTATTTGATTCAATACAATACATATTATATATTTTTTAAATCAATCGGAATTCACTGAAATTGAAATATTTTTCTATAGTTATACATATTAGTAAAATTAAATCTGTAAAATTTCAGAATCATGACTTCAATAAAAGACAGTTTGTTTATTACTGGAGTGAATTAATTCAAAATCTTTAACTGACTGGTGTTGACTGGCATTTTTCAACATTATTTAATCTAAAATACGCCATTATCCGCATATTGTGAATAAATCTTGTATTTCGTTGTTACACTGTCGACGAGATGAACATTGAATATTTGACAGTTATGCGACCCATTAATATTTTGCATTAATGTTTTTTTTTGTGATTTTGCTATTCGGCTCGAAGACAAATTCAACAAATTAAAAACCAAAAAAAAATAGTCCTGCCCTTCTTCAAGTTATAAATGTTCGAGCAAAGTAGAGAAGCAAACATCTCACTGAAAACTGATAATTGATTAGTGTTGAATCTGCTAATCGCATGAAATTGCTATTAATTCACAACTCGTTGCTTGCTTGCGCAATCAGAATAATAGCTCAGATCCAGATGGTCATGGCTATGGATTAAAATTTTGAAAAAATTTAAAGACCTCTTTATGGAGAGGCCCGTGCAGGTGTAAACTCAATCCCAGCCCTGTCCCTGTGTTAGCTAGTTGCTCACAATTAAGTACGAAAATAGTGTATTTCTTGCGGATTTGACAAACTTAACTAGTAATTCTAAGTAGCGAAATGAACGAGCGCAATCCCTGAATGTGTTCTACGTCCATTTTGACAATGTAGAAATATACCAAATAAATAAATACTAGAAAAGTCAATCAGCAAAGTGGCAATATCTATGACGTGTAATTATGTAAATGCTCACCGTTTAGCTCGTCTGGCAAAGTCACGTATGTGTGTCGTTAACATAAAACTATCAAACTCGTGTTATCACCGGTTCGCGAAGGCGATAATGTGGGAACAAAAAGCACCTGCAGCTTTCAGAGTTCAAGTTGCGTCAAAGTTGAAATGATTAAAATGAATAAAAATTAAATCACTTAAGCGATTAATAAATCTCGTTTATCGTCAAGTGACCATTTATTTTGTAGGATTGCTGAATTGTCTTTAATTAATTCTAATTGAGAGTCCTTTGGAGCCGTTTGCGAGACGCTTTATTGCAAACGCCCGCATCGGACCGAGACCACGGGACCCTAAACCCGACCCACATGTTGTAAACAACGCTTTTAATTTCACACGAAAATCGAAGCTCCGTTAAGACTCTAATCGATTTCTCTGATATCCTGCCCACATTAAGGAAAGCGATTACGAAGTCAGTTTCGAGAACGCCCGGATTTAGCTTGGAACTGACTAGTTTTACTTACCGAGAAAAAGCGGTTTTCGGCGTCACACGCCTCGCTACCGTCGGCGCAGCAGTCTTGTATTTCATTAGCTAGAAATCCGCAGAGTGTTTTTCCGGGGTTCCCGGCACATCCACAATGGCGCCGTTTCCGGCCAGGTTCCCGCCAAAACAGAAATAAACTGACCCACTTGCGCGGCCGCACGTCCGGCTACCTCGCGCTGTCAGCGTTTCCGGAAACTTGTCATATTTTATGCTTTATGATTTTTACTTACTTATTTCTAACTGCAACTTAGACGGGTCTGCGGCTAGAAAAGGGTACATTTGATAAAAATGAAAACGAATGTGAACACCTGGGACCGTGTGATGAGCGAACTCCGAAGTCTTGCATAACCGCCGCCGAAGTTTTTGGAGCGGAAAGGTACTCGAGGAGAATTGCCACAGCGTGACCTTGCACGCCGATTTATGTATGAGCACCCATTATGCTTGTAAACACGCATATTTCGTGCGAACTAATTATGTTTCAATAACATAAATAACTTACCAATGCCAATTTTTTTTCAAAAGTAGGTATGTACTGGCATTAATTGCTTGAACGCTTATCTGTTTGAACAAGTTTACTTTGGTTTTCTGAAAGGTTTGTGGACATTGGAGGCAGTTTACGAGCGCAAAAGCATTATTGTCACATCGTTGGTACAAAATCGGTCTCGGCTCTGAAAAGATTGCCGCGGCCTCTTTGTCGGCGCACATCAAACACGTCGCACGCGACTCATTGCCTTCGTAGAACACGAGGTCTGAGGTTCGATACGCCAACCTAATCGACATGTTCTTTTTTCTGAGAAAAGAATCGGAACAAAACTGATAACGCCCATTTCTAGAAATTTTAGCTTTTCTACGAATTATATGTTTACTAACTCATTCACTATTAGAAGGTCTATGCCATCATTTTCTGATTAGGGCTACATATAAATGTCTATTGTAAGCTTACCGCCTCGTAAGACAGACTTCGAAATCCGTACAGAATCTTCGTGGTATCTCTGAGATCGCTAAGATCGCAGCCGAGATCGACACGACGCGGCTAGTTGGCCTCTGATTGAGCCGTACCTATCATTTGTTCGTTTTGTTTTTTTATTTGCCCCGAGTGATGGCTACCAGTCTTTTTGTTTTCTTATTTGATGTGAGCTTGAACTTTCTCTGTGTATTTGGGTTGAGCACGTCGCTTTATTACTTTACACCTGTGGTTACCTCGTAATCTAACGATAAACAAATTTCAGTGCTATTATTTCTAATTGGGCTGGCTAACTTTCTTTTTTTTATCTGAGAGAATACATATAGCAATTGTAATTCTCATTTCGTATATGTATTTATTTAGATTAGTTAATCAACTCATTAGTGAGCAGTAAGTATATTGAACCTACCTTAGGTGCAGAGAGTTCAAGTAGGTTTGAGATTATCTTGCCCTGACGTGAAATATCTAAAAGGGACTCTGTTGTAATGGCAGAGCGTTTGAATTCCTATAAGAAAGTAGTATGTGAGTGTAGTTTTGTCTATACTAGATACTGGTTCACAGTACTTGGGCGGCAGGTGTTTCGAAGCAGCCTCCTCCCATTGCGCCGGCGCCGTCTCACGATTTAAAGAGCATTGCACTGGTCGAGATTTACAAGATCACTGCGGGCGATGCGCAAGGTGCAACCTCACCGTCACCCCGAGGGACAAAGCGCGTTGAACTTCTTCGCTTGGCTTATCAGCCTGAAGTCCAAGGGTCGCCTTTTCTTTTCACTGTTCATTACTCTACTTACCATCACCTATTGGAGAGCCGGTATCTATCTGGTCCTTTTTCCTGTTACGCAATTTCTACTAATATAATTTATTTATCGTATCAACTCTTGCGACCAATTAATTGATGATTCGATACAGCCAGCTTTCTTTAAACGTGTAATTGGCTCGGCTACCGTCTTCAATAAAGTTTGGATCCCGCAATTAATAGTGTAATTAAATCGAAGCAACCGATTCGTTAAGTGCCGCGACTAAAGTGTACGCCACTGTGTTAGGTATTCGTAGGTGTATTCTGATAAACGCCACATTTCATTTGGCCTAATATCGTTGAAACACTTAAAGGGACTCGATGATGTTACGTATTAATAATTAAACTTTTTAAATTCAAACAAAATCTTAAAAGTTGAAAGCTCAATCTCTGTAAGTGGATGGTTGTACAATTAAGTTGCTAAATAAATAATGCAATCAAATAAACGTCACCGTGTTTTCGATCTAAACCCAACCGATGCAAGCGGCTAAAAGGGTTCAGGGAGGACGTAATTCATCACTCGCCGTGCGTAATGCACTCAAAATTTATTTGCGTTTAACCAAGACACAGTATCGCTTTCCAAAACACACATTCTTCAAACTGTTTTTCTTTATGAAAGAGTTTTACGACTGTGTCTCTCCTCCATTAATTTATACGAAAATAGATCTATTACTACCATAAAGGACTCTATTTTGATATTCGGCAATCGACGCAGCTAAGGAAGCATTTTATTTTATTTAAACCCTGAATGAAACACTTAGACAAAACACTAGAGGAAAGATCATTTTAAAGATCTTTTTCGATTACAGCGTCGAGACAAAGGAGTTATTATTTAATCAGTAATTCGAATCGGTAGCAGCAATTTATTCGTAAGTAGTTTCGATGTCGGACTGTCAGTAGTTTTTATAATGCGCTCGTGTGTGTGCCACAAACACATACGACCGATTAATTTAACATACTTCATTCAACTATGAATGGGATGCTGCCACCGTCGTGTCGCAGGGCTACCAGGCACATCTTTTTCTGTTTTATACGTAGATGTAGACCAATGTCTTTGTTACTATTTACTGTTCGGCGACTTTTAACGATTTTTGCAAAGATACAAAGAAAAAAAAAATTGCGAAAGCGACAGCTATGAAACGATTGTGTTATTACAAAGAGCTAGGTCTTCCGCCGAAAGGAAACACAGATGTATGTCTGTAAAGGTGAAAGTATAAAACTTTACTGGCGCCCGCGAGCTCGATGCATAACCCTATAAATAATGTTGCGAATGTAGGTGTAATTCCCACGGTGTGCGAAACTGGTCGCGATAAGGCTCGCGGCCACTTAAATTAGTGCTTCGGTGACAGTTTCCTGCCGCAACACCACCGCCTCACCACCGCCACGCCGCGTCCCTACATCGGGCGTTTGAAAGGGTTTGATACCGACGACGATGCATGCCCTGCTGTCACTAAACTGCTCGTAGTGTCGTAATTTATACGCTGCCATACCTTGATGCTCCGTTTTCGCTTTCAAGTCGTATTCGGTTATCAACTCGTCGTTGATGGCGATAGGAGATGAGCTGGAGCACAAAAAGCGGTGTAATTGGGCGTATCTACTCTTGAGTCGAAACATTTTTTTTGCTAATTTTAAGCATTCAAGCCTAAGAAATAAAATAAATCTTCGAAGCGCGAGAACCTTTCAAAACATTCTTTCCGTTATGTTTCTTAATGGACAGTTTAATAATATTGTATTTAATTAATTATACCGGTCTCGTTCGGACTGTCAGCGATTGACACTCGTGGGAAATTATTTTTGACGCGCTGTCACCTTGCTTAAATATGTAATTTTATTAAATTATTAAAAGTTTACACAAATTTATTTTATTTTATATTGAATTCAAAAAAATATGTTTGTGTCATATGTCACGGATAGGTTGAGTTCATATGACGGTTCCAGTCTGTTACACAGATCATGATGTGACCACTGGAGCATGTCAAATGCTCGTTTTAAGCGATCTGGACGTTCGCATGCTCCATTTGCTGATCACTCAAGAAAACTCGTTCACGGCGTCAACCTTTGTAGTTACAATTTGATCTCTCGGTCGGATCTCATCAAGTGAAATTGTCATTTTGCCCCTCTTAAAGGGAAATTAATCTTTTCGTTGGGGTGTCGGGTATTTACATCTGAAAATAGCCCGTGGCAACATCTCATTAGAGCCGTCGGCGATCGGCTCCGCTTTGAAAAATGTCTTCGAGCGAAACTCCTTTGACGACCGTTGAAGGGTTAACCACAAATAAATACGGAAGCGGGTGACGCTCGATTTTTAATAGTTTTTAATTAGGAAACAGCTTAATTTCCAAACGGTCGGAAGCTCAGACACTCGTCACGATGGCAAATAGGCGTGTGAAGTGTTTACAAACTTGCATCGAAATTAATAGCCGATGAAAGATAAATTAAATAACAATTAGCAGACTGGAATGACTAGACTATAATATTATACGTTCCGCTGTTCGCAGTAATTTGGCTTCTTAACTAATAAAAGCCTTTGTAGCGGTTATTACCAGCTCTGCAAACCTAATCATTAGTAATTTAACTAGTGAAATAACACACACATTTTGCTAATATTTAAACACGAACAAAACATTTCTGAGGATATGTAAATTGCTCTTGGCCGAGGTTATTTACTGTTATGCACCCCTTCACTCATCCCCTGATGTCTGAACACGTCCTCTAAGTATATGGAACCAGTTTTGATAGAAAGACATCATCAGTATCAAATTTCAATTACCAGTGAAAGACTCCGGATGACCACGCCTCTTCCTGAATTAAAAAAAGAAGACAGTTACTTGTCTCTCTCCCCTTATCTATAACGGATTGACGGGTGAAGGGTGACGAATCTACTTCTTTTGACTTACCTTTATTTTATACATGACTTCGGCTTTTAGAGACTCATGTAACGAATACAATATTTAATAAAACTAGTATGTATTTGAATTATATTTTTGTGAATTAATATCATATTATGACATATAGATATTCATAATGTGTCGAGTTAATGCGTCATCCGAAGTCAAATGCCAAATTATGCATGTCTGATGCAGGATGTTTTGTGGTTCGTACGTAATTTCCGGTTACGTACCAATAGACTCACATCCTCCCGAAGCAGCCTGAGAATAGCAAAATTCTTATCGCCTTATATGAGGTCTTAATGCCAACTTTGAGACATCAACGAGAACCTGAACCTAACAGCTTGCACGTGACTCTCGACTTTCTAAAGTTGCTGTAAAATAAACTAAGCACACTAAGAGACACTCTTTGTTTTTTCCTGCTCTGGAATCATGAAAAATATTCTTTAATTTGTAATACGAGGACACGATTTGTTGATTTCTTATTGTGAATGGGTATGCTCAATGGTTCAATTAGTTTTAGCAGGGTTCTGGTTTTTCATCTGCTGTTAAACCGGTCGGGTTCATTCATAACAGACTCGCCCAACAAGTCATCTAAGCCTCACACATTCAACTTTTGCCTCAACTATTTGAAGACGCGCAAATATATGATATGTCCCAATATTTTAAGGTAGAAATACACGTTGTATTTCTTAAAGTTCATATAAAATTCACTTTGATAATTTCTAAGCAGATTAACATCGAAACTAGGAAAGTGTTGCAATCAATGATTTATTTTTCAAATTTGAATTCGCCCGAATTCCGTTTTAACAGTAAAAAGCTAGATATGATAAAATTTAAGGTTTGAATAAAACGGAAATCCAAGAGGTTATTTTTTGTGTGTGATTAATCTCACTGAAGTTGTTTTATTAGTGCAGATACATTTCAACATTTAATAAATTAATATTAAAGTGCTTTTTTAATTTACGTTTCCTTTTCAATTAAAAAACAACTCACAAAAACTTGAGTTTTTAGTTCAGTGCAGTCTAAATTTGAGATAACAGTATTAATAATTAATTGCGATTTGATAACCTATCCGTATAAGGTAAAAATATTATAATGAAGTCACATTTTTCAAGAAAGTGGTTGTTTTCTCTGGCAAAACAAAACTTTTTAAAGTCGACAAAGATCAAAGCTAAGGTTAACCTTTGACGGCAAAGTAGGTGATACAAATTACAGACATGAATTCGTAATGGCACACGCCGCAATAGAATCAACAGAACAGGTAAGAGAGGCCGGCTGTCAGCACATCGTTTATTTTTGTCATATCGCGGGCTAAAATTAACTCGGTTTATTTAGTGTATTGGAAAAACAAAACCCGTGAAAAATCACCTCGCGCCTTATGATGGATCATTTCTCGAAAGCGGGCGCTCTCCCGCCAAAATATTTCCAAAACATGATGTGTTGATTTGTTGGTCTCATCGAGTGAGATATCGCGATCATTTCATTTGACACGTCTCAAGCTTGTCATCTTTGTTATTAGGATCGTTATATTCTTCCTCTTTCACCAAAAACATTATTATTACCGCCTTTCCACCACTTACATTGTGATAATTAAACAACCTTAATAATGATTTGTTACATATACACAATTGCAAACTGTTTGCAAATTGTTTTTTAGCCCTTTTTTAAACATGTAGTAATTTTAGAAGATGTCTGCTTGTTCAATTGTGTCAAATATCTATTTGGTTTTCATAGTTTATTCATTTTCAACATAAGAACGGCTCTAATATAGAGATGACACGTTTATTTGAAAGCTACACGTTACACGAAGGTAATCCGAATAGAATATGATAACAGGCTCAACAATGAACACAATACAAAGTCGATAGACTACATTCATAATTGAAAGATGATACAATAATCGGCCAGGGTACGCTCAGGGTATCAAATGACAGAACAAATCGCTCGTGCATAATCGCAAAGTGTGCTTTTTGTAAAACCCTTCGAGGACAATCGACCTATATCCGGTAAAACTCAAAAGTCGGACGAATTACAAAAAGTGCTCATTATGGCAGAATAACTAGAGGTGAAATTAGATGGAAACATCGTTATCACAAAGGTGGTTTTCGTCCCGAGCAGGTTCACCTTTAGAGCTTTGTAAGGTACGATTTGTAAAAAGTGCTCCTTTTGTGGCTGCAGACAGTGTGGCACCGAACCTTTTTTGTTTGTGCCAAAAATCTTACCGAAATTGTTAATGCAAAGAGCTCGATGCTCGTATTTCTTTCCATGTGAGGCCGTTCGTAACTTCGTTCACCTTAGTGTTCAATTAAGGTGAAAGAAATAATACTAAAAAGTGTACCTAATCAGTTACTTAAGATGCGGTTTATTCTTGTATGTGCTGCTATTTTAGCATAGAGTAAATATATACAGCATAGTGTGTAAGTTTCCTAAAGAAACGTGAACCTAAGTATTTATCCGGTGGGAGCGTGGTCATCTTGAGACGGTTAGCGAGGAGACAGTGGCCACTCATTCATTACAAGTTCTTCGCACCTCAACAACCACATAACGCATACCATTCACTAGAATCGAGTAAATCAACCGAGAATATAGTCGCTGCAATGGGACACAACGGGTGAAGATTCCTCAGACAGAAAGCGGCTTTCCGCTTCGGCCCGAACGACCACTTTCGCCTAGGCCTTCTATTAGTTACATCTTTTTTCAATGTCTATTTCGAGTCAATTCCATACTCGAGCTAACTAAACGAACGAAGAATAAAAGCCCATTCTGATGATTGATAATACACCTTCTCGGGATGAGATTAGACTCAATTTCGTTTACGCCTCGTGAGGAGTTGCGTGTTTATGAATGAGTGTTTGATTTTATGAATGAAGCTCAGCATCGTGAGCGGAAGCTAAGCCGGGCGCGGTGCGCCTTTCCCGCACGGGCAGTTTCATTAATAATTAAAACGCTAGTAGCAGAGTGACCGGATGCGGCCGGAGAGATGATTTCTAGCCGACTCGCGTTCTGTGCGGGGCCCATCCGCGGCAATTGAACGAGTACAAATTTGAGGAACTTATCGCACTCACCAACTCGCACGACGCGAAAGCAATAAATAAAAAAAATACGGCCAACTTTTATAATAAGCGAGCGGTAACCTCAGACGACGTAATGATTTATAACGGTCGGAAAATATTAAATTAAATTCGACTACCTCATTACGCAATCGCTATCGGAATAGTACCGAGGAGCGGGATAGATACAGTATCTCGTGGCACGGGTTGAAGAGGGACGGAGGACCGTTAAAACGAAAGAGTGGAATATGACAAAGCAGTAAATGAATGAGATAGAGACTGCGGCTAGATACGCACATCCGGCGGCCGCTTCCTGTCCCTGGAGCCGTTCCGCGGACAAGATATTATCGACTGTCGAAGCTTGTTCAATCGCCTCACTCCTAACTTTTTCTTCATCTGCATGGAAATGAATGTAATTTTGACGGGTGAATGCGAACGGATAAATTCAAAATATGTAATTAATGACATACACGGGCAAAGAATTTTTTTTCATTTCCTTTCAGACTTGTTAGCGAAACGGCTACCTATTTACGGTATAATATTTACAATTACTTTTCTATTTTCAGCGGATCAGTGTTCCATCATTTGTTCGTTATAAACACCGTTAATAATGTTTGGATGAAATCAATAATATTCCAATAATTCCCATTCATATGGAAAGGGTCCTAGATAAATATAACCGTTTACCACATACTGTTTGCTTAAATGAGAGCGTGCATAATTGAATTTGGTCGCTTAGTGGGCTAGTTGGAGCATCCTGCGCCCACGCACCCTTTAATTGTGCTACTCTTTTTGTTTAGTTGTCCTCGCCTTAACTCGATTAGGACAATCAGAAACGCTCTTTGACCCGTGTCGCCCCGGCGTCTGCGAGGACCGCACTAATTACAACCAGCTCTCGTTGTCGTTTCCGGTATTTCCTATTTTAGTCAATTCAAGTGTTTCCATTTTTTTTATGATATCTACATGTTTCACATATTTCTAATGAGCATGCAGAAGTTAAACGCACGTTAACAATTAAAAGAGTATCATCGTTTTGTTCTTGGCCAGATCAACCTAAATGTATTTGTGTCGTCTAGCTGGTAACAGCAGATATGATGTTTATCCCCATTTCTACTCAATTAAATGCTTCGTTTAATTCAAGCGTAATTATAACTGCGTCGCTATCATAATAAATTGGATTTTATTTGTAGAGGAAAAGGGTCCATTTTTGTTTAAAAGATGAAGGGGATACGTGGCGTTGTCGCTCTGACAAACTCATTTATGAATGAACTCACAGATCGAGCGACTTCCGGCTAACTGTTGAGATAGTACGACGCTCTTCCTGGTTCCTGCTTCGGTATAATTACTCACCGGTGTACACGGGCCCTTTTTGCCTCGGAGCTGTCGCGTATACTGTAATTTGGCTTCTAAGTGATTAGTTATAGAACGAAAAATATTGTATCGATCGAACGTTCATATCGAGATGGCTCAAACTCGCTGTAACAACGAGCGACCGAGTGGATCGGCTGGCCTAAAACCAACTTTATGAATGCATAGTAAAGTTAAATCTAGAGTGAGACAAGACGTGGTGTGGCGTTTTTCTCAGTTCCATCCCGTCGTTTCACCGTTACGCAATATATCGTAAATAATTAGCGGAAGTCGATATTCCTGTGTCTTATGGAGATGTCGACTATCTGGTTTTTTAGCCGGACATTTCCTGCCGTAACGGGCCTCGCTTCGATCTTGCGCTACGGCTTCTCTCATTCGCATACACTCGGAAGCCCACATCGTTACATTTATACTTTTTATATATGAAAAAGGTACACAATGAAAAAGGAAACTATTCCATAAAGATTGAGCCGACAAATTAAACTGATTTTTGCTTAAAGGTATTTGTCGGTTCGGACTTATGTTAATGAGCGAGCGACAAAAAAGTATTATTAAGCTTTGCAAGCCGTTAAAGGGGCTCCGATCGATGGGCATGGCCAACATTGCTCGGGGGTATTACCAAACCAATGCATTTTCACACGTCTTGACTTTTTGCCTCGCATTCGCTTTGAGTGCTCGTATGACTTTTGCCAAATTGCACAATTTAACTCCCAATGCCGCCGCAGGCTTCAACTTCTGTTTTTTGACGAATGTCGTTACTGATGAATTGTAATGCAGCCTTTTACCGCTTACATTGAGCTCGGTTCGTATCAACTTTGTCCTTATGTTCATTCGATTCATGTCAGAAAGTAAAAAAAATAATTTACCCAAAAATGCAAATCGATTCTATAAAATGATCGCCTTCTTAGACAAAAAACGTTCTCACGTCTGATATAAACAAGGACATTACTAATTTATTCACAAGAGCCAAACCGCGGAGCTGTTTATTACGAACACATTTTTTATACAATATTTGTCAATAACGATGAAAACCCCCAGATAACATAATAAAGGCAGAAAGGCGAGCGTTAATGAATGCCTTGAATAAATTGTGGACTTAATAAAATTGTTGTTTTGTTCTCACGAAGGCGCTACTACTCGCCGGAGATTATGACTGTTACGACAGCCTACTTCGAGACCGGTCCGACGATCTGACCTCAGGTTCAAAAAGCGATTAACTTTTATTTTATTTAAAAGTGCCTCTGAAAGCTCATGGAGACCTGGTACTTTGATTTCATTAGCCAGCATTGGAAACTGTAACCTAAATGAAATGATTTTGCTCAGACGATGCGAGGAAAGCCCGTAATGGGATGCTGAATCACCTAACCATTTGTGCCTCTCTGTTGGCACAACAAACAGTGTGTGTAAACCTGGCCGATACTTGGCTGCTGCATTACTCGTTTACCGACATAAATCAATGCACACGTGATCATCTCATCTCATAACTCAGTGCACAAAGCCTTTTTTATATTAACTTTATTAATGTTTTACGTATGTCGTTCCAGTGTGTTAATATTATATCAGTGTGTGTGTGTATATACAGAAAATATTTTTCACGTGGAAATCATCTTCCGTTGTAGGATGACGTATGACTAAACAAGAATCGTAATTGGTAATGAATGAAATTACATTTAACTAGTTCTAGTAATTTCTCCTTGGATGTAGCGACGAAAGCAGACCTACAAGGTTCATTCATCAAACCAGTCCCCCTCCGGCCCCCGCACGCCGGCCAGCACCATTCATGCCAGCACTTAATGAACCAACTTACATGTTAAAATAAACACTTGTAAATATGGCGTTTCTTTACCATCCGTTGCGTAACCGGAAACCGATTTTGTAAAATATTAATTCAAATTACACGGCCTGTGAATCAGTTTGGTTTCAATTAATGTGTTAGATTAGATGCAGGTGACTGTGTAATAAGTATTATCTCCGGTCGCGGAATAATTAAAAGATAACAATCTTAAATAAAGTATTCATTGAAGGTCAGTTACAACCTTCTTCAATATTTGAAATACTATTTAAAAACAAAGCTAAAACGAGGCGTTAAAATCCTGGAAAGAAGAGACAAATATGGACCGTGGTGATTTACTTAAAATGCCTTCGTAAAAGTGTACAAATAGAGGTGTCACAAGTTCCGCTGAGCAAGGTCATGTTGACATTATCGAAAGCGGCGACAAAAGATCCCGGCTCGCCTTAAACTTCTCACATATTTCATAAACATTAAGAAAACTTTTCCAACGAGGGTAGAGGTAAATGAAAATACAATACAAACTTTCAAAAAGACCAAGCATACAATCACGTGAATTTATAAAACCTGTTCTGTTTCTTTGTCGTTAATTTGTTTGCTCAATTAATATTGATAATGCGAGTGTCGCATTGGGAAATAAAAGCGAGCTCGATAAACTTAAAAATATTCTCACGCTACTGGCCTACCACGAAACTTGTCCGCGATCGAATCGCAAAACATGATATTCATTGGAATTATTTCACGGACCTGTTTGATCACCTTCTCCGCAAACTGATTTAAATGGATCGGTCATCGCATTCAAGCTCTCGCACCGCTCAAGGAATCTGTGAACACTCGGGGACCAGGTTACGTCGGTGAAAGGCCGGTAAGGAGGCGTCTCACGGGCGACGGCGACGGCGACATCGCAGAGCCTTCGGTTCCCGCGCGCGCCGTGGGAACTTTATTTTCGTATTTAAATACGACCCTCATTAAACTGGTTTGGCTTAAATTCGCTGCCTTCTTTCGACGCCTTTTACTCAACTTTTTATAGTTCCGTTCGACATTTGCTGTCCGTAATTCAAGTCTAGACTGCGGCGGTAGGAATAATGATGCTTTGCGAATGGTACCCGTGCTCAGAATGGAGCAGTTCTTTTCATTGATTTCAACGGCTCCCGAATGCGAACCGCAGTCCCGGCTAATGAAAGGTTTATTACTATTATTAGATAGTATTATTCATTACATTACAAGCACTACTGGTTCTAAATATAATCATCCTAAATAGAAAGCGCGTGGGGACCACTTTGCTGGTGCCTTGCCGCACAATTAGAATTAGCAAAATATACAAAATGATATCTCACTTTATTACGTGTATTAAAATGTTAACAATACTCGTAGTGTATTTAATGTGGTATTTGACAAAACCATAAATTCACTCGCAAGCCGTAAGTCAGGCCTAAAATTGTCTGCACTTCCCCACGGCATCGCGTTACACTGCCGTGCACCGGATGCTAGGTAAGCCTGCATCCCAACCTAACCTTCCGCTTTAGATTATAACTTTAATCTCGAGTAGATAAAGTTCAGTATGTCTTGACAATATGAGAATCGATGCTACACATCCCGAGCATCTATCCACTGTTCGATATCAGCTCCAATTCTCTAAGGCGCAGAGTTTATTTTCCTCCATTACAAAATGTAGATTGAACCGGAAGGAGTCATTGTATAGGCTCGCTACCTGGTGATAATTTTCTTTGTGGACTGTATACATGAACAATTATGGATGTAAAGAGCACCATTTAAAAGCATTCTTTGGATACTTTGACGTATGCTATAGATATGCAATCTATATCCTTATCAGCGGCTATCTTTGCGGTATATAACTTTTTTTAATACGAGATAATTTGTCTTTTCTGATCGCATAGTTTTCGAGATTTGTACGTCTTATTGCAGTTAAAAGGGGACCAAAGAGTCGGTTAACTCTCATTGAATTAATTAATGTCTTGTATATTCTATCTTAGAACCTAGATCGTACACTGAAGAGTTGCTACAGCCGACAACCTCTAACAGTTATAACATTCAAAGTTTCAAGCGAGTACTGGTCAGCAGGCAACTATTTACAGACAGCCAACCTTAAGTGCAGTAAGTGGGCAACTGGGGAGCGACTAGTTTTAACAAGATGTCTATTACCAACAAATCGTATTATTAGAAGGAGTTCTCTATATGTCGTGTCATCTGGGTGAGGGAAGCGCGCGAGGGGGAGGAGAGACTTCCCGCGTAGCACCTGGCGCACAGCAAGCCTCACCGGGATCCGTTTGATTTGTGATCATATGTTTTCACTGTACAGATTCGCTGTTTGTTCCTCTCGCATTGTCTTTATGCTTTAATCTCCACATATTTTAATGATTTTAGCTATTCCTTTTACCAAATTTATCCAGTAAAAATAGCCTACTATAGTCAGGCCCCGAGAACTCCGTCCAACTATTTGTTATAAATGCATGCTTAGAATAATCATTTTTGTAAATGTGAGACAATGCAGCGTTGACCCAATGGTGTACCGAGACCGCTGATGACAATACGGGCCACATCCTCTGTTTGTCTCAGTGAAAGTCAATTGTTGCGTTACAAAGTCCTAAGCTCATTGGCCAATCGGACCGGACAGGACTCGTAATGAGCTTACAACTTTCTAAGTTTGTTCTCAATTGGTGACGAGCGCTGACTTTGACGTGCACAAGGTTCAACCTTGCCGCAGCTGAGTGCCACGCGACACAAGAGTGTTTTGGAAAACACAACGGACGCGTTGGGTCTCTGGTCCGAATGAGCTCTCATTTCAGTACAACAAAGCGCTGATCCACGCGCATATTCTAGGACGCTATGCTTCGCTGCTGGCGCGCCTCGCCTATCGTGAACAATGCGACCCTCACCTCCGCCAGCGTAGAGCTGCTGCTGACGTCACGCAATTATGCCGCACCTTAACGAGCATACTTTGTTTTTTTGTATGTTCATTATTGGTAGTGATAAGGTAAACGTCAGAGTGCTTTTAGAACTAGTGTTGGGCTAACTTCATACATATTAACCTGCTTATCCGCGGGCGAACCCATCAATGAGAGATGAATGATTATCGTCAAAGAAGATAACGAGTGAGCCATAGAGATAGTCCCGGCGGGCTCACGACGCGCAATATTTACTACGCCGCCTCTCGTCCCTTTCACTTCCTCCGCGGGCGCGGCGACAACCTGTGCGAGAGCGGGACGAGCCTACGCGCCAGAAAGAGACGCGGCATTCATTCATAACCGAGTCCGCCATCCGGTCTGCGCTCTCGTCGATAACTTCATCTCCTTCTAACGCGCAGTTTCCTCTCGAGTGCGAGCAGGTGCCGCCGGATGCGTGACACCGCACCGGAGCTTATTATCGGAAGCTCCTCTCGAAAAAAGTCACTCGGTGTCCGGAACGAAAATCCTGCCGCGAGTCGGTCGCGTCGCGTTCGGGGTGTGCCGGTGTTTAACTTAAAACGAATAACAGTGGAATTAGTGAACAATCGCAATTGGTAATTTTCGTAAGTCGAACTGGGAGTGAGCTTCGCGTCGCCCCTCCGCCGGCGCCGGAGCGGTAGTCGCTCACCGGCCGTAGACGCGCGCGCGCGCCCCCACACCCTATCGCAGTCGTAGAGAAGGTGAATCCGGACGTACATCGGACCAGTGAAATGACCTATCCCGAAACCGATCTGCCGCGATAAGAGAGCCGTCTCCCGGTTGTGATTTCGCTAATCGGTGCTTTCGAGTGAGTGACACGGCGAATGTACGAGAACCCGCAATGGACATTGTAATGGCCCAAATTACATTAAATGGGTAATTGCAGTTCGTCATTGGATAATGGATTCGGTACATGTACCCACTGCATTATATCGCTGCCCGTGCGCGCGGTGCGCCCGTGAATTTTGCACTTGACTCCCGACCGTCTTTGTTTTATGCCGTTTGAATTCAACAATGCGCCTCGCGTGCGCACGAGATAAATACAAAGTACGTATCGTAAAAAAGAATTTGTGCCTCCGACAAAAAAATTGTAAACTTATTCCTATATTACAATGTGAAGCGGTGGGTCGTCAGTTGAAATGCCTCTCTTATTAGGTATGCGTGGTCCTTAAGACGTGTCAGGTACTAGACAGGTATGGCTTATCAGGCGAGCTCGCTGTTCGAGCGTGGGAATGAAAAAAGCATGTTAAACAATAGCAAACAGATAAGAGTATCGTCGGAGCCATTTGGGGGACTTCGCTATGTTTTCACTCCGTCGTAACTTAGCAACGCTTTTTCTGTTTTTATGTGATTGCGTAATATTTATTGTATGTACCTACTACGGTTTGTCGTGACCTAATTTTACTTGAAGCAGAGCTACCGTATACATTATATCCTCATTTGCAAGCCGCTAGTTACAGGTGCTGTTTCATTATGCAGATGCCGTGTCAGATCTTACACTAACGAAAGTATCTAGACCCCAACTATAATCTATATATGTATAAGTATATCTATATCGCGTGGCTGGGCGTTTTAAGTTTTAGAGCTCACCTTGTTTTCATCCAAACAAACGCAAAAGGATTTCGAGACCTGGGATCGCTTGTTTAAATGTTAATGGTTTGTTATTCTATTAAAATATAATTAAGCCAAACACATGTTCCATCTTTCCACAAATGCGTCAATAAATTTGCTGCGATGCAGTAGGTGCGTAGGAAATATTTTTAGCGGCCCGTTACACGCAGTTAATAGCCGCTGATGTCACAGGGACTCCGCCCAATAAACTACTCTTAACGACCTATCGTTTGTCATATTTTTGTTAATAAGGATGTTTTTTATTTTGCAATGCAATCTGACACTCGAGATTGAAATAATATGTACCTACTGGCATTTGAGGCGCAATATGCGTTTCCAAAAAGACAGCTAAACCCACGTGAAATGCAAATCGAACTCCATACTAAAATCGATAATTACACATTTAACATATGTATTGTTTTGTAGACTTAAAATACGGGACGGCGTACCTTTATGACCCACGTCTGCGACACTGAACTTCACCTTTCCTTCTCCGATTAACATACAAATGTTCTGAAAATATACCCATTTGAATATCTAATTAACCTTGTCAATGATGCCCTCGTCGGGGATTGTCGTTATTCCTATAGATTCCGTTTGACCCTCGATGCCAAAGCGTATTATTTACAAAATTAAATTGCCAACTAAGAAATAATGCAGACATTCGTCGAGGATATTTCGCGAATCCGACGACCGCTTTGGGAGCCAAAACGCCGCCCACCTCGATTATCAAAATTAAAAGTCGTGAAAAGTTTTCTTTAGTGTAAATTTTCCCGCGGTTAGCGCGGCGCATGCGCGTGGGCGGCGGGAGGCGTTCGCCAGCCTCGCAACTCCGCCTCGCTGTACACGCCTTTTAATCTCGTTTTCCCAACTTCAAATACAATAAATATACTGTTAATCACTAAATGCCAACAACATTACACTTTAGAATGCAAAATGTCCGACCGATAGTTAATTCTCGACTCAAAATCGAATCTCCTCATTTTTCTTTAGTTTCTAATAATTTATAATGGCTTCTAGCCAACCACAACCAAATTGGAAAATTTCATAACGATACTTATAAACATTATTACAATAGTTTTGTTTGTTAGTAAGCAATATATCTACATAATGGTATGTATGTATAGTACGGCATATGTCACCGTGCGACCGTTCTAACGTTTTAATTGAGCCGTCTGAGGTCAAATCACTTGTAGGACTATTTAGTCTGTGACCGCTCGTAACAGCCAACGTAGCCAGGCTCTCGGGCCAGGAATGTAGCAACAAGCATGCATAATTTGGGCAAAAGCTGCGCCGGGTGCGTCCAAACAATGGTGTACAATGTGCTCGAGCGTCAACATGCCACCAAAATGTTACACAAGCATTGTTCTACATTTGTATGATCCGCCCGCGTCAAACGTTTCGTCGAAGCATCCATTGTCGCAATGTTTGTTGATGCACGCGCAAACCTCGCAAAACCGTGCAAATCTCGCGAACGCACCGTCAAAACAAAGCCACGGGAACGCGATTTGTTTTCAAAAGCGAATTCTGACGAGATACGCGCGCGTTAAATCCGAGTTAACATTGTTAGTGTGCGTGACTATGCGGGTGTCCACTTTCCTATTAAGAGGGTCGGAGATGAGATAGACGTGACCCCAGTTGATCCCGCACTGCAATTGACACCCAGCGCTCACTATTTGCTTTGACGAACGGCCGCAAGCAATAATTAACGTCACTGCCCGCTCTAACGCCCTTTTAATGCGATAGTATACAAAAAAATATTTTAACTATGCCTTGCCTTGATATCTATGAAAATATCATACACTAAAGATAAGAACAAACTCGCTGTTCCCACAATTAGGCTCCATAAAGTTAATAAATCATTCATAGGTCAAACTGTACGCTTCTGTAATAAACTACCAAGTGATGTGGTAAGAAAATTATAAAGAGAAGCTCTCCGGGAAAGCTTATTATAAAATATCGAATTACCTAGAAGACAAGGAAATTTGGCATTTAAAAAATTTTTCTCCAGCTATTTACTTTAACTGTAACTAATATAAGCATTGTAAATAACTAAGGACGATAAAAAAAACTAGCCCGGGCTTCTTCGCTTGCTCCTCGTGTGCTGGTCGCGATTCCGAACCGGCGGTCGAGGTGATAATTCAAAGTGATAATGTGATTCAGCTGAATAAATGAATTTACCAAAATATCATATTTTCATGATGTTACATAAATTCCAATTCGATACGAAGCAATAAAGAACCAATTTGGGGTCGTAGGGGACAAATTGGGCGCGACAATCGAGTTAGCTGACCCCGAGTGCTTTACACGACCATCTCGGCGGTATTGTGCCGTCGCAGGGCCTCAATCAAAGTCATTCTTACAAATTGTATCAATCATTTAAACAGCTCCCGCTACGACGTGTGACCTATTACATGTAGGAAACTGGCAGCCGATGTTTTTTGTTTGCTGACTTAATACGTCTTTATTGGTATAGAAATGAGTATGGATGTGTATGTGTTTTTTAATTGAAATACATTAGCATGCATTTCCATTGAATATTCTATGTGCAACTGTAGTATGAAGTGATGCATCGAACATTGTACTATTGTTTTCCGATATAGGACAAGTGAACTAGACATTTAAATCCCGCACAGCCGCAGAACAAATATTATATCAAAATATGATTTGAAAATAATGAAAAACATATATTATGTATAATTTATTCAAATATATATCATATAGAATAGTAAAAACAAACATGTTATCTTAAACTAGGCAAGTTGTTTTCGACATTAATTTGTGATTAATACGACGATTTGGAATCTTAACGCGCATTAATTTTATTCTCTAAACAAGTATTTAAAGTAGGGAGTCCTAATGTGTACATATCTATTAACATTTTAACAATTAAATATAATATAGTCGTGAGAAGCTGCAAGGTCTGAAGTGTCCTTAAACTATAAATCTCTCCAATGCATCACATTTAACCCTCGGCAGTTATTAAAATGTAATGGAGTTGTTTACTCGTTAACCCTTGAACCCCTTATATGGTCTTCTGCAGCATTACTATCAATTTGTTACATTACACATCCATGATTAGTATTTAAACTGGTGTTTAATACGTTTAGAGCCACTTAACCGATTCGAATTAAACCCTTTTAATATGCAAAGTGTTTTCATCATCCAACGATGAATGGTGGCTGTCAATGGCTTGATTAAAAATAAGCCATCGACTACAAATTGATTTTGATTATAGTTACGTTGATGGGATTCAATGTCACCTATCATGCATCCACACCAAACTCTGCATAGGGTAGGCAATGGTCAGTGAAAGTATGAACACTTTATGCGTAACCACAAAACATAGCAAAAGAATCCGTTCCGGGCCGGCGGGCCGTGTGAGAACTCGAGTGCGGCGGGGGTCGGCGAGGGTTGGGGGATGACGGTGGGGAAATGGGGGCCGGAAGCGCCTGTGCCGGATCGCACCACGCACCTGTGGGAATTCTGCTCGCAATTTGAATACACTCACTCGATACCGTACAGAGCGTCGCCTTGTGACTTAACGCATCGCTTATCTTTTAATTATTGTATTAGACGCGAACCGGTTTTATTTAATAGCAACCATTCACGAACCTAATCGAAAAAGATAGAACGTTAACTGTGTCATGAGCGGAGTCGAATGCAAAATTCACGAAACGTGTACTTTTAGTTGTCATTCGGGCGCTAAGCGAAATGAACAGTAGTCGGCGGAGCCAGAACTTTTCAACCGTGACCTGAGCGATCGTTCGCCAAAATGAAAAACAGTGAGGAGTGTTTACCCCGACTTTGAGTCGCTCTAGTAGAAACAGTGTGATATTTATGGATCTTATTTAGTTATAACTCTGAAAGAACGTTGTGAATAGTGCTCAAACGAAACAGAAGAACCCGCGGCAGACCCATTCGAGGCGACGGCGGCCATCGCAGGCATGGGAATCAAAGTCATGATGAAAGCTTTCAATAAGCCGAAAGGTGAGTGAAACAAGCAGCGTTAGCATTATATAGAGCACAGTCCGTACTTAAAATAATAGAGCCCGAAGGTAAGTATAGGTATTGCACAAAGCTACACACCAGTGCCGGTTGTGAAAATCCAAAGTGATGATACTTTACTATACTCGGTGACGCAAGCAGACGCAACGCTCTTGGTTTCGCCTGCACTTGTCCCAGATGCTAACCCGCCGTGACCGAGCAATATATGGAAACAGAAAACGTATTGTTTTTGTATACAACGGCGCGCATCACTTTATGATATGAGTTTTATTTATCTCGCATTAACGATAAAGGCCGTCGCATTCATTCCATTTGGGAATAAATAGTAGCATTTTTAAATATATGTACCTCGAAGTAAAGTTAGTTCCTTATCAAATGGGCTCGTTTATGCAAGCCGCTCTCATTACTCTAATTATGATGTATTGCTCTGATGATCTTGAAAGCGAACACCTCGCCAACGACCGTGATTATATGAGTTTGTTTACTTACACTGCAGAATAGCGAAAACAGGCTATTTTCTGATGCGGCTTTTTCTTTGCAATTTATTACATTTATTTGGCCAGGGTGACGGAGCCAGCGTAATACTTTTATCTTAAACCTACGTCCGACGCAGTATTAACGAACGATTATTATTATTACAAAGCTTCCCTAATATGAGGTATTAACAGTTCAGTGCAGTGCAGTGCACACAGTCAGGATTCTTCTGTAGTAAATTGTGGTGAAATGTCGTTAAATTGTATTTTGAGTTAGCGAGAACAGTACTATTGGTGTTTGGGTTGATTTGCTCCGCCATGTATTGTTTAGCTGCCGCGAGTTGAGGAGTGCGGGGGCGGCCATTCACGCTGCTGATTGGTCCATCCGGTGCGCGCTCAATGAGATGATGCGCCTGAGCCGCCTCTGTCATTGAGCTGAGGTCTCTCGCCTACATTTATGATCGTTCTAAACTTATCTTATATGTACCGATTTTTGACACTACGTTTATCGGAATGAGTAGTGTCTGTTTTAACTTTTGTAAAAGTATCTTCATTATAATACGTTAGCCTTGTACTACAAACACCCAGTCACATTATATTCTTTAATAACACAAGTGTAAGGAAAAGTTATCATAGTTAATAACTACAAAACCGCGTTCAGAATTGAAAACAGAGCACGCGCCGTTTGCGTCATGCAACGATCAAACAGAAAACAATGCTCGGCAAAAATGGCGAGAGCTTTTGTTTGAACTCATATTTTCCTCAATTTAAAATAATTCTTTCGGGAGGTTACTTTATTAAATTTTATGTATAAAAATAAAAGCGGCATGCGATATTCATTCGACAGAATAAAGCTGAATTTGTATAAGACTGTGTGAAAAAGTGAACAAGTGATCCACCCTCCGACGACACCTGTTGCAGCCGCATGGAGCCGCAATTCAACAGACTGATCCTCCAGTAGGGCTTGACATGGGTTGTAATCAAAGCGTACATCTAAGACGTTTCAATCGGTTAACTACTGGAAGGTACAATCCACATTTGAAGGCTAAATGTTGCGGGCATTATTTTGGTGGGCAGCGGGCCGCATCTCCTGGCCATTGTGCCGTTATCTACGCTATTCACAATTCGGCCCACACCACAGATGTGGCACCACAATTTACCATTCGATTCAATACTAAAACAATGAACGTTCAGCCATAGTGCATTGACAAGAAATTGCAAATTTTGGTTTCAATTATAATTTAAATATTAAAGTTAATTGGATTTACTCCAACAGCTAAGTTATTATACAGTACAAAAGAGAAAAAGCTTTGAATTAAATAGAAAAGTGGAAAAAAACTATGACCAAAATTCCTTTAGAAAGCATTTTCTGCGATGCGTGTTCGTAAAATAAGTTCTACAAAATTCAAATATATTTCATGAAGTTTTACATATTATGTAAAACTTCATGAAATATATTATATGTATAATGCCACCAAAAATGAGTCCGATCACAAATACGACAATTAAACCCAAATCTCTCCGTTCACATTACTATAATTAGGGAAACGGAAATGTTGACACGCTTTATATGCGAGGACATTGCATTTTAACATTAATACTGCTGTATATTCACGATGGAATTATTACAAATTAAATTTGTGTAAAAAAATATGTGCGTCTCTCTACGTCCAAACATTCACATACAACTTTTGCTTTAGAAAGAAGCTTTTGACATCAAAAACAAATCACAGACAGTGAAACTAAATTGTTGCTTGCACGTGACCAAACAATAGCATATACTGTGTATTACATGCGATAATTCCTCTACATGTAATTAATTACATAATTAATCTGCCAGGTGTGCGCTGCACGATACGAATACGTCATCTTTTATAGGAATTAGAATGTTTCTCTTTCCATTATGCTCCGTTACTATATTCGTGTTATCATTTATGTTTTTAGACTAATTGTAGATTATAGTATCATTAAATGAACATTTAAATTGTTATAATGCACTTTTATTAAATACTCAAAATATGTTCGCATCCCTCAGTAAGTGCTCGACCTTTTATGTAAACCGAATCGAAAAGTATTGAACGAATTACTTTCAGAAATGGAGGAATCGTCAATCTTGTTTTGACATTATTTTATAATACACATTTGAATGCTATAAAACAAACGTGCGGCTGAAACAACCGTCTGGCAACTCTACAATCGCCTAACTGTTAACCGATGGACTGGAACCTTCCTCTGTACTACGGGGATGATTATAAAATATACTTTGAAACATATTTTAATTGATCAGAACGATCCTCCTAGATGAGAGCGGGCAGCGACCGCGGGATTCGAAGAGTACAAATCTCTACATCTCAGAACTGGTCGGCAGGTGTGCAAGCGCACACGGCCGCACTCCCACGCACACACGCGCACAAACCAGACGCTCTTATGAATGAACCAAAGTACCAACCGGCACAAGAACGCCGCTTTATCATTGATTTATATTAAAAATCAAATAATAATTTGTTGTAGAGAAATACCGTGGATGATGTAATTAAATGTCCGATAATCATCTCGGTTGATGAGTTTGTCGTCTGATTAAACGACATACGCCGCGACGACTCAAGTTTGTGTGTTAAGTATTTGTGTACTTTGAAATACCGAGTTCATTATTTTCACTAAGCGTTTCTCTATGATAGAGTATTAGGTTCTGTTTTATTAAGCGAAGTATGTAATAATATGTTTCTGTATTTTCAACGAATACAGAAAATTACAAGTAAAGTAATTGCTAAACACTCGTTTCTGTTGCAGACATCCCGTCGCAGGTGCCACCCCTGACGCCGGGCACCAACAAGAAGATGGCCGAGGCGCTGAAGGCTACCTTCGCCTCCTGGGAGAAGGAGCAGCTGCGCCTCGGGGTACCTAAAGGTGTGTTATTACTCTTCTATTAGAAAATAATTAAGAGAGGACTCCCAGAAAAGGCGATGTAAGTAGTGGAACTGCGTGCCCATTCATTTGCGTGCAAATTATGTCATCTAAAAATATATATATATCCTTATATATATAAGTATGTATTTGCATTCGCCATAGCACGGAATAAAATTGGCATCAAACAGATAGTGAGTCTCATTTATTTACATGTGAAATGTGGTCTGTATGTACTTAGGTAAATACTATCATGAGTGATGGCATGACCACCACCACTGAAAATAAGAAAATTCGTTCCTGTATTGGCATCACATAAAGACGACAGTGGATCTTTTAAAAACATAAAATAAGTAGAGATTTGGTCTATTTAGGTATTGATTTCGTTTATTTATTCAAAATAATGATATTACATTATGCTTTACGCAGGTAACATTCCTAATTCCATTTCTTAGTTTCGGTTCTGTTCATTTATTGAAAAACATAAAGAGTTCAACAAACCACTAGCACGTAGCTTTCATCGACTACGCTAAAGCTTTTGATACAATCTCTAACTCTACATGAAAAGCCCTGGCTGGCTGCAAAATCCATGTAAAATACTTCAAAGTACTAAAAAAATAACTACAGCAGACTTCCGTTTACTGGAACTTACCAGCAGAAAAAAGAGAAACAAATATACCAATCTGCGGAGGAGTAAGACGAGGAGGTCCTCTGTCGCCAAACCTTTTTCAGCGGCTACAGCTTACTTTTGATAACATACATTGCCAGCAAAGGAATCAGAGCAAATGGGAGGAGGCTAACTAGAGGCTAAGGTTTGTTGACGAGATCTTCATTTTTGCCGACCAGTGACAAACTAGAGGAAATAATAATCACACTGCAGGAGGAGAGCATAAAAGTGGGGTTCATAATGAGAACCAAGATAAAACCAAAATAATGACAGCCATTAGAATACGTAAACAACTTTGTATACCTCGGAAAACAAATATCAATCAGTAACACAAACTAAGAAGACGAAATAGAACGGCGAGTGAACGTTGGATGAAAAAGATACTCCCCCTGCATCTTAAGAAAAAGGTAATGGATACATGTATCCTATCGACTCTGACCTACGGCTGCCAAACATGGACATACAATGCAAAAATAAAACGGTGTATCGAGAAGATAATTCAAGTAGCTGGTAAAAACTGGAGAAGAAAAGCAAAAAATAGAAAAGCATGGAGTGAACTAGAGGAGACTTTACCCTAAATGGGGTTCCAATGACATAGTTTAAGATGAATATGCTATGTAAGGTTGTTGGAAATAAATGGGCCTTATTATTATTATAACTGTTTTAGCATAGATTCGAATTCTCCCTCAATTGAGTCGATTTCAACTAAGTCACGTTAACGTAAACCACCGGCCGTGGTGGGTCATAGAGCACAGATCGGTCGGGTGGGTCAGAGGGTTGTCGTTCAGGATCGGCGGATATGCATGTCTAGTCTGATCCGTGGTTATTCGCACTTCCGCCCATCTCAATAACTCTAAAACTAATTTATGAACATAAAAGGAATTTAAAACTCGCTTAGAATTATTACGGCTTTGTAAACAATTAAAACGGAATGATAAAAGTTAATTATTTCATTGCTGTATTGTTACGTATCAGTTGTTTTTAAACTGAAAATAATTTGCATACTTTAATAAGCAATCGACCTTCCTTAGCTTAAACGCGATTTTTTTTATCTAGTAACATGTTAGATAAGCACTCCACCAGGCCAAGGTTTCCGAGAGACCGAAGCCTAAGTTGTCATTCACAAAGAAGGAGGCTTCTGATTGCTTCTATAAAAAAGGACTTAGCGCAACTCTTCCATCTCATTTCATAATTCCCAATAAGTGGGAACAACCAAGTTTTAATGAAATAAATTAGTTTTTAGCAGAATCGAGTCGCCTGTTTTCTGCTTTTATAGTTGGAACTCTTTGTGACGCACGTGTCCAACAAACAAAGCATTAGTGATATAAGATTTTTTGTCTTAAAATAATCTTTTCTTTATATTTACGTTATAAAATTACGCGTCAGCTCTTAGAACTATCCCTCATTTGGTAACGATAAAAAATGTCCTATAACCTCAAATAAATTATACCATTACTTCTATAAGTATATATAGTTAGTTGTCAATTTCCGGCAAACAGCAAATACTTGTGGAATGATTAGTAAAAGTTTGAAAACGCCTAGTCACCTCATCAGCAGTGCAGAAGCAGCTATAAACGGCTGCCGGCGGTTAAGAGTCGTAATTAACGCAATTATTTGTTATTAGTCCGCTCTTGTCCCGCTTTTCGCTCGGAAAAAGTGAAGCTGCGACCCACACCGCAATCTGAAAATACCACTGCCACTTAACTGCATTTGTGTCGGCCAGCTTTCCACCTTAGCCCGGATTTTGCTCGCTAAATATTCGAGTGATCTTTAACTAATCGGTTGTGCTCGAAAAGCCTCAGGATTGGGTAAACAGTTTGATCATCTTCAGCAATAATAGAAATCACTTAAGCGGTGGAGCCGCGAAGGTCGCGGACTTCCTGCGCGCCGTGAGGCAAGTTCCGGAGTTGGGTAACGGAACGCCTCACTAATCGTTCCTCTTGCCTCATATTGGATACACATTATTTTTCCATTTGCCCTTCAATTGTTCTGTTCCTTTGTTCTGCGATGCAAATTAATGTTTTCGGTTTTAATGAAATTCCTATACTTATTTTGCCCGCTACTGACACCAGATCCTCGCCAATGGAGTGAGGCGGCGGTGGCGGCGTGGCTGCGTTGGGCGGCGCGGGAGTTCTCCTTGGAGGGCGTCGCGTTGCAACAGTTTGCGCGCGCGCAGGGCAAAGACATCTGCGCCATGGGTAGAGAGGAGTTCGTGGCTCGGGCGCCGGCCTTCATGGGAGACATCCTATGGGAACACTTAGAAATACTACAAAAAGGTAAAACTAGTTTAATTTTACTACAATATTACATCGCATCGAATGTCTGGGGCGTTTAAAAAATATTTCATATGTCAGACGTGGAGAAGGATCGGTCGCTGCTAGCCAACGTGCCGCCCAACATGTACGAGAGCAACGTGTGTCTGCCCGAGCTGCCCGACTACGTGCCGCCTCCTGCCCATCACTACAACAATAATAACAACACCGGTACGTATTTATCTAACTTGCTTTACCACAATTGATCGATCAGTGTGGCATCGGGCAACCGTTGCTCGTTCATTAGCATTCTCAAATTGCTTTAACATGCCATAATTGTAATCAGTAGTACTGTCTGCTCATAAAGATATGTGCTTCTTATCTACGGTGGTAAAGTTACTCTCATTAAACTTCCATTGGCGATAACCCGACAATTATTTAATAGTTACGACCCGATAAAACCATATACAACTGTTGGCAATTAACTCTGAACATCATACTGCATTGTAATCGTCAGATTTATTCAATGACTCGGCCGGTCTCGTCCATCTAGAAAAATGACATACATAATAAAAATTCACATCGTTCGGTGGCTGCGCTGTGTCACGTATAAAAGATCATTTCCACGAGATATAAAGCGGAGTTTAGTACGTTGTAAATCATCGCTGCGGGATGTTTTGACTGCGGCCGCGAACGAACAGCTACTGAAATAATAAATTAACTAAGAGACGGGATTTCTTGACATCGCTACCACGGGTGGTCTAACGCTGCATTCATCTAGACGTGTATCAGTTCGACGTGACCTTTCTGAGACACACCAAACATACGGACAGGGTTTAATATACCCGAACTCATACAAGGAAATTAAAACTCATGTTTTAATTTCTGTTCACACACCGCTTCCATGGGGGCTTGGTGTTGCGCCACCTTCTACAACCCCCGAGAAGCGCAACGCGACCTTGGCGCGGTTTTTCCGCTCTCTTTCAGTCCGCGTACTCTTTATGTGTGTGTCATCTTCACATTTCATAACTGGCTTAAGCACACGAGCGTGACTGATGCTTGCTTGTACATGGCTGATTCTCTAATATAATATAATATAATATAATATTTATATATATATAATTTCTGAAAAAAAAAATATAATGTCTGAAAAAGCATCATCAGCTAAGCTCGGTGATCGTGACGTGAAGTTGTTACCTTTTCTGCACTAATCACTAATATCTATTTTATCAAGTGAAAAGTAGTTTTTGAAATATAAAAGTCTTAATTAAAAGAGATAAGATTAAAATATGTTAATGGCATCATATTTTGAAAAATGTTTCGTTATTGCTCCGGTGATGTGAGATCTGAAGTTCCTTTGATCTTTCATATTTATTTAGAAACATTAGGATCATGTTTGTGACAAATTCTCAGATGTATGGTCCGGATCACGTGTTAATTATATTCTGATTAATTTGTTTAAAAATTTGTTAGTTTCTTGTAAAAATCTTTGGCAAATCGCTTTATTTATTTCCAAAGTGAGGCCACCTTCGCTTGACCAGTTTTCGCGGCGGCATTGAAGTCTCCGTGAATGATAAAGACGCTCAAGGTGATGCTCCCCTTCCACGCACCTTCACCGCCCGCTCACAGCCGCACGGGGCAGTCTTCAGCAATTGTTCGGACGCGTTGTTACTTACCATTGGCCGTAACTTACCTACGCTTTGAGAACAAATTTTCTTATAAATAGTTTCATAGAGAATCGAAGTCGAGGAATCGGCTCAGTGCGTGCATACAACTGTGATCAGTGCTAAATATGGCAAAGTTGGATTCCGGCTGAGAGATTATGTTCTTGCATCCGAGCTCCCGCCAGAGGGACTCCAACGATCTGGATCCACTGTTAATATGGCGGGGTGAGTGACAACGGGCGATTGATAGCTCATAGACGCCTATCGGGGTGCGCTACGGCTTTGGTGGATATCGTGCGGCAACTCGAGCGTTAAAAAATAATGCAATCGGTTCGACGACACGAAGGTCAATATGAAAAAATCTCCAAATTAGGCAATACGGTACGAGGATTCGTGCAACGTCCATCCGCGCTGTCGCAAGCCGCGCATCCTCGGCTTGCGCACAAGCAACGCTAATCGCCGGACGTGCGCCGCCGCCGCCGATTGCCCAACCGCTTCTGAGCGAAATGCGGTTTGAACAGAATAAAAGATTCCGAGGAAATACCATACCTACAAATATTTGCAACATTTACAAATTTATTGGAATCTCCATTTGAAGTATTCGCGAGCCGAGCGATCTCCATATTTAATTCAGAGATCGTGAGTCAGATACTCGTTGACCAATCGAGAAAAATTGTATTAGCATACGCGACAGCGAGTAAGACAGAAGTTGGGTAACCCGCGAAACGCCTTGTGCCCTTTTAGCCAACCATTTATCACTCGGCTCCGCCCAGACCACGTCCTGTTCAATTATAATGCACCTTAAGGGACTTTTTTACTTTTTCTTACAATTAAAGAAAAAGCTAGCATTTATACGAACAAAAAATCTTACATAATTAATTCAATTAGCACAAACTAGCAACTAAAACCGCGTATAAGGCAAACCGAAAGGATTTTCAATCCACCTGGCGAACTACGAATATTTGTTTCATAAAAGACATAGACATTAGGCTGTATTTAAATATATGTATCTCATTTCTGTCGGTAAATAAATGTATTTATCGATCTATGTAAACCGTTTCTCGTGAATGGTACAATGGCGAAGCGCGTGCGGCCGTAACGTGATATCAAGGATCTAATATAAGTTACGCGTCACTCGGGCGTCAATGGTAGCCGTCGATAGGAAAATATTGAGCTTTCTTCGATATCAATAAAAAGATACGTGTCACTCGAAGCGGCCACATCCGGGAACCATTGTGCTTCAACTGGCTTCCGGTGCAACCCGATACACTCCTGCGCACGTGCGGACCTTTTCAAATTACGTAAATCGGCACAATGCATGAATTAGAACAGAAAATCAAATTGAAACTACACAAGTTAATAAATTTCTCCTTGCTTTCTTATCTACTACTCTAACCTGACAGCCTTTGAGGATCTACTTTAATATAAAAGGAGACATCTCGATCTAATAATGAAGTAAATGGAACATGTTGATCCATTGTTAAAAAAGGGTCCAAAAACATAATACAGTGTTAACAAGGCAGGCACGAAGGCAACAAGGGCAACTCAAGGGTTGGCAGACGAAAAGAGCAAGGGTGCGGTGTATATTTATATATTTATAGTGCTCACCGGCAGAGCCCTTCAATGAGCTCTTAACGAGAGCCCTCTCGACGCGAGATTCCTTTTTCAGGTGGCCTTGATTCGATTTGTAAAGTGATTGTGGATAATGCAAGTATTCAAATAAAGCGCTGCGCGGGGTCAGCCCAGTCACAAAGGATTTGAATATTCAAAAAAGATCCCTATCGTTCGTATATTATTATTTTCGTCGAAATTAAACGTTCAGTCCCGATAACATTTGATGGATCAATAAAATTTTATTCCCTTTTAATAACAACCGTCGAACCGTAAAAGTTAACTAATCGAAAAGTTATCTACGAGTTATCAATAATCGTTACGTGGACCATTATTTGAGCGTGAAGCCCCCGCCCATGTACTGCAATATACAATAGCTACAACAATAGAACGTCAGTATGGTTCATGGAAGTCTGCAAATAAATACAGTCAGGCAGATAAGAAGTTATCGCTGCCACAGTTAACGCAGTCGTTTTCAGTTGTAATAAGCCGTCGCTCTGAATGCTAATCACTACTTACTTAAACTTTACGTTGCCGGCTTAATATGTGAATAAAGTCCTTGATCCTCGCAAATCTGCCTTTCGTTGAAATTTAAGAAACGTCCATTGTTCGCGAATTACGCAGGTGTTTCAGCTCGCACCTAAATACGTTCGCACACGGCAAGTGTGGGAATTACGTCGAGTGAAGGAGTTTAGAGTAGGCGATGTTCGATATCGGTGTCGGGTTGCAGGGCGGCTTCAGAGCCACAAAGCCCACGGCGGGCCGATTGAAGTGCCGAATTCAATTAATTGCGCTATTTGCAGAGCTCTGCCCATTGAAGGAATCCCTCGCAAAAACAAATAATTGCCGGAGACTTCATATCCGATATTGAGTTGCGCACATTACACTTATAACGAACGATTCGTTTAAATGTAAAGTCGAATTTTGTTCAATCTCTATTGTAGAATGTTCCCGAGAAGTGGGGACTTAACAATACTAAACGTACGCTTGAATTCTAAGAAACAATTAACTAATTACCGAGATATCAGTAACGATACATTGTTATGAATATGCCTTTTTAAAACACAAATCCTTTATTCGTAAAACTATTTACGTATGAGTGCTACATTTTTATTAATGTGATATTAATCCATTTCATGAAGTATTGAAGAGCATTTTTGCGCTGCGTGCCAAAGTCCCAGTTTTTGTAAAACTATATAAATGCCAATATCTTATCGGCCGGGGACGGACGGCGTGGGCGTTGTCCTTCATGGGGACTGAGATATCGCTGTCACAACATGGCTCTGTTGGGACATGCCACTACTGTTTCTGCTGTTATCTACATTGTCATACGGCTTAAACCTGATAAAGGATTTCTACTAAAAAAATATTCACATTTCATTATCACTAGTAAAATAAGTCCTCGGTCCTTCTCTACATTGTGTATACATATTAAATAATTATTAGAAGCGTCTCATCCAGAGCCAAGAGGAATAAATGATAATTGGTAGGGGAAATGACGTCGCAGGCCCGAACACGCTCCAATTTAAAGTACAGGCCACCGCCGTACTGTTAGTGGGTAAGATTTAATGTCCGTCTCAAAGTTATCGAAACCAAGCTAAGGGACATTTTAAATGGACTCAATCACTTTTGTAAGTCTGTTCTTTAAGACCGGATGCGTTCGTATAATTAAAACAAAGGTCATGAAAAAACTTTGGCCATTTATTAAGGCACTCGACGATTAGCATATGACATTTACATAATATCACTATAACTATTGGTAACATTTTTTTTTCTTTTTTATTTAATGCTATAAATTACTTTAAAAAGGGCAATTTAAATGATTTTACAGTGATAATAGCTTTAAAAATCTTTAAATTACCTAGAAAGGTTCAAGCGTTGTCGTGGGTATGTAATTCCTTACCTACAGTTGTGCAATGCGTCGCCTGGCGAACGAGCTGCTTCATATTCGAAGCAGGGCATAATATGCGATTGAAAAGTCTTTTTAAATTTCGACGCCAAAGGAATGAATACGAGTGGACTTTGTGCGATCGGACACCGCCAATATTACTACGCCTTTTACGATCCATATTACGCATTTGCCATACGTAATTCACCCTTTTTTGCTGCCGACATTTGCATTCTTATATCTGACAATAGATAATAGAAATACCTGAGAAGGTAAATGAGTGAATTTTGAGTCGACATAGATTTGAGTTTGACTAAGCTTACTTTACATAAAGTGTTTCAAATGAGGCCATTTCCTTCAAAAGACAATATCCCGTATATGTTTGTTTCCGCCGTACATTTGTTGAGGTATAGAAACCTCATTTCCCTCGTCATTTCCCGCAAAAGCCTCCCTCAATAATTCAATCTCGGCCTGGTTCCATCGTCGCTCTGTAAAACTTGCACTCGCAACTTAATGATGTTATGTTAATTTTATTATAAAACCTTTAAAACGCAAAAATGTTTGATACGATTCACCAAAAATATTTAAATACTAATTGAATTCCCATTATAAATTTTGTTGAAACGAAGTGTGCAAAAAGCTATCTTCCGTCGCGTAGCCGTCTTCGTTCGCTAGACAATGGCGGTCCATATCCGGTAGCAGTCGGCAGCACACGTGCTCAGGTGGGCATTATCCCGAGCTCCCTTGTCCCCGCTTTTGTGACCTTAGAGACCCACCCCTGGTAACTTGACCCGGTTTCAGCACCGCCTCTCCAAACCCTCCCAGTCCCATCCGATTCGTTAATTCTATGACAATATTAGAAATTGATATTTGCGAACATACATCTGTCTCTCGAATTTTACCTGCCTTCGATTTCAAGTATTTCTTTTAAGGGATAGGAAATTAGGTTTCCATTTATAAGCTATGTGCTGGTATTTGTAGAAACGGCTACTGAAGAGACAAATTGAAAAATTGTCGCCTTTCCAAAAAGTAGGACATTCGAGGAATATAGATATTATACATATACATATATATATATATATATATATATATACATATATATATATACATATATATATATCACATAATTCTCCGCGCTGCAAACATTATGACGATGTTCAGCCGCGACTCGTTCCCAAGTGTCGGTCCTCGGTCGTCGGTCGTCACTCAAACAAAACAATAGGCGAGTCAAGGTCATTCGCGTCCAAAGTCATAATCATTACTGTGATTGCAGCTTACTTTGTCATTCACAACATTTATTTATACATTTTAAATTAACCATCAAGTTTATATTTAACTAAGTTTTTGGAGAACAGCTATTCTCTTCTATGGAGCCACGTCATATTTTATAATATTGTGGAAACCAAGTTAAGTTATTATCGATTTTTTCTATAATTTCTACTGAGCCTGAGTAAATACAAAGTAATATTTAAACATTATTTTTTTCCCTTCAGGAATTCTTTTAATTGTGACAATAATAGTTACGTTTATTAATTAAGAGTTATTTTCCTTGAATGATAACGCACAGGAAAAACACTTCTCTCGCGAAACATTCATTAAATTGTAACGTAAACAATTAAGTCACCATTGTTGTAATCAACATTAGAGCGTATGCTAATTTTCACGAGTCTCGATTAGCAAAAAATCAACGGTCGTGCAACAGTTGGTCTCCGTAGCAGGTGGCGTGACAGGTCGCCACTCGGGACGCACACTTGCAGCCGGTCGGGCGAACTCGGCCGTCTTCGGGTGGCAAAATACGCGGCCGCCCTCTCTAGATCCGCCCGAGGCGGAAAGCTCAGTCGACGATTAAGCGCTAAGTGGTACGGTTCGCTCGACGGTCGACGGAGCGCGTGTATTGCTCAACGTAATTAATATTTAGAACGGTGACAACTTTTTCTCGTGCGTTGAATGGTTCAATTTATTTTTTTTTTCAATATATTGTTATTTTCGTTTTAACAAGTGTGATTTAATGAGGCAATCGTAGTGTTACGGCGGTGCGCATCCGCCATGCTGCTAGTAGAGCCGCGAGAAGCCGCCGGGCCTCCCTGCGCGGCACCGATCCATCTCTCCATGTCCGCTGCCGCAAAACTCCACTTTTCAGACTACAGTGCTAAAGTGAAACCTTACGAAAACAGTGAAACGGACAGCAGGTTACACTACGACCAAACGTCAAACGCGGCCAGATTAGGTTACGAACTCCCAGGGAATAATTGCAACAAGTTGCAGTACGAGCATGGCAGGCTTACCTTTGATCCCGCCGTCGAGAGCGTTTGCACTGACCCGTCCTACATATTACCTACAGGTTTGCTTCTCCGCTTAATATTTGTTATTAACACTATGCGGACTGCGGAATACATTCTGCGAGACCGCACTTTATTCGCTTGGCAAAGCGATTAAGTTGTATATATAGAATAATTAATAACTTAGGATTTATAATCACATTACTCATAGACTAGTTAGTTATATACAGAATATTCACAAAGAAGATTTCATAATCCTAGAATGAGTCGAATGTTTCTTTACATAGGTTATGATCACTACTAAGCGCTTATTACACGGCGTCGTCGGTATTGCCCATTCGATTATTGAAGTTGACGAGTCCATTCGTGCGAAGGCATAGAATCCAACTTGTTATGATATCGTCCAGGTAAGAGTCGAGCTTCATTGAGAGCCGTGGCCGGAAGCACTCAGACGGCCATGTTGGATCCGGCGCGGGCGCACCTCGCCGAACTTCCGCCGCGTGAGACGCATAAAAAGCTCGTAGAGTATTGTCTCGTAGCCATAGCTTACATTTGCATACACAAAATACGTGAAAATAATGTGAACACTTCATCTACATACCATTATCGATATTACAATGAGTTGAATCATAACAGAGTTATGTTTCCTTCTCTTGTCCTTCGATAAATTAATTATTATTAGCGTTTCCTCAAGGCGACCGCTTTGATGTATTATACGTATGAGTGTAAAGGCAGAGGAGTATTGCGTCGCCAGTGCCACGTCAGCTTAAATCGGCTAGCGCATAGGTGTTTAACGGTGCAGGTCGACCACCTGAACGTAATCACTTCCGTCCTTTTACGGAAGCAAATCTCAATCGATCAGTTTACGTGCGTGAAATCGCGAATTAGTTTTTCGAATCCGTTAGGTTTTTGCAAATATAGAGACATTCATATATAATTTATGGTAGATCGATGATGTATTATTGCATTATTCAGCAATCAGATATTGCGTATTAAGCTAAAATCTTTTCTTATATTAAAACAAACATTTTTAGTTTGTGTCCCACGGTGATAATAACGGTTCAGTAGTTGATAGTTAATTCTGGTTTCTACGATTCTCACGAATCTATAAATTAATTGCCGACGAAATCCGGTCAGAATAAATATCAATGAAATATGGTAATTAATGTCATCTTTTGCTTTTAACAAGTTTTCCTATTCACTTAACATGATAGGGTAATATCGGTGAGAATTGAATCCATTTATATTTTGTCGCGAAAATAGTTTTCGCATTAAAATAACCGTGGAATAATGAAATGATGTTAGTTAGCGCAAATTATTAAGTTTGCCACCTGTCTAACGCAGCTGGTGCACTGCTGACTGCGGAATGACTTTGACCTCTACTTAGATAGCCTCAATTTACGTACAATAACTTGCACCCCACAAAAAGGATACGTTGTAACATCTACCGTCACAGCTCTGGAAATGACGTCGTGACGCTCATTCGCACTTCCGCCAGCCGACGAGATTAACTCTTGAATCGCCTTCCTGTGCACTTCGTTCTAGTAACTATTTTTTCCTAGAAATTGCACACGTCTTTTAATAGAAACTTGCAATAAGTAGCGTCGGACGGCGAAGCTGGCTGGCTTTATGTCATTGGCACTCGACTCGGCGTCAGTTAGGTAACTCATAATTTAACACAATTACTTTTATGTCTATCTGCCGCGTGACTTTTTATGGCAATAAATGCTATTGACGTCACAATTCCGTGTCACGTCTGGCCATTGATGCGTCCGCGCTACTTCCGTTGTCGTAGCGCCACGACATCCTGCCTCGACACAAGAATTATAGTTCCTTCTTTAAACATATAGCCGTAAAAACCTGGCGATGTAATATAAGTACGTTATATTAATGTAAACAGAATATAATAGCGCCAGCTTTAAATGTTGTCAGCATATGTTTCGAGGAGGGCAAAGTTTTATGGGTTCCCCATGTCATACGCCGCGATCCCCGTACGGCAGGTCCCGCGCTGTTTTTGTAACGACCGACTCGTGCGCAGGTGTCAACACACCTGCCAAACTAACGATTTGAGGCTACATAGCATATAGCACTATCGCAGAATTTACATAGGGGTGAGTCTCAATTCGTACCTAAGACCATTAACTGGAATACCTATATCAAAGGTAATGAAACATTTAAATATACAAATAATTTCTTATCAAACTTGGGATACTAATGCATGCCAAGTACCCATCTCCGTGTGCGTTTGTGTTTTGCCGCTTAACTTTAACTTAACAATTTAACTTGCATCGAGGAAATTAATCATTACTCTTTGCACGTTATTTTTAGACAGAAACAGCGATGCGTTCATTTAATTATTAGCAGCGTAAGACACATTTTATTAGCAATAAATATCGGAGATCTGCCGTTATGATTGCGATGGATCTCGTCCAGGAAACTCGGACGGAGTTCTTTATTTATAAAACAAGTTGAGGTCACGGCTCGAGTTTTTGATTGAAAATTATACGAACAGTTCGTGCTAATAAATGATTTAAAACTCAATGAAAATTCAGCACGTACGAACTCTTCGGACATATTTCGAGTAAAAAATACAATAATTATGTTTGATAGAAATGGCGAAGAATGGCATCCGGCTGGACATTTGTATATTTAACATTTCCTGTCGAATGATGCTCCAATTTTTAAGTTTGATTTAAACTCTCGCGACGACAGCAATTTCCTCTTATTTCGACGTTTTCCCACGTCTCTCTTTTTAATTCTGCCTATTACATGCAACGCACATTTTCAAAATTCCAAACTTATTTTGGGATGGAACTAGACTATTTCCAATTAAGTTATGTATGCTTAATTAAAAAGTTTCATCGTTAATGAGCTGCGTCTGTCAAAATAGCGGCACACGGATGACATCCAGCTATCGTCGGGAGCTCACCTGCGCCGGCGCTCTAAATTAAAAATCATATTCGACTTCCGTTTCAGATTAGGAATTGGCGCAGTGAACTCATTCCTTCTGAGCAAATTACGCAAACCTCATTAATTAAAAAGCAGATGATTTTAAGATGTTTATTAACACCGATTCACCCTCCTATACGGAACAGGACACGATCGCAGAAGGTAAATTAAGACCTAAACTCTCCTGAAAATGGTTGTGATCATGATGATAGTGATATCTAACAGATAATGTTGAAGCCAAATTTTATGAAGAGCTCATTAGAGATAGGGTCATGACTAATTTGGTCGGAGTATTGAGAGCTTTTAGGGCCGCAAAGGACGAACAGCTCGTTCCGCGCCAATAGCCGACGAGCTCGCGACCTTTCGACCTGGCGCGCGGGGCGTGGCCGCGCCTCATTGGCCGCCCCGCCCCGCGCCACCCGCCGCCACGCCCCACCGCCACTTCACGATCTTTGGTATATTAGATAAAACGCTCATTTATGTCATAATTATTTTATATTCAGTCTAATTCCTCTCGTCCACGAAGATTGCGACGTAAGTATATCGCTAATATAATAGATATACATGCGTCGGATCGTACCTTGACATATTATTCTTGTCTCGTGGTGACGTACGACAGGTCAGAGGTCAGTGAAGAGTCCCGCGAGAGTGCTTTGCCTATTCTTAATGTTTTGAAGCAGATTTATGGTCGCTGCGACGACTGCAGGGAATTGTAATGAGCGGCGGCTGCTTCATTAAAATACTCGCGTTCGTCGATTTGACGCCGCAAAGTGATTTGTTTACGTGTCTTTGTTCTTTGCATCGTTAAATCACTTTCATGACGCGTTGAAAGAACATGGGTGTTTTTAAGTTTGTTAGGAATGTTACTTGGAGCGTGAAATATTTGGATGGTTTTTCACGATAGGAGCTTTCACTGCACACAGCTTTAACAGCCGTAATTATTTATTTACCTTATTTTATAGTCACATTTCCAACTTTTTACTTTATTGACAATTTTAAAAATACTAATGTAAAACTTTTACCCGTTCCTGCCTTTTAATAATATGAATCCGTTGATTTTCTAGTCGTGCAAATGTCATATGAATTATCATAATGTGTAATAAGAACACATTTATTTATCATAATGTAATATTAACATATTATCATAATGTGTTTTTTTATAGTTGTAGTCAAAACTTGTGGTCTAAACACACTAAGATTTATCTTTCAAAATGTATTTTGATGAAACTATTTCGCGTTTATGCTCTATAATCTATAGCTATGTGTATGGCGAACTGTTGTAACAATAGATTACAGAGCGTTTGCGTGTCAGGTGAGTGGTGTACCAAAGACCGAGTCTTACGATGGGCAACAACAAAAGCACGCACAGACACCGTGGGAATAACCAACCAAGTCATTATAATTATTAAGTAGGTAGGTACGCTGATTTAAAAAATACCTAGGCTTATGTTATGGAAATTATTCATATTAACCAAAAGGCAGGCAATCTAGTGAGCGAAGACTCGAACATCCATACTGTCGTCGTAGCGTTCATCGCGTACTTTAGATTGCAAGTGACAGTCGACAGATGATAAATAGATTATGTATGAACGGTAATCGTGTGAGTAGTGAGCTGTGACCGGCCGGCCCCGTATAATAATATATGACCGAGCTGATGCAATTATCCAATCACTGGCTGTTCACGCGACGCCGCAATGATTCGAATTGAATTACGAAGGGATTTCGTCTTTACGACCGGCTCTTTGGGATTTCAGTACTTAATAAGTAACTGGCATTGCATACGACATCGGTCCTCAATACGACACATCCCACTTAAGGTTTTTCTATGATAAAAAAAAATAGGCGCAGAGAAGTAGGGAATATCGTTGATTTCTATAGATATAACTGTTAAAGGGACTAATATTGTTTTTATTTATTAGACCATATTCCTTATGCATCGCTATTGCGCAGTGTGTGTCGGTAAAGCGACCCGTGGCAGGCAGCGCAGGCTCTGTTGAGCGCGCGGCCGCAGTCCGCAGAACAAAGGGCGCGCCGTGAACCGCGACCGTCACGGCTCGCTACCCGCGCACACCGTCACCAGTTAACTAACGCAAACCATCACGCACACATCCACACCCGCATCTCTCACCACGTGTCCTTGAACCGGCCGTATGCGAATACATCCCGCAGACGTATCTGATAAAACGTAATCGGTTCCAGGAGGCTACACGACGGGCGGCCCCCGCGACGGCGGCGGTTACTACGGCGAGAGCGGCGGCCCACCCCCGGCGCCCACGGCGTCGTCACCTCTCGAGGAGTTCTACCCCCCGGAGTACCCGCCCCCCGCGGCCCCCGCCCAGCCCTACCTCGACGACTACTATCATCACGCTCATGCGCACACGCAACCCCTCATAGCGCACGAACACAAATACCAGCCACACTCCTACACCAAGCCCTATCCTAGAAGTGAGTAAGAGTTGGGCAATGCTGCACGACCCATCACGAGTCTTGCAGAGAACCGACGATCACTAAGATGGTGTAAATTTTTAACTTTACAATTGGGGTTACAGCGACGGGCGCGCGTTACGGCGAGGTGTACGGTGAGGCGTATCCGGAATACGGAGGCGCGTGCGCAGAGTGGGGCGAATGGGCGAACGAGCAGCATCCGCTGCCCCAAGATAAGCTGCCCTATCCCGCGACCGGACCTTGTTTCACCGGTAAAGAATCCTAATAAATACCCCACTAACCATAAATATTTATACCGCATCGTTGGTCTCTTAATAATAAAAGTTCGGGGCTCGCTCAGCCTGTACGGACACAATCATGCGGTACATCGTAAAGCAAGTTCGGTTCACGTGTGCAGGGTCAGGTCCCATCCAGTTGTGGCAGTTCCTGCTCGAGCTGCTCACGGACAAAAGCTGTCAAGGATTTATCTCATGGACCGGAGACGGCTGGGAGTTCAAGCTCACCGATCCCGATGAGGTGCGTACACTCGACATTTTCATTCTCTTATTCCCTAAACGAGCCGACAGCCGAGAGTAATGTGGTAACGCGTGGCAGGTGGCGCGGCGATGGGGCATCCGCAAGAACAAGCCCAAGATGAACTACGAGAAGTTGTCTCGCGGCCTTCGCTACTACTACGACAAGAACATCATCCACAAGACGGCGGGGAAGCGATACGTCTACCGCTTCGTGTGCGATTTGCAGAGTCTGCTCGGGTGAGGCTTCGGTTCATCGTGACGGCGACGTTCCTGTTTCGTTACGCCGCTAAGAGTACAGAGACCTAACGTGACGCATTGGTTTTGCAGGATTTCGCCAGAGCAGCTGCACGCGATGTACGAGCCCAAGATGGAGAAGAAAGACGACGACTGAGCCCACTCGTCGCACGCCTGACGTCTGACACCTGACGCCTGACACCTGACACGCTGACACACAACATTCGACAACCGACCCGCATCGATAGCCAGCATCGCTTCTTATTTATTCCTCGGACTCGATCGAGGCGATCGGTCGTTTAACGAACAGTTACTCTTCACAGACGAAGTCGGATTTGATCTCATTCGTGAATGTCGCGTGGAGATTCGCGTCGCGAAACCCGTTCACCGCCGTGCCTTAACCCGCGATCGTCGTCAACTCTGCCGAAAGCCGTTTCTGGTATCTCTATCGAATGTGAAATTTATACATAAATAGATAAAATAGTGAAATTCAGCTATCGATTAACAATACTGTAAATATAAGTTAAATTTGTTACTTTATAAAAATTAATTAGCTATTATACTATAGTAGACGATAAGTGTTGTACGTTTGGTTCGCAAATTGTTGCAATGTGCGGTTAAACTGATAAGATATGTGATGGACATAACTAAATTTTATTACTTATCGAAGAGTCCAAAGACCGCGCGAAGCTTTCGTCCGCCGAGAGGCGTCCGATCGATCGCCGGATGACGTCACTTGTCCTGATCTCGTGGTAAGGGATTGTAATGTCTTACTAGTTATGAAATTAATTAGTTTTATTATTTTCAATTTTTATAGCTCCTAGCGTAAACCGAAGATATTTCGATAAGATTATTTTGTAAAGTATTATTCCTCCATCAATATTATACCGAGGTGATTGCTTTTAGTCGTAATTCTCCAAGTTATTACTTTTAAATCAAGGTGCTGAGTGTGTGAGGTGGCTGTTTTTTCCGGCGATGTCTTCCCTTTTATTGTAAATTGTGCGTTAAAACCCCGATGAGATGTTCTAACTACCGATCAGTTAATGTATGTATTGATGGAAGATTTGAATTTAAAAATATATATATTTACGAAAAGGTTGTTGTTTCTTTTCAAACGAGGAAATCAAGTTATAGATTCGTGTTTCGTGCACTACACCCTTACCACGTTACTCACGCCGTTTTTTTCACGAACGGCCTCATTTCGTATGCGATTAATAAGTGAGATGTCAATGCTTTTAATAATATCATTTCCCTTTGCGGTTTCATATATGTAGTTGCATTATATCTTAAATAATGTATAAAACATATTTGTGTTATTATATCTCTTGTTTGGTGGATTCTCTTCCGCTCCAAATAGCAGAAAAAGTTATAAAAAATCGGACAAGTTATCGAATAACAATAAATTATTAATTTCACGAATGCAAATAGCGTGTAGTGCCATCTGTTGACAAAACTACGCATCATATTATATCGAATTCGTGTCAGTTCAAAAATTCAGATCTTGAGGTGAATGAGGATATGCATAATCAGTTTTTGATCTTGATCGAAGACATGTGTTACCGCAACTAAAAATAGAAAAAAAGAGAAAAGAGACCTATTGTGTATACTTCTTTCGCAATGGCAAGCAATGATACATTTCTGTTATGTGTTATGTTACATGACAAAATACAGAAAGACCCGAAACTTTTCAGTGCGGTTCTTGAAAACGTCGTGGGAGTTGGGACTCGAAAACGATGATCAACATAGACGGCCAAAGGCTGACATACTCGTTGATGTCATGGTCTTATTCATGTTCATGGCACTTAGGATATGGGTACCATGGTTAGCCTAAGCTGGAAGTCAGCGAAGGTGAATCGGCCTACAGATGAACTTTCCGAATTAAATACAAGCAACAAAGGGATTAGAAAACAATCACTACCGGAAGATTTCGTAGACCGCTATATTTATGTTGGGCAAAACATGTCACTGGGATGTGAAAGTCAAGAAGTAGTCGAGAGTCGTATTTCGCAGATGGGCAGCATTTGTAGCGAATTAAGAGAAATGCGGGCCCCTCTCCATAGCACTCAAAAAAGACCTTCGATTAGTGCGTCTTGCCTTCGAGCCTGCGGGTCGCGCAGCAGTCGATGAAGCATTGACATCTCACTTATTAATCGCATACAAAATGAGGCCGTTCGTGAAAAAAACGGCGTGAGTAACGTGGTAAGGGTATAGTGCACGAAACGCATGGACAAGAACAAATTGACAACATCGTCAAGGAGATTGATGTGCGGGGTGTACTGGATAGAGATGGATGAGGCCTACGTCCAGAAATAAATAATAATGATAAAAACTCAACACCACATATTGTTTGTAAAAATAAACATATAAACTCTGGCTTAACAGATTTATATCCTTTACTTCACTCGGTCCAGGTCTGAAAGAAAATAAAAACTTGACTTATTAATAAATTTATTTATTTATTTCAAACATACACACATTATCTTTACAGCCAATACGACAATGTGGAGAAAAATTTAATAAAAATATAATAATGTACATAAAAATTAGACACATAATTTACACAATATCGCTACTGTGAATTCACTCTGCGAACATACAAATATGTCGATAGTATCAGAGACAGCATTTAGTAAGCGCAACATCCTGGATAACGGGGATCTGTGCAACAGACTGGTTCTTGCCTTTGGTATTGCAAATAACCTTCGTCGTCGCCGTCGCACATATCCCATCCAACTGTAAGTCCCGTCTGGTTTCCAATTTGTTGTACCCCAGCATCCCTAATACAATAAATTGATACTTAGGTACGCGTCAATTACATATTACCACAATCTTATTGTACTTACGAAAACGTTTCGCGCTATTCTTGTGAGCATCATCTCAACATTATAAAAGGTACAATTCGTAAGCAAAAACGTATAGATGATTAATAATTGTCAAATGATTCCTGCCATATAAATCGCTTCTTGTGCTCTTCCTTCTCTAAAAGGAGCATCCAATTGAACACTGGTCCGAATGGGATTTTGGCAGCTAATGCAGTGTCCGCTAGCGGCTTTTAAGTATGCTTGCTAGCTCAACAGCAGGATAAATTTCTGATTACCTACTAATAAAATCAAAGTGTCAGTTTTATTGCTCACATTACTTTTATTACTCTCTATGCACTTTCGTTTTTAAGTAAGAAAGAGGATTTAACTGTTTGATGTCAGCCTAATAGAGATTTAATTCAAGACTGAAAAACTCTAAATCGTGAAAAGTTTGTCAATAACTCTTAAATGCCATTAAACAATTTTTTGCTAAACAACGGCCTATTCCGGTGCTTTCTTACTTCCAATAACGTTTGCCCTCCCGACATTCATGTTGAGGTTTTTACTTCGCGATCAGAAAGGCGCGACGTCAGCGTTACGCATACTTACGCCCGAACCCAATAATTAATGCTCCTGACATGACATGGATGAGACCGTGACAGTCGATCGATCTCCTATCTGCATCCCAAAAACCAAACCCTACGAAGACAATCCATTTTTGGCGACGGTTAGAATGCAATTTACACTCATATTTGATAATAAATATAAACCAAATAAAATAAATAAATCCGTACAAATAATATTTAAACATACATGTCTATGTTTAAAATATATACTATACATTTTAATTATTTAAAAAACTGGTGTAAGGATATTGACACAGTTGAACTGTCATTTTCATACAAAGGGATCCACATACACTAGCTAGCTTTAGCTTGTATCGACAGATGGCTATTACAATCCATCGATTGGTTACTGGCACACTTTTATCTATATTTGAATTATTAAGATCTTCAAGATCAAGATCATCTATCTTAGATGGTCAAAAATGGATTGAAATAGATAGATCGGTTTTGGGCGTTAGAGAACAAAATGGAAATTGCGCACGAAACGGTATCGCCATTGCTAACGGAAATTACAGGGTGGGTATCAAAGCTGGGCTTTAAACAAAATTATTTTGCGAGAGGCGTGACCCACCAACGCATTCCTATTGGATTTGTATCGAAGTACTGACATGAGCCCGATGTCAACAGCAGCAGAAACTATAAGTATATAGTAAGCTGAGCCTCGCGGTTTCTGTAAGAATTGTGTGTAATGGTGAGAGAATAACTAACCTATTTGTCAATCTCAAAGGCAATCTTGATATTGAACGAGAGCGAACGTCCTACGTTAGTGACAAGGAGTAAGTAATAATTTTTAGGGCCTACTGCAAAAACTTCTACACGAGCGCCTTATATCTTTAATTGTAATCACTAAAAGAGGTCTGTGTTATCTACTTGAAATAAATTATTATTATAACATTTTATATTATTATTATTATAACATTAATACTTATTGCCACAAGGTACAATTACTAATTCTACAAAGTAGATAGAAATTGAATTAACTGTGAAATTCAAAACCGAGAGTGCGAACATTATTTCATTAAGTTTTAATCGGTATGGTTGGAAAGCTTAAACTCTATATACTTAACTATAATAACGTAAACGAGACTATAGTCCAGTATTGCTTGAAAGATCAAATACTACTTATGGTTTAAGATCCGGTTGCAGGATTAGTGCGCTTATCGGTTATTTGCTAAAAACCAAATTTTTATGTATATTTATAACTAAGAGTATATCTGCCAAGTTGCCTATAAAAATTTGGTTGCTAGTATTTTTAGTTATTTTAAAGAAAACATTTCTTTCACTTGCTACTTAAATAAAATATCGTCTGCATGACGGAAATTTTCATATGGATTTAAGAAATCACGGGTTCCGTTGATCAAATCAATGATTGATTCAATTGTTAGTAAAAGCAAATATCATCAAAGGAAATGTCAAGTACTTTGCACAAAAAACACGACTACATTACATACCATTATCAGGACCTTTCCACTTCAAAAAGAGAGATGTCAAGAAGTACTTGGAGAAGCGGGAAGACTCTGATTTTTTTTAAGTAGTATTTTTAAATTCTAAGTATTATTTGTTGTTTTTAATTGTAAAATAAAAAAAGGTTTTTAGCAACCGATGAGCGCACTGTGCCTACAGCCGGATCTCGTACTATTATCCTTCCTTTATGCCATGTTCAATGTTGTTTGCACTTGACAATTGTCATCTAATTTACAACACGAACTAACCTAAAAAGCGTACTTTTTATTTACAACAAATTTGTTAAATCTAAGATTTATGTAAATCATGAAACTCTCAAGAGTGTTGCATGCTCAACATATTGGTTTTATGTTCAAAAAACATTGGTTGATTCAAGGCAAACGTGTACCAATCGACACAGGAGTAGAACAATATCTGAAAGAAAAAGGAATCAAAGTTGAAGATGCCCTTGATTTTATTAAGGAGCCGCAAGTTCACGAAAGGTAAGGTAACGTTTTTGTAACAACCACTAAAATACTCATACTTAATTAATGAGATTAATAATATTTTGATTGTAGAGTTCATATTGTTGGTCCATTTGAACAAACCTTACCACTAGATGAAAATCATCCAAACTTTAAGGAAAGACCATGCTATACTCTTACAAATACGAATGTTCTCCTAGAGGGAATATCTCAAGCTCAAGTTCTTACTAAAACTGTAATTGCTGAAGACAAATTGCCTCCAAGAATAGAAGAGCTAGCTCAATTACCCGCACCAAAGGCTGTTCATGAAGGTGTCAAGAAAGCCATTTTAAGTGCTAATGTATTTGATTGTGAACAGAAAAAACTACCTAAAATTAAAGATTCAGAGAGGCCAGCTTATAATTTTACAAGAATTTTAGGCATAACAGATAGACGGAGAAAGTAAGTGAATGCCAAATTTTAACTTATCTTAATTGTTGTTAATTTCAATTTTTGGTTCTTAATTACATGTTTCTTTTAGTCAAATATTAACAAATAAGTTAATGCACTTAGTTGAAAAAAGCAGTGATGTTGATGTTACTCAAAGTAAATATGTCTTGAATGATATTGAGTATCATACAGTATTTGATAAAGAAAATGAATTGATCCAATTTAAAGATGTTTCTAACATTTTGGTGACAAGCAACAAACCTTTGAAACATGAAATCGATGATAGCAATATACCATTTATTGAAATACCAGACTTGTATCCCATAAAGCACACTATTACTTTACCAAAACAGCACTTTTATGATGCAGTTAGTAAATACCGTAAGTATTTTAACTTTTTTATAGTGTACCTTGAAAAATGTTGATACTTCCTTATTACATGCCCCTCAACTTGTTACTCTCAAAAACTTTATAGAGAAGAACATAATGCAGGCTCCATTTTCAATCTGTCTAATAAAGCTCTCTTTTGAATTAGAAAATTCGATAAAGTTGGAAACTAGTGGTTAGTACCATACATACCTATAAGTTGTCAGAACACATTTTATATTACAATTTAATATTTTAAACCATTTGGGTATAAAATATAAAACCCTTTTTAGAACTGTTGTTTTGAGGAATTTTTGTTAAAATAATTTTTAATATTATTTCAGCAATTACATTAAATATGCCATTGAAACATCCTCACACAACTTGGTTACACTACAATGCAACAGAAGTAAAAAATTTGTATGAGGAACCTGTGACACCAAAACAAGTGCTCGGACGATCACTCACACACACTTTTACTATTGCGTCGTCATTTGCAAAGCAGTTATATGGAGTATGTATAAGTTTTCATTGCTCAAGATTTATTAAGATACATTTTTCATAATTTCATATATTATGTGCTTCCAGGAGGAGATTAAAGATTTGCCTGAGCCCGTGTACGTTAACTGTATTCAAACCGACGGACAGCGCTACCACTTCGGCGTACTGGAATTGAACACTTTAAACGTCGACGGGACGGATGGGACTAAAAATGTCTGGTTCTGCAAAAATGACGTCAAATTATATGATTCCAGCAGATATCTCGGGGGAATGCCGGCATTAGAGAACTATAATCCTGCCGTATACGGTTATATTAATGCATTTTACAACTGTTGAGTAAATAAATAATATTATTAGTCTTATAAATAAATATAGTTCATTTGATTGTTTTATTTTTTGTATCTAAAGAAGAAGAAACAAGAAAAATATAATTTAAATGTATTCACGTATATATCTCATTATATTTACAAGAACATAAACACATTAGTTATCGATTAGAATACACAAGTTTAACACATACCAAAACACTTTGTACAATAAAAGTAAGAATAGATACAAAGATGTAAAGCGGACTCATTCAATTCTCTAAGCTGAACTTCTGCAATCGACGTCTTCTCAGCTCTTCGGCGTCAGCGGCCGGACTCTCGCTGGAAATTCAATTAGTTATAGATATTCAGAAGCCTTTTGTGCTATGAGTGCTGTGTGTGATATGGACATATCAACAAGCCTACCTGAAAGTGTCGCTCGGGAGTTTGTCCGCTTCGTCAAAAGCAAAGTCTTCGAAGCCGTCGGAGGAGCCGGAGGGTCCCGGAGCTGCCTCGAATGACGTGCCGGCGACGGCACTCGCCGTCTCGGCGGGGCTCGGCGCCGGGGCCGGGGCAGGGGTCGGCTCGGAGCGACTGCGCGATAAACCCACGTGAGATAAACACGAAAATCGATGGAGAAACCAATGAGGTACATTCGTAATCCCGAAGCGACTCACTTGACGTCCGTCTGCGTGGCGACGTCGTTGCGGTCGAGCGGCAGGTTGGCGACCACCGACGAGTACTGCTGCATCAGCAGCACCGACGCGTCCAGCATCGCCTGGATCTCGTGCAGCAACTGGAACGAGACCGTCGCGTACGTGAATCGAACGGAAATGTCAATCTGTTTGAAAACGGGAAGTCGACTCACGTGAAGCCGGGCCTCGACGTTCCTCCTCTCGGTGCCCTCCATCCTCTGCAGCTCCTCGGCGGAGAGCGTGGCGAGTGACGCGGGCCGAGGCGGCGGGGCGGGGGGCATGCCCCAGGCCATCATGGCTGCGAATAGTTTAGTCGTCAGTCTTTGGACGTACAGATCGATAACGTTATATTCGACGACGAGCCTCTCGTCCGTCGTACTCACGCGGCGGCGGAACGTTGGGGAAGGGCGGCGGGGGCGCGGCGTGAGGCGCGCGGGGAGCGTTCGGGGCGTGGGGCGCGGGGGCGGCGTGCTGGGCGTGGGGAGCGGCGTCCGCCGCGGGGGCTCGCAGCACGTTGAGGCGGCAGGTGGGGCACGTCTGCTGTCGCTGGAACCAGAGACGAAGGCACGCCGCGTGGAAGATGTGGTTGCACGGAAGCTTCTTGGCACCTGGCGTTGGCAAAGTTATTTTTGTATATTTATTGTTATAGTCTAAAAGCCTAAAACACAAATGTTTTCTAAATGAGACGAACCTCCGTGCATCTCCTCTCGGCAGATGATGCACTCGTTGTCCGCGGCCGCGAGCTCCTCGGCCGTGGCGTCAGGGTACAGGGTGTTCATGTTTCGTATGGCCCGACGCGATAACACCACGTCACTGTACGCTCGCTTAAAACTCCTGAGAGAGAAAAGTCAATACATACAATATATATGTGGTTTAGGTTAGGCCATTAAAGAGAGAGATGGAGGAGATTATTAAAGTAAACATAATCATAAGCATTTTAATTTAGCATGGTTATTAAAAGAAAGGTTTTCAGTACTTGTATACAACCTGTACTAACTTGGGCGCCTTCTAAAGCGCAGTATACAAAGCTACAGGTGTGTTAAAGCATTAAGGAAAATAACAATCAAGAAACTAAAGTGGAAATGGGGGGACACATGGCAAGAGGTACAGAAAAGTGGAGCAAAAAACTGCTTCACTAGTGCCCAAGGTACACCAAACGCAAAAGAGGGATACAACTGAGAAGGTGGATTGACCACATTAAAGAAACGGCAGGTGGTACATGGCAGAGAGTGGCACAGTGCAGAGAGGAATGGCGGGATTTGGAGGAGGCCTTTGCCAAAAAAGGGCACACAGATACACTAGAAGAGGATTAAAATGGAAATTTGTTTAAATTTATATAAAATGTATCTGAATAAAGGCTATTTTTATTATTATTATATAAGCATTTTACATCTTAATTGTTAAATTTAGTATCTGTATATGCCTCCAATACACTATTGACATGACAAGGCACACAATTCGTAGATTTTTTTTTGTAGTAGGAAGTTTACCCAAAGTTAAATGATGAATACTATTGCAACAATGAGAGAAGTCAGACTGATAATGGTTCACAATACGTACAAACACTGACAAGAATTATAAAATTGAAGGCATAACAGCTAAGTAATAAATAAAATTATCAAAAATTTAACCAAAGTGTGTTGTTTGGCCCAATAAAAATATTATGCATGACGGTGAGAGTGCATCAAATTTTTTGATATAAAATCCGTATTTCGAACAGTATCTGTGTTTTAACTCACCTCATGGTCTCGTACATGGGTCTGAAGGCAAAGAGCGGTAGAGTGAATATCCTAACCATGATCACTACAAAGCCAATGTAAAGTAGGACCTTGAAGAAGTTGATTGCTAATTCAGTGTAGAGCAACACTGCGGCCTTACTTTCCCATGGAGCTTCCCAACGCGAGTCTATTGCGTGCAAAATATACTGTAAAATTTAACAAAAAACAGTTTTAGAATTATTATAATCACTATTAACTTGATTAAATTTAAGTAATCAGTACAGAATACCTAATATGGTAAAAACAAAGTTGACTTTCTTATAATAGTTTTTATCTTCAACATTAATCGATAACTACTGATGTAATAATCTTTTACATAATTACCTTTATCAAAATGTTTACTATCATCACCAGTAATATGCTGTATTCAAATCCAAATACAAGTTGAACTGATGGTCCTTTAAGAAGGGTAAACTGGTAAGCGTGATGGATGAAAAAGAAATCAGCTTGTGCCAACAGCAAAAGCAATGTCAAAATCCGGACATGAAACAACCAACCTATGACAGGACTCCTTTCCATCTGAAAATATAATTGTATTAAAGGTCAAAAAATTGCCAATAATCAGTAAAATAAATAATTTTGTTTATAGTTGTATAACAATGATCAACTCACATAATCAACTCGATCTTCAGCCAACCAGTGGAATGCTTTCAAGAATAATAAAACAGTAAACAGCGCTATAAACTTAGGGTTAAAATCATCCCTGAACACAGTGAAAGCTAAACAAGTTTCTGTGATTGCATACCAAGACCTTTCCATTAAATGCTGCAAAACCAGACATAATAATTTTAATAAGAGGTTACAAAGTATATGTGACCCAATCTTCACACAGATCAGGCCACAGTATATACATTTCTATATTTACAAATTTTATTGCCTTATTTATAAATACTAAACACCTAAAATAATTTTAGAACAAATTGTCAAATTATATGAATTCAAAATGGTCAAGATGCTTACAATAGGTTTAGTAAGCACATAAGACAGATTTGTCTAAAATCTTAGCTAGCCATCTAAAAAAAGGCTCTCTAATTACATTAACACACCATTTTATATTGTTCTATAAGTCCATTTCTTAGTGACAATTTAAAAATAAACACAAAAATTGAGGTCATACACTAAAACTTCTCCTTATCCTTAATGAACAATGCATAGGCTTGATGGTGATAGTGTGTTTATTAAATAATAATAAAGCATATTTAAGTGGTTCCCTTAACTTAAATTTCAGTCTTATTACATTAAACTGTCAAAGAAACATCACATGAAATAGATGTGACATGCTCAGATAACAAAATAAAGGGGGGAATAGAAAATGTACAATGTAATTACCTCAAGTTCAGCAGGACGCAGCTGTCCAAAGAAAATTTTCCGAATAATTTTCCCAACTAGAAGAACAAGAATTAATCCTTGTAAATACATGACCTGTAAAAGATAGTCAAAGAGGATGATAGTAGTATAACAACAATATAACGAATATTTATAACATTCAAAATTTCTGAATGCACTTACAGCCATGCTAGGATTTGAGTTAGTGAGATAAACAACGGAAGGGTAAAACTGTTTCTTCTGGTAGTATGCATTGCCGATAACTATAGTTGTAAGTGCAAGACTGATGGCAGCTGCAACTAAGGCCTTCATTTTAACAGTCATTTAAAACATTTATTGAATTCTAACACAGAAAATTTCATAAGAAAGTCTTGGGAAGATTCTAGGCACTCCAAAATCTATTTTTTTTCAACAAACTCATTTTCAAAACATAGTTTCGTATCAATAACTTCAACAAAAAAATAATAATGTTGACCGTTTGACGTGTTCAATCTTTATTTGTGACAAGTAGATGAAATGAATAATTGTATTATCGGAAACATGCACTAAGTGCTAGTTTCTGTAGTAGTTCCTGGTAATTTTCAAACTTGGATTACATCATCAAAATAATTATATTTACTATAAAAAAACTGTTATGCTATAAAAATGAAATTAATTGAACTTTTAAACGATATAATTAAATTTAAAATAAGAATTTTCATTTAACACTGTGTCAGTGAATTGTCAGTTTAATGGAAACAACAAAGCAGAAGTTAGTGCTACAAGATTGTAAAATTTGCTAAACATTATTTATTAAATATACGTAAATAATATGGCGAAGCGGCGGGGTTTAGTCAAGATGCTTTAACAGTCGAAAACTAAATTTGTATGAAGATCACATGTGAAAAATTTTGTTTTCGACTTTCTACATAAATCACTGTTAACTGTTAAGGGCCAGTTTTTTTATCCGTAGTTAAAAGTCGTACAACCATTTGTTACTTTAACTATAGTTAAATGACTGTTATTTGTGCTTGAAAAGTTTTAAGTGTCAAATTAATCTAAATATATGTGAGGAACATACATGTATACTAACCACAATAAAGACCTGTATAGTAATTTTATTTTGGGAGTACATTGTCTAATTTACTCCCAAATTAACTTAAAAATTATAAATTAGTCTTATTTAACTAATAAATAATATTGTAAATTTTATTTTAAAAGAGTAACTGTGGAGCTTCTTGCCCATTCTTCTCCATATGAAACTACCTTTTGGAAGCGACAACTAGAATCTTCTTTATTCAAAAGTGTCATTTTATGGGGTCCAATTGGAATAAATGATTTGTTTTCAAGCCCACCAAAAATCCTTGCTGTATAAAGAGGAGGCGCACCAAAAAACAATGCCGATGATGGATGAAAGGCAAAATAAATATTTGGAGCAACAAGAAGAGTTGAATCAAATTAAGGTGAAATGCAAGAAGACACAATTAGGTAGAAAATATTAAATTGCTGTTTTAGGGTTTCATGTACATTTTGTATTGTTTTTATTAACAAAAATTGTTTGTTTCAATGTTATAATTAAACAGTTTAAAGTCTTTTCGACTAAGCCCTCGGTCTAAAAACTTTAGCCAACCTGGAAAATGTGTATTAAAAAAAAGTATTCAAGCTTCAGATTATGACAGTTGACAACTCAGAAATAAATAAATATGTTCTAAAATCACAATCAAGATGGATTCTGTTGACTGTTGTAGTTATTTGTTGTTGCAGTTAATGACGAAGCAGCAATGTCTAAATAGTCTATGAACGTAACATTCTATTAGGATAAATAAGTGTTACGACAAATTTAATTTATAATTAATTTGCTGTAATAAATAAAACCAGTCAAAACTTATTTACAAAAGAATAAGCTTGTTGCCGCGCAATCAAATTTTATTTTGTGCCAGTTTCGTTTATTACATTTCATTGAAGTGCTGGTTGTGTTGTAAACCGTTTTAATTTTATTATTGTGCAGATTATATTATGTATATATATATCAATAAATATTTAATACAATATAGAGTCATAAAATCAGTCTAATGGTTATAATTATTTTCACTTTCAAGAAAAATGGTAAACATTAAAGTATTCTATATGAATGTCTTTAAATCTCTTATATTAAAAAAAATATCTTACTAGTTTGTGTACTTCAGCAGGGTGATGATCCACCTTACCTTCCAGTGGGAACTGATGTTAGTGCTAAGTATAAAGGTGCATTTTGTGAAGCAAAGGTAAAGAAAGTGGTACGCAACATTAAGTGCAAGGTAAGTTTGTACAATACTTAACATATAATTATATACCTAATTTAACTAAAACTACCATGTGCCAACTTGGGCATTATTTGACTCATGCTCCAAATGGTGAAAAGCTATTTTACAAGATATATGTGTATACCAGAAATACACTTCAAAGAAAGAACTATCATACATCAAACTAAAAGCTCCATACCCTGCATAACATCATCTCTGATCTTGACTACTCTAGCAGACATCAGTGTTAAAAGAAATTGCCCTCCATGGACCTTCTGTGCCAGGGGGCAAAGAATGCATGTCAACCTATAGTGCCAAACACTGTGAGGTGTGCACAGTACCTAATTACAGTAATTTGTATCTTATTTACTCTAAAAGTGTATCAATAATTTAATTTTAATTTGCACCTTCATTGTACTTTAAGTTCTTTGAGGGAGGTAAACATAGGAATGTAGTATTGTATGTCAGATTCCAAACAGATAGTAGAGTTGAAAATTGAAAGTGATCATGTGATTCAACTGAATAAATGAATTGACTTGAAATGATGTTTTACTTTTATGGAAAGGAAAGAATAGGCTGTGGTGAATTGCTCACTGCAGGACAATTACATTTTCAGGGAGTGATATTTCACCAGCCACTGCAACACTCCAAATAATACTAACTTAACCCTAGGTCCATAAACATTACAATAACATGTAAATGAATTTCTTAATAACATTGACTCATGAAAGAAATTTTTTCATCATTAACATTTTCAAATATTTGTTTATAATAGGTAACTCTTAAAGCTGGAGGAATTGCTACCGTTAACGACGATGTTATAAAAGGAACCTTGAGAGTTGGCAGTACTGTAGAAATAAAGCAGGATCCTAAGAAAGACCCCATTGAAGCTGTCATTACTAAAATACAGGATTGTAGCCAGTACACTGTTGGTATGTTGTTATTCATTGAATTTAATTTTGCTACAAGTTTATTCTACTAGCTGGCGTTCGGCTAAAACATTGTCTAGCCTTCAATAACGGATATTTGAGAATTCAAATGAAAATAGTTGTAGAAATTTTATAATAAACAATCCGTTACAGTATTCGACGATGGCGATATCACGACATTACGTAGATCGGCTTTGTGCCTCAAGAGCGGAAGGCATTTCAACGAGAGCGAGACCCTGGATCAACTGCCCCTCACGCATCCGGAGCACTTTTCCACGCCCGTCATTGCCGGCAGACGCGGGCGCAGAGGCAGGGCACAGTGAGTAGAGCCTTTCTTTTGTCTATATCATTTTAATTCTTTTTAAACTCCACAAATCCTCAAAGATCCGATGAGAGCGAAGGCGAAGGGAGCTCGCGTCGCACGAAGGCGGACAGCGCGGAGAGGGAGCCTCACGTCGGCCGAGTGGTCCTCGTGGAGTCAGCCAGCGCAACGGAGCGGAGGCGACCCCACCAGCCGGCCTTCCCGGCACTCGTGGTCGCGCCGACCGCTCAGATCAAGGTCAAAGAGGACTACCTCGTGAGGTCCTTCAAAGACGGCAGATAGTAAGTTCTCTACGCCTTCGCGCGTCAGTAGCTCCGGCGCCGAATGACGAACGATTCCCTCAGCTACACCGTTCCGAAGAAAGAGGCGCGCGAGTTCCGCAAGGGCGGCGCCCCTCCGGAGTGGAGCGGCGTGGAGGCGGCGCTGCAGTACCTCGACGACGGAGTGCTGCCGCCGCACTGGGACCGCGACTCTCTTTTCGACGAGCCCCGGAACACGTCCGACGACGTACGTATCGGTTCCTCCATCGTCGGCGACCGTCCGTCGGACCTTCTCCGGTGACCTCTTCTGGACCGTTTCAGAGCTCGGACGACGAGCCTCGCGAGGAGAAGGACCACTTCGTGGCGCAGCTCTACAAGTTCATGGACGACCGCGGGACTCCGCTCAATCGCAATCCCACCATCGCCAACAGAGACATCGACCTTTACCGACTCTTCCGAGTGCGTCAATGGTTTCCATTTTCCACCCGCGACGCACCCTCGTCCCCTCGGGCGATGGTGCGACTCTATTTCCGTTTTTAGGTGGTGCAGAAGCTGGGAGGCTACAATCGGGTCACCAACCAAAATCAATGGAAGACTATAGCCGATAAAATGGGCTTTCACCCTGTCACCACGAGCATCACCAACTTGTGTAAGCAAGCCTACAAGAAGTGAGTCGCGCGAAACCTTCGACGAGCACGCCCGCAGAACTCGCCCGCAAATACAGCACCTTCTATCGTTCACTCCCCAGGTTCCTTCACAGCTTCGAGGATTTCTATCGCAAGTTGGGCGTGACTCTGGTGGCGCACCCTCGCGGCGCTCGGACGCCTCCAGCCGGACGCTCACTTATCCGAGACCGTGACAAGCAGCCGCCCGCTGCCGCCGCCTCTGCCGCACCCGCCACGCCCACTCCCACGCCCACGCCCGCGCCCACGCCTTTGGCCGCCGCCTCCACTACCACCTCCGTCTCCTGCGCCTCCACCGTGAGTAGAACCTGTCGATAATGTCGCGGTTGACGTTTCTACGCATCTTTCTCATCGTCCGAAAATTACAGAGATCATGCACGATTACATAGAGTCCATAAAAAATAATTGTTCATGTTTAACTGTATTAAGTTAAGAAGGCATACACTCAGTATTCGTGTATAAGGTTCACTTCAATATATTACAGCGCGGGAGAGACAAGGATTCGGACAAGAGCGAAACGGAGAGGAGCGACAAGAGCGAAAAGAGCGAGAAGGAGGAGAAGATAGAGAAGTCCCGGGTGAGCGACGAGGACGACAGCGCCGACAACCAGCCGCTGGCTCCGCGCTGCGCCACGCCCAAGTTAGTGTACCCCGATCGCACGAACCAGACGCCCGTGCCCGCTTTATTAACCTTTCGCATCGTAATACTCAGGTCTGAAAAGGAGAAGGAGAAAGACAAGAGTTGGCCCGCGAGCGAAGAGAGAGTTCCGGTTAAGTCTAGATCCCTCTCGAAGACGAGGAGCCTCCCTCCCGCCAAGAGCGAGTCGCACGAGAAGCGCCTCCCAAAGAGGAGGCCCCTGTCCTCGAAGCGTACGTGAGGTCTCATTGTATTAATGCTAACCGCGCGGGGCCCATTCGAAATACCAGTCGGTGGTCTTCCGAATGAGCCCGCGGATAACCGTATAAAAGTGTTCGTGTCGGCCACAGTGAACGAAGGCGGCGGCTCCATCTCTCGAGGCTCGCGAAGACCTCACGTGTCCACCGACAGCGACAGTTCCGGCCGGGCTTCGAGGTGATCATATCTTCCACCAGCCGTGCTAGGGGGCTCGTCGACGGGCGTCGATGTTGACGAACGCGCTCTTGTCGCAGGTGCGGGCTCGGGAAGAAGACGCCGAGTCGACGGAGTCAGAGCGCCAACTCGGCGAGCAGCGGCAACACCGTCGCCTCCGACGGCGGCAAACGACCGCGAAAGAGGAAGTCCACCGAGTCAGTGCGCGTCGGCCGTCCTCCGGCTCCCTCCGCGCGCCGCTCCCGGCTTCTCACGGACGGTTGTCGTTTCAGGCCGTCCGCGAGCGAGCCGGTCGGGAGATCGGGGAGTTCCAACGTCAAGGCGCAAGTGGGCGACAGGCTCAAAGTGTACTACGGCCCCGCCCAGTCGGAATCGAAGGTAACGCCGACGCACGCGAGCCGCTCTCGCGCCGCCGTCTCTGTCCGGCGATTATTCAATGTTCCCATCGACGCTTCCGACCAGGTGACCTACGAGGCGAAGGTGATCGAGGTGTCCCGCGGCGGACTCCTGCGCGTGCACTACACGGGTTGGAACACACGCTACGACGAGTGGATCAAGCCCCGACGCATCGCGCTCAACGTCTCGCAGCTCGAGGCCGAGAAGGTCGCAACTTCGTTCTCTTCGTCCGGTTTCTGTTCCCCTTCTGAAACTCATCGAGCGGTCGTTTTCTGTTGTAGGGGACGAGTGTCGGCAGACGAGCGAGGAGCAAGCGACCGGAAGGTCTCGCGACGCAGGTTTCGGGCAAATCCGTTCGGTCGGACAGCGACAGCGACTCGGACGCCGACGCGGACTCGAAGGGGCCGCCGAAGAAGCCGGACGGCAAAACCAGCCCGAAGAGTACGTCCGCTTCAGTGTTCTCGCCGGAACCTTTCGTGTTCGACGCCTAACCGTTTATTATTTTTCGTTTACTCTTTCAGCTCCGACGCAATCGAAGGAAGCAAAGGCCGGCGGCGACGGCTCCGGGAAACCTCGGAAGAGGCCTGGCCGAGCGGTGTCCACTCCGTCGGCCTCCTCTCCGCCCAAGAAGCCGCGTGCCGACACGCCTCATTCAAACCAGGGACGCCAAGGCAGGGATTACGATCTTAACGAGATACGGTCCGAACTCAAAGGGCTTCAAACCGTGAAACAGGAGCCGGAGGAGGCGATCGACGGCGAGCTCGTCCCGGTCGATCGGTCGGATGCGGAACCCGCCGCGGCGCCCACGACGTCCGCCGAGGGGACCCGGTCGGACGGACAGACCGAAGACGTCTACGAGTTTAAAGAGCCCGAGCCGTTCGAACTCGAGTTGCACGATGAGAAGAAAAAGAGAACTCATCGAATCTTTGACGATATTTCGCCCACGAAGTACGCTTCGACGCTGTCCAAATCTCTCAGCGAAGAGATATCCGAAGATCCTTCGAGACCCCGACCCGTGTTCGGGTCCCCTTCGCCATCGCCTTCGTCAATCGGAGACTTTGTCCCCTCTCGCGACCCCCCGGAGCGGCGGAGCCCCGAGGGAGACTCCAAAGACGGGTCGTTCTCCCTGGACGACGACTCTCTTCCCGGCGAAGGAAGTTCGGGGCCCGTTTTCGAAGGATTCACTCCCGCTAAGAACCAAGAGACGTATTCCAAAAAAAATAAAGTTCCTAAAATGCGAGAGATGATTGACGACTCCCCGGAGAGTCCGGCCGATGACGAGCGGTCGTCGGAAGACGAGAGCGAGGTTACCGTCAAGGAAGAGAAGCGTTCGCCCAGCCCGGCGATCTCGACGCCCGTCGTCACGAATATGGCCGAACCCATCAAGGAAGACCCCGGCGAGGGAGAACCTGAGCCAAGTGAGGATGTCAAGGATGCGATTACTCTTCTAGAGGAGTTGCCGCCTCTCGAGTCTATACCGATGCCTCCCGACACTCCGCCCCCGCAGGGCGAGCTCCAAATCACCGGAGCCTCGCCGAAAGAAAACGTCGAACGGACTGAAGATAATGAGAAAATAAGAGCCGAAGAAATAAACCTTTCGTCGATTCCGCTTCCCGAAGCCGAACCGAAAACACCGCCCAGGGTAAAGATAGAGAAACTCGAACCCATCCCCGCACCGGCCGAGCTCGACGCTCCTGCGAGCCCGATCGACACCGAGGAAGACAAATCGGAACCCGACAGTCCCGCGCGGATCGACGTCCTACCGGAACCTCCTCCCGGGTTCCTGTTGCAATCTGAGGGACCCAAAATCGCCGAGAAACTACTAAAAGCCATCAACAGCGCCAAACGCCTGTCCACGTCCCCGCCCCCAGCGGAGGACCGTCCCGACACTCCCGAGAGGGACCATTCCTCCGTCAAAAAGTTAGACGGAGACGAGTCGCCCGTTCTCGCCGAGCCGAGGACGTTCGCTCTCAAACTAGAATCGCTCAAGCCCCCGGCCCGGCTCGAGGTCGCCAAGAGATCGAGTCCCGCGGAAGCGAAAGACTCCATATTCGGCGAGCCGGCCGAAGCGGCGGACGCGAAACGGGAAGCCGCAGATATCAAAAAGCTGAAGCCCAAAGAATCGCCGCTCTCACCGCCCTCGCTTCCCTCGCTGCAGAGCGCCCCGAGCGCCCTCGAGAGGCGGAAGAGCGCGGCCGATTTGCCGCTCGGCGCGGGGAAGAACAACAAGGTGCTCAGCGACACTATTCAAAAACTATCCAGTCAAATCAACCAATCGGCGTCGGCGGCCGCTCCGCCTCCGCAGCCCTTCCGGCCCGAAGAAGACGGAAGCGACTCCACGGATTCGGACGACTCCGACAGAAGGTTCGTAGCGTCGGCTCGCTCCGTCCGGCGCTCGGGCGGCGCGAACCGCCATTCAGGGACTGATTTTATTTATTTATTTATTAAGTTTACAGCATCATACATACATATGACGAAATCTACTGATTATTTTATAAAATCTTCCATCTAATATGTACGACAAATTTATATTATTTAAACATAGGTTTTGCTAAAAATAGGATTAAAAAAAAATACAATTAAAAACATAAACAAGATAAGACACAATAAAATAAAATAAAATTACCAAGAATGTTGGTACTTAAAGTAGAAAAAGAAATCATCAGCAAAACAGCGAATTAGGTTTGAGAAAGGCACCCAACAATGCTTTTTCTAAAACCGATCAGCCCACTACCGAATATATCCAGCTCCGGATAAGCTGTGTTCAATCCGTTACTGATTTCGCGCAGGTTGATCATCGACAGGGCGGCCGACGAGCGGGCCGGGCCCCACGCCGGCAAGTCGGCGGGCGAGTGGAGCGCCGGCCAGACGCTGCTCATGCTGGAGGACGCCTGCAAGAACCAGCGCAAGCACGGTAGGCAACGGAACTGTGGAATCCCGTCTCCCTGTCTCGACCGCGCCCCGTTCACCCTCTCGCTCTCCGTCACAGGCGCCAACGTGGTGGTGGCCGGCGGCGGCCGCGGCGCGGCGCCGGAGGACGACGGCAGCCTATCACTGCTGCTGTGCGAGGAGACCATTCCGGGCTCCCCGGCGCCCGACGTCGAACCGGCGCCCTCGCGAAACCCCGCGCCGCACACGCCCTTCGCCTGTGCGCCGCAGCATCATCACCGGGACGCCCCCGGGGGCCCGGGCGTCTTCGCCGGGGCGGCTCGCGTCGCGTCGGGCGACCGGCGGCGCGACTCCGGTGAAGCGCGGCGGGTCGAGGCCGACGCGGCCCGAGACGACGACCGAGCCGACGGCTGGCCGAGGAGGCACGCTCTGATCGACAACACTCCGCCCACCACGCCCGACAGCAGTCTGGACCTGTCGCCGCCCAGGTATTTCGACCTTTCAGTGACGCGGAGTCGGGCTCCTCGTTCGCGGTTAACGCGTCCCTTCCTCTCCGCAGAGAGCGACGCACGTCGGAGCGAGACGGCCCCGCGGAGCGCAAGGACGAGGAGGAGGACGGCCGAGCGCCGCCCGACGGAGACAGACCGACCGGTGAGTGCCGGCGCTTCGGAGCGACCGCGCAACGAACGAACGATCTATCTAACGGAACGTGTCCACAGCGAGCGGACGGGCGCGGCTGACGTCGGAGAGCTCGAGCGGCGGACGCGGCAGGGGCCGGCGCCCCCGCAGGGACACGGACGACCACCACCCGCTCAAGTACGACTTCTACGTGGATCTCGGTGAGTTCCCCGCGACTCGGCCGGGTCGACGTCCGAGCGTCCGACCTCCGATAACGTCTCCTCTTTCCCGCAGACCCCTCCTGGGACTCTCGGTCGCGCATCAAACTGCTGACGACGAGGATGTCGGATCTCCGGAAGGCGTACCACTCCGTCAAGGTAGACCGTCGTTCGAACCGAATCTCCCACGCGATGGTACCGTTTCACAAACTAACGTATTGCTCTTTTCCAAGGCCGAGTTGGCGGCCATCGATCGCCGGAGAAAGAAATTGAGACGCAAAGAGAGAGAGGGTGAGTTTTCGAATTTATCATTTTCGCGGCGGACGCCGGCCTCTACCATTGTCCGTCTGGTGTTTCAGCCGTGAAAGCCGCCAAGGCGGCGTGCTCGTGACGGGTGCGGCTTCTCTCCGCCACGATCGTTGCAGAATAGTGCGGCCTTCGTTCGCGGGTGCGTCGGCAGCCGGACTCGACCGACCGGTGTTTCGTTCGTTCGTATGTCTAAAGAGAAAAATGCACTTTAAATATGTACGAAGGAACATGTACATATTTAAGTTAAAATTATGTATGACTCCATGTTTTAGAAATTTACTTAATAAAGCGTTTGCACAATATTTTCTTCTCCCGTCTCTCGTTTTTCATCTAACGAATCGTTCATTAACTGCGCAAATGCGCCGCTCGACCTGAAATTCATTTATCTCTTACTCTGATGATGCCTGCTTACATCTCACGTAAAGTATATTCCGCGCGAATTCCAATTGAAAGTTCCGCGGTGATATCGTGATTTATAAGGGACAAACAACAAAAAACAAACAAAAGACGTGCTTAATATATATATGTGTTTTATTTTTTTCTATCTATGTTTCTTTCTGATGACTTGTGTTAGGAGCGTTTTTACTACGACCGAATATTGCAATTTTAATCAGTTTAGGTTCGTCTTGATTTTTTTGATATCAGGTTGCTTCGCCTAATGCTTTGACTTGCGTCCGTTGACACTTTGTAGAGTTACGATTTTCGGAAAGAGATCCGATGGCAAACCACATTTCTCTAACTTTAAAACCAATAAGATGATATTTATTTCCTGAAATATACAAATAAATTAAACACAGGTGCAATGAAACAACAAGCTTTGTTTCATCCAGCGCAATGTCAGAACAAGAGGCAAAGCGAAAAGAGAAAGCGGCCGAGCACTCGCGGGCGCTCGGGCGGTAGCGAGCGTTTCATCAAAATATTCTCGTATCGCGCCCGTGCCTCGCTACTCAGCCACACGCCACTGTGACTGACTAACTATAGTTTTGTACATTTCTATAAAATAATGCAGGTTTATAAAAACCTACATGTACCACGTTGATCAAATAAAACAGTCTAAATACAGTTGGATATATTTTTTTATTCCAAACAACTTTGTTACACTTTACAAAAAATACATAAAACATATCGGTTGTCGAGAAGATTCAGATTTCTTCCTAACACCAGTTTTTAGAAGTGTTTGAAAGTTTTTTCGAATTTCCACGAAATATAGATGGATGACGAAGGCTTGAATTTTTGCTGCTATTGGTCTAAGTCCTAAATGATCCTAATCCTTGGGATTGATTTGCTACAGTTCAAACAATTTGTATTAAAAACTTGGCGATTGAAAAGTTTCTTGCCAGTTCTTCTTACCCGCTCTACGCCCTTGACTTGCGAAGTGGTAGTAAATGTAAATATACAAGAAATTTAAAAATGTTCTGCACCTAAAAGGGCTAAATTTCACCCATTTGAGGACATTATTATATAATGCTACGTAGTTTTTATGTTTTACCTGCAAAAAGATAAATCTTAAAATTTACATTGTAATTTATACAAAAATTTCAATATCACGAACAATTTTTTTTAATTTTATCGAAATATCTTTATTTTATTCTTTAGCTGGAAAAAATAAAATGTTATCTTTACTTGTGCCTTTTTTACAGTTTGTGTTGAAATGAACTTAAATATCACTCGCCGTTTTACCACTTTTAATGTCAATGAGGTCAACACTTAATAAAATGTATGTATAGACTCAGATGCTCAGACTAGTATTGAAATTAAAAATTTGCCCGGCAAAAAAAAATTGTAATCTCTGTCATGTCAAAAATGGTAGCTGCCAGAAATGGCCTGACTTCACGTAATTAAATATCAGAGATGTATATCTCACTTTTAGTAATACTTGGAATAAAAGATGTCTCTACATTTTGTTTAGCCTAAGAAGAGCTGAGAGAAACTGTTTTAATTGGCGCTGATATTTTTTTTGTGAAGATAGAATATTCTTAAAAATTTTAACAATAGGTACCTATATCAGAACATATTTTAAAGTTTTCCTCCACATTTCACAAACATAGCCGTAGATCAGTTTTTAGGTAATGTTAAATATACTCTTTTTTGGAAAGGCATACGACAAAATCAACAAAATCCCTAGTGATATACAAATATTGTCAATAAATAAATTTAAATCGTACATTAAAGTAAAACTGCTTGCTAAGGCCTATTATAATATAAATGAATACTTAAACGACCATAGTGCTTGGATATGAATTGCTTCAGTATAAAGAGGTAACGCGACTGAATCTCTCGGCTGCATTTTCAGACTATGGGGCGATCGTCATTTATGATTTTTTTACATGTTAAGTGGGAAAAACCGTGATTCATGTGGTATCAAATTATTTCAGTATAATTAGTATTATTACTATTTTCTTGTGTAGCCAAGTCCACATTTCAAGGATCGTTATGCTCACTTATATGGCATTGCTTGTGGCGGCGTCTATGCGTCGGGTTGTCTCTCTCCCTAAAATATGGCGAGGGGGCCGATTGCTGGCCATGCGTCATACTCGTGAATGGGTGCTACTTGTGGTGACTGGTCGTACTTGAATTCGTGTATGCGGTGATATTAGTTGTTTATAGTACGTATTTGCGTGTTGTTCTCACGAGTATGTAATTGCGTGCTCCTATTTCACCATGCCTCCTGCTGATAGAGGACAAATCTTGCCAGATGGTATAGATATTTCTTGAGGGTGCTTTATTTATTTACAAACACAAGCCAAAATTATCATACATACAAAAATATAAAAAACGGTGTCGTCCCTATAGCATGTGGACACGACCAGCAAAATCAAGTACAACAGTGTTAATACAAACAACCATAAAATTAAAAACACAAAGATGTCGTAAATAAGGGTTGTAGATGGTATACAGATTGAAAGTATTTTCAGAATAAATCGCATATTTCTTGGCCACCATTCCCTGTTTAGAACTTTTATTATGAAGATGCCTCAATATCACAAGATATGAATAAAATAATTAAATACAACAAAATTTGTGGTGCAGCACAAAACATCAGGCGAAAATAACAGACTATACGCAATTGCGTTCAAATAAAAATTGTGTTTTATCACTAACACTAGTCTGAAATAAACTTTTTCTTTTTGTAACAGATTTTTCTTCTTTCCATTAAACGACAACTTTATAACCTTAAAATTTGTACAGTCCCTTGAGCGTCGTAGAGTTCACAGTGTATTTTGTTTACAAGATGAAAGTTCAGACAAAAAATGTTTTTTTTCTTTTTCATCAAAATTAAATTAAATTGCTCGACAGAAGCAGAGAAAGGAGTTCTGTCTGTGAAATGAGTTGCGAGTTGAAATTACGGATTATCAGATCACCGAGGCAGCTCGCCAATAATAAAAACACAACAGTATATATTATGTCACCTATTTATTGAAATAACTTGAAAAATATTAGTGAACTATTTCTATATCTTAATACTAACCCGTAAACCTATATTACGAACGTATTCTATCTTAAAAGTTCATAACAAGGGAGGGAAGTCCGAACTTAGTTAGGACCGCGTCAGTAGTCGACCGAAACCACAAGACTGAACTTTTTTGGTCGACTTGAACGTTTGTCAGGTAGGGGTGAAGAGATTTTTACTGCTTAATATTTATGCAGAAATGACTCCACTATTTCACACTAAAGAAAGAAACACGTCAGTCAGTGGTGGCGACGCCGATTGACTTCTTTCGTCGTCGTGAAATGTTTAATTGTAATTCGTCAGTTATCTCGGGCTAGAAGGAAGCGTTGTCGCGGTCGCTAATAGTAGTTGGGGTACTGGGGCCAAGGAGCATGTGGCTGGTAGCCGGCGGGCGGCTGCTGGTAGCCCCAGGGCGGCTGGTAGGACTGCGCGTAGGACTGGTCGTACTGGGCCGCTGCGCCCGCGCCCCCGTAGTAGGCGCCGCTCGTAGTCGTCGCGCTCGTCGCGACCGCGGCGCCGTCCTTCTTCTTGCCGTCCGCCGCGGCCGACGACTGCTGCGCGGGCGTCGCCTCGTGCTTGTCCTTGCGGGTCCTCTTGCGCAGATGTCGATCGAGCGCCCTTGCGTGCCGATGGGCGGCCCGGGCGCTGGCGGCTCCCCCCAGCTCCTCGGCTAGCTCCCGCCAGCGCCACGCGAAGCGGGCGCAAGTCTCCGGGTCGGCGCCCTCTCGCTTCTCGTAAGAGCGGACCAGTTCTGCGGGAGTAGTGAGTTTAAGTCGGAAAATTCGTCATACCAAAGGAGCCGTCTTCCTAACCTGAAATCCGACCGTGCCTAACCTTCCAATTGTTCGTAAGGCGTGTCCGGACAGTGCACGGCGAGGTCCAGCCTCTGCAGATGCAGCCTAGCGTTGAGAGGATCGCGTTCCACGGCGTCGTCCAACGCCTTCCGAGCGGCCGCCGGGTCCCTCTTCACGTGTGTCAGGAACCGGGCGTACTTCACGGAGAGGGCCGAAGCCACCGCCTTGGTCTTGGCGGCGGCGATGTAGCCCTCGTATAGGCGGACGCATCTGTCGTAATCGCCTCGACGCCGCTCCAGGTTGATCCGCCTGCCGAAGGAGACGGAGCGTCAGTTCGGGCGAAACTGAAGGGCGAGGCCCGGGCCCGTTTGTCGGCCTACCTGTAATGGATTTGCACGAGTTGCGGGCAGCTTTTCTCGATGCGATCAAGGATCTCGGCGGCGCGGGCGGGGTGGCCGTGCGCCTCCTCGAAGTGCGCCCAGTGCAGGTGCAGCTCGGGCTTGTCGTGATGGTGCACGGTGCAGGCCCTCTCCAGGACTTCGCGCTCCAGCGACACCAATTCGGGGGCGCCCTCCGACTTCTCTTCCAGGAACTTGATCAACTGGCGGAAATAGATGACTTCAGAAGTTCTTGTCTATCGAAAGGCGCTTCGGCTTAGGGGAACACCTTTACACAAACGCCTCACCCTCATCCAAAACTCTTCGTATAGAGCGCAGGCGATGAGACACCGCTCGTGAAGCACCAGCGCCCTCTCGAAGGAGCCGTGCTGCTTCTCCCACTCCAGATAGGCCTTCCAGTTCTTCAACTGGCACCGCTCCAGCGGCTTCACGTGGAAGTATGGACGTTTTATCTAAAAATTTCATGACAAATACAATAAGAAAAGGGCGCGTTATTCTTTTCGTCTCACCGTATCGAATCTTTAAAGAAACCCCTCACCCCCTCCTCGAAGGTCCAGCGAGCGGCCACTTCTTCACCGGTGCTCTTGTGCACCTTCCTCCGAGCTGCGATGACGCGCTCTTTAATCGCCTGCGCCTCTTCTTCGGATGCCTGTCGGGCGGAGTGATTCATCAGTCAGGTTCGGTCGACAGATCAAACAAGAAATGCGAAGTAAATGCAAAAGTCGGCGTAACACGTACGACGTGGTCAACGGGTTCGTCCTCCCCCGGAGGCAGGTCCACGGCCGGCGCCCGGCCGCCGCCCTCTCGCACCTCGGCCCGCAGACGCACGAGCTCCTCGCGGCTCACCACGCCCGCCACGGGCTCCGACATCACGTGCTCCTGGAAACTGACCGACGGAGGTTAGGCCGGAACCGGGCTCCCCACCGGCGAGAAGGGAGTTCCCACTCACTTGTCAAAATGAGATGTGTATCCGAGCGTCGGGGTCTTGAGCAGGCGATCGTAGATCTCGGTGACGTTCAGGGCCGATCCGTTTTCGGCTTCCCACTTGATGTAGGACTCCCACAGCCTGTCGGACCGGAATTCTAAGCCGCAGGCCTCTGGAAGAGTTACGTTTCGTGATCATCGCGTCACATTTATTAGTGCATGTCCGCTTTGAACGGCCTTGAGCAAACTCACCTACGGCGCGTTCGTACTGCGCGCGAATGTAGGCGTGGTCCTCTTGTCTAGTGCTTTTGATATGATTGAGATAGTGTATCCAGAGGTCCACCGACAGAGGGATGGCTCTGAGCCCCCTTTCCAATACCTGAAAGCGCAGAAAGCGTTAGAACGCGGCGGGGGGGGCGAGCGCCGAGAGCGCGCGAGAAGCAAGGGATTATTCAATAGCATTCAATCGAATTGACAATATAATTTTGTATTGTGAAGACACCTGATCGCACCTGGCCGTGGCTGCCCGTCGCCGTCTCCCTCAGAGGCCGACCGGCGGCGGACCCGATCTAGGACCTGTCGCTCCGCGCTAGTGCCGTGAATTATTAGCTTAACTTAAGTCATTCAATTCATGTTCAAAACTTAAATATTTGACACGGTACAACAGTATTTCAATCGAGTACACGACTTAAATAAACGTATAAACACCAGTAAATACAATATCAAAGCACCACCAGCACCACAACACCAGTCACTAATCTACGTCTAACGGTACGGAACGGTTACGGAAACTCTTCGACGGATACTCTTACTGCCTTTGGCCTCGTTGCACTGTTGGGAAAAAAAAGCAGTTGCACATTGTGTTACGACTCAAATTATTCAAAAACTGTTAAGTCATATCGATTCTATTAAGTATTTCGAGAGGAGTCGCGGGTGGGTACTCACCTCGAGGCATTTCTTTTTATTTCCTTTACGCTTTTCGTAATCGGCGTATTTCCTCCAGTAGCCGTAGCAATACGGATAATGTGAGAGAAACGCGTCGTACGCCTCGCGGGCGGCCTCCGCGTCGCTCTGAAACAACACGAGATAGTCATCGCCCGATCCGTATACGCGGCGTCCCCTCGGCTTCCTTTGCCCTTCGTCAGCTGGCCCTTGCCTATCCACACGACATTCAGTTCTCGTCGCTTCACGAAGCTTAGAGATTAGCAAAAACGGTCATCATTTTAAACTTTCTCGGAAATACTATATGTAATAACCCAATTGCGCGATATACGAGGCCCTTTGGCCTGAAGTCTAGAGATGTTTCTGATCATAAGTCGCAACCGATGGCCGTCGTCAGTTTTACTATTGCAAGGTAAAACTCCTTCCTACACTCGTCCACTTAAATTTAGTAGTAGTTCTTATGTATATAAAAATAAAATCAAGATTAATTTTGGCAGAAATGCGAACGCCTCAAATGCGATATGGTTTTTAAAATAAAAACGTTTAGTTTTGAAAAGTATGTTCTTCGTTTAAACGACATTGAACCCAAAGGTGTGACTCACCTCTTGGTCGACATACTGCAATAAATAAGTCCAGCCAGTGAAATCAGTGGGATCATCGTTAACTACTTTCCAATACTTGTCCAGTTCTGGCAGCACTTTCTTCTTGGGCTTTTCGTCTATTGAAGATCTCTTTTCGGCAGGAATTGGTTTGCTCTCCCCATTCTAAAAATAAATATATAACAGTCGACTAGAATGTCATTCTTTCTAGACTGGTACTTGTAAAATGTCTATAAACCTTAGCGACTGCTTGTTTCTTTTCCGATGTTGGAGATTCTGGATCATAATCTCCTTCTTCATCTGGCTTTCTCTTACGAGTTGTTTCTTTTTTTGATGCTGGCAATTCATCTTCAGAAACCACCTGAAACAAAATTCTAAATTGTTATCATTACCAAGTAACATTACATTAGTTGCTATCATCATGAGATCATGAGAGATTATACTGATATGATTCAAAGTAATAATCAAGAAAATGTCGTCACTTCAGTGTCAGCAGGAAGTTCAGCTGGCTTAGGGCCTGGTAGTTCATCATCGGACACATTTTCCGCATCTTTAATGCTTGGCTTTTGCACAACTGGTAATTCATCTTCTGAAACCACTTCTGTTTCCTCTGCACCACCAATCTAAAATAATAACAGTATATAGCCCTGGCTTGTTTTTGTATAAATATAATTACACTACTATACAAATAAATATTGGAAAAGAAACAAAAAAAGAATACAGATTTTAATAAGTCTAAAGTCTGTAAAGGTAAGGGTTAATTAATTTTGTATAATTACTTTAGAACTCCCATCCTCATCTTGCACAACTGTCTTCATTTGTTTAACTTTTTCCTGTTGTTTTCCTTCATCTTCTGGCTGTGCTGACTTTTCTGATTTTGGTTTATCTTTAGAACTATTCACAGAATTTTTACTCGCAGAACCAGTTTCGTGGAGTTCTTCTTGCTAAAAATGATAATAAATAACATAAAGATAGCAGAATTATAATGGAATAAGACAAAACAACCTTATAATTTCAATAGATATCAACTTATAAATATACAAGAAGTTATAAAACCAATATGGATGTATGGTATCCATCTATGGGCTTGCACCAGCAATACTAATGTTGAAATTACACTAGGATTCCAAACTAGGGTACTCTCAAGACACAGTAGATCCTTGTCTGCATACTTAAAATAAAAAAAACGTCAACAAAGAAATAAGGAAAAATGTCAACCAGTTTCTTGGGCTAGTGGCTAGTTGGGCTCAAGACAGGAGCAAATGTTTTCAGTTATTGTACTTAGCAACCATAAGTTTAATGCAAATAAGATTGAAAAATGTTGTAATAAATAAGTCAACTTTAAATAATGTAAAAGACAATAAATGTAGAAGGCATTAGACTAGTAACAGTTTATTAGCTTACATAAGACTAGATTACAGAAGAATAAGTTTTAAAAAAATATAAACATTTTGATATATTTTTCATATATTTTTTTTATTTCATAGTGAAGTAAAAAAATAAGTCTGAATAAAAGTAGTAACGCTAAAAACCCTAATTTCTAGATAAGCTGGTTCAATAAGAAAATCATACCAGCAGCTTTAAAGTAACAAAAAACTATGTATGTATCAATTAATGTTATACTTATACACTTACAAAGGAAACAATTACAAATTTATACCTTAGATTGTGATCCAACTACATCAGTATCATAAGCCTCTGGGACATCATTTGGAGTGATTGAGATGACATCTTCATTAGTACTATGTACAGTTTTTGCATTCTGATTACTACTTTCAGTTTTATCACAACCTTTAGAGTTATTTTCACTGTTTTCAACATCATTTATTTCCATACTCTCATGAACTGGATACTCACCATTAGACATTTCATTATCATTTTGCTTAGAATCACTTTCACTGTAGTCATTAAGTTTAAAAGCATCACTTAAACGGGAATCGGCATCCAGAGAATCAGTAGGAAAATTAACTGCCATGTCTCCTACATCAAAAGAATCTGTGTTGTAACCCTCAGCGTTGTTTTCTAGATAATCGCCTACACTACCGGCAGACAATTCAACTGCATTAAGAAACCCCTGGTTTGATACTGATGACTCGTCAACGGCAGCATCAACGCCGCTAAATTCTCCATCTGTGAGCAAATGTGAGAGTCCGTTCGAGTTTTCATTTATCAAGGGACTTTCATCTGTTTCCATGGGGTTTTCTGATAAACATTTCTGCAAACAAATTACCATGAATGTCAAAATACTAAAACAGCTTTTAAATAGAAATTTCTATAACCTCAAAAAATATTATTTACACACCTGTAAATCTGAACTCGCGTCATCTTCCATTTTGCTTTTGTCTTGTTAATTCACAGTTAGGCCAGCACACTTATAAACAATGTAACCTATTTACAAAATAAATTATTGACAAACAGACAGATTATCTGAGAATGAACTCAATTTTAAGACATATAATATACAATATACATCAGTCATCGATATATGTTTAAGTTTGATGTTAGTCAAACAGTAGCATCAATTCTATCATCTATGTACCTTAGGCTATAATATTCTATATTCTATAGCAAATGGGACAGGGACCACTGTAATTATTTACTGATTACTTAACTAAATATAAAGAAAGAATGGTTAAAAAATATAATAATACATATTACTAGGTCATTTATTTACTAAATCACTTAGTAAGTAAATGACCTAGTTATATAATATTTTTTAATAATTTAACTTACTTTTTTTTATAATACAGATTATATGTAAATGTGTAAAATGCACCCGCATAACTACGATACTATATTATGATTAATTCATATTTGAAGATAATTCTCATACCGAGTGTACCATACATTTTATGGGTAACTCGATAATAAGGGATATTTGTAAGTTGGTGTTAGAGAGAACATTTTGTAAGAGTTGGCATCACTGACCATAAGTTACTATACTAAATTACTAACCTGTCCCATTTCCCTGTCATTTCCGAAATTATAAATCTGCTATTGAAATGTTTAAAAGAAAACTATGCCGTATCGTTTGCATGGGTTTCTGGTCACTGTGGTATATCTGGAAACAAGAAAGCCGACCGTATAGCCCATTGGCTATACGGTCGCCTCATTAGGCGGTGGAGAATGGAGATGTAGATATTTTTGGAAACTATGCGCATGACTTAATGGCTCTTTCCAGGATTTATCTCAGGAATTCCTGGACTGAACCAGGATTCAGGATTCAGATCCCAGTGGATCAAGATATTTCAAAAGGTCGCGATTATCATGCAATTCAACCTTCTATACCGATTAAGTCCTGGTTTTGGAGATTGAGATTCGGTAAAAGAGTTACAACAATACTGTCAAGTATGCGACTGGGACATGTCTGCACCCCAGCTCATCTTGCTAAGTTTAATATTATTGACAACCCTATGTGCGAATGTTGATATGCTGAGGCTGGTTTGAACCACATCATGTTTGTTTGTTCTCGGCGCGACCGGTCAGATCTTCTCGAAGGTCTCATTTCCCTTCAAACTCCTTTCTCTTCATCCATATCCTGTTCACTTGTAACAATAGACCCACATGTATATAAACTTTTAGCAGCTTTTATCTTAAGTAATGAAATAATAATTTATACCCTATGAATGTGTATATATACAGGGTGTACCAAAAGTCGACGTCAAGTCGAAATTTTCTCATAGGTAATGCCACACCAGTTATCAGAAAAATTTAAAAAAAAAAATTAAGTCATGTATTTTTGAAGTTATGGAAATTTTCCTTTTATTCCAGAAAATGTACACCATGTGACAGTTTTTTCATTCCTGTTGTTACAAATATTTAGTTTTTGCCAATTTTTTTTCTCTTACGTCATCCCGAATAGTGCTTTATGTAACCTATGATTCTAAACCCTGTGCCGATCACTCCAACTTGTAGGAAAATGTCATTTTATACCGTACCAAGTTTTCAAAATTAATTTTTCGCACTAGTTCAACTGATCGTCCTGAAAAAAAAATGTACCACTCCAGTTTGGCAAGCAGTTTTAATAAGGTTTCTAACGTGGTATAACACTTACTTCATTATTTCTTAGAGCGGCCATAAAAAAAATTTTGTTAAACAAAGTCTGTTTTTAAAAATTTCTCTGGAATTACAAAAAACGATTCTAGCAGACCCAAAACGTTCCTAATGACCACAGCGTGGTTTAAATAAGATGGAGAGAGACATTCCAAAAAATGTGAGCGAGACAGATAGTGACGCTTATGACATACGGACGCAAATAAGTAAAAAAGGACAGTTTCTTTTTTATGATTAGATTTATTACTTTTTTATAAAAGATGTTCAAATTCCCGTCCTTCAGCTGCAATACAAGCTCGACATCTCCTTAAAAAAGATCGTGAAATGAAGCGGGCAAATCGTCCATTATTCACAAATTCTACTGCTTCCGCTATTCTCTGTCTAAGCTCTTCTACATTTTGATATCGACTTGGAATAGACTTTTTCCTTTACTGCTCCCCAGTAAAAAAAATCAAGAGGATTTAAATCGGGTGATCGGGCGGGCGTAGCCATGGTATGGTACAAATACACAATAACACGTAAGTCCAGGGAAAAGTAAAGGTCGTCGTAGATCACAAATGTAAAATCCAAATCACAAGCAAACAAGTCCGTAAACGAAGGAGCGTTGCGTAGTGCGTACTGACCCGTAGTGCGTGTGTCAATAGCAATAAGTAGCGTCACTATCTGTCTCGCTCACACTTTACGCCATCTTATTTAAACCACGCTGTGGTTATTAGGAACGCTTTGGGTACACTAGAATCGTTTTTTGTAATTTCAGAGAAATTTTTAAAAACAGACTTTGTTTAACAAAAAAATTTTTATGGCCGATCTAAGAAATAATGAAGTAAGTGTTATATCACGCTAGAATCCTTATTCAATGCGCGAACTTTTAAAGCTGCTTGCCAAACTGGAGTGGTACATTTTTTTTTTCAGGACGATCAGTTGAACTAGTGCGAAAAATTAATTTTGAAAACTTGGTACGGTATAAAATGACATTTTCCTACAAGTTGGAGTGATCGGCACAGGGTTTAGAATCATAGGTTACATAAAGCACTATTCGGGATGACGTAAGAGAAAAAAAATTAGCAAAAACTAAATATTTGTAACAACAGGAATGAAAAAACTGTCACATGGTGTACATTTTCTGGAATAAAAGGAAAATTTCCATAACTTCAAAAATACATGATTAAATTTTTTTTAAATTTTTCTGATAACTGGTGTGGCATTACCTATGAGAAAATTTCGACTTGACGTCGACTTTTGGGACACCCCGTATATAAATATCTTTTCTTACACTCCTTTTTTATCTATCTCTATAAGAATTGATCTTTTATTTAATTTATTATCTTCCATTTCTTAATTCCGTTCCATCCGATAATTGTTTTTTTTTACCCGTTTCCCTGGGCCACAATGCACAAACCATGCGGGCCGTGAATTAAAAAAAAACCTGTCCCATCACTGATCACAGTCATCTGTCAGTTCTTACTTAGAAATTAGAATTAACCACAAAAGTTTCTTACCTAAAATTTTAAGCGTTTTACGTTTATAACATGTAAATAGGGACTTCACAAAAAAAGTATAAACTCGCCGTCGTTGACGTTTTCACTTTTAAAAATGTGGGGATTGCGTGCTTTTCTAAATAAAAATGCTGTTGTAGAACAAGCTTCATTTTTCCAACAAATAAGAGTGAGCATATTTTTTTATAATAATTATGATGCATCTTAACCTTCATAATATTACTCTTAATCTTATAATTGACAGAACACGTTCATTCTTAAGCGACGATGGCCACCACCGCTTCACAAAAAGAATGGAAGAGTACCAAAATTAAAAGCAAGGCATTTTGTTTATGATTTAATTGAAGATACAAATGTTAATAAAAAACCTGATTTAAAAGTAATATTAAATCAATTTGTTGATGGTAAGTAATAGTTATGAGCACTGTAAACTTAAACACACATGTCAATAATATTAGTTGTGTGCACATATTTTGTTATAATGAACAAAGTTCAAGTATTATGCACCACCCAATATGGGTTCATATTGAGTGGTGCTACCACTTCAGAATAATGTAGCATACATGTAGACAAAAATTCCTGTAGTTTCAGAAAATCACTTTGTGTGAAGAATTTATATTTAAATATATAATTTCAGGTGCTGGCAATGTTGGCGATATATTAACTTTGCGTCCTAATGTTGCATATAAAGAATTTTTACTTCCTGGTCTTGCTGTTTACGCAACACCTGACAACTTACAAAAGTACAAAGCTGCTGAAAACAAATCAAGGGAATCATCTGATTTTAGTTCCCCTTATGTGCAAAGAGTATTTTTTTTTATATTAACATCTTATACTATATTTATGCTATATCCAAATTTTATTTTAAAACTTATTATTTCAGACAATTAACTGTTTATCTCAAACAGTTTTACAAATAACTATGAATAAGACTACACCATGGAAACTTGAGTCTTGGCATATTAAAACATCATTGCGCAAAGCCGGTTATATAGTACCTGAAGAAGCTATTATAATGCCTCCAAAGGAAATCACAGGACCAGATTTATCTTTACAAGAAAAGGAGTTTTTCATTACAGTTAAAGTAGGTTAGCCTTAATGTGACACATTATTTAGATTGTTCCTCTTAATTAAAATCTATCTGTATGTTATTAATTCCAGATAAATAATACAGAAGAAGTAAATGTAAGATGCCGCATCCACCATTGGGCAACAGGTTTAGAGAGACTGCCTTGGGAAGAGTTTCATTGGAAAAAACCTTTAGAGGCTCTTATTCCAGAACAAGCTGAAATTTTAAAAAGAATGCCTCTACCTCAATGAGAGCATTTAACCATTAGGGTTCTTCACAGGTCATAAATTATAGTGAAAAAAAATTTCTTTTTATTCAGCATGAAGCTGGTGAACATCTTAAAGTATTAGGATGCACTTCACTGTTTACTTAAGCTTTAAAAGTTGGGAGTAAATAATAAACATCTTAAATACTGCTAATAGTATAATTTTTGTAATAAAAAGAAAGTTTAGTAGTGTGCATAAGTAAATCTCAAACTCTTCCTTTTTATGAGTAATCCCAGAGAAGAAGGTAGGCCAACACATTATTAAATTCTGGAAAAAAAACCATGAATGAATATATGACACACTATAGCCTGAAACCTAGTTAGTACTAGGTTCTCAAATGCTAGGGCTAATTGCAAGTACTGAGCCTCAAAATTACCACCCTTTCACTTAGAATTTAATTTGTAGAATTGCGCGCAGGAGGCATATACCATAAACAGCATTGAGTTAGAAAAATGCTTTAATAGTCCCTCATTGTAGCCTTAAGATTTATAATTACTAGAATTAATTATAAAATTCTTAAAGAAAAGAATGAATTTAAAGCATGTTCATTTAGAAGATTGACTATGTTAAAATGCTTGTACAACTCTACAAACACTAAGTTAAAGGCAAATTATTGTGCTTGGTCAAATTAAAAAAAGGTTTCTTATAGAATCTCTGGTTGAACTGTCTGCATCTGGTATAGTTAGGATCTCAAAAGCCTTAAGAATATAACAAAAACTTATCTGAACTGAATGAAAATGGGGGCTGGAGGGTTTTTGCACCCCCTCGGTGTATATAACCTTTTATTTACTTTGCTTCGATTAAATCAAATTAAGATTGTCATATTTTTAAATCTCAAAATCTACATAAGGTAATCAGATTGTCAATAGGGAACTAAAAAAATAAAAATGGTATAAATGTATACGAAATAAACAGCAGTTACCCTCACCAATTACCAAAGTAAAAGTGAGTACTAATTACCTATAACTGAAATGCTAACTACCAACACTGGCAATAAGCATCATGCAATGGCCTCAATAGTATGTTATGATTTATCACCTGACAAAAGATGTCTTCACTCACCACGGACGACAGACGTGTCACTTCTGGTAACTTTTGTGGGTAATATCACTTCATGAAACTCACTGGAATGCTTTAAACTGGCAGTTTGAGTACATTCCAGTTGAATTTTATGAACGCTATCGACATTTAACGGGCTAAGACTATCTTGATCGTTCACCGTTTCATCAACTTTTTCCAAGGAATGTTGGATTGCGTTGTTTTCTATTTCTACTGCGGTTTGACCTTCGTGGGCCTCTACATTGCTTGGATATTGAATGACACCCTCCGACTCTTTGGCTTCGTCACAGGCAACTTGTTCCCTGACTGAGTCCATATCTTCGCTGAGTTTACTGCTACTAGTATTGCTCGGCGGTGTAACGGAATGAATGGCATCTTCACGCTTTAATTGTTTCCGGCGTTCGACGATATCGTAACTAGCGTGTGAAGACAGTAAATGGAGGCTTTCGTCCATAGATAAATCCATGGAAGTCGTGAAACTCTCGTCTCTCTCTGGGAAATTATCTTTTTCAGGGACAATGTGAATATTTAAAACAGTTTTCGTCTTTTGTAGATCGTTATTTTTTTCCAAGGACGTCCCAGAAAAGTCTTTAGAATCTATCATGGACTCTGTAGAAGAAGGGGTTTTGTTAAAGTTTAATTTATTTCTAACTAGAAACCCCCTTATATGCGCCTGAATAATTGTCGCTGCACTTGACAAAGTAGAAGAATCATCTGTGGATAATGACAACGATTTCTCCTCGTTAACAGTTTGAAGTACGGTGTCCATTCTGCTGATTCCTCGACGTTCTTTATTAGTCATATTAATATTATTCTGAAAATAAAGTAGGTATATTTACAAAGTGCGACAGTCCTCTTTTTAAATTGAATTAGAAAAACGTTAATAAGAGCAGCCTCTTGCAGTTTCTGTGGTATACACTAAGTAACTTCGAAGAGGCAAGTAAAATACATGTGCCCTCTAAAGTAAACATTAGAAAAGAATACGTGACTGTATATTTTTTTCTAAAAAAAAGCTCTGCGTAAAATAAAAAAACATACAAGTCGGCGTTAAATAACTAGTTCCGTTTACCTCCAAATCGTTCTCTTCAATAAAAAGATTGATGTCCACGTTTGTGGCATCATCTAAGCTGGTAGTTTTACTTTTGAAAAGGAAAGTTCGAAAAACTTTCTGAATCGTTATAGCTGCCGTTTCCAGATCCATCTGGTGATGAGCTCCTACGACACTAGACGCAGCATCTCGTTCATGGCATACATTTTCCGCTTCTTCAGAGAAGTTAAGGCCTTCGAAATTATCCTCTCGAGCGAATCCACCGTCATCCGGAGAAAGAGGAAACTCTTTAGGTATTTTTGGTTCCAAGTCAATATTTTCAATGGTTCCTGACGACGCGCTATAATCTGGACTCGTCAAGTTATGATGAATTTTTAAATCTGTTGAACACAATTCTTCATCTAAAACGTTTGTGTTTTCAATAACGGTAGGGCTTACAACTACCGCACCTTTGGTCAATTGCATTCCGGAGACATCTGACGTACATTCATTTTCATGTTCAATAAATGTATTATTTTTGGAATTACTATTTTCAAGTTCGAGCTCACGACATTCGCCAGACACAATGTTCGGATATGTTATATTATTATCAAATAATTCCCGAGTTATTTCTTCTCGACGAGACGTATATGCGGGGAGATTATGCTGAACCATCTCGCGTTTCGCAACCGAAGCATCTTCCGTATCATCATTCACAACGTCGTGAGCGGGCCGCGTCTCGTTGTCTTCTAGAAATGCTTGATGATTTTTTTCATAACATTTGCGCCGCTGTTTAGCTCTTTCCCTTATTATATTTTGAGCTTTTGCTATTTTCTGTTGCAAAGACGTGGCTTTTTTTTGCTCTAGAAAGATACAGTAACTTCAAAGTTCACAAAGTAAATTAAATTTAAAACATTATAATATGGCACTCACGTCTGTCGTCACGGATCTGCAGCAGTTTCTGCACGTGGTCCGCACAAAACTCATAAATATTGGATGGGTTATTTCTCAAAACGTCCTCGCTCAGCCCCTCCATTAACTTCAGCAGGCCGGGTGGCATTTTCGGGACGGGAGCTGTATACACTCGAGATCTGCGGTAATTCATTTTGAACTAACGCAGAGACAACTCCAGTTCCAGTCTTACAAGACGTGCGGAGCCTTCGCCCGAGCGGAACGTTGTTTGCGTTCGGTAGTCTAGGTGACGTAACCGGCTCGAACGATGATGACCCGATATTGATTTTTCTTGATCGTTAAGGTCAACAGACGACGTCTCGCGAAGGTCGAGAGCCGGGGGCCGACGAAGGGCAAATAAACAATGGTGTGATGTGGATGACCAAACCTTCCGGCCCCCGTCCACTATAATGTTGCAAGTCCACTACGCATCGCACGATTCCAGCTCTACTAGGATCGAACCGAACGTTTCGCAAATAAAAAACTAAGATGGGTGAAAATGTCTCGTGTATTTGGCGAAGGGAAACAGCAAGAGGTCAGCGGAGAGAGGCGGAGAGGCGAGTGGAGGCGCTTGACAGGCCGCGCGAGCGATCCGCGTACGCGCTCAAAGAATCCCCCGTTTGTGTGAGTCAACTTTTTTATTTCCATACTGTGTACTATAATAGTAATTTATATATAAGATCATATAATTTTTGCAATGTTAATACATTTTACATAACAGACATCTCCATAGTGTACATACATACATACGCGGTAGCTCGCCGTGGCCGGGCGCGTGCCGGACGTACAGAGGCGCCGACGCGAGCGACGATAGAAATTAGCGGCTACAGCAATATCATACAAATTAATGACTATTCCCTTACAAAATATCGGATCTACCGTAGCATTGTTCTACTCCGACGCGACGGCCGAGTCGGCGGGGCACCTCTGTACTCGCCGCGCCATCGATTCATAATAAATAAATGCCTATTTATGCCTATTTACACTATGTATCTATACAAAACGATAGGACGACGAAATTACATTTGAATTCAGCATTCGGCTTCTAACACGACGCGAGTTCGAAGAGCGCTATTTTATCTTTTTGTACAATCGGAACAAATCGGAACAAATCGGAACGAATCGGAACGAATCGGAACAGACGCGATACAACTTTAACTTAATTAAACAATTTAACAATATTAAAAATCCTAAATAGTCTAGTATCCTAGGGTCGAATATAAAAGGCCTCCCGCGGCCCGAGGCGGAGCAGCGGCGCATCACTTGGCGCGCTTGGCGCCGAGCTGCAGCTCGCCCAGCCGCTTCCACAGCTCGTCGCGCTCCTTCTCGCGCTTCTTCTCTCTGGAAGCAGAACACAATCGCGTGAGAAGGTGCTCGATCTCGGCGACGAGGGAACGCAGGAAAACGATCGTCCACTCACTTCTGCCGCTCCGCTTTATAGCTGGCGGTGAGCTCGTCGAACAGCTTCGAGTTCATCTCCATGAAGGTCTTGAGCACGTTGTAGATGAAGGTCACGATGGACTGGTTCCAGTGCTCCTTGCTCATGCGGTACAGCGCCGGGAACATGATGGGCATGATCACCTGGTTGTTCTCCTCGATCAGGGACACGATGTACTCGTTGTTCCAGTAGTACAGGGCCCTCTCGGCCACCTGCGGACGGAACGGACGCGTTTGAGATCGGTCGACGGACATCGACCGAATTCCGGGGTCGGACGTCTGCGTACCTGGAAGTGAGGGCTGGACACGCACTTGGCAATTTGCTTGAACAGCGGCTCCTGTATCTTGACGAACTGAGCCGGCTCGATGACGTCCAAGATCTCCTCGATCTCGCCGAGGAACATCACCTGGTCGGGAAAAGAAAGAATCACCATTACCTACCTTTTCACTTCTCTTAGCTTTAATTCCACGCGCGATAACAATATTTCGAGTCGCCCACCTCCTTCTGGGAGCAGGTCTTCGGCCAGAACTTGAGCAGGCCGCGCACGACCGGCTCGGTGAGCGTGGGATCCTTCTCGAGGAACTGCACCACGCAGTAGGCCAGCTGCGCGTGGTACATGGACAGGCTCTTCACCTTGTGCAGCGGCAGGAGCACCTTCACCAGGAACTGCTTGTGCTCGCTCTTCAGCGGCAGCGCGAACCCGTTGATTATGCTGAAAGGCACGGCGGCACCGTGTATTATGCGCGACTCCCGCGAGGGCTCATTTATCGATGCAGACGAAATAGATACCTTCCCAAGATCTCCAGCAGTTCACCGACGCCGTTGAAGTGCTCGGTTTCGTAGACGAATCGCAGGAATATATTGTTGATCTGTTTTCGTATGAACGCTCGGAGACCCAGGAACTTTCCGTAGATACGATGCAGCACCGTTTTCAGAAAATCGCGCTCGCGAGGGTCTTCGGAATCGAACAGATCAAGAAGCTGTTTCAGAAAATATCTAAATTAATCTACCATTAGTTAAAAACTTGTATTCAACAAAGACTCGAACTTTACCTGTTGTGTTCATTTGAAGGCACGTCTGATTGAGATAAATACATTGGGGAATATAAACTTTTTATTTTTTGTATTTTCATTTAAAAAATGTATTGGTGTAAGCTATTATACCCTAATTTACAACTTCCCCCTCGGACAAATAAAAACATTGTGGAGTCAAATGCATTATTTATACTTACCTTACTTACTTTATATTGTTTTTGTACATTTGTAAATAATTTATTTGACAGTTTTGAGTGCACTCTTTTTTAGTAAAGTAGAAGAACCTTTTAAAACCTACTTCCGAATTGTTGAAGTGTCAATTTAAAAGTATTTATTAATATAATGAAACATACAAACAAAACAATTAATATCAAGGACATAAAGTGTAAATTATACCTGCAATACAAATTTCTGGTCAATGACTTTCTTGCCAATGGTCGGCTGAAAGTTAACTGATTCAAGGAAGCGCAAAAAGAACTCATAGACTAGTTGAAGATGCGGCCAAGAGGCCTCTAGAGTCGGATCATCCTCCTCCGGGTCATAATCAGGATTGTCACTTGGTGGTAGAGTGCGGAACAAGTTGGACGAAATCTGAGAAAAATATGTTTTTAATAATGGTATGTTAATTACTTTTAGGCTATAGTATATAGTATTTAAAACACCAACTTATACCCAATAACAATTCTAAAGTTAGAATAAGAATTTATATCAGCAACAATCACATTTCTTTTATAATATAAATACTAGCAGTGGACCACTGTTGTGCCTACATTGTCATTTATAACTTATTTATATTTGTTTTTGCAAATTAACCATTTAGCTTAATAATAATAGTACAGAGTAACATTTTGCTTTAAGGTTAAAGAACAAGTAATAAAAAAATAACTTAAATAGTTATTAAATTTATACATTTCCAACAACAACATTTACACAACAAGATATTGTTTTGAATGTTCTGTTTAAATACTCCTAAATATGTACAATATATGCTAATATATCTATGAATATAATATATTATTAACTTACCATTTTAATGATTTCTGGATAAACTGGTTCAGTGAGTACATCACGTCCGACAGTAATATACCCAACTAGCTCATTCAATGTGGCACGTTTAATCTCCTTTCCTTTTAAGTCAGCAAGAGGGTCCATGAAGTCAAATGCAACACAACACTGACGCAGCTTACGAATGAACAAGTCTTCTTGTTCAGTAGCTGGGACATCTGTAAGTGAATGTTATCACTGAAGTAGAAAGGCAATATCTACAGTTCTATGTTATACAATTACTTAATGATAATGAACATTATTTATTAATATTAGAATAGTAGTTTTACCTTTATAGTATGAGTATAAAGAAATACAACAGCACAACTGTATACACAATATAACATATTTATATCGTGACCACATTTCACCAACAAATCAATACTAGTGGCATGTTGCAAAGGTTAATTATTTTGGTTATTAGAGTAAATTTAATTACATATAATTTATAAAATAATTATCTCTTATTAAACTAATAAATTGTATATATATTATGTTATATTTAATCAAACAGAGAGAATAAACTGTTAAATCCAAAAATAAATAGAAGAACTTTAAGAATTTGTTGACCTAATTATTATCATTAAATATAAACCATGGTCTATACAGCCCATTATTATTTTTTAAATTCAGTTTTTCTTTATTACTTAAGTTTTTTTTTATAATTATTAAATTGTAATCCTAATGATTTGTTAATAACAATGTTATTACAGTAACTAGACTGATAAATTTAATGACATCAGATCACATTACATTTATTTACTTAGTTTGCCTAAAATTATAAAAAAAGAAGATTAAATTTTTACCTTTCAGTAAGGGTAGTGCCAAGAGTTCTACATCTTGTGAATTACGATAACGGGATGACCCTTGACTTTTCTTGGTCTTTTTCTTAAGAGACCGTTTAGCAAAAGGGTCAATTCTATCAACAAACGGTGCCGAAGACATGTTTCTAATATAAAAGAGTCTGTATTGACGACAAGCCGAGAACGATCAATTTAAAACTTTGCTGAATTCTAAAAGATGCATGTTCCAGCCAATTCAATAAGACGAACGAGCACTCCTCGTTAACTCAAACCAAAATAATTGAGCCTAAATAAACATTCCTTCGTCACTCATGACGGTAATGGAGTGATCACACTCAAGCCATCTTTTTGATACTTTTTATGTTTCCACAAAAGTTACGTAATTTTAGAAAGTCTTTATCACAAAAATATCACTAATATAAATCAAAATAGGTCCTGTCGCAAAAACAGATTTATAATATGAGGCGTGTCACAAATAGCAAAAGCTAGAAGTCAGATAGTATACATAGAAGCCTCGTGTAATATCAGCCGGTCACTCGATGACAATTTAATTTCACTCACTAATCGTCAATTTTGTTCAAGATTAAATAAACAAAACACTATTAAGCAAAAATAAATTATTATTTTTTGATCTTAACTATTGGAAAACTTATATGGCAATGACACAGAGCAATTTTTAACACCAAAAATCTATCACCGTATTTTCGCCATCGCTCACCATCCGTTTCTATTCCGACAGTGACACAAGCTGCATTTTAACGCCAACCACAAATTTATTTCGATCTATCGCACTTCTACAAGAACAAAATATTTATATTTCGATTATATTAGCAACGTAAAACCATGAATTTACAAAAAACTACCAAGTTAAAAGATTATCATCACTGGTTTTGCTGCGAAAACGCCAGCACTCAAAAGTACCTATTTCTGAAAATAGATGGAGATATAAAAATGTTCAGATAATCAATAGAGATACTTAGGAATGAATTTCACGTTTTAATTCTAATAGGACTTAAAATTGTCATTTAAAATTATTTTCATATTTTAAGATAACATTTAGTTACGAATAATCTATCAAAACGATTTGTAAGAAAGAATATTTCAAAAAGGAAATGGCGGAAGACAAAATCTATTTGTATTTAGAGACAGAACATATGGATGCGTTCCAAGATTGACCGAAAATCTTCAACAAACCGGTTACTGTGACAATGCTGATATTTCTTCCAACTTATTTTATGTCACAGAAAATGTGAACTAAATTTAAAAATATTATTTATATTACGGATAAAACTTTTTATTGCTTTAAATAATGTGGATAATAAACTACATCTCTGAGACAACAGCTTAGGAAAATATTTTAGAAATAATTTACGTGTTCTTGTTATTTTAATACATTTATAAAGAAATGTGAGTCTTCATTTTAAATACTTCTATACGAAATCATATTTGTACGCTGTAGTTATCTAAAATATAGAGACGATATACTTTACACCACTTGGCCTATGCTTATTTCTTACCTGTTTGAATTTCATTCTCTAATCTCTATGGGCATTTATAATCTATACAAAATAGTCTTCCTAGTCTGTGATTCAAAACTTGGAAATACGAGTACCAAGTACCAACTGCGTTTGGGTTTGGGAAAGTTGCTTTCTAAAGTCGTAGCCATAGTTGCTTTCGAATTAAATCAAAACTCTCAAAACCGAGTAATCCTTCAGTAGACATATTTATAATCTCTTTCTTTTTATGAGTTGTGTCTACACAAACTGTAGCTGGTTCCAACATGGATCTTGGGAGTTCTGACAGTTCCGCCATGAATGCAAAATAAATACAAATTGTATACTATACTGTACAGGTTTGTTTAAATACTACTAGTAACTAAATCTAATAAATGTAAATAACAGAGTCGTTGTAATGAATTGTAATTTAATAATTTAAGATAAATAATGTGTAAATAGCGTCAATATAGTCCATCAATGCGACGCTACGGAAGACACCTTATTACTATTTATAAGAGAAAATTATGTTCGTGTATTTAAGGAACATATGTGCAAGAACATAAAAAATGACATATTCGACTAGCTGTGTACTTTTTAAAAATAAATGATCACAAAGTATTTCCTATATTACATTAAACAAACTAGTGTTATTAAAATGTAATTAATAACTGTTTACATGAAGACTAATCTAAATGGTTTTAGAGGTATTTACTTTTGTTTGTATTTTAGGAGCTGGAAGTGTACAAGTATTAAAGAAGAACCTTCACAATGTTGAGAGGTGGGCGTGGTGGCCGCCACAGTCCAGAGCTGTATCCCCATACTCTAAAGTGTTCCAACGCAAGTGACACCAGTTCAGCATATAGTGGTAGTGACACAATGACATCTGTTCATAGCTCCTTAGACATGGATATGGAGGTAGATCTGTCTGGCCTCCTCGAGTCTATAGTAGATTCCGATGAGGAAGAAGATTTGGAAGAAACTATGGACAGCCTCACTGTTCGTGATCCAGTCCGAGAATGTCTGGAAAAAGATCCCAGTGAAAGAACAGAAGAAGATATTGAGATTCTATTAGAATTCACTCAACATTTAAAAGCATTTACAAATATGACACTTACTGTACGAAGAGCATTATGTGCTGTAATGGTATTTGCAGTTGTAGAGAAGGCCGAGACCATTGTAATGCAAGATGGAGAGGAACATGACTCCTGGTCAGTATTAATTAATGGGCATGTCGGTATTGAACATCAAAATGGAGAAGTTGAATATCTGAATGTTGGTGACAGTTTTGGGATGGCGGAGGCTACCCTTGAAAGGCTGTACCATCGGGGTGTTATGACAACTAGATGCAATGACTGTCAATTTGTGTGTGTTACTCAAACGGACTACTACCGAATTTTACATCAGGGAGAAGAAAACATAAAACGTCATGAAAACGAAAATGGAGTCGTGGTTTTGGTAACAGAGTATAGGGGTGCTGCAGGTGAATCTGGTCATCAAGATGGACATGTAGTTATTAGGGGAACCCCTGAACATTTGATGCTACAACTTATTGAAGATAATTCACGCGACTCAACATATGTAGAAGATTTTCTATTGACTCACAGAACATTCATTGAAAATCATTTAGTGGTTGCCAAACAATTACTTGCCTGGTTCTCGGAACCATCTGTACGTGATAAGGTGACAAGAGTAGTGCTGTATTGGGTGAACAACCATTTTACTGATTTTGAAACTGATCCAAATATGATGGAATTCCTTGAGAATTTTGAATTGGCTTTGGAGCATGAGAAAATGGAAAGCCAACTGAGACTGTTAAATATAGCTTGTTCTGCTAAAGCCAGAACTAGAAGTGTTACTTTATCACGCCCCACAAGAGATGAGCCGCTGAATTTTACTATTTTAGGTGGATATGAAAGGGGTTATGGTATATTTGTATTAAAAGTTGAAAAACATTCTAAGGCAGAGGAAGTGGGCTTGAAAAGAGGTGATCAGATACTGGAAGTTAACAGTCAATCTTTTCAACATGTGAGTCATGCAAAAGCCATGGAAATAATTACAGGATCCACACATCTAAGTATAACTGTAAAAAGTAATTTCTTAGCTTTCAAGCAAATGTTACTCATGCCAGAAAATTCCCCTAGACAGAGGGGAGGTACAAATATGGTCAGGTGGCAAACAGATCCTAGAGCAAGACTTTCAACAGCAGAATTACTGAGTGATGATCCCATTACCCTGACTCCAATTTTCCAATCTCCAATAAAGAAATCACAACAAGAAATAAATATTAAAAAAGAACCACAAAAAGGATTTATGACACTGGGTCCAAAACGACTGCATAAGGCTTTAATGAAAATGAATATTCTGCCAAAAAATACCATTGCTGATGGAATTCATAATGACGACAGCATACTTTCCAATACAGATGCTTTAAACAAAGCCAACACAAGCACTTCATTTTATAGTTCACACAGTAATCCAGATCTGATTTCAATTTGTTATGATGATTATCAGTCATCTGATTACCCTGAACATGTGCTTAAGGTGTATAGAGCTGATCAAACTTGTAAATATTTACCAGCTCATAAAGAAACTACTGCCAGAGAAGTAGTAATGCTTGCCTTGCGAGAATTTGGTATTACAGAGCCAAGTTCAAATTTCTCCTTGTGTGAAGTTTCTGTTGCACAAGGAGGAATAATTAAACAACATAGGCTACCTGATCAGTTACAAAACCTTGCAGAAAGAATTGGATTAAGCTCTAGATATTATTTGAAAACAAATGGTATTAGTGAAACTTTGGTACCTGATGAAATGGCTCCGGAACTACTCAGAGAGAGTGTCGTACACTTCTTGCAACTGAATGCAGTGGAAGTTGCTGTCCAGTTGACATTACAAGATTTCTACATATTTAGACAAATCGAGAGTACTGAGTATGTAGATGATTTGTTTGAACTGAAAAGTAGATATGGCACTCCCATGCTATCACAATTTGCTGGTTTGGTAAATAAAGAAATGTTTTGGGTTGTAACAGAAGTGGTCAATGAGCAAAATCTCGTTAGAAGGTCTAGGATCATAAAACAATTTATAAAAGTTGCAAGGCACTGCAAAGAGTGTAAAAACTACAATTCTATGTTTGCTATTATTTCAGGATTAGGCCATGGTGCAGTATCTAGACTTAGAATGACCTGGGACAAATTACCTACAAAATACATTAAACTGTTTACAGATTTACAATCATTTATGGACCCCTCTAGGAATATGTCCAAGTACAGACAATTAATTACAGCTGAACAAGGCAGATCACCTGTCATTCCCTTTTACCCTGTAGTCAGGAAAGATCTGACATTTATTCACCTCGGAAATGACACGAAAGTGGAAGGTATGGTAAATTTTGAAAAATTACGCATGATAGCCAAAGAAGTAAAGACACTCACAAATATGTGTAGTGCTCCATACGACTTGTTAACTTTACTGGAATCTGGTAAACAACCTCCTTCCAATGCTATGGTGGCATTGAATCAGTTAACAACTGGAGTTCAACAAGGCCAAGTCACAGTAAAAAGAAGAAAGAAGTCCTCCAATGTGCCAAATCCAAAAAAGATGTTCGAGGAAGCGCAAATGGTTCGCCGGGTCAAAGCATACTTAAATCGCATGCATGTGGAAACTGACGAGGAAAGACTTCACGCTCTGTCTTTAGAATGTGAAGGTTCAGGTCCGGCACCTTCTATGCCACGCCGTCGACATCCATCACCATCTCTTTCTACTACGAGCAGTGCATCGTCGGCCAGTGAAAGTAAAAAAGGCTTCGCAGGAAATAAATTTGGAGCAGCTTCACCTCAAGCCGTGAGAAAGTTATTGGCTCTATCCGAACCTGCCAAAACCCGTCCACACCAGCCGAGACCTCCTCCACCCCCCGGACCTTCCCCGTGCTCCCATAGAAGAGACGGAACCGTGCCGGGTATTTGTTGTTCCCGCGCCGCACACGAGAGATCACACTCGGACACACCTACGCCGCTGCCAGTAGATTTATCAGCGGAAAGTAGCAGTGTGACGTCATTAGTAAACTTGCCATTAAGAAAAACGGGATCGGCCACTTCGAGCGACAGCGGGCACGGCTCCTGCACAACGGCGAACTGTGTTCGGCCGATACCTCCTCCGCGAATGCCTTACACGCTCGCCGCTCAAGTGGCTCGCATCGATCGCCTCAACCGTGCTCATTCGCACGAAGGTGTTACTCGTTCTTACGATTACTATCACGACGCGCCAGATGACGAAGACGACGATCAGCAAGTTTCTGCAGTGTAAAGTTGTCAATACTCCAATTTCCAAAAATGTATATTTTAGTAATCTCACTTGAGTAGAAGCATGACATAAAACGTTTAATATATTGTACTAAAATGTAGTTCATGTTTGTATTCCTTATGTGTAAGGTTAAAGACTGTCTTATTTAATGATTTTAGTGTTTATTGTAATATTACATAGTAGCCATGCCTTTATATATTATATTATTAATATTATAGATATCGCGACCCACCATGTTCCAGTTATGACTAGAAATATTAGAACTAGTAATGTTCTTTTCGGGCATGCCCTAATGCACCTTAAGGATGTATTTTACATTCCGTTGTTTGTGTATATTTTTTAAGAATTCTTAATGTAACGCGCAACTTAGACCAAATAATAATTAACGTACCTTTTATAATAGTGGTTCAAACGGAACGCGTGAAACGGTGAAGGTATAATAATTATTGATTGATGTTTCTGTAGGTGACCATTCTTTATATTATGTACCGGCTGGACGCAGAGTTATAACATGTTTGACGTAATTACGTTTAGTGTTTAATTATTGTGGCATATCATCCTTTCTTTTACAAGATTTCTTGGTAGCTTTGTGGACCAATTTTAATTTGAAAGTATTTTCTCTTTTTCTATTGTAGTAATAGATTTATAACATATAATAGCAATGGTTATCATTTTCATAATGTAAATAAGTAAACAATGTTCTTTATTAAATATTTATTTACATAGCCATAATTTAATATTTAACAATATGATTCATCTTCAAATATTTTCATATCATGTAATAAAGTATTTAAAAATAAATCGTCTTTTTAAATATTATCGAAATTGAGCTAAATAATCTAATTCAAGTGGATGAAGATTTGGACTTGGAATCACTAAGCTGTGTAGAGGGGGTCCTAACTCATGGTTTTGCATCTCTTTCAAGCTCAGCACACTTATTCTTTGATCTTGTGCACCAACTCTAGACAGACCCACGACTAATGTATCCTCGGTCAACCCTGATGAAAAATATTAAAATTATTTAATGAGTACAACGTTTATTATTACGTAGATGCGTCGTGTACATAAATAAGCGCGTGTACTAACTACTCACTGTTAAACATTTTGAGTTATTTTTAAACCAAGTTACTCTTTGATATTAAAAGGTGTCAATTTTGTTGCAATAAAAAAGTCAATAATATTATATAAAAAGAAATAATACCGTCATAGATAATAGTTTGGCAGCGCGTGTAAACACTTTGTGAAACAATATTTTTATAATAATTTGAACATAGGATGGAAAGAAATGAAGACTTATATAAAATAAGAAGATTGATGTTATAGATAAAATAGTTCACCTGAAGTTTGCTTCTCCTTAATTATATGTAAAAGCTGTGTTGATGCCTCACTAACGGTCATGAACTTAGGTTTCATGTATTGCCTTACTTTTTTTGTTAGTGACTCTTCAGTTGGCTCCTTAACTTTTATATCTAAAAAGAATTGTTTATTGAAATGTGAAATCCAAAAAAGTGATAATTGAGTGAATACTATATACTATATTAATCATTATTACTGCTATGATATATCAATTGTGTAATTATATGCTAGTGCTATTATATTCTAAAGTACCTAATAGACATAAAGTGTGTAAATTTCTTGAATAATTCCCAATAATTTTTTCATAAAAGCTGTCAGGTTTCCATGTTTCAGTCCAGTAAGGTATTGAAATAGTTTCACCAAAATTATATAATTGTAAGCCACAACAGCTAACAGCATTCATTATAGATGCATTATGTATGATCTGGGGAAGAAAGGATACTAGTAGATAATATGAAAAAATTGCCTTAAAATAAATTTTTCTTATAGGATGTCACTGAGTTAATATATTTAGATACAAACAACATTATCTTAATTAATTTGATACATCTATAATTTACCTCAGTTCTAACACCTAGCTGTTTGGCACGTAGTAACATATCTGTATGAGTTGTGGCTCCTAAAGGATCACCAACCACAAGAAGAGCTATGTCATTATCTCGGGCTTCCATTAAAAATCCATCAATGTGACTTTCACAAAGTTCACGGTCAGCAATTATGATAGGTCTTCCATAAAACTCTTCCTATAAAAATTTAAAAGTGAAGAAAATGGGCAGGAACTAGTAAAAATTATACCAGTAGTATGCAGCAAATAGTAACTTTTAATTTACATAATGTTCTGAGTTGAGTGCATATCAACTGTAGATATAAAATAATAGTTTCAAAATAAATGATACAATAAGAACTGCCAAGAATGCAGTTGTAGTCTCCAAATATAAACAATACTTTTCTAAATTGCAAACTAAAATATGGCATATCATTTAAGACCTGCAATATATATATATCTGTTAAAGTTGTCATTAAATTTTATAACATATAAACTATTCAGCATACTCCGTTTATAGCAAAATCAAGCAAAGGGCATTAAGAAACTACTGAATGAAAACTTACCAAAACATTGTGACCTACAGTTAATATTGATGTGTATCCCTCTAAAAGTACTTTGTCACATTTTTTTACAATTTCTAGCCCTTTTACTGTTATATCTTTAGCATTACCTAGGCCAAGTCCAATTAAATAAAACATACTTTCAAAACAGCTTTAATTATATCGGTTAGAATAGAGTTAATTAAATCCCTCGCTTAAAATATGCACTATCCAAGTATCCACTCTATTTTCTTTATTTACAATGAAAATAACCTAATTAAATCAATTGAGGGAATGTATTGACAATTTATCTTTTCGTCGTTTTGATAGTACTCTGTGACACATGAAAGATACAGATTAATTAATGATTACAAGCAGTGTATACTTAAATTAGTATAAATTGGAACTTATTAAGTTATTATTATAGTTATAGTGAAGTGAAAACTGTAAACGCTATTATACATTATAAGTAATGCTTCACTACGCGTTAAATACTACTTCTACATGATATATTTTTTTACTTCTCTTACATAATATTAACTCATTTATATTAAAGGTTTAGAAATGATTTATAAATGGTGGCATTCATTCATAAGAAAAAGAACAAAACCTATTCCTGAGGACTATGCAGTCCTATGGAAAAAACGACTGAGCTTACTATACGGATTTCTTGCTTGGAATGCATTTGGTTTGGTAGTTTATTCCATTTATCAAGGCAAATCAGACTGGGCTCATTATTACGGATTAAAATCCGACGAAGACAAAAACATGTCTCCTGGTATGTTCAGTATATTCTTTAGTCTCTAGGACACTAATGGACTTGAAACATTACTGATTAACAAACTATCGTGAAATTTAACAAATGAATAAACCCAGGCTCAGAAACCAGTTTTTAGAAATCTTTATAAACCAAATCTTCAGAAATTTACTTAAATGCTCATAGAAGAAACAATATTTTAAAACTATACATTATTTTGATTGTGTTATACATATCTTATAGGAGTGCTTTCTTTTACAGGCCATTCTTGGGCAAATACCCTAGGCATTAAAAATGCTAAAGTAATAAGAATTTCTGGATTATCAAAAGTGGATGAATATGATATTGTTGATGGAAAAGAAGTTAGATCTAACAAGGGCAATAATTAATAAAATAAAACAGTAGTAATTGTATAAGGAATAATTTATTGTCCTGTTATAATACAATTAAAAGTTTGTATAAAAATATATTTTTATTTGATTTTTTTAATACTATACATAATTTCTGGACAGCATGGAAGGCACTTTATCATAACTCAAATTTTACCTATTGGGTAATGAGTTAAATCTAAAATCACAGTTTAAATATTACAAAATTCATTTAGAATGTGTACTGTATGATTTAGCTCGTCTTCTTCTCTCAAATTCTTGCAACAATGCAGACCTGAAATTTATTTTTTTATATTGTAAATGTATTTATTATACTGAGCAGGAACAGTGATTTTATTTATATTACTCATTGAACCAAACCAAATATATAACATATCTTAATTAGTTTCCCAATTATTATTAGAGTAGTAATATTTTATAAAAAATATTAGGATTACCTATACTGTTCATATTTCATTACAATCAACTGCAATTCTTGTTTGTATAGACGTGTCAACATATCTGAATAGCAATCTAATTCACTCAGTCTAAACATGTTCCAATGCAGTTTATGATCCAACTCTTGATCAGCTGTAAACAATAACTGTATTGCAAAGAAAGGGTACACAATAAACATTGTCTACCCTTTCTTTGCCTTCAACACAGGACAAATATATTATTATTTCAGTTTAATATACTTTCTAGACAAATGTACTTAGGACATGTGTCCTAGAAATTTTAATAATTGAAAAGGGACATGTTCTATACAGAGTTTCATGATTTCTTTACCTTTTGAATAAACAACAAGCCAGTGAGGTATCTCTTCTAAAAGATATGGTGGTACCAGAGTAGGGACTAGTGGGCTTACTAAATAGCAGCCTCCCACTAAACATGGATGTGCATATGTAGTCTGCTGTGTGATTTCACTGCAAAATCATAAATTATATTTAGAAGCAAGTATAACATTTTATATCGAAATATTTAAAATTATCATTAAATATAAAAGTCTCATACTTAAAATAGTAAACTCCATGTTGTGGGGTTGAAACTCGTTGCCAGGGTCGAGGCACACTTTCTAATGGATGTGTCCAATGTGTTGTTTGAGTATTGTGATCCATATAATAACGTCGGCCTCGGAGTGTCCTATCTGCAGACCATCCAGGTGGCAAAGGTAGCTCACACTCATCTGATGCTACCATACAGGTTATACATTAAAATATAATTTTATAAAATTTAAAAAAATTACTTGGATCATGTTACACCTCTATAAATTATCTTTGGCTTTATTATGACCCATTTTCACTACATAGTAGAAAATCAACAAGATAATTTGATGTCACAGTTGTAACAGATTAAAAATCACCTCTATTTAGTCACAAAACATATATTTTTTATTGAAAGAAAATTCCTTATCAAGCAACATAATATAACATAAAAATATTAAGTTAGAATATGAATAATAGAAATATTATAAATAAATATTATTATAGAATATATTATAAGGGTTTGACCTTATATTATATATGTTTACTAACCTTGACTGGATGAAATCAAATTACCACCATGACTTTTGTTATGATATGGTAGTGGTGAAGCGTTAACATAGTTTGTATATATTGGAGATCCTTGATTTGTTGCATTATACGCTTAAAGCAAAAGATAATGCTTTATTAAAGGTACCATATCTTGTAAGTATACTAAAATACTTTTTTACACAGAATACTTACACTCAGTAGCATGAAGTCGCATAGAGTGTGGTGACGGTGGATGATGTCTAGAAGCCAGACTCAAATTTGATGAAATTCTTTGCATGCTTGTTTCTCTTGATGAATACTGTTGCTGTTTTTGTTGTTGAACCTAATTGAAATAAGAATAAATATTAACTTTTATTATATTTAAGTTACAAATAATTGAAATTTTATTCTAATCTATCCATACTAATATGTTAAATGATCAAATGAAATGAAATCAAAAAAAGAAATATACATTAACTTTGCATAAGGTACTCAATAACAACATGATTGGCTGTTATGACTATTAGTTTTTACAACAAAATATGAGTAGTCCCTTGGATGTCATTATAACAGATTTTGACTGTAATTGTTAAAATAATTATTTGTGAAAAATAGTGAAATGGTGGCACCAATGTTTTTTGTATAAACTATGTAGGTAGGACTAGTAGGTATCATGGGTTTTGTTTACTATTTACAAAGATAAAGTTATTTGTCATTAGTTACTTGTTGTTGATTCTGATATATAGGATCCTCCTGAGTTTGCTTGTAATATCTGTAACTGCTTTGACGGCTAAATGAATCATCAATATCATTCAGTGTTGAATGTAAAGCCTAGAATTTATACAATATTTTTTTTACCAGAATCTATAAGTCATAATCTAAACAAAAATATTTTCTATACAAATTAATCACCAAAGTAGGATCTAAATAAAGTTGGGAATTATAATTGCTGGCACCACCTCCAACTTCACTTCCTGTAGACATATTAGCATACCTGAAAACACATTAAATGAAAAAGTCCTTCACCATAACATTTCATAAAAACAATGGGTGTTCCATAAAAAGTAATAATCCAATACATTATTCATTCATTAATAAAATAAAAAGGCACAGCCCAGATATTTAACACCATTTATCTTTTACCCATTACAGAAGATTAGTAATTGTATTAATTATATATATAAAGTATTGTTGATTTTATCATTTACAGACCTGTGTGTTAAGTTTGGAGATGATTCACTGGGTGTATATTTCCCAGCATGACCACTTATAGTTTGAGCTTTACCAAACTTATTTTCAATAGTTTGACTGCTATCATTAGTACTAAAGGGTTGACTGCGAGGTCTTCTACAGTTGTTACCAGTAGTCCATACATTGATAACTATAACAATAATATAATGTTTTTTTCCTCGAATACTGTCTAAAAGTAACAAATATTATAAATACTTGCTTGGTAAGTCTGGAGGAGTATCCTTCTTGATATATTTGCCAACGACACCTTCGTTAATCGTTTTCTGACCTTTCCGTGATATCATCGTGATTTCAAAATATTGTAATGTAACAATAATATAACATCCTAAAATATTCTTTTTTATTCCCTTACAAGCCACAAGGTTTATTTTACAATTCACATAAATAAAAGAAATTTTGATGAAGTCAATGAAAGTATGCCACAGACTATGTAAAATTGTAAATGAAACTAACATTCAAGGGGTCTTCTAAAATAACGAGTCTTGACATATTTGATGTCACGCGCTTTCAAGTTGTTACTTGTTAAGTTGTTAGGCCCCTAACTACCATATAAAAATTACCCTTTAAAAATTATAGTATGAAAAATAAAATGTTATTGAAAGTAATTTTCACACGTATAACATGGCTTTAAAAAGCTTTAAGATGAAAAAAACTTGTAAATAATCACAAATTAAAAAAAAATGTGTGCGTGTATCTTTTACGCGCGATTGAAGTAAAACTACTTTGGCGTTGACGGCATATATTACTGAAATGATTAAATATCAACTACAATAATTAATATCATATAACAATTTAATTATATTTATTATTCATGTTCTTCTCAAAGATTATTCAAATACGAAGGTTAGATCAGCACATGTGTAATCTTGTTATTGAATATGTATTATAGAACGTCGCCATCGTCAGAAAATTAAGCATTAATTTTTTTTTAAGTAGTACATCAATAAGTGTATTAAGAGATTTTTAAATACTTTGCAATGAAACATAATTTTTTAAAACTGTTGATTTTTTTTTCACTTTTATTCACTTTGCTATTCTCTTATATTATATAAAATAGACCAGATTTTTAGGATAATTAATTTGGTATTAATTTACTTCTTCCAAAATTGCAAAATACGGAATTAAGCGAAAAATCTGGCCGTATGTATAATAAAAAAAGCAAGCTAGAATGAGAACCTTCGCTCTTTAGTGCAATTTTAATTTGGTCACATCTATGGATTTTCATTTTAAATATAAATATACTAATAATAACATATTTACAAGAATCAGTATCAAATAAAACGAGTGAATGCTATCCAAAATAATCACTACCCACAAACCGACTTAAATCAGTTCAAATAATGCACCACTAGATGGCGCTGACATAATTATAAAACGCGCAATCGTTATTGTTTTTAAATAGCGGAAACTACACAGCAGCGTTACTTCCGTCAGAAAAAAAAAACGAGTTACTGCCTCTAGTCGCGCTTAAAGAAGTTTTACATCAAAAATTAGTTTTTATACGTGAAGTTTTTACTTGACAATAAGATGTATTATTATTTTTTAGCACACGAAAAATTGAAAATACGTGTATTTATATTAAAATTATAACGGTTTTTTTAAAGTAATAATATATAAAAACGATTACAATACTTATGTTAAGTAAGTTATATGGAAATAAAACTTTTGAGGTGTTTATCTAAATATATAAAAGAAAGTCGAGGTAGTTTCACTACTTATAACTCAGATCGGCTGGACCGATGTTAGTTATTTCATTTTTTGGTGGATTCTTCTCCACTGCAAATAGTAGAATAAGTAATAAAATATCGGATACGTTATCGAATAACAATAAATACATAAATTACTTTTACGAATTCAAATAGCTTATGGAGCCATCTGTTGACAAAACTATGCATCATTTTACACTAATTTCGTGTCAGTTCAAGTAATTTCGATCTTGACGTGAATAAGGATCTCCGCATGCATAACCAGGCTTTCATCTTGATCGAAGACATGTCCCTGACCTGACCTCAACAAAAAATGTTGTGTATCAGAAAATGATTTAACATGCAGTATCGCAATATTGGCGGTAGAGAGAAGAGAATGTGTAAAACTACAATTTTTCTTTCGCAATGGCAAGCAATAGAACATTTCTGTATTTGCAAAAAAGTTGTATCAATGTTTACACTACTTACATAATGAAATCCTAAATTAGTTAAACTAAAGTCACGATATTGTTAGACTGTTGGGAGAAACGCAGTTCGCTGGGTCAGCTAGTTATTAATATTGGGTACAAGTTAGACAAAGACAAAATTTATTGATTGATTTGGCATAAAAAAGAACCGTGATAGTATTATATTTCCTCCTTATTAATTTCACTGACAATAGAACTCAAATCACAGTAAATTATATAAGCTTTGGCTGTAAGTAATGGGGCTTCTAAACGGGCCATGTTTTGCTGCAATTGATGGCTGCACTATTGACAACTAATTGCCCGGCCACCACAAAAATGTTTTAATACATTAATTATAGTTATATTTTTTTTCTGTATAGTTTATATTTTAAAGCTGAAAGCAAATTGAAAATGAAAACTTTTCCGTAAGACCTTTTTCATTGTTAGTTTTATCTAGAAATAGTCAAACTTTCTTAATCCTACGCATTATCTTTGGTATTTTGTGAGTATTTGAAAGATTTTGAACGATTCAAATAGTCAAATATAATACATGAAATAAAATTGAAAATATAAAAAAGTCCACGGACTCAAAAATGTTACTAAAGTTTTTAAGTGCTGTAAAGACACTAAGGATTACGGGTATTAAACCGTTAACGTAAGTTTATATACATTCACCCAATACAAAGAATATTAATACCAATTAACCAAAATTGAAATCACAACACATCCAAAGAGTTATTTGTTAGCTACCTACATAATATCTCAAAGGCAATATCAAAGGTCAAATTTCAAAGGTCGGTTTGACCTTTGCATGCACATGAAAGTCGGTATCAATAGGTATCTGGTACGAAAAGCAGCGTACATACTAATATGATTTTAGACCGATAAGATTATTCCTGTTGGGTATTTTGTTTTGTAAATTTGTTTTTATCTAAATACTAATACTTCCATAGTCCTCATCTTTGTGGACGGTGTTGAATACTAGATGTGTAGAGAGAATGATCTCACTTCCGTGGCTGTCGATGGCATGGCAGTACGAAACAAATATTTATTGTTTATTGTGTTACAAATAACAATTATTACTAAAAATTCGTTACTAATTTTAGGTGTGTTTTTTATTTGGTCATATATGTTAATATAATAGGCGTGAAAGATGTGAAAAATGTGTTAGGTTGCGTAAGAGTATCCATCTAGGTCTAGGTCACAAATTTTCACGTTAAGTAATAAAACAACAGATTTGCGTAACGCTTGTCTGTACTGGTATGAAAATAAGCAAGTTCGTACGAATCGTCGTTCATAAAATAATCGAAAACGCGGCTGTGCCGTGTTCGGCCACATAGCCAATGTTTACAATATTAGCAGCTATAAGTCTCGTTTTTAAAAATGAGAAAATCTAACAAAAAGTTAGTGGTTTGGACAAGTTTTAAATTTAGATTTGAAATAATTATGCTAATTTAACAATGTGTTTTAGGGCTAAATCAGAACGTATAAATGCATTAAGAAAACAATATGATGCATTCCTCGAAGAAGATAGAAAACGCAAGGGTCGTAATGATTACATAATGGGATGGCTGGATAAATTCCAGACATCCTCAACAGTTTCGTCAGTACAATTCCAGGTAAAAGAAAAAAAGAGTGTGTACTTATGTTCACGCGTTAGAAGTTATATTTCTTTGGCGTATGGAAAAAAATACCTAAAATGCTGTAGTGGTTAACGGTAAATACTAAAATTAATCTAAAAGATTTTATTTAAATAAATAAATTATTAGTAAGTACTATCACCGTCGTATATAAAATTGATTTTAAAACACAAAAAGATATTTATTTATTCACACTGTTTAATTGTACTATAACGAAACACGTGTTCTAAATATAAAAATACTTGAATATACAACTTGAACATAGTTATCGATTTCCATGCCACCTAGATCTAACTTTACGATGTCGAATTTAGGTGTAAAAATTCACTCTCATAATTTTTCTCCATCGCGCACAAAATACATAAACTTCAATAATATGTCTCGCGGTTATGCTTTTAAACTTTAGAAAAAATAATGGGTTAACTCTTTACGATATGAATTTTGAAAAAATCGTTCCGATATTACTAGGTATGTAATGCGCGTTTGGAGTATATTCACAGTTCCAAGTATCCCTTAGTAACTCTTGTTATAAGACTGCTTTAATAATGTTTTTTTTTAGTCTACGTAGAAGACAGTTATTATAAAGGTAAATTAAACTATCAATAGACCACAAAAATTTAAAGTATACTTTTTTCAAAGGAACGTGCAACCAGTTGTCACCACATACGACTTCTTCAGCGACCCGAATATGAGGGAAAAAAACAAAATATTTTATGCTCACCAAATATCAAGCATCCTTTTGCAGAAAACTTTGAAGAGGCTGCAATACTAAAAGCAGTGAGCCAAAAGTACATATTGATACCTAAAATTTCGCCAGAAAATTATAAACATCCCAACGTGTACAATGAAAAAGCGTTTTCAACGATAGAGAATGACTCTGATTGGAAACATAAATATAACATATTAGATGAATTAAAAGAAGAACAAAAATCTAGCCAGCATACAGAATATATGTCTAAAGATGATACTTACCATGATTTACCAACGAAAGATGTGTTGCTTACTAATAAGAATTCTTCATTTGATTTGAATAAAGAAAGTCAACCAGTTGAAGATATTTTATGCAATGAAAATATAAAGAAGCTGCCTACAAGTGAAACACATTTAAAACAAGATAATGAATATAAATTTCATGAAATAAATGGTTTAGATAAAATAAACAACGTTACAAATCCAAATGAATTTAACATAGAATGTGATTCAAAAGAAAAAATGTCAATCAGCAATTGTTTAGATAAAATTGTCTTAAGTGAAATATCGAATATGCCAGACACTCAGATTGAACCACTAAAAGACTGCAAGATAAGAAAGTCAGATGGTAAAACCCATAACCGTGATGAATCTCTTAAGGATAATAACGATAACAAGTTTACACCATTATATGTGACAAAAGCTGACTACAATACCATGAACAATGAATTGATATCTGAAAACGCTCAACCAAATTTCAATAATGCAACACAAGATTACAACTCGTCGTCTATTGACTTATCAGATAGAAAAGAAGTAACAGACTACAATAATTTACTTATGAATCACCAAATTGAAAGTAGTAAAGATATACATAACGAAAATATGAATATCGAGGAACATTCTTCAGATGTAAGTGAATTGAGAAAAATTCCTAACCCTTCACCTGAAATCGAAGTTATGACCCCTCAATCTATGGAAAGGAATGTAGAGGACCAATCTCAGATACAGGAATTTGAAACTGAACAAAAAGACTTATTTTATCCCGAAGACCAAAATGTAAATCATTCTTACAATGAAGAGCAGGTTGCGGGTGATATTTACAAAAACAATGAACAATATTCATATTATGAGGCTACTAAAGAAGATCCAAATCAATATGTTACCAACGTTAATGAACACGAAGAGTCAACTGAACAGTACGATCCCCAATACCAACAACAATTCAGTACATATCAAGACAATCCAATACAAACTCCATATACTACTGAAGACTATCCCCAAAATGAAGGCGTAGATTATCAACAACAGCAATTCTACGAAAATTATGGTCAACAACAAGCAGATACTCTTTTGGAAACTCAACCGCAACTTGATGAAAATGCGGTATATGAAGAGAATATAGAGAATATTTATATTCAAGATTATGCTCAGGAAACATTGCCACAGAACGAAGTATTGGAGAATGTTGTAGAGCGGCAGCTTAATATAGAAGACGGTCTGCCTGATGGTGACGAAACGGTAGTAAAAAATATAAATGAAAAAAATGCTTCTCAAGAAAAGCTTAGCACTGATTTGAATGTTGCATAAAATATCGTACAAAGTGACTAAGGGTGGGATTCAGAAACTAGAATTAGCGCGAACTATGTTTTTCGTATCCAGATTACTTTACGATTGCTCAGACAAGATGGCTTAGCAAGTGGTGTATGTAGAAAATCGATAATTAAATTTGTATGAAAATTTATCGACACGAACTGTCATTTTCATACAAATTAAGTTTTTGACTTTCCACATACACTACTGTTAAGGCATCTTGAATAAAGACCCAATACGTTTCTGGCACGGGAGTCACACTTAGCGCCGTCTTAATGTGACGTTTCAGAGTCCTACTTTTACACTTTAGGTTTCAAGATATAAAATATGAAATAGCAAAGTAACAATATATTTTACTGTAATACAATTTAAAGGTGAAATGAGATCGTTCTAAAGTCAGTCAACAAGATGACACATTTTTGTCCAACCAATTTTTTCATTTTCATTTGATTTGATTTGCTGCAGCATATTTTAAATTATTATTTAAAGTAAATAATTCTGTCACTACTCGTATAATATATTAGTTGTGTAATTACTGTTTATATACAGTTTTTAATTAGATGTGGCATGTGACAAATCATAAGTTATGAAATTATATAATATGATTTAATGGCCTGTTTCATTTTTGTTATTAAAACTTAAGTGATTGCTAAAAAAGTGCCCAATTAGTGTAAGTCGACCTCACTTATGTGGGGTTCTGCTTGGGTAAGCAATAATTAGATTGTTTGTCATAGTGTTTTTAACTAGATGGCAAAGTTGATATTAGTATCAACTTTCACGTGCAAAACTAAACTAGACTTAGTATAATAAGGGTCTGTTTCACAATGTATGGATAAAGTACCAAATAGCTATGCAACACATAAATTATTCGGAAGATAAAAGGTCCAAAGAAATTTCGCGCTACCTGACAGTCGTGAAACGCAACAATAGTGTTTATCCTACCAATAAGTAATAATAGCATATTTGGAACTTATCCGGATATTGTGAAACAGACCCTTAGAGTAAAAAATAATATTTTTTAAATTTCATTTACTAATAAAAAAATAATATGCTGAATCTAACATGGAAAGAAAGCCTAACAATATTTTTGATAAATTTTGATTATTTTAGTGTTCACACGAAAACGTGGTCGTTTGTAATTTGAAATTCTATGCATACGCGCGGTTTTATAGAACCTATTCGTTAGCACAACGATCTCCAGGTAGCGCTGTGCTCTTCAATGTCGAATGTTGAATCTGTATTATCCTATATGAAATAATTTAATCTATGCTTCGCGCTCTTGGCACTTGGCAGTTTCGAAATTACATTTGGCGTTGATGTTAGTGGGTCATAGTATTTACTATTTATTAATGGCAAGTTATATAGTAATTTTAGTAAAGTAGTAAAAATTCTGGTGGTTTAGAAAACCTGCGTTGAAACTTTAAGGTGTTCACTGTTCAATCAAAATGCCGTTACCACCCGCTTTAGCAGCTCGTCTCGCTAAACGTGGAATTTTAAGTGCAAATAAGACTGATCAACACACAATACATGCTAGTGAAGAGATCATAGCAGAAGATTATGATAACAAACCGGAAGAGTCAACGCTAAAAGAAAACTACTGGGAAGGCATTGAAGGCGTTAACGTTGATCCAATTAAAGGGCACAAAGGTTGTCCCAATAAGAGTAATATTTACCATGAATGTTCAAAGTTCTGTGTTAAAACCTGGAAACAAGGTAAAGTTACTCCAAGTGAAAATTATTTAGAAAACAAGCGTAAACTCTTAGAACTGTGGCCTTTGCCAGTAGGCTGGGAGGAAATTTATGATGAAGGAACGGGATATTACTATTTCTGGAATTTACATAATAACTTGGTGTCATGGTTACCACCTTCTCATCCTCGCGCTTTTCCCAGTGAGAGTGCAGCCCATTTAAGAGAAGAAAGATTGTTAAAAGAAGGTGATGAAAGTGATGACAGCAGTGACACATCAGATCAAGAAGTGCCACAAAAACTCAAAAAGGAAAGAAAGATTATTAGAAAAGAGCAGGAACGCAATATTGTTCATCATAGAGATAAGAAAAAACATAGAGTTAAAGATAACGATTTGGATCCAATGGATCCTGCGGCTTACTCTGACATCCCCCGCGGGAACTGGACTGCTGGATTGGATGCTCATGCTAAGACTGGAGTTGACTCCACAGCTTCTGGTTGCTTGTATCAAATGCGGCCCTACCCAGCACCTGGTGCTATACTTGCTGCAAATTCCCAAAAAAGTTTACCTTCCCCACCTTACAATTAAAGAATTGAAATTTTGTAAACTCTTAATACATATATAAAGTTTGTGTATTTGGTTACCTTCCTATACTTTTTTGCATTAAAATAAAATAATAAGCAAATGTTAACAATATTTCTTATATAATGTTAAAGACTCAAAGTATTTAGAATTTAATATTTGTTTAAGTTTATAAACATGGCCTTATGTAAGTACTGTATTTGTTATCATGGTTATAATATTATTCCCAGAAGACGGTGAGAAAGTTCGTTAAATGTTGATATTGATGATTAATGTATTGTTCAAAAGCTACTTTAAAGTACTCTATGGGTATTAAGTTTTTCTATTATGTTGTTGGTGTCGAAATTCTCTCCATGCTACTATATATCCCACATTTATCAAAATTTTGAGTTTATTTAAATCTGATATAACATTAGAAAGATCTGAAAGTTCAACATCTGTGTTACCTCCTAGAGAACAAAATATATTGGTAAATATATAATAGTTTCTTAATAAATGTTAGTAAAAATAAAGCAGAATATGCTTTATAACAATTACTTTTGTATGAAGACGATTTTCAGGTGTTGTAACTAGGGTTGCCAGATATTTTTTCAGCCTATAAGGGGCAAATACATAAATAAATACAAAAATTTATTTACCCGGGACAATTAAAAATCTAAATTATATTGAGACATTGTTTTAGGATATTTTTCCGAGGAACTAAGAACTTTTATTGGTTTTAAACTATATATTTATAAAAATCAATAAGTATAATTATTATCGTTATAAGAAACGGTGGCACTAGCTTTTATTTAATTATTTATTTTACATATATGGTAGGTACATTTATTTCTCACTGATTGGAAATATGTGGGAGTGCACTTATTAGGAATGCGGAAAAGGGTTTAAGCAGTTAATTCACACATTATTAAAATTGAATTATTATAGATTAAATAATTAAAAAAAAAGACAATGGTTGGAATACAATACAAAGACAGACCTTAAACCAATACGGGATGTCTGGCAACGCCAGATGTGACCCATGTTGTTTTGTCAACAACTTAACTCAATGTACCAAGCGATCACTATCAGCGATTTCCATTAAATTTTAAATAAAACCTTCTTTCACCCCGAGAGTACAAAACTACATCTTTTGCCATCCGCTCGGCAACGTGTTTTCACAACAACATATGTAGAGAATATGTCAAGCAGTCTCGAAATGGGATCCAATGTTGGCTCGACACTCAAGAAGACTTTATAATACTTCTTCACGATAACCTTTGTTAGTTCTGCAAGGGAACCTGCGACATTGGTAAGTTTTCGTCGATCATCGTCTGCAGTGAAGACACCTAGTTTTGTTCTGTAACATTTCAAAGATGTTCGTTCCGGTTGCTCTAATGTCTATAGTAGTTTTGTATAATTACGTTCATAGTTTTAGCCATTTAAAAAAGTATAAAGGTGACAATTAAAATATTAGTTTTTATCGACAATAACGGTCCGGTCGTATGCAAGAACTTAGCTGGGATGTCATTTCGATCATTTCCATAATGTGTTTAGGAAACCTCATCATTTGGAAGGCTTTATATTGATGACAGTGATATTTGTATGAAGAAGATATCGGTGACTTCGACCTCGATTTTATTTTATTGTTCCCAATATGACCGCACCCCCTTCTTAATTCCTTACAATTACTACATGATCCAAACATAATACAAAATCGCCTGCCTTTTACTTTATTGTCTTGTAATGTATCTTATTTCATAATCAATAATAATATTAAGATTTAATGTTTATGTTAATATTTTGTTCTTAACTTTTCCTTTGTCCCTTTTGGTGTTTAAGTTTTTTTTTTCGCGTGAAGTTTTAGCGTTTTTACCTTTTTAACTCGAAACTGGCATAAAGTTAGCATAATATGTTTCCATAAAAAAAAATAGCTGGGCGTAGTGGTGCTTAATATCGATGTGAGCTCTTGAAGCATATTAGTAGGTATTTATAGGCTAATTGATGGCCAGCGGTGAATCCAAAAAAAATGTATTTAAATAACTACAATAATTACGACTTATCAATGATTTATATTATAGACTTATTCCTAATTGAGAAGTGACCGGTCCGATGTGAGGTATCCGAACGAAGCTCCCGGTATTTCTTGTCCATTTCTTTATTATTGCGTTAGAGGGGTACAGGTATTGGTTATGCGGGGCAATGGGAGTGCAATGTATATGTAACAAGCTTGTTCCATCACCTCAAAGATATACTATTTACGACTTCAAACAGTCGGTTAAAATTGTCTTTCTTCAAACACTTTGTACAAACAACTCTCTTCTTTAAGTAAAACAGTTTTCGATTGAGATGAGAGTAGTGGCTATGTCGTAATATACTATGTAGTTACATGTTAACTATTAGATTTATTCATATCTAGATATAAGTAGAAAATGGTTCTATCAATAAGTCTATAAATTATATTATTATTTAATTAGCCAATATTTAAAATAGGCTAATTCTTTTAATACCATATTTAACAGATCTTGAACCAATTTTAGTATAGTAAACAAAATTTACTTAATTCGATACACGCGTTAACCTTGCAGTGTCATAACGTCCAACGGTCACGACTTATGATATTTATTTATTTAAATTAAATTTGCATTTCAAACGACATGAATGTTTTAACCAAAATTTAAACATATTATATATAATAAAAATCAATAATTTTATATGAAGTTATTTATCAAATTACTGTTTGCGCTTGGACAGGAGGCAAACGAGTGAACTTGAACGTGAAAATTTCACTCCCCATGATGTATGCAAAGCAAGTGGATCAAGCCAAACGGAAAGTGCAGGGTCATTGACTAATCCAGCCGCCAGTCAGGCCAGTCTTGTAAATCAATGAACGCCGGGTGCATGATCGGCCTCAGCGTTTGGCTTGTGACGCATGTATTTTAATAGCACGTTACTTGTAATTAATCTGTATAATTTAGACTAAAAAATTCATTTAACCAGTCCAAATATATGTTAATTTTTCGAAAAATTCAATTAACTCCTTTGTATTACACAAAATTATGATAATTTAGTAGTAATTTAATTTAAATCATTAAAGTGTCACGTAATCACGTAAAATTATCGTCCGTAAACCGACTTTGCAGACAAATTTTGGAGCCCTTGGACTTTGAAGGACACGCCAATACTAATCGATCCTGGAATTCAGACTCAAACTCAAAATATCTTTATTCATATAGGTAAACATGTACACTTATGAACGTCAAAAAAACCAAATTAAATTACCTAATTGTAATTTACATTTACAACCAGTTCGCAAGTCAAGGGCGTAGAGCGGGTAAGAAGAACTGGCAAGAAACTTTCCGCCACTCTTTTCAATCGCCAAGTTTTTAATACAAATTGTTTGAACTGGAGCAAATAAATCCCAAGGATTAGGATCATTTACGTATTCGTCACATTTATAAAAGGCTTTATTAATTAATTTACTTTTAACAAGGGCTTTGAATTTATTTAGTGATAGTTCTCTAATTTCGCTTGGGAGTTTGTTGTAAAAACGAATACAATTGCCATATAAGGAGTGGTTTATCTTCTGGAGCCTGGTTGGCCGCACACTCAAATTAGTTCTATTACGCGTATTATACTGGTGAAAGTCACCATTTGTATTAAAATCGTTAAGTTTTTTTGTACATACAACAAGGCTTCAAGAATATATTGACCGGATAATGTCATAATATTTAGTTCCTTAAATCTATTCCGTACCGACTTCCTCGGGGAAACACAACAAATAAAATGTTTTTCCTATTCCCTTAATAAATAAAAGTGAAGTGTCATCAGTATATTCGCTGATAGAATAATTAATGCCCTTCACAGGATGACATACAGGAGTAACACTTAGCGCTCACTTACAATCACCGCGATGGCTTTATAATACAATGACAACAAAATATTGCCAGCTATTAGGATATTGTATACAACTTAGTACAAAGTACCTAAGACACTTTGAATGGTGAGACTAGTAAAGAATCCTCGTTTTGGAACAAAGGAAGCGCACAAAACTCTTCCACCACAAAATAACAGCTTGATATTTGTTCCAAACTCTCCGGACAATATCAAAAAGTTCAATATTTTATATCTGTTATTTAAGTTTTTTAGTTAGTGTAGTGAGTAGCTAGCAGAGTACAGTAGTGTGATGTAAAGATAAACTATATAACTGGGCAGTATTAAATAACATAATTTAGTCATATAATATTTTATTTAATAAAATAAAATGTATTTTTATAAAATAATAAAATTCATTATTGTCATTAAATGCAACATTATACAGGAAATACCAGTTTCTTTATATTCAGTTTTGCATAAAGAGGTAGTGATTGGTAAAAGTTTAGTGTTTGCTTTTTAGTAATTAGTTATTTTATGAATGTCAGGTGATATGATGCATTTGGCGTTTTGTCTACAACAAACTTAACTCATTTTACCAATAAAACTCCCAATCTTTATCGGTTAATATATGACAAAATATTATAATTTTGTCATAGTCTACTTTCCATTAGTCTGCTTCCCATAAACTGCTATAAAACGAAGAATATCCTCGGAAGTCACCACTCCCACCGCACGTTCAATTGTACTTTCTGTGAATTTAATAAGATATTGAGTTTCAATTGGAATTTGGAACGAAAATTAAGAAAATTTATTTCTAAATTATTCATAGACTAAGAAAAAAAATCTCGACTCAACTAAACGACAATGATTTGAAAGTCACGTTTCGACAATATTCTTCCCGATACTTCATAAAAAGCGAAGCAGTTCGCATCACCGTCGAGACGCCAATGGCCGTTCGCTCAGCTCGCTATCCACAGACTCGGCTACGTACCTGTCTTCACGACGACCACATATGGAGATATGTCGAGAAGTCTCGAGATGGCGCCCAGTGTCGGCTCGTCCCGCAAGTAGACTTTATAATACTTCTTTACTATAAACCTTGCTAGTTCTTCTTCAGAGGAACCTGCGAAATTGGCCAGTCTTCGTCGAGCATCGTCTGCGGTGAACACGCCTTGTATTGACCTGTAACATTGCGAGAACTTTAAGATGGCACACTGCACGTATCATTGCTGTCATGTGTCTCTATTCGGTTTACAAAATGAGGTAACAAAGTATATTAGAAGAGCCAACGCCTAGAGCCTACGAAAAAGTATTGATAAAGTTAGCACGAATAATAAATACATGTGTCGCATGCTTCGAAGGTTGTCATCGCCTCACATGTAATGTAAAACGAATTCTATGACGACGTATATGTATATTAGCAAAACGACGAGCAGGAAAATCATTAGCGGACGGAATTCATAATATTTCAAACGGAGTTAGGTATTCATTTTTGTTTTTAAATTATCACGATGACAATCGGTAGTCCATTTTTGAAGTCAAAATTATACTCGGTAATTGTATACTTTTGACTGACTAGTTATGTCATGTCAGACGGAAGTGACTGGAGGCTTATAAACATTTCTAATAATTTGTAAGACTTTTTTGTTGTAATTAGTCTGTACTAGTATATTTTTTTGCGTACGCGTGACGCTGCAACCGATGACATTGTACTTTTTCCACGTTATTTTTAATAGTACGTGTAAGAGAGAGAGTGGATTGGAGTTTAGGATAAGAGTAGAAGAGAAGAAAAGTTACCCTTTATCGTCGACGACGGGCAGTAGCGCCTTGCCGGCCGTTCGTAAGGTCGCAAGAGCTTCGCTGGGCGTAGTGGTGTTTAATATCGAGGTTGGCTCTTGTAGCATTTCAGCTTTTATAGGCTTGTCCCACCACCTAATAGTGAACAAAAGAAAAATAAACAAATGTTCATTTCCCCACACCTATTAGATATCTCTATCCTACGATCCAAGTTAGACGAGGGACCTTCAGCTGATCTTCAGCGTGTCAATGCCCATTTTTAAAACGGTCTACTAGATTTGTAATTTATATACAATGTGTGAAATATGATATGAAAATACAGAAAATAAAAGATAATTTTGTATGAGGTGAAAAAATTTACCACAAGATATAGTCGCAGTGCGACCGTTCATGTGGAACTGTCATCGTTGGCTTACCACAAGTGTTCTCTACTAGGCGTGGCTTGAAAACCGCGGGCTTCCATCCACTGATCGGAGATGAACTTGGTCATGTAATTGCGAATGCTGTCGGGCAACAGGACCACGCAACGTTGACCTTTCCTGAGGGTTTTGGCTGCTTGCACGGCACCGTATACAGCGGCACCGCTACTGCCACCTGAATACATTTTTAAATTATTATTTTTCATTGAGAAAGACGCACAGTCTACCCCCTCCAAACGGCGCATCTTAAATGTCATTTAATTGTATATAATTAATAAATATCAGATAAGCTTTTATTACAGCACTTAGCATAGAGTTATACATTAATTAATATAATTAAAACTAATTACGTTCATATTTATCAAGCTGTTCTATACCAATCTACTTCTCTGACCATGTGTCCCATCCTTTGAAATTTAAATATATTGTTATTTTTGCATCCTTGATGTTCCTTTTACTTTTGACCTCGCAAGTTTATTTCCAGTATTTTATAATTGTAAAAATGTACAAACTAGGGTCCTCGTAAACTACCATGATGTTAAATAATTTATCAGTCATCGGTTATTCAACAGCAATTATATAAATTATATCTTCAGTTGCAGACTCAATAAATATAGCAATAAACTTTGGTCATAATTAACTAAAATCTAAATGCACATTATAAGGCATTGATTTTGATGACGAATACAAGAAAAATGAAAAAAAATTAACTAAATTAAAAAAGTATATTTTTTAAGTACGGCTATCATCTAAATTTAACTTTGCTTCTATTTTATTAGTCTATGAGGAGAGAGAACCGTTCGTTATGCTGACAACTCTGTTTTTTGACAGTAATAAAACCTTAAAAATTAAAACATTTTTGTGAATATAAATCTCCATAGACTATATAAAGTAAATCGTGATAAGGTTTTAATAATACTTTATCTGTGAATTAAAAATGTTTTCTAATTAGATTAAGAGTACTTTACTCTTAGTTAAATAACATTTATCACCGTGAGAACATAATGCACATGCTCGCTTATCTTGATGTAGTCTTAATGAACACGATAAGAAATTAATAGGGAATGTTTCATAATGAGTAAAACCAATTATCATTGTTTAAATCATCGTTAAAATGTACTTCAAAATTAAACGTTATTATTTCTATCGTAACTAAAGTCCATTCATGCCGAATATAGTTGAATTAAGATGTAAGTTTAAATGAACAGGTAACCCACCTCACCACCACTGGATGAAGGTGAGTCTAAACTGATATGATAAATAAAACATACCACATAGAAGCCCCTCCTTTTGAATAAGTTTTCGGGCCATCGGCAGGGACCCCGAGTCATCAGTTTTGACCCATCTATCCACTACCGAGCGGTCCAGAACACGCGGTAGGAAATCATAACCGATACCTTCCACCTGAAAATTACACGTAAACTCAATAAAATTATCACATTTTTTTGGCGATTCTAGACTGACTAGGGCTTTATTAGATATATACTTAAACGTCAAACTTCAAAAACCATACTAGGTGTGTCCTTCGGTTTTACCTACGATAATTTGGTCGTTAAAAATAATTTACATTTTAGTCTGAATAGTATTGCATTCAAAAATGATGACTCGATACTTAGATCGAAAGTATAAAAAATATGAAAGTTCATTACTTTAAATAAGATTATTATTAAAGTTTGAAGGAAATTCCGACGCAGCCTGTACCTACTTCAAAGGTTTTGCCTTCATAATTTGTACGTGCTCGGGAGCTGGCAAAAAATTTGTTGATGCTCTGATCCTATTGATAGTAGCTGATTTTTTCGATAATAAACTATCCAAGACACAAATATTATGCTATGCGTTCGAAGTTAAAAATAGCGTGTTCAACCAGCTTCTCAATACCAAATACACAATATATAATTTTAGAAGTATAAATTTGAAATCTGCATATTGCGATAAGAGTAATATTAATAATTTCTATATTTATTGATAAAAATGACGCAAACCATAATATCATTACGCAAACTGTTATTTAAACAAAATGGTTTATCAGAAGTTTATCGCCTACTTCAACACGAGCGGAATTTAATAATATTTTGCTAATAGACAAACAGGAAACAATTTTAAAAAATATAATCGATTTACAATCTTAATTTACTGCACTTTGCTCTTAATTCGACACCCGATTAAGGAATACGGTTTTTTATCTATTTTGTATATTTGACATTCATGATTCCTATATCTAGTTCAAGTAGTAATATCTATACAATGACGAAATCCGTCTTAGCAATTGACATTTAAACACTATTAATAGTTATTAAATATAAAAAACAAAAACAAAACTCTTTCTACAACTTTGAATGTTGGTTAACCAAATCTGGGGGATTAAAATTCAGATTCTGTATATTTACATACCTCATACAATTGGACATCACTTGCATTGAGTTCTTCCGGCTGGGCCAAAATAGACCCATAAGGATCAACTCCTACTATGATACACTTTGGACATCTTTCTTTAATTTTATGTGCTACTCCAGACACAGTACCGCATGTGCCTGTCGTTATAACAACCATGTCAATATCGTCATCCAAGGACCAAAGGATTTCCTCAGCCGTTGTGTCATAGTGAGCCAGGGGATTGCACACATTGTTGTACTGCAGATTCGACATATATTACTGTATGGGTTTTATGTATTCTAACCGAAAGCAGTTGTATACATAGACTGATTGTCTTATTAGTAACATATACATAAGACTGACAAAACATTAAATAGCTATTACAGCCGTATAGTGGGTAGGTGTTTAAATACATATATTACAATTTAACGTAGTTTTTTTAGTTTTCTAATGCTAAATGCAGCTATGTATTTTAAAAACTTGATTTAATATATTATTCTGTAAAATAAATAAAAAATTACAACACCATAATAAATGATTAGTTATGTTTAGTTGTGTGAAGGCTGTATTAAAATAGCGTGCAAATCAATCACATGAATACAGGCAGTCCTCGACTTACGTCGTTTCGAATTACGTCGTTTCAAATTACGTCGAACAATGTTTTGATAGCAACAAGCATACGTCGTCATTTGTTTCGATTTCCGGCATAGGAGAATTCGCTTGTCGCAAGGTCAATGTCCGTGGGGCCGGCGGGGCGCGTTGTCGGCGTGTGGGGATTACTCCGCACAAGCTGCTGATTTTGTTTAGTTATTTAAGGGACAACGGACAATCAAGACGTAATACATTAGTTTTTTTGCATCTTTGACAGTTTTTTACATACATATTTAAGTTAATTTTAAACTATGCCACCTGAACAAGAACAATTGTATAATAAAAAACAATGGAGGTTAAATGTAAGATTTTAAAACTCAAGGATCGCGGTTGTTCGACTTCATCTATTGGACGAGAATTTAATTTATCACGCACGACGGTACAAACAATATTGAAAGATAAAGAAAAACTCTTAACCGCTCTACCTTCCGTCTCTTCAAACAGTACTATAATATAATAGCCTTTTTATCGGACATGACATCGTATTCTTTATTTTTATTTTCCGTAAATTGTTCCCTTTTTCCATTTTTGCTTGTCCGTTTGCCAGGTGGCAAACGGACAAGCACTTCTGGCCTTCCTAGGCCACTCTACCCCATGTCGTTCCCGCGACTTGTCTAATGTCGTCGTCCCATCTTTTTGTGGTCTACCTCTCTTTCTCTTTCCATCTCTTCGGTACCATTGTGTGACGATTTTGTTCCATTTATCCTTTCCCCTGATCATGTGACCTGCCCATTTCCATTTTTGTCTTCTTATTTTCAGAGCCACGTCCTGTACCCCAGTCCTTCTTCTGATGTCGCTACTCCTTACTTTGTCTTTTTTTTTGATCCCAGTCATGCTCCTTTCCATGGCATGTTGACATATGGATAGTTTATTTGTTACGTTTTTTGTTAAAGCCCATGTTTCGCTCCAGTATGTCATCACTGGCAGTATGCATGTGGTAAATAATTTGCTTTTCGTTGAATTGAGTAGGGTCTTGTCTTTCATTATTTCTTTCAGTACTATTATACGAAAAAGAAATGCTTTAATTTATGAAATGGAAAAACTCTTGTACACTTGGATTCAAGATCAAACTCAGCGACGGGTTCCTCTAAGTTTTGCTATTATACAAAATAAGGCGCTGAGTATCATCAACATACTGCAAAATAAACGTGGCGAGAATAATAGTGAAGAAACCAAATGTTTTTGTGCCAGTCGCGGATGGTTCATGCGTTTTAAAACGAGATATTCGTTACATAACATTAGAGTGCAAGGAAAAGCTACTAGTGCCGATCATGTGGCTGCTCAGAGTTTTCCTGGAATATTAAAGGAAGTTATCGAATGTGGAGACTATTCGTCTAAACAAATTTTTAACGTGGACGAAACTGGTTTATTTTGGAAAAAAATGCCTTCTCGTACTTTTATATCGCAAGAAGAAAAGTCTATGCCTGGGTTTAAAGCGGCTAAAGAACGTTTGACGCTGTTATTGGGTTCGAATGTTGAAGGTGATCTTAAATTGAAACCCCTTTTGGTTTATAGGTCTGAAAAACTACGTTAAGAGTACTCTCTCAGTTATATGGAAGGATAATCCAAAGGCATGGGTTACATCAATACTTTTTGAAGAATGGTTTACTGAGCATTTTATACCTGAAGTTAAACAGTACTGCTTAAACAACAATTTGGCTTATAAAGCTTTACTTTACTATTTTATTTTGGACAATGCTCCCGGCCATCCTGTGCGTATTGCCGATATCGATCCTCAAATCAAAGTTTTGTTCCTGCCTCGAAATACCACTTCGTTGTTACAGTCGAAGGTTCAAGGATTTATAACGTTTTTTAAGGCCTATTATCTCATGAGAACTTTTTCACAGGCTGTAAGGGCTAATGAAAATGATGGCATGGAGCTGAGAGATTTTTGGAACAGTTATAACATCTTGCAATGCGTTTAAAATATTGCTGCTTCATGGGATGAGGTGACACCCGACAATTTAAAAGGAGTTTGGAAAAAGTTATGCCCACTTTTTTATAAGTCATCTGAAAGTTCTGCATCCACAGACCAAATATCGATGAAATCACAACTGACATTGTTCATTTGGCTAACCGTTTGCCTGAAATTGCAGTTACTGCGGATGATATTGATGATCTGTTATGCTCACATTCGCAAGAACTGGATGATGAAGATCTTATTAAATTAGAGCCACAAGTAAAAAACGAAGCAATTGAGTCAGAAGAAATAGCTTCTTCTATTAGTAACTCTGAAAAAGAACTTACACTAAAAAAACTTTCCGTATCCTAACTTTGAAAGAAGTTTTAACGTTAACAACAAAATTTGTGCAGCCTATCAGTGTTACCAAGATCTATATGATAGCAAGAAGAAAGAAGCAAAGCAATCTAGAATTGATAGTTGCTTTAAGCCAAAAGTTTAATTAATTATTTCTCATTGCATATTTTGATTAAATATTAAAGTTTTATAATAATTATTAAAATTAATAACACACAAATACAAAAAATTATTTTAATATCGTATTTTTGATAATGAAGTATGTATATCCTTTGTTCTAAATGCAGTTTTATCTTTTAATTTCGAGTCCGTATGGATCCTAACCCTTGAGTTTTACATGTAAACATATGAAAAAATATGTCTCGACTTACGTCGTTTCGATTTACGTCGCGTATTTCGAGAACCTAACATGCCGTAAGTACGAGGACTGCCTGTACCAGTTTTGACATTGAAGACCGATAGTTATGGTTAATACCCTAATATTTGGCTAGAATGTCAATTATTCAAAAAATGCGAATGATAAGTGTTGGTAGGTTTAACCATTATCAATTTAATCTTATAATACTTAAATGGGTTACCTGATCAAGCAGAACAGCATTGGGTATTTCGGTAACAAGTCGTTTGGCAACACTGATATTACTTTCAGGTGAATCACTGGGTGCCTCTGTAGGAGTTCTAATAATTTCTGTACCCAGGGCTTTAAGAGTATTCACTTTTTCATCTGACATCTTCTCTGGGAGAACTATTATACATCTGTAACCTGCAACACAAACACACATTAAAATAAAACTTCTATTCTTGTGTAATTTTATATGTAAGCAAAATAATGTATTATATTATTGTTTACCTCTCACTGCAGAGGCAAGTGCTAATCCAATTCCGGTATTTCCTGAAGTGGGCTCAATAATCACAGATTTCCCTGGTTTCAAAATTCCCTTTTCCTCAGCATCTAATACCATTCTATAGGCAATTCTATCCTTTACAGATCCACCGGGATTTAGAAATTCACATTTTGCGTCTAAAGTACGGAATATGATATTTACAAATTAAACGCACATTTACAAGAGTAACAATTTGCAAAATATACATGATTTAACACATTTAAGTAAGTACTTACAAAGGTCACATTCTAATCCTTCCTCTTTTGGTATATTCGAAAGCTTCACAAGAGGAGTGTTTCCAATACAATGTAGAATATCAGGAAACACTTTTTGATTTCTATCCCTAAATAAATATTAAGGACAATGTAAAAAAAATGAATAAACTATATGTATTAATGAAAATGTTTTAAATTTACTTACAAAAACGGCAAAACTTTCTATTTTTAAACTAAACATGTGCTTAAGTGTTGAAGTTATTCCAAATAAATATCACTTTAAACGTAGAAGATATATAATATTATAATATTAAGTTAAATTTACAATTATTTTTCAGGTATGTATTTTAAAAACAATATATTATCTTACTTACAATGCATTAACGATGTGTTTCATTTTCTTAAGGTTAAAATAATCAGTAGAACACGCTGTATTATCTTCCATTTTTTAAATTATATTTAATTATTACTACTATTAATTATGCAGAGATTTCTTAGAATAGCCAAATTACGTTTACTGTGTCTTACATACAGCTTATGAGTAAACTGTAAAGCCTAAAATGGAGTGCACACTGCACAAGTAGCGACTAGCGGTTCTGAATTTAAATTTTAATATCCACATTCTACAGGTGACAGTGATGGATCCACAGATAAGAAGTATCTATATCATAGAGTGTAGTCAGCACTTTGCTGTTTTGTTAACTAATATACTATCTAAAGGAGCATATGTATAGAATTTCAAATTACAATCGACCACTTTTATATATCAAAAAATTATATGCAATTATACACAATGAAAAAAAAGTAAACGATTGCTTATATTTTATATATTTGATCGTGGACCTTTAGCGCGGCGACCGAATGTCTGAATCAAGAAATTCCGTAACGAAATGAAACCTAACAAACGATGACGTAATATAGGGTCCAGTCAATACACGTTAGAGCGGTCTGTCCCGTGTTCTGACAGACTGATGTGAGACACTGTATGCGTTTTGACGCATACTGTGTCTTAGATACAGCTTCAGAGTAATCTGTACTAAGACTAAGACAATAATATAAATAAATAAAAATCTGCGTTTACGTTTATTATGCGATAGAATTGCCATCTAAAGTTCTATGGAACTACTAAACAAATAGCGTGTATTTTATTTTTATCTGGCAAGACTAGTGCAATTTAAAATCTTTATCGAGAAAAGCGCGGGAAACTTCGTCTGTTCTCCATCTTATATAACTTTTGGCTATTTTTTTTAAGCAGAACAAATTTGATAATATTATTCTCGAAAGAGTAAAGTCTATAAAAAGTAATGGGTGCGTAGTTGGCTTTTCCGATTAAAGGCGCCAATAATTTTCTTAACTGAAACAAACAAGTTAAAAGCCTTCATTCTGACTCTCAACGTGACAAGAATGGGCTAGGTCACGGGATCCCTATAGACTGAAGTGTAGAGAAAGTATCCGTACCTGTAGGCATACATAAATATTTTCCTTCTGTTAGACCATCATACGCAGATGCGTTAAGTTCAACAATGCCGAAAGTACCAAAACCCGCATATTCTCCCGCAGCGAAATCTGTATCTCGTAATAATTCTACTAATTCCTCATATACATGAAAGACTTCCAAAATCCAGAGCCTAAAAATTGATGTGCTCTGGTTGACAAAAATTATCATGAAACATTCCCATGTTGCCTTTATTAAATAAAAAGTAAAATCAATTAAAAGTATTCAGAATAAAGCATTCCTTGTCAGAAACTCAATAAATTTGTCTGAAATATCGTCTTCTGCATTAATCTCCAATGATTTTTGAAATATAATAAACTCAGTCCTGGTCACAGGTACCAATAATGTTGCATCATGTAGGCGTTTTGCGCTATCTTCTGTTTTAAATGGTTTGCTTTGTCACTTCATAGAAAAAAAAAATACTTTTCGGAGTTATATTAAGATAGTATTGTCTGGACTTGCTTAATATGAACAAGTAGTTATCAAATGAGCACAGCTACTTCATATCATGAAATGCTTCCCATAACCGCAACAATTAAATAACTATTTATCAGTCAGGATCGTCGAATATTTTGTTATTGTACGTTAGAAATAAAAAAATAATGAATTTGCAAATACAATAAGTTTATTTTAAAACGTGTTAAAGAATAAAATAAATACATTATATAAAAAAATCACTGTTTTACTAGAATATAGTTTAAAATGTCATCTGCGGTAGCGATGCTTTCCGGAATAAAGTGATCTGTAAAAACCATAATATTAATTTAATAAGCTACGTAAAGAAACGAATTGTGAAGAACCCAGGACACTAAATTTGTCCGTCTCAGGCCCCCATTGGTACAACTTTACAAAATGTTTATTGTGTTTAAAATAGGTATTGTATTGTATTTATTATGCACGTATAGAAATAATAATATTTTTTAAATTAGATAGTCAATTAATTATCTAGTTATTTGTTTTTTTTAACTTGTTTGTTAGTCTATGGAAAAGACGCTAGTTTTGGCTTGTCTTTAGGTATACACCTCTAAATTTTAAATATTAATTAGTAATTACTTCAATTAAACAAAAACAAACAAAATCCAATACTTCAAATGTTTTATAAACCATGTATATACCCAAAATATAAATAGAACAATAAACAAAGTATGAAATAGTCGTATAAAGAAAGAATAATAAAATAATAAATATACACTCGTTATATCAGACTATGCCATCAATCACATCTAGTAAAAAATCCAATCCGAACATCTTGTGTTACTTGGTTGACTGATCGAGTTTATTATGTCTACCCACATTTTTGTTGCTGTTTTGTTTTGTAATTTTATAAACGTACATCTGTGCACTCTAAATTATATTGTTTCTCAGTAAGTGAATTATGTATGCAATTCTTATGAGAAATAAAGTTATTTTTTAACCTAAATTTAGAGATTATAAAAGATCGCTAGAGCAAGAGCTAGAGCTACTGGTCACCCACAACACAGGAATGTCTTATTGTAGAGACCAGCGTCTGTAAAACAATGTAAGAATAGAATTAGGTTTAAATAATTATTATAAAGATATTAGGTAATTCGTTAGAATCAAAAATCAAAAGCATCGATCAAGATATTTCGCTTACCTTCGTCATCTTTAGGAACATTGGTTCCAATAACAACAAAGTTGGTTATGTCCAATATCCTGGATAGCAAGCCGATGCTCGGCATTCCTTTTTTGCCATTGTTCGCTAAGATGTGACAATGTTTCACTAAATAGTTTGTTACCGGTTCATTAAAATCTACATTTTCCGAATCTTCGTATGGGAGCCTCGTAGGGTTTGTTGCGTAATTCCTAAAAGCGTCTTTTGAAACAGCTCCAACAAACCATCTGACATTTTTTTTTTCATATTAATTTATATATAACACGATCTCATTTATTTTAATGTAATATATATGCCTATGTTTATCACTGATAATATAGAATTATAATGGTGAAAGAACTTAAACAATCTTTTGGTTTAGTAGTTATGGAAAGTATTTATAAGTACGAATAAATAGACTGTCACTGAAAGTGTTGCTTTATTATGTGCATTTAATTTATATATATTTCTAAGCGTTTCCTTACCCTTTTTCATTGACTACAACTGCTATATCTCTTTTTCCCATTTCTTTTATTGCCTGCAGACAAGTCATTTTAGAATCGAGTTTTGGATATTCATCACCAGGAGTTAATTTTGTGATGGGGTCCTTCCACCAACTAAAAAATTTTTTTGGCAAAAGTTACGTGTACAATTCATACATATAAATTGTGTAGTCTGCAGCGGATGCGCGTTGCGTTCGAAAATAAGGCAAAAACTAGATGTAATATACCTCATAGTATGTTCTGGGGGGTCCAGAAAAAGGTGCGCTTCCATCCATTGATTGCAAACAAACTTGGTCATGTAGTTTCGTATGCCGTCAGTCAACAAAACCACGATACGCTTTCCCAGACCTAGTTTTAATCTCTTAGCAGCTTTTATTGCGGCTGCCATCGCGGCTCCACTGCTTCCGCCTTAACATAACATAACACGATAAAATATTTATAAAATTCAGTAGTCACATGGAAGCTAATTTGTATGGCATACCACAAAGCAGTCCCTCCTTTTGGGAAAGTTCTCTGGCCATCAAAAATGTTTCCTCATCGGTAACCACCTCGAACCCAGTTGCAACAGATTTATCTAAAACTATCGGTGCTTTAGAACCACCTATACCTTCGACCTTAAAATAGTAAAGTTAATACATTAATATAAAGTTCCATTCGAAAAATATACAATGTTTTATGAACGCACAACGGAAGAAATGAGCGTCTAATTGTGCAAACTGACTCTACACTCGATACACTATTATATGAGAATTTGCTCATTATAAGAAAGAAATAATGAAAAGAATGAGATATATAGGATATTAAGATAAAGTAAAGTACACTGGCCCTCACACTAGCATTCCCTGTGTTGTGGGCAGCCAATCTCTTTCTTTTCACGTGTAAACAATATTTTATTTATTTATTTATTATTTATTAACACTTCGTTGCTAGAAAGAAACAAAAATAACACAATACATATAAATTACATAACATACATACAATTGCTTTATCGCTAACAAGCGATCTCTTCCAGGCAACCCTAGTAAGAAAGAAAACAATAAATAAAAAATGATGATGATCTGTGTAATGAGCTGGAACACTTTGAGCGTTAATGTGTATTTACTTAAGGACTTCTACATAACACATTATATTTAAATTTCTTTTGCATCTTAAGAATATTTTCTGTATCAGCATAGGACAGGTTTACAAGATATTGTTTGAGATCTTTAGTAAATGTATGTAAAGTGATATTTGAAATGTTAGTGATAATTTTGTTTTTAAGGAAGAGGTTAAAGATGAAGGAAGGAGAAAAAGCGTTGGGTACAGAAAGTGCGATGTTTGGTTTGCTTATGTTCGTTTGGTTTGATGTGGTGTGGCGGGTGTTTGTTTGCAAAAAAGTCCACATATTGCTATTCAGTATAATTGTCTCACAGTTAGAAGTTTTGTGTTATTGTACACTTTTGATGTTGAGTAGCGGAAAGGTCAACCAATATTTACTAAATTATTTTTTAATATATAGTAGATATAATATCATGTAACTTAGAATAACACACAGCACAATTAAAATACGTACCAGATACGAATGCTTCTTTCCATGAACATTAAATATAGTAGAGCCGTCAGGTTCAGCTGCAATGATATGGCAGCTTGGGTAGCGCTCTTTAATTTTATAACCCACGCCGGATAAAGTTCCCCCAGTACCAGTTCCCATGACTACCATATTTATTTCTCCCATAGCATTTAGGATCTCCTCTCCCGTGGTTTCATAATGGACTCGCGGATTTGCGTGATTTTCAAACTAAAAATATGTTATTATATGTTTTAGTAATTATAGTAATTCCCTCCACAGTGCTTATTAGAATCTCATGACATTCTTGTAACATCATCATCATTGGTGTTCAGATATGATAGTTACGCTTTAGGATTGAAGACTTACCTGGTTGAGTATAACCACATTTTGAAGGTCGTTGTCGTGTATCTTATGGGCAATTTCAACAGTAGATTTGTTCGTCTGAATTACTTCGGCACCGAGCAATCGCATGGTGCTGACTTTTTCACTTGAATTTTTTTCACCGGTAATAATTATACTTTTATTATCTGCAACCATAACAATATATGTTTTCGTTTTACACCCAAAGAACAAAACGCTTACTGCATAATTTTGCTGATTCTAGTGTATCTTACCGTCACGGTAAGATATAATAGTGTTAAATGAGTAGAATTGTGGTCTTTTTATGATCATGGCTTACCCATAAGTGCTGCTTCAAAGGCAACTCCAATACCAGTATTTCCAGAGGTGGGCTCCACAAATATAGTTTTATCTGTGACATTACCACCTCGTTCGGCTTCTTTCAACATGGCAAGCGCTGTTCGGTCTTTGATGGATCCCCCAGGGTTTAGGAATTCGCATTTAGCATCTGAATAAATACCGTTCAACATGATTTCGTGTCTATTTCAAGTTTAGTTACTGATTTGAATAATATTTTATGGATAGACTTACAAATTTCGCATTCCAAATTGTATGCTTTTGGAATTTTATTCAGCTTCACGAGTGGGGTATTGCCAATTAAATCCAATATACTATTGTGTATTACGCCTTTTACTCTGAAATTGTTTAATTAAATACGTAATCGATCGGAGTCAATTTAAATTTTAAAAATACTTACGGCGGTTTCCAAAAAATTTTTTCCCTGTGAGCGAAAGGGAATTTATGCCCTGAATTAATAAAATTGTACATTGTGAAAGGATTATTTATTGGATATTTCTTATGAAAAATCAATTCTAGACGTTTTAATGCAACACAAGCTAAGTGTTAAATGTAAGCGTTTTCATTCCATTAACATACTTATCGAGTCGATATCGACTTTTAATAGAATAAATTGGAAACAATGCCTGATATATTCTTGGTTATTTTCATCTTAATATCAATAATCAATAATCAATTTACACTTAAAATTGCGTGTACATAAGTTTATCACTTTCTTTAGCGTTTCATTATGATATATCAAATACCAAACCATTTTATCACACCAGTTGGTATTTTGAATTACATACATGGTATTTTCTATATCTTTTTCAGATTATGGTAACCAACCAACCAATGTAAATCAAATAACTAACTAACAAGGGAAAAGGAAATAACGCGTAAGTTACTTATATTTTTATTTCGACCTATAACTAATTTTCGCCGTAACAAGTGGCATCGGACCAACCTAAACTGGTTACATTGCAATACCAATTTTAACAAAGAATCGACATACGATACTATGCACTAATGTTTCAATTTAATTTGATATAATTCGGTAAAACCCGACCACGCTACTTAAACACTAAACAGTAAACACCCGTTTTATTCGTAAATACTAACTTATGAGCATCGCATTCACTCAATTCCATTGTCTTTAATAAATAACACTAAGTTTTATCACTGCAAGTTCAATCACTTTGTCCAATTCCGTTACTGTTTAGAATTGTCATAAAGCCAGTCCCAAAAGTGTAGCCGGTTTGATTCCGGATCAATTCGCTGCGTGAAATTCCCAGATTCGGTAATATCCAGGTAATTAATGTGTTTCGCGGTATTGACGGGGAGCCAATTGAAGTTCACTATTGACTCGTAGTCAACTGGAGGAGTTGGATTTCTGTAAAGAAAAACACAAATACAATATGTAGATAGATTAAATATACATTTACAGTTACATATAATAATATAGGTTCAGGTACTTCAACAACGCTTCTAACACTTTGACATTGCTATTTAGACAATGTAAGCAGAGAGAATATTTATGATATTAATACGCTAAAATAAATACGCTCGCATTTATTGCGCAAGACTCCCTGGAATTTATTAGTGTTACGGTGCCAATATAACAAATTTTGGAACTTGCATACATAACCGTACAGTTATAATAATAATTTGACCTCGAGTCTTTCACCGAACTTATTTATTTATGTGTTAAAAAATTATTCTCTAACTTAAACAAAAAATATTTACCCAGTTTTAGCAAAATTTGCCCACATTTGTACCATGGTTCTAGAAACAGTCAACTCTGGTGATTCGCCATCTAGCCTGTAGTTGAGTCTTGAGAAATAAAACAGGTAGCCTAACTCATCGCCATGGCACGCCCCGGGGTAGGTTATACCCAACATTCGTTTAAAGAGTCCCAAAGCTCCGTCAAAGGCAAAGCGGTAGAGGTACGTCGGGCTCTTTGTCGTGTTGGCTCGGAAACGCGTCGTTTCCAACGCTGGCCGTAAGAACATTATGTCGGTGAAGAGCTGCGTAAAAATTATACATTACAAAATATTGTACCTTTTGCCTAGCAATGAAATAATTTCTTACAAAATATAAATTAAAAGGAATGCATTGAATAACGCAAAGCTTTGCGTCTAATTATGTTCGTGCAATAACGTTTGCGAAAGCAATACTGATTTGTACGTAAATTGTAGCTATCGGATAAAGTAGAGCTCCAAAGTTGGATTAATAAGTTTAAAAAGAGCTCAAGGAGAAACAAGGAGGAAGACTTATACTTATATTCTACAGAATGTGATTGTGTACTTGAGGAAAAATAAAACAACACGACTTTAAGCAAAAATAAACTATCTGTTATGAAAATAAATTCCTAAAAGTATAACAATTAGCCTGTATGTACTTACATCAATCAGACTGTCGATGTTTCTCATGTCAACTGGTCTCTGTTGGAAGTAAAAGGCTCGTACTTGGTTTACGATTTTCGTCACCGCTTCTGGTCCACCTGTTGTTAGTTCTGGAGGTATCACTCTTTGAAACTCATTATCTATCTCGTTCAGCAACTTGGGGTAGCGTTGAAGCCCTAAAGATGTGATCAAATTATTTGAGTTGAAATGAGAAATCGGACGTACAGGACGTACAGGACGTACAGGACGTACAGACGTACCCCTGTATTTGAATTATTTATTATATATATTTAAACCTAATCGTGGAACTTGATAAATATCATAAATTATTTATGTTTTGATTGTTGTTGGCTTCTTATACTTCTTGTCTGACTAAAAACATATTTGCATCTTCAAATATATTTGGACCTTCAACATATATTAGTCTTAAATGTCAATAGCAGTCATATTTTATATCTGCGTTACAGACAGTATACATTATAATTCTGACTTTATATTCTTATAAAATGTATGAAGTAATCCACGACGTGTTTCATAACTTTAATTTACCAATGAATTAATTTTATATCTACATATATCTATAATATATAATTTTATTTTAAAAGGAACTGTTAGAAAACTATCTGGGTTAAAAATTGTTGAGGTCAGATGTCCAGATTTACTAACTGTAAACTCAAATAACTTACATAGCTTTCTTTAACAGGCCTGCGGTCGTTCCCCTTCGAATATAAATATTCTTGAACCGTTGTTTGTTAAACTGTTAAGTTATTAACTATAACTAGAAGTACTTAATAACCGACGATACAGATATTTAAGTGTTTTTTTTATAGAACAGGGGGCAGTACTGACATTTTACCAGTAACAAAAAAGTTTTCATGCATATTGTTTCTCGTGAACGAAACATGAATTGTATGACATAACGTACATTATTTGGGGCATTTTCAATTTCACTGCGGTCATCTGTTATCTAACAAAACTTGCAACATGGCTGTGACAATATAATTCGAATTGAGATGTCATAACTGCATGACTATGTTTGAGCTTATATAAATATACAGAGCAATTAAGACAATCTGTAATTAAAAAGCCTATTGTATTTATAAGAAGCTAAACGCTCTTTATTATAATAAATTAAGTTAAGAACCGTATTGACTGGATTTTTAAACCCGGATCTGATTGACTAACATTAAACAACTGGTTTAACAAATATACGGAATTATACTGAAATTGAATATGGTTGCTAGATAAAGCTGATAAAGCTTATAAAATTCCAAATGTATAAATTAATGAATAATTCATACATGTTTTACATTTACAATATATAATAAAATTTAAATATAGTTATTTCAAATAACTAAAGAAACCGGAATTAATTTATTTTCTTTAAATGAGTTTTAGAGAATTTCTTTTATTTCTTTACAAGTTCTTTTTTATTGCCTATCAACTCAAAATAATTATTTTACCGTCATTTACCCACATACTAAGACTAAGGGTCTGTTTCACAATGTCCGGATAAGTTCCAAATAAGCTATTTATTACTTATTGGTAGGATAAACACTATTGTTGCATTTCACGACTGACAGATAGCGCTATTCGTCATGTGACGCGAAGTTTTTTATTCGGAACTTTTATCTTCCGAATAATTTGTGTTGCATAGCTAATTGGTAATTTATCCATACATTGTGTAACAGACCCTTAAACATAAAATGCGTTAACCCATTGAAGTATTTCCGTACCCTTCCGTCCTTCAACAAAAAGAGCGCACCAATTCTTGAAAGGCCGGCCACGCACGTTTGAGCCTTCCAGTAATGTGAATGTCCATGGGCGGCGGTAGCTCTTATCATTTGGTGGGATTCCTACACGTTTACCTCCTATTACATAGACAAAACACCGGCAAACTCTTATACATAGGATGCAGGAAAGCGCAAAAGATTTTGACTTTTGCATTGACCACAGCCAAACATTTTTGTCCGCGAAACCTGACAGGTGACCGAAGCTCTTAGGCGGAATAAAGCTAAATGACGAACAATTTGAAACGTGGGTTTTTATTACTAAAGCTAACGTGGTCTCCGCCAATAAATGTACATAATTTCCACAAATGAAAATAACATGGAACTAATTTCCCAACACCTTAACCGAAATTAGTGATTGAACGTTAGCGGCCTTGTCGTTGTACATTGAGTAATTGCGCTCTTGCGGTTTCTTATAAATTCTATTTTATTTAATGGTGTGCTATTTAAAACAGTGGAATTACAAGTATAACGAACAAAATATAAGAGGAGACATGCGCAGTTACTTTACCATATACAAGTTTATAACACAAAACGACACCTACAAAACAACCGACAGAAATTTACGGACTTGTTCTAAACACAATTCTAATACTACTTATATGGGGTTATTATTTATATAATGTCCCCGTATTAGGCTTAATAACGATAGCATAGCAAATGACGATTCAACATTTTTATTTATACAACAGGTTTCTATATTCTTGAAGCAGTTATGACTGTAAAAAAGCATCCAAAATTATTCAAAACGTTCAAAGACACTAGCCTGTAAATACCGAGGCATCCAACATGGCTATGGGTAGGTATGGCTTTTAAACTATTTAATCACCTTCCCAGAAGTTATAGATCACTGCCGTGTAGTTCTTTCAAGGGGAAGGTGATTAAATTTTTCAAGGCAAGGTGTCTTTATAGCGTGGACGAGTGGTTAGACCATAAATTTGACACCAATATAAATAACTTAACTTATTATTATGACATTATAAAAATTGATATGACTGCAAATAAACATATATTTGTGTATTTATTACACAAATCTCAAATTATAAATACACTTACGACGTAATAGAAGAATTCCTTCCTGTGCGTTATATCCGGTGAGAAACGGTACATCAGCACCTGGGAGATAAGTCTTCGGCTCATGCGTGAAGAATGCTCCTGGTATATCAGGCTCAATACTGGGCAAGAAAGGCAGAGCAACAGTGCTCTGTAGATCAGCAGTTTTGCCAACGATTCCGAATATCCGCGCAGCAGCTTTCACTAGTAGCTCACTGGGTGTGGCACGAAGGTATCCTAAATATAAATCAAACTTACATAATTTAATCTAACAGTGTGTTAAAGTTTTTTTTTTGCAGTTGTTCTGACGCTCCGTAACAAATTTGCCCCAATTGTAGATATTCAATATCAAAGTGTTATTGGAGAAAGAACAGAAATGCAGTCTTTTCTATAAAATAGGGTGAAAATGTCGGCTTTAGAATATCGGGATATAATATAGCGCGCTACTAACTTCAAGGATCCATAGTTTTAGGGGATATGTAAGTGTTAGAAACGAAATAACAAACTAACACAATAATAAAATGCCAGTTTTTATATTTTTTTTATACCGCTAAGGATGATAAATTGCCTTATTAAAATTCACAACATATAATTTACTTGTCTTGCTAAAAGTTCTTTATGTAAACTTTTTATAGTCAAGTAAAAAACAACGTCGTAATTTGCAATGTGCAAAAAATAACATAGGTAGGTAAGTTTTTATAGCGAAATCTGTTTCCTACAATGACTCATTGGATTTTTTCAACTCACAGGCAATAGATATGTTTTTAGGCTTCGTAATTGTATTTTAGCTGAAACTTGTTTTATTAAATATATAAAACCAAAAATTTGGTTTTGGAATGAAATCTGTACTTATTTAAAAATTACTTATTCTTTATTTATTAATTACTTAATAAATAAAGAATAGAGTTTAATTGTAGAGGAGTGAAAATTAAGGGTTGCAAGTATCTTTTTATGCTGTATGATAAAAACACAAAATTTGTGTAAATGTTTTTTTATTAGGGATGGACCACTCTTAACATTGAAAATGGATGTTGATTGATTTCCAGACACAACGACAAACACTGTTATTTATTATTATTATTATAAACACACGAGAATTTTATATAAGATAAGATGTGGATAAATAGATAAAGGCTTACTGTTATTATTAAACTAAGTCAGTTTTGACTAATTGCACTCTAGAATCTAATTTATGGTCAAGAATACGGGACCAAATGAGGTCATCATCAAGATTATGTATAACACCCCCGCCGATCCGCTTCACATATTTATTACCCTTAATATTGGGTATGAGGTCATTAATAATTTTGCAAATGTCTTTGTTGTAAAACAACAGAAGCTTAAATTACAAGTCTTTACCACAAAAAGGTTTTCGAAATGATTTAATCAATATCTTGTTTACGAGAATAAAAACGAATGTTAAAATTTTATGATAATCACAGCGAAGCCTTGTCATGGTGCCACTTATGGACCGTAGAGGAAAAACATAAACATTTTAAGTTACATCTTTTATGAGGAAACTTTATCTTAACATCGCTTAAATTAATTTTATTATAGTCATAATTTAACTGTTTTGGCTATGAGTTATTTTTATTTATGTTTTTGTCTCCTCACCAAAAACAAAATGTAAATGTTGCCAACATAATCTGCCCAATAAACTTTGCCGATTGTCTGGTGAACGCAAGCCTTGAATCTTGAATATATATGAGTATGTATCGGAGGCCGATATAACATAATTTTTAAGGTAAAAATCGTGAAGCTAAGTGATAAGTACTTATTCTAGTAGTGTTTGTACTTACCTAACAATTCAGCCGTATTGTTTGTGTCAATACCAAGTTCTCGGCCCAATTCAAAGGCGCGATTCTTCGGCTCCTTTGCAAGAGCCCATGGGGATGTTGCTGATCCACTCTGCGCTATCGCTCCATGGAATAGACCCTATCAACAATCGAATCTCACTGAAATTGAGATCTACACACGTTGAATGTTGCGGTTTAGCTCTAATAGCTTATGTAAGGATACTACATAATTGAGATAATGACTTATGTAACTTACCCTAGACACTGGAGATAGCATATGCATATGTACAGACGCAGCTCCGGCTGACTCTCCGAATATGGTCACTCTTTTGGGATCACCTCCGAAGAATTCAATGTTGTCTTGGACCCACTTAAGAGCCATTACTTGATCCTGTACGTCAAAAAAAGATTTTTTTGCATACTAACGTGGTATTGATATATTAACGTTCCATCACGAGTGATATGATACCTTTAACCCCATATTCCCAGACACCTCTTCATTTTCCAAACTTAAGAATCCAAGGGCTCCGAGCCTGTAATTGAGGGTGACTAGCACCACTCCAGCACCGACGAGGTGGTCTGGTCCATACAAAAATGCATTTCCTGAGCCCACTGCAAATGCACCTCCATGGATCCAAACCATTACAGGGAGTTGAGGATTGTACCTTTAAATATATGTTACCTTTGAATTATTTTAAGAAATTGCAACATTTAGAGTGTAATTACTAGTTAAGATATGGTTATCATCCTGTGCGCTATTTGAATGTTACGTTCTTGTATAACTTTGATGGAACAATAAAGGTTCGTCAAGTTATAAACGTAAAGTGAAACGAAATTACGTAAGAATCGTTCTGTAATGTCATATGGAAGTGATTACTTTATACTTCCTTCCCAATATTATGTTGCGTAGTACCATGTCAACGTAACAATATGTAATAAAGTAACGCGTTAATGGCATTGCAACAATAATTATTTTTTCGATATCGCAAAAATGTCTTCTTCTTTGTAATTAAAGTTTAAATAAAGCGAGAGTAAACAAAATATATTTAATATTGCATACCCCGACATAAGATCCGGCAGGGCTGGTGTATAGACATTTAGAAAAAGGCAGTCCTCATCGCCTTTATATGTATCGAAGAGCATAAACCTATGAGGGCACACGGAACCTTCTTCCAAAGCATCGCGGACTCCTGACCAGGGCTCCAGTGGAGCTGGGGGCCGGAACCTAAGAGACCCTCGAGGCGGCTCTGCATATCTATAGTGTAAAACTCCATGAGATGAATACTCCCTATGTCAACTTTCATCTACTGCGAGCATATAACTTTTTAACAATCATAGGTTTTTAAGTAGGACAATTGATGTTGGATGAGTAAGACTTATATTGCAAAATCTGTTAAATATCAAGGTGGAGAGTTGTTGATTTAGAGGTTTCCAATTTTTAAAGGTCACTTTAGGCTTGTATGTGAATTATAATATATTAGGAATGGTAAAGTAATTATATAGTAATGCATCCAATATTAAAATTTGCCTTGTACCTGATTCCTTTGAAACTATAATAGGGTGCTTGCGGAGTGCTTCTGGCCACTACTCTGCGTCCACGCAACGCTCCAAGACGTGTGGTGACCAAAGGGCCGCCACCCACGCGCATGCGATCGACTAAAGCGTGGACCAGTCGCACCGCTCTCTGGGGCACATTCTGCAACCTTCGCAGAGCATGCTTTAGACCTTCCGATTCGCTCACTGTACTAGAGAGGCGTCTCCATGCACCTGTTACCTATGCGCGAAACGATGTCTTAATAAATAAAAAATCCAAGCAAAATACTTATTTATTGTAAACTGAGTTATAAAAACGTTATAAACAATGACACTGTTGTTTATGTATAAGTATAAATAAAATAGACAATTCAGTCTTGACTAAAATGTAATTTAATACAAGTGGTCCATGAATATAAATAGTAATATATTCACATAAAAATAATTAGGTTTATTGTAAAGTATGACAAGGTCAAATATTTAAATTGAAATATGTAACTATTTCAATTATTATGACCGAGCTGTTGCCGTCTTAATTATTTCACTGTGCAGTCTGCGGTACCTTATGCAGTTATTAATCTTTTTATTTATAGCCATCTGTAAATGCTGGGTATAACCCATATATTACTAAAAAAAACTTGTAACTAGTGTTGTAGACAACTTTGTTGAAAATTCGGAGGTAGTACTTTTTGCCCGCGTTTTCGAATTAATTTAACCGAGATAACAGGTAAACTAACAAGTGTTATATGTTCTCTAAGTATCCTTAATATAATGATCTATTTAATATTCCACTAGAACCGAAAACCCTTGAGGTACAGCTTCTAATATATAAATGGATATTAACGTGTTTCATTTTAATTAAGAGGTTGAGTGGTCGAATACGTTGAGTGTCTTATACTGAAGTACGTTTTATTACCAGTTACATAACTAGATGTGAAAAGAATAGGCCTTAAACTGTATACAAATTACTTGCTTATCATTGTTGAGTTGCTTAACCAGATAAATTGTATTGCTCTATGGGACTGTGCCCTCGGCTCTATCGCAATTCCACGTGGTCTCGTTATATATTTAACTTTGTAACCTTGCCATATAATTTTTTTGTATTAATAAATAAATAAAATTTTCAGGAATGAAATGTCAACAGTTAAGTTATAAGTAAATCAAAATCGAATAAAAAAAACAACTAAGATAACTTCTCCTAGATCCCTATATTGAATTTACCTTAAAATGGCCTCTTGTTTGATAATATATTAGATGATACCATGACACAATGATCACGATTATATTAGAATATATTATTTAAATATAAGTTTACAACCTTATGTCTACCTTATTTGGATATTATTAACAGTGATTTTTTAGTATTAAGTGCAAGAAAATTCCATGTTTTTATCTATCAAGCGCTGGTATTTAAATCGTGTATCGATCTTTCAAGAAATAATGACAAAAAATAGAAAGAAACAATCCTTAGTTTTGGAGTTGGCCGAACAGATCGGTCCTTAAACAATGTTAATTTTGGTTTCGACATTAAAAACAGGTTGATGTGGTTGAGATTGTCATACTAGTTAACTAGTATATTAATTTCTAGTCCTAGAATAAATTAATTATAATAAAGAAAGTCCTAGGATATTAAAATAACTATAAATACAATTTACCTTCATGGAGTTAAGGCTGCTGGCAGCGTTAGCGACGACATCGCCTAGAGCGGCCGGCGGCAAGGCCCTACTTCTTGCCACAAACACGAATGCACACAAGATCACACAACACCAACGCGCGCGCATTGTTATCACTGATTTTCAACACAGATTTGTACAAAGTTCATCACACATTGCACTAATTACTTAAAGTTCTTTGGCACAGCTCTCAAAGTAAAGCATGCTGCAGCTTGTGATTTATACGGAAACTTCTAGAACCATTGAATAATACATATTGCTAGAAGATTTTAGATAATAAGGACTTATTGCATATTAAGTCCCGACATTTCATTGAAACATGCATTTTATTATTATTCATTACATATTATTTTTCAAGACAACGAATTAATGGGGCTTAACCCTCTTATTAATTCTGATGAATTTTGGTTTATAGGTTTAGATAAGTGATGAAACGCAACGCATTTTTAAGAATGTAATTTATATTCTAACATTCGTGTATCAACTGTGATGTATGATCCAGTTATTTGGTATTGAAACTAACTTATTCCCATGTTACTGGATAACATGGGAATAACGTGAATGGTACATATTTTAAAGTTTTTTATCAAATCAAATTTAATAATTTTTTTTTCGTAATTCGTCACATATTTTGAGTCACATTAGCGGACCTCCTTATGAGTCAACGATATTTGACTCGCTTTAACAGTTTGTGAATAGAATTTTTATGAAAAAAAAGAGCGAAAGAAATGCACTTTTTGTCCATTTATTATAATGTTTGTTTAGATTTCACATACAATGATAAATGGTAATAATTTGTTATGTTAGAAAAGCGATCAATGTGAAACCTTATCTTCTGGCAGTTTAAATGAAATTTTAGAAAGTTTAATAAAACTACAATGAACGTGGTATTGATCACTCCAATATTATATACAGTTCATGTTCAGGAAGTTCTTAGGCTCTACATTGTATGAACATAATGTTTACATAATCAAAGAACTCTATAGAACTGTAGCAAAGCGCTTCGTTCTCAATTCAAAAGTCACTTTCACTAACATTTGTGCATGTGGCTTAATGTTTACATAGCATCTGTTGTTCATCCGATATTCGACCGGTGAGGACTCATTACTTTCATTAGAGAAATGTTTCTAAATATCACTGTCGTCGTGATAAAACTTCAAAAACTTAAGGCCAGAACTTGTGCGAACGTGAAACTGTTTACCAGATTAAAGAAAATATTCGAAAGATTATATCATACCAATCCTCTTAAAATGTATAATGTTTTGCACAAAACTTGACACAGATTTAAATACCGTTTCACAGAATTGTAACGGGTAACCTTATTAAAAACAGTGTATAAATGTTAAGTATGTATTTTTAATAAGATTACAACAAAAGTTTTCCATACATTTTTCGGGTTTATAAGATGCTGAAATAAAAATTTTAAAGGTCTCAATTGAGTGTGTATAAATAAGTAAGTAAAATATAAAACAAAGTAAGTTATAATCTTTGATTTTGATTTAAATTTATAAAGTTATTAATTATATTGAATAATAAAAATAAAATAAAAAAATATATAACTATATGTCTATTTTATAATAAAAATAGACTCATGTATTATTTATTACATGTAAAACGATATTGTTAAATAAAAGTTTCCTTAGTTAAAGCATGCGGGTGCCTTGTGCATACATAGATTACAATGCAAAGGTCCTGACTTCGATTCACAGCGTATCAATTATTATTTCTAGTTGAAGTACAGCTTCATTGAAGGCTAACTTATTTGACTAAAAACAGGTATCGTGAAACGGATGCAGAAAAGTGTCAGCTCGGTTCGAACAATATAACAACAATAGTAAACAAGAAAAAATCTGGCTTCATACCACCGGATAGATGTTAAGCAGATTACCGGCAAAAACCAATTATATTTTTTATTAATTTCTTAATTTTTTTAAGAGCCGGTATTAGGAGATAATTGTGTGTATATATTAGTATTCTAAATAATTAATACTCTGTTTGGAAAACTAGTTAATACGAGTTGTACTGTGACCACTTAAAAATAAAAATCTGCAAGGAATTACAGAATTTAACCCACATTACTAATTACATAATTTATTTGTGAATAAACAGGCACCTACGTTACTGCGTGACTCCCGTAAACACTTGGTACAGCGAATGGAAATACGTTCTAGAAAACACAAAATCACCCTTGTTTATTTCAAGAAAAGTTCGTTCTTTCGATTATTTTGGAAAGTTTAAGCGACAAGTGTACGCGTCTCTTGCCGAATACTTGACTGCCGCATGCGAGCGACGGGTCGCTGTTACTCAACGCCACCCACCACAAACCAGACTATTATCCAATACAATTCAATATGTCGAATAATTTATCAACAGTTTTATGTTTCACGACTCAAAGGTTCCGGGTTGGCTGCGCTAAGGATAAACAATAATTCATTACGATCCCGATAACGGTCTGCAATCTATATTTAGGCACAGTGATTGATATGTGATGAAAAGGGTGACCGTGGCATCGAAATCGACTGTAGAATTAAACTAGCGCAGACGCCTTCTTAAGACTTAAAAAGCCCTTTGTGACCAGCGCCTAACTATTAGTAGCAGGACGTAACATTGCACAATTCACGTTTAACTCTGTGTTGCTCTACGGTAAAGAATCTTGGAAGCTGACAGAGATTATGTCCAAAAAACTATAGAAGATATTTTAAGTGTGCTTTAAATATCTTACCATGCTGGACATAAAAAACAAATTTTACGTAACAGCAAAAAGCTCCTTCTATATAATCAAAGTCATTGTTTGGTGGCGGGGCATCCAAAATTAAAGAAAACATGACGATCGCCAATCTTGGCGAGGCCATGGCACTATAAGAAGAATAATCAATTTTCAATTGAAAATTTTGAAACAATTGTATTTGTTGCTTTATTTTATTCAGATATATACATATACAAATATATATTCGAAATCATCAGCAAGTATGAACCCAATGCCGGTACCCTGTACGTATCCCTTTCATACAGGTTATCAGCCTAGCAGTTTAGTAATAGTTACGGCAAGCTAGGTTCTAAACAGGCCGAAAGGACGATCGCTGAAGAGCACGAGGGATAGCTGTACTGTATTCGGCGAACGGCGAAGAAGTAAAAAAAAAATCCTCTCTTTTAAACATCTCGGAAGCTTGCGCTTAGTAGTTTGACCTAGGGATTTTGCTTTGCAATTGCAATTATTTTCATAAATAATTTACTTCTTATACGTTACAAAAAGCTTGGTCATGTCTATCGCTCAGCAATCGAAAAACGACTGACCCTTCTAGCCCTATTTTAGTGAATTCAAGGCGCTTTTTGTAATTGGGGGTTTAGTCAAGATCAAGCCGCTCGGAAAGTGACTGGTCGTCGACGATTCGAATCGCTCTTCGATGAATCCGGTCCAGCGGAAGGAGCTGGTACTGGTGAGCTCCCGCCCAGAGATGAGAACAGTACTCCATGTAGGGCCGAATTTGTGCTTTACAGAGTTGAAAGCGGTGGCCTGGGGTGAAGTACCGTCTCGTCTTGCTGAGACCACCAAGCTTCTTAGACTTAGAAGTTGTAGCCTTTCCTTCCAAATGACCGCAAAACTGAACGTCATTCGATAGCTGAGGCTTTAAGCAGAGTGTCATCGAATAGAGGTGGAGCGACAAAGGGTGTTTTTTTTAAATAAATCGACGGATTATAATAGCCATCTGTCGATACAAATCAATGATACGTCGGATTGGTATATATGGATAGACCTTTGTATTCACTATTTGATATGTTGTAAACATAGACATAAAATACCGAATCCAACAACTAAAATGGAAATGGGCCGGGCATTTGATAAGAAGCATTACGGAAAAATGGACCAAAGCAGTTATGGAATGGTGCCCTAGACATAAAACGAGAAGTAAAGGTAGACAGCATCGTAGATGAGAAGATGATATTAAAAAGTTGGCAAGAGCCACATGGATGAGGAAAGCAAGAGATCTTTGTGGAGAACACTTGGGGAGGCCTATGCTGAAAAGCAAGACAATCAAGAAACCGGTGTCTAATAGGAAATAATATGATAATATTTACATTTACCTTAATTTAATTTCGTTAATAAGTATAAGTAGTATATAAAGTAGAAATAAGATAAAATGTAACTTATAAGATTGTTAATAAAGGCTATATTTATTTATTTAAACATAGGCATGTATATTTTAATATTATTTGTACGGTTTTATTTACTTTATTTGGTTTATATTGATTATCCAAAAAAAAAGGAAAAACTTGGCGATTAAAAAGAGTGGCGGAGAGTTTATTGCCATTTCTTCTCTTCCGTTCTACGCCCTTGATTTGAAACGGCAGTAATTGTAAAATTAGAAGCATTTAATGTTTATTTCTTTTTTTGACGTTCATAAGTGTACATTAAGTTAGCTACATGAATAAATAATTTTTGAATTTGAATTTAAATATCAAATATGAGTGTAATTACAATTTTTCTATCCGTCGCCAAAAATGGATTGTATTACAGATAGGAGATCGATCGACTGTCACAGTCTGATATCAGATTGTTTTCTATCTGAGATTGTGGATTAATTTAAGGGTTCGGGCGTAAACATACATAGACAAAGGCAGTTGCCCGCTGACAGTTAACGTTTTACATCAAACTTGTGGTGATCCCATTGCTGTCATTGTCAAATAAATTATAAAAGTTTTACAATTTACATTATTATTTCACCTTTACTAGCAGTCTGATGCTTATTTACATTTTTCGGAAAATAATTTATTACAAAATATGTTGCGCATAGTGTTCATTTATATGTAAATCTTCGTACCTAGCTTTCATAAATTGTTAAATTAAAACATTAGTCGCGTGTTGATGAGTATCAAATAAATAAGCTTTATTTACGTAACGCATAAACATCATCATGGCCACCAATGACCCAAGTGTAAACAGTATGCCATCAGCCCCAAATGATTTACCCCCTCCATATTCAGCCGTTGTAGGTAATCCACCTTATGGCTTTGTAGCACCTACGGGGAATAGTTACACTCCCACCGGCTCAGAACCTCCTAAATATTTCACGCCTCCTGGTGTATATCCCCATCCTTCCCCGAATACTGTCAATATTTCTCAGCCTCATGCACACGATATTTCTACATCGTCAAATATGGCAGTTCCTGTCGGGGTTGTCTTACCAGCTGTTGCTGTAGGATCAGAGCCAACAACAGTTACTTGTTATAATTGTGGAAAAGTAGTTACAACTCGAGTGACCTATACCACTGCTTGGCATACACACTTGGTTGCTGGTTCATTATGCATCATCACTATGTAAGGGTTTTCTTTATTTATTTATCTTTGGCATTTGTGTTAAAATATTTTAATTTAATATTTATATAAGAACTTTTGACACTGACAAATTTAAAAGCATTTCTTGCATAATATTTATGTCTTTATGTAGACATTTATGATAAAATTCAACTTTAATGTTTGTTACAGGGCCTGTTCATTATGCTGTCTTGGGTTGGTCCCATATTGCTTTGATACATTCAAGGATGCAGAGCATTACTGCCCAAACTGCAGTACTTTTATTGGAAAAAGCAATAAGTGTTAATCTCAAATTTCTCATTTTATGTTAAATGTATGGATTGACACAAATTACTATATTATGTAAACAATAGCCAAGAGAAAAATTTTGTGCCATGTAAATATAAACCTGTAATATCCATGATTCTAAGGCAGCTGCGGTTGTTGAGAGATGCTTACTCAATTTTCGAAATTAAGAGTAAGAAGGGAACAGATCACCTTACCATGTACACAAGCATTCTTCAATTGGTCTTGTGATGTTTTCGCAAGTGTGTTGTCATTATATATTGGCCTCATATTTTTTTATTACTTTTTCCATTGTGATCAAATTATTTTGAACTAAATGTATATCATAACTAAACACATTCTGTAGCTATCTTAATTGCAAATATTATATTAATGCATTCCTCTTAAATTTTGTGAATTAAATAAATATATACTAAGTACTATTATTAATAAGTAAACTGTGATAAAATATTGAAATCAACCATACTTGTATAAACAATAGATAATTTTAAAAGTCAATGAAATAATATATTTGTAGGCATTGCTTCCTTAATATTTAACTACTAGCTATTTGAGGCTTATGATGAGGTCTGAATGTGTTGTTAAATTTGAATTAAATAGCTATTGTTAAATTTAATTCAAAATCAATATTTACAACTTATTGACTTGCTTTGGCTATATTGACAGTTTCTTGTTGTTATATTATATTGTGAGAAGAACAATCAAAAAGGAAACTGCGTTAGAAAGTAAGAATTTCATGTAAGGAGTATTCATTTATCTTAATATTTGTTTATTTATTTAAAAAAAATTTAATATCAATTTAAATTTTTACATTTTCATATTTTATTTTAGAAATAAAGATTTAAAGGAAATGCTGTCTTTTTATTATCTAATTCCTCAGAATTATATGATAGAGCTTGTCAATATTATCTGTTATTTGTATATCAAAGATGATAAGATAAGAATTCATGTCTATCTGATAACCCATTATAAACAGGCATTGTTATAAGTTATCAATAATTTATAAAATATATTTAAAAGCAATGAATAACCAAAATGGTGCAGGAGGAAACTTTAACAGTGAAATAGTACAACCAACTCATAGTGAATCTGTTGATGCCCCACCACCTTACACCCCAGTAGATACATTACAAGTGCCAACTGTTAATACTAATCAACCTGTTATATATCAGACTATTATAGTACAACAAACTTTAAAGGATGTACCAATTCTCATAGATTGCCCTAGCTGTCATAAAAGGTGCATGACTCAAGTGGACTATGCAAACTCACAAAAAACACACATGATAGCAGGCTTTATTTGTGGATTAACAGTGTAAGTATTATTTTAGATATATAATCAAATATATTTTTTCTAATTGTCTAGTTAAGGATTTGCTAAAACACTTAAAATTTTACAGGTGGTGCTTTTTATGTTGTTTTGCCGCCCTGCCTTATATTTTACATACATTCAAAAAACCAGAACACTACTGTTCTAAATGTAACTACTACTTTGGATCATCTTAAATGGTTTAATTGTAAACTATATAAAAATGACAAATACTTTAAATATATGTTGTAATTGATACATTTTCAAACAAATAAATAACACATTTTTTTTGTGTCTGTTTTATTCATTACATGATTCACTAAGTACTGTAAGGGACTTGTAATCTATAACAATCTGTAGCAATTTTCCACTTCCCCTCTACTGCAACAATAACAAATGTTTGTTGAAAAGGTTTTCTTACTTCTTCATTTTGATATGTAACATCACCACACGCTTGAATAAGGTATGATAGATTATTGGACATTAAGTTTTCGGAAATAGGTTGAGCATCAATGGTCTTCACATAATGGTTACTTGGCGGTAAATCAAGTAAAAACTTTTGAATCTTAGCATTGCCATTTATTCCATTACCATTCCAAACTAGTAAACTAGCATCGAGATAAAGCTTTGAGGTGAGGTGTCTGCTATTATCAAGGTGTTTGTAAAATAACCTCGTAAATTCTTCTGCCGTTTCACATGCACTGTCTACGTTCTTTAATGTTGATTCAGTAGCCATATCAAAAGCTTAAAATTTATTTTTTGCTTACTGTAACTACTGCGTGTCCTAACTTTGTAATAATTACTATATTTTTATGTTTGCTCAAAGCCACAATACAGGACTTCCACTGATAAGTTTCGATTTCAACTCCATTAAAAATGCTTTTAAAATAAGTAAGTAATTCAAGAAAATAATTACATTAAATGACTTGTTTGTTACAGGTCATGCTTGAATAATGATTTTGAAGTATACATAAACAATACATTTTAAGAAAGTCAGTCATTTTTTAGCATGACAATTGTTAACTGTCATCAGATAAAAAATATATATATAACTTTTGAAAAAATCTTGTCGAAAATAATATGATATATAATGATGAAAATGTGAATGAATGAAAAATTTAAAAATCTTTGAAGAGTGATTTATTTTCATACCTTCCATTTTTACCTAATGATACTTATGTATTTAGATTTCTTAATAGTTTTAAAGTGCAGTACGAACATTACATCTGCATCTACTCTTTGGGCGCCCACTAATATTTTAAACAAACAACATGTAAAAGCAGGATACCTAATAAGTTCTGGGCTTTTATTGGGAACTTCCTTTGTCTGTAACCAGTATCATGATCGCTTTACCGAGTTGATGTGTGCTTTGACCTTTGAAATGATTTATTTAATTGCAGATCAGATACTTAAAATGAGCGTTCGTGCCGTCAAAAGATTTCGACACAATGTTATCGAAGGCAAAATAAATAAAAGAAATACTTGTAGAAATATTTTATTTGATTATATTTTCATCTAAAATTATGAGTTTTATAATAACGGTTCTTATTATTAACGCAGTATGTCTATTAAGTATAATAACTTTTTGGACATTTGACACACAGAATAGAACAAACAGTACAAAGGTCATTGAAAAAATGGATTTAAACAATCAAATTATTCTAAATATTTTCCGGAAATAATAATTGTATCAGTAAAATCAATCAAACAAAAAAATCACCCTAAAACTTATGGTTAACATGCATTATCGATCGAAAAATCTTATTTGTGGAAATTAAACAGTCGGCATATCAAAGTCAAATCTTATTCTAAGGCACTGAAAAATGATTATGTTCTAGTACAAAAGCTAATAAATAAATCTTTATAAATAAAATAACACTTCCTAAAACTGTCCAAACGATGTAATAAATTGCATTTCTTTTATGTAAATTTGTTATTAAAAAATTATTATTGCAAGAAACGAGCACAAAATAAATGAGTAAGATCGCTTCGTAAATACTAAAGCATACTATTATAATTAATCATTTAATTGAACACACTAAATGTTCTATTTAAAACGTCTAACCCTATTTTACGAATGATAAATCAAGTCTTTTTACCACACCAATGGTTTGTGTAAAAAGTAATCTTTGTTTCAAATAACCAGTCTGGCATCGACATACCCTTTCCGCGCTCACCGTTATCCAATCGAGTTAAACACAAATTAATTTAATAATAATCACAGTTTCCATCCATCAACGTGGAGTAAAAGCAAACATAAATTCGATCGTAATAGTAATTCGTCGTAAAACAGACAATGTTTGAAATCAATTGCTCCCGTACTGGAAAACATACATCAAATTGGAAAAAATGTCTTTTGTATTAATTTGCACTAAAAAAACTTTATCTACTTAAAATAGTAAACTTATCCTCGGACGCGTTGCCTTTTATTAATTTTCGTTTATATTTTAGAACCTTCGAGAATTTCACTGCAAATGAGTTTTCCTTAGAAATAAACGGATTTTATGTACACATTAAATACAATACAAAACATTACAACCGCACATTAGTTTGAGGGACATCGAGAGCTCACTCCCTTCACGGTTATGGAAATGAATGAGTGTCGTTATCTGCTTTCGCTGGATCTTCCCGAACAGCTCGAACCGCTTGAACTTATTCGTTATTTCTCAGCTAGGGTTGCCTGTCGATATTGATAATCGTTAAAAAAATATCTGTACTCTGATTTTTCATTCCGTACAATTCTGGCATCTCATAAGTGTTGCTTCTAAAAACATTATCTACCTAAAATTTTTACTTTTATTACTAAATTATATTCTTTAGCTGGCATCACTGCCTACTAATTACTGTTTAAGTAAACCTTTAAAAAAACGTTATCTTTGCTGTTTGTGATGACAAGGGACATGATTACCACTCGCCGTTAAACCATTTTTAATGTCCAGATTAATAAAATGAATACATTCACTAACAAATAAAATGTACGTTCAGACTCGTATTGAGATTGAAAAATATTCCCGGCAAAAAAGGTTTGCCATCTCTGACATGTCAAAAAATAATAACTGTCAGAATTCTACGGAATTAAAAATCGGAGTATATTTTGGTCCAATTGATTTTGACAATTGATATTTAGTAATTATTACAACCTACCTGCGGTGGACCATTGTGGACGTCAGCCTTTGAGAAATTGGACAGCAATTTTTCCTGAAAATAAATATCGAGTGTTACGTTCATAAATATTCTGAGACTTCGAAAGAAACTCACGCTGCCAACGTTCCTCTCTCTCACCTCCGTTAGCCTCTCGGCATCGGCGAAACTGGTGTTCTTTTTAGCTACCGCCACCTCCAACTCGTCTATTTTATTCTGCATCTGAAAATATGAATGAAAATAAACGGACTGCCGACGTTCCTTTGCCGTGCCACAGAGTCCCGACACCTTCGATAAAGAGAGAGACCAGACAAAAGATGGACAATACTCGATCGCAGTGCAACTGCCAACACAGAGGAGTTTCAAGAAAGCGCAAAGAAGCGCACGTCACGGAAACACACATTGTACCTCCGCGATGATGGTGGCCAGAGACTTCTCTATGCAGGAATACGCAAAGGCCACGGGTTCCTACGCACAAATGGGCTTTTAATCATTGGAACTCTATTTATTAACAGCGGTCGGCGTGAGTCGGCGATGAGGTGACGAGTCTCACCTGGAGCACGGTTCTCTGCCGGAGCTCGTCCAGCTCCTTCTGCTGCTCGGCCAGCCGCGAGGCCCATCGCGCCTCTTCCGCGGACACGTTCTGTTGCAGCTGGCTGAGGACGCCCTCCTGCAATACGTTCTGAAGTTACCCGACAAAAAAACGGAATGATTCCCGATAAATAAATAATGAAACAAAAAGTTACCGTGACGTGGATCACCCTCTTGTATTTATCCACAGATGCTTGTAATTGTCGGTTCTGCTCGACGAGATCCGCAACCCTGGAATCGTCGAGCGGCGATTGATTCGCCTTCGCCTCCAGCTCGCTCTCCAGTCTCTTCTTTTCGTTTTCTTTATCGAGCAGCTTCTTCCGGAGCTCGCTCTCCAGTTTCTTCTTTTCGTTCTCCTTGTCTTCGAGTTTCTTCAAGAGTTCACTCTCGACTTTTTTCTTTTCGTTCTCCTGTTCGGAAAGCTTTTCAGCGAGGGAGTCGTCGGCTACAACCTTCTTAGTCTCCACGTCGCGGAGGTGATTCTTGACGTTGTCCGCGAACGCCCTGATCCAGTCGGAGCCCGTCGATTGGGAAGGTGCCGCACTGGGACACGCCGACCGCAGGACTTCCATCACTTCCCTGTACTCTTGCTCTTTTGACGCTTCCTGCGGACAATTTTTAAATGCTTTCAAATAAGTTCTCTCTCATCCAATCGAGAGTCAAGCGTGTAGGGTCACTCAGAAATATGCCAGAAAACATAAAACGGGACGTGTGATGCTAAGGAACGTACTCAACTAGCGCTAAGGGACCGAAACCCGAGAAGAGAGAAGAGAGAGCTCGTAGCGATACAGGGGAAAAAATAATGGTCAAGTCTCCACTTACAGAGGTCCCTCGGGCCTGCGCTTTAGCCTGAAGAGATCTCTCCGCATTCTGTAAGGCTTCCATAACCTTCCAGTTTTTAGTTCGCAACTCCTGAGTGATCGGAGTCAAACGATTAGTTTGAGGTTATAGAAGAAAGCAGAAGAAAGAGAACCGTATACATTTATCTAAAGTGATAATAATAGGAGTTAGAATTATTAATAATTTTAAGTTTTCAATCGTGCATTACAAGTGACGGGTGACCAATAAGAAATTTAATCATTTGAAGTCGTGGCGAGAAGGTACATACGTTGTTTTTCTCTCGGTATTGCTCGAGCTGCTGTCGCAACTCGGTGAGCTGCGTCTGCTGTTTCTCGTTGTCGGCACGCGCCGAAGACAGCTCCGCCTTCAGAGCTTCCACCGCGCTTTCCACTTTGGACAGCTCGTTCGCCTGCTAAACGTTTAGATTATACCCAACGACGCCCGTTTTTACAATTATGTCAAGTGAAGCTTCTTTAGGCGTAAGAGCGTGACATTTTTACGGAACGTCACGAACATGTGCAGCGTTTTCGACGAAGAAAAGTGAGAGAGCTATTGAGACCGATTGAGAGAGAGTGAGAAAGGGAGATCGAGAAAAATACACGCTATTGATTGATGTATACCTTTAGTAGTTACATATTAGAACTTTATACATTGTGTATAGTGTGAGTATAGATATACAAATACATGGAGTGATCATATATAGCGCTTTTAGCTTAGTGATAATTAATGTGTACTTTGTGCGCTCGCACTTTTTTCTACTTATTTTATGACATATCTCTCGAAATAATACAAAGTTGACCGACCTTCAGTTTGTCGGTATCTTCGGCGGGAGACAGACCGTTGTGCGCGGGCGCCGCTTTCATCAGCTTCACCTCGGCCAATTCCGATTCACGTGCGGAGAGTTGCTCGCGGAGGGAATTCAGCTCTCGAGTCAGCTGAAAATGAGGACGACGATATTTTCCATCATCACGAAGCCTTTTAAAAAGAAAGCAAATTAAGCTCTGAAAAGGAAACTGCTCGGCTACCTGTTGCCTTTGAATCTCGAAGGCTTCTTTTGACTCGACCAAAGCGCTCTCGGCCGTCTGCGCCCGAGCGCTCGTCTTCTGTATTTCACTTTGTAGTTCTGTTAGGCCTGTCGAAATAAATTATGATGAGTAAAGAAAGATCATAGTCCGATGTGGGGGGAGTAGGAGGGAACAGAGAACGAACCGGTGAGTCTCTGCTGAGCCTGGCGCAGCTCATCCCTGGCGAGTTGCTCTGCGTGAATCGCGCACTGCCTCTGATTCTCCAGTTCCGAGTATAGGCGGTTCGCTTCCTGTGAATGAAAGTGATGAGTTACAAGTATTATAATACACTACTTGTTCGTTCAGTATACTGTCATTTATACTGAATTATATTTATAGAGAAATACAAACGGAATTACCGGAATGCTAAACATATATCGCTTGCCCCGGGAAACAAAGTCGTAAAAGCAAAATCTATTTTGTTGAAGAAAAATAAAAGAAGGTAGTAGGTACTATTATTACTAAGTACATTTCAAATATATATCGCAGAAAAGTAGTTGAATCAGAGATTTAATTGAATCTCTAGACAGCTAATTAAAGATCGAGAAGATTTAATCACACGTCGTTGCATTAAAACACAAATAACACAATACATAAAATTATAATGGATAGTATAAGGGAGGGGAAGAAAATGGGCGGCCTTACCGCTAACTAGCGATCTATTCCATGCAACTCTAGAAAGAGAAAAACTTAAAAAGAAATTGCAAGCAGTGCATAGAAATTAATAGAACCCTAATCGAAAGTGATACAAAATAAATTTAATAAAAAAAAAGCTAATCTAACGGATTCAAGAACTGCGATGGAATACAAGAATTACAGAAGTCACGATTGATCAGGATAGCACAGGCACCAGAAATCTTTTAAACTCTTCTGCATAACCATGCACTTTTAAAAGATTATAATAATAAGCTGGAAAGCGAAAATCTCATTGGAACCTATAAAATCCTCACTGGCGATAATGATAATGTTCCAGGAAGAAAGAAGCTCTTTCTTTTAAGTGAAATTACACATTTCAGCTGTAGTTCTTTAAAATTTAAGACAATTTAATTAAAACAATTTAGGGGCTGACTATTTTAAATATAAAATAATTTCTCCAAATCCACAAATACGCGCATCAGCTTATTAAACTAATAGTGTATTTATCTACATTATAACAACTAATAATAATAATGCTTTAAGACTTTGTCCCCGGGAGAGAGCGATATAATTGTATGACTTTGTCGTTATCAGGTTTACAAGATGACTGTTGTTGATAGATAAATGAAATCATGAATTTAGACAAATATAAATCTTTCTATATTTATTTCAGTAACACGTGAGAAAGCTAAAGTATACCTGCAGCTGATGCGCCAGGTCGGCGGCGTGCTGCTGAGCCATGAGCACGGAATCCCTGGCGGCGGCCAGTTCGCATCGGGCCTGGCCCGCCTCCACCGCGCGACCGCTGACTTCCGCCTGCAGCACCGACAGCTGCTGCAGCAGAGCCGCCTCCGACTGCGAAATTGCACATTACACTTCTCTACATAAAAGTCGACGGTGGCGACGTTTGATTGATTGGTGGATTACTTTCGTGAGCTCAAAGTGGAAATTATGGAAAATAAAATGTTATTTTGTCAGTATTCATAAAACGTGACTTGAAAAAGTGTTATTATCATTAATTTATGAAAAAATATTGACTTTCAGACGTGTCGGCGATTTAACTAAAAAAACTTCACGCCATCTTGCTTCGAGAATAGTCACTAGGTGGTTGAAATTATAAATATTTAAAAACAAAAATGGATTAGAATAAAATTTCAAGAAAAACTCACTTCAGATAATCTCTGAATGTGCATCTCCATTTGGACGCGTTGCGCTTGCGCCTCATTCTCCTCACCCAATTGTGCTTGAAGCTGAAAATCAACATCCTTCAATAGGAAACATCATAATTAAGCGGACCAAGTTAGGAAGAACTCTAAAGGAAATATATTTAAAATCATTAAATGATATAAGTATTACCGACGCAAAACGACTAACTGTATTCGACTAACCATATTTTGCATTTAGGAACACTTACTCCCTTATTATTAATTTCAAATAAAGTCAAGTATTATTTTATTTTAATTTTGATTCAATTTGTCATCACTCTGGAGGTAGTAAACCTTCACCAAGACACGACACCATCATGCTAATAACAACTCTGCCACATTCTGTATGTGTAATACAAAGTGTACTTTACACACACACATCCATTAAGATACTACACAGTTATTCGTATGTTTCAATTAACTTTTATTCATTATCTGGATGTGGGTGACTATGTCACAGCCTTATTTATAAAGGTTTAAGAAGCTTAACGGTCAGAACAATTTCTCTATGGATAACCTTAGGAGTCTCTAGATCGGTCGAGGTCCTCCTAAGAGTCACTGACATTATATATTTTATTTAAAGATAATTTCTACATAACACTAACTCATGAAGAGCGACTATCGTATTGGTGCTCAGCTGTAAAGATGGTTGTAGTACACACAAGTATACGAAAAGACACATACGACCAGCTTCTCCTGCGCGAGCGCGTGGTTGTCGTCCAAGAGCCTCTGGATCCTGGTCTGCAGCGTGTGCATCTCGACCCGAGAAGCGGCCGCCGTCTGCTCCGCCGCCCGGCTGGCACTAGACGCCCGACCGCGCTCGGCATTCAGGAGACTCCTGTTTGACAATTATATTTCGACCGATGCAAGATTTATATACAATTAATCTTTAGAGCCACAGTGGACACACAAACATCGGCAACTGCAAAGTAGTCAAGCAAAATAGAAGATACTAGTATGTCGCTACTGTCTGGCGATTCACGATTCATATACAGTTCTTAATTTTCTATAAACAAACTTACACTTTTGAGGGTTACCTCGATGAATAATCATAAAAGTATTGATGGCCTGGGTAAGGTTTTTTATTAATATATAGACCATTAAATGAATTATATAATGACATTCACATCGTAAAAGAAAGAAATCAGTGAAGTCAATGCCTTAGAGACACCCAAAGCCCACACATTGTCTGGGACAAGTTCAATAAGGCATTGCCATTACTTGATACGGTGATTAGTTAATATGTATTAGTATATTGCAGGAAATTGATTATCATTATTTTTATTATTATTATTTATGTAAACACAAGAGCAGCTTAATAAGTTGATGCGCGCGTATTTTGAGATATTTATTTAATATCCAATCTATTTTTAAAAGAGTTCAATGCTGGTGCACTGATTACACTTTCCGGAAGCCTATTTCAGTCAAATAAAAATATTTAACTTCTAAATAGCTCAAATATTTCCAACAAATCGTCAATTTCGAAATAAAAATATCGCTACGAGATACCAACAACAGGAAGTGCGATTATTCATGTTATTTTTACAATTGTGAACGAGTAACATCGAATGTGGTCCGTATTATCAAAGTATATTCACCTGAGCTCCTTCAACTTGGCGTGAAGCGCTTGCGACGCTTCGACCTCATCAGCGAGAGCCTTCTCTTTATCGGCCAGTTGCTTCTTCAACTTTTGCATGGGATCGTTGGGACCCTTGAAACGACAGACCTTTGATTTGCCAGATTCCCATCCGAGATCATATTAATTAAATTTGAAAAACCCAATCACCTCGGTCCATTCGGAGTGTTCGGGCAAGGGGTCGTGTTGCTTGTTGAGCAGCGCATCTGTCAGTATCTGGATCTCCGTGCGCGAGAGAGAGGCCTCCTTCACGACGCGAACTAATTCGCTCACCGACACTCCGCCGCTGTCACTCGCTGAAAGAACGAAACCCACAATCGAAAAGCCAAACGTAAGCAGAAAACGCAGTCTGCAAATATAATTATCTCCACTGACCAATTAGTGAGAGCACATTAGGCTCGGCTTTCTTCTTCTTGTTCTTTGTTGATGGCTGGGAAGGCGCTGGAGCGGAGACCATAGCCTGCTTCAACAGTTTGTCTGTAGTCAGCTCGCTGGGCTGTGGGGCGTTAAGTGGCGGCACCACTTCTTCCACACTCGGTGCTTCTTCTACCGCTTTCTTCTCTGGCTTTTTAGCTGCAATCATTGAAAAGTAGTAGTGAGTCAAAATACCTATAACGTTACCGCACGTAGTGGAGGAATGCAACGTACCTTTTCGTGGTTCCTTTGGTACTTCACTGCTATTACTGAGTTCACGAGACACCTCCTTCACGACTTCAGCAGATTTAAACGGTGCCTTTGCGATGGCCTTTGTTTGTTTTGACTTTTCCTTCTTGTCCATAGTTTCTTGTTTGTTGTCAGCAGTCTAGACATTTTAGAAGAAATTTTGTCACCATTTAAATTACAAACTTCAATTAAATGTATGTGATATCAGAATATTATGCAACAATTAAGAGATGCAATATGTAAGAAAAGGTATAGCCCATTAACACTCAATGATTAACCTGAGCTGATGGCATTATTTTTGAAGCCAATGATGTTATGAGTCAGTGTTATACGAGATACACCAAAATAAGTATATATGTACTGTATGAAAATTGTATAAATCCACAACATACATAATTTTATTAACATTTTAGACAACCAAAAATAAAGGGTTTAAGTGAGAAACTCACTTTATCCCCCACTTGTGAAGAGTGTAATAACTCGAACTCATCCTTAGGTTGCATTTCTTCAAAATGATTGGTGACTGGAGCAGAAGAATCCGCTGAGCTCAAATCGCTAACGCAACTTGGATCCTCTTTATTAACAAGAATTGGCTTTACTTTAGAATCCTTGCCACGTTTACGTATCTGTACAAGAGGTTTTCAACTCCTTTTATATTTAGCATGCCTTTAAAGTGTATGTGCAAAATATATACTGATTAAAATTCTCGTGGATGTAGGTCTAAGATGCATTGATCATATTTAAATATAGATATCATTCACCCACTTGCTTAAAAGGTCACTAAAATTAAAGCATCTTTGTAGATAAGATTAAATACTCAGGTATTATCTACTGCGGCTAATGATAGCATAAAATATTATATTTTCAAATTCCCAAGCTTTTTATGAATGTATATATAATGGAGATATATATTCATGTTTACAAAAAAATATGAGAATGAGGGATCTTATAAAATCATGCATAAAAAATGTATATTTTACCTTCCTCATTTATGCACTTCCCATGATTCAATAAATTACAACTTCAGTAGTTATTAAACTTTTTTGAATAATAGCATTAGTTTAATTAAATTAGATATTGCTAATACCTTAATATTAGGAGGGGTGTCTTTGGGGAATTCAACAACAACTGGAGGTGGCTTAAAGTCAACGTGAGGTTTTGCTGTGGGTTCATCTTCTAATCCACTCTCAGCAGGGGCCTCACTGTCATGATCACTGCCCGTCATAGAAGTTGCATATTCCTTGTTTTTTTCTTTTTTTGCTATCTGTACAAGATAGGTCTTAAAATATTATTAAGAACATGTATATATTTTCAGCATTTTTCTTTTTTAGCATTGTATTGTAAAGGATTAATAAAACCTTTAAGAAAACAATTAATATCCTACTCATACTGCATGAGGTGGAAGATTACTTACCTTTTTGTTAGCTTTTTTACTTGTCTTCTTACTCTTAGTCTTATTATCTGCCAGAGCTAACAATTCACTCGTAGCTTTTCTTTGTTGGGCTATTGCTTCTTCATAGCTAGTTCCAGAAGCAGAGAAGAGCCCCATGAGGAGGACGATGGCTATGACTACTACACCCACTCCACCGAATACAAGTAATGCCTGCAGCTCCATTTGATCTGCTACACCAAAACCCTGAAGAAGAAGTAGGCCTTAAATTATTAAGTAAATCAATTAAATTTGCAATAATATTATTTAGCGGTTCAATTAAAACTATTTTTTATGTAAATACGTAAAACAGTAATAAACGATTAAACCAAATATAAAACGTGCAGATTACCGCACATACACACTTAAAAAATGTTTAATCTTCCTGAAAACTGCATGAGTCTCCGGTCTCGAAATTCCGGATCATCTACAACCTACGGGCTACGAATACTGACACGTAAGCAGTGACACATGTCATAGGTTATTGACAGTGAACTCTTAACTCGTTAAGTATTGTAAGAATATAGTTGATTTAACACTATTTAAAATTAACGTAAATTGTGATCAGTAAGCAAGTATTACTTTATAAAAATCAGTAACCCTAAATTATAATTATATCAGGTAATTATTTTCATTATTAAAATTTTTACCTGTTAGCCGGGGTACCTTTGAATATATTATAAACACTACAAAACAACTGCTGATTTTAATCAAGTCATGTACTTATAGAAAAAAAACTCGTAAATCAAGAAACATTAAATTTATGAGTGCCATAGGCCAAAGCTATGAAATCGTAAAAAAAATTGACAAATGAGTGATGACACTTCACATCCCTTGGCCACAGATAATATTAGCAATGGTTAAGATTTAAGGCTAGGACTCACTTAGGTATGTTATAAATTTATTGATATTCGGGAATCATAATCGATCTGTTCCGTCTTTAAATATTAGCAGCTTAGCGAAGCTTGATAACAATGTCTAGAAATATGTAAGAGTTTGTGTAAGTGTTTATTTCATAACCAGATTGTATTAATAAAAAATGTTTCTTACCTTTGTCTTGAGGAAGCATATCATTTTAAGAGGCACCATACTACCATAATATATCTACCTATGAAATATTTTACCATACTGTCTAAGTTATATAATCTATATAATAATAATAAATATAATCTATCTTCTTCCTTCTATTCTATAATCAATGTATATCCAATGTGATCTGTGAAATTAGAATCAATTTTAATTTTTACTGTTTATTGTCAACAGCTGCTTAAAAAATTAAAAATTCTTAAAGTTAAATGTACTTCACTAGTCCCTGTATAATAATAAGACATTATCATTATTATTTATCAATTACTTTATGGTCCTTGGTAATGTAAAAATTAACTTATATTCCTCTGGCACAAGTCTCTAAAACTTAAAAAATCTTGGATATTGTAAAATTCACATAAAGAATGTCGATACCTCCGTTAGTGTGCAGTACACCTCCTCCGCCAGACCAGTGTGAAGACGATAAACATATAGATGAATTTGATTTACAGTACAGATGTAAGTAAAAATGCCTATTTTTCCATTGAAATATATAAATTATTGGATTAGAGCTAATATGTAACTGGTAGGTTAATAAATCTTCGAGATTTGTCTTTGGAAATAACTTATTCTCAATGAATATGCACATTGGGGTTTTCAGCACTGTTTTGCTGGCAGTGTGTATTAATTATGTATAAATCCATATTTCAGTGTCACCAGAGGATGAAGATGAAAATGATGAATATAATTATGGAAATTTTCACAATTTCCATGATGCTATGTCTAATAATGAATACTCTGAACCACAAAATGAAACCTGTAATATAAAGACTGATCATAGCAATATTGGAATAATTGAACATTCTAAACACAGCCCAATTAAGCAAAATTTTGATGATGTGGCTATTGAAGACTTAAACTTAAAGGTAGAACAAGAAAATGATCTTGTAGATCAGATAGAAAGTATTAATAGTAATGTAGATGAAGATTCAGATACATATGGAATAACATGTTTTACACCACATATAGAATCCCCTAATAAAAGTACTTTATGTATAAACTCTAAAGTAGTAACAGAAGAGACTAATAAGGAAAATGAACGAGAAACCATGATACCAGAATTGAATGAATTCTCTCTATTTTCTAAAAATGGGGAAGAATTCCCTGCCAAATTATTAGAACAGTCTGAAAGCAACATTGTGAAAAATGAAGTCCTTATAGAAAATATAACATCTCAATGTGAAGAATTGAAAGAAGATTTGAAAACATGTGATGATTTTGATGACTTTGAAGATTTTAAATTGAGTACAAACAGCAATTATAACATTATTGAAAGTACTGGTAATCCTTGGGAAAGTAAGGATCCAAAGGATTTTAACTTTGGGGATTTCAAAGCCAACTTTGATGTTAATGAAACTTTACAAGAAGAATTACATAATGAGAAACTTAATGATGAAATTATTAGTAGTCAAGCTGTTCTAGATAATAGTCAAGATGAAGATTTTGGTGATTTTGATGATTTTAAGTCTTCAGTAAATAAAGAAATAGAAGAACATGCTTCTCAACATGTCACTGTTTTAACCTTTCAAAGTAATGACAATGAGGGCCAGATTATAGAAAGTATAAAAAATATTTTATTTAATATCTTTCCTGACGATTTACCAAATTCTGAAATAACATTTGATGGAAATCTTGAGTCATTGCTAGGTGAGACATGGCATCATTTGAAAGAAATTGATGTAAGACAGCCTTACATTGTATATTGGAATAATTCTCTCAGTCAAAAAACTCTTTTAAAGGCCCTATGCATTGATTCACGAAATATTGTAAGTAAATTCATGTTCCTGGTATTTTATTTGGTTGGAAATAAATGTAACTTATAATTTTTTTGTGTTTTCAGTTGTTTGGCCCAAAGTGGAATTCCTTGATGCCAAAATATGCAACAAATTTAAGTGGAGCACCTCTAAAACCCCAAAAACCTCCAACAACCCCACAGGAACCAGACATCAGTGCCGAAAAAAGTAAAGAAAACATCACATGGACAGATCCTTTCACTTCAACTGGACAAGGATGTAAGTTACCTACACTTAAGAAACTGATTTGTGTGGCTAAGTAATGCTAGGACTGTGATATTTAAAGTTGATTCAACTTTGAAGCAGTCAAAATTTAACTAACATTAACATTTATTTCCACTTTGAACTTTTTTGCATGTCTTGCACATGGATATACACTTAACACCATTGCTTCATCCTAAATGCCATTCAATAGACACTTATGCTGAAGCTCTACTCCTAGATTTAGAACACCTCATGACCACTTTAGATCAAATGGCTCACAAACAGTCTACTCTAAAAATATCAGAGTTACTTTCAACTGGTAAGTTGGACCAAAGTCATTTTTAGGAGTTTTTATTATCATATTATTAATTTCACAGCACAGCTGTACTTACCTTGCATATTTCTAAAATTCATTCTAAAGGATAAACGATTCTATTTAAATATTGAGAGAAGCTGTACTATTATTTATAAATTTAGAGTAAACTTAATAATGTATATACTTTAATAAAGTAGGAGTAAGACATTTCATTTTTTTTATTTTCCAGCTAACAGTTCAGACAGGGAAAAGGCCCTAAAAGAGTCTCGACCGGCAGATCTGAATGTTTTTGGAAGCTCCATTACGGTAGCAAACTTAGACAAGATCCATTCAAGTACACTCAGTGTGCAACCTCTTAGACATATCAATTTGCCTGATACTCATATATTTACACCTACTGACTCAGAAACTCCAAGATCAAAAACAATTCATTACGATATTACACCGCCTGTATTATTACCACAAACAATAGAGAACCACAGCATTAACACAGAGAAACCTACTGCAAAAAATACTACCGTTGAAAATAATGATGATTACTGGGAATTTCAAGATTTTAAAGGAACAGCTCAAAGTGACCAAAATGTAGAAATTAAAACAGAAGAAACTATTAATCCAAATGCAGGTATGATTCTTCAAAGTCAATTATTGCAACCGGTCAAAGTTGAGCCAACCATTCCCACATTAAACTGGCCAGATCCTGGCGAGGTAAAGGAGACGTTTGATGATTTTTCTGATTTTGTATCTAGTACTGCTTGGAGTAATGATAATTCAAGTACTGTGGAGGGTACATCTCACCCGCCAAGTGCTAGCTTCATTAGAACACTACCTTCTGATATTGTAGAGGATGAATTTGAAACATTCCAATCGGCTCCTACACCTGCATCCAATCAGAAATGTGCAGAAACCTTGTCACCAGAAACTAGTAAATTTGGCAATGAGATCACACATACACTACCATCGGATACATTGAACATTAGGCCAAACCAAGTCTTCACACCGAACACTGGGCAAAATCATAATATTCCTGTGGACATAACCTCAAAGTCTAGTCCAGTGAACACGTCAATTTTAAAACCTATAAACGCCGGTTCGACTGTGATTCGCCCCCAAAAAGCTGGACAAATTTTACAACCGCTTTCCCTCGAAAGTTATTCACAGATAAATTGGCCCAAACCCGGTATAGATTTGCAAAATCTTTCAAGTTTCAACCCTCTCGAAAGCTTCGAAGCATTTAAAAGTGACTCCGGTTCGAGCGGAGCCAGCAAAGGCGCATCGCCGGTGCATAAAATAGTTAATAATTCTGTCACCGTGAACGAAACCCTCGATGACGATATTTGGGGTGACTTCGTATCGAGCAAACCGGGACAAGTGGCTCCAAAGAAATCGCAGTTACATGCAGACGACGACGAATGGACAGACTTCGTGTCCAGTCCGAGCATATCACAGAACAGCCTCAAAACCATAAGCTATAATGTCGCAACCAATTCGACTATGCAAAAGATGTCGAACCAAAGTGCTTCTCAAAATAATCAATCAGCTCTAGAAATTCCGGTTCTCAATTACATCACTCCGAATTCGAACAGCCGCGGCATGTGTGTTGATAAACATTTTCAAAATTTATAACGACTTTCTGTCATATTTTTATGTGTCTGACATAACTAAACTAACGTTTATGTGAATATAATTAATGGTGAAGGTATTAAATTATTTTTTAGTTTTAGTTTTAATAGAAGCTTGTTCAGATAGCGGTTTGTGTGATCTTTTAAATATATGACTTATACTTTTTGATCTCTCGATGAGTATTTCGACTAATTTGACCCAAGCATATTGTCAGAGATCCATGATATGTACTTAATACTGATTCATTCACAATAATACTTGTAAATATATTCCAAATACTTAATGATTCTGTAAAACTTATTCATGTTTTTGATTTGTATAGGTAACTTATAAAATATTTTTCAATAAGACTTGAGTTTAAATATTATTATTAAGTAGTTTTAGTTGTGTATTTATTTTCATAATTGTATTATAAAATTAATGTGTTGAATTTTAAAAAGCAATATTTGTAAATTGGTACATAATGTAAATATTGAAAATGTGTATATAGCTTATAAAACAAAAAAGTATTTTCTAGAGATTGAATGGATTGTTCTGTCCTTTATTTTATATTTCATAATTAATAATATATATACTTATATTTATTGCCAGGAACAATTTTATTTATCAATAATGTCATTATTGATTTTAATTTAAAAGTCAATTTTTAAAATATTTAAAATTGTTATCTAAATTTGTTACCAATTGTTTGTTTAATGTTATTTTAGCAGTATTTATATTCTTGCATACCGAGCCTATACTGATATACTTCTCTACGTTTTATTGATGGCTAAAGTGTAGAATTTGTTGATCATAAGTAAAATAAAGTGATTTTGTCTTTAGATCATCTTTTACTATAATACCTGGTTAGTGGTAGCAATTTACAATCTTTTTTGGTGTAGCAACAATATTGTCACGTTGTGTGAGAAGTGGCAAAGTTCACACATCATGACAGGAAAGGGCCTCAAGGGAAAAGGCCTCAAAAACTGGTACAGATTAAGGTTCTGATTTCTCATCGCCGCGCCGTTTAAATATAGTTACTATACAATAATAATAATAATAATAAAGCTTTATTGATTCCATAACAAAAAAAAAAGAAAATTATTATTGATTTAAATTAAGTGTATGGACCCCTTTCGGGTAAAAGCCTCCCCCAAGGCATGCCATGCTTCTCTATTCTTGGCTACATCCATCCAACTTCCGCCCGCCACCGCTACTAATTCGCTGACCTTAGGGTCCATCTGTCATCCTTGTAGCGAGCTAAGTGGCCTGCCCACTTCCATTTACCCTTCAGTGAAAAAGTTAAAGCATCACATACTTTAGTCTTTATTCGTATGTCAATATTCTTTAGCCTATTTTTCAATTTTAAGCCTAGACAACTTCTTTCCATTCTTCTCTAGGTAGTTTGAATTTTATTCCTGGTTTTGAGATCGAAGGTCCAAGTTTGGCATCCATAAGTGAGACATGGTAGTAAGCTTGTGTCCATGAATATTTTCTTGAACGGCAGCGGAAATTGCGATTTAAGTATTTCTTTAAGGTTCCAAAACTTATTCCAGGTAATCGCCACTCTTCGGTTTACTTCTTCAATGCTTCTGTCTTTACTAAAAGAGATCTGTTTGCCCAGGTATATGTATTTATTTACAAACTCGAGAGGGGTACCTCGGTCCACTAAGGTGGGCGTTACACTGTTGTTCGTCATAATTTTTGTTTTTTCAAGGTTCATTTCCATTCCAATTTCTCTACTAGCCTGATTTAGGTCGTTTATCATTTTGTTTAATTGGTGAGGGGTTTTTGAAAACAAAATTATGTCATCGGCAAATCTGAGGCGACTTATAAAGTTCCCATCCATATTAATACCTCGATTTGACCATGGTAATTTTCCCATTACGTGTTGAAAGACGGCTATAAACAACTTTGGTGATATGGGGTCCCCTTGCCGAACTCCTCTCTTTATGTTGATTGTTTCGCCTACTCTATCTAGCTTGACTCTACTTTTGCTATTACTGTCAATGATTTTTAAGATATTGATATATTTTTCTTTTATGTTTAGTGCTTTCAGCGATTCCCATATGCTTTCGTGTGAAATTGAGTCAAAAGCTTTTTTATAGTCAATGAAGGCTACGTACAGGGGTTTATTATTTACAATATGCACAGTTAAATTTTCACAATAAAATTGGAGATAATAATTTTTAATTATTCTGAAACTATATGTTTACATTTCAATCAGTCATTTTTTAATTTGTGCAATGTGAATGAATCTAATAATATTTTTAATTTCTTAGATAACACAGTCAATTGAGGTAATACCAATAATATCTTGAAAGCTTTGAGAGTAAAAAAAACAAAATTACAAGAAAAATATTTATTTATGCAGCCCTGCAGAGATCCTTACAATAATCCTATAAATAGGGACAGCGTTATTATACAGAACCCATTATAAAATTCACCATTTGATATACATTGCATACCAATTGATGAATTTTATTTTATTCACATGGCAATCCAACACAATTTCTTATTTAATAGTTCCGGTAAATCATTTACAGATTTTCTAATTCACTTTCTGAATCGGAGTGTTCTAAGTCGTCGAGGTGTGGGTCAGGGAGACCTTCGCTACCTAAATGAGATGCAAACTTCGGTAGACTGTTCTCAACAGTTGCTCGGAATGGACAATGTTCAAACTCCGGCCATGATACAAACCTTTAACAATTAAGAAATAATTCAACCACAGTTGACGCTGTAGAAACTAAAATTTACATACTGTATTGTGTAGTATTTTCTATAAGATGTGGCAATATCAATACAGGACACTAAGAAAAGAAGAAAACAGGTCCCTCAGAACAGACTTAAGACGAGTGAACATGTATTTCTTCCATTGAACATTTTCTATAAGAATTTAAATTAATTACTGTTGTTTGTGAAGAATAAACCAATTAACAAAGATAAAAATGGGTTGTGATTTATAACAAGATAGAACACATCCCATTACGCTATACATTATTTTTGCCCATGGACACTCTCAATGCCAGAGGGCTCGCAAGTGCGTTGCCGGCCTTATACATGTCAATATATTAACCAAAAACGTATACGTCTACATTGCAAAACAACGCTTTAAAAGGTTGGCATTTAGATATGTCGTTGCTGCCTTTGTGTCTTTAAATGACATTAAAAGTCCAATATACAAATTCATTAAAATTGGTTCAGTAGTTAGGGCGAAAAGCCGTAGCAAAGAATTGTCCTTGCGCCATTCTTTTATATCGAGTGCGAAATAATATTAAATGCGTACGATTGTAGACATACCGCTTAAATACAGTTATTTTTTGTTGTAAGGTGAGGTCTCCAAATTCAGTGAAGATAGTCATATGCGGGAGAGGAGCATCTGTCTCATCTGGCGCCACTTCTTTGTTTACATCAGGCGGGTCCTGTCCCGTGATAAGCCACACACCACAACCCGGAATCCATTGCCTAATAATTTTAATAAACATTTACCACCATTGTTGTTGATTATTTAGTTAATACCAGAAAAATGTTTTGGTTATTAACTCAATAAAAATGTTCAAGAATAAATTTTTAAAACAAATGTAGTTAGCACCAGTTCACCAGAGTCACTAGTAAAATTGAATTTTATATACAGCATAATGTCTCGTAACTCTTTCTTATCATCTAAAATATTATCCAAGATTTGATCAAATTATAGATTTTAAATATACTCACTCAAGCATAGGAATGACTCTTGTTGATTTGGAAAAAGTTTGGGGTTTGAAGAAATACCAGAGTAATGGTAAGTAGGCTGGATGGCATGGTAGAGCTTCCTTCTGCGTTATATTGACTAAATACAAAAAATGCTCATCTATCTGAAATAAAATAATAACAAACAATATAATGTAAGGTTGCTAATACAGTCAATTATAGTAAAGCAATATTTACAAAATTAAAAGAAGTATTAAATGCTTACCACTGTAGTTTTTTTAGATGGTGGAAAAGTCCATGGCAAAAAATGGGCTTTCGGTACTTTCTGAAGGACCTTGTATTGGAAAAGAGATTGAAATAATGACGGCACTGACTTATGTTTGCCATGCTGGACATTTAAATCTGTAAGAAACTACAATATTATCACAATAAGTATCTATGTATAAACCTATTTACAGACAAACATAATTTACTGCAGGAGAACAGATTTAAACAAGGAAATAAATATCATAATTTCTAATTTAAAATATAAAATATTAATACCTCATAATGATGTGTTGGTAATATGATAAATAAGTCTGGTCTACCAAGTTGATTTGTGATATTGTGAAAAACAATTGTATTAATAAGATGTTTCACAAATGATAAGCCAGGCATAGCTCCAACTATCTGCAACTTTCTACCTTAAAATGAAATAAACCATTTATCAAAACTATACATTGATGTCAGTACATGTATTGACTAAAAACAGCACCTATTTTGTCTGTAGCTAGCTCTCCTAAGAGATCTTTTATTCGATTTCCTTGATCAATTTTATCCTGGAAAGCAAGCTTCCACATTCCAAAAAAATCTGCTATTTTATATATGATCCTGTTAGGATATTTCTCATGTAATTCCTGTAAATATAGACTTACTAGAATAACAGTTTATAACCCTTTTGTAGATGTAGGTTAAGGAATGGTAAGAAAACATACTTGTAATGACTTTTGAAAGAATTTAGTACTTTCATACAGATATACTGGGTTATTTTGATTCCTGAGAATCTCTTCAGTAAGAAATCCTAGTCCAGGATTTACTTCAACTATTGGTGATCCCTTTTCAAAATTTCTTGTAATTATAGTTGAGATATCTTTTGCAGTTTTCCGGTTTATTAAATACATGGTTTCAGGCGCTTTATACTTTTTTAAAAGCATTTTTGGTAGCTGTGGTACAACATCATTATATTCCTTGTTACTATTTAAATAATTTAAAAGACCCTGTGCAACTTTTGTATTTTCATCCAGTTCCTCACTCTGATTGTTAATTTTGTGTCGAAATCTCATAAAGAGAAATGTAATATTTGTTTTTCTAATTCTCATAGTATTCACCAGCATTTTTCCTTTTATTAAAACTGTAATAAAATAATATGAGTTGAATGAAAATTTATTAAATTTTAACTTCGAAACATTAGTTGTAGATGAAAAGCCTTTCCTTAATATAATTTGTTTTCAGTCATTAACTTTAATCTCAAAAATAAAATAAAAAAACATTTGATCATACAACGTACCGGTTCTAATAAAACATTGTTTATAATTTAAATTGTTAATAAATAATATACTCGTTGACTAGTCGAGTAGTAGCTTCTTTTTTTTTTTAAATTTATTTATTAGCCGGATTCGAGTAGTAGCCACTAGCCAGTGATGCCTACTCCTACAGAAAGTCCTCCCAGGTCCTCCCAAATTAAAAAAAAAAGGTCAAGTAAAAGTTTGTCTGTACACTGGGTTTGAAACATTCAAAAGTGATTAAAGTAGTATATTAGAATAGCTGTTTCTACTTTCTTTTTCTTCTTTTATATTTCAGTTATAGCCTTATAGAGTTATATTTGGTATAGTTTGGTAGTTGAGTTCAAGGATGAATATAAAAAAAACCCTAGACATCTTTATTCCCCCTAAATTTGGGAGCTTACATCAGTGCTAGTAGCTCATCTCTATGCTGTTGTGTACTCTGTGGACACTGGTGAGCACAGAACACTAGTGAGTATAGACTATAGTTCACCCTTAACAGTTAGCACTTTACAATATTTGCCCTTGGGTGTCGCACACGCTCACCATAATAATATGGTGATCAGTTTTCACTCAAATGTTTAATTGTTCCTACAGGTAAACTTACAACACAATGTAAGTAGGTATAAAAAGAGTTTTTTTCACAGGCGTCCGATTGGTAAAATACATTTTCGACTTCAAGTAAGTCTCAAAGCCTCCTTAAAAAAAACCTTCAGTATTTACATACATATACTGAACATATAGAGTAATAATAATAAACCCCTGCCGAGTGTAACTTTATGCTGGCAGTATTTCCTCGTTGTATTGCGATACTAATTCAGTAAGGGAGGAAAGCACCAACTGGGGTCACCTGTATTATCTACCAGAAGCCAACTTAATTAACGCCTGAATCTACTACAAAGGAGACTTATTTTCCTTCTGCTCAAGCCAGCTTTTGTGCTTGTCTGAGGGTGGAGAGACGTTACCCATTTGTCCACACAAGTCCCAGGCCTTACTAAAGCCTCCCCCATCTCCCAATCAACCTACACTCTTTTTAAGGCTATTCCAAATGTAGGAATTTTTATAAATCTGTTTTTGCGTAGTATACCATATGTGCTTATTTAGGCTGCGCCCCCGTAGGCAAACTGTTAGCCGCCGACTGAGTTAGCGGCGTATCGGTTTAGTATGTACGCCCTTCCATATATTTCAAATGGAGTGTTCACAGTTTGCTAGTTTTGCGCTCACTGTACGCTGTTTGCAGCGTTACGCGCGCCGACTATCTTAGTGAGCGGCCGACTCCCACCATAACCGGTTCCAGTCGGCGGCGGCGATTGGTTGTTCGCCGGGCATAGTGACTCAGTTTGCCGCAAACTGATTATTCGGATAGTTGGAAAAAAGCTATCATCGTGTTAGGATACCAATTACTTCAAAAATATCCATCGTGACCAACACAATGACTCCCTTCGTACAACAAAAGTAAAGTGATAATTCAGTCGGTCGGCTAAATAAGCGGCTAACTCTTAACAGTTTGCTTGCGACGCACGAAAATTAATTTGAGTCTGCAGCTAACTCAAATTTCAGTTCGCTGCAAATTTTTGCCTAACTAACTAACGCTTTGCCTACTGGGACGCAGCCTTAAACTATGATGCCAAAATAACAAAAAATACGTATTATTTAAGATTCATTGAGAGAGTCACTGTATTTCCATCATTTAATAAATTCTGAAATAAATAAATTAGTACAATGGTTTTTAAATCTGATTCAAATGTACCATGATTTTGATGAATTGTTCTGTAAAAAAAAGTTTCTTGCCAGTTCTTCTTACCCGCTCTACGCCCTTGACTTGCGAACTGGTTGTAAATGTAAATTTACAGTTAATTTAATTTGTTTTTCTTGACGTTCATAAGTGTACATGTTTACCTATATGAATAAAGATATTTTGATTTGATTTGAAAATAAATCAATCAATCCAGTTCCACTTATTTGAGCTTCATACACACTTTATAAACGGGATGACGTCCATCAGGAAATCTTTCCTAACACTGAACACTCCATTGGGGTTGCCGTATATTTAATGTATTTGAGCATAGTCAAAACTTGTCTATAATTTAATTTTTTTTAATTTAATTGTTTATTTCGGAAAACAAGGTTCCATAACAGTGTTAGTAATTACAGCTTAATAACTTAAATCTAAGTGTTAGTAGGTTTACATTATATTCATACCGGAATCATTCCGCATGAAATAGTGGAACAGTGATTGAGGTATGGGCAATCGACTCGGTCCGCGATCATGCGGAGGATGCCGTTACCGCTAGCGCGCACCCTGCGCACCAAGGATGCACATCTCTTGCGCATGGTGGTGTAGGTCCACCCGCGCCTCCGCAAACATCCCCGATGCGCTGCAGAATCGAGGCAGCCGCAACAGCACCCTGAACGCATTATTATATTGGATACGGAAAGCGTTGTATGACAATAGAGTATATTTCGACCATAGGGCACTCGTATAGAATGATGTGCAGAATGCTCTAAACAAGGTTATTTTCACATCTATTGAGCATCGCGCAAATCTGCGGGCGATCAAATTCATCCTGACACACAACGCTCTAAGTTCCCTATCTATATCAGCATCGTCCCTGAGGTCGGGTGTCAAAATGTGTCCAAGATATTTAAATGTTTGTACAATTTTTAAAGGGACCCCGTATAAAGATATGGGGGGCATACTGGACACACCTTTCCAATCGGCCCCAAAGACCATGACTTCACTTTTATTTACATTATATTTCAAGCCATGACTAGCCGCATATACCTCACAGAGCTTAAGGAGCCGTCTAACCCCGCAGACCGACGCACTCAGCAGCACCATATCGTCGGCGTAGCTGATATTGTTAACACACACACCGTCCACGTGACAGCTGACACGCTCGCTGCTAAGCGTCTCAATCAAAGCGTTTATATATAAATTAAAGAGAGATGGAGAGCTCAGTCCACCTTGTCTTACTCCACACTGCATCGTGTAGGGCTCAGACAAGGCACCCATCCATTTAACATTATTGATTTGGTTACCATACCAAAACTTAAATACGTTCAGAAGTTCTTGAGGAACACTTATATCCTCTAGCTTCTTCCATAGTAGATCGTAGTAAACCAAATCAAATGCTTTGGAAAGATCAAGGAAACAGGCATATACCGCCGTCCTCCGACGCAGATAGTATGAAACGGTGTGCTTAAGACTCAGTATAGCACCATCAGTAGACAGCTTGGGTCGAAACCCAAATTGGTTATCGTGCACATGTAGATATTTATTTAGCTGAGTATTAAGCAAACCGTCCAACACCTTAGCCATAATAGTCGCCAGCGATATAGGCATGTAGTTTGAACCATCCGCCATAACTAATGTTCGCATAAGATCATAGGGTAAATATGAATGACACAAAGTGTATATCATGGCTAATAACCTATATATATGAGAACCAGCGTACGGTATATGCTCAATGCTTAATCCATCATGACCAGGGGACTTTCCTCTTTACATAGAACTTATAACGCTTCTTACATGTTTCGCGCTAAATTGAGTATTAACCCTATCACCGATGGGTACAGCACTGAGTTCGTTTCGAGACGGTCTCAGCGAGGATGATATACAGAAGTTGTCTCGGAAAAGATCAGCAATTTCTTTCGAGTCGCTTAACCCTCCAACGCTGACTGGGAGTCCCGGCCTCGGCGCCAGCCTCTTTGTTTCTTTCCAAAACGAAACGAAATCTTTTTAATTATGACAAGTGGCTAGTTTTTCCATTTTTATTAAATCCTGATGGTTTTGACATATATCTATAGCCGAGGCAATGCAGCTACAGTCTTACCAAACACAGTGGAAGATGGTGAATATCTCAAGTTTTATTAATCATAAAAAGATTTTTCTGAACCGTCACGTCTTCTACCCGCAGATATATTACTCATTCATTATGTATATGATATCATTACTGTATATCATTTTAGTAAGTACCTACTTACAATAAATCAGCTACTTATAATTAAAATGATTATTAATGGATTAATGACTATAATGCACTGCCAGAACTGCCTTATCTTCTGCGATAGGTAATCGGCAGTGTCCAGTATATTAGAGAACACAGTGAAGAATAGTTTTTATGTTTTCGTACGAATGTATGTAATTTGTTTCCTGTTGTATTTCTGTTCCCTGACCCGCGCCTCTGTAATCTTTGAGGATTGCGGTAAGTTCTTATATCGTACAAGTTTTGTTTTATTGTTTTATATTTTTTAGATACTCCTAACAATTTTTACTAGGTACTATTCTCTCAATACAATTATGGCTATTTAAAAGTTTACTACAGATCAAGCCTGCGAAGCATGACTGACGTTTTTACTGTCTGATAATATAAATTAGTTTCTAAACCTAATTTTTTTGTTAAAAAAGTTAAAGCTAGGAATATTGCTAAGGATTAATTAAATTGTCAACTATCCTCGGTAAATTATACAACTGGATTTATATCTCTCTCGCGGATCAGAGCATCAAAGTCGTCATCGACGGAGCATGTTCCGACCTTAAACTCGTGAATGCTGGAGTCCCACAAGGTTCTGTCTTATTCCCGACACTATTTATTCTGCATATCATGCTTTGCTGCAATGGAACATTCATTGCTATGCGGATGACAGGACTTTAGTTACTCTTTACACTGGTCGGGCAGTTTAAGATGAGTACCGGAACAAACTTGTGTCTGAAGTTGAAACTCTGCTGCGTAGTCGAAGTTTCGGACTGGGGTAGACTAATTCTAGTCCATTGTGAAGACACTCTCTTTAAAGCCTCAGCATGGGAATACTGGGCGTATGGAATGACGTTCAGTTTCGCGGTTATTTGGAAGGGAAGGCTAAATTAGCCTCTAAGCTTGGTTTGCTCCGCAGCGCGAGCAGGCAATTTATTCAAAGGCACACTCCACGGGCGAAGGCGGTATTCCTTAACATCAGATGAGCCTCCTACCCGATTGCCTCCAATGGGTGCGTCAAAAAAGCACAAAGAAAAGGGAACATCCCTTTGCCGAGAAAGAAAATTTCGAGGGAACGTTAATGGAACGGGTATCCGTAATATCCGTCTAATCACAAAAAAGTTTTTAGTGAAATCAAAAGTTTAAGTTAAAAAGGCTATGGTTTAATTACCTACCTACGGGTTTGGTATGGCTGCCTGTAAAAGAAAAGTTGCACTAAAAATGACGACCCTACAAAACCCTGTATGACAGGCCGACCTCGCTGTTACCTATTCTTACAAAATTATTAGAGACCCTATTTCACAAACGTCTCAACCCTATTATCGACAAGCTCATACCGATCCCCCAATTTAGTTTTGGAGAAAATCATTTTACAATAGAACGAGTTCATAGAATCGCAAAAAATATGGAAGTCATCTATGGGCTGCTAAAACAAACTGTTCAGAGGAATAGTCTAGGCTCCCTTATACATTCGCAATGACGAACTCCATTGAGACTTTAGTCTAAAGCACATCCACACCATGACTACAATCATTAAAACGACTGGAGACAACGAGAGGCTCCATCCACAAGTGAATGTCGAGGCTATTCGGATTTAGATGTATCAGCAACATGCCAATTCTTGAGTAATACCAAGTTAAAAATGGATAAGATATGACACTAATCAATCACAATAAAGAAAGTAGCTTACTTACTGTAATCCTCTGATAAATAATAATTATTTTGTCATAATAATGTATAATTGCACTGAAAACATAAAAATACATACGTATCTACATTGCATAGTAACTATTGTTATAAGGTAAGTTAAAAATGTTAATTCTCATTGTTACGTAATTACAAATTCACCGCCGCTCACGGCTGCTCCACTGACTACTAAATAAAATATAAGGGATTTACTAAAGAAAAGTTAGAAAACCTTATTACTTTGTATTTCCCAGCACTAATCTGATTAATACAGATTAAAGAAACTAAAAATATATTTTAGGTATTCATTCTGTTCGTTTGATACAATTATGCCTATTAATCCTACCAAGAATGTCACAACGCCATATATGTGAGAGTTAAACCGAAATCTGAAGTACTTACACACATTGTACAAATCGAACGAGCTTGGTCAATCAAGTAATATTACGTTTTGTTTTGAAAATCCTAGAAAAAATCATACTAGTTCCATCAACAACTAATACAAAAATGAAATAATAAACACTTTAATAACAAGAGCTATATCACTTTCTCAACTTTATCAAATAGATATTAACATATTATAACTTGGTGTGTTTAGACGTTTGGAGTCTGAAATATTTTAACACGCAATTAAACTCTTTTACGTCTTCTTCTATCTATCTATCTATATATATATTCTATCTTACTATAATCTCGTTTAAGGGTCTGAATATGACTTGGTAACGGTAAACATCGATGGATGTGGTCACAGTCCACCATGCTACGTCACACTCGGGGATAAAATACCAGTTAATGTGCGATTCTATGCAGGTAGGTACAACATTAAACAATTAAGAAGAACGCTTACAAACATTAAAGTGCGGATACAAACTCAAGTATTGATTTTCCTTGAAATTTTTCAAGATAGTGACAATCCTTAAAAATTTAATTCTTATCGTAATGATTTTACGTAATGAAGACAGAAATAATAAATGACGAATATTGCGAGACATAAAGGATTTTTTGCATTAATGCTAGATTTAAAGATAACATTATTTACACTTAATTGAAGCTTCATAAAAACCATTTGCTTTTATTCGGTGATTGTGTTATGAATCCATTTGTTTTGCATGTTTCAGACTTTGCATCTTTGCAGCTTGATCAAGATGTCATCATTAAACTTAATTTCGTAAATGCCAGAACGCCTGTGACGCCGGGTGAGGTTTATCTTAACATTTTTTCAACACATCTAATTCTATAAAATGGTATTAAAATGCCAAACAACACTTTACTTGAATTAACTAATTGAGCTTCTATATAGCTGTCAAAATTGCTGTTTTGGACATAGGTACAAAAGTGAGCGCGGCAGGTGACGCGCGCGTAGATTATAAAAAACACTTAGGCAACATCTTTATATAATTCTAACTTATAAATTAAATGCCTATTTCAATATTGTTACGACATTGAAACTACATTCAGCTCAATTCTCGGTAGACGTATCTTTTTAATTTTCACAAAGATGCAGTTTTAATACTCTCTGAGTACTGTATTAGACAAGGAAGAAGGAACCTAGTAGGCAGTACCTATGATCGATCGGCCTTGCAAGGGAACAAGGACTTGTTACCACAGTATTATAGATATCTAGCTCCTAGTGCGTCAACCTCAGCTTATCTTAACCAATATGTTAGTAAATGCGTTATCATAAATGTGAAATACATATACAGTATGTATGTTATACTATACCAAAATACTAAAGTGTGCTTAGAAATATTATTTGATCATTTATATTTCCATAGCAAACAATTCTAGTAGTTAGTGTAACATCCGAATTGCTAATTCACCCAGCTTAGGGTTGGGAAATATGGAATGTCGAAAACGACTTGTTTGATAATAACCTGTTTTTTAGAGCCATGTGACATCCTCTTATGCCCCGTGCAGACCGACGCGCTGACATCCTTTACTAGTGTTATGTCGGTACCAACTAATATGGCACTGGTAAGTTTATACATATATGTTATTTACATTTTTGAAACTTATGTGAGCGGTTTCAAGAAAAGAGCGTATCAATTCTTAAAAGACATGCAACGCAATTGCAGTGTATTTGGGTGGAACTATCACTTAACATCAAGTGAGCCTCCTGCCCATTTGCCCTCTGTTTTGTGTAAATAAAATGTGTGTTGGGTCTTCCAAGTATAGACCTACTTGGTATAGACAACTGAGCTCACATCTGACGCTCTCATAGGATTTTTTTTAAATAAGCGCAAATTTATTTACTTAAAAGAACAGTAATATAAATATTACCGCATATATATTTGACTATCGCAATAACAAAAAGTCACGTTAAAGTTTTAGGACCAACACGTCATATTAAAATGTAAACAAAGGACGATAAACTATTAAGATGAAGTCCGGAAATCTAAGAATTATTGTAAGGAATATTAAATGGTCATTATCTGCTTTAGTCACATGTTTTGGTACAAGGAAAATTATTTTAAAGTGCCTTTTTTGTAACGATTTAAAACGCCAACGCATCTGTAAGATTACTTATGTTTTTGTGCACTTTTATAAAAGCTATTTTTATGTTTAGTCATTTTTATTAAAGGCAATTGGTTTTAAACATTTCATGATCTTTTGTTAGCATTATTTTTACATGCCAATACAATCTTACAAGTTCCTTAAAATAAAAAATAAATAAAATAAAACTCTTTTAATAAATACTTGTCGTTAATGCATGAAAGGAATCCCCGTTTTAACGACGTGATTACTCTTACAGAACCAACGCGGATACCTTCAATGGCGAGTTTACAATGAGCAAAATCGGGTGGTTTTATGTTACTCCGTGCTTGTTCAGACACAGACATATATTCAGAAAATGTTGAGACAGGCTTCTCTTCTTACCAAGGCTCTTACCGATGACAAGATTAAAAAGGTTGTCCAGCATCCATTGGGGCATCCCCTCAATCCTGTTGGAAACTTACCAAACGTTACTTTTGAATTTTACGAATAACCACGTTTATTTATATATATTATTACGATACATTAAAAGATAAATAGAGCAATACATTTTATCAAAAATCACATAAAGTATACTAATCGTAAATCAATATTGTAACTACTGCTATATGTTTTCTATTATGAAATGTAATCAGATAAAACCCTAAATAAATACTTGTAATAAATATACACAATAAAATATGATGCATTGTTATATTTTACCTTTAAGCGTTGGACAATACAATTTATTAAGTAGATAAGTTATTTATGACGATTGGTCATGTTATAAGCGATGTTCTTAAGTGTTTACCTACATTATTAGATGTAGGTACAAAGTATTGACTCAACTGATATGTTGAGTTGCATGCTGGAGGAATGAAATATCATTGACATTTGTTAAACATTCGTTTTAGTAGATATGGACTATTTACATAACCAACTAAAAACCGCACATACATAAAAATAAGTTATACACTCAATAAAACAGTAGTACATATGTATTTCTATTTATAAATTACAAGGAAGCTGAACAGTCACGGTTGGCAGGTTCGTTTCACGGTAACATTATAATTCTGTTTTTTTGGAGGAACTTGACTTACATTGTATTGTAGGAAGGGTATATAGGCTTAAACAACATTTTTAAACATAAACTGAACTTTTAACTTCGTCAAAGACGATGAGTAAGGTGATATATTGTGTCTTTTTGAGATAAATCTTGAAAACATACACTCGAAATATAATCATCCTACGGGGTTTTCAGATAAAAATAACAGTGGATTGTTTCGATTTATTTAAAGATCTTAAAATAACTGAAGGGTATGCTGTTATCATTCTTTTTTACTGTTACAATTTACCCGTTACCTGCAGGCTGCAGTAGCTTAAAGACTATATCAGATCGGAGGCAATCCCCCGTGATCTTTTAAAAACAGATTTCTTTAAGTAATTTATTTTTTGTTTTCGCAAATTTTAGAAATATTTGATCTAATGTGCTTATAATTCAATGCTCAATTTAAATAAAATCAACAAAAAACCACTGCAATTATTATGTCATTATTTTTAATAAATTGTTAAGTATTATAAATCTAAATAAAAATACTCAATATAAGTTTAATATTAACTTATTGTTGACTGATAATATTATATCTATGTTTTAATGGATGCTACGACCAAGGAGACAGGAAGTAGAGATTCAATATGAATTGCGAGGCGAACTACATACCTACAAACTGCTGTGTTAAGTGTTTAAAATATTGTTATTCCTATCATCCCCTGTTCATTTATTTATAAAAAATCTACAAATACAAACTATATACAACAATACCTTAATAATATAAAGCGAAAACAGACTACACTGTTAAATAAAATATACGAAACAAAAAGCATATGTCAATTAAACAAACTAAACTTAATATTTTAAAGAAAAAATATATTGTTCCTACCAAGTGCTAAATAAAGTCTATGTCTTTCCACTTCCTTAAATATTTCCTCAACATAAGCCCTCTATTTTTGAGCTAACGTCAGGATAAAACAGTTTGGCAGAGTAAATAGGTAGTATGAGCTGTATAGGTCCGTGTTTTTTATTCCTTACAAAAAGGTGTGGTCTCCAAACAGTGGCGTTACTAGACGTGGGCGAGATAGGGACTAAATTGGGCGAATTAGACTGATTTACGGTAATAGCTTTTTCTACGAAACGAAATAACTTATTAAAAAAAATCAGTAGGTAGGTATCTTACTATCACGCTCTAAATAGATGTTATTCAAGTACTAGTAATTACTACTAGGAGCAAAACATTCGACCATAAAATTGTCAAGTGATTTTCAAGTTATGTTGCTGTCTTGCTCTTGGTTACCGCCATTTACCACTTGCCAGACATAAACATGTTTTCAAAGAGTGTAGTTGTGTGCTGCTTGCTGGCGATCTCCGCTGCCACTGATGTTTTACAATGTCCTGGTATGTATCAGTTTTCAATTAACTCGACCTGCTTTCATCTCATATTACTTTCTTCGTACAAGACGTAAGGTGGTGGATGTATTAGCTTTACTTGTAAGTTTATAGAAAGTATTTCTGTTTATTTTAAACGGCTATAAGACTTTTCATTTATTCCTATGTATAAGTATTATAAACTCAGACTTCTTGCGACAAAGTTGTTTCTAATTGACCGTTAACAAAGAGTTGCACAAAGTCTATTAAAATAAATATTCATGCAACTGATTGAAATATTGGCATTATAGGTTTGTTTAATAAAATATCAAGGACAGGTATCGCGTAATATTTATTTAGACATATTATTTTTTATTTAGCCTTAATTTCCTGTCAAGATTTGGTTAATATTAAAAGTTCACCACCACTGCTTGGTATGTCTAATCAAAAGTGCATATTTACATTTACTTACCTTTAAACCGGCTTCAAATCAATTCGATTTATTTAGTATTTATACCTACAGGTCCTACAAAGTACTCATACGATGATTTCACGTTTTTTTTTGTTCTGTACAAACTAAAAGGTCGAAATCTAAGAATTGGCTAAGTTTTTGCGAGTTTATTTTTTATTGTTTTCTTTTTGTGCCAGCAAAAACTTACAATGACATTAAATATCATGACAAACAAAATTTAATACGAGGGAAGATTACATTTATTTTCTGCGCTTCTATATCTTATTCGTTTTAGAATTCCACCAGTGGCCAGTGTTTTTCTTAGAAGGCTTGTTTTCTTGCAAAATTATTTTTATTTTAGAGCCATCTCGATCAGACAGCAGCATAAAGGGAAGCCTATGAAAATTTGGCGTGTGACAAATACACATTTTGATTGATTTAGCATTTTTTTCTGTATAATAAAGTTTATAGCTCAATAGCTATACCCTGCCACGTGATATATAATAATTTATTCGTGCGCTGTCTATATCTAGATCTTTAATTATATTCAGGTCACTTCTGCGATGATCATGCACCATGACAGTTACCGGTAGTTACCTCGTCGCATTATAAACATGCATATTTAAAGATCAATGTGGTCATTCTATCTCATATAGTCAACGTTTAATTAAAAGGTTACGAACCTGCTTTAATATCAAATTAAATAATTCCTCAAACAACTAATACCAAGTTATCATATCAATTTTATTACATTATATTCCATCCATAAAAACCATAAAAATACCTATTTCTCTCTCATAGTGGTCTTCAAGTCGGACGTCGGCGTCTCATTTAGCTGTTACGTACATAAGTTTACTATGAAAAGTAAAAGTGGACCTACTTTTAGTATTTTTGTTAATCCATTGTATCCAATTATGCGTGACCGAAACATGTATTGAATCTACGATATTTAATCACAATTAACAGAGCAGCATAGCAGGCTTTTGTCAAGGAATGCCATTTTTTATAGGTTTAGATTAAGATTACGCTAGATGCTTGTGTATACTTATGATGTTAATCTGTATAGAAATAATTTACTTTGAAACCTGTTACAATTGTCTGATTACGTAATTTGTTAACCTTTGCATCGCAGCACGCTTCCGATAAAAATACTGACAGGGACAAAAAATGTAAATTATAATCTTTTCATATTCCAGTTATTTTCCTTACGGAGCATCATTTATGTACTCATAAAAATATAATGGATTTTATAAACGCTCAATTATTATATATAATTAGTATATAATAATAATAATAATAATAGCCTTTATTCAGATACATTTTACATTATATATTTTATATACATTTAAACAAATTTTCATTTTAATCCAATTCTGGTGCATCTGTGTGCCCTTTTTTGGCAAAGGCCTCCTCCAAATCCCTCTTTTATTTTGTCTCTTCTTGTTTTCCCTATCATACATCGTTCCATCGCTCTTTGACACACCTGTAGCTTTGTATACTGCGCTTTAGTAGGCGCCCAAGTTTGTGATCCATATGTTAGTACGGGTAGTACACAAGTATTGAAGACCTTTCTTTTAATTACCATGCTTGTTTTCTTATTTTTCATGACTTCTTTAAGCGCCCAAAAGCTCTTCCATGCTTTTGCTATTCTTGTGTCGATTTCTTTTGTTGTTGAATCGGTCATAGATATTGTCTGCCCGAGGTACAAGTACTCATCTACGTATTCTATAGTATTGTTTTTATTTTATATGTTTGTAATTAGTATATACAAACACATAAAATGAGCTAAATGAACTTAGAGTCATTTTTGTATAAAATACATCCCCACACTAATGAGCCCCTGTGTTGTGTGACTATGGCTCCCCCGCTTGTAATGTTAAACTGAATATGGCGATTAGATACCTTAGTTGTCACATAAGCGTAGCATTGATTTTGATTTTTTAAAACATTTGATTATTTTAATGGTAATAAATAGTGAACATTACGATAATCCCTATTGTAATTGATATATATATGTCTTTACTATTTCACTATTTTCTTTTCAATTATCTTAATAACTCGTTTGAATAAACTACACAACGTATACTCACTAGTTTAGTAAGAGTAAGAGTAAAAATTAATATTGGAAGAAATTATATTACTTGTACATAAAATATGATTCTGATAAATTATATAATTTTACATTACTTTTAGGTGAAAATACGGAAAATCTGAAGGAGAACGTGCAACTATCGCCTTGCAAGAAGCCGCCTTGCAAATTGAAAAAGGGAACCGATCAGCACATTACTATTAATTTCACTCCCAGTTAGTATGCATTTTTATCATAGACAACTTGTAGGGTTTCTGTTATTAATTAATATGCAAATTGCACATGTATGTAGGTACATTGAACATCTTACAATCCTTGGGGGATAGATAGATTTGTAAAAATGAACGATTTGAATTTTTTAAATGTAATTATAATATGTTTGGAAGGCTTAAACGCCCCATTTTTATACCAACCGGACAAATTAATTCCTCAATTTACGCTGTAACTTATTGAAGAATCTAATTAAGGTTTTCTTCACTATATCACTTTTATATTGTCTATATTCACTTTAAAATTCGTTCGTGTTATAAAATAAGTTTCTTAATAGGATTATTAAATTTCAGATGAGGACATCGCTGAGTTAAAAAACCGTGTGGTAGCTGACGTGTTCGGTGTGGAATTACCATTCGTAGGCGTAGATGGGAACAGTGTTTGCGACAAGATATTAACGGCGGACGGACAGAAAGCGCCATGTCCACTCAAAGCCGGAGTAAAGTACACGTATAAAGACTCATTTCCCGTTCTCGAGTTCTATCCCAATATAGAGGTCAAAGTTCACTGGGCCCTTATGAGCGGTAAGAGCGAAATTATTTGTTTCGAAACGCCTGTTAAAATAGTCTCTAAGAAGTGAGCTAATTGTTATGGAATGGTTTTTTCAGTTCTCGGTATGTATAAGAGACGTTATATATATAGTTTACAATTCGGATAACTGTTATATAAATTTTGTACTCGTTTTTAGTTTATTATAAATAAAGAAATTAACTTTATTTTAATTGTGTTGTATAGAAGATTATTCGCACTTCCGTCTATTTCTCCAGTAATTCACTGTTCACCCAAAGCGCATTACCCAACAATGTTTTCCCTAAACTTCGTGAAATAATAAGCATAAATATATCAAAGTATTAGATTCTTTGACTAAAATTGTTAATATCATGTGAAAATTGTATGGTAATGGATTTTGACAAATGTCCCACCCTCAATCCACCCAACAATCTGTGCCGAAATAAACGGAATAAGCTACTAGCAAGTTATGCAATTTATTCGACACAGAAATCTATAAAAGTCTTAATATATCAGGATCATTTATGCTTTTTTTGTATGAGGTAATTTAAGAATATATTCGCAATGCTTATTGGGTAGTAATAATAAATAAATAGTTTTTTTTTTAAATTTACTTTTTTAATATTTTAGGGGAGTACCCCTGCCATCGTCTCCAGGGACTTTATATATCTCACAATTTTTTAATTTTTTTTTTCTACAAACAAAAAATACATTTCACTGCTACTAACTACATAGTTTAATTGACGTCATTGGAATTATAAACAATCTTTGTAATTGTGTTAAATTTTTTATTATTTAATTCACATGATTTACAATATTGTTCGATATTATGTTATAACATTGTCTCAGTCAACTAGAGACTGATATGATGAGATAACATAATACTGTTCTGATGTAGTTAGTTAGTTTCCGTGTGATAATATGGTAAAGAAAAAAAACAATAAGTCGCAATCAATTAAGAGAAGCCTTTTTTTTACCTGGTGTTATGACTGCGGGAACTTCAAAACAAATAACATCATGTTTACCCTCTTGAAGAGCCCAATGGACGCGAAGGTTGACCTGCGGATAGTAGGATTCGATCGGGAAACTATTGGTGTAGACGTACTCTTGGTCCGGTTGAAGAGGGCACGGTGCAGGGGAACCGTCCTCAGCCTTTTTCACGTTGGGACAGGCATCAGAGCCGGTGACCCCGAGGAACGGCAAGGGCAACCCTGCGATGTCCGCATAAACATCGTTTGTAAGCGATTTCACGACAGTTTCTGAAAAATATTACGATCATATCAATACAATCTTAAACATAAGATAGTAACGTCCATTATAGTTAGGTTCTTTGCGGACAGGCCATAAGCTGAGTTAATAATCTGCCAGCCATGTATAAGTCAGCCATGAAACACGCCTCCATTCTTACGGTTTAGTTTATGAGCTTTTCATGACCAGGTATAACTTAGGTAAACAATAAAGTTACATACATACTTGAAAAGAAAACCTTCTATTTATGAGCTTTTTGATAGAAACCAGACGTTATCGAAGTTAAATACAGTAAGACATAGACATATATACATAGATATAACATTTACCAAAACACATAAACACAGAAACATACAAAGCAACAATAATCAAAGAAAAAAATAAAAAAGAATAAGAGATAACAAATTATTTTTTCTTTTAAACAAGGCACGATTTCAGTGTGTAATTCGTGTGTGCGGTGGTTGTAATTGGTCCGGATCTGCATTATGCTGAAAAGCAGAGTGTTCCTCAGCGCTGGTCAACCGTTGTGCCTTAAGCAGTTATACAAGACCCGTACATCGGAAGAGCATAGGTAAGCTTTGAGACCACAATACTTTCACAAAGTCTCATATGAAGATCGATCTTCAAATTTACTATCGAATTCAACGCTCAGATTTCTTGCCTACGTTAGTCTTGCGAAATTTCTGATGCCGACCATAAGATATTTTAACTTTGGTGGGTTTAAGAGGAGTGCGTTTCTATGGGACCATACAGAAATTCGTTCTTAATCCTCATTTATTTTTCGGGTGCAGTCATTGAAACAAGCTCAACAGGGAGACTTGTTTGCAGGTCATCGGTGATAGTGACAATTTTGTATACATGAAGTTATGTTTGCTATTTTATAAAGGATAAAGAAGAAGGGGTCTCAAAATAGATACCTGAGAATATCTTCTGCGGACAAAGTCCAGAGATGATAAAACACGGATCCCATCACTTCTCAAAAAACACAATTCTATTAACACTATTAACTAGATTTTGTGGTATAGTAGTAATTTCCTGCTAATAAGAGTAAGAACCAAAAATTTTCAAACCCATACAAACGCAGCATAGAAATAATAAGAGGAAGATAGATGAATGCTCTAGGGAAGTCAAGAAGAGTGAGAATGGACTCCAAAAACTGAGTCTTAACTTGTCTCATCACCTTTAGGCCTTGCCGCGAAATGCTGGCAAGAGGGGCAAATCCAAGGCCTTAGTTTTGTTAATTATTTTTTATTGAAATCATGTTAATGCACGATAATAAGTGGCCCTGTAGGCTGTGAGGACAAATATTTGAAAAAGGTGTCCATTTTTCACAGATTTCTTACATGCCGCACAGCTCAAACCTATTATATGCAAAACTCATCTCAGTATCAATGCTAGTATGGTTAAATAGCAAGCACACACAAACACGCTAACAACAAAATAACTTTAAAAAAAGCCTTATGTTTAAAACGCTAAAAAAATATATTAAAACATCTCATTTTTTACGATATAAGGTAGGAACCACGTGGAGTACTTACATACAAATGTGGTCATTGCTAAGTATAAATGATTAGGCGCCTGATAGTTGAAGTACGTTGTGCAAAGCCTTACATTGATCAATATTAGCTAGACTCTAATATTTATCAAATTACTTACTTGGTTTAAACTTAAATGTTACGGTGGTAACGGTGCCCTTTGTAAGCTTGCATCGAGATTTACCACACGGCGTGATTTGAATTCTTTCTTGCAAATTATCGAACATTTGACCTGTAATATTGTTAAAATATAAAGTAAAAACCATCAGCCGCTCATTTTGTCCTTTTCAGATGCATGTGTCGCAGCCAACTAGCTTAATTAGCCTTTCAATTAACAGCCTCGCCGTTTAACTAGAGGCCTGAAAGTTGTTCAGCTAGTTAATCAAACAGCAAGACAAGTACTAACTAGACTTGGATCGATAACGTTTTATTACTTGCCTAGACTCTTGACTATTATTTTAAATTTATTTACACTTTCCGCCACTCTCAAACTCGAAACGAATCTCTTTAAACTGTCAAAATGGCGTCGGTAAGCCACAACTTGGATGGTTTTTTCCAAAGTTTCATGAATAGAAACAAGTACAATCGAAGAGTGTGGTGATAATAATAATGTGAATTTGACTCAAGCATTTTATAAATAAATAAATAAAATAAATAAATCATTTATTTCAGACCAATTAATAAGTCCACATGTTGTTAGTATAGTAAAACTTAAAACTATGTTAGTAAAATTATTAAAAATATTTAAATATTTAATTCATTAGTCTACGTTGATTTTAATTTAAAATAAATATATTTGTCATTTATCATCACATAAGTTTTATCTTTTTATTTCTACCAAATAATGACTATCGTACGAATGGCCTAAGCATCAGACAGCCAGTTTCTTAATTGTTGTAACAAACGCTACGGCTGATTATCTTTCAGGCCGTTAGTTAATCGGCTTGGCTATTAATTGAACGGCTAATTAAGCTAGCTGCTACACATACATTTATCTTTACTACTAAGTACCTATAGTACAAGAACACAGCCAACAGTGGGGTAGAGGCTGCTAATTCTACAAATCTAAACACGTATAGAACTAAATATAAGTTAATTATAATAGGACTTCAATCATTCAGACACGGCGGCCACATCACCACAACTAACGAAGTTTCATTACAAACGTTTATTATCAATAAAAATAACATTACAATTCTAACGTTTCACGCTTAAAATATGATTGTACGTCCAGAGAAGAGGCGACAAAAATAGGTCGTCGTTTAAAGTCAATGTGATGACATCCAACTTTTTGTTTTTTAAAGAACAGGGGGGGCAAACGGGCAGGAGGCTCACCTGATGTTAAGTGATACCAACTAAAGTATTAATAATAAATTTCTTAATTCATTTTTGATAAATGTGAACTAATTAAGATAAGAACAATTATTTTTAGTTGAGAACCAATAAACACATGTTTATTCCTTCATTTATATTTAATTCAAAGTGATAATAACAAATATGGATTAATTGTTCTTGTAATTTCGATGCCGTAATTTGAAATCTTACCTTCACACTGTTCAGCCGGTGTTTCACTGGATATACATGATGCCAATAATAGGACACAGAAAATAATAAGAGGTTTCATTTTAACAAGACGCAACCGTGTCTGAATACAGGTACACAGCGATTGAGCAATCTATAAGAATCCGCGGCATTAAAATTAGTTAGAAGACCTCGAATTTTACCTTTTTTAGTATTTGTTTTAATTACGGACTGCAACTGTTAAAAATAAGATAACCAATTTGCTTAACAACGCAACGCACCCATCAAGTGAAATTAAATTAATATATAGATTTAGGAGAATACAATTGAATATTGTATTTAATTAAAAAAATCTCTTAAATGAAACATACATTATATCAAATCGTTTATTGGTAAAATAAAGTACAATGAGTAAAACACAATAATGTCATTTTTTTATGAGGCAGATTAAAATACTTCTGGTTATAATTAAACATACATTGACAACTAAAACTAGAGTAGGAATAATAAAGGCAAACTATATAACATATAATATAGCTGTAATAAATTAAAAACTTATACTAACAAATAATACTATTTGACAACCTAGTTACTAGGCCGAGGATATTTTTACATTTGTAAAAAGAGATTGATAGATAAGTGGGAAAATAATAAACATAAAAAAAACTTAAATATCTTAGACAGTTTAAAATGCAAAAATATATCAATGGTTTATGGTTTTAACAAATTTATATTATTTTTTATAAAACTTCCAGAGCCAAGATACTAAAATTCATCATTAAAATAATAACTGTTAACAATGATATCCCAGAATATAAATGATTATTGTGCACAAAGTAATTTACTTTGCTTTGTTATAATAACCTACGTCAAATAATCAATAAACAGCAATAAAATATAGTTTCGCGTGTGCACGATTCTTATAAATATTGATATTAAAATTTACTGATTAATTTTACAATTCATTCTTGAAACATAAACAGTCAAAGCCAGATTACTAATAAATAAGGTAACCAACTAAACTCATTTACTGAGTTTTGTACTCTTTTTTTGCAAACCGTCCTCTGTTCAAACCGAAAATAAAATTTCCTTATGTTGTCCAGGCAGTAATGCTGCTGTTGAATGGGTTTTTTCACTAAGGAATGATTGTTGGAGCAGTGAGAAGTCATAACTCTCTGCAGAAACATCATCTGCCGTCTAAACGGTCAAATTTAATATGCAAAATGAAAATAAACTTGGCAATTAAGCGTTTATTGCCAGTTCTTCTCTTCCGTTCTACGTCCTTGATTTGAGAACTGACAGTAAATGTAAAATTAGAAGCATTTAATGTATATTTCTTATTTTGACGTTCATTAGTGTACATTATGTTACCTATATGAATAAATGACTTTTGAAAGTTGTACGGATATGGCTACATTAGCAACAAAGAAAAACCACTCCGAAGAAAAATATGTTTTTTTTTCACCTATGAAATACTTGCAAAGTGTTACTTTTTGAACAAAAAAATAGTTGGTCACCTTATAATAAAATGTCAGTTTGATTTTATATATTAAAAGATGTTTGGCTTGGAAACATTGGTGTATTACAATTAACCGGTAACAATAAATTACGTCAAAATTATTCAAATAAAAAAGAAGAATCGAATCTTGGAATACCGAGAAGGGATAAAAGATAACACATCTGACATTTAATCTTATTCAATCGTAAATTACTTATTTCATTACATTCATATGCGGGACTTTATAATAATAAATCCATACAAATAATACAACATTTTCGAGATTCAGTCATTCAGTATGGATATATTGTATTATATTAAAACATAGTTTTTGGTGGTATGGGGTAATATAGATTAAATGCCTTGTTTATTACATCATAATCATATATGTATGTATTTATCAAAAACATAATGAATACTTATCTGTTAGGCTTTACGTACATATTATTTAATATTCGTCTGGGTAATTTTAACAAACCGTTTTTTTGGTTTCCACAATTCGACTCTGGCGCCGCGTCTAGATATTTTTCCATATTCCTCAACACCTCGCTGGGATCACCCCCAACCTTATATTCATCTATGGCTCTATATATGGCCTGCAAGATACACATGTTATGAGTACATAAAAAATATATTACGGTTAGGTAAAGTCAATAGAGCTAGTAGTTGCAATCGTCAATTCAGTGGCCAATCATCCACAATCATCATTATCCACTTGCTCTGTCCCCAATTATTGAATGGTGTCGGTGCTATTGTGTGTTTTATGCCTTCATGTATCCATCCCTTTCACACTTCCATTTAGCATTGCTAACTAAACATTTTTGTGTATAAAACATCACTAAAATGTATTCTTTTATTGTGTTCATACCTCAAAGGCAGGCTGCTTATGGTTATGGAACGCTCTCCGACTGCCATGTAATATGAACACTCCGTTATTTGTGGCATCAGCACAGGCATCACCATACATACACTGATCGGTCCGGTAGTTATATCTACATGACAAAAGATAAACTGCCTTTTCGTGATAGTGAAAAATTATATTAATAATATCCTGAAAAAAAAAATTATACATAAACTTTTTTATTGCTTAAATATAAAGTTAGTTCCTTTGGCATTGTCCGTAGTCCATTAAATACTATATATTGACTTTAATTTAAATAATCCTTAATTAATTTACATTTACATAAATATATTGCTTTACAATTTTGAACAAAAGATAATAATAAATTATCATTAATTATTCATAACCTTCTTTTGATATCAGATTTTAATGAAACAAAGGATATTTGTTACTGTTGATCTTGACCTTAAATGCAATCAAATCTGTGAGGTTCTGGAAGAGCACGAACGGATAGACAAAAAATACATTTGCTCACAATATGGATAAATTTATGTGTCAGCCAATACAGCATAGAAATTTAAAATCAAACATGTTCAAGGAGAGCAATGTACCTGATCACCCCAAGGAATGTAAAGCTTATATTTCAGCATAATTGGTGTCACATAATCAACCCACGCAAATTCTCGCATTCTTGTCAAATTCATTAGCATAACTCCAGAGTTAAGACCTTAAAAAAATCATCATGTATGATATCTATTGCACAAACTTTTGCATAGCTGCTAAATTAAATAAAAATAATGACAAAACAATTTTTACACCTAAGTTAAATCACAAAAGCTATTGACTATTAATAAAATGGAATACATTATATATATTACCATATTTTCCATAGAAAGGGTGTTTTGCAAACCGAGGATACCATGAGACATTAGGATTATCATCTTCCAGTGACATAGCAGATATCTGAGATGCATCAAACTGTGAAAACAAATCCCACACCTGTTCAGCGGGACCAAGAAATATAGTATCTGTGTCCACATACAGCATAGCATCTACATGTGGGATGAGTTTCTAAAACAAAATTAAAACAATTGAAGATGATATAGGCTAGCATTTAAAAAGAAAATTTTAAGTACATATAGATAAGAAACTGACAGGTATGAACAATCTTTGAGCTGCACATTTGCTAAATAAATTCATCCATTCCTCTTTATGTTCCTCTGGAAACACTATCCTCTGAATCTCAAATTTTAAGTTGTTACCAAGTATTTTCTTCCATTTATTTAAAGTTATGCTAAAGTTATTTCTTAACTTGTCATCAGCAAATATTATAAAGTGTAGGGGTGAACTTGAGAAAAGTAGACTAGATTTTATTAAATTTAATGATTCATTGAACCTTGAATCACAAACAACAAATGATATTACCACTCTATCAACATTCTTTGCAACATAATAGACATTATCCCTGGAACAAAAGATACTTGTGGATGACTGGAAACATAACTAAAATCTAATATAATTTGTGCATCCAATTTTAAAATACCTATAATTTGAGCGGAGAGTTCCATTATTCTTATATGCAGTTAAAGGATATTTAAATATATTCGTGGCATACAAAAACAAGATTATAGAACAGAAACACAGGAACAAAAATAGTTTTCTATAATGTTTTCTCATATTGCAAAGTTAATGTTAAGTTAACTAGGAAGTTATGACGACTCCATAACAAGGAATATATTGTTAAGGATTGTTGTGTTCATTATTATGTATATAGCTTTTTACGATTTAATATGTAATAGTTCTTCGATTAAAACACATAACTAGTCATAGTACATTAAAATTTAAAATTTTTGATCATAAAGAAGTATCTACTATCTATATAATTTATAAAGTTACTTATAGTATAAAAATAACCACAGTATATACTAATCACTCATATATATATATACAGAATATACGTCATGTTTGGGCATTACATATAAAAGTTTAAACATGCAAACAATACATGAACTTGGGACAAACTCAATTTGCTTCAAGCGTGACCCATTAACGCCAAACGAGTATGTATGAAAATAGTATAAACGTCATAAAGCGTGAGCTACTGTCATGCCTAATCGCAAGAGGCTAAAGAAGCCTTGAATGACTGCTGGGGGTCTAGTCAAGACGGCTTAACAGTAGTGTATGTCGAAAGTCGAAAACTAAATTTGTATGAAAATGACAGTACCAACTGTCGACACTAGCTGTCATTTTCATACAAATTTAGTTTTCGACTTTCGACATACACTACTGTTAAGATGTCTTGACTAGACCCCCTGGTCTTCTAAGATGTGTACAAAATCGAGATAAACTTCATAAAATATATAAAAAAGACCCGAACAATGAAATTAAGAAAATTCCCACAAAGAAAGAAAATAATAATAATAACTTATTTAAAGTTTGTTTCACAGGAAAAACTTATATTTAAATGCGTTAGTTATAAAAACAAAATTAGTGAGGTTTTCTGACGCTGAATTCTAGTTCAGCGTTCACACCTATGTGAACCTGTATTTCAACATACAGCGCCTAACCCCTTAAATATATTAGACAAAAACTCTAGCATCATGTACATGACTCATTGCCGAAACTTATATGTTATAATTTACAATCTATTTTACAAGTAATTATATCGTGGTAGTAATTATATGGTGTGAAGTGTTCAAATGTTCTCCCTGTGAGTAAGGTGAGAGGGTTATGTGTGTGTGTGTGTGGGAGAGTGTGTTAACTATATTACTCAAAATAATACCATTAATATATTATACCTGTACATAAATTATATAATAAATAAATACCATTCAATTATTATCGCAGAGTTATTTCAACAAGTAGTTTTATCTATTCATTAATAAGCAAGAGTTCCTCAGTTTTATCGTAATTGAGGCTTTGTAACCATTTAGTGACTTCCTTTTTACACAATACTCTATTATAACTATATATATTTAATATTTTATTAACTTTATTGTAATTGTAGGGGCCTAGGTAGGAGAAAATTTGGTAAAGATCTGGCTGAAAAGGTATATTCATCTGGTAAGGGTTGTATATCCTCAATGGCCAAGCAACTATCATCCTTCCTTTCTATTCTTAGTTTTGGATAATACGGATGAAAATGAAGTTCGCAACTGTAATCTTTTTTTTTCTTTTTTTGAAATATTTTTTCTACACAATTCCCCGACTATGTAGTCGTCGGAGGCATTAAGTATCTATATTGTATGTAACTATATTGTATTGTATTGTAAGTAAGTATATTGGTATCTATATTGTATTGTATTGTAAGTAAGTATAATGGTAACTCCGATGATAATACCCTATTCCTTTTAACCACCCTTTGTATAACCACTACAGCGAATCTCAAAAATATGCCCCTCAATTTGACGTTGAACATTATTTCCCTTAAATTTGTATCCGCTACTTTTATGCCCATAGCTTGCTCAGTGTTAAACCTGTTGTATCCATACAATTGACATTCGGTCAGAACATGTAACACCGTCTCCTCGTCCGCATCGCCACAAGGACAGGCAGCACTTTGTTTAATCCTGAATCTGTAAAGGTACGACAGGAATCCACCGTGACCTGTCTTTCCCATCACGGGCAGAAGACCTATGGGCCTATAGGACTTTGGACTCGTGTAGTCATCCTTACCAGGTTTCCTGAGAACCACTACTGCGCAATCTGTACTGTACAACTGTAATCTCAACTAAAAAAAAAAAAAAGACAAATGTACTGGATGGCTATTTCAGGTGCTATATTAAAACGGTATTTTCAAATAATTCCCACCATTGACATACATGGTAAATTTGATTTTTTCCACAGGCGTTTTACCGGATCAGCTTAAGCTGGCTGATATTGTTCCGATTTTCAAGGGTGGTAATAGAGGATGCGTCAATAATTATAGATCAATATCTAAACTACCCACGATTGCAAAAGTAATAGACAAACTTATAAACAAACGCCTTGTTGACTATCTTGAGATAGTGATTGAATCTCATTTCTAGTTCGCAATGTGGTTGCCGTTCCGGTAGTTCTACAAAAGACGCCGTTCACAAACTTACATTGTCATGTACATGATCACATTGTAGCCAAACTTGATCGAAAGCAAAAAGTTATAGCGATATTTTTGGATCTTGCTAAAGCATTTGAGACAATCTCTGTCCCACTTCTTTTAAACAAACTAAATCTTTGGGCATCCGTGGTTCTCAATTAAGTTTATTCCAAAGTTACTTTAAAAATAGATTTCAAAGGGTAAAGGTCGATATCTTTGCAAGTAGTGACTTGAACTTACGGTGTCCCTCAGGGAAGCGTACTTGGTCCAGCATTGTTTCTAACATTCATAAACGAGTTATGAAACCTCCAGTTGCCAAATGGTAAGATAATATCCTTTGCAGATGACACTGCGCTTGTCTTCTCTGGCAATAATTGGAATGAGGTCTATAATTCTTCTCAGTCTGGTATTAGCCTTGTTAATGAATGGTTGAGGGGCAACGGCCTTACGCTTAATGTTGATAAAAATTAAGCGTGAGGCCGTTAAAATGTATGCCCTTTTTTATTATAAATATTCCCTTACACATTCATGAAAATTTTTCTATCACAACCCATACTTCAAATCAACTCCACCATTGTAAAAGCATTTCCCTTGCCTATAGTATTAAGTATTTAGCTGTAGTTATCGATAGTAACTTGAATTTTAATTCTCACGTGGATCTTCTCTCATGCAGAACTCGTAAACTCATTTACATCTTTAAACCTTTAAGGGCCTGTTTCTCAATGTATGGATAAAGTATAAAATAGCTATACAACACATCAATTATTCGAAAGATAAAAGTTCTAAATAAGATACGCGTTTCATGACGAATAGCGCTATCTGACAGTCGTGAAACGCAAAAATACTGTTTATCCTACCAATAAGTAATAAATAGCTCATTTGGAACTTATCCGTACATTGTGAAACAGACCCTAAGACTTGTAGCAGACAATAGAGTTATAGAAGTATTATATCTTGGCTTTATGTCAGTCAATTTGAAGCTATTGTATCACTGTGTGGGGAGGTACTTTCAAAACCAATCTACTAAAACTTGAAAGAGCCCAACGAGCAGTTAATAGTAAGTCACTCGTTACCGTTTCTTTTTCCGATGTGTTAACAATTCGTCAATTATTTATCACTTAACACAGTTTTAAAACAACATTATAAAACTAGTTACGACCCCGAATTAAATATAAACAAGCGGATTACACATAAAGTTTGCTGTCGTATAACAAAATAGACAACTTCTTTTTCGGAAATATTCTTTGGTTTCCTAGGCTGTTACCTATATAATACATTAAATAAAAAAATAACATTTACCCACTATCCAAATATGAATGTAAAAAAACGGTTACTACTTGGCTCAAGCCGTTGAGTTATGATGAAACAGAAGATTTAATAACTGTTAACTCTGTAACACACCCACTCGCCCATACATACACACACACGCACGCACAAACAAACACACACCAAATTTATTTTTTCGACTCAGTTTAATTTTTTCTTTTAGCACTTACTTATTTCCTTCAATTGTATCTTATGACAATGATCTTATTGTACGTGTTCCGGTCCGGTGGTGGAGAGGCTGGCTATCTATCACTCAGGTCTTCTATTACAGAGACCAATCTCCCATACGTGACGAATCGCGACGCGACTTCTCCATGAAGTGTATTCAGGTATACAATATAGACAAGGTATAATATTCATATGGAAATGCTTGGTAAAATCCTCATTTACAGTTGTAACTTGTAACTAGTTGACCATAACCAAAAATCCATTTTTAACGCCTGTCCACGTTTGTGCAAATAGTTAAATAGACCTAGTCCTATATTAGTAGTTAATTGTTTGCTTTGGGTTTACAATAATATTGTGATGAAAAATGACTGTGTTTTATTTCAACGAATGTACCTATTACTTATTTTTTAAATGCTTTTTGACATGAAACTGTTTGAGGCACATGAGGGTAATTTTGTACGAATGAAACGTCACGAATATTTACAGCGATTTTTTTAAGAAAAGGGAGACAGCGATTGAGACCGATTGAGTGTCGAGTGACATTAATAAAAGGAGATCGAAAAAAAAAATACACGCTATTGGTTGATGTTTTCGTTTTGTAGTTACATATTAGATCTTTAGACGGCAAATCTTTATATTTTCCTGAGCACGTATACAGCGTGTAAACAGTGTGAATATAGATTTACAGATAGGTATATGGAGTGATCATAATATATTGGTATAAGATCATGTGTTGGGGCTTTTACCTAAGTGACGATTAATTTACAAAGAAGTTTCACTTTTGACATGTGTACCTACTTTGTGCGCACGCCCTTTTTTTTAAATAATTTAAGTGTTGTTTTGAACTCCTCTTAAAAGAAGTAGGTCTTGGTGGGTTTTTTAGGCAGTACATTTATTTAGGAGGTAAATTTGTTTAAAAAATATTGTTTTTAAATATATATTTTTATTAGCCTCGAACCAGTTGGTTAACAAACTAAATAAATATAATACTCCAATATCAGCTTAAAAGCTTATAAAGTTACGAATCGATATTTAGTTATTAACTTCCTGTAGGCGGCGGACTGCTTCATATTATGGATTATGCGTAGTGAGAAACTTAGTAGTAAGATGACATAATATGAATTAATCATAAATGACACATTAATTATCTATGCATTTTACAACATATGATCAGTGAGCCTGAAAAAATATTTCAAAACAAACGCTGTTTAGTGTTTTCTGTGCAGTTCTAATAAAGGTTATTTGTGAACAATACAACTACGCATTGTAAAATAAAATTGGTTTTGTACGTATACATACTTCAAGAGATGACTGAAAACAAAACAGATGATGTATCTGAACAGATACTTAATGCTGTTAAAAAAAATTCTAAAGGAATATCAGCTACAGATATGGCAGCTGAAGTTCCAGAATTACCTTCTGCAGAACTTGTTGGAGCAATAAATAAATTGTTACAACAAGGTTATTTAGATATCTATAAGCAGGATGGGGCACTCATTTATAAGTAGGTGCTTTTTTGCAATTGCACTAACAAGATAGATAGTATTATATTAGTAAACTTAATTGTGATTTAGGATAAAAAACCAGTCTTCAAAGCAAGTAGTAAAGGGAGCAGATAATGAAGAAAAGGTGGTATATAATTTGATAGAAGAAGCTGCTAATAAAGGAATTTGGATTAGAGAAATAAGAAATCAATCTAACCTTACGAATCCACAGCTTACAAAAATCTTAAAGAATTTAGAAAGCAAAAAACTAATCAAAGCTGTTAAATGTGTTAATGTGAGTATGAAATTGTAATATGGTGAATTTACTTTCACATGAAAATGTACTTAATCAAAGGGTGTTTCAGGCTTCAAAAAAGAAAGTGTATATGCTTTACAACTTGGAACCAGACAGATCAATTTCAGGAGGTGCTTGGTATCAAGACCAAGACTTTGAATCTGAATTTGTTGATGTCCTTAATAGGCAATGTTTAAGATTCCTTCATCAGAGAGCTGATAAAATAAAAAATAATCCTAGAGGGCCTATTGTAGGACGGACTCAATCATATGCAACAGCTATTGAAGTACAGAAATATATCACAGATTTAGGTATAAGTAAAGTAAGTATTTTTTTTACATAAAAAAATGACAGATATATATTTAAAGAAAATCTAGTTTGTTCTTATTATAACACCTTAATATGTATTAATTTTTATGAAATTGACAATAATTTCAGGTAAAACTTGAAGTTGAAGATGTTGTTACAATCTTAAATACTTTGATTTATGATGGAAAAGCTGAAAGCACTGTGTATCCTGATGGCAGTAGAGTGTATAGAGCTATTGAATCACTAATACCACCACCAGGTCTAGTGCAAGTGCCATGTGGCATCTGCCCTTTGATTCACAAATGTTCTTCCACAGGACTTATTACCCCACAAGACTGTAAATATATGTCCGAATGGCTTGAGCAATAAAATACAAAATCAGAAAAAAAACTAACATAAACAGAAAATTGTTTTAATCTTTATTTTCTTTTTAGATTCACTAAATCCTTACAATTATAGAATATTCACCTTTGTGTTGTAAAAATCTAATTTGTTTGTAGTATATACTGTAATTTAAGCTATTAATGTAATACATGAAGTAAAGCTTAAAATCTAATGTATTTCTAAAAGTATACTACTTTTTAAATAAATTAAGGGAACCTCAATACCATGACTAATTAAGGTATGAATAAGCTTTAAGTTTTTTACATTCTTTCAATTGTCAATGAAGACTTAATTTATAAATAATGCAATGCATTCCTATTATCACATAATCTAAGATGTTTTCTCATATATTTACTATACATAAATTCTTCCTTATTTAATATAGAAGAGTTATCCTATAGGTGAACATGCACTTTTAAAATAAACTCCTAAAATTATTTTCTAAATTGTAAAGAGCTTCGGAGAGCACAGCTTGCTCTCTACTATAATTTTTTTTGTTATCCATTGATTTGACTTCTTGCTCACTTGTATTCAACTGAACAAAAAGAGAATTCAAGACATCCATTTGTATATAGTTTAAAGACTGTAAGATAATTCCATTGTTTGGGTATGGAGTGCTAGAGTAATTATTGTTTTGATGATCAATTGAGTGACTTTGAACATTAGATGGTGGAATAGTGACAATTTCTTTTGGTTTAGGTGTCTCAGACTTCGGTGGTGTCTTTCCAGAAGGGTTGTTACTACTTGGGTTTCTTGGTTTGTTATCTAGAAATATAATAAACTTAAAATGTAATGTATAAAACAATAAAAGAAAACATTTAATCCTTATAGCTTACCAAGGTCATGAATTAGTCTCTCCATCTCTCTAAGTTGTGTTTGTTGTTGTTGAACAGTAAAATAAAGATCAGTTATTGTACCAGTAATATGTTTCATTTCCGCTTCTCTTTTAGCTTCTTTTGATGCCTCTTTTTTGCTTTGTCTGTAAAGTAAAATGTAATAATTTATCTTAATTTTTATTTTCTTATGTATATAAATAAAAAACCTTACCGATTATATTCAACTATTAATAGGCCAGCACCAATAACAAAGATGACTGTCTCTCCTAGAAGGTTGGCACCAAGCTCAATAGCCATATCTTGACTGAGTACTGGTATATTTACTGGTTTACCAAGATTCAGGATCCACATTTTAGCCTTCACTTCACACCAATTGTAAACTAAAAATTTACAATAATGTTGTGACCTGACTGTACAAGTAATAATGCAAAATATTCTACAGCTACTTACATTGAGCTGGAGGCATGCATACATAAGTTCTAAAAAAAGGACTGTTTTTTGCCCTTTCTTTACATATATTTGCAATAGGCTTGCTAATTTGCTTTATTAATAGCACAGATAATTTTGCTATAGGAAAAGCTCCAACAACCATGGCTGTATTTTATGAAGGTCCAGGCAATATTCCTTTCTTTTTCCCGTAAAATAAATACGGTTGCTTTTATATTACAAAATTGTACTTTTTTATATTCTCAATACATTTCAAACAAAAATTATCTAACTTTTCAAATTTTCCTGGATAATATACTAATAAAAAACTGTATATCTTGACATCTTGTGTCCACAGGTCAAGCAAAGTAAATCCAGAAGCTAGAAGTAATAGTGTTCTGTGAGTAAATCATAATTTATCCACAATTGCACAGATACTAGAAAATTCTCATTTTCTATATAATATAAGGCTCTTGTTATATCTTAGTATGATTTTTATGTCAATGTTACTTAAAGGACATCAAATTAAAAAAAAATTATATCTTAGACTCTATGACCATTGTTCGCTGCCGTGACGGACTATGTTAAAGACTAAAGTATTTTGGGACTTTCCTAAAAACCCACGAACTTCAGTCACAGAATCTACGTATCATTAATGAAATCGTAAAATTTTGCACAATATCCAAATTCTTTAGTCTGTGGGGTCACCAATTGTGGGGTATTGTATGTGTAGACACATAGCAATATGTGAAGGAGAAATAATATAATTAAACCACCATCTCAGACAAGCCTTGGAAAACGACTCCTTATTTTATTCATTTTAAATATAATGTAAATGCTTACAGGGCATTGACTTAACCTAGATAATAAATGCAATGTAAAAACGATTGCGCCATATATGTAGGCATCTACAAGTCTGAATAGATATAATATCTATTACTTTCGAAAACTAGACGGAGGAAGAGAAGGTACGTACAATACAGTACGTAAACAAATAAAAATGAAATGTTGTTGGTAGGGCGCTTTCAGAATTGCATTAAAACTTATTACAATAGTTTGTGATGGTTTTTCACTCAGGAGGATTGCTATTTCGCACTTTATAATTTAACCGTCAATTTTTTGTTATTCCTCCTCTGCCTGCAGGCAGAGAGATATTCTATCTTCAGGAGACCATTCGGGTCAATTTAAATGTGGGAATAAAAGCTTTATAATTATTTCTGGTTAGACAAGGGTTATTAATAAATTCGTTTGCACATCTGTAGTCTGAGTATGATAGCGCAATTCGGTTTCTGCCTATCCTTTTGATGCTACCATTAATAGTGTTTTTCAAAGAAATTTTCTTGAGGAAATACCCGGATTGGACAGGGTGCAGGGAAGCGATGCCAGTACCAGCAGAAACTTTTTGCGCATGAACAACAAATGGCCCTATGTCATAGGCCTCGTAAAAAGTTCGGCCTGTAGGATGTTTATTGGACTGCGAAACGTCTGATGGAAGTGTTGAGGATTAACAGTTGTAGTATCTGCATGGTAGACCGTGATGCACATAGATAGTATTCAGAACAATGTAGACATTGACCTTTTGTATGTTTCGGCGCGTCGTATCGAATCGTCTTTTCCTTTTGTTGGAGTATTTGCAAATTTTTCCTAGTCGCATTCTTTTTCGGTAACTCTGCTGATCCACATCTGTATCGACACTGGACTCGTAACGTTATTATAGAAAATAAATTTTCTATATAATATAACTTTTCTATTATAGAAAATAAATTTTCTATAATAACGTTACAAGCTACTTCAGGAAGCGAGCCCGATATCCGGGGGCTCGTCCACTTTTTCGCCTAACTCCAGGCCTTGAGGAAAAAGCAAACAAACTTACCAGATACTGAATATATACACAAATTAATAAACAAAACTATTAAATTAAACTACTACATACAAATATATACAAACTGATCTTTTATATAAGTTAAATTAAATTTAAAATTTCACTTAAAAAACTCCCGCCACGACCAACGATTCCCGCGCTTTTTTACATAAAAGAGATAATTGAATTTACCTCACAACCAACTATGGATTTTTTGACGTGACAACGTTTTATAAATTGGTTTGCCGGGTGACACTTCAAGAAACTGCGTTACGCTCCGCTCACGTTATGCGCTCACAATGAGAGCGAGTGAGAGGCACGCGTCCCTTCCACTCGGGCATGGTTAGCCCGCCTAAGAGCGAGAGAGACAGACATAAAAAGTGAAAGGCACGCGTCCCTTCCACTCGAGCACAGTTAGCCCGCCTAAGAGCGAGAGAGACAGAGCGAGAGAAAGAGAGTGAGAGAGATAGGCATACACACCGGTTCATGTCTTGCGCTTCTATTACGCTTAGGCGCCTGCATACAAGTTTACACGTTGCCAGTTAATTGTAAAACAATTGTGTAGTGATAATGTGAAGGTAGTTTCGGCCATCGCAACAATTCAAACAGCAAAGGTTTCATTTCATATTTCTCGCCCTATCCTCAACAAAATCACTCAGATAGGAACAAGTTAAGTTGTAGTAAACGCTGTTTAATTGTACGCAAATGTATTGTAAGTTATTGTATGTATATTTGTATATAAATACGTATGTATGTGTAAAGGTAAAAATGAAATTTTGTTAATATGAAATTCAGTGCGAGATTCTTTGTATAAATTAATGTTTTAAATATAATTCTTTGTATAAATAAATGTTTTAAATTGTTACTATTATTTCATCCTTCTTCCTACTATACGAATGAATATTCACATTAAAATTATTTTACCACTCAAAGTCGTTGTCACGTAAAACTTTCGCCCGTATACCGACTTTACAGGCAACCAATTTTTTAGCTTTGATTTGAGTCACGTGAGAATGCGTGACTTAAAGGAAAGTGATCATATTATGTGAAGTTTGGCTGCTTGCTGGTAGTATAGTCTGTGTTTGTAAAATGTTTACATTTTTCATTTTGATATTTGTGTGTTATACTATAAAATATCTGTATTTGTGAATAATACGATCTCTAAAGTTTCCCATGGCATTTAAAATAAAGTGTCGGCTTTAACTGATAACATTTGTCATCCAGCCGCTAGTAAAATCATTTCATAACATGTTATCACAATTTGAATGCAAACCCATGCCATACAAATTGTATTTGGCGATTGTTGAAGATTTTAACAAACTTACATCTTTTAGTCGAAAGGCAGAAAATATGATTAGGAAAAAATATAAAGAGTATGTTCTTATGACAATCACATCTCAATCAATCTATAATCAAACAAGTAAAATTAATTATTACCCATTTTATTCCAGCATACCATCTGCAACCATTGGAAGTATAATTTCAATGTTGGTACAGAGATCTATGAAATTAAATTATAGAAAATCACCTGTAATTTCCAGTAGATATTATAATTTATATGAAAATTTAATCAGGAAAGAAGACAAAAGTGAAGTTATCATACAGTATGCAAATGTTTTTGGACCTGTCATTAAATAGTGTTGGAGCACTTTAATTTACTTTTAAATGGTTACAGATTGGCTGATAGTCAAGGTATTAGCCCTGCTCTATTTGTCAGATCGCTGCTACAAAATGTATACACAGACTCCACAATGGTAAAAAAATGTTTAAAGGACTCAACAATTATTGAAAATAAAGATTTAGCGTATCAAGTGTTTTTGGTAAGTAAAGATAGTGTTAATATGTATAGTAACAGTATAAATGTATTATATAGTGAACTAAGCAATCTAGTTTGTGATCAAATTGGATAGAAAATATGGTCTCCAAGGGTTTATTTAAAAATATAAAACACTGTCACTAATTTGTTAAAGTTATAAGCCTGTTAAGTGCCCAGGAAACTTCTGGGCTTGTGGTAGTACTTAGGCGCATCCTTTTTCGATGGAATCGTACCATTAGCTTTTATTTTTGACTAAAACAAACATTTTTTTCATTTTAGGGTATCATGCACGATAATCAATATGGCACATATGCTGATATAATAAAACAGTAAGTACTTGAAACTTAAAAGAAAACTTATTACATTTCAGGTCTATTGGACTGAATATGTTATAACATTTCAGGTCTATTGGGCTTGAGTATGAACTACGATTAGAACAGGAGTTAAAAACCATGAATATAACATTTTCTGATGAAAGCATACTTAGGCTAAGAGGTTATGACAAAACTCCTGACTTTAAATTAGATGTACCCATTGCTGTGGATGGATTTGTTGTTAATTGGATTGAAAGCAAAGCGCTATTCGGTGATGAAGAGAATCATTTAGGATATCTAAAAGAACAACTTATTTGTTACTGGAATAGATTTGGTCCTGGTCTCGTAATATACTGGTTTGGATACGTAGACATTCTTGAAAATACTCCTGAAGTAAACAGCATGTTTATTCTGAGAACTAAATTTCCCAGCAAGGATACTATAACTCAATATAAAATTGATTTGTAATTAAATGTTTTTAATAATAATTTTGGTGATACATAATAATTAGTAAATAAGTAAATTATTATACTATATAAAGCTGGATTTACTATGTTTCATTCATTTATTCGTCGCCTTTTGTTTCGACGAGGTTAGTGTAGTGTATTAATGTTTTAGTATAGAGACCAAAATCAAATGAAACAAATAATTTCAGCATCTAAAAGAATAAAAAAAAAACAAAATTCGTTTATTCATTTTAGATGCTTTAAGGCATGCTTATGAATGTCAAAAACGTTTACAAAATTCGTGAAAGACCAAAACTACGCCATCCGTTCGCAAAACCACCAGGAGGCCTTGTTCAGAAAAGAACGGGCAAGAAACTCAGCAAGTTTTACGCTCTCTCTTCATTATAATTATTCAAAGGAAGATGTCATAAACCACAACGTCATTAAAGTTACATAAGTAAAATAAAATAAAAATCTGTTCTTTGATTTACCACATTCACCATTACATATATATTCACACCAAGATAACAAAACAAATTATAACAATATAATTCGAACTAATGCCAAGGTCTTTATCTTCTAGGTCAGTCATTAATTGTGTAGTAACCTTTACACATTAATGTTGTTTAAATATGTGTTTTGAATATGTTGAAAGGTAATTCCAATATTTCACTAAGAATCATGTTATAGCAGCATGTTTTATACATGTCCCGTGGCCCATAAATGAAGTATTTATTTTCAAAAAACTCAGCGGCCCATGCGAGTCAGGTGCTATGGGTGAAAAACTGATGGGAATGTAATGGGGTGTAAAGTTTAATCCATTGTCAAAAATACCCAAAAACAAGAGGGCTGTGCTCGTTTGACCGTGGCGTACCAATGTTCGATTGTGATTTTGAAATTTGATTGCAAAAAAAAATCGCCACTTTTCTCGCACGATCGGGTTAAGATTGAATGTGTGTGTTTGTATTTTGTTTATAACATATGTACTTATTACTTCTCACTATTGTTCTTTGAAAAACCTAAATTTTTCCGTTAAAAAAAATCAGTGGCGATACAACCTTCTTAGGTCTAGGCCTCAGATTTTTTAATCTCTTTCATGACCATTTTTAAATCTACCTGCTTCCACAGTCAGAGGCTCCACGTAGTAGAGTTTCAACTTCAGACACAAGTTTGTTCCGGTACTCATAGACAACTGCCCGAGAAATACTTGCCCGGCCAGTGTAAAGAGTATCCCCAGTGCTGTCATCCGCATAGCAATGAATGTTGCTAAGTTGCAACATATCATTGATATGCAGAAGAAACATGGTCGGGGATAGAACACAGCCTTTTGGAACCCCAGCGTTCACGGGTTTAAGGTCGGAACATGCTCCGTCGATGAAGACCTTAATGCTCCGATCGGCCAAAAAGCTGGAGATCCAATTGCATCATTTCTCAGGAAGCCCATAGGCTGGAAGCTTCGAGAGCAGTGCTCTATGCCACACCTGATCGAAAGCTTTCGCTCAGGTGTGGCAATGTCCAAACTTACCACTAGCGCCTCCCCCTTGGACTCAATTGCCTCCGCCCATCTATGCGTAAGGTATACAAGAAGGTCACCAGCCGTACTGAGAGTCACTTATCAGCTGGTGGCCCTCCAGATACCTCAGGAGCTGGCCATTAACGATGGATTGCATAATTTGGGAGAACAAGGAGGTTATATAGGCTATTGGGCGATAGTTGGGCGGATCAGAGCGATCGCCTTTTTTAGGGATCGAATGTATCGAAGCGGTTTTCTAGCACTTCGGGACAATGCGAAGCGAGTACAGGTACCGGAAAAAGCACTTTAAGACCGGAGCCAACTCGGGAGCACGCAGCACAATTGAAGAAATAACATCCGGCCCGCTCGACTTATGTATGTCCGAGGAAGATAGTGATTTGCGTACAGCACGTTGCCGGAATGTAACTTCCGGCATCGAAGGTGGTGATCTCCCTCGGTCATCCAAAGTCGAGTTGGACGCGAAGAGACAGCCCGAAAGGTCCTCCTTCTCCTTCGCAGTGTGGGCCAGCGAGTCAACCTCTCTTTAATGGTGGAATGGAGGGCTGACAAAAATTCCCTTGGACAGCTTTGGCGAGAGACCAGAAGGCTCGAGTCCCCGAAGGGAGTTGGGATAATCTCTCGCCAAATCTGGCAATGTGCTCTGACTTTGCCTTATTGATTTCCCGTTTGAAAGACCTGGAGGCTGAGTTATATGCTTTTTTGCTGGTATTGGCATCACGAGATATCGCTCAAAGCATTCTCGCTTTCGAGGCGAGGCCGCCTTGCAAGAAAGTTTGAACCAGGGTTGAGACTTGCCACCGATCGGCACCGCAGAAAATGGAATAAAGAGTTCCATGCCCTGCAGAAGCACTTCGGCGACAAAGGCAGCGACGGAATCTGGAGCTTCCGAAGAAAAGCACATAGGCCCCCAAGGGTAGGACGCAAAGAAAGACCGCATCCCGTTCCAATCTGCTGACTTGTAGTGCCAAATACGGCGCAACCAAAAAAGCAGGCGGCGCGTAGATGGCACAGTACTCCGGACCACACAATGATCCGATGAACCCAATGGCGGGTCAACATAGACTTGATAGTTCTCTGGATGCGAAGTCAGCAGAATGTCCAACAAAGAGGGTTTATGACCATCCACATCTGGTATTCGCGTAATCGCAGGGACCGTTTGAGTCAGGTCGTAGGCCAAAGCAGAGTCGTGAAAGGATCTTCCCGCATGATCGGTGGTTTCAGAGCCAAGCCAATCGGTATAGTGGGCGTCAGTATCACGATTTCAGCGGTAGGAACCCTTTCGAGCAGGGAATCTGTAGCCATTTGAATGTGCTCGATGTGACGGTCGGTGTCCTCATTTGAAGCTATGGGACCTATACAGGCACGCATAGAATCGCGGATGGTCATCGTAGTCTACGCGGAGCCAGAGGTTAGATAGGCTCCTTCCTTCAAGCGTCCTGAGGCGACGAGAACAGATATCCTCTCTGACGTACAAACTCCCGCCCGCGGCACAAATGAATGTTCCAAGTTGTACCCCGGGGTAGGAGAGGTAAGAAGAATCAGCTCAGTAAGGACTTGTATATATATATTTTTAATAATAATAAAATCAAATCAAAATATCTTTATTCATATAGGTAAACATGTACACTTATGAACGTCAAGAAAAACAAATTAAATTAACTGTAAATTTACATTTACAACCAGTTCGCAAGTCAAGGGCGTAGAGCGGGTAAGAAGAACTGGCAAGAAACTTTCCGCCACTCTTTTCAATCGCCAAGTTTTTAATACAAATTGTTTGAACTGGAGCAAATCAATCCCAAGGATTAGGGTCATTTAAGTATTCGTCACATTTATAAAAGGCTTTATTGATTAATTTACTTTTAACAAGGGCTTTGAATTTATTTAGTGACAGTTCTCTTATTTCGCTTGGGAGTTTGTTGTAAAAACGAATACAATAACAAATACATGACTAATTGTCCTTGTGCTGCAATTTTTGTTGTAAAAAAAAATGGTAATCGCACTAAACTTGCACTTCACTTAATAAACAAGTGACAAAATTCGTTAAAATTCAGTAGGTGGTGTGCTGCCGCTTTCTTACTTTTACCACGGTAATATTATGTCTACAAGCCGTCGGAAATATCTGCGAACCTCGCTGGAATGCGCTTCCCCGCACCCCGCCCCGTTTTCGCCTATCCAGTACCGTTGCCAACGCAATCGCCGACGCACGTGTATTATTCTTGCTTTCGTAATCGCATTTTAGTGTTTATTGTTTCTCTGTTTGGTGAAATATTACATAAACTACCTATTTAGTGCTGTATGTAAGATGGGTAGGACTATACATAGTGCAGAGCGGAATTTAGTGCTCAAAGTAATCCAATTCTTTGAAAATGAAAAAAAACACGGCTCTTTCACTGTGCCGGTTGAACAAGCAACAAAAAGGGCTTGTGCTGCAACTGGTTTATCTAAAACGACAATAATGACAATAAAACGTGAAGCAAAAAAAATACAAACAGAAACAGCGCGAGCAGCGAATGTTCAGGAAGACATGACGTCCTTCGAAGATGGTGAGCATCCACAACCTAGTACTTCAGCTTCAGTTGCCACGGACAAAGCGTAAAAAATACAAAAAGAAAATAGATCTAGATAATTTTGATTTATGCGCGATACGCTCTTTGGTTGAAAGTTTTTATACCACAAGAAAAGAAATACCTACTTTAAAAAAGATTCTTACAATAGCAAAACGGGAGCTCAACTTTCCCGGCCAAAAAGACGCCCTAAGAAACATACTAATAAATGATTTGGGGTACAGCTTTAAAAAATGTAAACGAAAACGCGATTTTTTGGTGCAAAGACCTGAAATAGCAGCCTGGAGAGAAAAATATTTAAGGCGACTGAAAGAAAATGACGAACGTGGTGCCGAAAAAAAACCAGTTACATTTATCGACGAAACCTGGATACATTCACACTATACTGTCTCAAAATGTTGGCAAAATAGTAGTGATTCCAGTGTCCGAATAAATCACTCTCCTGGTCAGCGCTGGATTGTGGTACACGCAGGTAATGAGAACGGTTTCATACAAGGAGCCGAGCTCCTATATAAGTGTAAATCAACAACCGGTGATTACCATGACGAAATGGATGCGTCCAATTTTAAAAAATGGATTAAAGAGAAGTTGATACCGAACCTTCCACCCAACGGAATAATTGTCATGGACAACGCGCCCTATCACAGTAAGCAGGCAAATAAGCCGCCAAATTTCAGTGCACGTAAAAACGAAATGCAAACATGGCTGCAAGAACACAACATCGAATTTGATGACAAAATGACTAAAAGAGAACTGTATATGTTGATTCAAAGAAATAAACCTGAGAAGGTATATTTCATCGATGAAATATTTAGAGCTCATGGACATGAGGTATTACGTCTGCCACCCTACCACTGTGATCTCAACCCTATTGAGTATGTTTGGAATTTGATGAAACAAAGGGTGGCAGACAAAAATATTGACCAATCAGAAAAAGATATAGAAAGGTTAACAAAGGCAGCGATCCAAAGTATAACCCCGGAAGATTGGAAAAAAGAATGCAACCATGTTGATCGCTTAAGAGATAAGTTTTGGCATAATGACAGATTATATGAACATGAAGAACGCGAATTAATAATTTCATTAGGAGGAGAAGACAGTGACAGCGAAACCGATGACAACATTTTGAGTGATAATATAGAAGATGACGAAAACGACAGCGCTACCATGTCTGGTGTCGAGGCTTTTCTAGAATAGTTTCGCCACTTTCTCTTCCTCTCTACTTTTTCTTTGTATTATTTGTAAATAATTTGAATTTTAAATAATGTAAATAATAAGTATTTGTAAATTTCAAGTAGGTACGAGTATCAATAAAAATAAGTACACAAATAAAATATTTTTTATTTTTACATCTTCAATTTTTTTGCTATCTCTCCAGTTTGTATGACGTCATTAAGCCAGGTTCGCAGATATTTCCGACGACTTGTACAGTATTGTAACTTCATACAAACAGACGACGCGCGAGCTATACCTACTCGCTCGGATCTCGGCATGCTACAGTCGCGGACGTGCCGCAGTGACGACCGGACGGTGTGTTGGTTTTTAGTCAGTAACCGCGCGAATTTTTACTAGATATAAGTGGAAATAAGTACAAGTAGCTATTTAATATGGCTATGTTTCCCAAAACAATTTTTGATCAAGCTTTATATTAGAATGCGGATTTTTTATACACTAAAATATAATAATAAAGCATTTCGTACATCTCAGTCAAGGCGCAAATATTTTTTGGTCGCAAATTTATAAGACCGATTTGTTATAATCAAACATCGATAAAAATAAACATGATTTTTTAATTAAATCTACCATTAAAAAAATCTTGTATTTTTATTGAACACTTTCTATTCAATTCACGAAGTATTTTGTTATCATATTAATATTTCATATATAAAACGCTATAGGTGGGCGACAGCCCTATCGCATGCTAACGTACTGTGCTGCTGTAGGTACTTATTTCAAGGACACGGGTCAGTTACAATACTGTGAGTGTAGACATAATAATATTACCGTGCTTTTACTCAGACGCATGGATTGAAAGACGGAAGTGAAATAAAATATTATTTTGTCGTGCATCTCTATCGCTTGTTCCGCGCTTTCCTTTGCACGCGCGGCTCAGGCAGAACGCTGACATTCAACGATTGAAAAGACGTTAGCACGACAAAAAGAATAACACAGATTACATAATAATGTGTTTTGTTATAAGAAGGAAATATCGACTGTCTTACTTTTACTTGATCTGTGGAGTGTAGACTGTTTCCAGTTTCCACTATAACAACTTCACTTTTAGTTTGTACTTACTACGTATGTCATTGTTAATTCATTAATATTTAATTGATGAATTAACTTTGTATTTAATTTCAAGATTGTAGTAAAACCGAACATGTCGGATGAAAGTATAACAATATCTGCTAAAACTTGGGCGAGAAGTGTAGATTCTATTCATAAGGTTAATTAATCGTCAATGTTCAATAAATCTAAAACTATATTATAGTGGTTTTATATTAAATTGTTTTGTACAGGTCAGATACTCAGATGGCATAGTTGACGGAGAAAAAAGTGCTTTTCAAACAAGTTTTGACATGGGGTATGAAGAAGGATTTTCGTTTGGATTTCATATTAGTAGTAAAAATATGTATGTATGATGATCCATAAACTTAGTATTACTGAAAAAAAAAACAATTTGACTTAATCGATAATTTATTTTAGGTCCAGAGACACATTACAAGATAATTGTATTATATGTTCTGACAATACTATATTAAAGGATAATGTGACAAATTTATATAATCTCCAAAAAGACACAAACAAAAAATTTGTGTAAGAAAAAAATAATTTGCATAAGTTTTCTACCCAGTCTTCCAAAGACTTGTTCAAATTATATATTCCTTGGTTTTTTTTCTGGTGGTGGCTTCATGTTCTCCTGTTTGATCTCCTGCTTTATTTCCATATGCATGTTTCCATTAGTCATTTCAGGATGTATTGACTCTATTGGCTCTTGTTTTATTGTAATATTATTTATATTATTAGTATCACCTTTATCTCCTTTATCATTATTGTTTTCAGCTTTTACTGACACACCATTTGTCTGTAAATAAAGAGCAAGTGTCAAGACATATTCTTTGAATTATAATAATATAACAAAAGTGGTAGATTACTGGACAAAAAATTTAAAACATTTTTAAATTAAGTTATAAACTAAAAATTATCTATAATAGAGACAATTCTTTTGAGGCAGAGATATTTTAAAAATAATCATTAAACTGATACATATATAATGTCACAACATTTATAAATAATATATCAAATTAGATACTCACTTGGTTGGTAGTGGTAGTTATAGTTGGTAAAGGAAACTGCCTCACTAACTCTGCTAATAACATATCAACTCTTTGTCTTTGAAATAAAGTTGATGGTTCTTCCTTAGGTGTATTAGAAACTTCTTTTGGTGCTGACTGTCCAGAATTAAAAGGACTGATTCCTGTAATATAATGAAATGCGCATATTATTATTATATGCCAATAATCTTAAAAGATTTTTTGCATGATAATAACTAATAGAGATTATTCATAGATAATAACATCTTACATTTTGTCATAAATTGCTTAAGACATATAAAACTTAAAAAACACTTGCAGCACTTGTAAGTAATATTTGTAGTTCCTAAAAATGTTTTAACATGTTGTCAGCTGCCTGCTATTCTGCTATTCTGCACCCTTAATTTGAGAACTGAGAGAATTTAGAAACAGGGAACTTTTTAAATTCAAATTTCCTATAATTTATAATTGAATATTGATACCAATAGTTTATATATTTAGTTTTTTATATTTAAAAAAACAATGAACCAACAGATTTCACAATTCTCAAGATTTTTTTTGGAAATTTATACTTTTTATAAAAATTAAGTACTTAAAACTTACAATAAATAATTTTAGAATATAAAATAAAAATCATTTACCTGGTTTATTAGGTTTAAAATCCCACCAATACCCTTTACTTGGGTGATATTTTGAATAAGACATAGTTTCTTCAAAAGAACATTGAAGATGGTGGACAGCTGAGAGCTATAGTATTAACATTAAAAAAATTTAAACAATGAAGCTAAGGAATAGAAATTGCCTTTATGTGTTAACTTACCAATCTAGAGTTTAAAACACTTGCTAAGTCAGGAGCTTGATACACAATTCCGGCAATTATATAGTAATCAGCTAATGGAATAGTTTGCATGGGACTATGTCTATGTTGCTTTCTTATAACATACAGAATTGGCTCCTGAACATGTAGTAAGATGTATTCCAAACCAGTCATATTCCTGAAATTAATTAGTAATAAAAATAATTATATTTTCAATAACATTAAATCTGATGATCGTTAATACATACTGAAGCTGATCCATACTAAGGCGTTGCATTTTTACCACTTCATTATTACATGTTCTATCAAAAAATGGATTTGATCTTTCAGAAAAGTAATCCATGATGTTAGATGGATTTAATGATGGTATCCAAGCAGAATCATGCCACGATAAACCGAGCGGATTCTCATTTGCTATAGGAAGGTGACCACCAATCCTTGCTGGCATCATTTTTGTTTACTTTTTTTTAACTTATTTATCAACACTTGTCCAACCGCAATAATTATGTCGTATTCACAGATTAAGAAGACATCACGAGCATTAGACAAATTTACTTTTCAAAAAGGCGTAACCATCCTAATCATGTGACCAAGCGTGAGCTAAAATCATCTCCATTTTTTTTATGGCAATAGTTATAACTTTATGCCAGTTTGACGCTAGTGGTTTAGCCTATCGTAAAGCAACTGTCTGTAGCCAACCACAGAGCACATTCTAAAATACTGAAATTTCGAACTACATCTAGGGTATGTTCCGATATGCACTGCGACCACTGTACAGTGTGTCGTCAATTCAGTATACTGTGAAGCCGTTCCTTTATAGCCAGTTATACTGGTTACGATTTAAAACGGAACGCAATCCCGTATACTGTCAGCCGCATTTTTTGACGCAGCATTCAAATTAGTGTATTCAAGTTTTCTAGTACATTAAAAAAACTGTTTTGGAGTACTGTCAAATTAAAAATATTTTAATAATTAAAAAATATTTTAATTTTTGCAATTCTTCCATTGTTTTATTGTTTTATTTATTAATCCGAACTTATTACAGAACTTTCAAATTTTCTGATTAAACTGTAGCTTTGTTTATAAGACGTTAGGCACTCGAGTGGTTTTGACTGATCACGTGATCAAGGTACTGCGAGTTCCTTACCTCGAAAACGCCAGTGCTCACAGTAGAATATGGCGGCGATTTATGACGTCATATATTTCCCTAGGGTACTGCGGCAGTATACTGGCAGTCCATAACGGAACTAATTTTTCTACAGTGATAGCACTGTGCAGTCCTCGCAGTGCATATCGGAACATACCCCTAGTAACTAATGTCAGTCCGTGAATAGTCAGGGGGTCTAGTCAAAACGGCTTAACAGTACTGTATGTAGAAAGTCGAAAACTAAATTTGTATGAAAATGACAGCTGTAGTTGGTACCAAATGTCGACACTAGCTGTCATTTTCATACAAATTTAGTTTTTGACTTTCTACCTACGTCCTACACTACTGTTACGCTGTCTTGACTAGACCCCCAGCACTCCCAGGCGCCAGCTGTGATAGCATTATATATGTATATAAATTATCTTTTAATTTATATATATTCAGTTTCAGTGTATAATGATTGTAATCATCAAAGTATCCTTAGTTGCTAGTGGCTGTATAAACTATGTTTTGAATAGGTACATATAAATTGTTGTATAGATTACAAATAATATAAAGAAATATACAAATAACAATATTGCCAAATGTAAACGAGTAAAATGGAATACTGGTAAATTATGAAAATGAATGGATCTGGCAATATAGTATCAGATCATGCTTCGGTGATTTCTTCTAATAATGGGGAAAAAAAATCAGAAACATTAACAGATATTGTGGCAACAACATCCAAAGAAAATGTACCCGAAAACTCTGAAGATGTCTACGACCTTAAAGGAAAAGTTGAATCGCGATTATTATCGATGTGGAATAATATGAAATTTGGATGGACTGTGAAATTGAAAACTAATTTTTCGAAAGAATCACCAGTATGGCTTTTAGGTAGATGTTACCATCGGAAACTTAGCCCAAGCAGTTCATTAGAATCTTCAACTGAAGTTGGAACAGAAGCCACAGCAAATGACACTGTGGAACAAATTTATGGTGAAGGTATAGAAGGCTTTAAGTCAGACTTTATAAGTCGTATGTGGATGACTTATAGAAGGGAATTTCCTACTATGTCTGGATCAACATTTACTACTGATTGTGGTTGGGGCTGTATGCTGAGAAGTGGGCAGATGATGTTAGCTCAGGCATTAGTTTGCCATTTTTTAGGCCGGTCATGGCGATGGACACCTGAGAAATCTATTCAAAATGCTAGAGAATTTCAAGAGGATTGTCTTCATCGTATGATCATCAAATGGTTTGGTGATAAATCATCTGTAAATAGCCCTCTTTCAATACATCAAATGGTCATATTAGGAGAAGCTTTAGGTAAGAAAGCTGGTGACTGGTATGGACCTGCTTCTGTAGCTCATTGTTTAAAAGCTGTAATAGGTGCTGCTTCTAAAGAAAATTATGAATTTGATAAGTTAGATGTGTATGTAGCTCAAGATTCAACTATTTACATACAAGATGTATACTCATTATGTAAACTATCAAATGGATCATGGAAATCTCTTATTCTGTTGGTGCCAGTAAAGTTAGGATCTGAAAAATTTAACCCTATTTATGGGCCATGTTTAACATCTCTTCTTACCTTAGAGTTTTGTATAGGGATAATAGGTGGAAGACCAAAGCATTCCCTTTATTTTGTTGGATATCAAGATGACAGGCTGATTCATTTAGATCCACACTATTGTCAAGAAATGGTTGATGTGTGGCAACCTAACTTTTCACTTCAAAGCTTTCACTGCAGATCTCCACGAAAGATGCCTTTAATAAAAATGGATCCTTCATGCTGTATAGGTTTTTATCTTCCAACTCAGAATGATTTTGAAACTTTTATTAATATTATTGGATCATTTTTAATACCACAAGGAGTTTCTACAAATAATGAATATCCAATATTCTGCCTGCACCATGGGACACGAAGTAGTGTTATGAATCAACCTAATGTTCGGTTTTCTATCTATGAGACAGAGAAAAATTGGGTTACACCTATTCAAGACAGTGACACTGACATAGAATCAGAAGAGTTTGTTTTAGTGTAAATATGATTTAACAAGACTTTATTTTAAATACAGTTATTATTCCTTAAAATTAGAGATTTGTACATAATTATTTATAAATAAGTTATTACAGCTTGATTCCTTAATATACATGACTGATTTACTGCACTGCCATAATACAATTACAATATGTTACCTATTTGATTTGTTCAAATCCACGTAAATTTTTGTGCTGTACCATTTCATAATACATACGTCTTAGACTTAAAATTAATATTTTCAATGTAATCCTTTATGTGCAGAGATAATTTAAAACAATAAAGATGTCAAACATGTTTCTATACTTTTATTTCTTTCTAATATTAAGTGCAGTTATATATAGCAGACACGAAAATGGTTTGGCTAAAACATGCAACCTTAAACAACTTAATTTGTAATGATCAAACTTTTCAGTTCTTGCAGGTTCAATACTATATACTATGTATCATACAATATGTACAGATTTATGGTACTTGATATTATATACTCATTGTTACTATTTTTTCTGAAATAGTTTATAAAGTCTTATAATAGTTAATTATCATCTTTTACTGGTGGTGGATGCCTAATAAAGTAGTGTACAGCATTATAAACCATGTGGGGAGCAATATTATGAAGAGGATGAACTCTATTCAACTCAGTTTCTGATGCACCTATGACCAATGATTCTCCAGCCCCTGTACCATGCTGAGCTACTGATAGACCACTTAAAGTATAGCATGTATGGTAAATGTCACGAGGCCTAAAAGGAAACAGAATAAAAATATATATAAAACATTCTAGAGACCTTGATCAATTTTTTTTCCACATAATGAACTTCTAACAAGGTGATGCAAGACAAGCCATAGATTACTAAGGCATTTAAATAAACTGTGACCACATTAGTAAAGTTGTTTTTTGCTGCCCTTATATTAATTTATATGCGCATTTAACATTTGCTTGAAAGGTGAAGGAAAACATCGTGACAAAACTGACATGTCTTAGACCCAAAAAAAGAAGTTGACGATGTGTGTAAGGCATTGGAGGCTAATCACATACTTGCCTATTCAATTTAAAAAATGATTATGAAACAGATTCAAAAATCTGAGGCCAAGACCTAAAGAGGTTGTAGCGCCACTGATTTATTTTATTTATATCAATTTCTAAGGTCAATTAGTACACATTAATAACACAGTTCTTTACATTATGTTATTACTTCATATTTATCAATTCTAAATAAATCATTAATAAGTGTTATAACATAGCATTCTAATAGTAAAAATGAGTTCTTAAAAAATAGACTAAATATGTTCAGAGTTACAAACAAACTACACTTTTACATGTAGTTGACACAAAACACAAAAGATATAAACAGGTATACTAACTTTCCAGGCTTATCTATCAGACCACCTTCTGGAGATTGACAGCAAACTATTATATACTCTTGTAAGGCACCTTGATTAAATAGAACTGTTTCTATTAGTTCTTTGTTATCTGAAAATAGAGACAACAATTGTAATTAAGATTTAATAATGTGAACTTGCCAATAAACTAAAACAAATTATAACCTTTAGCTAAAATAGCACTTATGATTGGGAATATTCCTCCCTGCCAAAATGAATAACAGCCATCAACTAATTTATTAGTTCTGCCTTGAAAACCACCTTCAAGTCTCATCTGACGATTAACACTCCATCTTAATAAAGCATCTATATCACAGAGTTGTGTTCTATCTAGTAGAGCTAGAGATGCTAGACCACAAAAGGCATATCCACCGTGAGCTTCCATTCCTGGGCAGCCAGCAAATCCACCCTCATATGTCTGACAACTAACAACCCATTCAGCAGTTTTGTCAAACAGGGCTTCTGTGTATATGTTTGTAATTTTGGCAACACTTGCTGCACAATAAGCACCTCTTATATCTTGTTCACCACCATTATGAAGTGCAAATGAACCATCAACGTCCCGAAGCGTCCATAAAAATTTCTGCAAAGAGCTTCTATCAATTGAATCATATGCCTCATCAGTTCCAATAATGCTTAATGCATTAACAGCTGCATATGTTGTACCAAGGTGTGAATGCTGCATAGGACCACCTCCATAGCCACCATCTTTGTGCTGACATTGCTTAAGAAAGTTAACTACATTTGACAATGTTTCCGCATCTGGTAATTTTTTTAACAGCCATAGTGAGTGAAGTATCCAATATATAAGCCATGGCCGGCTTGCATCTAAACAAGAGTAGTTGGCTGGTAAATGCATAAGCCAATCCTTCAACACATTACAATGAGCTTTTCTAATTAATTTTGGTAAACTAGGGTCAATTGCTGCCTTATGTTCAAAACGTCTGTATATGTTGCAAACAATAGCTTCAACATCAATCTAAAACAGTACAATATAAATATTTATTTAGTATTTCAAAAGTTAATGTAGTCATTTACAGACACATTGATATAAAGTCTTACTTGCTCTAATGATGTATTCGAGGCAAAACCTTCATCATTATACGTTTCGCTTGCAATGTCTCGAAATAACCTTAGAACACTGGTCATTTTAAATTAAATCTGAGAATTGTTTTTCAACAGTGATTTCGGACCTACAGTCCGTGTACGGTATTATTTGTTACACAATTACATTGAACTTGAAATTCCAGAGACTAAAATAAATAATAATAAAGCTTTGAATCATAACCTCGGACCCCATTCACAACTCTGGCATATTTTATTACGTCAGTCCACCGTCACAGAGTAAAACCGACTAAAAAGTTATCAATTATAGATAATCAGATAGTAAGAGTTAGAGTACATTACTGGTTACATATAGAGCATGTAAATTTCGTTTTAATAGTGAGTAAAACGTGGCTCTTTTTTCTTATTTTTATGACCTGGTAACATAGACCTTTAAATCATAACATAATTGGAAAGTAAATGGTGATTTTTGTATAAATATAAAAAATCTACTAATAAAAACATCAATTTAATATTATGTCATTCATTCACATATACATATTTAATCTGTGGTCTTTGACGAACATGTGATTATTCTCAAATATAAATATTAATCATTTATATTTTATTGTGCAAACTTTTAGTGACTTTGTTTGAAATAATGTTCGGCTTAAGAATGTAAATTGTAGTCAACTTATGAATACTACTCTTAAGTTGAACTCTCACTTTGTATACTTTTTTAATTTAGTAAAAAGTAAACATCCTCTTTCCAGATAAAATGTGGAAGTAATATGGGTAACCACAAAAAGTTTTTGAGTAAAAAACGAAAGGGTAACTTTAAATTTGAGTCGAATCGTAAAAGGAAGGATAAGAAAGATGATGAAGTAATAAATAAAAAAGCAAAATTTAATAGATATAAGGATAAGCAAAAAGTTGAAGAAATTTTGGCAAAAAAGAAGCAAATCGACGACAAGTTTAAACAACAGGACAAGTCCTTTTCAGAGAGTGAACCTGAAGACGATACTTATACACAATTAATATCTTCCTTTAAAAATAATAATGCAAATAAGCTTATAGAAAGTGAAGAAGAATCTCTAAGTGAAGGTGACTTAGATGTTAAAAAGTCCGCTATTCATGATCCATCAAATGATAGTGCTCTGTATAGTGAAAGTGATGAAAATAATGAAATCAGCAATTATGAATTGGTAACTGATCCAACATTTGTTTCATACTTTAGTTAAATAGTATTCATATTTTTGTGCTTATCCTATCATCAACTTCAGACTAGATCTGACTTTAATTTGTTAATTCCTAATTTTCTTGGTTTGGGAAACGGGTATAGACACAATTTGATTTTGTTGTTTAGTTAAGAATAAGGATTTTGGAATAAGGCACATTTATTTATCTTTGCACTGGTGTTTCTTTTTTCAGGAAAATGAAGAGAATGGCTTAGAAAAAGACAGAGATTTATCAAATGATCCTTTTACAAAACATCTACAATATGAATTATCAGATGAATTATTAGTAGCTATGTCTAACTCCCAACCATTTGAAAAAAAAATCACCAAAGAGTGGCCCTCACTTGGCCATCTGCACATAAGTATACCACAGCCCATGGAAAGTGTAGCAAAAATATCAAAGCCAAAGATATCTATACTTGAAGAAAAAACATATGCAAGTCTGGGCTCTGTACCACAATCATTTAAAAAAGTTGATTTTAATGAATTATATATTAAATCACAAATTAAAGGCAATATAGTGTCATCAAATAAAAATAACCTAATTAAGAGAGATTTGGAACTATCAGAAGTTTTGACTCCACTGCAGAAAGAATTGTTTTCTATTATGAATAATTATCAAGATTTATATTATTCAGATAGAACATTCACAAATTGTGATGAGATTCGTTATGCTTATTGTCTTCATGTAGCAAATCACATGTTAAAGACAAGGACTAAAATCTTACACCATAATGCAAAGTTATCGAAAAAGGCTGATATATCAGATGAATACAGAGATCAAGGTTTAGTTCGGCCAAAGGTAATACTTTTAAAAATTAATAAATAATTAATATAGATATTACACAAAGGATATATTTTTCTTTAATATTTTTAGGTGATAATACTGGTGCCATTTAAAGATGCAGCTTATAGAGTGGTGAAGGCGTTGATTGATATAGTTGTTCCAAAGGAAGCAGGGCAAGTTGTAAATAAAAACCGATTTGAGGATGACTTTACTGGTGGGGAACTTTTGATGCCTACCAAGAATCCAAAGCCAGAGGATTATGAACTCTTATTTAGTGGCAACACTGATGATACATTTAGACTAGGCTTGACTCTTACTAAAAAAACTCTAAAAGTAAGTATTTAGACACATAAATTTATTTGTCTTAGAACCATATCATATAGTAATCTTTAAAGTGACAGAGTTTCATAAAAGAATATCAAAAAAGGTTTAATAACAAAGATGGAATTTCATATCAATCTCCATGGTGAATGTTAAAACTTTCAAATAACTGTTATTATAACTTTCTAAATTTTCAGCTTTATACAGATTTTTACGCATCAGATATTTTAATAGCATCTCCGCTAGGTCTGCGCATGATAGTGGGTGCAGAAGGTGAAGAAGACAGAGACTATGACTTTTTAGCTTCCATTGAATTGTTGATACTCGACCAGGCTGATGTGTTCTTAATGCAGAATTGGGACCATCTACTCCATGTGTTAGACCATTTTCATCTTCAACCAAAGAAGACTCACGGCACCGACTTCTCGAGAGTCCGATCCTGGGCTGTGAATGGCTGGTCCAAATATTATAGGTATTAAACAAGATTTTCTAATACAGGGTTTAACACAGGAGACCGCTAGTTAATTTTAAAGGCACCTTAACATTTGTTTCAGGCAGACATTGGTCTTTTCATCGATTGCGTTGCCAGAAATAAGGTCGATTGTCAACAAGAAATGTCAAAATTATCGTGGTAAAGTCATAATTAGCAATGAGCCAGAAATAGGCGCAATTCGGCAGGTTATAGTTCAAGTGCCACAGCTTTTTCACAGGTAATTTATCAAATATTCATTTGACTATTACATATGAGTTTTGTAAATTTTCCGTAATACATATATTATAGTTATGAGATAACGGTGTTGGGTTAGGGCCAGATTATCTATGAATTAGGGGAAAGGGTTTTAAAAAATGAGGCAGATGAACTTGTTGTTGAGCCATCAATGATAGCAGAAATATTTGCTGATAACTTTGAGCCTATTTACTCCCCAGAACCTGTTGGACGTTTGGATCTTCTCACGCCCTTAATGGGTTAACGTTTGTTTTAAGTTTTTTTGTTTTTTTTGTTAATTGTTTTTCATTTTTTGTACTCTACCCTCTATTGGTTTCTTTATCGTTGTCTCTCATTAGGGTTGCCTGGAAGAAATCGCTTGTAAGCGATAAGGCCGCCCTTTGCCTTATAACTTTTGTAACTGTTTTTTTATTTTTGTTATGTGTGTTTTTGTATAAGGCGATAAAGGATAAATAAATAATAAATAAATAATAAGGTCAAATGTCAGTATGGACAGAATATCGCATTGGCAATACTTGTGTGATATTGATATGAACATTTTCATCTCCCAGAAAGTACCTATGTATGACAGTGAGATCTGTAGGGCCGAATGAGTTTTGAGCATTACTTAAGAATAAAAAAATCTTAATCCCTCTAAATGTCGGATATCCGAAATGTCTGTCTTCAATCATTCAGTCAAACGTTTTCCGCAATCGGTAAATTATTTATGCCAAGGGTGTAGATGCGATAGACTTCAGTCAGAGAGTTTGGGGAGTTAAGGGTTTCGAGTTATATTATCAGGCAATATGGAGTATAAACCATATTATATTCTTACAGTCCAAACAGCGTAACAGGAAAGTGTCCTTTTACGCTTAGTTAGAGAACATTTATAGGTATAGAAAATATATCGGCGGTAACACTTTCGCCCCGACGTGTTTTATTCCCAATTTATATCACGGATTTAATACTTGGTCCATTTTAGGTTCAATGCTACCAGCCCCCTGTCGGCCGTTGACGCGAGATTCGAGTACTTCATAAAAGAGATTTTGCCCAAACAAAGAGATCCGCTGATGAGTCACACCCTTATATACGTTCCGAGCTATTTTGATTTCGTGCGTTTAAGGAACTATTTCAAGAAGGAAGATATTAGCTTTGTTCAAGTCTGCGAGTACACTAAGGTATTTGTTAGATAATCTTTAAAATAGATTGCAATGTGATAAAAATGTCTACAGTTTTATTTCATTGTTGCAGGACGCAAAAATAGCAAGGGCTCGAGATATGTTCTTCCACACAGAGGCTCATTTTCTTCTCTATTCGGAACGTGTACATTTCTTTAGACGACTACGTATTAAGGGTATTAGGCATATAATATTCTATCAGCCGCCGACCTACCCTCACTTTTATTCGGAGATGTTGAATCTTATGCAGGTTTGTTTCTTTAATTTTAATAAGGGTCAGTCGACAATAAGCTCTGAATTCAAAATTTAAGATAAACGAAACCATTATTAATCTATTTGATATATAATCTACGTTTATGAATGAGAGGGACGTAGTATTGAAAAGAGATAGAGATAGTTTATCACATTGGACTTGAAGGTGGAGAGTGTGACCAAAAGCAATTATTGATAAATGCAAACGCCATAGTAATAATATAACTCCATAGGGAGCGTTCAAGTGCTAGTAACTAATTTGGGGGTAGGGCCTCTTGTAAAACATTACGATACGTTACAGGTGCGGGAATTAAATTACACGTTATTGTATTGTATAAATTAACCCGATTAAAACATTAAGAAAGGCATTCTAACTATTTTCTGGTACTTTATACCACGTAATTGGAACTTTTAGGTGAAAAATTGCGTCACGTAATATTTGAACACGCTTAATCGAAGGCTTGTCTAATTAAATTAACGCTTACAGGAAAGCAATCAGAACAAATACGGCGGCAGTGAGTGTAATATGACATCCACCACTTTGTACTGCCGATACGATGCCGCACGAGGAGCGGCGGTTTTAGGCGTCGATCGAATCACGCGCATGTTGAATTCTGACAAACAGTTACATATGTATTTGACTGGTGATAAATAAACTATATTTGGAGACGATGGTTTTATTTAAACTAACCTTTTCTCCTGTCGTGAACTTGTCTTAGCATCATTTCTTATAATGAAACTTGATACTGAATTTCAACGTAGGCCAGACGTACATTTAACCTTCACAAACACAAGGAGAAATGAAATAATTATTTTGTAGTATACACACTTTATTATTCTAATTGACAAATGATAATTTTCATTACAATGCTTATGATCTAACATGGACTGGGCATAGCACCTTTTTTATGAAAAATATCAACTGCCTGCGAAACATGCTGAATTATGATGTCGATCGTGGACGGATAGAGAAACAATATATATTATTAATTAAATTATACATATTTAATATTGCATTTAAATAATATAAGTATGGGCGCGTCATTTTTGGAATTCATAGTGATAAAGAGGTCGACAGATATTTATTTCAAGCGTTTTGCGGTTCTATAGTATTATAAAGCAAACTTACGAAACATAATACTAATGAGATTGTTTTTCAGTTACGTAAGTGTGTAGGCAGATGCAGTGAGGTTATTATCGACAAACATACCGACAACAATATGAAGTTCAACATGTCCGATTTTAATGTATATATTTTCATGATTCGATATTAATTTATTTTATAATTTTTACGTTTGTTAAAAAAGTTGGTTACCCTAAGTAAAAATTTTTTATAAACTACTATTCGTTTGTTTTTATTTGTTCTTAGAATTTAATAATAATAAATAGTATATTTTAGCAAATTTTTAATAAATCTATTTTATATTTTGAGTCATATATGGAAAGTAATAAATTTGATTTGTTAAGTTTGATTTATTTGTTGGTTTTTGAACGCACTGAATTTAACGACCCAGAATCTAGATAAGAATGGTCATGTAACAATATAATGACAATGTTAAAATAACTAAGATTTATATGTTATACTAATAACTTAGTGAGTACATCCTGTTTTTTTTTTTTAAAAACACGACGAAGAATACATATATAAATAAATCAGGCAGTAATGTGTATATACATTTTTTTCCTATAATTATACTTATTTAAACTTTCTATTCACTTTTACGAACAAAAGCTAAAAGTTTCTATATATAATTCAATTTCACAAACATAAAGCAATACCTATATGGAGTTCCAAAAAAATTTTTAATCTAATTTTTACATCATGTGGATGCTAATTGATCTACCACCAGTTGTAAAATCACAAAGGGCTATTCTAAGAGTATTTCGAGAAAGCCTTAAAAGTAAAATATAAACTCGTTGTTTTACTTATCTAGGCCTTGCTAACTGAATATCTGCAGGCGCAATATAAACACGTGCATCCTACATAATAACATTGGTCTCCGACTAGATACGTACATAGTTTAGTAGTCTATAGTAATAATTTTTAAAGTCTGTACTGGATGCAACTTAACTCAACAACTGTCGAAAATATCTCGACTTCAATAGAGACCGGTGGGTCTTCATTTTGGCCAAGTTCAACGTCATGTAACACTGGTAATATTCTGTAGAGCCTGCGTGTCGTATGATGTCACATTTTCTTGCATTTCCATTGCTGTATTGTTGGTAAACCAATCCTCGTTTGATAACGATTCATTTGTATTGATAAAACTGGTGATGTTATCTATTATTGGTTGAGCGATATACTCGTTCACTGAGGTATTGCTTCGTCCTGAAAGAGAAATCGTTAGGTTAATGAAATAAAAGCATTACAATAGTACTAAGTAAGGTACGTAAGAAGTCCAAGTACCTCTTTATATTTAAAATTTAAGGGAAGAACCCTCGTATACATTTACGTTTACTACCAGTTCGCAAGTCAAGGGCGTAGAGCGGACAAGAAGAACTGGCAAGAAACTTTCCGCTACTCTTTTTAATCGCTAAGTTTTTAATGCAAATTGTTTGAACTGGAGCAAATCAATCCCAAGGATTAGGATCATTTCGAGGTATTCGTCACATTTGTAAAAAGCTTTATTGATTAAATTACTTTTAAAGAGGGCTTTGAATTTATTTGGCGATAATTCTCCAATTTCGCTTGGGAGTTTGTTGTAAGCACGAATACGTAAGTAAGACTTAAAATCAAACATTTATATACTCATATGTTTATGAGTATATAAATGTACTTATATTAAAGGCTTATTTCAAACAAAAAAAGTCAATAAAAAGAACGGTCAAAGAGTCCCGACATTTATTTATGTTGCTGTTACTTCGGAAATTACGAGGTCTTGTAAATATTTAGAAAAGCCGAATTCGCGTTGGCTCTTTAGCAAACACTGATTTACGAGAGAAAAAATAAACTTACAGAAACGTACGTAGTATGTACATTAATGTATCAAGCATCTCAGTACTTTAATACAATATATATATATAACTTGACTTTTCTACAAAATTATGGTTTTGTTATTGCTTAGTACCTACTTAATATTGGTTTAGTCATGGAAAGATAGAGCAATAGGATTTTTTTATAAATGGTACAGTCTGGTACCTACTCGCTTCCTGTTTTAATTTATTAACCGTTGCTATATGTAGAACATCGCTATTCTGAGTAATTCGTTAGTGATTTATATGCTATAAACATGATCAGTGAATGGCTGGCTATCGGTTATTGCAACTGCCGTTAGCTATATTTAGAATTATTACGGATCTGAATCCCATACATACCTACTTGAAGTGCTCAAATGAAATTCAGCTAAAATAAAGTCTTTGTGCAACACGCGCAAGTTAATAAATCGTTGATAGCGTACAGTTTATTTTACGTCTACATAAGTTTTCTCTACAAAGTAAATGTTAGCAATATAATCTAAGTTACTTAAATGGTTTTATTTAATTTCATACAAAATTAAAGCAGCAGGTAGGCCATCATCAAACGATAATATAATAATCATTGTAGTATGCTACGAATGAAAATACGCATAATAAATGGTAAGGTCATTCAACGTAAGTTGCGTCTGTTAAGGATTTAGTCACACCATAATTATAAGTACTACTAAAAGTTAAACTTGTTTTATAAGTCGTAAATAAAAAAATATCAAGTTTTATTAAGAGAGCTTAAAGCTGTGATTAGGTACTTCGCCTCTAAACTAAATATACATATATTAGATATCTGTTTTCCATACTATTGAATTGAATATGTTATTAAATGAATAAAAATGATTAAATGAATATGTAAATTGGATATTCAAATATACCATATTTACAATTTTCTAAACCTACATAATAATAATAATAATTGATAATTGATAAATTACAAAATAAAAAAATTTGGTTCCTGTGCACCTTTAACGATAACAGCATTCTTGCGGCACTTATTCGTTTGACTATACTTATTCGTTGAGCGGAGAAAGCACGACCTCGGGGGTCACCGGTATCTACCAGGCACCAATTTAAATTTTAATTAGCGCCTGTGTACTGGGTGTGATCCCAAACCCCACGGCCTGAGAGTCTCTACTCCCAAGAGAACAAAAAACCGAATTTGGTGGAAAAACTTCTATATTTATTATTATTCGACTAGTCTGCGACCAAGCCAGTTTTTTTTTCTTGTCCGTGGGAGATAAGGCGGGGCTACATGTTCACACACGTAGTATTAATATCTCCCATTAATATCTATAAAATTGTAATAAAATATAGAGTTTTATTAAGATATCAAGTTGAGTAGCAATATTAAATAAATCCCATCCTAAATGATACACGTTTAATTTGATATACCTAAACTCTATCGAGACTCAATAACGAAACTACGGCAATCAAAAGTAAACTTTACACAAGAAATACACCTGAAAGGATGTGGAACAATGAAAGCTTCAGTTCGTATTTATAAAATGCCTTAAATTTAGTGTACACAATTTAAATTTAGCCGTAATGAATCATCTCGTTAGTCTTTAGTCAACTGTTTCTCTTTTAAAATGCTTGGGTTGCGCAACAAGCTTGACCTTATTTAATTTCTTACAAGAAAGTTCGTGATTTTTCCGCTAGAGCACATCCTTTTTCAGGCTTAATTGATTTATATCGGCTTCTCTCTAGGAACGTCAAAGAGAAATGATTTAATTTATAAGTAAATAGATTTACTATTATGTATTCTTAGAAAACATACATTGAGCATTTTTATCTTTGAGAAGCTTTAACGTGAAGCTGTTATACTTAATAGTCGATCGTGCCGTAAATTTTTCATAGCCTTCGTAGAAACTTCAAATACATATTTAATTTATGTCATAAAAGAATAATGGACTGCGTAACGGGCAGATTACGAGTTATGAGGCGCCACCCTACTTGAACCGAACTTGTTTTGCAGTATTAACGATTATTGACACTAATCTGTAAAAAAAGTAAAGGTTGCGAATTTGGGGGGGATAATCATATTAGTATACCAAGTCCAATTATGTCGTACGGAATCTAAATTGAAAGAAATCGAGTTTACGTTTAGGCAGAGTTTAATTTTTTATAATAATAATGTAGCTCTCGAACAAATCAAGGACTCATTATACCGATCCTTTATTCACACATTAGGTATTATTAAAACATTAAAACTAATTAACATATTTTCTAGCAAAAAGCTTCTACTTTGTACAGGTGTAAAAAGCACACATTCTTTGTGAGAAGAGTGCGCATTCATAGTGCAAAGGTTGAGACAATGATGAATAGGTAGATGAAGAGAATCGGAAAGAAGACAAATATTATTGCTTGTCATTTGGGATCAAGAAGTAGGTATATGTCTTCTCTGTAGTAAAGTAATTAAGTTCTACTATATCACCAGAAATGTGGTCCTTGGATAGAGTAGATATAAAGCGTGTTGTGGGTGTGACCTACCAGTGTGGGTCATAAAGCATGTGGGCAAAGGTGTAGTGCTGGATGGCTGCGGTACAGTGTTTAACACCTTGCGCTGCGCATAATGCGCGTCCTTGGGCTCCCAGAAGAACACGTAGTAGAGAGAGAGCATGATGGCAGCCAGAGACACGCAGAATACGTATATAATGACAGTCAGCACGCGAACGCTCTTCTTGTCGCGTTTTCGCTCGTACAGCGCTTCCAGCACCACCTCGTGAGCCGAGGCGGCCCCGGCACCGAGCCGCACAGACCCGCCGCACGATCGCACGCTGCCCGACAAGTACGACCTGCCCGACATCGCCCCGGAATGCACTCGCGTCCTCACGGAAGCCGGTAACTAGGCCACACTTATCGATATGCCCCACTTCGGCCGATGCGCCTCGACCTGCCGCCGGGTCACGCGGCCCGTGTCTGAATCTTGACACCTTCTGATGCCGACTGTTGTTCCATTATTGTGCCGCCCGCTTCAGTATTCATTTGTTTATCCTTTAATTTCACGCTCACGTTAGTATGAGATCTATTCCAGTTACTGACGTAGACCCGATCGCGTTACGTTTGTCATGAACCCCTCGTTCGCGAAACTATATTGTTTTTACAGATTACTTTTATGTTTATGTAATATTACAAATCTAAAGATAATTGAGCATATATCTTTCGATTAGACTTTGAAGTGAGGAAGCGCGAGAGAGCGGCGACGGGCAGCCGGGCGCCGGACGTTGCGTTGAAGCGTGTAATAATTTGCAAACAATGTTAATTTGGCAGAGGTCAACACGTTATTAGTGCAATGTGTTGTCACAGCGGGTGACAGCCGCGTGACGTGTGACACTGCGTAGACGGGTGGCCGCGGTTGGGCGGAAGGCAATGGGCGGGCGGCGCGCGCCTCCACCAAACATCACTTGATCAATAATTCGCTAACAAAATTCGCAATTTACGTATAATGTGAGTAGGCACTTATTGCAAAGTAAATAGTTATAATACACTTGTTTTGAATTCGTTTAGGTTGCTTATAATTTGTTCAATAATCTGTTAATTTATTTTTTGTATATAAGTAGTATTAACAATTGACTTAATAGACTGAAATCTTAATTTTAGTGTTACTATGTATTATTTACAGCACTCCCGGACCTTTTGGTAACCGCTAAACAAGACTGATATGACAAGATACCAAAAATTAACTGTCACTCGCTAATAGTTATAGGTAGGGTTAAGGGTACACTACACAGTTTCTCTATGTATTTACTACGTATACACAATACATTTTTCTTATAAATTATTAAGTATGGTTTTTAGCTTTCCCCATTCGAATGTTTTATATAAAGATTTAAATTTCAATACTAACAAGACAGATTTCTTATTATTACGTTTAGCTCTATATATCTACACTATGTTATGTTTCATGTTGATTAAAAAAAACTCCTGAATCCCCTTTTAATTTCAATTCGTGGTAAGCAAACAATTAATTGCAAAGTGGTTAATTGATGTTTAGTTCGACACAATTGGGTTAGGAAGTATCAATTGGATTACAGGAAACCCTTCGAGGTAAACCTTCGTACTCACGAACACCGCAACATCGGATATTACCGAATTATTACTCAGTTTACTAAATCAACTTTCCCACGGATTTACCTGTCTAAAAACCTATCAAAGTATTGATAAGAGATAAAACTGCCTGGTACATGCTGAATTTCCTCCCCAGCAGGGCGTATGTCTTGTACAATATCTACCACTTCTTTGGCTTTTATAAACGGAGCAACAGTATGAAATTTTATTTACTTATTATGAAAACATACAAATAACAATAAAAGATAAATATGATATATGTTGAATTTCCTCTTCCTCTTCTACGTTATCTACCACCACCTAGATAAGTAAATAGGTAAGATTTCTTTCATATTTAATAGACATGGCCAAGCTGTCGTAGTCGTGAACGGTTGCAATGTGTGGTCACTGGTTGGAGTTGAATTCGTGTACCACCTTGCTGTACTCTATGTTTGCAAATTAATCTCCCTATATATGTTAGTGCATCCTATTTCGCAATGCCTACTGCTGATCGATAGACACGAGTGGAATAGTTATTTTTTAGGATCGATATACAGGAAAATTCAATTTTCATAATTACGTTTTGAAAATAATGGCTATTATTATTAATATTACCGAAGGGGACGAAATATTAGTTTTTTGTGTTATTATAAATTAATTTCGTGACATGTAGAGCAAGTAAAGATCTCTTCGTATTTAAGATTATTCGTACTTTCTTTGTAGTGTTTGTGTTTTTACATGTTTGAAAAATTCCAGGATAATTAGAGTTATTCAATTTATTTAACAGAGATTTGGCTGTTACTTTATAAACGAAGCAACAGTAGCAGACATATAATTTTATTAATTTCCTATGAAAACCTAGGTACCCCCATCAAGGGAATTTTTAATGTAAGTGATTCTCTGTTAGGTTATCATGGATTACCTGCATGATTTGACCTTAAAGTAATGACCATAGCGAGAATAACAGTACCACAAGTCTTGGTTCAGGTCGGTTTTTCCTCATTTACTAAAACCTTTGCAGAAAGGCATTTCAATTTAAACGAATGCCCACATACTTCTTTAGATAACTGCCTTATCAAAATTGAATCTTTAATCAAAGTGTTTTTGACGGCCGAATAAATATTTGCAATTAAGGTGAATTTTTTGAATCACCACGAAAACTTACCCGTGAAATTGAACGTCAGGTTGTCGCCCGTGAACGTTGGGCGAAAATCCAAATCATAAGCTCGTCTAGCGCTGATCTGTCCCTGGGCCTCGATCAGCTCAGGTGACTTCCACACGCATATATAATACACGGAGAGTAGAATCGCAGCGAAGGAAACAGAGAACAGATATGCAAATACAGTGAGAACCCGCACCACGGTACTTGCACTTTTCTCCCGATAGTCTTTCCCCGGAGCCGCGCCGCTGACACCGGCGAGACCACCCACGACATGCTCCTCGACGACTCCGTCTGCCCCGTTCTGTCGGTTTGACATCTCGCTACCTAATCATTTCCACTTTGGCACTCATAAAGTTACGCGCGACATCCCCATTATAGAGATACAAAATATCAGGTGGCGGCGTGTGTTGATTCGCGGATGAGCAGAGCGAGTGCGGCGGCCGAGTGACCACGGAACATTCAATGCGCGGTGCTCCCGATCTAAACCGATTAACTATACTCCACACGCGTCATGGTTACAACGATATATATTCTTAATTTTATATGTTCCTAAAGATGCCGGCCGTCATTTGCATTTCATTCATATCGCGGAAATCTCGAAATAGAATGTAGTTTAGAAGTAATAATTTTTAATATTATTTTGTCTGTTTATGTTAACTACTTTCTTGCTTTTACTTAAATATTTTTTACATTCGTCTTTCTACATTAAAAAATGGGGCAGGCAATTGATCTCGATCTTTTAACCTTAATGCAGTAAAAATATTTAACGAAATCGTAAATCTGCCGGTTCTATTGTTTTTCTAGCCAGCCATTTTGTGTAATTCTTGACACATTATTTGATCCAATTGTATCGAAGTGTAAGGCGTCGTTCGCGTCACAATATTATTAGACTTAAATTGTATTACCGATATAAGGTGTTTATCTTTAAGACTGCAAAAAAACCTTCAAACTAGAATCCATTCCATAATAACAGAATAAGTTATATAAGGGATCAACGCCGTCCAATATACCGAGAGAAAGAGAAATCCTCCTGATTAATTAATTAAATACGTTATTTAGTTCTGTATTAAATATATTCGTAGTTATTTTTGTAAATAAACTAATATTGTTCTTAAAATGTTTACATTTATATTTAATATGAGCTTAATGAAACAGCAAATCGATACAATTGTGCTTTAACGTGAAATGCCAATTTATCGTCTAAAATTAACTAAACGGAAGTCCGATACGATGAAAGTTTTCATTTCAAAATGATAATTATTTGAACACTGACCTCATTATTTTCTATTTAGGATTAAACACAGATATCACGATTATTTTGTCATTCGCGCGTATCGTGAAATAAGAACCGATTAGAGGTCCAAAAGGCTTTTAACGACCGAACCCAATATCTAATTCACAATCTCAGATTGAAAACAATCAGATTAGGCCTCGACAGTCGATCGATCTCCTATCTGCATCCCAATAACCAAACCCTACGAAGACAATCCATTTTTACGATATAATGCAATCTCTTTGCTCTTTACACTCATTTTTGATAATCAATATAAACCAAATAAAGTAAAAAAACCTTATAATTAATATTAAAATGTTCATGTCTATGTTTAAAATATATTAAATTTTTCATTTAAAAACTGGTGTAAGTTACAATCTTAAGATATAATATTGGCACAGTCGAACTGTAATTAGCATACAAAGGTCTATCCAGATACAGCGATCCGACCTACTATAGACAGCTTGTATCGACAGATGTCTATTACAAACCATCGATTGGTTATTGGCACACTTTTATCAATATTTGATTTAATATATCTATCTCAGATGGTAAAATGAATTTAGATATGTTATTGGGTTTGGACCAAAGACAATTCTCAGATCAGATTGTAATACTTACTTAAAACAGAATACTTGACACAACTATAATTAGTAGATCTATAAATCGCATCACATTAACGATAGTTTAATAACATAATAGGTTCCACGAAAGCAATTAATTGCGATATTACTCTAGATTAAATGTTTTCCAAATTCAATATGCAAATCAAATGAGCATTGGGAGTTGGGACGTAGGTCATCCATTATAGATAATTGGATCGCATTATCGGAATTGAAATACAAGTATGTGCTACTGCCATGTTTATATAGTATGGTAATCAATCATGAAACCGGATAGTATGCGTACGCGTATAAATGGATTTAAAATGACAATAAAATTTGCGTGGCAATAAATCCGTTTAATATGAATTTTTAACTTGCTTGCTTGCTTAAATTGGTTCTTAAATTCTTCCAAAAGATGGCGATTGTCACAGCCAGTTTGTTTTGGACTCCGCGCTTCTGAACAATGGCTTTGTAATTTCGAGACGATAGTTTACTTTGCTCATATAAAACTACCAGGCGCTTTCTCCTTGTATATTAAGAAAAATGTTTTTTTTAAATAATTTCTATAAATGTTTAATAATTGAGACCTAACCTTCAGAGTTGAGACTTAGTATATATATATATATATATATATATATATATATATACACTTACTTACCGCGATCTCGGTTTTGAATATTTTCCTAGCTCCATAGAAGTCGTGAGTTGGAGTTATTTATTATATTATGTTTTCCACGTTTTGTAGACAACTTGATATTATATTAAACATTAATATATTATAATTATTATATTAAATTTCATTTACAACTAAATTAAATTATAAAAAGATATTCTGGTCTTTATTGCTAACCATTTATTATTGTTATAAAAATTCTTAGAATTCACGTGTATTAATTTTCTTGATAGTAAGTAAACTAACTGCGTTAGACAATGAAATTTCATTTAATTAACTAAATTCTAATTATTGTAATTTTTAGTATAGTATAAAACGGTCGATAAAGATTATGATACTGGTTGTAAATGTAAATTTACAGTTAATTTAATTTGTTTTTCTTGACGTTCATAAGTACATGTTTACCTAAATGAATAAAGATATTTTGATTTGATTTGATAAATTATTATAATGTGAAAAACGTTTATCAATATCGCATAGACATTTCGATACCGCCAACTGGTTTCCGGGTATATCGATGATACATAATAGGTATACAGTACCTGAAATCGCTTAAAGATAGATTTTTTATAAAACAGGGGCGGGCAGAAGCTTCATCTGATATAAAACGACGTCTATCACCACTCTTAGTGTCAGAGGTGTATTATATACCTTTTGAGAATTAGTACGCCCTTTCTTGAAGAAAGTCTAAGTCAAATCGGTTTGGAAATACTTTAGTAGCTAGCTGGTTCCTCATTATTGTGGTGCGCCTTAAATACAGTCTTGTAACTACGAAAGTCTAGGAACACTCCATGGTACATGCAGTAGAAGAAGCAGAGCGACGGCACATTTATTGCCCCCTTCTATATGGTCAAGTGGAAGGTGTAGTCTTCAGTACCTTCGTCTAATTTAGCCTTTCCTTCCAAATAGCTAGGAAATTGAACGTCGTTTGACATCACCGCCCAGTACTCCAATTTTGGCTTTAATCTTAAGTGTCTTCACAGGGGGGCGATAAAGAGTGTTACTGGAAAACGCGCTATTTCGTCGGGCTAAATTGAAATAGATGTAGTCGAACCTTGCTAATGTATGTGTAATCACCGCCAAAACTATCTCGGAGACAGCCGTAACGAAAATCGCTAAACTACATTTTTCGGCCCATCCGTGGTATTCATTCACGAAGTAGGTGGATAACCTAGTTATTAATAAAGATAAATCAAAGAAATTACTGATGTAGAATTTGGCGGTACGATCAAACTTTCTACCGCCAATGGATTATTTTTGATACGTGAACCCAATAAATCAGAAAATGAAAATTGTTACAGATTAATATATTTGATGACGATTTTGTTATTGGGGTAAATAAGCGATGGATTTCTTTTTAACCTTTACTAATTTCAATGTGCACGTTCCTGATTTAGGTCCGTAGTTGTATATTATATGAGGAATTTAATCGCCTTTGTGTAAACGTTTGTGCATCTGCAATCTATCAGTTGGCAGTCGTTAATCCTGTAAGAATATAATGTAGTTCGCGCTTTGTTACTAACTTCTGACTAATTTAAATATACATTGGTGGTATTAATATACTATATGTATTCATAAATATCTAAGTATAATTTATATCATACGAAAATACTGCAATAATGCACAAATTTTAATTCTGTTAATATGAATCGAGGTTAAGCTAGTTTACTGAAAGTGGAAGTAGGAAGCTGCTATGAATGGTAAGAAGTTTGGATATCGTACACGGCCAATGAATCTAAGTTGCCTACTACGCGCGACCTACCGCAGAAACATTCAAAAATTTATGATGGTTTAAGAATAGTTAGTGACAAAAAGAATTTTATTTATTAACTGCATAACTATAATAAATTAATTATAAGAGCGAGTTTATTGAGGAAGTTGTATCAACCAAGTTTCTAGGCATAACACTAGACCAAAATCTTAATTGGAAACAACACGTTTTAACGATATGCACGCGCCTTAATAAATTTGTTTTTGCTTTGAGTCGAACTCGCAAAGTGGCTTCAAAACACGCAGCAATTATTGCTTATCACGGCTATGTTGCCTCAGTTTTGCGCTATGGTATTCTTTTATGGGGAAATTCGGTAGATGTGAGTAAAGTTTTTATTACTCAGAAACAATGTATCAGGGCTATTATGGGCGTTGGACCTCTTACGAGCTGCAGACCGATTTTTCACGAACTCGGTATTCTGACAGTACCGAGTTTGTATATCTTTGAAGCAGTTATGCCTGTAAAGAGGTATCCAACATTATTTGAAACATTTAAAGAAACTTCCTTGCATATACCGAGGGATCCAACACGGCTGCGGGTACATGCATGTTGCACCACGCTATATTATAAAAATTGTTACGCCATGGCTGTTAGAATATTTAATCACCTTCCTAGAATGTTTTCAAGGGAAAGGTGATTGGGTTTTTAAAGGCAAGGTGCTTTTATAGCGTGGGCGAGTACCTAAATCATAAGTTTGAAATTAACGCGGGGAACATCACTTCAGATGTTATTAAATACAAGAAAAAGAAGCCTAACGATTAAATCGTTGTATTTTTTTTTTTAGATAAGAATTATTACAAACAGTTTCGGGAATTGCGAGCTTTTTAATTGTTTAATATTTTTTTCTTTTTTTTAATATATAATATAGAACGAAGCCTGTACTCTTGATGAGCTAAAGTATTTCTGTCAATTTAGTCCTCTGTATTGTTTGCATATAGTATAAAATGGTAATGTACCCATATAATTAGTTTGTTGACAGTTGTATTATCTGTACTGTTTACATAATAAGCGATTAAACCTAGATTGTGTTCTTTAGTTCAAATGAGAGGACTTAAAAGGTTGCCTGGAAGAGATCGCTTGTTAGCGATAAGGCCGCCCGTTGCATCCTTTGTAATTTTTATGTATTGTTTTATTTTTGTTTCTTTGCAACGAAGTGTAAAAAAATAATTAAATAAACCAATTCCAACTGCATTGCATATTTCTTTTAATTTACTAAAATTTTTTGATGGCCCCCTAGCGATATTTGGCTAAACATTTTAGTACGCGTTTGATAAATTATTAATTATAGCTTTTCCCCTAACTTTATATTTCCATGAAACAAAATATCATTCAAATATTATTATATAAATTCAATAACTTAAATCTTTAAGTTATATTGGGGCAATATTATTTTATCTTTTATATTAAAACAAATTTTTATCATGGCCATTACGGTTTCTGTGCAAGGCAGTGCCTATTCAAGTTGGTAACAACTAGATTTTGTAGGGCTACGTATCTAATGCTACATATCGATTCCGCATTTTATCTCGTGAGCGGTGAAGCCGTTAGGTATTAGCCACGGTTGTAGCGCTTCCTGAAGGTATAATAGTTACGGTGGCTTACCAAACGTGACCTCGAGGTTAAAGAATGTCCTTTTAGATTGACACACTGATCTAGTTTTAAATGCGCGCCGCACTGCAGTTTTCATAACATAATATACCTACTCCAATTAACTGCCTTATTGGTGGCATGTTCGTCTTCAGTTCATGAACCAATGTTGCAAATAAAGGCTATATTTTGCTTGCTTTGCATGGCGGACATCCATAACATCGTCGTAGTAAGAGTTAAGGCAGTGCCGGTTTTAGCACTACCAGCACCATAGGCGAGATTTATACGGCGCCCCCTAACTGCAATTCAGACCTATATGAAAAAACGAAAAATATATAATGAAATTACAATTTATTAAAAAAAACTAATAAAATTTGACTTTTCTAGCCTTTCTCGATTGACAAAGTTGCCAAGTTTGTTAATCAGGATTGCGATATTGTCGATCGCAGATAGGTTTTTATCAGGTTAAGTTTAGAACCCCTCTCCCCACTAGCAACCGTTACAGGTAAAGTTAATAATATGCGCATTACTATCCATACATTTGGATACAGTTCTTGTATAAAATTTAAAACAAAAACAGGGGTAGCCACATTCTGATCAGGCAAAAAAGATGTCAGACTTATGAGTTCATCATACAACATACACCTGGATACCTATATAGGGGCACCGCAGGCGCCCCTTTATATCCGGCGCCCTGGGCGGTTGCCCAACCTCGCCCCACCGTTACGCCGCTACTAAGTTAAGGAATAGATTTATGTGTCTCTGAAGTCTGAACATACCGATTATGAACAAAAGTAAAAAAAGTAGTAGGTTTCATGTAAAATAACATAAATAAGAAATAATGCATTTGTGTCAATAGTCTGTATGCCTTTCTAGTAACAGTGATAAAAATATTTACACGATCAATCAGTACACACCTTCATTATATATATATATAAGTTTGAACAGCTAATTAAAAAAATATAATTAATTAAATTTACATTCTTCTGGGATCCAAAGTTTTATTAGTTAAACTGGAAACCAAATCTACACATAATTTACCTAGGTACCTTTATAACGCACGAGGCTAAATTTCGTTCAAAATGTGATGCGTAGCTTACCTATAAAAAATAAAATAAGTACAAAATGTTTTTTTATACTTATTTTATTATTGTTGTTGTTGTTATGTAAACTAAAATGTAAACGGATTCTAATCTTGTAACAAATTATCTTTCTGTACTTCGTCGTTGGTTTGCAAGACACTTAAACCATAATATTATGTATTACAATAGGTATAATATATTAGTACAAAGGTACTGCTTGGAAAATCGCGGGAAGCGGTTGCCGTACCTGAATATTCAAGTAATATATTAAGTATACCTACGTAAATATTCATAAACTTCAGTCTTCCTAGTTCCTACCACAAAGAGCCTACACAGTAATACACTAAATAAAAGTTGATAATCTTCTTATATCCATGTTTGTCGATAATAACATCATTATTTATAGGTTATTCCAACATCAGCTGATGAGTGATTCAGGCTCACCGGTGCGCGGCGTAAAGCGTTCGGCTCGCTATTATTAATTATTTACACAATACACAGTACACTTTGTCCCCTGTATAACCAAAAGAACCTAGTCTGACAAACTATCCAAATAGTTTATATACATGGTTACTGAAGTATTCTTAATAACATCGTTTTACTCGTTCGAGATGTGTATGAATTATTTATACACTTATTAAAATGTTCTAAAAGTGTTGTTTTAATTTAATTTTATTGTGGTAGCTATTTGGTTATGTGTACGTGTTCTTTTTTTGAAATCATTTATTCTTGTTTTGTTAAAATTAACACTTTACATTATTATCTTCCTACTTATAGAATTATCAAATATTAATCGCGTCATAAGCTGTACTACCTATCTAGATAAAGAAAAAATTGTTATTTATTTCATAAAAGTATTTCTGTCTACATTTTACAAATTTGAGATATTCTAACTAAAAAAAATGGTAATAACAGTACATAAAAACATTGTGTCTGGACCAGAAGAGGAACTCATACCAGCGCACTTATCCTATGGACAGTTTCTATATGATAAATTTAAAAGTGGTGGAAATAAAATAGCTCTAGTAAGTTGTTAAGAATAACTTTTAATATTACCAAAATTAATATCTTACATTACAATGTGTACATTAAGTGCACAGTGTTAAAATGTGTATTATTATTTTTCAGGTGTGTGGGGAGACAGATAGATCTGTGACCTACAGAGACATTCTGCAGAAAAGTGTTAATTTAGCTGTAGCACTTCAAGGCCTTGGTCTGAAAAAGGGTGATGTTGTTTCACTTAGCTGTGAAAACCGTTTCGAGTTTACCACAACATCCCTTGCTGTAATTTTCTGTGGTGGAGTACTATCTACTCTTAATGTTACATACTCACCAGGTATGCTATTTATAACAAGTTATAGTCCACTCTTAACAAATGGAATTTTATCTCGGCTGTAGTCATCATGTCCCTACAAAATAGGTCAAAAATTCTGTAAAAAAGGCCAATATAGATTTTCTTTTAATTTCAGGTGAGATAAGCCATATATTAGAAATAACAAAACCAAAGTTTATATTCACCTCACCGATAACAGCACAAAATATATATGACTGTAGTCAGGACCTGAAATATGTTCAAAAGCTTATCCTGTTTGGGGAATATGATGTTGTACCTGCACTGTTCTATGATGAATTAATTAAAGAGCATGTCAATGTTGAGGACTTTACTCTGGTTGATGTTAATGGCGCTGACACTGTGGCCATTATGTGTTCTTCCGGTACCACAGGATTGCCAAAAGGTGTGATGTTGACACATGTTAACTTCCTAACACTATCATCTCATATGAGGTAAATATTTAGTTTAAATAAATAGATTATTTGGAATCCAAGGGTATTCGTAAGTTGGTCTGCTTAAAAAGTATGTAATAATAGTTAAGCACATAAATATGTAAGCATATATAACAAATATATGTTATCTGTTACAGATACTATTTAAATATTTCTCAAGAAAGGAAGGGTCACATTGTTAAAAGAGGGCTGTCTTTAATACCATGGTTCCATGCTTATGGCTTTATAACAACACTGGCGGTTCTAGCACTGCATGTTGAAGTGGTATTCTTAATGAGATTTGAAGAGGAACAGTTTTTGGCAACTATAGAAAAGTATAAGGTATTTTAACTGTATTAAGATTTCATGTGCAGACTTTATTGCAAAATTTATTTTCTTTTGAAACTGTAAAATATGAAATACAATTCCCATACAAAAAACCTTAAAGGTCTTGATCTGCCATTTAATGTATTATCTTTTTAGATAAACATGACAACAATAGTTCCACCGTTGGCGGTGTTCCTAGCAAAACATCCTTTAGTGACCAAATATGACCTGACATCACTCAACGAAGTGTGGTGTGGAGCTGCCCCACTTTCTAGAGAAATACAGATTGCTATCAGTGAGAGGTTTGATATTAATATTTATTTTAATTATGAATATCTTATGTACACAATATTTAAATTTAAAAATATCAATGGCAATAGTTTCAATGTTAAATAATATAAGAGTATGTCTGGTACTCTCTGTCACTTAATTCTTTCAAGTTGGTACAACTTGTTAAGGTCATTGTATACCTGTCAAATTATTAATCTTACTGAGGAATTAAGACAATTCGCTACATTGAGATTACAGGAATTCAAAGAAAAATTTAGTTGAAAATACTAATGATATCCTAGACCTTAACTAACTACTCTTTGGGTTAAACATTTATTTCTGCCTTTTTCCATTTGAATGGATATGGGATTCACACATAACACACATAATAATAAAAATAGCCAGTATATATCAGATAGATTATTGTTTTAATTAGTTCACTCATTTATAGAACAGGTATAGACTTCATAAGACAAGGCTATGGGCTCACGGAAGTGACGATGGCTTGTTGTGTGGACGTCATAGGAAAAGCCAAGATTGGGTCATGTGGGACACCCGCGCCGGGAATGAAGATCAAGGTATTACATAAATTTGTAGTTTATTCAAAACGTATAAACTATACATACATTGAAATCTCGGATTGTCAAGTTTTCCAATTAGGGCGCTAGATGGCGGTGTCTGTCTAGCCATTGAAGCGTGTATCGGCTCGACTCGTGTAAATTATAAATTTGTAAAACCCGAAGGTCTCGGGTTCAGTTCTGACAGTTTACCATTAAAAATATTATCTTATGCAAACATTTAAAAAATATTACTATGTATTTTTTTCTTTAATGGTATCATAGACTATTAATAAAGTTAAGCATACAATTAAATAAGCATTTGATAAAAATTTACGAATGTAATTGACGACGCTAGGTTATGGGTGAAATTTTAACCAAAGTATTTATTTTATTTATTTCCAGTTTTCAAAGACATCTTTTATTTACACATTAAAGGCCAGTTTTAGTAATGTTTGGCAATTGTTAATTTTGTAAAGTTTAATATTAATCTTTAATTTGGCAAAAACTAAAACTTTTTCACTTTATCGATATCAAATGAAAAAGAGGCTGTATAATCCTATCTCATTTTCTCCCACGTTAAATCTTATGAATTTATGTTTCTGTCTCTTTACTGTCGCTTTTTCCGTTGCATCCGGTTTGAAATCACAACGATTCTTAAGAAGTTTCAGTCCAAAAACTTTTAACTTTCAGGTTATAGATATTGATTCCAACAAACCTTTAGGTCCAAATAAAGAGGGTGAGGTCTGGATCAAATCTCCTCTTCGAATGAAAGGATACTTGGGCGATCCTGAGGCTGGTGATGCTTTGCTGGATAAGGAGGGTTACATCAGGACTGGAGATATTGGATACTATGATGAAGAAGGCTACATCTATATTGTGGATCGATTGAAGGAACTTATTAAATATAAAGGATTTCAGGTATTGACAATTATAAAAAAAAATCGAAATAAAAGTCTCCACACTTGCTTTCTGATTTGACAACGTAAAATACTAAAACGACGTTTAATTTAAGAAATACACAAAATCTACACGGCAAAAGTCCATGTCGCTCTTAGATCTTTCTCTCCGAAAAACTTGGCGATTGAAAAGAGTGGCGGAAAGTTTCTTGCCAGTTCTTCTTGCCCGCTCTGCGCCCTTGACTTGACTTCCGAACTGGTAGTAAATGTAAATTTACAATTAATTTAATTTTTTTGACGTTCATAAGTGTACTTGTTTACCTAGATGAATAAAGACATTTTGATTTGATTTACAATATCTTAAAAATTCTTCATTTTAAATATTAAGTCACGTGTCACTTATTAACCAGGTGGCTCCAGCTGAGCTAGAAGCCTTATTGCTACGTATGGAGGGTATAGCAGACTGTGGAGTAGTTGGACTCCCAGATGAAGTAGCTGGAGAGTTACCCATTGCTTTTGTGCTCTTACAACCCGGAGCAAAGCTGACAGAAACCCAGATTACCGAATACGTCGCGTCAAAGGTATATATATACCAATATACATACATACATTCCCCTAAAAATACATTATCTTCATAACTTGTATTTTTTCCATAAATCAACATCAAGTTGAAATTGAATGGTAGCTGTGGATTTTTTTTGTAGGGATGTACATTTTATTCTATAACTAATACAAGGCCATTCAATACGAAAAAGAAATATTGATACTTAATTTTTCTAAATATATAAATGTATTTAATGCAAAACAAACACAGATTTTTTCATATTTTAAGTTTTTGTTTTGCAAATAACTTTGTAAAGATCAGGGCCCAGATTCAACTGTTCTTTTGTTACATATTAAGTCTTGCTTTAGGCTTACTCAATAATACATTTAAGTAAATAATGTTTTGTTTGTATTAGTCATTGACTAAGCAACAAGTATCACAAATTATTATCTTACTGATAAACAGAAATGATAATGTATCTGGATATAGGTATTTTATTTGTCATTCAATCTAAATATTGGATCTTGATATTTTATATTACAACCATATCTTTATTGATTGCTCATATTTTGTCAATTACCTATTTATTTTATGGTTTAACTTGATAAATATCAGGTTATGTAATTTGTAGAAAGTTGAGTCACTAAAAAAGTATGGAGTCAGGGTGACTATGAATTATTTTGTATTTAGTTATTTATCTTTATTTATCTATTTTTGTAGGTATCGCCGGCGAAACGTTTGCGTGGCGGAGTTATATTTGTCGACGAAATACCCAAAAATCCGTCTGGGAAGATATTGAGACGAGAATTGAGGAAGCAATTAAATTCTCATAAAAAGAGCAAACTATAGTGCCATAAAATGTCACTACAATTGTTCTAGTTATATATATTCAGAAAAAGTTTGATTATTGTGTGAATAAATATTTTAATATATTTCTCCAAAAATTAATTCCATAAATATTAAGCAGAAAGCTTATCTTTTAACTCTTGTGGTATTCTTTGAATTGCATAGTTATGTAATTCATCATTGACAGCTGCAAGCACACCAGTTTTGTTTGGTCTTGATTCAGATGCTCCATATTTATAAAAATTACCAAGTATATCAGTCAACTTTCCCCCTGCTGCATTAAGGACCGCCTCGGGCGCACATGTATCCCATTTCTTACATCCGGGGCTAGCAAAAACATAAATAGATGCTTTTCCTTCTAATAATTGTAACACCTGAAAAACCATGAAATTGAATATAATGATTTTTATAAAATTTAACAGTTATTAATAAACTTTAGTAGATGAATTAGATTAACTTGAGATAAGAAGCCATTTTGAACTAACAAAAATGAGATTGAAGTGAGGTAAATGCAATTACCTTGTATCCTGCTCCCCCAACTCTAAGAACTTGTGCTGCTTTCATAACTTGCAGTGCATTTTCAACAAGAGGATTTGAATGGCTTCTTGTAGTTGTAATGATCAAAGATTCTGGAGGATTTCCAGGAGTAAATCCACCAACACCGACATCCTTTAATCCCCAAATAGTGCGGCCCATTTTATTTTCACTTCCAACAGTCTTAAAATATGGCTGATGAATAACACCTGCTATAGGTTTTTCATTGACAGAAATTCCAATCAGAACAGTCACATGTTCAAGAAAACCTAAAACAAATAACAATATATCAATATATATGTTAATACAATTAATTTCTTGCTATGCATATCATCATATCATGCAAAGCCATAAATTTATTATTTTACCAATATTTTTTTAGTTTGCGATCATGCACCAAACATTAGCATTCCTGAAGTATTTGTTAATTTACATAGATGTGGTGTTATTTAAAAGTTTTATATACATTCTACATAAGGTACCCATGAAAACACTACCTAGACTAAAAAATAGTTGTAAATGCTTTTCCATTTACCATATTTTGAGTGTAGTAAACTTAAATACCATTTCATACTAATAATTGGATGTGTTAAGTACATTTTCCACCTTTCCCAAGGATCTCTCTTCAACATTAGAGCACCTAAAATGTTTTGTGTTAAATATACAGTTTATTTTTATAATTTTAAAATTAAAAAAAATATATATGCCAAAGCAATTAAGGGACCTTTTTTTAATTTTTAATAAGTTACCTTGTGTGTATTCAGCAGTTCCATCAAGAGGATCAACCCAAACTACAATATCTTCTTCCTTTATTCCTTTCAAGCTAGCTGGACACTCCAAGTTTAATATTTCCTTGTCAGCATCTGTTTCCAGGAATTCATGTGAAGACTGAATCTAAAAAAACATATATTTGATGTAATACAACAATCCTTTATAAACTTGATAATATGGTAATGCACTAGATAATTACCTCATTTCCGTCTTCTTCGCCAATTATTCTTACTTTAGGATACTGCTCAGAAAGGGAGGCAATAATACATCTTTGAGCAGAGCGGTCAGCTTCTGTTTGATAATCATCTTTACCCTAAAATATTAAAACTTATAACATTCGTCAAAGCATAAAAAATTATTGCAGACACGTCTTAATATTTTACCTTTTCCACAATGCCAAGTTCGCCTTTACTCATTATATCTCTAACAATTTTACCAGCTCTGTTGGCAACAGAAACTGATGAAGCTAACAATCTCACTATAAGTGGAGCGGTTTGCGACATTTTAACAATAAATTATAACTATTAACTAAGAAAAGGTCAGAAAAGGTTACAACTGTATGAAATATACAAACTATAAAAAGTGCTGAAGTCGTGGTCTCCGTGATGTTAACTAAAATTTTATTGGACTTGTTTGCTATTAAATTGCAGTCTTTTCGATCGCTTGCTGTCACCATACTGTCAATGTCACTTTTTTGTCGATATGTCATTACTAATGACCATAGGATGGTAGCACTCGGTAGTCTTTAGCTCAGTAACGTAGTAAAGTAGTTATTATTGGCATTGCTAATGCCCTCAAATTTTCAATAGATATAGGTAGTTTTCCAATTACAGCAATAGAGCGCATTATGTGGCACAATGCTCGACGTTGAATGGTCCAACTACAGCAACGCTTTGCACAATTGAGCACTCTCAAAAGTAATGCTCTCGCGTTGTACTCGCAATCAATACCAACTCAGTGACAGAAAGTTGACTAGTGTTTTTTCTTAGGGCCGAAACACATAAGCGCGTTGCGGCGCCGCGCCGCTGAAATCGGCAGTGCGCTATAGCGGTGCGGCGCCGCAACGCACGACGCGAATTCCAGCGTTATGACGTCATACTTGTTGACAAGGATGCAGTTTGTTTCTAACACTCTTGCAAACAACACGTGTCAACCGAGAAGCAGTTTTAAAATTAAAATGTCTGACGTTGACGTCGATCTGTTTATATCTTCGGTTCAGGAACACCGTTGTTTGTGGGATACTAGTGACAAAACCTATAAAGACATATTTATAAAACAAGAAGCATGGAAAAGCATTTGTGAGATCTTTTATGTTGATTACAAGGAAAAAAACTCAACCGAAAAATCAAAACTGGGTAAGTAGTAACATAGTATTGTCTTAGGTTTACGCGATCACTATTCACAATAAAACTACAATTTTTACTGTAGTAAAAACGTAAAAATCTGATCCGCGGTTTAAATTGTAAAAATTGTAGTTTAATGTAAGTAGCATGTATCTTTTTTTTTTTAATCATATGAAATACACCATTTATTTTAATGCCCTATGCAAAAGATTTTCTCTAAGTTAAAATTATATTTTTTCTCGCGCTCTTATTCAAAAAGGTAAACAAATACTATAAATAAAACCAAATTGCCATTTAAATTGTTTATTCGCAGTTCACAACATGTTAAATAGTTTGAATCAAATGTATTAAGGTATTATTTGTATTTTGAACTGAGTAGGTATACGAACATTCATATTTTGTTTAATTGCCAACTTAGGGCGCCAACATCACTGGAAAAGTAATTACAAAAATCATTCCGTATTAGATGTGGGCTTAAATTATTTTCATTTGCTGTGGGCAAATGCAACATTTGCAGATCAGAATCATCAAAGATAATGTCATCGGTCGCTTGTACTCCATCTCGATTCAAAACAAAGTTGTGCATTACACAACATGCCTTGATAATGTCTGTCGCAAATTCGTATTGCACATTCATAGATCGATGAAATATGCGCCATTTATTGGCTAGGATGCCAAAAGCGCACTCGACATATCTTCGGGCACGACTCAGTCGATAATTGTAAACTCTTTGTTGTACCGACAAATGTTTCCCTGAGTAAGGGCGCATGACGTTATTCGAAATTGAGAATGCTTCATCTCCTACAAAAACAAATGGAGTTTCATTTTGAGAACCTGGTAAAGGCTTTGGTACAGGAATAGGTAATTTGCGTGTCATAATCAAATCATAAAGTTTAGAGTTCTGGAAAACGGTGGAGTCACTTTCCTTGCCATACGCTCCTATATCGACAAAAATGAATCTATATCTAGAATCTACAAGAGCTAATAAAACTATTGAATTATAGCCCTTATAATTGTAAAACAGTGATCCACTGTGCGCAGGACATGTAATACGGACATGTTTACCATCAAGAGCTCCTATGCAGTTAGGAAAATTTGCTTTCTTGTCAAACTCAATAGCGACATCTTCTTCTAGAACCTGTTTTGTTATAGGAGGTATATTTTGACTTGATAGATGTTTCCATATGGCGCGACAAACTGTCCTTACAATTTTTGCTATTGTACTTGCTCCTCGGAAGTAATTCGTATGCATGGTTTTAAAGTCACTGCCGGTTGCTAGAAATCTAAAATGAAATAATAATTAGTAGGCAAATAATAAAATAATACAAATGTAGGTATAATCAAACTCAAACTGCGCAGGTAATAGTGTTGCTAAAGGAATAGATTTTCAAAGATAGACAGGTAGTTTTTCAAAGAAGTACTCAAGAAATATTTTACATTATGGTTGTTCTAGGCAAAGTCAATCAGTTTTTAACTTGCCTAAGTCAAGAAAAAGCAGAAAATTGTTCTTTTTCGGCGGCCAGCCATTTATATGAAATTGGATGGACCGAAAGTACTTATGAAAGTTATATCAAATTTTATATGTAATTTTATATGTAGTATAAATGGAATCTAGGGAATTTTAGTCTTTATTACTATTTTTCACTTGTGAAGTTATTTGTTGCAGGTAATGATTTAGTCAAGAAGTGGAAGGCCATAAAAGATAATTTTGCTAAATATCAAAAAAAACTAAAAGATGCCAATCGATCAGGAGCTGGAGCTGCAAAAATTAAAGAATATCACTTGAATAAACAATTACAGTTTTTGAAAAAGGTTTCACAAAATGCAACTGATTCCAGTTTATGTGTAGCGGAAGGAGATATTGAGAATGAAATAACGGCATTGCCTCGTTATAAAAGTCAACCACGAAAACGAAAGGCAGATGATAAGGATGATATTGAAGAAGATTTATTGGCAATATTAAAAACACCGGAGAATAGACATTTGCATTTTTTCAAGGGGATTTTACCATCTCTACAAACGTTAAATGAGAATCAAACATTGATATTTCAAAGTCGGGTGCTTCAAATATTAACGGACATTCTTCAACCTTCAATTCATCAAAATACACATCACGGCTATAATCAAGAATATCAGCATCAGGGTTATAATCAAGGATATTCAACTATGAGATACGATAATACGGTTCAGAGTGGCTACCAGACTTCTACTCCTGGAAGTTCGATTACTGAACAGAGGACTACCTCATCATCAAACCAACAACGTCCAATAAATTCACCATTTTTACTGGACGAAACGTCAGCTACTTCCTATGTTTCACAAGATGAGGAGTTTGATTTTTCTTAAATTGATCATTACATTTTTTAAGGCCTATTAAAGTATTCTTAAAGTAAGAAAATTGTATAATGCAAAAAGCTTAATTTGATTCTGTCTTGTTTCATTTGAACCTGGCTTTGTACCACTAGGTACCCCCAAACCATGAACACTAGTGATGCAAAATTTTTATCGACACCCCGCTAGTACCACAGGTGTATAAAGCCAGGGGTACAAATAAAACTAAACATTTGATTCCGAGTGCCATAAACATCAATAAAAAAAAAATAAGAAACCTATTTGTTTTACCTTAAAGTTAAGCCCAGCATTTCCAAAGCAGTAACTGGTTTCCTTCCTTTATTTTTTTTCTTCTGTATATATTTTGATAACTCGCTTAATAGCTCTTCAAATGATGATATACTCATTCTAAAGTAGGCAACAAATTTTTTTTCGTCTATCTTTAATGCTTCGTATTTTTTAGAAAAGAACTCGCCATTTGGATTCATACCCTTACTTAATGGATGTATCCAGTATCTTCTTTGCCGTATTTTTAAGATAGAATAATGTCTTCTTAATAACAAATAAGCAATAAGTTTATTACGATCCATCGCAGAGAGACGTCTATTCACACTCAAAAATCACGAGAAAATGGTTACCCTACCATAATGCCCTGTTTCGCGACGCCGAAACACATAACGCAACTGCCGATTTTGGCGTTGCGGCGCCGCAAAAATAAGCAGTTTGCGTTATGTGTTTCGGCCCTTAAAGTTGGCATTGATCGAAATTATCGTTAGTAATATTATTTATTGTTGAAAAATTTGTAAGGCTTTCGTTTCGTCGTAGATTTTGGAAATAATCAAAATTATTTCAAACTGCTAAGAATATAAATATAATGGCTTAAATGCTCGGAGCATTCGTTATATCATCGTCATCACTATCATTCGGATAAGATGATTCAATTAAAAAGTGTATAATTTATTTAGAAATCATTTTTAAAAATCCAACACTGTACTTAGCGCACTCTGCTGATGTATTTGAAAACTAATTCACGTTCCAATTAAGCTTCAGCATAATTCGGCATTGTGCGCGACTGAGTCGCATTATGCTCTGTAATTGGAAAACTACCATCTAAAATTTGTATGGTTTATAACTTGATGAATCACACTTACTATTATAAAGTACTGCATCTATATTGTCCTCGTAATTCTTAATTATTTTAAGAGGTTTTTTAAATTTAATTATTTCTTTAGGTAGGCTATATAAAAGAAATGTATAATGAAAGAGCTTTCAGTTACTACACCGTATTTTTACTGGAACAACTCTTGTTGTAGACATTAATAATAAACATTGTAGTCTTGAACTAGACGCTGTTTTAGTCATCAGCGTTTCACTCAATACCTTCGTAATTTAAAGTTCGCTTGCACTCACTATTTCACATTCTTTATTTCATGTAATCTTGTTGGTTTCAAGTTTAGTATCAGTTCCTTTTTTATTAATATATATTAATGTACTCATGTTTTCTGTGTCATTTATTTTGTTTCTAAATATAATTTTTGGCTTTGTGTATTGTCTACGTAATTTTTAATATAATATATTTTATATTCCAATTCAAATTCTATTACCCAACACGATGTACAGTTAACAGTATACACATATGAACGTCTAAAACAAAAATTTATATGAAATGCTTGTAAATTTACATTCACTACCAGATCTCAAATCAAGGGCGTAAACCGGAAGAGAAGAACTGCCAATAAACTTCCCACCACTCTTTTTAATCGCCAATTTTTTGTTTTACACAACGTTTCTAAGGATCTGCATTACAGTATGTTCCACATGACATCTTAAGCAATTAATAATAATAAAATAAATTAAAAACAAATATTTGTCCTCTATCAGCAGGAGGTATGGTGAAATAGGAGCACGCACTTACACTATCGTGAGAACAACACTTGCGTGTTACGTATTCGAAATAACAAATATCACCGCATACACAAATTCAAGTACAAGTCACCACAAGTAGCACCCGTTCACGAGTATGACGTATAGACAGCCTTCGGCCCCTTCGCCGTAATTTAGGGAGAAAACCCGTAAAAAGTAAAATATAAATAATGGTGTATCTATTTACTTAATACCTTCTTTTATACAGTCAAACCTGGGTAAGTGAGAAAACTCTATAAGTGAGAGTAATAGCCAGGACCCGTCATTTTAAGCTCCCTAAACCTCTATTAGCGAGAAACAGAAACCTCTGTAAGAGAGAGTCGTTTTTCCCTCATGGACCTCCGTAAGTGAGACTGCTACTTATCTATACCTCTATAAGCGACAGTCGAGCTTCATTTATTTATGTATATTATTTAGGAGGAACAAATGACAAATTTAACATCTGCTATTTTATGACTCATTCTTAACTTTCGTAGAACTTCTTACCATTATTAAGAAAATTCCAATGAAGCTAGCTTTAAATGCGTTGGAGACGGTCCATCAGTACTTTGAATACGCGGCGGTTGTTGATCAAGCAATATTCGACAAAATTAATGAGTTAGAGAAAAACATTCAAAATACAAAAACAGAAACCTAAACGAAATTGACGGATTTTTTTAAGTGTAATTAAGTTCTAAATAAACTAAAATTACATAGTGCATGAATATATGTCTTGTTATTGCTGCGTACCTCTATAAGAGAGAAACGCATTAGCGAGAAACTCGGGTTAGTGAGAAACCTCTATAAGCGAGAATGAGATTGTACTCCCTTAAACTCTCGCTTATCCAGGTTTGACTGTATATTATTTTTGTAGAAGGCATTCGTTTTATTTTAAAACAACAATACAAGTAAATTAATAATTATATCATGTAGTAAGAAACGAATTTTTTTTATGTTAACCAGAAAAGGTTAGGGTTCTATGTCTAGGGACAAACATTTCACTTGGCAACAATTTTAAGCTAAAAACTTGCTTCTGTAGTTAATGATATTTCTCTTGCGGTTTTGAGTATTATACTAACCAAACTTGAAAGACATTAGAAGTGAATGTTGGCATTAAATATGATATTAATAAAAGTTGCTTCTTACAATATATATTATTATATGTATTTATATATAAACAACAAGGCAATTAAACCAGTGATATCTTATTTAAAAATCCGCTTTATTTCAATAATATATTTCTACTTACGTTTATAACAGTAAAACTCCTAATAGTGAACCCGACCTCAATAATGAACTTTATAAAAATTACTCCATATTAGAGCGAAGTGGGATGCCCTGTGCAACTTAAACATATAACGATTCATTTTTAAAACATATAAAAAAAATCTGCACATAAAACTGATATTTTTAATTAACTTAACATGCATAAAGCATTAATGGAATGATTATCCGTGCCACAGAGCACCAAGATAATAATTTCTAAAAAATTACATAAAAACCGTATTAAAATTAAGCTAAGGCACATTTCAACAATACATTCTTAAGTTAAACAATTGATCCATATTTTACATATTTTAATAGTAGTTAATAGTATAAACCCTACAACATAACTCATGATTTTTATTATTGATAAAATATAAAATAAATCCGCACCCTTCATAATATATTGCATTATTTTATTTGACAAAATTCTTTAAAATGTTAAAACGATTGCTTTTAAAAAAATAAATATAACTACATTAATATATTTATGTTTCTTTTAATGTATATTGTCTCAAATGGCAAATATTAGCAATTTGAATTTCACGCATTGTCGCTGACTTGCTGCAGTATGTGCATAATAACCTGATCGATAGTGTGTGTGCCGAGCATTTTAGCAATATTCTTGTCTTCGACCACGTAGATAAACAAATGCTTCGTGTTTTCCCGCAGGCACTGAACTCGAGACCACTTCTCGCGATCGGCCGGGCGTGCCCCACAGTTTTCTATCACCTTCTCTAATATCTATAACAGTGTAATGAATTCTTACGTTTATTGCCTTAAGAATAGAAATAGAAGAAATAAACAAATAACTTACATCTTCAATAGGCTGATCTGGCCAACCGAATGCCTCCAGCAACTCTTGATCAATGAGTTTGGATAACAGCTCTTTGAGGTTTCCGATTAATTCCTCTTCACTCAGCAGTGTATTTGGTTCATTCTGTAAGATTTGTGATAAATGGGATCTAAACAGTATTATAAAAAATGACACATTTTAGCTAAAAATAAATTTTTATTTATTTATTTATTTATTAAATAAATAAATAAATAAATAAATAAATAAAAATAAATTTATACAAATATTAACATTTATATAAATAATTGGCCCACTATTGTGGGAGACATTTCTTCTCACCTTCGGTATTTCAATCTCAATTTGGTCGTTTATATCCTGCAGCCCTCCGTAGAGTACGCCAGTGCCGTAGTCCTCGATGATGCGGTCAGATTCCGCATCTAACATGTTCAAGATCGCATCTAGCTCGGACTTCGACACACGGGGCGTGGTCACACGAGGCGCGGTGACGCAAGAACCCTTCAATATATTAATGTTCTTGTTAAAATATAAGTTGTCTATAAATTATCCTGTATACTCTATGGTAAATTTCGCGCCTTTCTATGATTGTTATGGGGCTTCTGAACGGGCCATTTTTGCTGCAATTGATGGCTGCACTATTGGCAAGTAATTGCCCGGCCATCACAAAAATGTTTTAATGCAGCTGATGGCCGAGCAATCTATGGCCGGGCCATGTGTTGCAATATGACAGCAATTGTATGGCCCATGATGCAGACTCCTAAACGGGCTACACATACCGGCAACAATGGCTGATGAAATCACACTTGTCGCAACAGCATATTATATTGTTTTAAAAAACAAACAGAAAAAGAAGTGATTGTGGATTCGACCTTACTTAAACAGGGGTAAAACTGTAGAAAATTTCAGTCTAGAAATAAGCCTTAATAATAAATTATTCAAGAATTATTATTATTATTTTTACGTAGTTGTCAAAATGCAGCTGATCGCAAAACACAGAATAGAGCAACATATTGCGTAGAAAAGGATGCACTGTGCCATAACAAAGAGAGTGACTGAAACCACAATAAAACTGACTGTGAAATATTGCAGTTGAATTCGATAGCCTAGCGATCGTCCGGCAACCCATTGGGGCAATACCGGCCATAAGTGGCTTTACAAAACATGTTTGGCTATATGGCCGGGACATTACAGCAATATTGCATAGTGTGGCTGCAATTGTTTGCAATGTTGCCGGGCAACTGTATTGCAGCCATCATTGCAGCAAAACATGGTCCGTTTAGAAGCCCCATCAGAAACATCGCTCTCTCTGCTCTGTGACAGTTCACTCCAAAACTTTTATAATGTACCCAAAAGCAAAACCAACTATTATAACACTTATACTGATGATACAAATTTATTGTCCAATGATAAATGGGCAGATTTTGAACTGATTATCTGGAAAGTTAATTTACTGAGGGGTTAATAATAATAACAACATATATTGCATAAGGAAAAGTAAAGAAACCCCAAAAATCATGAGTGTGTCTGGCAAAGAATGCTGATCACAAACTTGTCTGTAACGATAAATAATCAAGAAAGGCAAGCAAAGCGAGGGGGTAAGGCAATGGGGAATGCATATTTGATTTAGATGTTAGAAAAAGCGATAAATACTTACGAGCACACTCCGTACGTGCATCAAGCGCTGCATGAACACGTCCGCATGGTGTTTCCTCACGTGTCGAAGCAAATGCTCGCCCCTGACGTACGCCCTCGCGTTCACGCAGTACATGCAGCGACGTGGACGGTCCAAAGCGTGCGTGGGCACGTGACGACGCATGTTGATTTCCTTCTCAAAGGGCTTGCCGCACACCTCGCACTTGAACGCTAAAAACATTTGCTTGGAGTCTCGAAACACAGTATGTGCATCTTTTCTAATGATATCTTAATGTTGACCCAGCGGCGGATTTACAAATTAGTATAGTCAGATAGGTGTGAAATGTTTGCCATCCGTGCATCTACATTTGCCATGTCCTAGATTATATTTAGGATCCAATAATATCGATGCACGTAATTGCACGTTAAAATAAATATTGGTATTTTTGAACACTATACTCCCACCAGTACCAGTTGGACTGGCATGTAAAGGTTGGTGGGGGGACATAGTGGTTGGGGTTTGGGCAAATTGTTGCTCAGATCTGTAAAACATCACAAAAACGTCATGCTGAAATACTGTTGATTTCTGTAAGCCAATCAGCTGGTGGTAAATCCGCCACTGTGTTAGACTAATGAAAGCTGACTTCGGTTGTCCATTAAGCTAAATTCTATGTTGTTGCTGTTGGGTAAAAAACTAAGCCTCTGTGACCAAATATTTCATAAATTATTCACTAATGACTTATAATAACCAATTAAGACATAAAAAAATAATATTACATAAGTACCTTGCAGGTGTTCTTTTATATGAATGGATTGTTGTTCTTCACTTTCAAAATCTTTTTCACTGCAGTCTTCAAATGGGCATGATAGATCATTTGGATCATGCTGTGCCTCATGGATTTGAGCCCTTTAAAAATCAAATTTCAGTTTAGATGCATCTTAGGGCATGCTTATGAATGTCAGAAAGGACGCCATCCGTTTGCAAAACTACCAGGAGGCCTTGTTATTATAAGGCCTAAATATAATTAATGTATGAATTTTGCAAGATTGGAATCTCTCAGCTTAACAGCTTTATATATTTTCATAAATCAATAGTAATCTAATTTTTTTGTATTTATATACATATAATTTTACCGACACACAAAGTGTCCAATATAAAATTGGATTTGTAAAATTTGCAAAGGAAAGAACTTACTCATCCCTGGTCTTGAAGCGTTTTGGGCAAATATTACAAACAAATTCCATATGTTGATTAAGGTGCCTCAAAAGCTGGGCTTTCTGTATAAAGGAGTTGGAACAGATACTGCACTTGTATGGCTTATCCTCGACATGTGTCAATGTATGACGCCGCATCACCTCAATTGTGAATGTGCTGTAGCCACACTGCAAATGCCAGTTTATAAGAAAGTATAATAATTAAAAAGATTTTGTATGCTTAAACAAAATAGCTAATCATGAAGTATATATACAAATAAATATTTAATAATAGACTAGCAGACTCAGCCAAGCGTTGCTGTGGCTAAGGTTTTTGTTATATTACATAGTAGTAAGATATTCAAGGGAAACTGTAGGAGAACTGATGTGAAAGGTAGATAGCTTATGTGAAATGTTGGTACTTTTAACACAGCGCCATCTGTTAGAATTGTATAAAATAATAAACAAATAATTTGCAATAAAATAACAACTATAATTAAAGATCTAGGCTATCCTAGGCTATTGCCAATTTAATTTAAAATCGGTTAAGTAGTTTAGGAGTCCATCGCGGACAAAAATTGTGACAGGAGATTTATATATAATAAGATTGGTTAAACTTTAACCTGAAAGATTGGCTAAAAGTGGTAATCTCCTACTAGGCCTTATTTTTAAAAAAACTTACCATTAATCAATGTCCACAGCAGCAATTAAAACGTAAAGGCTAATCAATATCAAGTAGAGTAAAATAGTAAAGTTTATGTAAGGATGTATCAAAAATGTTTTTAGCCATGGAAAAATTACTTAAGAAAGACCACTCACCACCTCGCAAGCATATTTCTTATCACCGTGAATCTCAAGATGCTTTGTCAACGATCCTCTAGACTTTGTTAACTTCCCACAGTGATCACATTCATATTGTAAAGGCTTAGCTAAAAAATTATGGTATATTTATAGTAAAAGTTTATATTATAGATATACACTTTACTACCAATGAACTATTTAAATGTTTAAAATAATATATATTTCAATAAATTTTACTTACGTAAATGTATTCTTTGTGAGTGTAGAATAAGTTTTGAGAAGTTCTTTGTTGAAAAATCACACATTTTACACTGAAATCTTTTGTTCATGATATGTTGAAGCCGAAGATGTACCAAAAGATTATCTTTTCTTGAAAATTTTGCAGAACATATCTAGAAATTGGAAGTTTAAATATATATAAATATCATCGATAACATAATTACATATATATCAGAAGATTTATTTAGGTCAAGGAAAGTACCAAGAAGGTGCCAGCTGCACTCAATGTCTTTAATACATCTCTCTCATCATAATATATCAACATACTCTTAAAAGGTATACATAAATATTTATTACAATACACAGTAATAAACACCCTATAAGTTTATACGTTTAACTTACACCACAAGAAAATTCCCGAAGCTTTCGGCCATCACAACCTTTTTGCAACATGTGACGAGTTACATGTGCTCTTCGTACAAAAGTCTGAGTACAGAACTGACATGAATATGTCCCTGAGTTATGTTTCTTATCTAAATGATCTTGTAAAATTTCTTTATTTGGGCAAATAACAGAGCAGTGTTCACAACAAACCCCATCAGGACCTTCATAATGCTCATTTTCAACATGTTTTTTATAGCTCTTCTTAAAAACAAATACTTTAGTGCATTTAGGACAGTGTAATTTAGGCTGAAACAAATATAACAAATTAAACTCAGCTCCTTTTTAGTTTAACTTTGATTGAACTAGAATTAATTTTAGTTACAAATCATATCAATAATAATACATTTGTATTACTAGTTGCAGGGTTAAAATAACATTGTCTTTAACTTTCCAATTAAACATATTGACTTTCAAGTAACATAATATCCAGAAGTTAGTATAAGTAGTCATTTTTTTCCAATGCAATATACATATAAATAAGGTAAAGTTTTTCTTTATTAATGGCGACTTCTGTGTCAATCACAATTCCGCCAATGTCGCGTTCTAAGTGTTATCACGGTGAAGATAAGACACAGAAGAAGTGTATTAATTTGTTCATTTAACTGATTCTTCACGTAATTTTTCCTACCTTCTCTTCATGTAATGTATCATTCCCACAGCTATTCACATGCGCAATCAAATATTGCCTCTTCTTAAAAGATTTCTTACAATAGGAGCAAATATATTCCATAACTTCTTTGCTCAGATTTTCTGACACTTCGATGTCTTTCGCAAAAACTAAATTTTGCCTTGGGTTTAATGGCTGAGATAATTTATGACGTGGCCGTCCTCTTTTACGTTTAGGAGGCATTTTTTTAGAAAAATATAAAAACACTCCTAAAATAACTTATAATTCTATTTGAACAAACATACACTTTAGTGTTTGATATTACTTTCATTCAGGCGCTATTTGCTTAATTATGGCCATGCTATACTATCCTTGCTTTAAAATTTTAAATGGAGTAACTGCACAGAGTATAAATTATAATGAAGTTAACAGACTAGGGAGGTATGACAGACGACTGTGACTAAAGACGACGATATCAGCTAATAGCTATTTGGCTCTAAACGTCATTGCGTCACACTTAAGAGAGAATGAGACGGCTAATTTTTTACTTATGTGTTTTTTGCAAGGTCAAGAATACCTTATTGGAAAACTCTTTGGCTGTCATTATTATATGGATTTATATATTATGTATTCATCTAAACAAAGACTAAGTTATTTTAAGTAAAACTTTTAAGTTGATGTATGAGGTGAAGAGTATTTGTTGTATGTTTCCGTTACCATGGTGATCCAGACTGTAAACAAACAATACTTCAGTAAACGTATTTTTAACTAGTGTAAATAAATACTTATGTAACATTTTTGCTTTTATTAAAATACTTACAAAATAATAATAAGTGCTTAGTGATAGCTAGAATAATATGAATCATGGAAAAAGAATTAGATTTAAGCGTTATAAAAGCTACTCAATTGTCTCTTGGGAAATACGTAAAACGTCCTCCACTATCTGATAAACTTTTAAAAAAACCACCCTTTCGTTTCTTACACGATATTGTAACTTCAGTAAGTAATACATACAAAATATTCCTATGGTAATAATTATTTCATTTCTTTTTTCACAGGTGTTGGATTTTCACGGAAGCTTCTAGAATTTTAAATTTAATGTGTACATAATACGTATAAGCTCATAAGTTTTCACAAGAATAGCATTTAAATAATTGTATGCGACATTATTCACAGGTATTAAAATCAACAGGATTTTTTGAAGGTTTATTTGAAGACCATGAACTTAAATCTGACAACGTCAAAGACAGAGAAGCAAAAATAACATTTTTGAATAAAGTTATTTATGTAATCAGTAAGTATTTTTCATATAAGTAAGTAAGCATGAAGTCAATACATCAAACTAAACAATAATTATGCTTTTAAGGTAAAACTGTTGGTAAAGAATTGAACGTTAAGCCTTCAAAGATAGTTGCTGGACAAGAACCCGAAAAAACAAATGAGCTATTACAATGCTTGGCAGAAGCTTTAGATAAAAAACTAACATCAAAAGATGCTGTTAAAAGTTCTCGAGAAGCCACTGACGACAAAAAAAATGTTTCTAAAGAGAAAGAAATATCTAAGTCAAAAGCAAATACAAAAATCGATAAAAATAGTACCACATCTAATAAACGGAATAAATTAAAAGATAATAATATAAAACAAAAAACAGACTCGTCTAAAAATATTTCGCAGCAAATATTAACCGACGCTAAAACCGTTAAGGGAAAAAAACCTAAAGTTTTGAATGACAATATCAAAGAGAATTTCAATGAAATAATTCCACGCAATGATGATAATTATAACTCTGAAACAATGCCTTTAGCGGCAACTCCAAAAAATGATAATATAGATACGATCAGTGATAAAAATAGCAGCAATGATGGGCAAGAAAACGTTTATAGTGAATGCATAGAATTTCCTGAAACAGATACTTCAATCTATCCTAAGAGTAAAAAAGAAATTCAATCAGGAGAGTATGGCGTTAATAGTAATAACTATGAGCCTGTTAATCCTGAAAAAAATGAATATGAGAAAATATCAGATCAGAGTTTTAATGAAAATTCAAGAACGGCAGATTGTTCTGATACGAAAACCCAAGGGGAACCAGAAAAATATAAAAACATGGAAATATCTAATGCCAGTATAGAAAATTATATCACCAGTAATAGACCTTCTAGTGTCAGACCTTCATCGTCCCGTCCAGGTGCACCTAAAGTGCGAGATAAACAAGACTACAGGAATCTACCTGACACTGAAAACATTGCGATTGGTAAAGTTAATATTATTTCAGAAAATGTCCTGTTGGAAGAGGTAGATATAAAAGTTTCACGTTTACTCTGCTGATATTAATTTTTGCTTTATTAATTAATTATTTAAGCTGTGACTTAATTGTAGGACGAAGAATCTACATTGGTTATAGAAAATTATACAGATGATATTAAAACTCATAACACGCATGACTATGTCTTAGACCAACACGGTCATTTGGTTCAACAGATTTTAGATTCACAAAAAGAATTTACTCAAGTAAATAAAACTGAAATTGTAAGTTTTGGTCATGTGACATTATTTTTGCATTGTTTTAATTATAATTCCTTAAAAAATTATAAATAATTCTTGCATTTTTACTGTACAGGACTGGACAAGTGGGTCACAGAAAAGTAGAGATGATTTTAGTAGAGAGATAGAAGAAATACGTTTTAATGTTCAAGCTCTGTCTCGTGTCGCTAATCCATTGGGAAAAATTCTTGATCATATTCAAGAAGACGTTGAAGTCATGCGCCAAGAATTGTCTCAGTGGTTGCAGATTTATAACGAAACGACAAAAAAATTGTTGAAGCAGAAAGCGTTAGTATTTTTATACATTGATATTTTGTTTATGGATTATTATTGATTGGATTTGGCTCTTACTGGTTTCTGTTATTTCAATTTAGGTATAACGTTTATATAGATTTGGTAATATAATTTAACTATATTTTTCAGTTTTAATGAGGAGATAATTGCGCCTCTGCGCATAAAGACAACACAGTTGGACATGGACATTTCAGAAAAATATAAAAAGATTGACAATATAAAAATAATTGTTTTTAAAAATAATACAAAAATTGACAAATTACTAGCAAATGAGCATATTAAATAAAATAGTAAAATTATGAAATAAATATACTAGCATTATTATAGCAATTGAAATTGTTCATATACACTTTATAATTGAGGTACACTTTAGACAAACATGATACCAAATCGTTAATTAGTTTGGTTTTAAATAATTTACTGTTTTAATAATAATTATAATCTAATGTAAGTAATTTTTTTATGATTGTAAATTTTTATATTGTAAAGATGGCTCGTTTTTTAAGAGTTTGTTTCGTTGTATGTATTGAAAACATATTAAGTATCGTTATTATGTCTAAATAACAAAAAGTTATGTAGGAACTAGTTGTGCTTCAAAAGACACATATTGTCATATCAAGCGTAGTTAAATACGCAACTCTAAGTACAGACTTGCCTGTATTCCAAATGCAGGCAATTAATTACCCTAATATTTCGGCAATACATTGCGCAGAGATACCCTTTTTCGTGTACAGAAAGGATAAACCCGAAAAAAATGGTACTTATATGTTGTCGAAGAAACAAATTCGGCTATTTTATTCCGAAACTACACTTTTCTCTGATAGAAGTGCAAAACAAAAAAAAATGTCGTGCTCACTATATTCGACTTCTGTAATGCTGTACACGTATCGAAAGTTTCTCATAATGGAGCGTTAGAACTTCTTCCTCTTTGGGACTGTAAGACTTGACTCGTGACTGTATAGTGCGTATATTATATTTTGATTGCACTTTGGCATTAATTTAAATGTTATATAAAATTAAAATCGTGGAATAATTCTCTCATGAAGAATGGGATCTCCCAATAAATTTATTTTATTTTATTTTTATTTATTTATTCACTCACAGACATGGCTAAACTCACAATAAAAATAGACTATAATATATACAATACAATATTAATTAAAATAACATAAAACAGTGTATTCTAACCCCTAATACCCTCCAAGTATAAAGATTATTTTTGGTTCTTCTCAGATGAATCATGAAAATGACTGTAAAGAGGTAGCTCTTGTATTTAACCATTTAACTTTTTGACATCAAATTGTAGTTTTTACAATATGCTGTGCACCGTGTCCATTGAAATTGTGGTCTGTGACCTGTAGCGGTGTTGTTGGTGTTTACACTAGTCTGAACTCTGAAGTCTCTTGCTCTTCTTCATCTGTGCTGTTGTTGTTCATTACTGCTTTGCTGTCGAGTGTCCACTGTCCAGTATCATTGATATATTATTATTTAAAGATATTAATGTCCTCACTTTTTTAGATATGCGATATATTTCTTATTGCATTATTATGATTTAACTCTGATTCTACTTCGTAAGTTGATGTGATATAATAAATATTCAATAAGCATTTTATCAGTATAAATAAAAACACCATGGGTAGCTTAGATAAAGGTGTTTTGACGGGATTTATATGCAGATTGTGTTCAGAAATGCATCGTGTAGTGCTTCATATATATGGAGAAGAAGGCATACGATTATGCATTTCCGAAAAAATTAATCGATATCTGTCAATAAACGTTAGTAGAATTTTATCTAATTTATTTATTTATTTTAAAATGTTAATTAGTTTGTGACTTAAATTATTTTAATTTTAGGTATCTCGTTCAGATCCTTTACCTAAAACAATATGCAAGAATTGCTTGGAACGTTTAGAGAACCAACATAGACTTGTTATGCGTATCGAACAAGCAGCAAATATGCTAAAAGGTCAAAGAAGGGCCAGAGTAAGCAGAGGCTGCTATGTGAGTGTCTGTGATGAGTCAAATGACCCGTCCTATTCTCCACCTTCAGAGTAGGTCCTAATATCTCTTATATTATCAGACTTCATATTTTATTCTAGACAGGAATGTAGATGATAAAGAACTTTAAATTATTTAACAAAATGTTTTATGTCATAATGTATTGGATCTGTTATTGAACCCTGTTATCTACTCCTTCTTAAGTTATATGTATGTTACAAAGGTTTATGTATTAGGAAGTTCATACATTTCTTTGAATGTGAAGTAGGCAATAAAATGGTTTTTAAATGTTATAAGATAATAAAACTGAGTGTGCAAAGTGAAAAGCAGAACTGATAATGAATAAAAATCATTGATAATGCCATAAAAACAATTCTGTAAATGGTGAATAACAAGAAAAATGCTGGACAGGTAATATCAGTAAATAAAGCTGGAGGAGGCCAATACCCAAGATGGGTTCAAAACCATATACTTATTACATAAACTTTTTGTACATTGTAGTATATATAATTGTTTAATTCTTTTTCATTTGTAAATATCTGTTTTTTCTTATAAGTTTGGAAATATTCATTAAAATGTTCATTTACATGAATTGAAAAAGACTTGTTACTATTTATTGAAAGCCAGAGTTTAGTATAAGTTAAATTAATAATTATAAGCTATTTTGTGCGATATTAAGTATTAGGCATAAATTAATATTTTACAATAATTAGGATATTCAGATGCACAAATAGAATAAAAACTCAGAATATATAAATTTTTGTTTAATAATTAAAAATTGGATAATTCATCCAATAATGTTTTACATTTATCTCTTAGTATTTTAATTGATTCAGTAAAGATTACATGAGGTGCCATCGCTCCAACAGACTCGACATTGACTGAAAAACAAGATAAAATAAAAAGTTAAAATAACTTTGAAATATTGTGGTAACAAATATGATAAAGATAACACCATTGTGAATACAAATATTTTGTGACTTTTTATTTTCTAACTAAAAATTGTGTAAAAAAGCCAATAGAATACCACACAAAACTATAAAGTTTAATACTTACAAATGAAATGATCCCTAATTCTGCTTAATATTACAGAATTTTTAATAGAGTCATATCTGTATACATTTCTACTACAACTATCATATCGAGCATCCTTTACAAATGCACAACCATTCGTATCAATTCCTATTACTCCAGGTGAAAAACAACTTTGTAGTAGCGTTGCATCACTACCATTTACCTCCTGTGTTAAGGTTATTTCTGGAAGTAATCTGTATGTTGCTGTAGCTAAAACAAGTTCATAAAACATCAACAACAAGTCTATTAAACTGAATTTTAACATTTTCATCATGTAATTGTGATTTCTGTTTTCAAACTATAGTAATTTAATGGATTTACCATTGAATAGATCTCTCTTATTAACTTAGCAGGAATTTAAATCAAAAAGCAAATGGTTCTTTAAAAAATAAAATAGATATATAATAACATTTTCCTACCATTTAACAAATAAAAGTTATTACTGAAAACAATGTGGGAAATAACTAGTACTTAGAATAAAATCATAGGCCACATTTCATATACCTACTCACAAACAATACCGCAATACTTATTTGATTTACAAATTAAAGGGCATTAAGATACACATTCTGACCCTAGAACAGACTAGGCAGCATAGTTTTTAAACAATGGTTTTATGTTTCATATTTATTTTATTCATGAGAATAAATATCTATAAACAATAAAAATATGTTATCTATGTCTTATTAGTCCATTAACAGCAGGTTGATGATTGTAAAAAATAATGAAATTACTAACCAACTGGAGAGAATTTAGCATGATCCCTTCCAATACCCTTAATCGCAACAAGATGAAGATCTAACTCATGTCCTGGTCTCATTTTTGATATCAATATATCCCCATGAACAGGCCCAACATCATTGTCTTTGTGAACAGAACCTTGATTTCCTATAGACAGCCATTTCATTTGTGATGAATATACTAAAACAAAAAATATACTTTATTGATATATAATAATAAGTAATTTGTCCATCAATTGGTATAAAGCTTACCACTATGGTTTTCATATAAATCTTCAGGCCTGAATGAGTCTTTTGTTTGTGTCTTATTGAGAGTGCATTTTACTTTTAATGAAAATTCTAATGTATCAAACTCAGTCCCTTCAGTTGCACCTAAAATGAAAGCAAATTAAATAATATAAATTATTATGTGAATATACATACATCAATAATAAAACAACACTAACCTTCAGGACGATATTCAAATAGTCTTGGGTCAGCTTTAAGAGGTATTAAGCCTAATCTATGGGCTAATATTTCATCTTGAATTATTGATGTATTATTTTTAATCATCACTTTTTCTATAGCCATACTAGGGACTTCGCTTAGCATAATTCGACGGAAAGCATTTGCGAATGCTGGTTGTATACCAATTAAATCAAATTCCATTTCCAAATTATCCATTTTAACAATGACGATTCGAAACCTTTCTTTAAACTTACTAAAGTCCCATTTATCATCAGCTAGTCCGTAATCTTCAGCAGCGTTCTGCAATGCAATTTTAAAAGTGTAGTTTTCTAGAAGTATTTGATTAAATATTATTTGATAAAAAAATATGCTATATGATGGCAACATAATAGAATACACAATTTTAGTTTAATTTATATAAGAGATGAGATAAGAGTAAATGCTTCAATATTGTAACTGAAATTAAAATAACCTTACCTTAACACGAAATTCTTCTAGGAAAACCCGAGGCTTTTCATCTAACTTTGGCATTTTGGGCATCTGTAAAATGTATCTATTTAAAGTAAATTTTAGCAGGAGAGACACAAAAACTTTAATTAATGTCAGAAACTCCAAACAACATTATACATGTTCACATGTATAAACTCAAAAAAATTCTAAACATAAAACATTTAGTTGATTTTTTAATATTCATTCAACATCCAGTCGGCAATCAAGCTTAAGTCTTTCGACTATACCAAAGATGTAAAACTTTATAATATATGGAACTGGAGCCTCGCCTCGAGTCAAACGAATTTGCATCGTCACGAGGTAAAGTATGAGGGCTTTATATATAAATTTCTTTGGGGTGTTGAATTATGCCTGTCGTGTAATTTAATCTCAAGCCCATGATCATTTTAGGCAATATCACCCTTGTTCAATGACTATATTGTTCTGTGGTACGGTCTTGTTGCTCGGCACTCGATACAAATTGTAACTTATATAGAAACATTCACAATATAATATGAATACTAAATTACATAGCTTCACTTTGCATTGGCCATCGTAGGATTTTACTAGTTTGATTATCAAAAATATTTCTCAACGTCACTTAATATGACCGGCATTGCTCGGTATTTCTTTTTATAAATTGTGATTTTTGTAAATTATATTTAAATACGAATAACTTAATCGAATAAAGATATTTTTTAGATTTATTTACCCGGGACAATTAAAAATCAAAATTATATAGAGATATTTTTTAGGATATTCTTCCGAGGAGCTAAGAACTTTTATTGGTTTTAAACTACATATTTATTAAAATTAGTAAGTACAATTATTATCGTATTAAGAAACGGTCGCAACTAGCTTTTTATTTAAGTATGGGTACATTTATTTCTCACATATTGGAAAGATGTGGGAATTATTAGGAACGTGGAAAGGAGTAAGCAGTTAATTCACTAATTAGTAAAATTTAATTTTTATACATTAAATAATAAAAAAAAACAGACAACGGTTCGAATACGATACAGAGACAATTAAATTAAATTCTGTTGCTCAATACCAAAATATCCATATCCGAAACATAGACAAGTAACCATAAATAATATTGACATTGTCTACTGGTTCAGAGTATACCCATTTATATATACATACATATTATTTTTCTTTTCTTGCAAATTAATTAGGTAGGTTACTCGCTGTTGACCGCCTGCCCGCCCGCAATTGCTTATGCATCATAAATGTGCAACATTATTATGTTGCAGAGAAATTAAAATAAAATTGATATAGCTCATAAGATTTTCATTGAAATCAAAATATGAAGTCGAAAAGGTATCCATATCAGACATTGGCAATATGAAAACGTAAAAAATATTTATTAAGTATGGTTAAAGGTATATCGTGTAATAATACCTAATTATTCAATAATTGCAATTGTTTTATTCAGTAACAATGTCTTGTAACGTCATCTGGAAATCGTTATGTGGAACATCGAACACCGATGTTCCCTGAGATGGCAAAAGTTTGAGAAAGTTTGTTTCAATCTTTCCCCGTTCGGGTAAGATTGATATATAAAAAAAATCAATAAATCTTGCTACTCGTGAAATTATACTTATCGATAAACTACATATTATCTATTTGATGTTGCCTTTATCTAGTTCTATTTACAAATGGAAAGCGACACCTACGATGCACCATACCCTGATGACGTCAGACCCTGGGTCGCGCAAACGATAGCTTTAATGTATGCAATTTCTTGGCATTAGCCTTCTGCTGCTACTGAAGCCTTTAAGTTAGAAGCGAGTCAGTGTTTCGAATGATCGAGGATCTTGACCAGTGGCGTAGATACCCGGTGCGGAAGTTGATTGTAAAGTAAAAAGCATTAAATTTTATATGATAAAGGACATGGATTATTTATTGAAAGATCGTGAGTATGAGACGGGAAATCCCCCACGACAGCGTCAAGCTTTTTTTCCGGAATCCCAGAATTCTACAAAAAGCTGAGCTATAGCTAGTGGAGGAATCCCTGAAAAATATTTTTTTATGCTAGCGATTTTTTTTTGTTTGTGCATTGTTTTTAAAGTTAAGGAACCGAGTGCTTGTCACCCCAAAAAAGGAGACACCCGGTGCGGAATGCCACCGCCGCCCCCCCCTTTGTTACGCCACTGATCCTGACTTTAGGTTACACAATCTGCAGCAATTTCCTCCACACTACATTGTCTGAAAGATAATGCTCGTAACACACTAAAGCTTTACTCTTTTGCTGTCTATTTTCATAATAAGATTTTTATTACATAATACAAAACAATTTAACATATCACAGTGATAATTTCCCTTAACTACTAGTTTGAATTACCGCAACTTTTAAGCAAGCACTAAACTGATGCTATACTTACATTATAATACGTTAGCATTAGTTTAACATAACTTTTCAACACTTTAATATACCTTAACCTTCATATATCTTATAATTCGACAGTTGTAGGTACATATGTTCAAAATGAGCCCCTTAACATTTGCCGTACCCATAAATTATAATATCTATAACATTCAATTTTTCGAGTCCAATAGTCGACTACACTCATATTTTTTTAAGTGTCACTTAGAAAGTAAGAACCATTAAGTTAGATTGTGTTAATCCAGTCTTATTTTATATACTTTGTATATCGTATAACTAAGAATAAGCTCATGTTTTAAACGTACCAAACGACCAATTGACCCCCAGCTTCAAACAAAGAGTGTCACTTAATATACATTTGTACATCTCTCCATCAACCACCACCGAACGTGTAAAGTAAAAGTAGCCGCTAACGTCATGGGTAACTCTATTGTCTTCGCGGATCTTTTGTTTAGATGCACCATTATATTAAGGAAACAATTTGGTTTACCTCGTCGTTTTCTTTTATTCATTCATTACTTCCGAAGTCAAACATATTTACCTAGTCCTAAGTTCTATTTAAGAATAATAATATTTGTGCTCTGTTCCAAAAGCATTGGACTTAATTCCTTGTAATAGAAGACTAAATAATATCAAACATGACAGTCAGGCAAGTAATTATATGTCCTACTATAATTTTAATATTAAATGTAATTCACAAAGTGATAAAGTCTATATGATTTATAACGCTTTCCTTTTAAAGCGAAGGTCGCTCCTATTAAAATGGCCTTAAAAGTTTTAATAATAAAACAAAAACTGTACCTGCATGTAATATTAAATTATTAACAACATTTCAGCGGACTATCACACACAGTAAACAGACTTACTTTAAAGTTAGCAGTTATCTAGTTGATAAAAGGGCCTGGGACTAGTGTTGGGCAGGCGACTGCTAATTAATTTGCTATATTTATTTTAAATATTGTAGTATTGTTTGATGATTTGCTTTTTTAAAAGAGTACCTACCGAGAGTTTTTTACGCCGGCTTTTTCTCTCGGCCTACACCCTCTGTCTTCTTTGCCGATGAGTATGGATGCCTACAGGTTCAAATTTAATGACGTGGTACCTGTCTATCTTATGTTCCATAAACGTATTTTTTTGTAAATAATTAAATTACTTTGCGTTAAGAGTACGTCAACACTTGTATTAAAAGCTTTAGGATACAATCAGACAGGAATACTGATCCGCGCCTTGTATAATAATCGTTTATTTAAAGTAGTTCCGTTAATTTTTGTTTAATTAGTAATTGTCTTCGAGCACGTAGTCTAAATACTTAAGTTGGCTCTATAAAGAGGGCGAGTACTTTGTGGCAATAAGTGCAGCGAAAGTGTTTGTCCGCCAAATGATAATCTGTATCAACAGTCCAAGTACTTATGCAACGCTTTCGGCGCCATTCGCCAGTATTCGCCCGTCAGTGAAGTTAATGGTAATGCCTTCTAGTGCTAGTGTTCAAAATGATTATTAAGGCTGTATCAGTTATTTTATTGCTCGGATGTATCGAAACGGGTAAGTTTATGTAACAGGTAGCTGAATTGATTTTACTTAAAACTTGATTTACTGAATTAAGTTTTAATAATTTTAACTTAAATATGTAGACTTTATGGGTCGCTTTTTAAATGTAAATTATTGCGAATGTCTGCAAGTTCTACCATTACCATAGATGCAAGTTATTATTAAGCTTGGTGCTGCAATACTGCCTGTGCATTTCGGAATAAATCCGACAGAACTATATTTGTTAACCACAGTTACAAAATAATTTAATTAATAAACTATTTCATTACTGTTTTACTACAATGAACTTGGTTTTAACATATCGCTAATTGTAATCGTGTATGCATACATCCCTTGTACATACTTCTTAAAATTCCTTGGCGAGCCAAATATTTTCGCTGATAAACTATATTTTATCTAAAAGCTAAGGCTAAAAGTAACACACTTGAAATTTACCAGGAAAATATATTATAATTATTCTTAATAATTCTTAATAAAACCCTGTTTTCTACTATTATATTTTCATGGGTAGAGAGTAGTGTTGGCCTATTGGCTACAGCGTGAAACCTACAGTCGTAGGCTCAATCCCCGACAGTGCATCAATGGATTTTCTGTATATTTGCACATTTACCATTCACTCGAACGGTGAAGAAAAACTTCGTGAGGAAACCGGAAACCTAGACTCGAACAGTGGAAGGCGTGTGTAAGGAACAGGAGGCTGATCACCTACTTGCCTCTTAGATTAACAAATGATCATGAAACAGTGACAGGTTGTAGCGCCACTGGTTTTATTTCATGTGGTAAGACTCAGACATCAGTAGGTATGTCAAAATGCAATACGCTTTTACATACACTAGTAACATTCAAGTCTCGACTCAGAATGTTACGAATTACCATTAGATTTTCAATTTATCGTCGGGTTTTATTACTGTACTATTTGTTAAATTTGTTAATAAATATTTAAACATCTTAATGACAACTCGTCATTAAGATGTTTAAAATCTATAACTATAGATTTTAATAATACCAATATATTAATACCAAAACCAACCCGTACCACAAAATATTACATTAAAAGCACTGCACATTCTTATTACATCATAATTATTTAAGTTGGAACTACAGCAACTTTCCAATTCATTTATATGTTTTCCTGATACCTACCGGTGTCTTTGGAGTCGAGAGCCAATTACGTATACGCAACAACTTATTACCTTGTATGGAATGGCGACATTTTTCGTTCCTGAAATATCTGGGTTATCATGTAACATCAAGCTCTTTCAAGTGCAAGGGTTTACGAAATATAAAAAGTTCATCGGTAAACATTTGGTAATTTCAACGTTACATTTACATCATACATAATTTAAGATTCCGATTTCGTTTAAGACTATGCATAAATAATATTACATCTACATCTTGTTTGCAACGTCCAAACAGATTGGTTCTGTGGTTGCTGGCAATTTCTTCATTATATACGTATTATTCTTCATTATAATCGCGTAGATTTTAGTATTGAATTCACTGGGGGATAATCACATTTAATTTTTCGGGGAAACAGTACCGCTTTACAATTCCATAATTGTGTGTGTACTCAACTAAATGTCCATACATTTATTTATTTAATTGAACGGAAAACGAGTATTCAATGTTGTACGAATTAAAATTGAAGTCTACTCCGTAATCCAATAGAAACGGCTAGTAAAGCGAGCCGCTGGGCGAGGTTTACAATCTGGCAACGATGGAGTAGGGTCAGGTACCTGCGAGTGGCAGGGACAGGATTCACGCGGTGCTGGCGGCAAGCTTTTACTATCGTGCACACGGGCACGGCAAAAGTATCCAAAGTGAGGTCTCTGCATATCCAACTTTTCCTCCATGCACCTGTCAAACACCGCCTGTGTCTTGCGACAATTAGCGAACGAATAGTTTCCGGAGCTTTTATCGATACAATGAGCATATTGATTGAACTCATGTTGACATTTACTTTTGACTTTTTTGAAAAATTGCATCGTGCAAGAGGTCACTTTTTTGCCAAGGTCCAAACAAGCCCTGGGGTCGTTGGATTCATACCGGCACAGCATAAATTCGTTGTTGATGCCTTCACAGTCCTTGCCAAGGTAGGGTCCAGCAGACATAAGCGTGGCTGTTGATAAATCAACTTCTTGCACATTTAAAGCTGTAAATTCGGGAAGATTAACTTCTTTTGTTATAACCATACTTTATATTTGTTCGTAATTACTACAATATGTAACGAAAACAAATATCGTTTGGATATCTTTGACTTTGATAATATATCGATCTTAGACAGCAAAATATAAAAGACCTCCTTGGCTAAAAGTAGTGTACTTGTCTGTGGCGCCAACTATGTACCTATCTATAGGTACTTATAAAAGGTTGATTTATTTAAATATGTATGATTTTAAATGTATAAATATTAGAACTAAATTAATAGTGGTAACTCAGCAACTATCTGTTGTAACAAAAAGCTGCTGAGAACCAGAGCATTTCGTTTTATTTTAGAATTAGATATTATCCGAATTCCTTCTGCAGAAACCAACGTAGGGTTCGGGTACCTCTCATTCGAATACTTCGCTAAAATAACGAATGAAACAGTTTCATCTGAAGCTCGATATATTCAATATTTGGCTGATTGATCAATTTTAAAGAAAGCATTGTTAAGTGCCTATCTCATATCCCCCGTTAATTTACAATTATTTGATTACTTTTTTTAATTTTTTGTTATATGTATAGAAATTATTATCAATTTTTGAAAAGATAGCTTGTGACATATACTTACTGTAGATATAGCATTATGTATGATGTGGAAAACTTCAATAAATAAAAAGTTCAGATAAAACTCCTTCGACCTAAAGCAGTTTTTAACATAAACACCTATTTAATTAATTTATGAGTAAATATATCGACTTGCATATCTTTACTAGATTTTTTTTATATCATTATTGATAACATAATATATTCCTAATTTACGTCGTGAACGGCGAAACGAAATGAAAACCAATTATATGATGTTTGGAATATACTCGTATATACATACTCTGTATTTACATATAAGATTAATTTTTTATTCCACGCAAACGGCTTCGAGTATGAAAACAATTGATTTTCACTTTCAGGTTATTCTCAGTCGCTGCAGTGTCCAAAGGTGCGAATAAGCAGCGGCTGGTTAGACCTATTTCCACTTCCCTGCAAGAAAAACACAGAATGCAGTAGCGTTATGGGAAAACAGCACTTATGTTGTAAAGGATTTTGTTCCAAAGGCGAAAACAGACCGGCAGCAGAGTTGACTCGGTAACTTTAAAACAAGTTAAATACATTAAAGATAATTGCATAGTATCTTAACGATTCCATAACGGTTAGACTAAAACCACTGTTTCTTTTAATGTGTGTATTTCTGAGAAAAAAAATAAAAAAAAAACTTAACTGAAAATATAGTTCTTAAAAAACATTATTTCGAATGTGACTATGTCCAATACTATGCGACTATGTCGCAATAAACTCCGGTAGTCTCAAATTTGATGCTTAGAGAAACAAGTATTGTTTCGGATTGAAAGACAAGGCCTGATCATCAAAAAGAGTTTTAAAAAAAACGTCATTATGATTCTTAGGTTTCGAATTTTGACTTTGAATTAAAAAAAGAAAAGGAATTGTGTTAAAAAATTCAAGTGTATTTCATCTGTAGTTAGATAACATCTAGATTAGAAGTATATTTCGTACGCCTGCGCTTATTACATGCCTTAACCGGTATTTAGCTTGTTTAAAATAATAAAGCAAAAGTGAATGGTCAGGGTATTAAGCATGAACCTGGGTTAAGGCCATTTACTTAGTAGATAATTATTTAATACCTGACTAAATATAGTTTGAAATCTAGTGTGGCGGGTTGTCATAAGATTTAGGCTATATATTATTGAGACCGAGTATTCATTATATTAATAGTTTACAACTTATTTTGCAAAGTACCTAAATACAAATTACCAACAACATTTGTATATTAAATACTAATAACATAAGAGGTCAAGAATTCCAACGTAAGAACACTTAAAAGTAATAATAATTATTTTTTAAAGTTTCAATGCATTTATAAATGACTACATATAACGACTGTTACAACATTGTTAAAACTATTATATTTATGTAATAACGTGTCTTGCTAATTGAAAAATCTTCATTTTAAATTTTATTACGATGTAGATAGTCGCTTGCTTTCGCTTGAATAAAATGTAGTACTCTAAATATTTTAGAAGCATCGAGACAAGCAGTAATGTAGAGCTATTAAGCCCAATCACGAGCACTACCACAAGCACAACAACCACTCCAACTACCACTACCACCACCACAACTACACCAACCACCACAACCACAAGCACCACCACTACCACAACAACTACAACTCCGAGTACAACCAGTTCTACTACAACCACAACGACGCCGAAGCCCACCACAACTTCTACGGAACCACCGAGGCCTTTCTTGCAAATCTTGCCGATACAGACTACACCAAAACCTAGTGCGCCACTTAAAAAAGGTAATTGCATAACTTTACCTGCTATCAAAGAAATTTCAGACTGTTATATTACATACATTGCTGTTCTGTTTTTATTATTTTAGTAAATTATGACGTTCAATAAGCTATAAATGTAATATGTATTACGGACTGAAGATCCTAAGTATGCATTTAGTAATTGGAAAAGAAATTGTTCACAGGCAAAACGCAAAAATTCGTCTGCCCCAAATCAGTGCCCAATGTGTTGTTCCCCATTATCTGCGAGAACAACTCTCAGTGTAGATTAACCGGCGCTGATCAGGTTTGCTGTCAAGGCCAGTGTGTGAAAGGCCTTCCGGCCCCACGGCCTACAATCAAGGAACAATCACACCAACGTAATATTGATATTATCTTAATTTACTGTTTAACATTTATTTCCCGTTGCCGTGTTGTTGTCATGTTATTACATACTTAAAGGAATAAAGTATCTAAATTGAATCTAATAGAAGTTAAATATCTTTATTTAATTGTCATATTTTTACAGCGATCCTCGGTGTAATTCCACGGGAATGTCCGGCGGCACCTCTTGGAGAGTTATTATTTGAGGTGCAATCTTGCAAAACAGACGCTGATTGCTGGCCTCGTGTCTGTTGTCCTGACGGAAGCCGGTCTTATTGCCGTACAGCAAGAGCTCGGCTTGATTTAGTGCCAGTGGCCAACAGAATAGATGCGCGTATGATCTTTAATAACTTTATCCATTTATCTAGATGTGTTTAGTAAAATTGTGCTATGATAGGAACTATGACACATCAGGTTGCAGTTTTATCTAATGTGATTAGAACACTATTCCAGAGTTCGAAACTGTGATAGCAAAAATAATTTTATAGAAATTACGATTTAGTTGTTTATTAGAACAATCTTAGATTTAATTTGAAAAAAATAATTGAAAAGGAAACAGGAAGGAATTGGTATGATTTTTAGGTCTACCAACTATAATTTATAATATAACTAAGTTTAGATTATAATTGGTAACGTAAAAGTTAAAATTAATCCGATTATTGGTCAAGGTTCGTATAGAAAAAATAATAGACAGTAAGGCTAAGTTAACAAATTGTTTTGACGAGCCTCTTAAGTCAGGGTCATTTTTAACGCCTAATAAAAATACTTTTCATTACCAATAAGAAAACACAATATTGGAGTTCAACACCGACGTAAATATTTAGTATATGCTAGTGGCTAGAGAGTTTGGGGAATGGCGGGGTGATTTTACTCATCCAGGTAGGCACTTATTGAGTGACTCTTTATAGTCGTATTTACTTACAGATTACAAGCTGTAATAGAACCTGTGGATCCTAAGAGTGAACAGTTTCAATGAAGCATTATTGAAACTATGGCTTGATTGTGTCTGGTTGATGAAAGGTTTCAATCATATTGCCAAACCTAATTATAAAAAAAATACCCATGAATAAAATAGAATCCTGACTCCCGCCGACTCCACTTAGTGGCTTTCGTATTTAATCAAATAAATTTATTTCAGCTATACGTATGTTAGAGTCGTATCTCCAATGTTCTCCTCCGCCAAAATTCGACTCCTTCCCACAGACTTGCAGCTCTAGTGTGGACTGTTTCCCTAACTTGTGTTGTGCAGAAGGTGGCAAGAAACATTGCCGACCACCACAACGTAGCTTCCTTTCGTTAATAGCAGGTGCAGCCCAGGTAAAACATCAATTCAAGAAAGGATCATCTTTTACACAGTATTCCTAAACCTAATCATATATATAATTTATCAAAATTGATCCAGACTTGGACACACAAAGTAACTATTTGTACAGAAATAACATTAATAAAAATATGAAAACTGATATTAACATGTAATGAACAAAAGATATTGTAATAGTTAATTTCTTTAATTTATTTTCCAGAGATTTGGGTGAATCAACATTAACAGTCACAGTGAACTTAGGATTAAGGTTGTGATGTAAATATTTTTATATAACTTATTATTTTTATACTCCATATATAACTATAGAAATAACTTGAATAAATAAACATTAATAGTACTCTCTAGTTTGCTTTTAAAGTAGTCGTAATAAGTTTGCTTATCCTATAATTCTACATGAATACATTAAATCACAAAAACAATTGTTAGGATAGAACACACCATATAGTAAGTATACTCATCATAAATAAAAGATTGAATGGGTTTTTATAAATTTATTTACCTATTCTCCAAACATTTAGTCCAGCTGAAACATAAAAAAATTATTAAGAATTATGGTACTTACAGAAAAATTTAACCACCAGTTACCTACATTAAGTTATATGTAATAGAAAAAGCTTGCACATTGAAGAAATTTATTGTGATGAAACCAGCATGTCCTTAAAGGCAATGTGTACTAGATACAGAAAACTGGTCACTCGTCTATGAGGGAGATCGAAGTCTATGTTGAACATCTAAATTATTATTAACAAGACATAAGAGTCGAAAAGAAAATAGGTACGTCAAATTTTATTCATTACTAGTCACAACTATCGGAGGTAACTAATAACTGTAGTTAAAATCTAAATGTAAGTAGAAATAACAAAATGACTTACCTTCTTGAATCCGATATCATGAGCATATTCTCTGAAACATTGCCTGCAAATGTTTAATCCATATTTACGGATAAGACCATGTTTGTTGGAGCAGGCGCGGCTGAAATGCACAACACGTGTTAAGTATAACCAATTCAGTATTTTCTAAAGGAAATAATTTTAATCATGATTCATGACGTACATACCATGAGCGAGAACCCTGGCCGTATTTACGGGGATGGGAATACCATATATTTGCGTGACCCATTTTAGTTTTCTGCAATTTCTAGCAAGCTAGATCTGAAAACGCGTATAAAATGGCGAGCTTAGCAGCGGAAAGAAAAATTGTCAAAGTGTATAAATATATTTCAATGGCTTTGACAGGTACAGCAATGTGACATCCGAACGTTAAAACTAGACCACAGAGAATAAACAACTTCAAAGTACTTTAGAAAAGTTAAAATCATCTGACACTAAACACTAAACTAAGTACAGTGTTTCGTGGAGATTTCTCATTTCAACGTAGCAATGTTTGTAAATGTCGTAGACGGACTATGGTACATACTCTATCTACGGTAAATGTGAAGGAGAGGCATTGTTTTACTGTGTACCTGTGGTGGAGCAAGTACATTTTAAGGACCACAGAACACTATCACTTCTAGCGAAGTGACACTGACTGAAGACAGGGTACGTTTATGTGCCTGACAACAAAATTGTTTTTTTTGGGTTTTTAATAGTTACTACTTTTTTAAGAAATTCAAGATCATTGACCGGCGACCGCACAGTGCACACTGCTCCGCATAACTGTTTATCTAAAAATTATTTATAAAATATTCTACAATGGGTTTCATTGTAGGCTCTTTAAAACGAATATTAAAGTTAATCGTTTACTTTGCTTTCGTTGTAACTTTAGTCCTTATAGTGCCTAATTTGCCGCCTTATACAAAGTTTACTAGCATACAGTGAGTGTAACATAACCTTCGAACCAAAAATAATAAAAGTAGAATATTTTAATAGTAATTTGCTTTTAGATCGGTCCCAACAAAAGAAAGGACTGGTGAGCTGACTCCAAACACTGCGTTAAATAATGCCGAAAAGTTATATGAACATAAAATATTGGGTCCTGAGAATTTCCAAGTATGGAAAGGCGAACTTTACACATCCCTAGGTACTGGTGAGATTGTCAAGTGCTCACCAGGTGGACACGTTACTTTTGTTACTAAAATTGGTAAACCATGTAGTAAGTACTTTTTAAATATTGATATATTGATCATTTAAGTATGCAAGTTGTTTTAATTCTATTATCTATTTAATTCTAGCTGGATTATCCCAAGAGCATATTTGTGGTCGTCCCCTTGGTTTTTCGATTGATGAAAAAAATGGAGTAATGTATGTAGCTGATGCATACTATGGCATCTGGAAAGTTGATCTGAAGACTGATAAAAAACAAGTAATGGTGTCAGCAGATAAACCCATTGAAGGCAAGAGACCAAAGCTGTTCAATTCTTTAGTTGTTGATAAAAAAGGTGGAATATACTTTACAGATTCTAGCAGTGATTTCTTTTTAAATGATGGAGTATTCACTAGTTTATCAGATCCCTCAGGAAGGTAATACCCACTTCTGATTATTTATGATGCCTACTTAGTAGTCACGGCTATTAGGTTCAACTCATGTTAAGTTTTCATAATAGTATTTATACAGCAATTGTCACATCTGATCTGCAAATACATACAAAGTACAGTAGCACAGTAGTAGCTAGGGTAGTTCTCTCAATGAAAGTGGTTTGCTTCGATCAAAATGATATAACAATTTTTTTTCTGATTTGCATTAAATATGTAGCCTTAAAAAATAATATGACTATTGATTTAAACAAAAGAGAGTACAGTAATACCCCGGACTTACGCGATAGGTGGGACTGAGCGCTATCCGCGTAAGCTCCTCATTGTGTGAATCCAACACCTCTTGAACATCATCACTTCTAAATTTATTTATCTACCAATTTCGACGACAAAAATTAAATCGCGTAAGTCGAGGTAGCGTAAGTCGGGGTATTACTGTATACTTAACTTAAATAATTGTGTTCAACAGATTATTTTATTACAATTCTGAATCAAAGAAAACTAAAGTATTGGTCGAAAATATTTGGTTTGCAAATGGAGTAGTATTATCACCAGATGAGAGCTTTGTGGTTGTAGCTGAAACATTTAACTACCGTCTTTTAAAGCACTACATAAGTGGACCGAACAAGGGAAAGACTGAAGTTTTTGTAGATGGACTACCAGGTAGATTAATGATTTGCATTTTCATATATGTTTATACATTATTAATGAGCAACTACAAATTCCAAGACACATTTGATAATGATAAACATGCATATAATATGCACGTTTCTCTTTATCAATTATACTTACTTAGTGACAGTATTATTTTTAATATTTGACATTAAAATGTCATTAGACTTATCATTACCCATTAGTCTGGTATTAATTATTATGACCAAGAAATGCATATAATGTACAACTTATACTTTAAAGGAATATGCTCTTGCTATTTGAAAAACTATTTATTTGTTTTACTATATTAGTTCAAAAATAATTATTTATCTATATTCTACTATGTCCATTGAATAATTTTTTTATCATATAGACTTGCAAAGTCCCAACAAAAATCATAAAAATAACCTGACATGCTGACCACACATCAACAATAAATGTGTCTTCTAATGCTAGGTATCCATCTCGGGTTTTTGTGGCACTGTAGATATCTAACATATGGCGCGCGTGTATCACATAGTTAAGTGTACGTGCTATAGAGTCAATAATGACTGACACTGGTATTACATATGTTTCACCATTTTCATCTACACCAAACCATTCAACAATTTCTTCCTCTTTATGTTCCATTCCATCTTCCCCAATAACACTCACGTCATCCTTTTGTTTTTCATCTCTATCTTCTATCACCACATATATAAAGACAAGTTTTGAATTTATTAAACTATGTGTATTGTCTAAGCAGAAAATATAATCACCTTCGTGTTCCAAATCCATTATTATGGAATTTTGCGACTTCTTATGGTCAGAAATAATTTTATCACCGTTTGGACTGAAGACATCCACTGATATATCTAATTCTCCATGTTGACCATCCAGGACTTGATAAAAAAACTCCATAATTTGTCCAGACTTTCCTTTTTCGAAAATGCATGTTCTAGATCCTGCATCAACTCTCATATTCACATCGGATTCAAATATCTCTTGTGATTTTATTAAGTTAAAATGGCAAGTAATTACTCCAATTAGTAAAAGATACATTTTGTATTATGTAGCTTACAAAATGAATCAAACTATAAATTCTTTAAAAGCCTTATTTTCAATACTTGTATATTAAAAATGTTTACACAAGTGTTTTTAAAGATTAATAATGGTGAACAAATATTATACCAACCTTAAAGATATTACTATTAGCTATGCATTAAACTGAATCCTAACCATAAACTATAATCTTGAAATAATCAGCATATATGCATTTTTTAAGGAACTCCTGATAATCTACGGGCACTACCGGATGGATCTGGCATACAAATTGCAATGTTTGCAGTATCAGATATTGATACACCCATAATAACAAAGAGTCTATCAAGCACTCCACACTTAAGAAAGTTTATATCTCGCATAGCACATCTTATAGAACTGCCTTTTTCATACCTGAATCAAAAATTTCCACATCCTATTTTGGAAGAAATAGTGTACTTTGTAAGTATTTGTTATATTTTATCTACAATTGAAGCAAGACAGCTTTAGAACCACTTGGCCTTTTATCAGGTCCAATATCATAGTCAATATTTTGTCATGTTGTTGTTTATTTTGCCTTATTTATAAAATGGCAAATAATTATTATTGTCTATGCATGTCTACAGATTGGCTCATTTGCAAGCATATCAGGACTTACTGACATGTCAGGCCTGATTATAACTGACTGGAATGGAAATATTGTTGCATCATTTTACAATACTGATAAGAGTGTGGCCCATATCAGTGATGCCATAGTCTATAATGACAAGTTGGTATTGGGATCCCCACACTCTCAAGATTTTATTGGAGCTGTTGATATACCTCTGTTTTTAAAACAAGCATATAAGGGACGGAGACCTGAGGAACAGATGTCTTCTAAACAAGCTAAGCCTTCTGATAAAGAAACTCCAAAAGCAACAGAGAGGGCAACTTCACAGAAATCTCAAACCCAACAACCTACCCAGAGACCTGACTTAAAACGGACACAACCAGAAACCAAATCAACTACACAAAAAGCTGAAACTAAACCAATGACACAAAAATCTGACACCAAACCAACTACACAAAAAACTGAAACCAAACCAACTACGCAAAAAGCTGAAACTAAACCAACTACACAAAAATCTGAAACCAAACCAACTACACAAAAGCCTGAAACTAAACCAACTACACAAAAGCCTGAAACTAAACCAACTACACAAAAGCCTGAAACTAAACCAACTACACAAAAGCCTGAAACTAAACCAACTACACAAAAGCCTGAGACCAAACCAACTACTCAAAAACCTGAAACCAAACCAACTACACAAAGACCTGAAACTAAATCAACAGGCAAGTCTGCAGCTTCACCAGGCAAAGAAAATAAAAGTGAACCTTCAAAAGTAAAAGTATCAGAAATTAAGAAAACAGAAGCCACATCATCTGAAAATGTCAAAGATAAATCGAAATTAAGTAAAGAAAATAAGAACGAAGCCAAGAAAGTTGCCCCTAATCACATTCCAATTGAAGAAGAAATTATGTCTGACACTGTGAAACCAAGTAAAGACAGATTAAAAGTAATAAAGAAAAGTGGACCAGAAGAAATTCCAAATCCTCTTTAAGAAACTTAGTATAAATTAGTTTGTTATATTTTTTATTAATCTCAAAATTTTAAGTATTCTCATTCCAAGTAAGTTAACTTTCCAATGTAATATTTTTGGTGTAAGGTAACTTTATATTTATTTGCTTCAATATGATTAAGATAGCACTGGCAATGTGCAATAACTTGTGATCTTTTTGTCATTTAAAGGGGTGGTTGTCTTCAGCGGTTCTATGGTTAATATTTTGAAATTAGTGTATTATTATAAGGTGAAAGTACCTCAATCTAACAAAGCATGGTTGTTATATCCACTAAAGATAAATATTTATATATTGTTGTAGAGATCATAGTTTACCTGTTTTAAAAAAGAAATCACCATATTTTTTTAATAAATTATATTTTTTACTGAAGTTTGTTTATTCCTTTAAAAACATTTTGACACATATAACAGTTAAGTTTAGGTCCACTATATTTCATGATTTAGGAAGTGTAAATAAATAAATAAATAAAATAAAATGAGATTAGGGATAAGAAGGGAAGATGCTATTAAGAATACTAAAATAGTTTAGAAATCTTCTTTATTAACATGTTACACAATTAAATGGTTAAAACATACTGGAATGTCATGAAATTAGTACAGGTACATTATAAGAAAAATGTGAAAGTAAAATTTTCTGGTCAAACTAAACAATTTTGTTACAATCTGTATTTCAGAATTCTTAACAACTTGTTATAACATTTTTACATTATTAAAGTATATTTTACTAACTAATCTCTACATTTACATTTAATATTAGCATCCCGTTGCTCGTATAGATTCTAACATAAATAATAATGAAAAATCAGTCCCAATTTTTATACGGCATAGAATTTAGTACACGCGAATCAACAGCGACGAAACCGTTTCTGGTTATTTCTAGATAAATACTTGTTCAGCGGCGAGAGCGTCGGCGAAAGGCTTCACAACTCCACGCGTTGCGAAGTAAAAGATGAGACCGAAGGCGATCGATATGGGTAAAGCTGGGAGCGCCTTCTTGAATATCGCCAGCAGCAACAGGGTTAGGCAGAGGCCCTGGAAATATATCAGTTGCATTCTATTATTTAATCTCTAAGGGGTTTCGACGGCGTAGACGTCTCGTCGACTCACTTACGATGAGAATAGCGACGAAGCAGGCGAGAGTCGTATTCCAGTCGCCGTAGGAGCTGGCCTTGCCCACCAGCACGCTGTAAAATATGAAGTCACCCAGACCCAGTTTCACGCCCTCTGCAACAATGATGGTTATATATACTGTAAGAAAAGTAACAACGTTCAAGATGACTCGCGTTTATAGACTTAAAGGAAGGACTCACTCTCTTCTTCCGCCTCGTACTGCGGCTGCGGGGGCCTTTCGACCCTCGTGGTGTAGCTGACGGGCGTGGTGTCAACTCTGAGTTGTCTCGGGGCGTGTCTCGCCCACTGTTCAAAGCCGCCCTCGTCACTCGCGCTACGACGCGGTAGTCCTTCGCGGCGAACGTCAAAGTCTAGATTTTTTTATTATTCTTTTAATAAGTATTTAATAGATTAGTCGAATTAATATAAGTCTATATTATTGGCGTTCATTATGGAGTACGGCTCTATATTTATAACTTATAATCTTTAAAGAATTATATTTTTAGAAAAGTCTAAATCAACATTATTTAATAATTGATAGAAGTGAAGATACATACATACCTGACTAATAACGAAATTAATACTTTTGTTTATTGATAAACGTAATAAAAAAATATATAGTAGTAATAGTTCTATTAGAGAGTAATATTAATTGAAGGTTAACATAGAAGCATGTCGTGAATTCTTTTAGCATAAGCTTTGATTTAAAAGCAAATTTTTAGGTTAACGTTAAGTGCAAAGTTAGAGCAACAGACCGTGCGTGAGTGGGCGCAGCTCACCTTCCCCCGCCCCGCGCTCCCCTCCCGTCCCTGATCCGCTTCCTTCGACTCCAGCTGCCACCAGGCAGTACATTACCGTGGCTGCAAACAACATAATACTATTTTCATTCTTCATACAAATTTACTACAGCAATATCTTTATGATTGATATGATTCATTTAGAAGTATGTAAATATATTAAATACAAGTAGTAAAAACTACTTACATGAATATATAAGGGCAGGAAATATTGGTTCATTCCGTTCCTGCGCCGTCTCTACTAATATTCTAAGTGGTCCTTTTGGTGTTAAGACAGCTACTAGATCTGGAAATAATATGTCTCATAAAATCTCTAAAACAAATGACAATTAATTAATAATGTATGTAGTCAGATACCCCATATAGAAATAACAGCAAGAACGGCCCAAGTAGTCCACTCCGGTAGATATTTGATGAAGACCAAAGCCATTAAAGCTGCTATAAAAATCAAATATGCCTGCTGCAAACGCAGAGGCCCTTTCCAGTGAATTACTATCATTCCCACGACACCAAAGTTCCACATAACAAATGTTAAAGTGATGTAATCCATAGGTATATGGTATGCTCGGAGCGCTTCTCTAAAATAGATGATATAAATAACATTTACGTTAGCTTGATTTGATCAGTTTTTAATTTTCTTTCATTTATTCATAGCCAACTTTTTGCAAACTAATATAAACAAGGGTATTAAGATGATCATGATAAAATGAATGATGAGGTTTTTAAAACAGCATAGTGGAAGAACTAAACATTTTATGGTAACCAAACTGAATTTCTGGCACGACATTTAGCTTAATTGTTAATATGAACATAACTAATCACTAGTCTATTTATGTTTGTTTAGCTTATCTGTTTTAGCTTAGTTTCAGCATGATTAGCACTAGATCTGCTGCCAATATAATTACGATAATATTAATCTTATTTAATGGAGTAAATAAAAATGATGGCTACATAATACTTACTCAATATACAGATAAGAAAAAAGGAAGAGCAACATCAGTGATGATATAATAAGCCATCCGTGTATTACTTTATAACACCGCTTTTTGTACAGCACAATAAGCAGAACTGTCATCATTGCTATAACACTTAGAAGAATCATTGAGTTTGCAAGAGCATTCCATACTTTCGTCGAAGCATACGGACTTTCTTCATGAAAAGGTGTGTATGCTCTACAACAAATTAAAATGAAATCATTTAACCACAATAATTATTATTATTTTTTATTATTATTTATCATACCTAAGAAGTTCTATAAAGAATATTATCATTCAAATAAACTAATACTCACAAATATACATCCTTCACTGAATAAAATTGTATTGATGATATAGTAGCAACAACAACAATCATACACAAAGTAACTGGTACAAAAAGTTTTATAACATGTCGTGCACCATATTTAAGTTCCAACTCTTCAATAGGTAGTTGAGCTGGTGCAGGGACTTGTGAACCTGAGCCACCAGCGGCACTGGACGAACATTCTTCAGGCTGCGCCACTGACTGAAATAAGTTAAGTTATACAGTTTGTATTAAAGGAAATTTAAGGTGAGTTTTGTCAATGATCTGGTATTTGTATCTACATGGAGCCTTACAGGGCAAGTATTTGTCTTAAGCAACATTGACCCAGTTACTCTGCTAGTTCTATTAATGCCTATCAATTTTTTCATTTGTTGTTAGGACAACAAGTGAAAAGATGCATAGGTATCTTGCCAGTAGGCCTAGTTAATTTTGTGGTTTCCATTGTCCATCATTTATCATGAACTCTAGACATAGGACTTGCTCTTTTCCATTCATGGCTTAGAGTGTGAACAAGCCAATCTCTAAAGAAATATTACAAATATTTATATTTTCAGTTATGTTAACTCTTCTCAACTTTAAAATGGTCCTGTTTATTGCATGCTGGCAAGAGATAACATTCTAGTTATTTTCTTGCTAATAACCCCCATTTTGCTTAACTATGTCAAACAAGGTAGAATATTTGAAGCCATAATTATCTTTGAATGTGTCTTTTCAGAAAATGTGGCATTTATACTTGTTATTAACATTTATACAGTTGTTTACTCTGATTGGCTCGCACTGAGTATTGGATAAAATTTTGTTTTTATAATTGTTCATCTGAAGTCCATTTTTTGTCTTGCACTGTCTAGTGTTTGAAGTATTTTTTTTATAGTTATGTAATAATTTCACTAAAGATATCTATGATTTCTGTGAATCCAAACTGAGTGAGATGTTTGTTTCTTATTTCTTTTTTAAATTATTTTTACTTGTCATTAAGTATTTCTACAATTATTTGGTTTTCCAATTAATAGTGTAATGATTTTAAAATGTTAGTTTTGGATACATGTTATTTCTTCACTTATCTTAAGTGAGCGTAGTCTTTATATATGATCTTCGACTCAACTTTGGGTTTGTTTTAGCAATAGGCATTCAGTGGGTATTCCGATGGGATCTACATGTTTTATTCCATATTGGTTATAGATTCAAAGGATGGCTTGGTACCATAGTTATGTCTGTTTTGATTCTTTGGTCAGGTGATATTCATGTCCATTTAGTGTGGTATTTTTACTCATTGGCATCATCTATGATAGTTATATACTTTTACAATTATAGAAACGCCTGATCAGCCCTAAGACTTCTTGTAGTTACGATATTTGCTCAACATTTCTTAATACATATACTATGAAATGAAAACTAAACGATTATTGCATGGCTTAATTAATAACTTTAAAAATAATTATAAAAATGAAGTTACGAAAAGAGTCATGTAAAGATTAGTCATACAATGCTAGAGTGGGTGTTACTTACTCCATAGTTACGCTGGGCCTCAGCTTTAGTTTTTCTTTTCCTAGCGAGTCTCTCAGCAATCTCGCGGTCGGGGCGAGCCTCTGCTATGTGGCCGTCCATGAGTGCTGTATGCTCGGTCACTTCTCTATCACTTTCTGTATCACTCATCCATAAAACTTAATACGCACTTCATATTATCCAATTCATAGATGCCTTTTTATAATAATGTTGTAAATTATACGTAATTATTTATTCATATTTCAGATTAATTATACATTTCGGTTGTTGTTATTTCGTTTTCGGTTTTAAGAATTTTTTACCTAATAGACAAATATCAATCTAAGTGACGAACGCAGAATAATGGTAGAGAATATTGACATAGAGGTGCACACTGCACACTGCATGATTACTTTAATTTAATAGATTTCAGCTTTAGTCTGTGGAGCTTTTATTGACGAAGTACTAAAGACCGGTTAGATCCGGCTGAGCTAAGCTCGCCAAAACAGCCCGTGCTGAGCTCTAAAGGCCCTTAAGCCCAACAGCGAGATTCCATTCAAAAAAAAAAAAAAAAATGTGAGCCGTCACGGGACGCCTGGCAGATGTGAAACATCGAAATTATTTTGTGAAGTAATATGCAGAAAATAACAGATTGTGATAGGAACTAAATATGTCATAATGATAAAATAAAATTTTACGATTTTGTTTTCCAGATAACGATGACTATCTAATGAATAAACATTTATTTTCATTAAATACAAAAATTTACTACTGCATATAGATTGTATGTATATACCATCATATAGCGTGGCGATGCGTCGCCACGGCATGCGTCGCCACGGCATGCGTCGCCACGGCATGCGTCGCCACGCCAGAAATCGGTTTTACCTGTGGCTATAGATGTTTCACATCAAAAACGTTTATAATGGTACTGCGTTTGTCAACAGTTAAATTCAGTATCAATCCAGAACATGAAGCAAACAGTAAAGTTAAGTAAATGCCATCAATAAAACTTTCTTCTCCGGAGTGAAAATGGAAAAGTAAGACAAGGAAGAAAAAATTAATCATCAAACCTCCTACTTCTGCTTTTTTGAAGTTTATGAAAGTAATGTATGACATGTGGTATATTAACTATATTGAAGACTTGAAGTTGAGTTGCACTACGTTGCAATTAACATAGGAACTTGTCCATCATCTATGTTCGCAATTTTGTCATTAGTCATTGAGTATTTCGGCGATGCCAACATGGGCGTTTTTTCCTCAAAATAGGCGGATTTTGTTAAATACTTTATTTAAGATAAAAATCTTAAAAAAGCGCTTGAATACTTGATACTAGCCTCAAATTCGACCGACAAGCCAAATATGAAGTCCAATCATGGCTTGAATGGACTTTTATGTTTGGCTTGAGTTGAATCATGGCATGGGAAGAGTCTGTAGGAGTTGGCATCACTATTTCATATTTAAACATCTACAATGTTTTAGTCTGTGATGCTAACTTCGGCGTTTTCGCCGAAGAAATAAAAGTTAAGAAATATAAATATAATAAAGTTATTAAATACAAATTATTAGGCCATCAAGTTATATATGGTAACTTATTGAATTTTTAATTAAAATTTAAAACTACCTCTTAAATCGGCTTTTATTGATATTTAGGTAGTTGTAGTTGATTCTATAGAGAATATTTTGTAGGAGTTGGCATCACTGAGTTAGAATCACTCACTACCTGTACCTAGCTAGTACCTACTACCAATTCATTTTTGTGTTGTGTTATCGCTGAATTGACAAAATAATTTCATTTCAATCTAAACAAAGAGTCGCTGTTGTGAATATTGGATAGTTTTTATTGTTTTATAAAATATAATATTTTAGTTATGTCATATCAACTCTATAGAAATACTACTATTGGCAATACATTGCAGGAAAGCCTTGATGAACTAATTCAAGTATGTACAAAATGATTAATTATAATTACGTTATTTACTTATTGCTAGAGTAACTGTGATATTTACACTGTTTCAGTATGGACAAATAACACCGACATTGGCCGTTAAAGTATTATTACAGTTCGACAAATCTATTAATCAAGCGTTATCGAGCAGGGTAAAATCTAGATTAACCTTCAAAGCTGGAAAATTAAATACATATAGGTATGGAAGCTATATTTTATTAACTGGTAGTTATTTTTGCTTCACTTTTCATTACTGTCATATGATGAAACCTCTACCTGCGAAAGTTTACTGCACAAAAATAATAAATACAACATAAACTTGTCCACAATACAATTGTAAAAAATCAATTACTTATATTTATATTCAACCTATTAATAAATAAATAATTTTAACTAATTACAGGTTTTGTGATAATGTTTGGACTTTTATGTTAAATGATGTTGAATTCAGAGAAGTTCATGAAGTGGCAAAAGTGGATAAAGTTAAAATAGTGGCCTGTGATGGCAAAAGTGAGTATGTAGATATTTTTAGCAGATTGAAAATTAAGTTATTTCCAAGTCTCTCTATATTTCTGGTTTTAAAACCACATTTTCAAATATGTATGCTGATAATAGGAAATATTTGTTTGTTCATATTACTTTATTATGTCAGTCAAAAAACATATGTTTTTGAAATGAAATTATCAGATTAAACATAATTAAAATCTACATCAGGTTTAGTTTTAGTTATTAACTATAAAAGTAATTGAGACTCTTAAGGTAGCACAACCTACAGAGCAAGCTAGCAGTAGTTAACAAATCTAGCACTTTACTGAGACACTTTACATTGTTTATTCTGTAAATAACTTTTAATTGTTTGTTGTTGCAGATGTGGAGGACCGTAGATAATGTTACTTAGATTTATACTGCCCTTTGTCATTATATGATGGACTTATTACCTAAATAAATTATTTAAGTATCCAAAAATTGAGATTTTTTTGTATAGCAAGCTTAGTAAACTTCACATTAATTGAACCCTTATTAAAAAATGGATTCTTTATTAGCTTTTAATACAAGTTTATAATAATCATGAAAAGTGAATAAGTTGTAGAATAGATTTATTTATTTTCTTTAATTGTTTTTACAATATTTAGCCTTTTCTTGAGAATTTTTTAATGGCCTCAATTATGGTTTTGCATTGGCATTATTATATTATATATTTTTCAAGCAGTCAATCTCTGTGAGGCTTCCAAGTGGAGTAAACACATAGTAACTTACCCTTAAATAAAAAAATTGTATATGCCCAGTATTATAATTTAGTGTCATAGGTTTATAGAGGGTGATACAGCTGATACAGGGAGCTATTCAACAATTAAACAATAGTGAGAGTGATTGTGTTTGTAACAGTCATCTCACCTCAAAAGTGAGAATCTTATATTTTTTTCCCAACTTGAGATGTGACACATAGTTTTAAGGACCAATAAATAAGTAAAATTACAGTTATTTGTTAGTCCAGCGTCGCAACTCGACTACCCCTAATCTTATGTTATAACAAACCCGCCTTCACCAGAAAAGGCGCGTACTTTATCTCGTAGTTCTCACACTTCAGTGAGCTTCAGCCCTGGGCTTCAGGCGATTGACCATCCCGCAATGGCCCAAGCGGAGGTCCGAGTCGCGCAGGAGTTGCGCTAGTCGCGGGATATGGCTGTCCGGCCGAACTGAACTGTAAAGGACCTTACGGCTAAAGAGCGATTAAAGAGATTCCAAAAAGGCAAAAAAGAAAAGAATAATAACAATAAACCTTGTTTTAAACGATTAATCGCAGTTGACAGTTAGCTTTGATCAAAGTCTTTCATTTATTTTAACATAAGTTACAAATGTTAAAACATTACCTTCTCTTGCCACAGTTCGTAAAAAAATTGATTGAAATGAGGCCAGGACCTCACGTTACGATTGCGTTATAGGCGATAGTATTCCGTTTCCGCATTATAAGTGATAAAACAAATCGCATCTTTTGATTGTAATAGTTGTACTTTTAACTAACTTCTGTTTTTTCCTAATGTTGTATTTTTAACTAGTTTCATGCGACATTCAACAATTCATTTATAGGCCTATGTATTAGTTTCTATGTAAGTGTTATAATATTCCCAATGAAAAATAAACAGTAATGTCACCAGAATCAAAGTAGATCCAAAAGTTTTTAACTTATGTTGAATGATTAGTTACTATATAATGATTGAAAATTTACGTTGTTCATGTAATAACGTGTGATGTTCAGCAACAGATTTTAGAATATTTTTATTGAGTTTATTTTAAAAGTTAATGTACGAAGTAAAAAACAATATATAATGCAGTTCACGTATAATAAGCCCTCATAGGGCAAATCTTATGCAAAACGTTTACAAACAATGATAATAAATATACTTGGTTTTTACACATAAACTAACATTTTTACAAAAAAAGAAAATATCCATAAAAAAATAATATTATTTCTTTAGTAGTATAATGTAAAATTGCCATAAAAGTATAAACTAAATATAATTAACAATGTCTGCATTAGTTAAAATAACCAATTTTCAAAGGGGTAATCACAATATTCATCCTCGAGTTCCTTCAGTAATATTAACTAAATGTCCATCTTCAAATGCATAATTAATAACTGGGTATTTCACACGCCATGTCTTAAACCACACTTATTCCATCATATGTAATTATATTTGATTAATCAGCATCTCCATCACCTGGTAAAAAAGGCATTTATCACCGACACCTAAAGGTAATTAATATGTACGTTTAAAACGGTCGATAATTCTGAGCAAAATTTGTAATTCCCCACTTAGCTATCGGCCTAAGCGCAATAGCTAGGAGGAGAAGTCAGATCGGCCAACAGATCCAGTTCATCTTCGGTGAGCCGTTCCCTGTGCTTCGGCCAATCGTCTTGGTGAGTCCTCTTGAAGTCCGCCAGGGCGGTTCGTATCGTGGCCGGTATGGGGTCGGGGGCGTTGGTATGCTTCGCCAACTCCGTCAGAACGTCCCCTAATCTCGGCCCGAGACCGTAAGGGCGGGACGACATATAGGCGCAGAGCCCCAGGACCCCGCAGTGCCTCTCACCCGTCTCTTTGGATCGAGCGCTCTGGATTAAGGACTGGAGAGTTCTGTTTTCGTCGGGCAAAGCTCGGCAGTGCATTAAGCCTGTCAAAACTTTGGCAGCCGACTGTCGGACCTGGAACGTGGATTGTGAGTTATCAAATACAAATTGTGACAAATGAGGCCGTATAATACATAGAAGCAAACCAACCTCGACCCTACTGTCTCTCATGAGCTTCAGAGCGAAGGCCTCGGCTCGCACGGCCCTCTCGGGCCGGTCGCTCAGCATCGGAAGACCATAGAACAGCAGCGGGATGGCGAAATCCAGACAAGCCAGACGAGCCCACCAGGACCGGCCGTTCGCCAGCTCCTCCAAAACGGTCAAAACGCGGTCGAAGTTCTCCCCTCCGTAGTGAACTTGAGCGAGGGCCGCCAGGAAGCCTCCGGCGGCCCGAGGGAGCTCCTCGTGAGGCCGGGTGGAACCTCTGGAGGCCAAAGCGCAAGCTAGTGGCACCAGTTTGAAGTGTGCCTCCAAGTTTGTGTTATCACAACGAGCCACGACGCCCATGCAGCCGCCTAGCACTGGAAGAGAAATATCACGAAAGCATTTAAAACAAGTTTTTTTATTTATTTAAAATTTCAGTGATTGTATTATACCCGTGGTTAAAAGATTAACAGCTCTCTCGTGCGGCGCGTGCGCAGACGCCACGGCGTCTCCTGTAAAGTGCAAGGAAGCCTGAAGTCGCTCCGTTAACTCTGTCTCGAGAGGACAGTCCTCCTCCATGTCCCTTAGCTGCAGTTCAGTTTCCGAGCCACTCGGTGGAACTGTCTGAAATATTTAAATAAATTAAATAACAAATTATTATATATTAAAAATTTATTTATTGTTTTTTGGTGATTATGGCAACAGTAATTATTCGCTTTTTTACAGACTACCCACACATTATCTATATTTGAAAACTAATTACACTTTCGAGGATTCCTACAAAAAGTAATACGTTTATGTACTATTATTTTTGCTTTGATTATCTTTTCTGTCTGGGTATTTTTATCTCCTGCATGGCAGGAAAAGGCAGAAAGGTAAATTGGAGTAAAGTTGCTTACGTAATACTTGAACGGCTCCTTTGACAAAATGGCACAATCGTTATAATTAAAAAAATATTCTCGTTTAGTTTAATCATAATAAAATTATAAAAGCACCTGGGGGTCCGTATGTACGTGTGTATGGTCCCTGTGAGCGTGCACCAAAGGCCTGAACTGCTGCATCATGCCGAAACCTGTCTTCGGAGCCACCTGGGAGCTGCTACTTGGTGTCGATATTGAATCTACTGATTTAATAACTGCAAAGAAAAGAATATTTAAATTTTCACTGTTTCTTAATTTAATTGAGAATACAATAAAATGTTATAGTTTTTTAAAATCAGTTAATTATTAATATTGATACTGACCAATGTCTCCCTTCTCGTCGTACAAAGCAGCCAATCGAGGCTGTACCGAGTCCAAGAACTGCTGAAGTCTCGGCGCTAAACAAAACTCTCCACCCGGAAACATTACTTCCAAGTTGAATATAATCATCAACATACTGAAACAATTATATAATATCAACACGCCGTACAAACATTAATTTATTAGTTTACCACATCGTACAAACTCTTACGTTTAAAAAAAAACTTAAATATATACAAGATAAAATAAGAATACCTGTATTACTGTATACTGTTTAATTCATTCAAAATCGAAAGAGCTGACCAGACTATATAGTATGTCTCACTCTAAACGCATACCGGCAACACGAGCCGCGCTTAAGCTACGATGTGCAGATACGCGTCCTGTCCCTCTCTAACGCACCTGCCCTACGTTATCGATCACGCCAGACTACTGCGTTCTGTCCTCTGGCTCTAACGCGTATTGGCCGTACCACGTCATCATGTTAGGTTTAATTTCGTTACGGAATTTCTTGGTCGCTCAAAGCCCGCGATTAGATAGATATTTATCTATGCAATAGCTTAAAAATGTTTGCTATAGTACCTTCCGACACTGGCTCGTACATTTTCATATGGGTGTTGTATGAAGTTTGCAGCTTCCAGTCGTTTCAGAAGTTCAGCGGCCAGTGGAGCAGCACGCCACGACAGCGTTGCCAACACGCACTGTAAATAGAACTTATCTTAATGGCAATACATAATAAAGTAGTTTCTCTATTGAGAAAAAACTATATGTAAATTTGTCTAACAAAACGACCAGGAAAGGAACATTTTAGAAATACACTGACGGACACATAAACTGCATCAAAGTAAAAAACTACTATGAAGTAAATACTTTAAACAACTATGCAAACACTAATAATTTCAATAATAATTTCTACACAGATTTAAATTGAATCGTCTAGATTGGTACGTTAACTTTAAAACAGCGTAGGGTCATATATATCCTTAAGTTTAAGTTTGTTTTTTTTATAGAACAGGGGGCAAACGGGCAGGAGGCTCACCTGATTTTAAGTGATACCGCCGCCCATGGACACTCTCAATGCCAGAGGGCTCGAGAGTGCGTTGCCGGCAGGTTTTTAATAACGAACAACCTTTTTTCTTATCCTCTGATCTCAAGAGAATGCTCTCTGGAGAGAAAACATGATATAAAATTGGTATGACTGCTATAATCATTGTGATGCTCTCGAAGGCAAATTTGAATAATCAAATCTAATTCTATGTTAGGTTTTTTATAAGACATCTGATGTTAAGTGACGCCACCATCCAAAGACACTCTCCATGCCAGATGGCTCGCGATTGCGTTGCAGCCTTTTAGGAATAGGTACGCTCTTTTCTCAAAGAACCTTAAGTTGAATCAGTTCGGAAACCCAGCGGGCAGGTGGTTCCAAATCGTGGTGGTGCGCGGCAAAAACTACCTTTTCAGCACACCTTTTATAAAGCGATCTATTCGCCGTATAAACCACATAAATTCACAACAAAGTATTATTGATTAAATATTTCGTCTTTGGTCTGACATAACTTTAAAAAAAAATTAATCCATCTGCAATCAACCTCTTGGCATTTATCAGATTTTATGAGAAAGGATGGCAATTAGGGAAAATGTCTGACATTACTTGAAAAACATAAAGCCTAGCGCTCGCCACGAAAGAGGTCTCTTTGTCGGGCGCCGCCTCGGTCGAAGGCGGCGGTGAGCACAACTGCAGCAGCCGCTCCACGACTTCGCCGTTTCGCACGGGGTCCATCTTGTACACGGCGGTGGCCATGGCCGTGCCCCAGTCCTCTTGGGTCTCCGGGATAACTGCCGTTAGACCTACGATAAGAGAAATACAAACAAATATAGCATTAACATATTGCAAGAAGTTTCACTCAGACTTTGGAACAGTGACACCGAATTTCAGCAAAGAAAAATTTAATAAATGCAATAGAATTTACGTTCCTTTACGAGAAATGTATGTTGGTTTGTATTCAACTAAGTCCCAACATAAATAAATCATTGAGGCTGCAACCTTTTAGCTCTCGGACTCAGATTTCTGTATCATTTGTCAACCTAATAGGCAAGTAGACACACGCCATCGACTTTTTGAGTATGAATAAGAAGAGAGAATGTTAAATGCGCACACATAGAAGTACAATAGTGTAGAGATGAGAGTCGCATGCTCTGTACTCCAACACTGCTCTTGTATAGTCCGAAACAAGGGTGAAAAATGAATTGGATTTTGACATACTTTAAGATTTTCTAAATAGAATTCAGAATTTAGACCAATATAACTCGGATCTATTCAACATAATAATAATTTATTTAGTTTGTTTCACAGGAAAAAGTTATATCTAATTGCGCTATTTATATAAATAAAATTAGTCAGGTTTATCTGTCTCTGAACTAGGTGTGAACCTGTTAGACAAAAACTCTAGCATCATGTACATGACTCATTGGCGAAACTTATATGTTGTAATTTACAGTTAATTTAACAAGTAATTCTATTATGGTGTGAAGTGCTCAAGTGTTCTCCCTGGGAGTAAGGTGAGAGGGTGAATGTGTGTGTGTACTTATGTACTTATGTATTTATATAATAAATAAATAAATGCCTTTCAATTTTTATACATTAATCATGTCGCTTAATTTTTTTCTACAAGTAGTTATATTTATTCATTTATCACCAAGAGTTCCTCAGTTTTACCTTAATTGAGGCATTGTAACCATTTAGTGACTTCCTTTTTACACAAGACTCTATTATAAATATAAATATTTAATACTTTATTCACTTTATATGTAGGGCATAGGATCTTTGTGAGAAATCTTTGTGCAAAAGAAGTTGAGCAATGATGAACATAGTACACGTTTAAAAAAATATAGTCAAAGTAATTTAAGTGTTACAACTGATCAAACAATCTTATATTGAGTAGGTATGTGTAATGTGTGTATAAGTGTGTTCGTGTGTGTAAGCGTTCCACGTGTAAGCTTTTTTATTATTATGTAAAATCTATGTTTTAAATAATAAATGGGCAGTCATGCTCGAGATCTTATTGTTTTAATACGTATCTAAATACCTCCCGTAGATATGCGTGAATGCGAAAAACCACTTCTTATATGAAACTTTTACAACAAAATCCCGAGCGAAATTAGATAAAAAAAAATGTTTTTATAGAACAGGGGGCAAACGGGCAGGAGGCTCACCTGATGTTAAGTGACACCGCCGCCCATGGACACTCAATTACTAATGAATAAAGCTTTTTATAAATTTGACGATTATTTAAATAACCTTAATCCTTGGGATTTGCTCCAGGTCATAAAATTTGTATGACTCAAAAATTGGCGATTAAAAAGAGTGGCGGAGAGTTTCTGGCCCGCTGTACAACTTGCAAACTGTGTGGTGGTAAATCTGAATTTAGAACCAATTTAACATCTTTTCTTTAGACTTTCAGAAGTGTACTTTACATATGAATAAAGTTATTTTGAGTTTGAGAATATGTTAGAATGTGAATGGGTGTGTGTAGCCATATGCGTGCGCTGTTTGTGTTAGGTTATGCCAAAGCGTAAGGCTTCGGTGGAATCGGAATTCAATTCGGCTAGCGTAATATTTATGTGATTTTTGAGTTTGTAATTGAATAGTTTAACTATCTCAGAATCCGTAGATAGATCCGGACATTTGTTTTTAAAGCAAATCCTAAATGCAAAAAAGCTTTTTTCAAGAAAAATTTAACTGTGTAGTAGTCCTTCTAACCAAAGTAATAAACTTCGTCAATAGTAAAAGTCTCATTATTTTATTTTATTCAGGAACACCAAGCTTCTAATAAGACACGAAGAATTACTACTAAAGCCTATCGAATTGGTTTCCTTAATTAAACCTGTTTTTTTAATGTAATAAGAGCAGGATTCACATCCGATGTAAAGTGATACAGAGGGCTCGCATGTGCGTTGTCGGCCTTTAATTGTTTTATATAAAAGTATTTGTGCACTGCACTGACCTGTAAGTAATAAGCTGACGAATCAATTACCGTTAGTGACAATCTTCATGGCGTCCCTTTGCAAGGCCATCGCATCCTCCCGCCTCCAATACCTCGGAGCCCGCAGCGCTGCAGAGGCCACTTCAGCCGCGAAGCGCTGTTTGGACTCTTCGGACTTACTCGCGCACTCTATGGCCTCGTCGATGAAGCGCTTTGCTACACGATGCCCGAAATGCGCGAACAGGAACTATACAATGCAAAAACTTAGTATATTCAGATTTTTAATTCCGTAGAATTCTGACAGTTATCATTTTTTGACATCTCAGAGATGGCAAACCATTTTGTTCGGACACATTTTTCAATTTCAATACGAGTCTGAACATACATTTAATTTGTTAGTTGATGTATCCATTTTATTAAGTGCGGTGCTAAAAGTGGTTTAAAAGCGAGTGTTAATTACGTCCTTTTTCATCACAAATAGTTAAAAACCCAAAAATAAAGATAACACTAGGGTTTTTTTAAAAAGGTTTACTAAACTTGGTATTAATAGGCTGTGATTCCAGCTTAAGAATAAAATAAAGTAATTAAAGTAAATTCAATATATTGTTCGTGATATTGAAATATTACTTATTTTTGTATATAGTTACTTAAGTAAGTCAATATTCAGATTTACCTTTTTGTAGGTAAAAACATAAAAAATACGTAGCATTTCATTTTTTATGGTACATTTTTTCCCTTTTCGGTGGAACTTTTCATAGCAACACTTAAGAAATGTCAGAATTGTACCGAATGAAAAATCAGAGTATAATAAAACAAATAATTCGTAATATTTAAGTAAACATAACGAGGACTCACCCGAAACATGGCGGAACGCATCCCGAGGAACTTGTCTTTGCCCTTTTTCTCTTCAGTCGTTAAGAATTTAACCAATTTCGTTACATTCTCTTCGTCGGTGAAGAACTCGTAAATGTAACGTTCGCCTTCTTCCATATCTTCCGGTTTTGTGTCCCAGGCATAGTTCTGTTGGCTAATCGGAGCTGCCACCTATAATATCCAAGAATGTCACACGTCAAACGGTAGAGCCTTTAATATATTCAATTGTCGAGTTGAGTTGAAATTCAAAATTAAATAAAACTGCATTTGAACGTAAGTATTTGAAAATTCTTGGACACCGGGAATCAAACGGCTAAAATAATATTTTTTATTTATTACCTCTTCATTGTAGAAATATATGAAATAATTGTCATAATTAAAAGAAAATAAGGCAACTGGCAATCTAATAGCTTCTGAACGATGTCTTACAGACAGCCTCTCTCCACTTAAATTTTCTGCACTGCCACAGCAGTACATCAGTAGTAAATCAGTTATGCCATAGCATAACTTGATTAAATTGTCAATATTAAGCCTTTATGGCATCTATGAAAATGAAACGACTACTTTTTCAGTTAAATGACTAAACTATGGCCGTCTTCATCCGAAAAACCAATGTTACATTAATTTCAATTTAAAAAGTTGTTTTTAAAATTGCCATACAACAAGAGTAAAAAGATTTAGTTCCAAATGTGCTCTACATTATGACAATTTATTCAGAATCAGGATATAATTATAAGAAAGTACCGTTTAATAGTAATCATAAATCCAGTATTTTTTAACTAACGCAGGAATAATTAAAAGCTAATTTAAAAGTTAAAAAGAAAAATAAAACATCGATAAAATATTGCGTTAAATGTTTTGCAAACCTCAATTTTCTTAGGCCACGAATAAAATCCGTAAAATAAGTTCCTCAACCAGGGCTTGTCCCATTCTTCATCTGTCGTTATTAACTTGTCCTTCGACCAGACCACCCATTCTAAGTCTTTTCTATATCCTATAATAACATATTAAAATTTGATTTTATGGTATGCAAATGCTAAATCGAATTCGATCGAATCGAATCGAAATCGAATTTCATCATATAAATAATGTGACTATACTCCGATTTTTAATTCCGTAGAATTCTGACAGCTATCATTTTTTGACATGTCAAACCAATGGCAAACTTTTTTCCGGGCACATTTTGAAATTTCAATACGAGTGAACATCTATACATACATGTTATTTATTAGTTAATTTATCAATTTTATTAAGTGCGGTGCTCCATATTAATAATGATTTAACGGCGAGTGATAATTGCGTCTCTTTTCATCAAAAACAGTAAAGATAACATTTTCTTAAAGGTTTACAAAACTGGAATTAGTAGGCAGTGATGCCAGCTAAAGAATAAAAAAACGAGTGTGCTTATGACCACACGACTGAAGTGAAACTTCTTTCGCTCCCCCGTATATATGTGTGTACAAAAATAGTCATAAGTATACTAGAATAGAACATACGCACAATGTCAATACTCATTTGCTTTTTTAAAAGAATACCGAGAGTTTTTTATGCCGGCTTATTCTCTCGGCCTACACCCTCTGTCTTCTTTGCCGATGAGTAGGGATGCCAACAGATTCGAATTTAATGACGTGGAATAAGTGATACCTAGATGATCTTATGTTCCAAAATAAACGGATATATATATTTTTTTACAATATATACATGTTTGTACATATATTAATTTTTTACAAATATTTAATTTTATTTCATGTTTTCATTGGTAAATTAATATTTTTGCATAGATCTTTTATTTATATTCATTATTTTCATTTTTAGATACATCAGTAATTACTGTGGTTGATTGTAAAACCGAGACAATAGGCTTATGGTATGAGAAATAAGATAAATATATTTTCGAATTAAAATTAGACATATCTAGAAAAAAAAAACATGAACTCTAAAATGAATTTACAGTTTTATTCACTTTAAATGTAGAATATTGAATGTAATTAACAAATGACAAAATATTAATTCATAAAATTGTTCAAAACGAAATAGAATTACGAAAAATAACCAAAGAATCACCGTTCGCGTAACGCTAGTACCTTGCAAACGAACTACCGACAGAAATATATATATATATTTCATTTACTAGCTATAACAGAAAGTGAGAAAGAAAATGTGCGCGTGCTCTGCTCTCCTACACTGTGATACAGACAATAGGCCTGCAGTGTACTTAGATATACGGAACGTATTTGGCTATGAGAGGAAGAGAGAAAGAAAATGTGGGCGCGCACTGCTGTCTCTTGCTTATATTCCCCACTCAACTTTCGTTCGCCTTGCTCAATTAGACTTTTCGTAACGCTTACGTCACGCGTTCGGCGGAGAACTTTTTTAGTAGCAACACTTATGAAATATCAGAATTCTACCGAATGAAAAATCCGAGTATAAACAATTGTATAATCAAGGGATTGGTCTACTCACAATAAATATCCGAAGAACATAGTTAAATTAATACAAATTTCTCAAGTTTAGACGCAAGATGGTACCTGGTATGTGTTTTTCTGGTTTCTTAACGCCGGCTACCTCGTAAGGATCAACTTTGATCTTATTCAGTTTCCTCTTCCGCTGTTTGAGAGAGAAGTAGACTAGTTTCTGCGCCAGTCTTCGCACGACGAAATTTTCGTGCAGCAAACACTTGGTGAAAAGGCGAACTGCCCTCGGCGGGTATTGGGTTTGAAGCGATGTGCAGGCTATTAGCATTTGCATCGCGAGCTCCAGGCGCCACCATTGGCTACATTCACAATTTTATATCTTAAGAAATGCTATTTAAAAACAGCTTCAATTTGATCTAGTATTAATTTCTGCATTCCTAATTTGCTATACGTTAGTAACAAAATATAATGAAAAACACGTTTATATCAGGTGTAATATAATCTTTGTTAGGTCTGTTCAAAAAAATTCACCATTTAAAGTACTTATGTCTCTTTCCATCACAGCGTAAACACAATATGTCAGAAAGCGATAGTTAGAATAGTGCAATTTGATATTATTACGTATAAATGTTCATACTGATAACTGGATATATTCGTAATTCATCCGCGTTTGTATTAATGTCTCAAAGATACCAGATATAAATTTTAAATTACCAAAAGTTCCATTATGTAATAATTATAATATACAATTAATTATTCAATAATTTTTATTTCGTAGAGTCCGTAATCTTTTTTGGAGTGAGCGGCTTCTACTTGTCCAATTAAATAAAAAAAACAAAACAAAAGGAAGAAAATCGAGCAAGATACTATTCCCTAGCAAGCAAGCAAGCAATCGAGCAAGATATTAGAAAAAATCAAATTATCGAGAGTTAACTTTATTGGTAAGTATACTTAGTAAACAGTATACGATGAAGGTGTAGACATTTTCTAACTCACCAAAGATGGTTTGAGGATATATTTTCACTTTATTTAACAGTAGTAACAATTACTTTTTTCTTACAAATATTTCTGTAATCGATTTCAGTTTTCTTTCTTTATCTATTGTTTTTTTTATTAGACTAATGTTTTTTGTTTCGTACATTTTTCATCTGTTTTGGCTTTGTATAAGTGTTTTCTATTATCATGTAGGATTACTTACAATTAAATACTGTATAAAAAGAAACTCACACACTAGCCTCCGCTATATCGACCAGTTCATTGATAAGTTCCAAATAAAGTTTCTCAACGTTATCTGAGGTAGCTCTTTCTACTTCTTCAGCTTTTGCAAGTTGTTGAACGAATGTTGGGTCGTTCAGTTCATCCTCCGTTAAGAGTCGCTTAGCGGCCTCAACTGACCCATCCGTTACCGTTAATCGAGTATTTATCGTCGGGAATGAACGGAATAATACATCTATAAATGTACGTTCTAATCTGAAAAACGAAAACACATATATTAACAGCGATATGACGGAGAGTAAAATAAAAATGTCATTGGGCTAGAGTAAAGTAACTTGTAAATAAAGAATTGTACATCACTAGGAGTAGTGTGTTAGAAAACCTTGTCAAATACCCATCTAATACGATAATATGAGAAATAATATATATATTACCTATGAATACTAAGTTTCTCACTTAGGGGCGCTTTCAAAATAGCGGGCCACAGCACTCGTATAACAGCCCACTCCTGTTTGGCCAAAAGAGGTGCCATTTTTGGCCCTAAAAGTATATAAAGCGCCCCTTTGTGACGGGCGTGGCCTTCGTCATCATTACCAATGGAGCCAAGCAATTCCACGAGCTTGGGTATTAAGGCGCGGTAGGAGTAAGGATAGTTTGTCAGCATTTTGTATAGACACACCTGGGCTTGGCGACGAATCTGAAGAGGAATTGCTTAAGTCAAGTTTATATTTAGTGGTTGCTAATATCTATGGCGTAAACGTAACTATTTTTACGAAGACGAGACGTTTTCAATAGACTGAAATATGATTTATGGCCATTTCAGGAGAGGCGCTATCACATAGTAGAAAATCGAAATTTACATAGAGACTCTTTCTCAGACGTTTTCAGACCAATTGTAATGGTATGGTACAGTTTTCACGACTATATGACACCCTTTTGATGAACGAATATTCCAGAGTGACAAGAACGGAAGATACGCGAGAGAGAGAGTAGTACATTCCAGACCTACAAACGTTCTTTAATTGTGCAATAGCACACCTGCCTATAAAGCTCTCGATAATCCATCAAGATTATTCTCAGGGATTAAAAAAGAGGGCCGAAATACAACCAGTTAATTCAGTGTCGAGTGCGATTCCGAAAGATTAACATCGAAGAGCGCGTATAGTGAAAACAAGTGAAAAAGTGTTGTGTGAAGTGAGCGTAATTGAATTAATTACTTTAATTTATTCTTTGGCTGGAATCAGTCTACTAATTCCAGGTTTAGTAAACCGTTTTAAACAATAAAATGTAACCTTTACTAGAGCGTTTTTTACTGTTTGTCATGAAAAGGGACGTAATTATCACTCGCCGTTAAAATACTTTTAATGTGGAGCACTGCACTCAATAAAATGGATACATTTACTAACAAATAAAATGTATGTTCAGACTCGTATTGAAATTGAAAAATATGCCCCGCCAAAATGGTTTGCCATCTCTGACATGTCAAAAAGTGATAGCTGTCAGAATTCTACGCAATGAAAAATCAGAGTATAGGTACAAGTTTTATTTAATTTTAAAGAAATTGAAATTAAATTTTCTAATAAAATGCAACTCACCGTAGTGTAACTATTGACGGACAGGTCGTATAAAGCGTTGAGTCCTTGGAGAACTGAATGAGTGATGCCAGCATCGCAGCTCAAGTCGAGCCTTGACTCCTCCTGCAGTCTCACCGCGTCGGCTAACACCATTCGAAGTCTCGCTGCCCCTTTGTCGTTCGATTTACCGCCCACTCCACCTTTGCCGTCGAACGCGCGTTCTAACGCACCATACGAACGCAATTTCGTCTCTAACGCAGAGCCACCGCGGAGGTTCTTCATAAGAAGCACGCGTTCCCATACCTAATTGGATTTTAATTTTATTAATATATTGAATTTCATTCTGATAGCACGGCCATAATCTCACGGCACGGCTCTCATCCTTGAGGTCGTAGGTTCGAACCCTGTGCTCCGGCTGTGGACCAATGGTCAGTCTATGTGCACATTTAACATTTGCTCGAAGGGTGAAGAAAACGATTTAAATTTGCCTTAACCTTAGTAGTATTAACTACCTGCAAGAGAATGTCCAAGCCGCGTGGATTCTCCGTCTTTTCAGTCAGCATCTTTGCTTGAACCTTCAGAAGAAGGTGAGTCATTGCCACCCTCATATTCTCTCCGTCCAAGAACACCTGGTGCTTCACTCCATTCGCAAATGGTATATTTGTGGCTGGCACCTCGGACTCCAAACTGATACAGTAATTTAGAACAATTAAACCGCCGTCAAATATCAACAAAACTCTATATACCCTTTAAATATGCGTGGATAGCCTCATCTTAAGAACTACTACACCAATTTTAAGCAGAAATGGACCATCACAATTAACTATTATCCAGTTCCAACAAATTCATGTACATTCAAATAAAAAGTTAATTTTTTAATGCATTAAGAAGATGTTAAACCGTTGTATTGCTACCGTTTAAATGAACGTTCAATTAACAGGAATCCATCATCGCCAGAAACGTTAGATACTTACACTAAAACCGGCTCTTCATCGGGAGGCGGTAAGAACTTTGAACAAGCAAATGCCGAGTTAATAATGTTCAAACTTCTGAGCCTCCTCTCGCGACACATCGGGCGTTCATCACCCAGCCACTGCTGCAGCCTAACCACTTCCGACTTAACATATCTATCTATCAACATCTGGGCACACGCCGCTTCCTCCGCACTCGGAACGTGCCATTTAAATTTGACATCATTAAGTGAGCAGCCGTTCCCCCACTCCCTGATAGGCAACCATTTCTCTGGGACGGCTCCATAATCCTTTGTCGAACATTTCCATTCTTTCAGATCGATCGCCGACAGGCAAGACAAAATGTTGGCCAACGCCTCGCAGGCCAGGGTCAACGCGTAAGTGGCGTGTAATTTTAAAGCCCTGTCCAGAACTGGCAATATTTGGTCCATGTATTTCAGCAAAACTGTGCCGTCACACGAGACTACTTCCGAAAAAAGAACGAGCCGGTAGAGGAGTTCTCGAGGTGGATTCTCATCGTGCAAGGCTTCGTCGCTGGCCAGAAGCTCTCGTAAGTCTTGACAGAGAGGTGGAAGGAAGGCGGCTAGCGTCGCTTCGGGATTTATACGCGCAAACACCTTCAAAAGCGTGCCAATCATGCTGCCAGACACGTTCGTTTCGTACGTCGTCTCGGTGGCAAAGGCTTTAAACTTTCTCAAGGCTTCCTTGAAAATTTTGGGCGAACACTGCGTCAAAACTGAACACACCGCGCAGGAAATACCCGTCTCCATGGCCATATCCGTCCTGCTCTTCATACTATCGGAATCTTTCGACTCCAACCTGACGTGTTCCTGAACACTCGACTCAATGAAGGCGAAGAGCTTGTCCAACAGCACCAAAATAAAATCTTCGAATTGAGCTGTCAGTTCACACGTTATTAGCTCCTCTTCGGTCAAGTCCGGCCAGTGCTCGTGCGCAGAACTGCAGTCGATGTAGGTGACCATGCAGCTGAACATCAGGATGAAGTGTAGGGTGACAATAGTCTTTTTAATGTCGTTGGGATCGAGGCCCGGCAGGACGGCCATCAATAAAGGCACGACGTGCGTCGGCCCCTCGGGGTAGTCTGCGTCTGCGCCGCGAAGCATAGGCCTAGCGACAGCTGCGACCGCAGACATGGCTGCGGTCACTCTGTGAGGCTCCGTCAGCGACGTCAACGAGGTCGTAAGTTTCTCGATGAGAGGCGGTATAACTATGGCCGGTCTAAGAGTCGCCAGATTCTGTAAAGCTACGGAGATGTCGAGAGACCCGCTGCGACTGTAAACGGCCTGGAAAGTCGGTTCCAGGACGATCGTCACGAACTCTGTGATATCTTCGTCGCGCAATTTGTACGCCTCGGGAGTTTTGTTACCCCATGATTTCAGGAATTTCTTTTCACGCTCGAACCGGACCCTTTAAACAATAGAATTATTAATAGAAACTGCTTCCTAAGCTGTAGGAAAAATAAAAAAGAGTCTTATAAACTGTCGGTGTTAGGATGAAAAATGTTAAATCAGATTACCCGATTTCGCTGAGCCACCAGATCAAAAAATAGCCCTTTTACCTATAGAGGAATTCTCCTGCAAGTTTTTTAAGAAGATCTCTCAGTTTAAAAGACCATCGGCCGGCGTTGGCGCTGTGAAGATAACTTTCGACCCCCGCTAAGAACGATTTCAAGTGTTTTAGAACCAGTCCATCGGGATTAATCGTCCATACTATCCATTTTGCGACATGCTTCATATCTAGAAAATGACACAATTTTCAATATTTATTTATTCCAGTTGAAATAAGCCTGAGGTGACGATTTTTCAAGCAGTTTCCAGTTATGCTAAAATATTAGATACAAAAAAAACATGGGATTGAAACTGAAACTTTTTTGCAACAAATGGAACTTTGTACACAGGAAATGAAATAAAAGTTTTAAGAATTAAGTGCGCGCATCTTAATTCTTAAAGGGTTAAAACGAGATATATTTCTCAAAAGGCATGCTTTGTTTCGTACAAGTTCTGTACTAACTGTCAATGAAAAATATCAACAACTTTCTCTTCAAAGATGTTGATAAATGGGTAATCAAAGAAAATATATGTAATGCATGTTCTATAAAAATATTAAAGTGGTGACAAATGGATATAAGGTAAGGTTGGTTCTGTAAAAAAATGTACAATATAGTACAAATTAGTGTGTTAAAAGCTCAATCGATAATTTTGAACAAATTTTAGTCAGGGTTAGATGCAGTCCGCTAAAATTAATATATCATAACGTATTAAATCACAAAATAATCTCACCCAAAGACGGGTGTCGGCAGTGCTGCATGTCCTTATAGGAGACGGGTAAGTTTAGTGTGTGGAGGAACCTCATAAAAAAATTGGGCACGTAAGGTGTCCAATCTACTGCTCCAGGATTATTTTTAGCCAAGTTTGCGAATAGTGTGAATATGCACTAAAATATATAACATTTTATCAACTTAAACAGGAACAATGTAGTTTACTGAAATTTGGAAACGATGAGTGGGATTCAGATTGACAAGACGGTTGCGATTTATCTAATAAAACTCTTGTGTTAATTATAATAGGCCGTTCAAGTATTACAAAAGCACTACGTTGATCTTTGATTTTCTTATTAACCATATTACCAAATAATAGCAGTTATTTACTTTTTTTTTACACCCAATATGCTTGGAAACGAAACTCATTTTACAAAAAATTACTACGTTTATGTACTATACTTTTAAGAGCTTTGCTTACTAACTTGGATAAATTATAGTAAATCTGCTTACGTAATACTTGAACGGCCCCATATATAAAAATCTGGTAGGGGAAGGGGGGTTAGGGGTGCGTATACACAACTTACGGGATCCCCACTTGGTGTGTTATGGCAAGTGTTGTATATTGTCATGAGCTCATTGAACCATAGTTCGTGTCCTTGAGCTGCATTTTCTGGAGAAAGGCCCACGGGCAAGAATGTGTATGACTCATTAGTTTCGGGATCGGATCTCCACGGCACCACACCAGGCAATATTTTCTCTAGTATTTCTTTGGTTGCCGATACTTCAAAATAACTGAAATTATGGAACTGTACTTAATATGTGCCATAAATAATTAAATCAGAATACGAATCATTTTTGGCCTTGTACCAAACTGTTTTTGTTGTGGCACAAATTCTGGGAAAAAAAAAATCATGATAACTTTTTTTATAGAACAGGGGGCAAATGGGCAGGAGTATCACCTGATGTTAGGTGCTTCCGCCACGCGATTGCGTTGCCGGCCTTTTAATAGTTATAATATTTTTTTCACATTTCTCCAGACCTATGTCTTTTTCTATAAAAAAAATCTTATTTAACACTTACGGTTTAGCACAGCGCACCACAGACATGTAAGTTGAACCTAGAGATCTGAAAACATGAGTTATAAGTATTCGACCATTCGTAATCATCACAAAATTTATCCACATGCAACCGTTGACAGTGTAATGATATGTACATACAGAATGTCAATGTTAAATCAATTGATATAAATTGGATTTAAGTAACAAATAGCAATGCACATTCCGCTGAAACGAGTCTCGTTATTCTTACCCCTATAAAAACAAAAAAATAGGATCAAAAACCAGAAATGTTTTATATAATACTTAGATAACTTGCTCTGTTTTAAAAGGACTAGAGACAATGTAAATAATACAGTATATTCTCGTTTCTAACGATAATTTTTATTTTCACGTAATAATTGACGAACAATGCTACGTTAATCTTTTTAGCATCCCAAGAACATAAACAAGTTAACTGATCAAGAACGTGTAACCCATACATCTAGAATTCGAGTTATCATTGATCATTTAATTTTTCATTTACTGCGTAAAAGTCACGTTCCACGTTTCGCATTAAGTCTGCATAATCTTTACATTTTAAATTCGCCTGCATACTATTTGTACAATGAACATGGATGAATGTCAACCTAAACCCACTGCCACCTGAAGCTCCAATAGTAGGAGACCTGATATTCTTTTGAGAAGCCACTTGAGGCACATTGTTAATCTCAGAAAAAATAATAAAGATATGGATATTTTAGTTAGTATGTTTTGATTAAAAAAATAATTTCACGAGTTCACAAGTTTGGCAACAGAATTTGCGCACGAATTCGCAGACGTTGCTTCATATATTGTCTTTTAAAAAGAGAACACAATTTTAAATCTCTACTTTTGCAGTTCGTAAAAAATTTAATCTGGTCTAAAAAAACCCATCAGTGGCCCTTTTATTGTATAGTAAGTATTAGAGAATACAAACTGACTGAAATTTAAGGAAAACGTATCATTCACTTTGTGTTCAAATATTACGACTATAGTGCCTCAAAAACCCTCTCAAAATGTGTACCAACTCCCGGACCATAAATATATTACGTGGGGCATTCGTCGGCCGGTGGGGCAAGCCCGAACAAACCAAGGATGTCGTCTAAACCGTTTCCCGATATGATCTTTCGTACCATATCGAGCATAGAAGTCTCTTGGTTGCCAGATCGTTTGGGCCTGAACAGAATTGGGGTTAGTATAAATATATTTTGTAAATTTCTCCTACCCCTTAATAGGTCGTAAGACTACTTGATGCTTAATGACGATCATTCTCTATGGACACTAAGAAGCAGGTTCCATAGATAGTGGTATGTGTAGCAAAAGAGTTCCTAAATTAAGAAATATTAAAAATAATGGGTATTGATGAGGTACAGCCTAAATATACTAAAAAATATTGGTTGAAAGCCTTAATCAAAATTTTTTACTACTTTTCATGGAGACAAAATTAGTTTAATTAAATAACCAGTGTAAAAATATCTATACATACGAGATATAATGGAACATTCCAATGTCTGTTGAGTTCTTATCAAATAACTTTTGTCCCAAATAATAAAGTGGAAGCCATGGCAACACCAACTCTTCTGGTGAAATCAAGTGCTTTTTTCTGCAAAACAAACATTTATAAGATATGGAAATTTTAACTATCCATAATTCTATGTCACATTTATATATTGAATGACTCAATAAAATGTAATTAATTGTTAACTTACTTTGTAAGCATGACAAAAAGTGTAGCAAATTTCTGCACTTTACATGGTTCCAAGTCTGGAATCATTATTAATTCATATGCTAGTTTGATGAATGCTATGTGGTCTTCTTTTCCAAACTTCAGCCCATATATTCTAATGTACCTAAGTAAATTAACAGTAACATATGTAAGTATATAATAGCCATATTAGTTATCAATATAAAGAGAATTAGTGAAGACCTTGCTTTATTTTTAAAAATGATAAGACAGACAGTTGGCAAACATCTTTCATAAATTAGAAACAAAAGTAATCATCTGTAGCAATGTAGATCTATAATTATTATTATGAATGTATGTTATATTTGTTGGTTTAAATTGTTAAAATGTCTTGTAGATTATCCATCTTGTAGTTCATTAAATTGTTTGCCTACATAACTATTTTAATAATAACTACTATGAGTCTTATAGGTTTTGTTTCATCATATATATATTTTTTTTAAAGTAAGGTACTTTAAAAAACATATAACATATTACATACATATAAACTCTACTACAAAAACTAAGCAATATAATATAAACATATGTATACTATAATTTAGTTATTTTGTGATTATTTATCCAAAACCTAACATTTTTTTGGAAGCTACAAAATAATGTTTTGTGATTATTGTATTCAATGGAACATGGTGTAATGGTTGCAGCTCCTTACAAACAATGTGTATACTTGGCGATTAAAAAGAGTGGCGGAGAGTTTATTGCCAGTTCTACTCCCTTGATTTGAGAACTGGCAGTAAATGTAAAATTAGAATCATTTTATGTATATTTCTTTTCTTTTCTTGACGTTCATAAGTGTACATTGTTACCTATATGAATGAATGAATTGTTTGTTTGTTTGTTTGCATACATGAAAAGATTAGCTTAGCAGTTTTCATGAAATACACACACTACTATAAAACTACCAGAGATAAACAAGCATTATTAATTATACTATTCACCTGTTAATGTTAAATATATGTTATGACATCCAGTTTTAAAAGGAAAATAGCAAAATTATATGAAAATTATATTTATCCTACCTTTAAAATTATCAGTCTAATATTTGTTAATACATAGATATACTTGAAAACCAATAGAGCAAGTTCTGGGTTGGGGCCAGCTATTTTAAACATAGGATAGTGTGCCAAAGGTTAACTGTCTTATACTCAGGTATAATTTATCATACAGTATATTTTTAAGCTGGCTATGCTATGTTTATGAATCCATAAAATTATATCTGTAGATTTATAAAGGTTTTTTTTAGTTTAAACAAATATACGGAAAATAAAATTAGGTAGATCCAAAATTATATTAAGGATAATTACTTTATTAATCTGGAAGACCATACGACACATGCTGGTTTCATCTCCCGCAGTATAACAGACTTTGCAAAGTTCGTTTTGACCTGCGCAAAAAACTTGTTAGATTCTTCATCGAGCTCCTCGGAATACGGCAGCAGATGGTTGGTTAAAATCTCCTTTTGAGGGCGAAATCCCAGAGTTTTCACCCTTTCATCCGTCAACATTAACTGCTCAAAGTCGTCGTCTTGCAACATTTTCCCGTATTATTATATTCTTGTGAAAAACAGGTGTTCTCGACACCTACAGTCACGATACATGTATTTCGCAACTCCCACCGGCACAACTTATTTTGAATATCACTGAACTAATAAATATGATGAACATGAATAAATTGAATTTACACAAGTCATGAGTAAGCAAGAATTTTTACAAGATTTTACGTTTCATTTTACTTGATTTTTTATTTGACAATTTAAATTTTAATAATTATCCAACACATATTACATAGTGTCACTGTCACGTCTTATTTTGATGTTTGAGTCGGTAAACGGAACATAGATAGTTTTTCGGTTTCTCTTATTTTAATTTTTATCTGTTTTTAGGTCACAGATTATATACCTATCTTTCCAGTTGGAATTTCTAAGAAAATCCTAATTATTGTAATTATACTTGGCAACATGGCTTTAAATTTGATTCTATACTTCACGTATCTCCTGTTAATGTGACACGTGCTATGATCACTATTTATAAGATATTAAAATATAACCATGTGATAATTTATACCTTTTTCTAGTTCTCGTCTATTTACAATACACTAGTTTTATAGTATCCTATATAAAATCTATTTATTTACTGCTTGGCTTAGCTAAGACTTAATATTGGACTGCAAGAGAACCTGCGTCTAAGTATTTGCTTTTATTGAAAATATGCTACATCTTTCTAAAACGACACATAATATATTATAAATCTATTTTTATTAGATTCCTATGGATACTTATATTGTTGTTTAGTAAAAAACAAAGATATTATATACATTTTATTATCAAGCATCCAACAAGTATTTATCGCGAGATATAAAGCTATAGAGTATAGATTATCTGGCAGTTACTATAGATTATACAAATAGTTTAAAGTCTCATTTGATGAAAAAAACAGGTATTTTACTTAAAAGAATGCAATTTTCACGTCTTAGGAGCTTCTTTTTGTGTCGTATATAGACTGGCAGCGAATACAATATCTCTCTTGATAGCTGTAGAGGCTTCCATCATCTTTGCTTGCAATTTTGGATCACCGATGGCCACCGCCGCGTCTTTTACGTCTACTAAAAGCTGAAATAAAATATTTCACCTAAGAATAACAAAACAACTAGAAACATTACTTTTATTACATATACCATACTTCATTACAATGCCTTCTCCTGTTTAAAAACTCATGCATAACTGTCAAAGAGAAAGTTATAAGTAGAGATCTTTGTAGAAGGACATACCTCGTGTAACTGCTGAATGCATCTAACAATAATTCCCTCTTGCACATCCGTGAGATCCATGATTTCAGCGAAGGGTTTCTCCAACGCCCATTCGTATACAACCCTCACAAGACCGAAGTTCAGCCTCTCTTGCTGGCCCTCAAATTGGGAAACCTGAAAAAAAATTGGGTTACAATTTGATACTATATATTTTAAATAAGATATTTAAATGAAAACTTACCCCATATTTAACCTCAATACCCGAAAGATCGTCCTCAATCTGCTGAATCACTTTAACCGCTTCATCCAGCTTTTCCGTCAGCACCTGTTCGACGTGGGTCTTCGCTTGGAAAACAAAACAGCTCAAAAGCGCCGCTATTTCTGCTGGATTTTTATCCGTGAAGACGTTTCGGAAGACCAATTCGGCAATAATCAGCTCGTTGGTACCCATGCAACATGCGACCCTCCCTTTTAAGATGACGCTATCGTGTTCGTCGATATAATTCAGCTCCCGAAGGACCAAAAGTCGTCTCTGATAATCCGGGTACAGAGCGAGGCTTTCGTAGGATAAAAGCCGTTTGTATTTATCGCGTTTCCGTTCCGCTTGTTTCCTTTCGTATACGATTGCGAATTCGTTCTTGAAGTTTGCGATGGCTGTGCTTTTCTTTTGGGCTTCTATTTGCACCTACAATAATGTTAGAAAATCTATATACTCTTTTGTCTCTTTCCGTCAATTTTTACTAACGCTATGATGAAAAGAGACAGATCAACAAATTTAACGGCCTGATTGATTGATTGTAAACAATTTAGTGTTTTATAAATAGCGTCTTGTGCCTTAAAAATCTAGATGATCTGATCTTAAGTGATGACTGTGATGTGATGATAATGAGTGTGACTCGCAAGTGCGTTTCCAGCCTTTCAAGAATCGGTACGCGAACAAGAAAAGATTCATAAAAGATTCTAAGAAGGCTCTAAGTGGAATTGGTTCGGAAATACTTCAGTGGGCAGCTGGTTCACATGGCGGTGGAAAAAAAAACCCACAAAAACTGCCTTAAGAAACGAAGAAAACTCAGTTACAGATATCAGTCAGTACAACTCCTGTGAACACTCTCCATAGTAAATGCATTAGAAGATGGAAATTCCCCACACCTCTACGCAACGTCATTGGATCAAGGCGCACGGAAAGTGACTGATCACCGACGATTCGAATTGTTCTCTGTTAAATACCATCTAGCGAAAGGCAGTACCAGCTGTACTGGGGAACTCCCGACCAGAGAACAGTACTCCATGTGGGGCTAAATTTGCGATTGGCCCGCAGTGAAGTAAGATATGATAAAGTGGAATGAAAATAGAAATTACAAGAAACCAATACAAACAATAATATATAGAGAATGAATTGTGAAATTTGAAGTGGCAACATTCATAAACATTTTAATGTTGACAAGGCTGTTACGTCATCATAGTTTGTCTGTACATAGTAAAAAAGATAAGAGAGCCGGTTCCCTCTATGTACCTTGAGTTTGTTCATCTTATCAAGAGCATGAAGCAATTCGCCAGTGGAGATATTGAGGGCTTGCGTGAGGCTGATCGTCTCCAGGGCAGTGACTTTAGTACGAGCCGCGTGGCTCAGGCGCGACAGCTCTTGCACTGCGCTCGCGCAACTTGCTCCCACTGGAGCGTCTTTGAACCTTAAAAAAATTGAATTATTATAATTTATAATATTATTTGACGCCCCTGGTTGGTGTATTTTGTTGTATAATTCAGTTAATTTCTTCAATAACATAATAGAAAACACTTTTTTAACGGAATGAAGCTACTTATTATTATAAACTTATAATTACTAATTAATCAAATTGATACTTTTGACATTCAACACCTTTTGTCTTCAGTCACTTTTTTTTAATTTTTTTTTTATTGGACCACAAAATTAGGACAAACACATGTCAACATCAACTTACATACGAAAATATAAAAAAAAGCAGTGCCGTCCCTAGAACATGTGGACACGACCAGCGAAATTAGGTAAATACAATAAAGTGTCAAAACAAAAAACAAACAAAAATCTAAAAATAATAGCTATAAGGAATTAAAAAACTATAAACAAGAAAAGAAATTATTGTCACAGTGACCACGCACGCTAAAATATAAATTATATACGTCGGATAAAATATAAATTATATAAAATAATTATTTTACATAATTATATAACTAATAATACATAGCTTCAATCCGTTAAAAAAGTGTTTTCTTTAATTGTATAAAAGTTGTTACTAATAATATACTAAATACTTTAATAAAAAAAATATATACAATTTTTTTTTATTTTTTATAAGGGCAATAAGACCACTCGTCGCCCTTGAATCTAAGCGATCAATTCCAGGCAACAATAGTAAAAAATATTTGTCAAAAAAATCAGAAATGTTACAATAGTGTATGTAATGCTTTTGGGTAATAAAAGTTTTGGAGTGCAGCGAACTGTCTTTTATTATGTCACAGAGTAGAGAGAGCAATGATACAGTCATAAAAAGGTGCGAAATTTACCACAGAGTATACAGGATAAATTACAGACCACTTATAGTTTTAGGAGAAATAACAAAGTTTTTTTCGATACCTCGGCATTTGTCGTTTCTCCCAATCCTGAACGATAATGTTGGCATCAATCTTGAGACAGGTCCGTGTGACGGCGATCACGTTCTTCGGAGCGATGCAAAGTATCGTATGATCTTGTGTACTTTCCTCGGTACCTGAAATTATTAATATTTAAAATTCATTTCAAATTGATCATAAAATAAAAAAAGTACGTGCGTACACGCAAAAGTACACATGTTACAGTTGTATATCTATATTCACACTGTATACGTGCTAATGATAATATAAATGAATAAAAAATCTGCGTTTACAGCACAAGACATTATACGACGGAATTTCCGTCTAAAGTTCTAATATGAAATAACGAATACATCCACCAATAGCGTGTATTTTTTTCTCGATTTCCCTTTCTCACTCCCTCTCTCAGTCGGTCTCAATCGCTCTCTCGCTTTACTTCGACAAAAACGCTGCGCATCTTCGTGACGTTCCGTAAATATTTTTCATAATAAAACTTACCGATATGGTCGTACAGAGAGGAGAAACTCAACATGCGGTACCAGGCCTCGTCGCGGTCGAAATTGTATCGATTCGAGTCTTCCTCAACTGTGTTTAGCACTAACACTTTGTATGGCGTCTGGCGGGGACCTGGAATTTCAAAATTATAACAATATTAATGTATTTGCAAAGAAAGTGATACATTCAGCCATATAAAAAATCATTCCCGCAAACCCAACTGGACCCGTTATTGTCGAAATTCCTTCATCCAGAAAAAATCTGGGACGGGGCCTTCGTGTATAGCGGCTGCAATTATTTAAATGACAATATCTCACCATTCCCATTCAAGTAGATGCCAAGCTGATTGATGTAGGGTCCAGCCGATAGCAGCAAAACTCTCCCCGGCACGAACTCCTTGCTAACTTTCGGCTGCGATAACAGCAAGGGCATAATTTCCCCCAAAACCTCGACGTAGGACGTACAGAGGTCGTAGAACGTGGCCAATGGGGCCAAATGTGGCGCCAGAGGGGTGCTGCATTTCTCAGAATATTCCAATTCCGCTTTCTGAAGGAGTTTCTTGTTGGTATCGGCTTGGAGGATCTGGTGCAGTTCTCGGAACGAACGCTGCATCATACCCTCAACAGACACTGTTGCCACTCTAAAATTATTTAACACATTTCACTGGTTTCATATGAATCGAAGAATGTCTTTAGTCAGTTATGTCATTTCTGGACAGTTAGGGTAAGATGCAGAGTCGAGGCCTAGACCAAAGTATGACTCAAGAAAAATTTTTCAAATTCAAAAGTTAGTACGAAGTCAGAATTATTTGTGTTGATCGAACAAATCTTTTAGCCGTGACCAATTTATGAACTTCAAAATAACTATAATACTTTTGTGACTTTATTTGAAGTTGCTCTTTAGGCGCGTAAGGGTAATATGTTTACGGAACGTCACGAAGATGTACAGCGTTTTTGTCGAAAAGAAGGGAGAGAGCGATTGAGAGAGAGAGAGAGAGAGAGAGAGAGAGAGAGAGAGAAAGGGAGATCAAGAAAAAATACACGCTATTGGTTGATGTATTGTTTAGTACATATGAGAACTTTAGATGGAAATTCTGTCGCATAACGTCTTGTGCAGTAAACGCAGATTTTTATTTATTTATATTATCATTAGCACTTATACAGTGTGATTATAGATTAGATATACAAATACATGGAGTGATCAAATACTGGTACATGATCATCTATTGGGGTTTTTTTATAATAATTATTACTTAGATAAGTAATAATTATCCACTTTACTTTCACTTCTGACATGTGTACTTTTGCGTGTACGCACGAACTTTTTAAAACATAAACGCGAATGTTATTTATATGACTCAACAATTTTTTTAAGGATTCGATGTCAGCAAATACTAATTATATTTCTCTTAATTATTTGAATTTACCTAAATACGTTGAATGCTAACAAACCTCAGAAGACTCAATATCATGGCATAAGTGAGTCGGAACTGCGAAGACAACTTTTGAGGAGTCCCAAGCATCATTTCCTTGAGCGTCATTTGGTCTGGTACTCCATCCTTGCATAGAATTATCACAGTGCCCGTGTCATCCAAACCTGGAATTGTAGGTGTATGAAATTCTCATCTTAAACCGATGAACGTCTTTTCTGCAAAGCATAAGCGCCGCAAACAACAGCGTGAAAAACACAATACACGCACAAGTCCCGAGCAATGGCTACCATTCAATAGGCTGGTTTCGTAGTGATGGGACATCCATATTCAACGGACATTATAGTGATGAGGGGCCACAAATATGAACTAAATGATGTCACGTCATAGTCGCCGCGCTACACGATTTTTAGGGAGCAGGTAGGTTTTTAAAAGTATATACCTACCTGTCAAAAAAGATATACAAAGTGTACAAACGTAAAATATCACTAATAAAAAAACATATAATTCAAGATAATGGCGTCATACTCATTACCACTTTTTATTGGAAACCGCATTTAAGGGAGCGTTCAAGTATTACGTAACGATTTAAAGGGGGCGGGGGGTTTGAATTATACGTCATTGTTAATATCATTTTCGACTTTCCGATACTTTACACCACATTTTTATGATTCGTAACGAGTTGTTGTAACGTTGAGTGGTAACGAAACATTTTACTATTGGGTACAGAAAAACGTTACGGCGCGTTATATGGGGGGGAGGGTCAAGAATCTCCAAAAATTGCGTGACATAATACTTGAATGCTCCCTAAGCAATTGGAGAATATTATAAAAATTTATCATAAAAAAAAATAGCCGCGTGTAAAGTCGATTTACGGACGATGGTTTAACGTGACAACCGTAATTGATTGTATCGTAAGTCTTCGAGTTGAAGATAGATGCGGCGCGGCGCAATCGTACAATGAGCGTAACGGGACAATGAGCGTAACGATACAGTGAGTTATGATTTTTCGTGCGTGCAGCCGGAATTCATCGACTAGACGTTCTCACGTCAAAATATAACTAAATAAGTACACTATTATACATATCTTTGGAATATGGCATATTTATAAAGTACATTAGGATACATCTTTATGAAATCTTTTTGCCCCGTATAGTAAAACATTTGAATGCAAGACAAACCTCGTCTGCCGGCTCGCCCTGCCATCTGGATGTACTCCGCGGGAACCAAACTCCGTGACTGGAGGCCGTCAAACTTGGTGACGTCGTCGAATATGACCGTGCGGGCCGGCATGTTCACACCCATCGCGAATGTCTCGGTCGCGAATAAGATCTTTACCTAAAAACGTAATACAGACGAATATAATTAATTTAATTTATACTTTGGCCTCAATAACACGTGGTAATCATGATATTGAATTAGTAGCTTATATGACACGTTTGTAGGTTTACCGTAGCGTCTATTGATTACTCAATCCAGTCGAAAACTATCGACATCTGTTAGAATCTTTTGGAGTTAACTGATAATTGTGACTGTCAATTAATTATAGACAAATAATTTGCAATAAAATAAAATTGTGACTATAGTTAAAGATCTAAGCTATCCTATCTCTTAAGTTGGACCAGACTGCTCATGGTGTGCCAATTCAATTTAAAATCGGTTAAGTAGTATAGCAGTCCATCGCGGACAAACATCGTGACAGGAGATTTATATATATATTAAGATAACCAATACTGATAGATTAAACATCACGCTATCAGCTGGTTTCAAGATCTTTGAAAGGTCAATGACCTAAACTCGGGTCACTGACCCTTACAATATCAAATAGTTTTACATTCGACTTACATAACCCGACTGGAACAACATTTCCACGATCTCCTTGAGGAGTGGTAATATACCGCTGTGATGTACGCCTATTCCGTTCTCGAGAACACGCTGTAGTCTGATAACCTACAAAAAAAAATTATTATTGTCATAACTAATTTATTATAATATAATTAGTTCGAAACCGTCTAAAGGCGGTACGATTCCAGGATGAAAAAGAAATGTGAAATTGCTATTATTTATTAAGCATATTAAATATTCCTCACGAACTGTGCCAAAATCTCAGTTTTGTATCGCGAAGGCCAGACATACAACCACTGTTTAAGCCTTGACTTGCATCATGGACGCACCCCTCACTTTCACACCATCACACAACACAGCCAAATTAGGTATTAAATAATTATTATTGAATTTTTTGTTATGTAAATGTTTGAACCTTTATGTGTATATAACGTGTTATATCTTTCGTATTTTTTATTATATACAATTTATATGAGCTGTAGGATTACGGAATAAATAAATAAATGAATCAAATCTTGGAACCCCAAAAAACACCGCCTTTGAAATGGGCCTAAATACTATTTTTTTCGAACCTAATTTAGTGTCCATCAAAGAGCATACACCCTTAAAAGGCCGGCAACGCACTTGCGATCCCTTTGACAACGTGAGTGTCCATTGCATCACTCATTAGATAAACTTCCTGGTAGTCGTATTACATAAAAAAAGAACTTTTAAATACCTGAGGAAGTTTTCTATCTGGTTCTTTCAGTCTCTGCAAACATTTTTGGAAGAAGGACCGAATATGGCCCTTCTCTTTGGCTGTTGTCAAGTCTACTGACATGAGATTCTCCGCGTTATGGTCACACCTAACACGATCAAAGAAATATATTCATTATACTTTACTGATAAATTTATTGTAAAACCAATATTTTAATAAAATTAATAATTAATTTGTTTAAATGTTTTAGGCCGTGTTAATGAATAATTAAAAAGTAAAGAGCGATTGCAAATCTCTCAGCTAAAATATTGACACTTAGGGTATGCGGCAATAAATAATAATCGTTTCATAACAAAAAACGATTATTTTTTAATCGTTGATATTTTATGATATTAAACTACTACCTGACATCGCTCACTTTTTTCCGCCTAACAGTCACAAGAAATTCCTTAATAACATCGTGTTAAGTTAAATTTATTTAATAAAGGTTAACATCAATACAACTTTATTGCAAATACAAAAATGTTTTATTGCGAAAGTTAAATACACATTAGGCCTCTTTCCTCTAGCACTAATATTGCGATACTTAATATATACAACATTTTTTCATGATGTAACACATGTGTTCGATCAAGATCAAAGCCTCATTCACCTCAAGATCGGAATTTCTTGAACTGACACGAATTCGATGTAAAACGATGCGTAGTTTTGTCAACAGATGGCACCACACGCTATTAGCGTTCGTAAAATTTATTTATTTATTGTTATTCGAAAAGTTATCCGATATTTTTTTTTCTAATTCTGCTATTCCTTATATTAAATTTTTTTAACAATTCGACTTAGGGTCCTTCAAGCAAAGAGCGTACCAATTCTTAAAAGGCCGGCAACGCACTGGCGAGCCCTCTGGCATTGAGTGTCGATGGGCGGCGGTATCACTTAACATCAGGTAAGCCTCCTGCCAGTTTGCCCCCTGCTCTATTAAAAAAAATATTCTGAGCAGAGAAGAATCCACCAAAAAAGACTCACCAAAAGTAACTAATATCTATAAGTAATAACACGATTGTGTTTTATATTATTATTATTAATAATATTATGGATAGTATGGATTTATTATTAATTATTATTAAATTAGTTAAGGTAGTATAAGTTTTAAACACAATTTAAGTTGGATTTAATTTTAGTGGTCTAATTTAGTATGGCCCCTTTTAGGGGAAAAGCCTCCTCCATATAATTATAAATTGGCTTAGCTTACCGATTTCTGGACAAAGTGAACGCCACGACGGGCAACTTATCATTAGACCGCAGATGGTCTATCAAGGCCACCCACATGGTTTGTTCGGCTTTCGGGTTCCCGAATTGTCTGCCACCTGACAAGAAATTTTATTTTTATATAAAAGTCCCAGAAATATGAGAATGAACTATATCCCAACACGAAGAAGTACTACATGCACAAATCAACTTGGCAGCTGCGTGGAATGTGTTCTTAAATAAACCTTTACTAAACTGTCTAGGGAAGATGAAAGGGGGGCAAGAGTTCCATTCCAAGGGGGGATGTCGAGATCGAATGGGTGAAACTCCAGCTCCAATTCCTTTTAATATTTACCTTTTGGTCCAAAGCTTTTCTTGTAATCATTTTCCCTTGACTTTTTCGCAGCGACCGCCTCGTTGTATCCCCGTAGTTGGAATTTACTTTCTTGGTCCACGACCAAAAATCTCTCGTTCTTTGACTTCCCACCAGATCCTGAAACGATTTTAATGTTGGTTTAAAAATGAAAACTCCACCAATTATACATTCAATAAACTGTGGGACCGTTGAAGTATTACGTCACGCAATTTTTGGAGAATCTTGACCTCCTCTCCCCAATGTAACGCGCCGTAACGTTTTTCTGTACCCTTTACGTAACCGTCCATGTCGATACCACCCAGTGACTCAATAAACCTATCAATTTAAGCATCGTACAGTTTTACCACAAAGCACCCCCAAATTTGGAATCGCACCGGACGCATATGATCTTTTCTTACTTTAAGTTATGATTCATGTTGAAATTCCTTATGATTGTTTATTTTTTTAGCCGTCTGTTAATAAATTATTAAAATTTGTTTCTTTTTTTGTTTCATAATTAAACTTACCCGTATACAAGTAATGACACAAAGGAACTGGCCGCTTAGGAGTGGACACTACAAAGACCTTTCGTTTTTTAGTTCGACCGACCCAATCCGCAAACTGGAGCGTATTTGGTACAGTTGCACTCAACATCACTATTGTGACGTGGGCCGGAAGCAATATCAACACTTCCTCCCACACATAGCCCCGCTGGAATTACATTTATACATTTTATAAAATAAATAAAATATATATGTATAGCGAAAAGAATAGTTTAAATATTAGTTTCTTTTACCAAAAAAAATTAACCATTTCCTTCATGTTAACTTTACTTGATATAAAGTAGACATGGGGAGTAATCGGCTGTGCCAAAAAACAATCTGGAGCTGTTTAGGAAAAACACATTTTGTATGGTATAATAATTTATCAAAGGAATTAAAAGATTCTCCAACTAGAGTTTTGAAAATACGACTTAGTGTATAGAAAAAATGTATTATTCAATAAAAGATTATTTACGTGAGACAGTGTAGTTGATATAAATTAAATAACGTATTATATGATTTGTACGATATAAATAATATACAAATTTACTCATTCATATGACTAATAAATGTAAAATTTATTTAAGAAAAATTTGTATGCGAACTTACGATTGTACTACCTTACACATAATAATAAAATAGTAGTTTACTGCCATCCGTATTGGAAGTTTCAATCTCTTGAAATTCGATTTCCACTTACATGGCGAATTCGCGGGGTTATAATATATATATATATATTTTATAATATTAGATTTAATACAAATTTTAAGAAAAAAGTTTTCTTATGTTAAAATTCCACAAGGAATGTCAAATAGCTAAACATGTGTTCAAACGGTAAAAATAAACTGATTCAAATGTATGAAAAACATACCCCTTTTCTCTATACTTTTCACGCTTTCTCGAAAAATAATGTAACTATTTACCTCAGCATTATTGATATAGTGGACCTCATCGAAAATCACAAATTCTAGATCTCTTGTGACGTCAGATCCGCAATAGAGCATAGAACGGAGAATCTCGGTGGTCATGACGAGGCAAGAGGCCGTCGCGTTTATCTGTAGGTCACCAGTCAACAGACCAACTTCACCAAATGTCTTGTTGAAGTCATTGTACTTTTGGTTCGACAGAGCCTTTATTGGCGATGTGTAAATGGCTCTGAAACGTTAAACAATATAAATTTATTTTTTATTGATTTTATACATATAACTACATTAATATATTAATAATAATTAGTTTTTTTTAAATATGAAAACGCCAAAAGATATTCACATTAAAATTGGTACAGTAATGATAGATTATTATATCTGATAGAACTTGATGAAATTTTAATGACTCTAGGTACTCTTAAAGTACTAGCAGCATAGTCAAACTAATACTAATTTACCATCCATAATCAAACATATTATTTTAGGAAACATTTAAATATGTATTAAAACACTATAGATTCAATCTGAAGAATTAGCGGAGTTTCACCACTTACTAATTTACTATAAGAAATATGTATAGTAACGATTTGGAATATGCCTGTGTACCTTGTACAATTTCTTCTAGACATAGCAATTGCATATTCAGCGACTACAGTTTTACCAGCAGACGTGTGAGCCGCTACAAACACATGATGTCCTTCCTCTAGTTTTAAAATTGCCTACAATCCAAAAAAAATTTAAAAATCAGAATTTGTATCCAAACAAGGATTATTGTCTATAGGTAGAAACCTATAGACAGAAGCCTCAGTTGTCATAAAGTTACAAAACCACTATGTGCGGATATTAAATATGTATTAGTGCTCATTTAAGAATAAACAAGCTTTAGGTTTAATTAAAGTTTAATAAAATATATCTTAAATAATACTTTGTGAAAATTTTCAATTAAATATTTGCATTGTGTTACCTGTTTTTGGAAGTTATCCAATTCAAATGGATAAGCATGGGCCAAATCTTTGATTTTTTCTTTGAATTCCGGCACTGGCTGTGAAACATCAATCATTTCTGCCCATTCTGTGGATGTAACACCAGATTTTACAGAGGCATTGGTAATATTCAGCACTGGTATTTCTGGAAGCACCACAGGTGGTTTGATAATTGTACTCTCGAGGAAATTATCATTGGCATTATCCTCTGCATCTACATCAATGTTTTTTGTAGGTATTGGTGCCTTTTGTTCAATGGTTTCATCGTCATCTTGCCAGAGACCTGAAAACATTTTTTAATATAAAATAATAATTTTGTAAGTCCATTTTTGTTTCAACTTAAAAAATAAAAATATGTCCTTACACTTTAAAGAAAAATATGGTATAGAAATATTGAAGTGAAAATAAATTAATATTAAATTTGGTATTTAGTTTGGCACATTACCTGCTAAATGTGTGTTGTTATTAACAACTTCCTCTAAATTTATGTTGATTTGAATATCTTCCAGCTTGTCTTCTTGTTTATTTTCATCTATTAGTTGGTCTTTTAAAGTGAATCCATCACTTGAAAAGACTACATTTTCTTGACAACCAGGTGGAGTACATAATATGTCTTAAAATAATATAAAAATTACTTGGTAGCAAATAAGGTTAATCAAAACATAATATTATTTCATATATGGTTTGCGACTGTCACTTATTTATATGAATTGAATATTCAATGAATACCTTCACCCAAAAATTTTCCTGGTTCATCATTATCAAGATTTACTGAAACTTCTCCTGTTTTAGTTGCTTCTGCTAACATCTTCTCTAACTCTTCTTCAAACCCAGCTGGTAAGAATGGATTTTGTGTAATTGTACCTCTTGTAGCCAAGCCTGGGGGCAGTGGTGTTCGAGACATAGATAAACTGTCTTCATCATCTTCTAATGGTACACTAACTTCTTTTAATCCAACTATTTCACCTGTCAACAAATCTCGGACTACCTGTAATTTTTTTAATTTGTGAAAAAATTATACTTATATATTATTTATATTTATTTATTTAATAAAAGACTTTTAACTTAACATAAAAATATTTGGAATAATATATGTAGAAATTTATAACCAACACAGCCAAACATGATTTTAGTATAATCTATGTTTGTATGCAAGTCTGAGTAAATCTAATGCAATTTAACTTTACTTATTTGGCAAAGGCAGTACAGCAAGCAAATATCGATATAGTTTACCTCTAGTGTAGTATCTAGACCAATATCATCCTCGTCAATTCTAAACAAGGAATCTATATCTGGAGTCCTATGCCAATGATTTTGGGAACGTTCCCATTGGTGAATTGATAGTCTCTCTGGTTTTAGTAAATAGTCCTTTACGCGTTCATTTAAATCATCGAAAATTGGTGGCGGCTAAAACATATGGACAGGCGAGTTAAAAATATAGTTTCAATAGTATTATATGATGATATACGCTAACATCAGTCTACCTTGATGAAAGAAAATTCGTCATCATTATCCACAGGCATTTTCATAAGCCTATTAAACACTTTTTACACAATCATTAATCGTCGAAGTAACTACTAACTGCTAAGTGCTGTTCCATTTGTTTTGGTTTTCGTATTCTTCGGCTTTTGACTTTGAAATATGACATACGTTAATAATAAAATTGGCAATTTCCTGATATGCCGCACACTGACAGGCGTCAGATGAAAGTTTCAAATTACACTAAAATATTTTCGTAAAATTACCAAATACCATCACTAACAACTTTTGAACCGTTTCGTTATAGGAGAAATTATGTGATAATTTTATTTTTATTTTGATATAATATTTTTTATAATATGTACATATTAGGTTTAGTATCATTGTCAAGCAACTACGCGTACGAAATTGAACTGCTATTCTATTATAGCCAGGGGCTAATTTTTTGTGCTTAAAAGTTTAATACAAAACTTTAGGATGTATTATGTTAATATAACAATAGGTAAGGATTTAAAATTAATTAATATCACGCAAAACGACTGAACATGAATGCTTCACTTAAATCCACAAATAATGGAACATGCATATTAGGATTTATGTCTTTAGTTGTTAAGAACGCGGCCCTTTGGAAAAAAACAAATCTATCGGTAGTTTAAGTTACCTATTTATTTGAAAAAAATAACACAAACTCTTCATCTTCCAATGTGTGTGTTTAGTAAAACTATTATTTAAAATAAAGCATCATGCTTACATTGCATTCTTTAAAAGATGTATATTATTTGCTTTAATATCAATTTAGGTCACATATAAAGTTCATAAAGAATTGAAAAAAATCACCTGGTATTTTACAGTAGGTTGTCATACATAGCTAGGTAAACCATAAAATCAGTATCACAGAAAAAAAATCATGCAAGGCAAAAATAAAAAAGAACCTAAATAAGTTAATAACTTTGTCACAAGTTATCTAAATCAAGTTAAGAAATTCGTAATTCGTGTGAGTCCTAAACTCAACTCCTCACAAACCTGTGCACAAACCTCACTCCTCACTTGCGGTCTCTGCACGTCTCTGACTCGCCTCTTTCGAATTTCGTTATTTGTGAATAAAAAATGAAGAGATTGTGGACATGTGTAATATTTTTGTTTAACATTTATGTTCATAGTGCAACAATTGACGGAGATGTGGTGGGTATTTTTATTTCTATAAGAGCTTTTAAAAAGCTTGCATTACTTTTTTTCTTAATTTAATCCTGATAAGGTTAGGTTAGTTTTTTTTAAGCTTATTTTGAAAATTTGACTTTTATTAATTTACGAAGCCTTAATATTTGAACAAAACAAAAACATTTAACAATATTTTTTAGTTTTAGAAGTACGCAAAAATTTATTAATTATTTATTAAATTTTACTTTTAATGAAACCAATTTTTGTTTTAAACAAGTAGTATTTTTTATATAATTAATATTTTCTGCTAAGTTACTATCGCACGAAGCTGGTAAAGAGTAATTATGCATTGTAAAGAAAGTTGTAATACATATTATGTATGGGAAACGTTTCGCAACCGGCTAGTCGTAACTCCAAGTTAGAAAGATCTGGGTAATCAATGTATGCTTGGAGAGTCTAAAGTCATCGTGGATTATCAAACCTTATAGACTTTTTAAATTCATTCGACAATTAAATTGTAATACACGATATGACGGAATTTGCGCCGGAAAAATAATATTACTATAGAACTATGGTAAACTTTTTTGTTAATTTAACTAATAGGTGTTAAATCGGTAATAAATTCTTACGAGAAAATAAAACCTTCAATAGTTATAGTAAAGAGTTATACTCATATGAAAACTTAATATAATAATTAACGTATATAGAGTAATCCTACAGCTAACACAAATTAATATAACAAAAAACAACAGGTAATTATATAAAATAATAACTAACATATATTATAAAAAGAGTTCTTTTGGGCAAGCTAGCTAGATAATTAAATAATTAGTAACTATATATTTTGAATTAAATACTACGGTATGTATAATGCACATAGGCATCGTTTCTAATATGAATCCAGTACTCAAGGGCCAACATGTTTAATTAAATCTTTATATCTACATTTTTTTTTCTTTTCTTACTAGTTTTGCCTGGGTTGCATCCCTTGTAATTTTTATGTATTGCGTTATTTATGTTTCTTTGCAACGAAGTGTGAATAAATAAATAAATATACCAATTGTAAAAAAATTATTAGAATAATATCGCTAGAATTAGATTGCAAGGATCACAGCAATGTAATAAATGCAATTCAATGTTTATTTATGTTTTACGCACATAAGATTGTTCAACAGAAAACTTGTTGAACAGGAAATTATGTCACTACACTCATTTTTTGCACTTAATAAAGCTCGTTTTAAGATTATAATTGTTTGCTTCAAAAACTATAACCAAGTTATTCTCCTTTCACATATATAGCATATTAAAAAAAGCAAACTTTAATGTTTCAAAACACGCCGGAAAATAATTTATTTATATAACCTTATTTGATTTACGTATATGAAGTATACGTAAATCAAATAATCCTTCAGCTTACATATATTTATATTAAAAAAAAATATTTGACCTTAAAAAATAATTAATAAAATAAGGCCTTTTAAGGAAATACTAAAAGGTTAGGTTAACCTCGGCCAGAGAATTATTCTAGCAATTCAAAGGGTAACGCTGCGAGATTTTCGGAATCTTGTCTAGATTATCATGATTCATGTGCACCTTTAACTTTTTGTTTTTCATGTATCCTGCATCAGTTTAATTAAATTTTTTTTAGTTCCTGTTAAGTTTTTTTTTCTTATTATATACAGTCGTGGTCAACTAATTAGGGACAAATATAACACTAAACAATATTAAATATTCATACCTCTGTATTACTCATTAATATTAATACTTCTACCTATTACACTATAGTGATAATAACTATTATGAAACCTTACCAAAATACACAAAATAAACAAAAATAATACGTGACTAAACTAATAAATACTTCAATCAAATCACTTGAATCGATATTTATGGTATTTACGTCCTGGCCACCTAATTAGGGACAGTAAAATTACCGTGTTCTAAATTAAAAAAAAATAAAAATAAAAAAGTTTTTTTTTCTGCGTAAAATTGATTTTGGCGCCATTCTGAATCGTAACATTAGTTTCGTACGTACAATACAATAACAGTAATTTTTAAAATATGGGTCGAACCAAGAGTTGTGACGCAACAATGAGAAAAGTGATAATTAATTTTTATCAACGTGGATGGCCTTACAGGAAAATAGCTGATCATCTGAACTGTTCCAAAAATATGATATGCAATGCAGTGAGCCATTTTAAAACCCACAATACAACTGAAAGTGTTCCTAGAAAGAAGAGGCCAAAAAAAACTACCCCACAAGATGACCGCAGGATGGTCATTCTAGCCAAGAAAGACCCCTTTAAAGGTTCTACAGTTATTAAGGCTGAAGTTTTTGGACCTGAACCGAATGTCGGCGTATCAGCAAGAACCGTTAGAAGGCGTCTAGTTGAAACAAAGCTTTTTGGACGAGTTGCACGAAAAGTTCCGTTGCTGAAGAAGGAACACAAACAAGCAAGGCTGGCGTTTGCTCGAAAGTATGGACATTGGACTCCAGCTCAGTGGAAAAATGTATTATTTTCAGATGAAACTAAGATAAATTTAATTTCATCAGATGGCCGACAATACGTGCGACGTCTTATAAAAACAGAAATGAATCCTAAATACACCAAGAAACAAGTAAAACATGGGGGCGGAAATATTCAAGTCTGGGGCTGTTTTTCTGGACATGGAGTAGGGCCCGTAAAAAAAATTGAAGGCAAACTGGATCAGTATCAGTATAAGCAAATCTTAGAAGAAAATATGATACCATATGCTGAAGAAGTTTTACCGGTGACCTGGACGTTCCAACACGATAATGACCCAAAACATACAGCTCAATCAGTGAAATATTTCCTGGCACAACAGTCTGTGACGGTACTAGATTGGCCTGCAAACAGCCCAGATTTAAACCCAATCGAGCATTTGTGGTACGAAGTTAAAAAAAAGTTGCGGCTCAACGTACCGGCACTCAAAATCAGCTCTACGAGAGATTTACAGAGGTGTGGAATAATATTTCAATAGAAACATGCAACAATTTAATTACGTCAATGCCTCGCCGTTGTCAAATGGTGATTACCAATAATGGCAACCATACTGGTTATTAAAACTTATGTTTTTATTTTCTTTGTTATAAAAATTTTGTTTGCATACTTTTTGCATTATTAAAACTTAACATTTTCTCGTTATTTTTAAATTAATAGTCAAATTTCCTCCTGTCCCTAATTAGTTGGCCAGTCATTAATCAGTATGAGAAAGTAGCAGTGTAGTTTAGGTAGAAAAACTTGTGGCGGCAAGTAGCTTTTCCTTTTCTTGGCCACTAAATATTTAAAATTAATATCCCTTAACTTGTTTATAATGATAAAACTTCAAAGCTTCGTGATTAGAAACATTTATTGATGGCGAAGGAAGCTCTTGCTCTTTTTGTGATAGTGTCCCTAATTAGTTGACCACGACTGTATATGTATTATGTATATATTTATGCACTTCTTGCCTACCTTATGTAATTTTCATAAATTGTTTTCCTTTACTCACAGTGGTTGCCTGGAAGAGATCGTTAGAATGCGATAAGGCCGCCAGTTGCCCCTTCTTTTCATTTAATTATGTTCAATTCTTACATTGTAATGTAACGAAGTGTTAATAAATAAATATTGTATTCTTGAAAAACATTTTGTCATTATTAATAATAGTGACATTATATGTAATGCTACGGACCTAATTATCGCAATAGGGAAAAGCCGCAAAAGGGTAGAAAATATATATAAATCATCTGTTAAACATGACGTATCGTATGACGGCAAGAAACATAATGAAACATGAAAAATCAAAATTGGAGGCCAATTAAATGTTATGCATTTTGCGAAATAAATGCATGATCATAAATATGGACGTAAAGGTTTATACAACCACGGTAGATGCACCATTGAACATTGGTGTCATGGACGAATAATGGCACGATGCAGGTTGATTCATAATTAATATTTAACCAACTCATCGGAGAATATTTTTAATAGGCCGGCGAAAGTGGACAATGAGTGTTAAATCCCTTGAGTTTCTTTATATGGGACATTACTGTAAAGACTGTGGGGGCTGCTTGTGTCTTTGTTTTGTTTGTATACTGTAATGTTGGCCTTGTTAAACACGAGTCGCAACCTTGTAGGTGTGCGTTCAAACTCCGTCTGTACACCAATAATTTTTCGATGTGCGTAATTAAGACTTGGTTAAACATCGTGAGGAAACAAAAGACCCAAAAATTTACGATTCGTGATAACGTTTGTATAACAAAAGCAGTAGGCGTAACAACCTTATAGTCTCAGATTGATCTTTGTTTTTTTCGAATTAGCGATCAGCCTTCTGTGCCTGACACACGCCGTCGTCTTTTTGGTACAAAGCTCACCGATTTTCTTATGATGTTTTCCATTATATTTTAACAACCTAAATGCGCACACAGACAGAAAGTCAAACCTACGACCTCGGGGATCAGAGTAGCATGCTAAAGCCACTAAGCCAGCACTGCTATATAATATATATATTTACGTTATTTTTACATTATATAAGAAACTAGCGGACCCGACAGACTTTGTCCTGCATGATATTTTAGGAAATTCATATAATATAATGATTGGCTCAGACTGCTAAGAGCTCTATCAGTTAAGCTATCCGAGACTCGTACCTGAAAAATCAGTTGTTTAGTTTCAGTATAGATATTACAACCTAGATACAGACTGAAACGCCATCTGCCGGGCTGATTTGTTGATCTAAACCATTCAAAGCGCCATTAAAACGCATACAAAAAAAACAATCAAACTCGGGAGTTGAAGAGTACTCAGTCAGATTTGAGTGACATACACACGTACAGTTGAATGATATGTATGTAGATGGAAGTATACATTCTGTTAAAGCGTGCGATCTAAAGAGGTTAATTTATGGTAAAATGCGGGTAACGATCCAACCGTTATCTTAACGAGTCGTAAGCCTTGACTGCATTCGTGTCCATACTTGGTGCATTTTTTAGCACTTTACGTCACATATCCTAATGAGAGGTGTGAAGTCATTGTTCGACAAAAAGTGGGTAATTGAAAGTAACAAAGGGAACGTAGATCCGCGTCCTTCATATTTGATTAAATTACGTGTCTAGTTGTAGCAATTATTTAATAATATTTTAATTGTAATTATATGGCTTGAAATTGTGTTATGCTTCAAGGCCATGCATTTAAAAAATAATTTAGATCTTTGACTCGTATAAATACCGTGTCTATTTGATTGAACTTAATTTAATCTAAAGAGAGGTAGACTTTCAAACAAAAACAATGTTTTTTCCTTAAGAAAAACCAACAGAGTACCAACGATTTCCGGTTTTGATTATTAAATACGAACTACACACTAACACTTCCTAACGAACCTTTTTATATCTAAGGTTATTTACTGAATACATAAGACCACTGTTACAGCATCACACATAGGCGGAGTGTTGGTGGTATCGTGGTGTTATTCACAATAGTGAATACCACATATCTAGCATCTAGCTATCGACTATTTCCCCACAATAATCGTTTTTAATAAACAGATTTAAATACGAGTGTATTATTATTATTCGCTAATCGAGCCGAGTAATGTCCACAATATATATATATATATATATATATATATATATATATATATATATATATATATATGTTAATCGTCTATCTCTAAATTGATTGATCGTATTACGTCTTAATTTATTAACGAAATTAGATGCAGACTTAGGAAATTAAATATTTTGGCGTATATGCAATTAGTTTTATTCATCAGGAGATATGTACTGGTTTTGCCCGCTTCTAAGAAGAAATACGTTTGCATAAGATTGTGCAATACTTTATTATAACAAATGACATTCGATTTAAAATACACCGACATTTGTCGAATTCTTTTAAATATTAAGTACATATTATATAATTATAAAAAAACATAATGTATAATTCAATTAAATAGAAACCTGTAGCGTTCTTGTAGTTAATCACGGTCATACATTTTTGCGTTCTATTATCTTAAACTTGGATTAATAATGAGTTAAAAAGTAAGCTGTTTAAGTCAGTGACACATTAACAAGGTGTCGCTTTGTGAATCTTGGCAGGCATGCATGGCCTTAGTGAAGTGTGGTATGTACCTGCAAATACTGATACTACTGTATGATATATAGATCTTGTTTGCTAGAACCAACTGTCAGATTTAGTTTTTTTCTACTATTGAAAATTTTTATGGCTCTCCATTTAATAGTATTTTTCTGTCCTACGCCTTTAACGTACATATTTATGCTAATTACATTACAATAAATTAATATGTATAAATCGTATTGTATTCTTTCTTAATTATATTTGCTTTGTCAATGAAACAAATTATAATTTTAGTATAATTATATTAGTTTTACTTAACATGGCGTTGCGAAACAATTTAAATTATGTGTGTGTAAAAATTAAGTTTTAAAATGTAACATTTATCAACCCTATTAATACTTTGAATAGCAAACTTGCGTTTGAAATGAATTTGTTTTATTTTCTTGTTGATTACATTTCGACGTTTTATGTGCTTTACACATAAAATATGTGTAGCATATTAAACGCTTATTAAAATTAAAGATTAAATGCCCAAATAAAACAAAATTAAAAAAATAGGTATAATTTTTTTATGTTTTGTTCTAGACGCTGTCTCCGGACCCACCTCAGCCATTGACATGCGTGATCGGCGCCGGCTTCTCAGGATTAGCAGCCGCAAGATATTTAAAGGAATTTGGTCAGAACTTTAGAGTGTTTGAAGCTTCAAGTAATATTGGAGGCACGTGGAGGTTCGACCCCCACGTTGGATATGACGAATATGGAACACCTGTATTTACCAGCACCTATAAGAATCTCAGGTGAAATATAGTTGCTTATTTAATGCCACAGCTAACAAATTGCAATGACATATAGATTTTAATAATTTTTCAATGTCAATTTTGAGACTAGTAGATAGATTGAAAAATATGGCGCTACAATTATTAGTTATGGTGCACGATTTCTGTATCTGTTTCATTATAATTTTTTCTTCTTAATAAATATGCAATCAATTCAGCTATATTAAAAAAATAGTTTAATTAATTAGGCAAGAAATTGGAACTGTCTCAATTCCTCCTCATTCCAACTAGTTTCCAATCTTAGTTTAAAAATACGTATTACATTTTCTTTGACAATTTTTACCTGTTGGAATGAGAATGTCAATTCGAATCATAAAATAACCAAAATAAAAATAGATTTATAAATTTTTTTACTTAAAAATTTGAATAATTGCATAATACACTTGATTAGGAAACACCGTTAAACAGGTTTTATTTAGGTTTGACTTAAAGCGTTTGAGAGGTTGACCCGGTATTTGAAATATTATGAACTATAGAACATTTAAGTGAGGATCGACATTAAAGTTCCACACGTTTATAAATTGTAGGTATATTTTCTTAAAGTGGATATTAGTTTTAGTTTTTCCATTTTGGCCAAATCCTTTATCAAAATCATTACAATTTCGTAAAAAAAATGCATTTTTATTACTCAGCTAAAACACAAGGAGGTCGAATTTGGCGCGCATTTTTATACTAATCTCCGTCTGTATCATTAAAATGGGTTAGCTCATTTAAGCTAATTTGAATGTGAAAAGGTAAAACATGTTATCGTATTTTTAAAATTAAAACACCTTTATTTATCAATAGTCGGATAGCTGCGTCTCACGTTAATATATATCTCTAAGAAAAGTGCTTTGATCTACGACTATGGGGCTTGTTAATATTCACCAAACGTTTTAAACTAGTAGCGAAGGTCGGAATCCGTTTTATCGAAAGTGTTTGGTATGCATATAAGTAAAGCTTAGGAAATCATTTTAACCGGGCCAAAGTGTTAATAGTTTCAATGTATTGCACATCACGTTGCAATTATTTTTATAATTTGTCTTGGGCATGCAGAACACCTTCTGAGCTATTCAGGGTAGTAAGAATTTAAGACATAAGACATGTCGCCTTACCGCCCACGAGCATATGTTAATTGTGCACGTAGAAAGAATTTCCTTTAGTGTACACGCCACGCCATAAAACATCGCCAAAATAGAAATATCACAAATTCTTTTTTCTCAGGACAAATACACCGCGTCAAACGATGGAGTACAGTGGTTTCCCGTTTCCGGACTCTACGCCGTCTTACCCGACAAACACCTGCTTCTACAAATACTTGACGTCCTTCGCAAAACACTTTCAATTACTCGATAATATTCAAGTAAGTGATTGCTTATTAAGGTTTAATAATCTTCTAATTTTGTTACAAATTACATGATTTTTATAATATGACAAAATCAACCATATTACTTGGAAGTTTCTTAATACATTTGTAATTTTTACCTTAACAAGAAACGTAACTATTGAACAAAATGCATATATCACATTTATGATGAATTCTATATATTTTTAAATCTCGATACTATTTAATCAACTTACCTTGTAATCCATATTCATGATTATCCTAATAAGCACATCCTTATTTGCAACAAAGATACACGAATGAAACGATTTACGATTGTTATTATCTGTCATAATTATAATCTTGTTTTGCATTGTGAGGTAAGAACTATTAATTATTAAACGTGCTTAGGTCACCGCGATATTCATTAATAATAATAACCAACATAAATATCCTTAGCAATCTAATACTTGATATAAAAAAACACAGAACAGAAGATTTGAGATCAAGAACTGGCAACACATATAATTGACACATCACATCTTAAAAAAATTAAGGCGAACATTTATTTAATTATGAATTGAAATTATCACAATAACATCAATAATAAATTTGAGAAATGTATTAAAGAAAAGCTGAGTAAAAAGGCTTACTATAAAGTTAACGATTATCTAGTTGATAAAGGACTACTGCTAGACAAGCTACTCCCAATAAATTTGCTATATTTATTTACCGAGAGTTTTTTCGCCGGCTTTTTCTCTCGGCCTCTGGGATGCCTAAAGATTCAAATCAGATGAATGACTTGGAATAAGTGATTACTGTATTTTATGTTCCATAATAAACATATTTTATTTTTACATAGGAAGATAAACGAGTTAATTATAGGAAGAAGGAAAAGATTTATGTAGGCGTAATAGTATCGCGTAGTCAACCTTATATATGATAGATATGTTGTAGCGAAGTGGCTTAATAAGACGTTTAATTAACAACATAGCTTTTTAAATAACAGCTTCAATTAACAACAGCGCCGTTTAACTTGTAGCATGATAGATATATTATACACAAGTAGTCAATTAATATTTTTTTTAAATTGTATCTAGTCATAAATATTGCAACAAAACTAGTGTTAAAGGAAAATGTAAACACAGAACTATGTCCAAAAGATGTTTCTGTAAATACTTTTAATGATTTGTATGATCACAAAATTTATTTTGTTACAGTTAAACAGTTTCGTCCAATCAGTAAAACGGGCAGGCAAACACTGGGACTTGACGTATACTCAAACAAATGAACGGAATAACGACACAATCAAATGTGATTTCGTTGTAGTTGCTAACGGGCAGTATGTTAAACTAAGAATGCCCAAAGTTCCAGGGATGAATACTTTTAAAGGTAAGAAAAGTTTTATTACTTTTTTATATACCAAGGAGCAAACGGGCAGGAGACTCATCTGAAGTTAAGTAATACTACACTCAGATGCCAGAGGGCTCGCGAGTACATTTCCGTCCTTTTTAGAATTGATACTCTCTAAGGAGCTTGGTCTTTAAGGAGCCTAAGTTGAATCGGTTCGGAAATACATCAGTGAGCAGCTGGTTTCATAAAGTGGTAGAGCGCAGCAGAAACTGCCTAAAAAAAAGCTTAGTCAGAACTTCTTGTGACGAGGAGAATGATGTAAAAAATCAAGGCAATACTAAATGGTTGCAGGTGCATACAAACATTTAGTATTGCCTTGATTTTATTTGAGCGATTATTACGAGTCTTCTCATCCCTTCTACGCCCTTGATTTGAGGACTGGCAGATTAGCAAACTGAAAATGTAAATTTAAAACCATTTTTTTAACTGTCACATGTGTACATTAAGTAATATAAATAAAATATATTTAGATTTTTATTTCTATACTAAAACATAAACAAATATTGTGCAATGAAAATATGGGCAAATTCGAATATGACGCAACGACATATTTTTTATGCGTACGACGGACTTACAATGAAAATACCAAGGTGATGAAGATGAAAACAAGCATGTTGTAATTGCATTTTCGTGATTAATTTATTTTATACTATGGCGAAATACTTTAACGTTTTATAGTGGATTTATTTATGTCAAATTCGCGTCTTCTTTTGTTTTCTTAAGCCCTGTTTTTTTTTTCAGGAAAAATTATGCACAGCCACGATTACAAGGGGCCGGATCCGTTTAAAAACAAAAAAGTTCTCATTGTTGGCGCAGGAGCCTCTGGCCTTGATCTCGTGACTCACCTAGTGAACATCACAGAGAAACTGGTTCATAGCCACCACATAACTTACAACCAACCGAAATTCCCAGAAAACTTCGTGAAGAAACCCGATATGAAAGCGTTTTTGTCCAATAGTGTTGTGTTCCAAGATGATACGAAAGAGGACGTAGATGTAGTAATATGTTGCACAGGTAAACTTCCTACAACACTATACATGGTTAATGAATCATTAAGGTTTAGATCAAGGCATGTTTATGCCGCATTGATTTATTAAAAAAAACTACTTTTATGGTAACATGTTTCTTTATGGGAAGGAAGTAAAAGGACATGCAACACTTCTAATTGAGAGCTTCAAATGGATATCCAAACTCTACCAAACAAACAAAAACGTCTTAAAGTTTAATCTATTTAATTTAAAAATAAATTATCACAATAGCATATGAATATGTAAACCAATTAGTTACAGGAGGGAATCGTAGATTTATGTAGGCGAAATAGTATCGCGTAGTCATACTTTCTATAGTTGGAAACAGTTGGATAAAGTTTGCCACATTGATTTATTTTCATATTACCACTTTTATGGTAACAGCTACAATAATAAAGTTTATAATATCGTTTAAATAAAATAAATATTTAGTATACAATCTTATTTACGCTCTTCAAGTCTCATTTAAAGTAAAGAATTTTCAAGAATATAAAAAGCAAAATGACTCGCGATTATTTCGATGATCATAAATTATAAGCATAATCTTAGTGAACCTGATACTTTTTACCATTAAAAGGTGATTGAACGGATAATGAAGGTTTTTCAATCGATTTAAAAACCTAAATGATTTTTATACTATTGACAGTTATCGCTTATATTCGTGTAGCAAGTATAATACAGTCTTTGATTTGAAAATTTAGGGGAATAGGGATCGACCATTTTGAATTTTTTTTCTGTATAATATTATTAGACACATCGTTTTATTAGCCTGTACTCTTTTACATATTAATAAGCTTCATTATGTATTTAAAAAGTATTTATATTTCATTATATGTTGTTTCGAACTGAGCGTTTGGTTGCGACTTCATGTTCTTTATTATATATAATTTAATAATAAATATTCTATTAATAATATGTAATTTAATTATTATTTTCACAAGGAAGTAGGAAAAGTTCGCGGAAACCCTGGCTGTTTTAATTGACTTTTTTATCTGTGCTAACTCTTGCTCGTGAAGGTGAACGACATCAATAATGAATGGATAGAGGGAAATCAGAATAACAGATAGGAGGAGATTTATTACTTTTTTCATTATATAGAAAGAGAGTTGTTGATCTAAACTGATAGAAAAATGTAATATTGTATTTTGTATTTTCAGGATACGAGTACGACCATCCATTCTTAGACAAGAGTTCAGGCCTCACTCTGACTGGGAAATTCATTCTCCCTCTCCATCAGCACATTGTAAACATAAGACACCCTAGTATGAGTTTTATCGGTATAGCGAAGGGAATTATTAATAGAGTTTTGGATGCACAAGTGAGTTCAGAAATAGTTTTAAATAGTGCACAAAGTCCGCACTGATCTTTTAGATTATATTTAATGTAAAACATATAGATATTGGATCCAGCAACTTTTTCATGAGCAGTGTTGGCTTTAGCGACTCTAAGTCCTAACCCCGGGTGTGTCATTATGTGCACAGGTGAAGGAAAAAATCGTGAGGAAACGGCGTGTCGTAGACCCAAAAAGTCGACGGCGTGCCTTTTACAAATAAAATAATGTATAAAAGAAGTGCAAAAGTACATAAATAGTTGATATTATGTAATTTTGCACTTCTTGCATCTACTTATTTAATTTAAAAATAAATCCTTTTTTGTTCGCCTCGAAATAAAGCAGGATAAATAAATAAGAAGCAGGGTGACTCCATTTTATTTTATTATTTTAATTGTACTGTATTTATTGCACTTGCGAGACAACTTAAACCATACATACCGAATTTTTAGGCAGAATACATAGCGGCACTTATAGCCGGCAAGTTTGAGCTGCCCTCGCAGGAACTGATGCTGAAGACGTGGCTTCAGCATGTATACGCACTACAGGATAAGAACAAGAAAATTGTTGATGTGAACCTTGTTGGACCAGCCATGGTGAGTACAGTCTTTTTAAATATAAGATACAATTTGAGCCAACTCAAACTTTTTTTAATATTCATCTAAATTGGGGTAATTTGAGTAATTTGCATCGTGTTTTTGTATAGTCTAGGAATTATAGTATTTCTTAATTATTAATAGATTTGCACATCACACATTTGCCGACCACTCTTGCTGAAAAGTACTCAAATTAAATAATATAACAAATACTCTATAAGTTTTAGTTAAATGTGTAGTGCCTAACTTACTGCGGAAATATCGGAATTTTAAAAACAACACCTCATTAGCGGGCTTACAAATTACTAGACCAATATCTATAAAATACGTTAATTTTTCTGTAGAGAGCGCAAAACAACTCTTTAACACGTACTACACGCAGAATTTAACTAGGCACCTCGATGTAATGACGTCACAGTAATGTAGTAACTGCAATAAAAAAATTAAGTAATGTTTAAGGTCTCTCGACACTCGCGATATCTAATGATTATTTAATATATCAACGTTTATCAACAAGTTTTTATATTTTTTGGTAAAAAAAAAATAAAAAATAATTTATTCATATAGGTAACATAATGTACACTTATGAACGTCAAAATATACTTTAAATGATTCTAATTTTACATTTACTGCCAGTTCTCAAATCAAGGGCGTAGAACGGAAGAGAAGAACTGGCAATAAACTCTCCGCCACTCTTATAACTAGTACTTTACGGTAACAGTTCTTTATCCATGGGTTAATAAAACAAATATTATTTTATTTTATTTTTTAATAAAATGATAAATTTGCTGATCTAATTATCGCTCAGGCGAGAGCGGTAGGCGGTGGGGTGCGGTGGGAGGAAAAGCACATTCCACGCAGGTGCCAAGTTGATTTCTGTGTGTAATAAATTGTTGAGGTATTGAAACGGAGTGTAATATTATTGCAGGACCAATATTTCGCCAACCTAACAGAAGAAGCGGGCATCACTCGTGCACCACCTGTCCTCACAGATATCAGAGATTTCAATGCTAAATACCGATTGGAGGATTTATTGAACTACCGAGATTACGACTATGAACTGACGGATCCTTTCCACTACAAGCGATGGTACAACGGAGGTGGCAAGAGGGCGCAAGAATGCCCGATTGATGTCGAAATATAAACGATTTTTTTAAGCTTTATGCAGTAACTGTTTTACGTATACATTTATCATTTAGTTAGTAGGAAATAAATCGTATAATTAGTTCTCTTTGCCATAACGTAATGTAAATGAAAATTTGATTTAAAACATTAATATAATGGAAAATCTCCGTTTTTATAAATGTTTGTAGAATAAAAATGATAACTCTGTGATGTTTAGTGATAATATAAATATACTTACGATCATATTATAATTGATGGCTTGGTTTGTTTTTCGACAAAATAATAGATGTTCAGGTGTAACTCGAATAAAATGAAACATAATGTAGGAAACTCAAAACAGAACCATTTATTAGTAAGACTATTTTTAATTTTTACATATAAATATATTTTATTATGTATAAATTTAACAAATATTTACATAAAAATGAAGTCATCAACCTACAATAAGTAGTGTTTTTTTACTATATAAAAATTCTTGTGAAGTAACTACTTAATTAAATATTTAAAATTAATGTTACCACTCTTTTACACTAATCATTTCTGACAATAAATATTGAAAATTAACCAGAATTTTATTTAAACGTCACTAGAGAAAAAGGCGGGTTTTACCGTTTGGCGGGCTATTCAGAATTCAACAAACTGCTAGTTCAGAAATGCAGACGATCCGTAACGTGACACACAGAAGCAGGGTTTACTCCGTAAAGATATCTATGGATGACGTACAGTGCGTTTAGAATATCCCATAATTTCGTAAAATAATGTATTAGACCGAGGCTAATGTGCTTCAGTTTCGCCTTCTAATCTCCGCAGGAACGTATTATCATCAATGATTTCGTAAACATAATTCCGATATGTGTATAAATTATCAATCTTCGCCTGTGTGTCTGTCTGGCGGATTTTGTAAATAACAGGTGGGACTCTGTCTATACCGGATTCTTTAGATAATTCTTCATAATAATCATCCTGAAAAGAGTTACGTTACTTAACCGAACTGTCTTGCCTTTTTAAAAATCGCTACATAAATTTTACACACAATTCAATTATATTAAAACACAGCTGGAAAAGAAAAAAACCTCATTAAGAAACAAAAACAAAACAAAACAAAATTTATTTATTCATGTAGGTAACAATGTACACTTATGAACGTCAAAAAAAAGAAATATTAAATGAATTTAATTTTACATTTACTGCCAGTTCTCAAATCAAGGGCGTAGAACGGAAGAGAAGAACTGGCAATAAACTCTCCGCCACTCTTTTTAATCGCCAAGTTTTTTTTTACACAATGCTTGTAAGGAGCTGCGACCACTACACCATGTTCCATATGACATATTAAGTAATAAAGAATAAAAAAACAAATTAAAAACAAAGATTTGTCCTCTATCAGCAGGAGGCATGGTGAAATAGGAGCACGCACTTACACACTCGTGAGAACAACACGCAAATACGTAGTATAAACAACTAATATCACCGCATACACGAATTCAAGTACGACCAGTCACCACAAGTAGCACCCGTTCACGAGTATGACGCATGGCCAGCCATCGGCCCCCTCGCCATATTTTAGGGAGAGAGACAACCCGACGCATGGACGCCGCCACAAGCAATGACATTTGAGTGAGCATGACGATCCTTGAAATGTGCACTTGGCTACACAAGAAAGAGCATGATAAACAAAGTTACGGTAAGTTGGAAGATTGTAAACTATATCAATATTTTAATCAATGCTAGTAATTAAGTTGTAGAGCAAGATAGCAGATGAGCGAGCCGTTGGTACGTATAGAAGACTTTAGTTATAGCCTTAGGATTAGTAGTCCAAACTAGCCTCGTACATTTGCAATAGAACATGCAAGTGTAGACGATTGCAAAGCTTTCTAAGGAAACGTTTATGAACTGTTTCAATGGTATTTTGAATAGTGGTAACCAGATTACAGTAGCATAGTCTAAAATACTAATAATAATATAGCAATTATCATGTAAGAGACATATGTAACCCTGGTACCAGATAATTGGGCCAGAGAAAATCTGCTTAGGTCAAAACCTAACATATATATTAAAGAAAGTAAATTTAGTATATAAATAATACTTTTTTCACGTTTATGTATATAATTATTAAAATATTGTTAATTAGTAGTGTTAAGAACTAACATTTCCCATAGTTCACTTTATTCTTGTAAAAGGGGTACATTATTAAGATTTTTCTTACATTCAGACAAGGAATATGTTAAGATATAATATATTCTGTGCTTCGAGATTCTATGTGTAATGAAAAAAATTGAAACCTAAATAAACTTAATTCACACACCTCTTTTTCCGCCAAATAGTGTAACTTCGCATGGGTCAATCCTCGCTCCGTACATGCATCAGCTCTTTGCTGCCACTCCTTCATCATGTCCTCTTTTGAGGGTAAAGAGAATTTGCCTTTCACTAAAGCCGCCGTGTATCGTGCCTATAAAATTATAATCAATCGTACACACAATTCGGGGCAGATTGTATGTTTATACCGCTGCCGTGATAAGTTGCAAAGATTTAATAACAACTGAGAAGCCGTTTGGTTACAATCATTTTTATTACTTTTTAATACAAACAACATATTGCATGTAGTTATAATACAATCCTATTATCAATTTTTACAAGACAACGTGTCTGTTTTGTGGGAAAAGAAGGGAAATGTCGTAATCAGCGCTAAACGCCGAGCAAGCCATTCACTTTTCACTCAATCGATTTATCATCATGACTGCCGGCGTATGCGCAGATGTCAAAACCTCATGTGCGTCTTGATCTTAAGTTTTATATAAAACTATTAAAAGTGCGATTGCGTTTTTTCTACTCTACTACTACTCGTAAAAAAATATTAACTCGGCATTACAAACGAGTTGACTAATCATAAAAAATTAAATAAATTAGCATTTAAATTGATTAAAGGTTATATTCAAATCATGTACAAGGCCATCAATAACAACTACTGTTCTAACATGTTCAAAGAATTGTTTTTGAAGTAACTACTGACATCTTGGATTTGCCGAAACTATTTGTCTGATCTGGCTGTTATCTGACTACAGAGTATGTGCCACCGTGGATCTAGTCTTTAGAAACAATTCATTAATGAAGTTCTGGACATACCTGAGCTTCCAGCGCTTTTACAAGGCATGCCTTCTCAATGAGACCCACGATGATGAGTGTGGGTTCGTTGATGTTCACCATGAACTTGTGTAGCGGCTTCACGCTCTTGGAGCTAATGTTTAAACCTGTACTTTCGTCCAGGAATGAGAAATTAAAGAGATATCCTGAAAACGATTTTATCAAATCTTTATACCGTAGCAATAGCCGATACTTCATTATCTAGTCTTCCAATTTTGGGTTTAAGGCATGTGAAAAAAAATTTGAAGTCCCTGAAAATTGTGGTGATTGCCACATTGTTAATTAAACAAAACTATTTACGTACGAAAAAGAACGTACCAGTGCAATAAATAACATCATCAACATCGGCGTACGACCCATCAACGAACATAACTCCAGTCTCGTTATACTCCTTTATGTCTGGCTTCTTTACGTAGTTCGGTGGAAATTGTGTTTTTAAGTGCATTGGTGAATGGTGGCTGTGGTAAATTGTGTCTGCTACAGTGGCAATGTCAAGAGTTATGTCCAGCCCAGAAGGACCTGCTCCAACACTGAGTACTTTGCGACCTCTGTACGCATCGGGCTCTCTGTAGTCGTGGCTATGAGTGATATTACCTGAAAAATTGTGTATAAAAGGCATCTTACTTTATTGTGGAAATATCTTTTAGGATGGTCTACTGTCTATGTCTACAGTCAACTCATCATTAGACATTTTGCATACATCACTTATTTGCGATCGGTACGGTAAATACTAATTCCATTTTGATTTCCCACAGGTCTCTTGGAAAGGTTTCGTAAAAGTGACATTTGGGATATTGGATTCGATTCCCAGTCGAAAGGCTGATAATAAATTAAATTTTCTTCGCAGCCTCTAGCGGGTTGTCATATCAAAGTTCACAGCACATTGTCACGATTATTTTAATAATATTAAATATTATGTTATTCATATCGTAAAACTAACACAACTAACGTCAGAGACGTTTTACAAAAATTAAATGGAACTGAACTCATTATAATATATGAGGACTCACAAAGAAAAATGGACTAAGGATGTAATAGAGTGGTACCCGAGGCGCGGGAAAAGACAACGAGGAGGTCAAATTAAAAGATGGGAGGACGATCTACCAAAAGGATGGAGAAGGTCTGCCAAGGATAGAGAGACGTGGAAGAATTGGCTGAATTAATCACATAAAATGTTCACCTTTAAAAAGATGCTCCCCGTTCAGAACAGGTCTGTTAGGTTGATTGAAGTGACCCGTACCAACGATGACGTAATCAAATTCATCTTCTATCTCTTCACCAGTGGGAAGGTATTTATGCCTCACTCTCCATACACCATTCACTCGCGAGACACGCGTTACATAGTGTTGGAACTGAAAAAGTATATTTTGAATAACACAATACGATAAAAATGACTTAAATTTATAAAGTTAAAATTTCTCGATACCCCTCTGACTTGAGACTTGAAAGTAGGAAAATAATTCAAGAACAACCATGTGTCTCCCCTGTTAAAATGGTGCGTTATTGTATATTATTAGCTGCCCTCGCGAACTTCGTTTCTCCTTAATGAGATTTTACTGAGCCTACCTGTTTGGTACATACCAACATGGAACTTTTGCTATGCTATCCCAGAAACTGTTCGGTTTTCCGGAATGAAATATTTTTAGGTTGTTCTGTGAATTTTTCTCTGTATAAACCTCAGAGTTCACAACATAAGTTAATTAATAGTGAAATAAAAAATAGGGGTTGATTGTAAAGGGGTTGAAAATTTAGGGTTATAAGTATTTACTAATGTGGTATCATAATTTTTTTTTATTTAAAACTTTTTTAAAAATTTTAGGGATGGATTACCCTTAACATTTAGGGGGATGAAAAATAGATGTTGTCCGATTCTCAGACCTACCCAATATGCACACAAAATTTCATGAGAATCGGGAAAGCCGTTTCGGAGGAGTTTAACCACAAACACCGCGACACGAGAATTTTATATATAAGATAATGACATACAGCCGCTTAGTCTACGAAAAAAAAACATTTATTTTAAGAGAAACAAAAATCGTAAGTAATGTAACCTTATTATTATGATATTGTCTATGTTCTTATAGAATACGAATTGTGTGGAGGAGAGCACTCTATCTCTATCTTCGACTTAAAAGCATCAGTATAATGCCGCATTTACATTCGTAAATAGGGATAAACTTTCCAATATGACCCGTCGATTTGAATGCTCAATTTTTTTTTGTAGATAGTACTCACCATAAGAAAGCGTTTTGTAAAGTATTAAGTTGCGGAAACTTACGGTTCATGAGATATATTTATTTATACTTTCCATACAAATGGACAAAATAAATATCATCCCATAACACGCCATAACACAATGAATTTGACAAGTAACTGATGTCAAACGTTAACCATTTCACGTATCGATACTACTAAACTTTACAATATGGACCATAGATTATTTGTAACTTATGATAAAATTAATTATTTGTAATAAAAAAATTTAATTATGATCTAGTTCGGTTAGGTTATGTTAGTATATGAATATTTTTTTTATAACATTTTATTTAATAACCTAAAAGTACCCAACACCGAATCAGAGCACCCCACTATCCACGTGGTCTTGTCTGCCCTACCCCTAGAGCCGTTCAAAAACCGAATTATTATCTAGTTCGGTTAGGTTATGTTAGTATATGAATATTTTTTTTTATAACATTTTATTTAATAACCTAAAAGTACCCAACACCGAATCAGAGCACCCCACTATCCACGTGGTCTTGTCTGCCCTACCCCTAGAGCCGTTCAAAAACCGAATTATTATCTAGTTCGGTTAGGTTATGTTAGTATATGAATATTTTTTTTTATAACATTTTATTTAATAACCTAAAAGTACCCAACACCGAATCAGAGCACCCCACTATCCACGTGGTCTTGTCTGCCCTACCCCTAGAGCCGTTCAAAAACCGAATTATTATCTAGTTCGGTTAGGTTATGTTAGTATATGAATATTTTTTTTATAACATTTTATTTAATAACCTAAAAGTACCCAACACCGAATCAGAGCACCCCACTATCCACGTGGTCTTGTCTGCCCTACCCCTAGAGCCGTTCAAAAACCGAATTATTATCTAGTTCGGTTAGGTTATGTTAGTATATGAATATTTTTTTTTATAACATTTTATTTAATAACCTAAAAGTACCCAACACCGAATCAGAGCACCCCACTATCCACGTGGTCTTGTCTGCCCTACCCCTAGAGCCGTTCAAAAACCGAATTATTATCTAGTTCGGTTAGGTTATGTTAGTATATGAATATTTTTTTTATAACATTTTATTTAATAACCTAAAAGTACCCAACACCGAATCAGAGCACCCCACTATCCACGTGGTCTTGTCTGCCCTACCCCTAGAGCCGTTCAAAAACCGAATTATTATCTAGTTCGGTTAGGTTATGTTAGTATATGAATATTTTTTTTTATAACATTTTATTTAATAACCTAAAAGTACCCAACACCGAATCAGAGCACCCCACTATCCACGTGGTCTTGTCTGCCCTACCCCTAGAGCCGTTCAAAAACCGAATTATTATCTAGTTCGGTTAGGTTATGTTAGTATATGAATATTTTTTTTTATAACATTTTATTTAATAACCTAAAAGTACCCAACACCGAATCAGAGCACCCCACTATCCACGTGGTCTTGTCTGCCCTACCCCTAGAGCCGTTCAAAAACCGAATTATTATCTAGTTCGGTTAGGTTATGTTAGTATATGAATATTTTTTTTTATAACATTTTATTTAATAACCTAAAAGTACCCAACACCGAATCAGAGCACCCCACTATCCATGTGGTCTTGTCTGCCCTACCCCTAGAGCCGTTCAAAAAACGAATTATTATCTAGTTTGGTTAGGTTATGTTAGTATATGAATATTTTTTTTATAACATTTTATTTAATAACCTAAAAGTACCCAACACCGAATCAGAGCACCCCACTATCCACGTGGTCTTGTCTGCCCTACCCCTAGAGCCGTTCAAAAACCGAATTATTATCTAGTTCGGTTAGGTTATGTTAGTATATGAATATTTTTTTTTATAACATTTTATTTAATAACCTAAAAGTACCCAACACCGAATCAGAGCACCCCACTATCCACGTGGTCTTGTCTGCCCTACCCCTAGAGCCTGTCAAAAACCGAATTATTATCTAGTTCGGTTAGGTTAGGTTAGTATATGAATTTTTTTTTCTAAGAACTGTTTCTGAAATCATCAATAAACATATAAAAAACTAATATTTATATCATATTATTATATTTGAATAAAATTCAAGTTTTTATTCTAAAAAAAACATCAAACAACAAAAAACGATTTTGATGCAAAATGTCACGTCTCTAATAACGAATGGAATCTGTATGGCTAAAGTCCTTTGCCTTTCCCATTAGGGATAAATTGAAAATAAAAAAAAATAAGCAATGGAAAATGTACGATTTATTTACGAATTTCTATACATTATACAGGTTTAAATAATCTTTATTAATATTTAGACGCAACTCCGGCAGAAAAAATAACTTGGAGGTGTTCCATTAAAGGTAAAGAGACACTTACATAATCAGTATTATCAAATTCAGGGACACATTTCTAAATTGTTACCATTCTAGCCTTAAAATTTTAAACATGAATATCTCCGTAACTATGGGTTTCCGCAGGTTGGGAATGACACAGGGGGTATTTCTCCATCCCCTCTTCCATCTCCCATCAAAAAAACCTCAAAAATCGACGGGTCATATTGGAAAGTTTAACCACACACTCGTCCTGTCCACTTCCTTGCTCACTATGGCTGAATGTAAATCCGAAATTACAACTGACTCGGCGCGAAGGCTTCAGAAACTAGAAGTAAGCGGTATATATTTATATATATATGTATAGCGATATATTTAGCAGTCGAAAAAACTTTGTTAGCGATGTAGTTGTCGCTACAAACGTGTGTTTTTTTTAATGGAACGTGTAGCATTTGCAGCGTTTTAATATTTTACCGATTGATGCTTACATCTTACGTACCTGCATATATTTTTCTAATTGAAAATGCTGTACATATCGTTGTACATATTTGTAGTAGACCTCCCAAGTAGGAAAAGACGGAACATCATCAGGTATCGGAAATCCTGACAGTTCCATTGTAGGCTTTGGTAGATTAGTTCTGAAATTAAAACAAAAATATCTAACTTGAAGAGCTCTTATGTTCTAAATTGAACCATGAAATATTGCTCTGAGTTCAGTAATGACATCAGAGATGGCGCTTTTCTAAATAAAGGAGATTGAAAGCAATATTCAAAATATTAATTAAATATGCGTTACCTTAAATGTTTATACATGCTTGAGAACACTGGAAGGCCATTTTCATAAACTCCCACTCTTGGCTCGTATCTCCAAGTGCCTCCAAAAGTAGTCGTAGCTTCTAAAATGGTGAAATTTATTCCCTGATCTTGTAAATTTTTTCCTGACGTTATTCCGGCAAGACCAGCGCCGATTATACATACTCGAGGAGAATTTAATTGAGGCTGAAATAAAATATTTTAATTAACTTGTTAATAATTGACTGTCATAAAAGAACATTTCTCAGATATGAACGCATCTCTAATTTTGCATATCGATTGTCAAAGTTTGCGAGCTGCCATACATCCCGTGCATAGTTGTCAATTGTCATCGTTTTGCCTGTGATGAGGTTAAGATGTTTATTTAATTCGTAAAAGGATGGATCATTGCGACGTAATATATTACAATTTTTCCTGTACTAAATTAACGTTATTTTCTAAAATCCATTATTTTTCAGTTATTTCCTGGTGTGTAAAGGTTAAGTGTGTCTTTACATAATGTAAAAAAAGATTGTAATTTATTAATTGTAATTTTACTTACCATAATGTAACTTTGTTTTTAAGAAACACCTTTTTCACATTAACAATATTAATGTTAATTTTGTTAATTAATGCTTTAGTTTTATAAAATTTGTTTAGAGTGGACCTACTTAGTCCATTACCTAAATAACACTGATGACTGACTGGCAAAAAAAAATTCAGAATGTGTAGTTTAAATGAACGAGACGTTTTTTGATATGTTGGTAGCTGATAACTGCTGGCATGACGCTTTGACTATTTAAGCTATATTCTATAATGTCACATTCGTAATAAAAGGATTCAATTTTTATGAATATTGATAATCGCATTTATCTCTAGGGTTGTATAATAAGACTCAACCAGTATGACGCATTTTATGAATTTTGTGAACAAAATACATAAAATCGACAATTACCTACAAAATAATTATTAAAAAAATAACTTACCTTAATTAAGTTACTGTTTGATGATTTATTAAAAAGTAAAAACAACAATATGGCATACAACACAATTTTTAACTTTAATGCCTATTAACGTATAAAATAAATTTATTGATACACTGATACACGTTACGCAATTGTAACATCATTGACCTCTGATTTAAAATTACGAAATGTTAGCATTGTTTATGTTAACGGTAACTGCAGATATCGCTACAATATACGTAATAATATTTACTCCTAGTGATAATTAAATTGTCCATTATCAAGTATATTTGAAATATAACCCAGACTTAATGAGTAATATCCAGCCTTTTAAAAAGATATCCTAGACGAGTCACCCTTACTCTAATTTGTATCCAACATAAGTATATATAGTATTTGCAATATTTTTAACCTACATAGTGTAATAATTATGAAAATGTATAAATATTTATGATTAAAAATTAAAATAATTTTTATTACATTTGATCCGTGTGGCAGTGTACCTCTAACGCTGGCAGCATTTCTTCGCTGTTTTGTGATACCTATTCGTTGAGCGAGGAAAGCACCAGCGTTTGTATGGCGTAGCGAACGACGCGTTCCGTTTATCTAATGCGAATTGCGATAATCGAATCATGACGGAACTATGCCACTTGGCTGCGAAATAAAACGATCGCTGTATTTGCGATAAGGTAGATCACGTGACAAATGTCATTCCCATACATTTTAATTCTATTCTACCTCCGTTTACGATATTAGATGTCCTGATGCCTGCTGTTCTACGGTCACTATACTGTACTATCTACCAGGCGCATACTTTAAAACTTTAATTAGCACCAGTGCACTTGAACCCCACGGTCTAAAAGGCTACTTCAAAGTGAGCAAAATCGATGTTGAAGGAAAAAATTTCTCTTATTTATTTTCTTTATTTGTATAGGACAGGGCACACCAGCAAGAGATTCAAAGTTAAGTGATACCGCCATGCCCATCGGCATGTCAGAAGGCTCGCAAGTGCGTTGTCGGCTTTTTGAGATTTAGTACGCTCTCTTGAAGGACCTTAACTCTTAAGTCGAATAAATTTATTCGCAATCGTATAACAAAAAACAACTAGTGTAGTAAGTACGTTATGGAAGTGAAAATTAGATTTAAAGAGGGGCCGTTCATGCGAAAACTGAATTATGTTTCAAATTGACCATGTCAGAGTCAAGGTGAAGAGAACACATTTATTCTATTGGTTTTAAAAGTTATTTTACTTAACTACTTTACCTAACTCAAGTTAGGTATCAGCCAATGATAACTTTCTAATGGTTACGGCATTCAAGACCTTAGTTATACAAATAATAAGCCCTAGTAATTTTAGGAAACTAAAAGATTGGTAGGCAGGTTGGTACTTAATTTGTAAACTTGAATTTTTGATCACAAAAGAGATGGTATAAGATTATTTTAATTGTTCTTATTAAGTATACAGTTTTCCACGCCATTCGAAATATCGAGTTATGTTAGTAATGTAATATATTGTGTTATTATTGGTTAAAATTAATCAAATAGTTTATTATTATTGAATATATTTTATGTAAAACTATGTCAAAGACCTCCTCGTAATCAAATACATTAGGTACTTTCAACTGAAAATTCATATTTCATTTACGTCCTTTGAGTCAGTCGCTCGCATACTACAGGTAATAAACGAGGAATTCACCCCAACGCCGACGGCTGGATGCTGTCTCTATTAAATTTCGTGTTAATTGATAAATACTTGACCAATAGCGTGTGTAATCGAATGTTCATACATATGAAATTGGCTCTATATTCCGATATGAACGTGCTAAAAGATTAAGAAGCTCAATTAATTGATAATTAAAAAAGTATTTTTTGGGCTGCTGGCAGAATCTTTTAAAGATGCATCTCAAATTACTACTTCAATCTCTTATTGGTAATTGGTTTGTAGACTCTGTTTCCGCACTTAGATTCTCAATAAATTGGTCTTTATTTATTAATTTGTATCTCTTTAAATATTTTTCTAATTTTCATTTACTCAACTGTTAAAAATGAAGCATTTTTATATGCAAGTAGATTAGCAGCGTTTTTACCATACAAGTTTCAGTAGCAATTTCACACATAGAAGGAAAAACATATTTTCGAAATTAAATAACGCTGCTACGCACGCTAGAATGTCTAAGTACGATTAATTAATTAATACTTAAAAAAATATTATGAGGAGTTTCATAAGTATCATAAGACTGTTGACATAACAAGTTGATAGCCCATGTTTATATTTTAATATAATCTTTATTACGTTTGTCATATATTCATTTTATTTATGAAAACGTTTTATCTACATTTAAAATAATAAGACTTGTATAAACACGATTCATTAAACATAATTTACAATCTTGCCTATCTGATAAAATCTTTTCGTGTTCTGTGTGTATTATATTCATATTATAATAATATTCTATTCTCCTAATATTCATAAGGAGTACGTTTAGTTACAAAAATTACCAATCTTTTTTTTAAGAACATACGAAGCATCTTACCACTTTTTAAAAAGCTGGCAACGCACTTTTGTTTAGTATTATTTTACGGTATTATTTAACATAGGATGCTCACCAGTTTGCCCTGTTATATATCATATCTGCGAAAAATACAAAGCGAAGAAACAATTTCAAAGTTAGAAAGGCCATTAAAATGATAACGGTCATGCGTACGACTGAGAACTAACCACACCTTTGTCAATTGTCCACTGACCGCTTGTTAAAGGAAAACTTCATGCAAACAGGTGTAAAATAAGTCTTTGAGCCAGCGAAGTGTAAATATTACATTCTAAAACGATACACTTATATCAGTATAGCCTTTTATTCATGCTATGAACATTATAGAAAATCATACGAAATAAAACCTTTAAACATCTAATTGTTAAAAGTATTTCAATATAAATTAATTAACCAGTGGTGCTTGCGTGACCAGGCATAATCGTTTAAGACTGTAGTTTAATATAAATAAATAATGCAATTAATAAGACTCATTAAACCGCCAGAGAAACGTTTTACAATTTATTTAAAATTTTGATCACACAGATCTTTCTTATATGTAATACATTTCGCCTGTTGGAAAAACAGGAGCAAAGTCCTTGTATCTAAATAAAAATATTATTCGGAAAGGAACTTATAATAGGTTTGAATTTTGGTACAGACTTAAGCACCTGCTATAGGAATTCTACCCGGGTTTGTGCATTTATTAATCGGCTTCTCGGATATGACAAAGCGCCAAGATTTGTTTCCCGTATATAATTTTTTTAAAATTAAGTAGACTATATAATAATGCATTTTCTATGTGATAAGTGTATTAATCCTATAATTGACATCCATCTATTTTTTATAAAATTAATAAAAATATTTCTTTCAATTTTAGTTTTTACTTTATTTTATTTTATTTATTGGTTAGTTTTCCTTCAAGAAAAGACCGTACCAATTGTTAAAAGACCGGCAATGCATTCGCGAGCTCTCTTTCCTTGAGAGTGTCCATGGGTGGCGGTATCACTATAACATCCGATGAGCCTCCTGCCCGTTTGTCCCCTGTTCTACAAAAAACTGTATATTATATTCTATATTTACTTTATTATCAATTTAGTTACTACGCTATCAATTTTGAAACTGAATCCACGAACTAATCGGTACCAGTTAGGCACTAAATAACGATTTTTTTAAACTGTTAACTACCGAATCTGTTATTCTGTTATATCGCGAAGAACTCGATTGAGACGTGCCTGAACTAGGTTGGTTTGTGCAGACGGAATTTAAAAAATTCTGCTAATTTTAAAGCTTGGAAATGAATAAGATACGACGATGTTAATATTCTGTATTTAACTTTTCTGTATTGGACCATTTTACAATTGGTATAAGAACGTAACACCGGCATCTCCTACGTCCGTGATGGTACGATTGCCTATGTGAAAATCCTGCACCAATGTATGGAAGGTGTAGTATCTAAGGCTTAATGTTATTTATTACTTATAGACAAATAAAAAGGTGCCTGTATAAAAGATTTGCAAGGAACTAATAAATAATAAGCATCCGGGAAGATTCTGCATTATCGAAGCGACGAGGGTGCAATTTTTCCCCGTAATGGAAAAATACCGTGAAAATCGGTTCGCGCGCTTCGTCGCACCACAGTGGGTGACTTTATTTCAAGCAGTGACTAAATTTATCTAGAAACAAGCGAAATAAATCTATAAGTACCCTCAACTGATTTAGTTAGTATATTGATTTCTTTTTTAGTAACATTAGCCTGGATTCAAATGATTTTATTTAGAGCAATTAAGTGCTTATATGGAAAGATTTTTTTATTCTCGTTAAATGTTGTTTATATTTAGTACATTATTTAGTTGTTAAAAGTGTTGTATTTGTTGTGAATAAAATGTCTAAGTATATATAATAACTATTTAATGTTTTGAGTTTGGAACATGTGTACCGAAGGACGTCAAGGTGATACAGGTGGAATTCGTATTCAGCCTCAACGTCCGATGGTGGTTAGTAACCTTATTTTTTATAAGTTGTCTAGTCACTGACGGTATATAAACTGTCGTCCAGGCAATGCAATCTTGATGTAGATTTCATCTTGTTTTGCATAGAAATATAAATGTTCTAGAACTCGTTATTGACTAATACAGCGTGCTTTAGCGATCAAGTTATTATCCTATTATTTAAATACATATTTGTGTAAAAGAGTACTCACCCGGAAAGATGAACTAGAACTGAGTCAGTAATTAAAGGCCTACAAATCCTATCCATATGTTCATAGAGGAATATTACACAAACCTGCAGTAATCTTGTAATGTAAAATAATATTTTCATTTGCAGATAACTCATTAAGGATGTTTGTTTAAAAATATTGAAAGTCCAAAGTATTGTTTGTTTACTCAAAGTAATTAACAAGTATTATGAATGACTGCGATTGTAAGTTACTACACGCTCAAATCAACCTGGCACCTGATTTGGCGATAATGACACTTCGCGTGGTGCCTAGTTAACTTCTGCGTGTAGTAGTACATTCATAACTTAATTCATGGTCGTAATACTAGCAGTAAGTGACCACGAATGTCTTTTGTTATTAATTAATATTGTTATAAGTGTGTGTTGTGAGTACCGAGTCAATAATAAACTTTTAATTTAAAAGGTGTTCAGATTTCATTTGAACACTGACTAACTGCTGAGACAGCGTGGTTGTTCTCTATGTTAACAGCTGAAGATGCGCAATACACCAACATCTCACTAGAATAATATCATGTATGTGAGATTACGTGTAATTAGTATTTAAGATATTGTCTTTGAACAAAAAATGTGATTTGAATATTACTTATTAATTTCCCGCTTCCGCTCAAAGTGGCGAAGACTGCTTCAAGCCCTGAAGAATCGTGGTGACCCTGAGATATCTTTGAGATAATCCGACCACCTCGAACCTTTGGTCCTAGCCATAGGGCTCCGTTATATTTATATTTGATAACGCCCATTGAAAGGTTTACAAACTATACAGTAATATATACAGAGTGTTGGTTGCGCGTTTTTAATTGATAGATAGAATCCAATTAATGGGTGACATACCTTCCCTGCTACACTTTCTCGACCAATTATCAATGCAGGTGTAGACTTAGCTGGTCATTTTTCATATCATTTTGATGAAAAAAGGAAGAGGTATTAAAACAAACAAAGCCAACGCTTAGATTTTTATCTATATGTCTACTAAACCAATTTAATCAGAACTAGTTGGTGACATTTAATCTATATATATCTATCTTCTATCTTCTATCTATCTATCTTCTTTATATATATAATGAAAATGGTCTTCGTTTGAGGCTCAATCACGCCTAAACCACTGATCGTATCGACATGAAACTACAACCATTCGATGCGAAATTTTTCCTAGATGGTTTATGGCTATTTATTTTTCGAATTCTAACGTTCCTTCATTTTTTTTATTGCTGTTTTACTTTTATGAACATTTATCCCGCTAATTGCAAGCGTTTTCTCTTGATTCTTTTGTTTCCATGGCAACGGAGTTTACTAAACGGATAATGTTCTTTTACATTCAGCTAAGAATCTACTTACAAACTTCCACGCACCCCTGCACACCCACTCTCATTTTTTGATAAAAATAAAATGCCGTATCTATGATCGAGTATCACTTGAGAACGGCTGGACCGATTGGGTTAATTTTTTTTTATTGTCTTCAGAATTGTCAGGAGAATGTTTATATGTAAGAAAATTTTAAAAAAGTCTGCTAAAACGTTAAAAAATCCCCAAAGGGGATTACGGGGGCGTTAAAAATAGTCTATGAACGAATTTTACGGTAGCTCACCCCACAGGGGGTTGCGGGGGTGGTTTGACAATGAAAATTTTTATTTTTCTTCTATATATATAATGAAAATGGTCTTCGTTTGAGGCTCAATCACGCTTAACCACTGATCGTATCGACATGAAACTACCACCATTCGATGCGAAATTTTTCCTAGATGGTTTATGGCTATTATTTTGAAGTGAAGTACCTTCTTATTATACTTAAACTCCGTTATGTTAACGAGTATGTTTTACGTCCCGGCAAACTCAACTTACGAGCGACGAGTCGTCGAATGTGAGATGGAGAAAGATTAATACTCATTTCTCCATGAATCGGACCATTTCTATTGGACAATTTTTCCATTTATTCTTTGTTTTGTTGTTAATCAACATTTATTATAATAATAATAATAATAATTTATTATGTCAATAAATTTTATTTTAAGTGAATTTGACTCTTCTTTGAAAAATATTGTAAATTTCAGAAAAAAAAAATAAAAATTAACAAAAAAGCAAAAAAAATATAAATAAAAAAAAATTAACAAAAAAAGCAAAAAAAAATAAAAAAAAAAATAAATAAAAATTAACAAAAAAAGCAAAAAAAATGATGAATAAAATTTAATTTATTTCCTTTGAAAATTCGCCCAGCAAAGCGGGCGGGGTCGGCTAGTATAGAATATATAAGGATTTGCATGCAATCATGTGTAAGGGCATTAAGGTCCTTTGGTGAGTTGATATGTACATTTATATTATTTTTGTAATTTTAATATTTAGTAATAAAGTTGATTCAACGCGAAGCAGACATTTCATTGCACTAAAATACTAGTCACAAAGCAATCTTATCCCTCCTACAATTAGAATTAGACTTGTTTTATTAATTGTCGTAAATTAAGGATAAGTGACAAAACTAATTTATATTGGCTTTGGTAAATCAAGAGAATTCTGTAACATTTCCCGACAAAGGTTCCTTGATTCCAGTATTAGAAATGCCCATACAAAGCCAGCTTAAACCAAGAATCCCTGTCGGACACGTCTGAATGAGTTCCTCACCTTATAAGATTACGCCACACAAAGACTGGCTTATTGGAAAGAACTACAATTTTTAGGGCTTACTTTTGTCCATCTCTTTTCAACCGAACAATGGCCGAACATGCTGGAAATTGTGGGCTATATAAAGCTTTGTACGTATACGAAGAATCTATATTATTATATGTAGGTAATCTTCAAAAATGAACGTTTTAATTGATTTAATTATACATGATTAAATAGGCGATAATTCCTATATTTATCCCTAAAAAAAGTGAGCAGTGTTGGCCTTGTGGCGTGCGACTCTCATCTTTGCGATCGTAGGTTTAATCCCTGGCTGTGCACCAATGGACTTTTCATCTAACGCCCAAACCCAATAACCTATATTAATCAATTTTTGATCATCTGAGATAGACTTCTTAATCCAAATAAATATAAGTGTGCCAAGAACCAATCGACGGAATGTAATAGCTATTTTTCGATACAAGATATATACATGATAGGTTGGATCGGTATATGTGTAAAGACCTTTGTATGAAAATGACAGTGACAGACACAAATTAATTTGTGCCAATACCCTTTGTTAAGATTTAACTTAAAACACCACTTTTTAAAATAATTCAAAAGTTATTTGATATGTTTTAAACATTTACATGTTTATTTTAATATTATTTGTACGATTTTATTTACTTTATGTGGTTTATATTGATTATTATTAAATATAAGTGTAAAGAGCGAAGAGATTGCATTCTATCCGTCGCCAAAAAAGGATTGTCTTCGTAGGGTTTAGTTATTGGGATGCAGATAGGATCGATCGACTGTCGTGGTCTGATCTCAGATTGTTTCAGATTGTTCGGGCGTAAGTGCGCATTTAATATTTGCTGGAACAGTGAAGGAAAACATCGTGAGGAAACCTACTTGGCAATTAATTGGACAAGTGATCAAGAAATTCTATTATATAATAAATACTAAGTTCCTTGATTCACTAGCTATTATATTAAATATATTATGATAAACTAAAGAATATTGTAACCACATTGATCTGGGGATAATCGCGTAATACTCATTGCCTATTATTGGGCACATTACAGCCGAGTGCGGAGCTAATACGAAAGATCGAATCTTGTATTATTCACTAATACGTAATGCCTCAAAGGTTCCCTCCGATAGGGCGAAAAAACGATGAATGGAGCTTATGGAATCTAATAAAGCGGAACATTCTTTGGAGATCGCGTCTGAGCTAATTTTGCTCTTAGATCATTGAATATTATCGATAATAACGTTATGGTTGAAATATTATCATTAAGTTCGGTGGTAGTTTATAGTATATGAGGACATTATCGGTAACGAGAATGTTTTACAATTTATATCAGTGGTAAAAATATAACACATACTGGCGTATGCGATGATGGTTCACATTTTGTTTAATCTTTTAAATATTAACTTAAATTTAAGATAATATCTTTTTTTTATATATGTTATTCAAGTTATGTAAGGTTATTAACTGTAGTTAAAAAAAAATTTTACATATGTAAGCCTTATGAAATATCCATTCACGTTAGAACAGTTTGCAATATGGCCCAAGTGCCCAAAATTTTACGGCCTGTGGCGGGTAATAGTTATTTTGCTAAAAACAGAAACTACATAGCATTAAATTTTGAGGTTGTCTTTATGTCGTCTGTGCACCGTGTTATTAGTGACGTAACAAAGGAATGGCAGCATTTAGCGGTGCCACAATCCGCTTATGTCGGCGAAGCATTAAGCCTATATAAAATATTCAAGCTCCATCACTCACATACATCCCTACAACACATTTCGTACAGGAAAATATATTCAAAAATAAGATTATTTATTTTTTAAATTATTCTCTATCAGATTCAAGTCGTGGACAATTAACAACTGTTGTTTTTGTCAAATTCATTTCGTGCCTTTTGGGAATTATGTAAAGTAATTAATCGTGTAATGTAATATATGTATATTCTATATTATATAAATAATGTATAAAGAACTGTGAAACAGGATTATTTTTTTATATACTTCACACGGTGAAGGAAACATTGTGACGAATCCGTCGTGATTTAACATGCCTTAAGAAACAATTGGCGTTGTGCTTTTTATGAATAAAACTTAATTAAATAATTCATAGAACAATTTTTTGTTACGTATCAAAGTTATCAATTATTTGTTAATGACATATAAATGAATATCTATATAGTAAGCCGGTACAGGAAAAACCAAAAGCATTAGATGATAAGCGGCTTGTGGTAATGGGCGGGGACACAATCCACCACTCAGATATTACTGGGGCGGTTTGTGCATATTTTATCAGATCCTTTGTACCTGCGCTTAATGGATCACTTTTGACCATAGTGTCTTAAGCTTTAGGCAGAAAGTAGTTTTATGACGACACTTTTTTTTTTTTAATACTTTTCGCGCTAAATCTGTGTAAGTCAAAGAAGGACAATTGTCGATTTGACTTTGACACACGAACAAAACGGAGATGTTTGGTGGTGTTCCGGCGGAATGGCGCAAGAGAGTTGAAATTCTAACGGCTGTCGCATGAGCATTGAATATAAACCGCGTATCGTATCGCATTTACTTATGCAAATAATGATACTTTTGAGATTGATAAAAATAAATGCAACTTGATAAATTCAATTGTGATTTCCATTTACCTATTCATCAGTATTTTCTTATGACGTCACGTTCAACTATCGCCGACTTTACAGACAACCGATTTTTTTAATTTTTTATAAAATGTACTATGGTATGCTACCTTGGCAGTACTACCAAACAAATAATTTTGAGTTGAAGTGGATGACTGAGACACTAACACAAAGCATGTTATGTACAAAACGTAGGGTCGTTAAAAACGAGGCAAGTAAACAAAACGCGGGAGTATCAGCGATTCCCCTGATAGTTATTTGATATGATTTATTCATATGAGCACATCTCGTTTACGACATGGAAGTTTATTTAATAGAAAATACTTTCCGAAATCTATTTATAAAGCCATTATGGTTTTTTATTTTAAATCTGTTGGTGACGCGCTTGTTATGCTAATGAGCGAGGGTTGAGCTCTCCAACTTATTTAACCGCACTTTGACAATACTTTTGCAATTTTGTTTTGTTACTGAAAAATGTTTAATCTGATAAAATTTCGAATAAATAATCTTTATCTGTATTATGCTGCTGAAGACTAGTTTTTAGCGCTACTTGTAGGAACGATAAGGATAGATACTTTTGCTGGAATATAAATGAACCGATAATTTTGTTGGATATCCAATTAAATGGGAGCACAACCGCGTCCCATATCTGTTAACGTATGTTGGATTGTGGTATAATATTTGAATGGCATTTCTTAATAAATATTTTAAAAATCTTCATTTCAAAATGTAAAAGTATTTTCCGTATAACACCTGTTGGTATCAATAGCAATCCTATCAAAAGTCACGTATAGATCACATTTATGTCACTGAATTCGTTCTTCATTGAATTTCTCAAGTAACGCTGAAAGGATCCTGAGGGATTCGAAAGCGAACACCTATGGAGCTAAGCTTCTCAACGTCTGATTGACTCTGTCATATGTGTATGCCTAGTTTTCCAAAAAAGACGCAATCTAAAATGAAACAGTTTTACGATTATCACACCCTTTTACGCCCAAACCCAATAACCTATCTCAATCCATTTATGTCAATCCGAGTAAGACATCTTAATCCAAATATCGATAAACATGTGCCAATAACTAATCAACGGATTGCAATAGCCATCTGTCGATACAAACTATCCATGGTAGTTCGGATCGGTGTATGTGGATAGACCTTTGTATGAAAATGTCCGTTCAACTGTGTCTTCTCTCATCTTTAGATTTTAACTTACACCAGTTTTTAAAATATTTAAAAAGATATTTGATATGTTTTAAACATAGACATGTATATTTAAATATAATTTGTACGTCTTTATTTGGTTTATATGGATTATGAAATATGAACGAAGAGATTGCCTTCTATCCGTTGCCAAAAATTTATTGTCTTCGTAGGGTTTAGTTATTGGGATGTAGACAGATGATCGATCGACTGCCACGGTCTAATCTTGGATACATTACTAGGTTCCGGCGTTAAACAGTCACTTATTAAAAAGGTTTACGCAAAACGTAGGTACTTTACGACTTACAATTTCGATGTAAGCTTTAATATAAATTGACTAGATTAGTATATGTAAATAAATAACCTTTATTTTAGTACTACATCCATGTCATCCAATTCTTTCCCACTATTCCCTTTATTCCATCTTCCCAAGTTTCTGGTGGGCGTCCTCTCTTTGTGGGAAGACCACTGCCATTCCAAGTAAGGGTCTTCTAGACTCATCTGCCATCACAAATGCAGGCAATGTGAGCGGCCCATTTTCAATTTTAGTATTAGTTCAGTTTCTTCATCTGCACACAAAATTTTATATATTTATGCCTTTTTAACGTTAAATCAATGTCTGCTTTAAAGTTTATTTACACAGATTCATAATTTGACTGATTAGCGCCCAAACAAAAAGGTTTTTCGAGTAATACCTATCTAAAGTCATAAATATAGTACAAAAAATGAGTAATGAAATTGACTTTTGATTCATTTCCAAGCTTTCCTATCAAGTTGACGTATCTCAATTTTAACAACTGTTATTATTATAAGTACAATCATTAGCTACAAAATCGGAGTGTGTCTGACATGGCTTGCAATTGCGACTCTTTCGAGCTTCTAATTACTCACTGCCTGTATTCGACATCCTATGGTGAGAATATTTTAAACCGACACAATAAAAATAGGAACGAAATGTTAGCGTACTCGCAAGCGCGATATGTTGAATGATTTTCAAATTAATCCACGTATATATTTTTCTGTTTTACAAATAAAATTCAACTAATTTATAACAACATTATAAGGGCTACTTTCTAAGATAATCTATACCTTCAAAGGTTTCTTATGATGTAGGGTTGAATAGGTGGGAAAATGTGGGGAAAATCTTTCATGAATATTTTACTAAACTTATTTCGATTGCGAAATTGGATTTTATTAATCAACTCACTTTAAATTGTTGCTAGAATTACTTTGTTTCTTTTTTTAATCTTACCTTTGTTGTTTACTTTGTTTTTATAACGCAGTTTAAGGAAATTAATTTAACACATAGTTGCAATTGTGATTAAATATTTTGTATAATCTTTTCTTTTGATTTATCAGTACCAAGATACATAATTTTTATATTTCCTTCAAAATTTTCATAAATATGGATAAATAAACCTGTACCATAAAGGATTTCCGAACCAATTTGAATTAGGGTCTTTCAAGAAAATAGCGTACCAATTCCTAAAAGGCCGGTACCGCACACGCGAACCCTCTGTCATTGACAGTGTTCATGGGCACTTATCACGTAACATCAGATAAGCCGCCTCCCCTTGTTCTATATAAAAAAGAAAAATCATATGTATCCACTATATTTAATACACTGAGACACCATGGCACATTACAATCAAGATTAGCTTAAGACTAATTAGTAATTTAAGTCGAGCCTAATTTACTAATGATGGATATTTAACACGAAGGTATTTAACATAAGAAAGAGTCCAAACTTACTTTATTAAAGGAAGACACTCTATTCTTGTGTTCTATTGTTTCTCGCACCACTGATTAGTACGACGTGCACTAACACGAACTCACTAATTCAAATTCTTTTGTCCTCTTCCATATTCGCACTAGGCCTGGTGTCAAGAAGTGGAATTTACAGCTAAATCTAAAGACTTCTAAGACATATTCTCCTCGAAAAAAGTTTCACGAGTTTGAATAAAAAACATTGTCTGAACAATATTTGAATAAACAAATGAGTCCATTCATAAATGAATCGAAGTCTAATTGGTCGGATCAAGGGCTTATGTTTGGCGTGAGAGTGAAATGGTCTAAGGGTCGCGATTTGCTGAAGTAACACTCGATTTGTCAGCCTCGGGGATGTAATCTCGTTGTCGCCCTCTCAACTCTGTTAAAATCGCAAGGCTAATAAAATATTTTGACCCTTTTACTAAAGGAATACGCCCACTTTGGAGTACAGTCGTTGTTAATACCGCTTTACAGTTTCACGTATCACCTAATAATAAAAATCTAGAGAAAATCTCTAAGGATTTTCTTAAGATATTTACTCAAAATCAATTGAAAAACTGTGTGTGTGTGTAACTTAATGAACAGGGGGCAAACGGGCAGGAGTCTCATCTGATGTTAAGTGATACCGCCGACCATGGACACTCTCAATGCCAGAGGGCTCGCGAGTGCGTTGCCGGCCTTTTAGGAATTGGTACGCTCTTTTCTTGAAGGACCCTAAGTCAAATTGGTTCGGAAATTCTTCAGTCGGCAGCTGGTTCCACAAAGTGGTTCCTATATTGTAAGACTTTTCGTACATATTTAATATTTTACTGTTTCAAGTAGTATTATTTGCTAAGTGAATGTATATGTAAATAGTAACCGCATTGTAAGGGCAGGTTTTTTTGTTAAATAATCAGGAAAAAAAACAAAAAAAGGGTAATGCTTCACTATAATAAGATGAACTCAATAATAATCATTTCAAATATAATTTACGTTTGCAAAAGATTTTTCTCTGGAATTAAACTCAGTAAACTAAATCCCTTGATTATTCTTTATTATATTTTTTAAAGATTGACTTTTCCATTCGGTTGTACCAAGAACCCCAACTTAACTATTCGGATGCGACAATAATTGAAATTTGTGCCCGGAGGCATTCATGGCAAATAACTTTATTCAGCATTTAGCTTCCAATTTGGGAGGCGATGCAAGGGCCCCGACATGAATGCATTCAAGTTTCATATTTTGACAATTTTTTATATATTTAAATATAACCTCAAGAGAATCCTGTTTAGAACGAAAGAAGGAAATGGGGATTGTTTAAGTTAAATAAATTTATTTTTTTTACGTTTGAAATTAAATAAAAGATGAACTCAGATTTTTGTATCTGTTTCATTTTTTTATGTAAAAGACAAGTAGGTGATCAGTCTCCAGTGCCAAACAGGTCGATGATTATTTCGATCAGCGAATGTTAAATGCGCACATAGAAAGAAAGTCCATTGGTGTACAGCCGGGATTCGAATCTACGACCTATGAAGCCATTAGGGCAAGACACTCGTAATGTCATACTATACGATAATAGTAACGTTGATTAAATGTATAGCCTAGAATATATGTATATACCTGCTGGTATTTTAGAAGTCTGGAAATGGTTAAATAGAGAACGGTTTCTTGTTCTTGGAAAAGAATAGTTTACCGTCGGTGTAAGTCAATCGTACCACCTATAACAGATCTTTAAGATACATTTAAAGAGTTATGTAAGCCTTTTTAACATTGTTTTTTATTTACATCGACACTTCATTTGAATTCATCAAAGTCATAGTCATTGTTCTCGTTAAATTAAGCGAATTCTAGGAAATGTAAGAAATAAACAATGCAATTAATAATTACATTTTACAAGCAACACTGTAATTTTTCACGGTAGATTGCACCACGTGACGTGAGTGCCGTCACATGGAAAATTGCCGTGTCGTGAATCATAGCAATTATGGTTTAAATATTAATTTTGAGCCGTAAGTATGTGACGCGTCTGTAAGTACGCAGTGGAATAGTAAAATGCAAATGTTTAACGATATTCATAGCAGTTATTTTTGGAATCAAACACCGAAAAAGCTCTTCGTCCAACGCCATTTTAAAACAACTTTGTCAATCTCTCCTATGCTGAAACGGAAAATATTCTTAGTGTGCAACAATAGTTCAATTATAAAATATAAGTGTTATGTAGAATTTATTGTTAAGTACAGTTAACATCACATGACTAGCCTACGACGGAGGATATTAGGATAGGATAGGATTCCCTAATGCTTTTTTGTTAGCTACATATCTTTCTTTATTGTGTATTCTTTCTTAAAAGGCCGATAGTGCACTTGCGAGCTTTCTGGCTTTAAACATAGTTCAGTAGGCAATCCTTGTGATTTCTAGGCCATGTAAATATGTGAAGTCCTCAGTTTAGTATCTTTGATCGTTTTCAAAATTTTCATTGCGTTTATAGCAATTAAGTGTTCATCTTTATACTATGTCATCAACGCAAGTAAAAGAGATGGCAATATTCTCATGTTTGTCTAACACAAGCTAGTATTAATTACAACGAAACAAAAACAAATGGATTTTTTTTTGTGTGTAATAAAGACAAAATTAATTATGTGTAATAATATTCTTCATAATGTGTCGTCTGATGGAATATAATTTTTATAATAATTTCGAAAGTTGATATCAGCTAAAGGCCGTTTATTTTTTTTAAAGATGATTAAATTAAATATAAGCAGCCCCTTGTCGAAAATATCTAAAATACCCGCGCTAATTGTCCCTTGTTTATTGGTTCCGCATAATTGGCTCGATTATGACGGGTCCGCCGTCCGCCAGCGCCACCTACTTCAAACTTACTAATTACCGCCTTGCTGTTAGGAATAGGGATGGATACCTTTCAATGGATTAATGTTTAAATAAAAAACAATTCCTTGGTCTGTGGAATTAAGACGGAAATTTTAAGACGAATACAGTTTTTCTGTTTCTTTCTTTTGTAGAGGGATAGTTACCTAAGAAATAAATATTAGTACTAAGAAGACGCAGACGTCAAATAGCTAAAAATTTCTTGTTGTGTAAGGCAATAACGTTATCATTTGTCTTGTTGAAGTTCGAGAATATTTAAATAGAAAAAAATTTCAAGCTTAGCTCTTCAAAATAAATGTCTAGAAAAGTATCTCGGCATGACTTTGAGGTTCTAAAAACTAACAAATACTGTGCACGATAATATCAATACTCAGATACACGCCCATTCACACACCCATTCAAACACACATTCACGCATAATTAATGTCTAAACTCTAAAGACAGTAGTAACACTAAAATTACTTTTTTCAAACTGTTTTAAACATGTACTGTACTGTAGTGGGCACTTAATAAAGATTTTAGTTTAAATTTTTATTATAATAAAAAATAAAGTGCCAAAATTTTGTCTTATCGATACGGTATACCTCACTAACACTTTTTAAAAGTTTAATAAAAATATTATTCGCGAAGGCGTCAAAGAAGCTGGCATAATTTAATTATGTTCGTACTTTAATAATAAACTGGGCTACACTTACAGCTAATATCAATTAACTTGGCCTTGTCTTATACTTAATTTTTGTTATATTCATTTGGGAACATCACCGTTAATAAACAAATGTAATTTAGTTGGCAGTATGTGAAAGATGTAAGAAAATGTATGATTTTCACTACCTCAGTTAACTTTGAGGAAAACGAATATTCTATATTATAGGAAACATCCTGATTTTTTTTAACATAGGCAAACGGGCAGGAGGCTCGTGTGATGTTCAGTAATACCGCCGCCCATGGACACTCTCAATGCGAGTGAGTGGGTTGCCGTGCTTTAAGCATTGGTACGCTCTTTTCTGGAAGTACCCTAAACCTGGTTGCTGGTTCCATATAGTGCTGGAGCAAAAAATCATTTTTTTATGTTCACGTTATAGCTTATCTGTATCTGTTTTTACAATTAACATTTCGTTTTTAATATTTTTACGTACAGGGAAATGCAATTTTTGAAATCAATATTCACTTGCCAGCTGCAGGCGTATCCATAATAAGTAATACAACACCATAATGTTTGCCTTAAGCATATATGGGAAGTGAGATGCAGGGTTGCCAGATTCAAGTTAATCTGAAAATTGTATTCCATAAATTCAATTAGTTCCCGATTCCAAGTAAACTGATACTGGTTATTAAAACAAAATAACTATCGAATAATAAATTAATCTGGAATTGTATAGGAAAAACACCTTTTCTATGGCAATCGAGGTAATTTAACAAAAACATAAAAGATCTTCCGACTAGAGTTTTTAAAAATCGAGTCAATTTACTACTTTTGGAAAAAAATATTATTCTATTAATGATTATTTGCTTGAAACATTATAATTATTATTAATTATTTATTTTATAAATATATTAATTAAAAACATTAAACTTAACCTTTTAAAAGGCAGAATGTGACAACTTATTAAATACTATCTGCCCCCGTTTCTCCTTAATTTAAGCCTATCTTTTTAGTACATACTTGCATGGTCTTGACACCGAATCCGCATCATCACCGCCGCATCACAAGCCAGCTCACTAAATTTTCAAAAGCATGTAAGTGTCTTTACTGAAAGATTCTAATATGTATAAATAACACACACGATAAATAAAATTATCATAAATATTTTTTATTTTTCTCGACATTATCGTAATTGCATAGTCTGTAAGGATAATATTTACACGTATTATCAAGGAACAAATCATAAATAATAGTTTAACAAAACTGTCAGATTAAGATCGTAAAAGGGAGTAGTAGAACAGGCAATCATCGACTCTTTTCATTTTTGCCTCTAAGTAATATATTAAGTTAACCTTAACAATAATAAGCTAAATTAAGCTAAACATAAATTAAAGTGTCATTTGTAATGTTAAAAGGAAACAATCTAAATTAATTAATGTACGATAATTATTCGTTTCTTTTGTACTCGCACTTCAACCACATGACGCCACCGAAGCCCGCTAATGTCGATCTACGTATCGATGGATAGACGATAATAAAATAATAGTTTACCTTTAATGCTTTCAAGATTTCCTCGCTGTATTGCAAAACTTATTCGTTGATCGCGGAAAGCTCCAGCTCTGAGGTCACTGGTACTGGTACCAGGCGCCAAATCAGCTACCTAGCGCCGGTTAATTTGAACCCCAAGGCCCAAGAGTCTCGACTCCAAAGAGAACAAAATCGAACCAAAAAGGAAATAGACATTTGAGCCTTGTGAGAGAGCATTAGAATTGTTTTTATTAATACTATGTAGTTTAAGAATATAATAATACTGTACATTTTTATCTTATATATATATATAGAAGTTAAATATATATATATATATATATATATATATATATATTTAACGGCTGGACCGATTTCGCTATTTCCTTTTTTGATGTGTTTGTTATTGTCAGTAGAACATTCCTTTGAAAAAAAAACAAAATGCGCATAAATATAAAAAAAATTAGATTTCTTTACCACCATATTAATTTGTTACGATGGCAATTTGTTTTCTGTGCACCGCGATAAACATAAAATAATTGATTTATAATTTGTAACAAAAAAAATAATTTCTTAGTGCACATCACCGTTAGTTCAGGGCTATCACGTCTAATATTAAAAGTCCAATTTAATATGGAGTTTTGGTAAGTTCGGATACACTTAATATATAAAGCAATAGTTTTATCGAATTGAATGATGTTTAGAAAAACTAATGTGTTGTATATCATTCTTTTGTAAGCATTGGAATAATAACTATGTTGCTGAAATATTTTTTTTAGTAATACCAATTCGAAATCAATATTCATAGTTAAGACGGGACACCGTCTGTCAGGTCCGCTAGTAATAATATAAATACGGGTATGATATTAGCAATGTTTGTCAAGCAGAGTTGCTGTCATAACTGCGACAACGTCGACGGAACCTGCCCTAACATGTCAGTAAACCGAAATATAACGATAGAACCATAAAGTTGGCTGCATGCATTAAATGGCTTCCGTGTATACAATTTGTAGGTCAGAGGGCAATTTTGCAGCTTGCTTTGTTTCCGCCTGGGGTACTGTACACATTTTGAAAAGGTATTAAATATTGAATAAACGTTAAAGTTGGATAAAGGAATATTTTTTAACGAATTGCAGGTGTGCGATTCCCACTCGTCAATATATTTCTTTGTGCGCAATTATTAACATTAGTGCTCTTTTCTCGGATCCCAGTGGAGCGGTGCCGCCCACTCGGATCCGAGTGAGCGTCCCGTTAATTTTTTAAACCATTACTATCCCTAGCACCCGACGTGCTGCATGCCGACCACTCATACATATTTTCAAACATTCGTATTTACTTTATCAAAATTCGCCATAAAAAGTTTTCCGGCTATTACTTTGTAATCACTCCATGTGTTAAATTTACCAAAAAGCGACGTTGTAAAAGACTTAATACACGTACTTGTATATAAATTAAAAAGAAAGAAAACAGTTGAAGATCAAGACGTAGTACTTTAAATAGGTTTTGGCTGTTGAAATTCACAAATTCAATTCGTTTTTCGAATGAAATAGCTTGTTTCAATCATTAATTTCAAATATAGTAACAATATAATAATAACGCAACCGTGCGTAAATGTCAATATTAAGTATTTTTCGGGACGGACTGCGCAGATGTCTGCAACTTATTAAGAAATTGATTACATTTTGAGATCAAATTATGAAAAAAAAACACTCAAGTATAATAACGTATAATTAAAAAATAACGGAATCCAATAGTTTATTAAGTAATCGACGATGAATCACGACAACATTATTACCAGCCATTGTTTTAATTTATCTATCAATCTTTATGGAAAAATACAGGTGAATTAATTATTCAATTATCGTAAGTAAACATTATGTTTTATCATATTCAGAGTTCAGTAGATATCTAACTGCTTGATTCTTGCCGTTTAACTTAGGGAATCTCGGAAAAGACTACATAGATTGAGAGGCATGGAGGTTTTTAGTTGTTGCCTCCAAATCGACGATGTTGTTCAAAAAAATAAAGCTCAGAACCATAAAGCAGTAAGCAGTTTATTTATTTATTAGTAATCTTGCAGCTAACATACATATTATTACACCAAACACTTAAAAATCAAAATATCTTTATTCATATAGGTAAATAAGTACACTTATGAACGTCAAAAAAATTAAATTAATCGTAAATTTACATTTACTGCTAGTTCGCAAGTCAAGGACGCAGAGCGGGCGGGAAGAACTGGCACGAAACTTTCCGCCACTATTTCCTATCGCCAAGTTTTTAATATAAATTGTTTGAACTGGAGCAGGAAGGATTCTAGGATTCAACCCCAAGGATTCTAGGATCTTAGACAGTATATATAAAAAAAGAAACAGAAAACAAGTGAATACATTCTTAAAAATTAAAAAAAAAAAAAACTAAAGAAAACTGAAATTTAAAATTTAAACCAACAAATAATACTTAATATTACAAAGAAAAAAACAGTGTTACTGCTTAAACAAAAATTAAACTTTTTAAATATTTTCTCACATACTCTTTGGTGAGGTGGAAAATACAGGTCAGTGTTCCAGACTACTTTTTAGGTGTTTTCGTTTCAAAATTTGTCATGAGACTTGTCTAGAAACTTCAATAAGTTTAAGACTAGAATTCAGCGTTGAGGACGAACTGTGACTACTACCTTATGTCAAATCCAATACTTAGCCTTAAACCTCGCCTCTGAATGTTACTTTAAAACGAACCTTTAAACGTTTATATACGATAAGATCGTCGGGAAGTGGTACGAGCACTTCCGTCCACTACCGTACACAATTTTATTCTAAGGCTCGGGTGGCCATGATTTTTACTATCAAAGGACAAATTATAATTATAAAAGAAACGTCTGTGACATCGATTCTATTTCTTTATGTTTATTTGCTTGTGTTTGTATTATCAGCTTGAAATTAAACAGTATTATGAATTATCAATGAAGGTATATCGTTTATTAAAACATAAACTTTACAGTTAAACATACATTATTTACCAATTTCATAACGATTCAAAAGTTTGGTCCTTGTGGCGATTTCCTCGATGAATCGCGATACTTATTCGTTGAGCGAGCAAAGCCTCTCTTAGGTGACCGGCATTATCTACCAGGCACATACTTAAATCTTTAATTAGCACCTGTGCACTTGAACCCCAAGACTACTCCATAGGTTACAAAATCGAAGTCGGACGAAACAGGAACAGAAAAAGATAATTGAGCAGTTTATTATCTAATTTATTTTATTTAATTTATAATTTTGACTCATTTCAAAAAGACAAACTTAGGTAGTTTGAAAATTTACCACTTAACCACCCTAACTAATATGCTTCCTAGTTTCCTCGTCTTCCCTAGGGACAGAGGCTAATAGTTTCTTTGGTCACTTTTCAAATAGATTTCAAGGGGATGCTCTTTCTTCGTTGACTTTGCTATTAAAGTATCTAGACAATGATTTCGAATCACAGCGTGAGCTTTTTATTACAATATTGTGTATGACATTTCATTGAACGGAAATTGGTTTCGAAACTGTTTTATATCAAACGAATATAAAACACACAAACAAGTTTACCGACGCCATAGTGGTTTACACACCTGGCGTTTGGTTCATAAGTCTCAGGTTACCGGTGACAGATCCTTCTGGTTGGAACATGTACATACTGATCGAAACGATTGCATCATTCAATAAATCCTCGTTCAATATGTACACAATTTATGCATCTTATGGTAAGTAAGAATGATCCAGAATTATTAGCGATTCCTGATGATATAATCGCGAGTAAAAATTAAACGCCGCCTTTGTTTCTAGAAACAATAAGGTATACATTTCTAGACTATACATGAATCCTCTTAACAAGTAAGGGCCTGCTAAAATCACAGACGGCACAGATTAATAAAGAATTTTAAATAATAATCAAAGAACTGGTCGCAGATTGCTTCCGATCAACTGATTGCTGTGGTCAGCGATCTGAGTCGTAGGTTTTTGGGTTTTAAGACATGTCGGTCTCACTTTGTTTGCCTTCACTGTATTCGAATGAACGATCTTAAAGGTAATCTCGCACGCTTAAGCCATCTCTGTCACAACAAATAACTATAATACAGAATGTGATTAAATTGAGTAAATTATGAGCGCCAAAATATGAATAAAAACATTAACTTGACAATTAAAGTCGTTCCCTCATCGAAATTTTAGCTAAGCATTAAGAGCAGATGTTTGTTAATCAACGAACATCGATTATTATTCAATTGGAAATATTTTGTAGTTATTGGGAATTTAATGAAACGTCCGAAATAATAATTCCTATATACATTAAATACTGATCGTTTGCCTCGACACTGGCTGATTGTCATCATGGGAAACATAAATTAGGTAAAGAAATTACAGTGAAACTAAAATTTAATTTTCCAATAAAACTGTTCCTAGCTGGGAAATATTTGATATCTAGTCTTTTTAGAAATAAAAAATTGCCGCTTCTTAGTCTATGAATGATGTTTCATAGTAATATAACCGATCTCTGGTCTGTCTTAAAAATGTTGTATTAAGTTTTGACACAAGTAGGTGTTAAAAAAGTCACCGATACAATAGTATGGTAAAAAAATGGAAATAAATAATTTTAATACCATGACTAAAACAGGACACCAGTTTATCGCGTCTTGAACACACATATTCGACTTAGGGTCCTTCAAGAAAAGAGCCTACCAATTCTTAAAAGGCCGGTAACGCACTCGCGAGCCCTCTAGCATTGAGAGTGTCCATGGGCGGCGGTATCACTTAACATCAGGTGAGCCTCCTGCCCGTTTGCCCCCTGTTCTATAAAAAAAAAACATGTAAGTGAAACTATACAGTAAATACACTATATATATAGTTTAATTTAATTTTTGTAATTCAATTGTTCTGTATATTTGTTTTATTATCGCTTCGCGTACCTATGTTGTTTGCTTTTAAGTGCTTGTCATATTAAAATTGTATGTTTTCGTTCTTGTATCAATGTTTGTTAAGAAATCGGCGTTAGGAAGAAAGCTGAAAATCGATCCGTAAGTTTTCTTTGATAATTTGGGTCCTACGCACAATTCACCTCAGAATCACCGGAAATTCTTCAGTTATTAAGGTATTGTATCAATGTTTTTATTGCCTTCAAGGACTCTATATTTTATAATAAATAGATTCTAAACCCGGAACTATACAGGTGAGACAAATTTCACATTACCGCAACGGTTATTACCGCACCTGTGCGTTGGAAAAATAGCTCTGTAATTACAGCAATCATAGCTTTATTTGATTTAATTTGGTTTTGTTTTTTTGCACTATTTTTTGTGTAACAGAAGGCAATAACCCAGAGGGTCATTTGATGTTAAGTGAAACCGCCGCCTCTGTACACTCTCTAAACAAGAGGGCTCACGAGTGCGTAGCCGGCCTTTCAAGAATTTATGTTTGTAGATTACTTTAATAAAATCTATTTCTGCACTTCTCCCTTTTTTATGTATATAAAGTTTAACCAATATTTCTCTTTAAGTCTAATGAGTTATTTTATTACTAGTAAAGGATTATACATTATAAATTGTTTCAATACATGTCACTGTAACTGTGTTAAAGATTACTTAAAAGTAGTCTTTGAATTTTTAGACATCGCCTTAGTTGTTTCAGAGATAGATTACAAAACAAACTTGCAGAAATACCACGTTTTTTCATAAATATAATAGATAATGAGCTGGGCCTATGTTTTGTTCCTTAACTTGTTGGAATTGTCTGTCTAGACAAAATATACATATATATAACCTAGAATGATATAGAGATCTGAGAATGACTGAATGACTTTCTATGAGAATGACATCCAATTCAATATTAAAATTCTATTAATTTACAAAGGATATATATATCTCCCTATATGGTTTACGCCATTAATTTAAAGGCGATGTGTGCACGAGCGGTACGACACGCGCACGCGCAGATTTATCAGCGCATAATTAAAACGTACCACATTAGTGTATGAATACGCGAGCGACGGGTGCGCGCGCGCCGCAGCTGTCGCGTGTATACTGCGATGGAGATATTTGATACTTACGAAAAAAAATAAACATTGATTCTGAATCTTTACCAATAAAAAAAATTAATGAATATAATGAGAATACATGAAAGAAGTATGGATTAAATAAAGCTACAAATTCGTGATATATAGAGATTAATGATTAAAAACAGTATTTTGAAGAGATAACTTCTTATGGGAGGGTAACATTTGAAGCTAAGAAAAATACGTTATGTCCACCTGATACGACTCAGGAGTCTTCAAAAAAAGCGTTGCAGGTGTTAATGAGCGGCTGTTACACTTTATTCAAAGTACTCACGTTTTCCTACAGACCTGTTGAAAATAACGTTCCGTTGAGGAGCTCTTATGTTTAAAACATCAGCATTGATTTCCTCTTCAAATTAAATTAAAAGTATCAAACAGTTTGATTTACGCTTGATAAATCGCGTGACGTATCGTGATTGTCTAAACCCTGACAGATGTGTGCCGGAATGTAATTGTTGGCCGTAACATTCAAACATTTTATATCATTCGGTAAGCACCCCAATGTAAATTCATTCACCTCGTCAGATGTTCAATGGGGCAAGTTCGGGGGTCGGAAGTTAGGCTTTTGTGCAGAAAATAGTTTTTATAAATTTGATTTACGATACGTAAACACAGCAACGATTTACTTATGCTGGCTCCCGAAAGCGTAAACTTTATATAGTAAGTTAACTTCTGACAACTTCTGATCATAAAAAGAACAAACACAAGAGCAATGAATGATCGACAATTATTACTTGATTGTTCCATACGTATGTCCTTTTTAGCCAAGTTTCTGCCAGAAATATTTAAAAATACACTAAGTTAATATATAGGAACGATTCAACAGTTTTTTAAGCGTTCATAATTGTTTATGAAGATTTAAAGCCTTTTATAGTAACTTTAAAATTAAGATAATTGAATATGTAGTATTCTTGAATTATATGTATTACTCCTGTTTGTTACAATGATAGTTCGTGTTCTGAATGTTACCATTACAAATAATTAATAAACAAATTTGACTGTAAAAATGGAACCTTGGAATAAATATGAATAAAAGGTCACAAATCAAACAGCAATGTTCAAAACAATATGACGGCTATATTTATTTAATTATATAGGAATTAATATATATTACAGTACGGTGTTTGTTTGATATATGATTCAGCTAAAAATACGAAAAACATATTAAAAACACGGAATTTCCGAAACAGCCATGTGCCACACATGATAATTATTTAAAATTATGAATGCTTATCGCATAACATTACATGGAATCTGTTAGGTTAATTAAATTTGGTTGGTAAACATAAAAGGTTAATTAACGACAGCAGTATTAGATTAAAATATTAATTTAATTATTATTAAACAAGAGGCTATAGGTATTTTTATATAAAAGATGAGTCATGTTGATAAATAAAAAAATATGTTTTTAAAATACTAAATTTATAATTTATGTTAAATAAACTCGGTGCTATTAATTATATATTTAATTAAAATATAATGAACGCAAAAAGTTTATTGTTTAAAAAAAAATAAACATCGAACAATTGAAGAAAGGAATAGCCGACTAAGACTAAGCCGATACATAATCATTTAATGTCTGACATTAAAGCATTAAAAACCTGTTAAAAGGACGTTTGGTGTCGTAATAAGGAGCACGTAGCGCACTTCATTCATGCCCCGCAAGTGTAAGACGGCACCCCAAGAAGGTCACAACACACCTGTTACACCCTCGTGAACTTCGACTCAAGGATACGAGGGGGCCTTAATTACCCACCTGACATAATATCTGACGCACGTTTTAATGAGGCCACTTGCGGTGATTTATTTTCTATACATATGGATTCTCAATACGTAAATCCTACTGTCCGATAGCCTGTGGAAGTATTGAAACATTTTAGGAAATTTACATGGGATAGCAAGCAAGCAACAATAAATATTGATACGAAACGCAGAAATTTGTCCGTCGCAAATTAATTTTGACGGTTACTTCACTCCAAAGTTTTTAAACATACGAACATGATATTGGTATCTGTATTATCTATGTTAACTTATAATAGATATGTTGGACATAGGAATAATATTGTATGGATTGCATGCGTAAAAGCTTTGATGCACATGGATGGTAATACGATATTCTTGACGTACAGTCATTAGTGATATGTCGAGGATCTATCAAATATTCGTAAACCCATATCAAAGGGACCTAGGTTAGCCGTATAAAAGCTTTTTACTACATTTATTTTCAATATTTTAATAGTTACAATTATATTTATTTGAAATTCCAAACCATATGATAGAATTTAAGCTAAATTCATAGATTTGAAATTAAGCATAAGCATAGACGAACGTGCACTTTGCGCTCGGTCAAGTAGTGGAAAAGTATTAGCACAACAATAAAGTCTTGATTTTTTGACTCTTGCCTTAATAAGTGACCCTAAATTGCCACAAGTGAACAAATAAACCATGAAATTACAAAATAACTAGTACAAGAAATTTACTAACTGTAGGAACTAAAAAATAATATTACTTTTGCCAGCTCACTCAACGGACAATGAAAAGCTCCGCTAACTTATGTACTTTCTTAAGTAAATTAATTTAATTGTATATCTAGAGATGTGTGCACATCTTTACGGAATATATGCAGCCTGATTCGCTAGTTATGTAGTTGTTTTCGAGATTTGTCGTAATTGACTCTCCACACTAATTTTAATGCATTTAACCAAAGTACGTGGAAATTTAAATATAAACTTACATTTACTATAATTTTCAACACAAGGAGCAAAAAAACCGCTTAAGAACACTAGTTTTACTGTATACGGAAATTCCTTGTTATTACGCCATACTTCACTTGACTTATCGAAACAAAATGTAATAATAAAGTTACAAACGTTTAATATTTAAATCTCTGCTAAATTCTCCGGTAATTCTTAATCGACTTCTCTTACTTATAATTTTTTAATTTAATTTAATTGTTTATTTCGGAAAACAAGGTTCCATAACAGTGTTAGTAATTACAGCTTAATAACTTAAATCTAAGTGTTAGTAGGTTTACATTATATTCATACCGGAATCATTCCGCATGAAATAGTGGAACAGTGATTGAGGTATTGGCAATCGACTCGGTCCGCGATCATGCGGAGGATGCCGTTACCGCTAGCTCGCACCCTGCGCACCAAGGATGCACATCTCTTGCGCATGGTGGCGTAGAAACAATCCACCCGCGCCTCCGCAAACATCCCCGATGCGCTGTAGTAGATCGTAGCAAACCAAATCAAATGCTTTGGAAAGATCAAGGAAACAGGCATATACCGCCGTCCTCCGACGTAGATAGTATGAAACGGTGTGCTTAAGACTCAGTATAGCACCATCAGTAGACAGCTTGGGTCGAAACCCAAATTGGTTATCGTGCACATGTAGATATTTATTTAGCTGAGTATTAAGCAAACCGTCCAACACCTTAGCCATAATAGTCGCCAGCGATATAGGCCTGTAGTTTGAACCATCCGCCAAATTTCCTGTCTTGTTTTTTACAACCGGTATAACTAATGTTCGCATAAGATCATAGGGTAAATATGAATGACTTATACACAAAGTGTATATCATGGCTAATAACCTATATATATGAGAACCAGCGTACTGTATATGCTCAATGCTTAATCCATCATGACCAGGGGACTTTCCTCTTGACATAGAACTTATAACGCTTCTTATAGTATAGTAAGTTCAATCTACGCTAAAATATCGTGTCATACCAAAATATCATGTAAGAAGGTACATATGTACTAAATCATTTTCGGTATAGTTGATACATTTGACATATGCGTTCTTAACCGTTACGTTATGCCGAACTCAAAGATCATCATATGCAAAATACCATTGAAGTCTTTGATTCTAAAGGGCCATGTATTGTTCGCACCCAGTTCTATGGAAAGGCCCGCATACTCAGACCACATTTGATAAGCAGGTACTTATTAGTACTCGACAAAATACCTATACTGCCATAAGCACACTTTGTTTTGTATTAGCTGAACTGAAATACCATTTTAAAATAAATGGTTAATGTATTATGAACGACACAATTGAATACATTGTATGTTTTTTAAGGTGAGTATTTTAATTGTTATAAGTATTTTGAGATTAGAAAACTTTATTGTTTCCCAGTTTCTATATTCTAGACGTTAAAAGCATCTTCAATTATTGAAAACATTTAATTAAATTAGCCTGTAGATGTTGCATCACGATTAATTACTGTAACGGCAGGGCTATCAAACTATTTCATCACCTTCCTAGAAGTTATAGATCGCTGCCATATAATTTTGACAACAATTATTGTAATCTTATTCTTATAATTATGACATCATAATAAGTATGACATTTGCATGCCTATTTTATATAGCTGATCGGTCGATGCGGAAGTGGTTTTTTTTAAATTATTCATTCTGAATGTGCGAATTTCTTTGCAAATAAATGATTTATTATTGTTATTGGTACTATTAATGTATACTATTTATTATTAATAGATAAATTTTAATCTACTGCAGGAGTTTTTATTGTTTTGCGCTTTTGACCCTCAGGCATAGGTACAAATTTGACTGGACTTATCGTGATTTTTGTATAGAACCCCAAAAGTTCATTGGCACAAACGCACCCTTGTCTGCGTACACCTGCGTATATCACGGCGCGCGCCTGCGCAGCTGCTACATGCTATCAACCGGTTCATACGGGTGAGATACACATAACATAGATAATGCACCCGTGCCATTCAGATCTCTGTCGAATGCCCACATCTTTCAACTGGCTATTCAAGAGCTTTTAAAATGTATACAGACTTTCAATAACTTATTTGCACGCATGCCGTTGAACGGTGGTTTGAAATTAACGGTTATTTTTATTGGGTCAGGAAGGAATTTATGATTGGATATATATAAGATATTATTATGTAGATAATCACAGTAGCAGCCCTACTGATATGATTCATACGTATTTAGCACGGAATAGAATGTATCATTCGTTCTCTAATGACACTTTCCGGAAGCCTATTCCAGTCAGCCACTACTCGGTTTGGGAAAAGGTTCCTTTGGGAATTTGAATTAAATTGAGTGATATTCAATTTTAAAGAACTGCCCCTCCTAGAACATTATAAAGTCAGTGGTAGGAAGTGTTTTATAGGTTTCAGTGAGACTTACTCTTAATCGCCTGCTTCCTAAATCAGTAAGATCAAGTGCTCAAAGCCTCTTTATTGGTTGTGATCCTAAGTGCGTTGACTATTTTCTATATATATTATAATAAAATAAATATTGTTCATAATTTTTAATTTTTACCAACTAGTCCGTTGAATTTCTAGTCAACTTAATTTAAAACTATTACGTCATAGTTTAAATAGGTACATAATACACTTAAATATCTATTGAATGTTTTCTATATGTGCCATATGGATTAAATACAGTTAAAAAGGTTGTAGCTGGTATTTCCCAGGAAAAAGCCCCAACGAAGTCGATTACAGTTTGATAGTTAGAAAATAAAATCTTATATTCTACCACACATGAATCAAGTCAATTATCGCTACATCAAAAAATTACTTTACCAAATTAATAATGTATGTCGATTTTTAAAATTAAAAGTGGGAAGATCTTTTAATTTTTTATAAGTTATTATAAACATGATTCCATACAAAAAAGGTTTTACTATACCATATTAATTTTTGTCATTTCATTTCTTCCCATGTCTTCGACAGTGGTCCATATCCGTTGACTTAAAAATATGTATGTTTTTTACAAGTATTGTATGTCCTAAAAGTTGGCATAGTCAATATTTACAAAAGGACGGATCGAAATGTGCAATTACCTCAATTAAATCTCGTAATAACAGAGCCTGTGTCGGCACATGTAGGTGTTCCTTGAACCCTACACTTTGGAGCATACGCCGAAAACACAATAAATTAATCCTGCATTGTGTTCGGTTGTGTTATAGTACAGCCAGCATAAGTTGTTTGTGTCAGTTGTAACATCCATTTCCCGTATTCAAGTATGTATTTGGATTTAGATTTATTTTAAATATTTTTATATCGTGTTTATAGCTGTTCAAACTTTCGTCGTATAAATAATAAAAATATCATGTTTATTACATAATTAGGATTGCATTAAGTCCATGCCGCTTCCTAATTGTCACTTGTCTCTTGCCACCGATTCCGATTTTTCGATTCTTCTTATAAAAACAAAAGCAAAACAACTCTTTATTAACTAACTGTTTTGTAACTATTGCTCATGTTAAGATAAAACTACGTCTGTCATTTTTAATAATGTCTAAAAACGAGAGATTTTTTTCTATACTTGTTTTGCAGTTAGTAGCAAGGTGCATAGGGAGCGTGGCCTGCGCGTGGCAAGCGCTATGCGCACGCGTTCAATTTCTGCGCTGTCATGGCCGATGTGTTCAGGTATTGTGCATTGTGCACCAGCTTTTCAACTGTGAACTCTACGTATTATTCTATTAATTCTAGAGGGATGGAATTTCGTAACGGAAAAAATCACTTTAGATTTGTATGACCTCTCTCTTTTTACCGTGAGTGAATTTTTACTGCTATATTTTACTAAGAACTACTAAACTGCACTTGCCGCAATTTATTAGTTTATTTTAAAGTTTTAAAAAATCAGGTAATCAAAATATTACTAAGTGATATCGTGTATCAGAAATTCGACATTATAATAAATTACAAATACTAAAGATCTTCTTGAAAATAAACATGTTTGAAGCCTTGCAACGTTAATTCCTTATCAAAATAGCAAGTAGTATCGACAAAATTCCATCTATAGCAATCGTGAGGGTCCGTCAGTTACAATCAGTTGATTAAATCCAAGCACACCTGCGGGATGTTCTGTATCCTGGCAACACCGGTAATAAACATTTTAAATGCTTGTCCGTTAATGAACCATCCCCTATTCTGTAAAGGAGGGAAAATGGTCATAGGGAATTTTTAACGATACTCAGTTCATTATTAAAAAGACAATTTGTACTGATAAAAAATCGGTTTTTGATAGTAAAATTCACTTTATACAGGTCAAATCGTCAGCCTACGGAATAAGTTTAAGGAATTAAATATTATGACACTATCTGGTCAATACAGTCTTGAAGCCTCGTTGTATGTGCAAAATGTAGACGAATTAAAAAAAAATAGTGACTCTCACCAGTATGATACTCGAAACAGAACTCATCTAAGCGTACGACCAACCTGGCTTCAGTGGCTAATCAACCAATCCTTATATGGAAATTGTATTCGTTTTTACCATAAGTTCCCAAGCGAAATTAGAGAATTATCACTGAATGAATTAAAACTATCGTTAAATGTAAATTGATCAATAACTGTTATTATTAATTTGGCAATTATTAAATGATCCTTGATCAATCCTTGGGATTGATTTGCTCCAGTTCAAACAATTTGTATGATTTAAAACTGGACGTTTAAAAAGAGTGGCGGATAGTTTCTTGCCAGTTCTCTGGTAGTAAATGTAAATTTAGAATCAATTTGACATCTTTTCTGTTGGTGTTAATAAGTGCACGTACTTAAATAAACACCGAGGCATCTTATGTTTACTAAATTCTAAAACAATTCAACACTAAAAGCGTATTTCTGACTTTCCCTATTTATTATTTCATTGCTGGCACCAACTATACCTCACATATGAATACTTAAATCTTACTAATAATATTTACATATGTATGTTCTGATGAATAAGTTAAGAAACTTATACGGAACAAAACTTGAGTTCCGTATTTTTTCTTTGATAATTGCTACGATCCGAAGCTACGCCCGTCTACGGTTGCTACGCAATTTAAATTGACAAATAGAAAATATAAATAAATATCGAGTGTTGCTATTTTGATATAGTTCATTGGTGAAAGTGGTTTCTGACATGATCCGTTGGAATACACATGTTCCCTCTCACGCCACCCTCTGCGCAACAATCCTGCGCAGAACAATAGCGCACGCGCATCTGCCTAACTCTACTTTGTGATTGGTTGATAGGCACCCTCGCCACTGATTTTCATTACATCGATTTAACGGTAAAATCGATGGTTCGAAAAGCAAAAAATAATATAAAAAGCAGTTAAAGTATTATGTTGTTCGATCCAACTAAATCATACTTCATTTTACAACACTGGAATTTCGAAAGAGGAAAACTTTTATTGCTTACTACATGACACATATACATATATGTGTCAAAATTTTATCTAAAACTTTAAAACAACAAGACAAAAAAATTGGACCTGCACGTATAGGTATAAACACAATTTCTGAAGGTTTCTATTAATATATGAAAAGCAATTGACAATTTTTTATTTTTAAAATGACAAATACATCAAAAAATAGCTAGGAACAGTTTTATTGGAAACTCAATTGTAATTTTTAAATTTGCCACCGTTTAAACCTTCCCTGAACCTCCAAAACTATTTCAAGATAAGCCAAATCATTTTTAAATATCAAATTATAGTTTTTGTGTGTATCATAAAATAAGCCACATATATTTGAAATAAATTTAAGCAATGGAGGAAAATAATTATTTATTTATCATAAGCAAACCCTAAGTATCCAGACTGAAATTAATAGATTATAACAACATAATAAAATATTAAATTAGTGAATTTTTTCCCTCTGATGTTGACAATCATTTGTTTTAGAGGGGTAATAACAAAAGGTTCGGCCGGTGTCAACAACATACATCCTTCCGATCGGCGTCGAATTCCCACACCTTTTGTTGAACTAGGATCACGCTATTTTCCTGTGTTTAACGTTACTAGATACTTTGTACCGTAGTCACTTTAGTGAATCTATGAATATTGGAGATTGCTTTAAGTACTCAACTGATATGGGATATAACTGAATTATTTGATCTTTGAAACGTTTTTCTAAAGACATCCAACATATAATAGGTATACAATAATAATAATATGTTGGAAGATGTTTCAGTATTAAATAATATTATTGCGAAAAAACCTGATTAGTCCTTATTTAGGAGATACTTTGAATATCAAGTACACAAATTCATCTAAAATCAACGAAAGCGCTTTTCTTAGATAAAAAGTATTCTTTTAAAATAAATTATAAGTAAAGCGAACAAATTTTAGGCTTAAATTTTTCATCAATAATTATAAAACCATAAATATCACTTAAAATGAGATAATTAACGTCGTGTGAATAGAACATGTGCGTTTTAGATACACTAAACTCACGGTACACTTCCCTATTGTTACCTGTCCGTTCCCACACCGCCATGAGAATTTTAGGGATGGGAATATGCCAAGCCTAAATTTTGAACTTTAAACTCTACATAAAAAAATATAGACATTGACAAATTAAAATAATTAAGACAGTGTGTGTACTTATGTACACGCGTTAGAAGTTATACCTCTATGGCGTATGGAAAAATATAACCAAAATGCAGTAGTGATTAACGATAAATAATAAAATTAATCAAAAAGATTTTATTTAAATAAATAAATAATTAGTAAATACTATCACCGTAGTATATGAAATTGATTTAAAATCACCAAAATAATATTTATTTATTCACACTGTTTAATTGTACTGTTACGAAACACGTGTTCTAAATATAGATAGAAAAATATGTTCTAAAAATACTAGAATATACAACTTGAACATAGTTATCGATTTCCATGCCACGTAGACCTAACTTTACGATGTCGAATTTAGGTGTCGGTGTACGGGCGCATCGTAAACATTCACTCTCATCATTTTTCTCCATCGCGCCAAAAGAAGTATAACTTCAATAATCAAAATATAAAATTATTAATAAAAAAAATTAATAAATAGAAAAATTTAACGAATGAAAAAGCTCGATCCATGTGGCATGTCTTCGCTGTATTGCGATATTATTGATTGAGCGAGGAAAGCACCAGTTCTGGGTTCACCGGTAGTATCTACGAGACGGCAACTAAACACTTGAACCTCACGGCCTAACGGTCTCTACTCTAATGGGAACAAAATGGTAGTTGGAGGAAACACTTGCATGCTCCGCGGCGGCTCCAGATTTTTTCTTTTTTGAAAGTGAGACGGGGCCAACGTTTCTACGCAAGTAGCATACCATACCAAAGCTTGGCCCGTCTTCCAAAGGATCAATGACATCCCATCGGGTCGCTTGCTAAAATCGCTAGAACATTGACGTAGGCAAGAGCAGCGTATGATATTGAGCACGGCGTAACGAGAATAGCGACCTGCACTCTTTTGCTGGCCAAGACTATTTATACTTCAACTTCAGTTAGTTATGTTATAGTTTAAAAAAAACATTTTTACACATTATTTATATTATTCATATCATATACATAATTAGTTAATAATAGAGTTTTGACGTGTTTTATGGTTCTCTGGCCTCGGGTAAGAGTAAATAAAGCACTGATAATTTAATTCGTGATTGAAATAGTTATTTTTGTAGATTTTATATTTTAATTTCTTTTTTGTTTTCTACACCTATTTGATATAATAAACTGGTCGTGTCCACATGTTGTAGGGCTGGCAAAGCTTTATATTTTAGAATGATTTTGTGGTCCAAAAAAAACAAAAATACAAACCATAAAAAATATTTTTGAATTTTCATGTAAATATATATTAAGAGATTTTGAATTTAACGATTCAAATTAAGGCGTAGTTAGTAACTAGACTACTTTTTACCGGCTATATTTAAAGTAACTATGACTTATTGCTTACAGTAATTAACTTGCTAAGCTACCTTGTTTAAACTACTTTTTACTAATTAGTTTAAGTCACCATTTACTAGAAAATTTAATGCAATTCTTTTCGCAGAGCTAGATGTCAAGATGATATTCACTTACCAGTAAACGTATCATAATACGAGTTCAATTACCGGTAAGTGATACTACGAGTATGCGCCGGCGCATTACTTCCTGCGCTCGAAGGGCTTCAGTTCCGACGTCCGGCGCATACGCATCAAGAGGTCACGTACTACTAGGGGTAGAAGCTTCATTTAAATCAACTAATAAAATGATATAACTTACAATGATTATTTCCTTTATCGATTTAACATACGTTTGAAGATCCTTGTTTAATATAGAAAACTAAGAATTTCTTTAATGTGATAAATAATTTTTTAAATTACATTTTTAATTCTAAGCCCAAAATCAGTTAGTAGTTAGTAATCAAAGTTTTTCCTATGTATAAGGAAAACAAGAAGGGATCTACTACTTAAATTTATTTTAGTTCAAAAATGACTCTTGTTGTAAACAAGACACAGGAACTAGATTCTAATATGTATGACAAACAGTAATACGTATAATATAAGTACATATGTTCATTTTAACATTGCATTAAAAACTCCACAGATTAATAATCTTACATTTGTTTGTCTCTCTTTATATAAAAGATCCTACAGCCTATCACTGTTTTAGGTAGGACAGTAGCAGAAAAATAGAAGTAAATCAGTGGCGCTACAATCTTTTTTCAGATCTGGGCCTCAGATTTATGTTTCATGATCATTTGTCAATCTAATAGGCAAGTAGGTCTAATGTGCCTGACTTACGCCATCGTGGTTTCGGCTAGGGTGGCTAGGGCAAGCTGCTTTTTTAGAAATGTTTTTCTTCACTGAGCGAATGTTAAATGCGCACAAAAAAACAAACAAAATATCTTTATTCATATAGGTAATCAAGTACACTTATGAACGTCATAAAATTTTAATTAATTGTAAATTTACATTTACTGCCAGTTCTCAAATCAAGGGCGTAGAACGGAAGAGAAGAGCTGGCAATAAACTCTCCGCCACTCTTTTTAATCGCTAAGTGTTTTCTTTTACATAACGTTCGTAAGGAGCTGCAACCAATAGAACATGTACCATATGACATCTGGCGTAATTAAGATTTGTCCTCTATCAGCAGGAGGCACGGTGAAATAGGAGCACGCACTTACTCGCACTCACACGCACTCACATAGAAACAAAGTGCATTGGTGAACAGCTGCCTGATCGTACCTACGACCTCAGCGATGAGAGTTGCACACTGACCCCACTAGGCCAATACTGCATCACCAAACTGGTGAAATCTGTAAATCTTAACGATAGCTATAGTCAAGATAGATTTTTAGTAGAAAAAGATCGAATACTCGTCTTAAGCTCTTGTAAACTGTTTACAGACGGCGATATAGCTCCACGTTGACTAGTTCAGGGATCTATAGTCACTAAAGGTTAAACAATTGTCTAGGAGATAAAATATTGTCTGTGACACAATTGAGTTGGCTTTGGTATAGTGCTTTAAGACTGGCACAGTCTGGCTGGGGCAGTAAGATAGCTTTATAATTATAATATAACACTATTTTCTAGAATAAAAAGAAGTTTTAGTATATAAATATGTATATTTAATTTATATACATATATATATATATACTACACTACATTATTTCCTTTTTTTACAGTAACTTAATACTAATACAATATAAAATATATAAAAATTAAACTAAGAACATAATATAAACAAATCAAGAAAACATAAGACCTTTTTTTTATAGAACAGGGGACAAATGGGCTGAACCTGATGTTAAGTGATACCACCGCCCATGGACATTCTCAATGTCAGAGGGCTCACGAGTGCTGTGCCGGCTTTTTTACAATTGGTACGCTCTTTTCTTGAGGGACCCTAAGTCTAATTGGTTCGGAAATACTTCAGTGGGCAGCTGGTTCCACAAAGTGGTGGTGCGCGACAAAAACTGCCTATTAAAACACGCAGTTGTGCCTAACCTAACCTAAATCTTTTTGTAATAATTCAATTCGTGTGAATTCAGCCAGTGTGTACCTTAATATATCTCCCATGCAATAATATTCAAAGACATGCATAATGGAGTTTCGTTGTAAATGTGTACCTTGCTTACCATGCCGAGTGTGATTATTTGACATTTTAAAAACATGATGAAATGTGTGAAATGTAACGTCAAAATTCTGTGAATTCAAACAATGAGCGTAATTACGACTCCCGACTTTATTAATTGAATGATGATTCAATTACATTCAATTATTTTCACGCTTTGGGCGGTAATTGGGCGGAGCTACGATTGGGCGGCGCTTGGGCGGGTGGAACCGCCCGGATGGAGATTTATCTTTTATTTCACATCTCCTGATCTCTTCTGTTGAGAACTTATCGATATATATGATAGTATACGTACATACTTTACCAATGTGTACAGTAAATAAGCGATTTAAATCTTAAATACTCATTATTTGCTGATACTGTTTACCTTGAATGTATCAAGTTCAGAAAATATATCTCATCGCGTTTTTATATCAAATAAGAAAGGGACAACAACATTTGAATGACAGTGAACTAACAAGTGGCAAGGTGATGTAAGATGCGGGCCTTATCTTGAGTACGGGTTAAAAAACTTCGTAAACATAGCTATGGGGGTATAGCACACGCTTCACTGACATACACAGGTTGTTCCGGAAGTGGTTAAAACCACTATTATTATGTAGCTCATGGTATCCTACAATTTAATATTAATATATATTTTCCTTTCAATAGCACTTAAGTTATAACATTAAATTAGAATTTATATTTATTGTAAATAAAATTTTTAAAATAATTCTTATAAAATAACTAACCTTAAAATGTAATAACTAAATTATATTATAAAGGAGTCCCTTTGGGCAAGGTTCGGATGATACTGGCAGCGTTGCCCCTGTGAATAGCTAGACTAATTCTTTGTCCGAGGTAGCTGCCAGCTCTTCGATCTCCTGTGATGTCGACTAACCGTTTTTTATCAATTAAATTAGATTAATTATTACAACAAAAGTTAGAATGAAAGAGCCTTAAAGAAACTCTAAATATATTTAGGTACCAAATTTTAATATTCAATCAATCAAATTCAATATAAATATTGAAATAACATATTGTCTACGCTATCACAAGCCTAGCTCCAACCACAATACAAATAGCAGTTAATAATAATTCGTAGAACATCCTGTAGGAGGGTTGAAACCCGTGCCGACCGCACGCGCCGAGGTAAGCACCCTGCAACCTCTCGTCAGTCCTATCCCGAACGCGCCCCAGAGCGGACGTCGCGCACCCCTAACAAATATACTGGTCTATTATACATCGCAACTTATAAGTTCAAAACATTCCGTTTTCAAAACACTAAAATTAAGTTAACTGAGTTTATTCTGTGCTTTCCAAGGGGTGCCGGCTGAGTCATCAAAGGATCAGGAACAGGTATGAGTCACATTCGCTTTTTCGCCATAGTAACACCCTCACGCACCTGCGTTTTCCATGAATTAACCCTTCAGAAATCATGACATTGACCGCTTTTATTTTTAAATTGCTTCACACAAATTTCAATTTTTCTTTGATATTATATTGACTTAAAATTGATATATTTTTTGTTCGTTCTTTCCGCGTAGACCAGCGTTGTTATTGTTACAAGCTTTGAGATTTGCTACGTATTTTATGACTCGGCTTGTACAATGGCTATAATCGTTTTAATTGATAACAATTGTTATAATTAATTAAATTAAAAAATATATTGATGACGCATATAAGAATTCGTATAAGCTTGAACAAAATGGCATATTATTGACTTTTGCTGAATCTACACTAAGGCATATAATGTATAAGTTGTTATTTAATTCAGTCCGGTTCTTCTATATTAAAGACTGTATGAATGAACTCTACCAAAAATTAACGACACTGTCAACTTTATTCCAAATAAATTTAAATAATTGAGCGCCGAGTCTTGTTAAGAAACATGACTTCTGAAATAGATGCTGAAATATAGTTTGCGTTCAATTAAAGCTTGCGTTTATAACATTTATACGTTGTATGGGTTACTTGTTAAGCTTACTACAGACGTTATCTCAGAAGTTTCTTAGACAGTATCGCTTACTCATGAAACAACTTGTGGTTCTTCATACGTGTCGAACTTTGCGAAACCTGAAACTTTTAGAAACATACGAAGATTCTAGACGAGAGGGTAAGAAAGTGTGGAAGCACTCGTTTATATATTTGCCCATATAATAGGTCTTGTCATAGATATATTTCAGTAATTACACACAGCTAAACAATTAGTAACTAACACTTTTTAAATAAAAACCAAAATGGCCACGGCCATCCCGTTCCCGAAGCAGGTAACTTCGTTATGGATAAAATTAGAAGCCTGATTTCAAAATGATTAATAATATTATTATATTATATATTATTCTTTAAACATTAAATATTACGTACTTAAGTCAGAAGGTCCCGTTAGTAGGTACTGAATAAATAAACCGACTTGCATCTTACAATTTTATACGGTAGAGAAAGTTGTTTGGATTTGGTTTTTTTAGGTTACGTTTTTGATTAGAAAATTTACTCTTGCAAAATTAATAAGGGTATCGTACACGATTTATACTTTTCATCGTACTTGAGTGATAACTTATATAGAATCCGACTCGAAGATTTTCAGTAAAATCATATACATTGTTGTAAGCAAACACGGGTTATGAGAAATAAGTATGCCCCGTGTACCATAGTATGTTAAAACACAGTTTATTACGTTATTGAGTAAGGTAAACTTAAATAAGTTTATGTACTTATTTTCTTTATACTTGTATATAACGAAAAAGGTAATTTAATTTAAATAATTAAATTGAATGAACAAAATAATATTAGTGATAATTTAACGCTGTACAACCTATAATTATGCGTTAACTGAATGGGGTATTAAATGAAACCATCACTTTTCACCGAAGGTGTTAATAATACACTGTCTTATCAATGTGAATTCATTTTATTTTGTGCCCTTATAATGGAAATTAAGTTCTAGTTCCTTTGTTTTTTTACACAAAATTATAAGATCTCTCATTTCTCTGAGCTAGTTGGGCCTTACGGTTTGACTCGGGTAATAGTTCATATTATGTAAATAGCTTTTCGCAATAAATACACATTATTTATTTATTGTAAATTTTAAACTTATTCTACACATACAATAATAAGATACTACGTTTATGCTGTTTATTCATAATGTACTATAAACCTATATATATATATATATATATATATATATATATATATATATATATATATATATATATATATATATATATATATATAACTATTTAATCATTATTGATTATAGGATGTTTTTGAGTTTTATTTTCTGATAAAGAAAAATTATGTATCTACTTAAGTTATACTGGTGTACCACAATTACATTGAAGTTATATTTTTAAGTATATAATTTCTTGGTAACATTTATTACTACATATACAGTTTAGTATATTTTATACGTATTAAATAACTACGTAACATTTATACTAGTACCGCTACATAAATTAATTATTCAATTATTTGAATATTTCATTAATCTGAGAGAGCGCCGCCCGCCCAGCGCATCCGCCCACTACATAGTACCGCCCAACCTAAGTATTGTCATAAACGGTGTTTCAAAATATATACTTACTTTGTTCATTATTTGGTCAAGTGAGTTATTTTTATTGTAAATATTCCAGAGCAATACTGATATTTAAATATAATGGATTAAAATGGTAATTTTATAAGCCCATATGCAAAATAAAATATAAAAAAAATTTTAGTTTAAATATGGTAAGATACAACATCACCCCTGTAAGTAGTGCTGTGTGTGATTGTAACTAGTGCTGTGTTGACTTTAGTTTTTTTTTAAGAAATATTAGCTATAAAATAATATTGTTTAACAATAAAATAGTTATGAACTATCCGTAATTCTGTCAATCTACTATGTATTGTGTACCGCCTGATACGCGGCTTAGAGTTTAATCGATTTGTTGTAATGAATAACTGAGGATTATTACGATGGATGAAATCAAACAAAGCCATCAAATACACAGTATTTACAAAATCATTAACCTGCATAGTAATAATAAAATTGATTAAAATTAATTAAATGAAAATTTAAACTTATAAAAAGTTTGGTCCCTGCGGAGTGTACCTTTAACGCCGGCAGCATTTCCTTGCTGTATTGCTTATTCGTTGAGCGAAGAAAGCACCAGCTCTGGGGTCACCGATACTAATTAAATGAACATATTTTACTAATATCAAAGTAAAATTAATAAAACCTTATACTGATCGTGCTTTGCATCATCCCATGAGACATTTATTGTTGTGTTTACAATTCACCCATAATGCGACCATTAAAACATAACTTATTCATGTTGTTTGCTTTATCTTTAAAAAAGTTTGCTTAAAAAGGGTGCACTTGGTTTGAGGGCGACAGAAATGGGGTGACCGTGAGAGCTAACGATGATAATTTGTGTTTTTATTTCATTTACTAGCGTTTTAGTAAAAGCGAAATCTAGTTCAATCAAGTCGCTAGCATTTTGATTTAAATAAAGCAGCATCGAAAACGCTTAACTTTCTGTCTATACCTATGTATATATATCTATATATCGTGGTCTTATCATATAAATAAGAAACATTTCATATTTCAATTTAGTTTTCAATACAGGAAATGAAGGAATAATTAAAATAAGCCTTTACAAATTATTACGTAGCCAATAATTTTAACTTATAAAATTTTTATTTTTTGTCCTGTATGTGATAGTGGGATCTAGATACTTAAACGATTATAAAAGAAAATACGTTTTCTGTTGCAATCTTTACAGATTATTTGTTCGAAAACCGTATTTTCACGTTGTTACAATCAGTGAAATGGTCCACTTCTGTGATTGAACAGCGGGGGTGGTCTGCCTTTTTTTACGTTTTTGCTCTCCAGCTATTAAATAACACGTTTTATTTGTTACAGATAAAATGATTGTAAGGAAAGTATTTACGAAGGAAAAATAATGATAATATCTCAATAATAAACAACGGCAGATATGGAGGCAACTTTGCCGCACTTCCATCGCTTAGCTTCTTCAAGATTCTACCAACAGTATGCAGCTCCACCGGTTCATATATCCAGTAATTATCTCCACGATCTTGTACCACAACAGCATCCAACGCTTCTTCAGCAATATCTGTCCTACTACCATGAACCATCCGTACCCCTCGATCTCTCTCTTAAGCAAACCACACCCATCACCCCTCCTTGTACTCCACCACCACAAAAAAGGAAACTTACAGATGAGACTAAAGTACACAAACGACCTAAAATATTTCGTCACTTTGAGGACGATGAGACGAAAGATGAACCCGAAGATAAAATTAAACGAAAAATTGACGATGAACTTTCGAACGATAGCGATAGCCCTGAAGCTAAAAAATTAAAGTTTACGAAACAGTTTTTCGACGAATTGCGTACTTGCCTCCCAAACGATGGGGAGAAAAGTGGTAGAAGTTCCCCAGAAATTGTTGAGATCAAGGACGTCGAAGAACGCCCCAGAAAGTCACCGAAACCGCAACAGCCATTAAAAAAAAGTAAAGTTGTTAGACGATTGATGTTTGACGAAGATAAAACCTCGCCGGTATCAGGGACAATTATAAGAGATCTTGATGAAGACGAGACTTTAGTAGTGAGAAAGGTAAATAAAGTTTTATTCATAGTATACATATTTATGTAGTAATAAATAAACAAAACCCTATTTTGAGACTAAAGACAAATCGTAGTAGAATATGGTATTGAAAAATTAAATGACATCTATAATCGTTCTATCGGCCTCGAGAGGAACTTTTGGGAGACACAAGTCCTTCTTGTTCATCTTCACTATCATCCCAATCCGATAACTGATTTTGATATCACTGTCACTCTCAATAGAAAATAGATGAATTTTAATGGTTTTTAACTTGTGCATAAATGTCAAAATTCTATTTTTAGAAAGCGATCTGTCATTGTTATACAAATGTCAATCCAAAAATACCGGTCCTTCCAAACATGGAATCCAAAAACAGATTGAAGATCTCGACCCATCGATCGGTTATTGAAAAGTATTTTATGAGAAATGGCTTGACATACAAATCTCTATTAGTAATAATTGGGTTTCATTGTATCGAAATATATATCGATTGTGTAGAAAGCGGTCGTATATGGAATAATCAAATCAAATTCTATCAAAAACCCATCTAAGTAAGCTTTACATATACAAAAGCATTTAAAAAGTACATTCAGAAATATCAATATAAATAGCGAAATCACGAGAGCTGTTAATTAATAGTTCTCACCATAGAATTACTGTGGGTCGCGGGTGGCTTTTCTTATCGTGCAATTAAACGGTATAAAATCGCGGACTGTTGTGTTTTGTGCTAATAACAATTCCGAGGGAGCCGCCCCATTAAGCGCTAGAGCAGAGACATTTCATGAAATAATCCCGTCTTTTAGATTTATCGTGATTTTTATCGCGGTTTCGTCAATTTATGCTACAAAACGTGTTATTTATAAAAATGCTACGTTTAATTCTGAAAATTCATTCGGGCACGCTTACTATGTACGTCTGTATATACATAATATTGAACGTGGCCTAGTGGTGACCTAGTGACTTTAGGTTGCGACTGTCAACCCTGAGGTTGAAGGTTCGATCCCCGCCTGTGCATTAATAGACTTTCTTTCTACGTACGCCTTTAAAATTCACTCGAACGGTGAAGGGGACAACGTGAGGAAGGCTTAGACCCAAAAAGTAGATGGTCAAGAATGAATCAAGACCAGAATCATCTGCTTGCCTATTAGTGCCCAAATCCAATAAACGATCTCAATCTATTTTTGACCATCTGACAAAGACAATTAAATCAAAATATTGATAAAAGTTGTAATAGCCATCTGTCGATACAAGCTTTCCATCGTATGTCGGATCGGTGTATCTGGATAGACCAGATGAAAAAAAATAATAATTAAAAAGCTATTTGATATGTTTTAAACATCGACATGTATATTTTAATATTATTTTTACGGTTTTATTTACTTTATTTGGTTTATATTGATTATAAAATGTGAGTGTAAAGAGCGAAGAGTTTGCATTCTTTCCGTCGCCAAAAATGGATTGTCTTCGTAAGGTTTGGTTATTGGGATGCAGATAGGAGATCGATCGACTGTCACGGTCTGAACTCAGATTGTGTTCATTGTGGATTAATTATTGAGTTCGATTAACAAACGATAATGAAACAGATACAGAAATCTCAGGCCTAGACATAAAATGGTTGTAGCGCCAGGGATTTTTTTTAAAATATGTAGGTGACTCATAAGTAATTTAGGTTTAAAGAAAACACTTTTTACCGGTTTGAAGCGATGTATTATTAAACTTTTAATTATTTAACATAATGTTATTTTTTTCCGACGTTTTGCGTGCTTTACAGCCTACAGTCACGGTGACTGAAGACAAAAGGTGTTGAATCTCAAAAAGTATCAAAGCTGTAGAAAAAGTTACATTATCTGTATTTATTTCCCCGGAGTTGATATCGACTAAAAGATGAAGGGTAACAATTATGTTAAATAATTATAAGTTTATTAATACATAGCTTCAATCCGGTAAAAAGTGTTTTCTTTAAATGTCTATTTTCATACTGATTAAAGATTAGGTTATCATTCAAAATTCATTTCCAGGGTGACATAGACCCCGCATTTAACGTGGTGGAAGTGACTGAGGAGGCAAAAGCTTTAATAGCAACGATCGAGAACCGCCTAGGTCGATACATCTGCAGGCTGTGCAGGCGTTTGTACAATGACGCCTTTGCCCTAGCACAGCACAGATGTTCTAGAATTGTCCATATTGAATATCGATGCCCGGAATGTGATAAGGTGAGTTTCTTATTTTTCTAGGGCGGCATTTTTTTTATTTTCCTTTTAAGTATTTGTACCTACAGCTATATAGTCTAACTATGTATGTCTAAATGTTTATAAAAAACTATAGTGTTAGTTACAACACTTATAACTCAAGATCTGCTGCACAGATGTTAGTTTATCTCTTTTTTGGTGGATTCTTCTCCACTTCGAATAGTAGACTAAGTTATGAAATATCGGATAAAATATCGAAAAACAATAAATAAGTCAATCAATTTTACGAACGCAAACAGCATCAGGTTCCATCTGTTGACAAAACTACGCAACATTTTCGACGAAATCGTGTCAGTTAAAGAATTTCGATCTGGAAGTGAATGAGCAGATGCATAACCAGGCTTTGATCTTGACTAGTATGTTAAAATCCCTTTCTTCTTTTGCAATGGCAAGCAATTAAAAATATTAATAATGAAATAACCTAAAATAACTAAAGTGACAACGATATTATTGAACTGTAAGGCGGAACGAAGTTAGCCGGGTCAGCTAGTGGTATATATAATCCGTACTGTATTGATTGACATTACAAATAAATTAAATAACCATGCTGTGATATTACGCTGATTTTAATAAATGTACATGTTTTATTATTAACTATACCATACTATCAAAGATAAACAATATTCATTCAAAATTGAAGTCTTCCTTAGTCCAATGCACAAGTCATTCCCTTTTGCGAAATAGCGCACTGACTGCCGGTGAGGGTCTTCTTTTCTTCCAACTATACAGAGTTAGAGTGTTCTTGTCCCTCAAAGGCCGACAACGGCACTTAAATTCTCATCTCGTTTGCTTCACTATAATATATATAAAAAAATATTACAAAATATTTACATTTCTAATAGCAGAGTGAATTTCAGTCTAATAAATGTTTTTGATAATTTAAACGTTTAATCGTTATCAGAAACCCTTCTCAATGTAAACATCCCCGTAATTCCATAATCATTCTTGTTATCTTATTGATTTTATTGACATGTCCCGTGCGTGGGAACCCATTTTTAGGGGATGAACACTTGGCATTTTTCCATGGGAATACACCATTAGCAAATGTTTATTTTAATTGACAATACTGTGCGTGACGCTGATCATTAGCATTTATCTTATTTGATGCAACTCACCGAAGCAATTATCAGTACGTAATTATGCAACAAAATAGGTCTAGGATTCCTTGGTTAATGCGCAATACAAGTTGCAAATAGTTGACGATGCCACAACAAAAACAATGATTTTATTAATAAAATTTTAGGGCAGTACTTAAGATTTTCATAATACGCAACAGTATTTTTTCTAAAATCAAATAATAAGTATAAATCTTTTTAAATTGCTGAATTTATTTGTAAGTAGATTCTCTATCTGATATTATTGTAATATATTTAAATACATAAATTTTATATTCTATTACGAGGGGTAATGACAGTAAAATATTATACAACAATTTATAGCTTATTTTAGTTTCATGAGGGTAATATTTTTTGTATAACATAGTATATGTTTGCAGGTATTTAACTGCCCAGCAAATCTGGCTTCGCATCGCCGATGGCATAAGCCTAGGGTACCTGGAGCGACGAAACGTCGAGAGCCTGTGAACACAGAATCGGGCCGCTTCTCTTGCGAGAGATGTGGAAAGCTCTTCCGAAGGCAGGCGTATCTACGAAAACACCTTTTAGCTCATGAACAACCAGACAACGATATCGATAAAGAGCCATCGGCGTTCCGTCAAGTCCAAGTAGATTATTCATATCAACCGGTACGTTCTACGTCAACGTGTATCCTGACACTTAAAATCGCAATGTCCTTGTTAAAGAATTAGTTAGTTAGTATTAGTAAGAAGTTCTATTTTAAAGAGATAATGTTTTTCATAGGAAACCGTGCGAGACAACAATTTCAATAACTTCTGGAATAAGATACCGCCCCTGCAGAGAGAGACGAGCTGGGAGGATGTCCGCGCTCGCTGTATTTCAAATTGCTCCTCTGAGGACTCCCGAAGCCTCGATGTCACGGGATCGGAGGACGAAGGGGGCGGGACGATGGATGGCTGACGTCACATCCTGCGGCCCGTGCCGCGGTTTCCGTACAACCTTGGCTCTGTCTACCCCTATACAGGGCCGTATGGAGACTCTTTCTATTTCTCTTAAAGCTACTAACATCGGGATTCTTCAGAAATCGTAAATAGTAATCATTTAGTTTAGAAATAATGGTGTATAGGTGTGTTTTAGCTAATTACGAATTGTACAGTGGGGATACCTTTATAACAGATTTTTAGTTGTATTATTATTTAGACATTTTTAATTGTACATTCTCCTACAGCAACATTCCAAAATGATGAGAAAATGTCAAACATATCTCATGTGTAAATAACACATTTAATGTAACATAGTCGTATATATGAAGTAGTTTAAAAATCAGTATTAAATTTTAGGTATATTTAAAGAAAATTAACAAATCATCATGAATCAGAGAAGTTCAAAATGCTCTTTCAATGACCAAAGTATTTTAAAAGATTCCAAACCAATTCATTAATTTCTCTAGAAATTGACATTTATTAAAGAAGGTCATTTCTGTCTTGAAATACGTGAATTACAAAATCAATAAGTTTGTGCATATTTTTAGATGCACCACATCGATACTTCTCATAATTCTTTCATTGCCTCCATGGCAGTTCTGGGGGGTCATGTCCTACTTATGACACTATAAATAGAAGTACAATGTACGATTAAGGTACGATTTCTAGTCTTGAAACCAAATAAAACTATTTTGTAAACTTTAATTTAGCGTTTGTAAGTTTTAGTCACTTAAAACCAAATATTTAATCTAAGATCTCGAGTTTTAAATCTAGTCAAATACTTATCAAATTGATTATTTCTCACTTGCCTTGTACAAGTGATGTGTAATTGCAAATAAATCCAGTAAAAACGAACACCTTCTAGAAACGTTTTGGAATACGTAATCATGAAATAAATGTATGAAAAGTCATGCCACTGCTTGAAAAGAATAACGGTAACGTTTTTCGAGCAATTAAAGCCTAGTCAAGGAGTTACTAGTCAAGTATCTTAAGATCTCAATATATATATTTTAATAAAGTCTTATCTAGTCATTTTTATTAGTCTCTCTAGTTTGATATTTCAAAAAAATAAAAATAATTGCGGATTGATAATAACAACAAGCGCTTTATTTTTATCGTAAATCTAGTCAAATTATAAAAATATTATATTTTCTAGTCATTTTTAATATAAAATTTATTTTTACAAAGTCAAGATTTATTTACTACTTTATTTTTAAATTCAAATTTATGTATCTACAGAACATTATGTTTGAGTACTCGATTTTTAAACTACTTCAAAAATTAAATCATAAAAACGTGTAACGTTATCCTAATTTATTTAAAGTTATTAAGAGGGGAGTATGAGAAGTAAGAACATGTTTTAAAATGTTTTGCGCCCCTAATTAGTTAAGAGAGATATATAAGAGGAAATATTGAGTGGAAACTAGTCAGTGTGTTTTTGAAACGCGTTCCAAAGATGTAAATATATAACGCTATAATTAATTTAGATTTATTTACTTTTAATTTTTATATATTAATTTTTAACATTTAAACCCAAAATAAATGTCTTATATATGTCTATAAACATAATTTGGCCAACGTAATTGAAAGACCATATATTTGTGTTGTTTTGTGTATTATTAAAATAATAAGCATTTCTAAAACATAAATTATCAATGTTTAGAAAAACGAATAGAGACAATTGTATGTAAAATCGTATTTATATTATGTCGTCATAATTATTAACCAATTGTGACGTATAGTAATAGGTATACATATTAAGAAAATATCACAATATTATGCATAAATGAATGTGTGTTATTCACTTTTTAATATAGCTTGCGCACTGTTTGATGTTTTTTAGAATAAGTAAAACTTTAAAATTTGTAAATTACAAGTCTTGTATATTATTATTTCATATATTGTCAATGTATGTAAAGTTCACTGAATAAATTAAATCGTAGCGTAAAATGCATTTCATTTCCTTAATTGTAAACATCAACAAAACAAACAAAATACTGGACCAACCGTAATCGTTCAATATTCAGCATTTGCCTATTTAAAATAAATGATTCTTCATAAAGTACAACTATGTTAATGATAATAAAAACCTATTTAATTATGAAAATATAGAAAATGATTATAGGTTTTATTTCTTGAACGTAAAAATTACGAAGACAGAACTAAAACAACATTTTATTAAACACTTGGCTAGCGCCATCTTTGCCAAAATATACTAAACAGCGGAATAATGGGATTGTACCTCAAGAACAAGGGTTGTTAAGTTATCCCTGTTCCAATGAAATGCCTCTGCTTAGATAGATGGCGCGTAAACACTAAAGGGAAGGGAATAATTAAATGTTCTGTAATGATGTGAATCTAGACGAACTAGAATTCCTATATTTGGTTATCGTATCACGCAAAACACAGTTTGCGTCTCCAGTGCTACGGATATATTCTGATTATGTTTATGTCCGATTGTTTAAGATTATGTCATAATCATTAACTTATTAATCGAGTTTAAGTTTGGTATACAATTAATCTAGCAAAATATAGAAACTATACAAAAAATTCAAATCTAACCAGCGAAAATTTCGGAATTTTAAGAATACTTGAATTATAAATATCAGACATTATACAGACTTTATGGGAGAAAAAGTTGTGAAAAATGAAATGAAAATACTAATTTTAATTTACGTATTTCAGTTTACACATTTAAAGGTACCTTGCGTCCTCGCTGGTTGTTGCAATAAATCTTTATTAGATTGAACACAATGCTAGGTATGTATAATTGATAATAACTCCTCATTAATTATGCAATTCCACTTCTTTTATATTGTATCTTCTCGGCCTAAGCATCAGTTCACAGACACTGCGACATGCAGGCAGTACTGAGATACGCGGTGCTATTTACTATTTCAATTAATTTTGTTATAAGTGAGAGTTCAGTTGTTGCAAAAAATGTCGGAAGTGGGGTGCCCCATAAAGAGGAGTTGAAAGGAAAAAATAATGGGATTGCGAAGACATTTCTTTTTAACGAAAGTTACGTCTACCTTGAGGACGTGCTGTTTGTTTTAAAAAACCAAAATTGGACCCAAGAAGAGCAACCGTGCCTGCAACAGACGTTGTTACTGCTTCGAAACCTGCAGAATTTTACACTATGGGCTGTTTGGAGTAAGTGGAAATTCAATTATTTGGTTATTCGGTCGATAATTAATAATACTTTTGTGTATTTTTTATACCTCACGGAAAAATTAGATATAACTAGAGATGTCAGCAATTTTAATTAGATCTTGTATAATTTTATAAAAAAAACGTTGTTAAAGGATGACGCTACTTAATAAAGCTTATTAAATTAAATTTAATTAAATTTAAAGTATTTACTTGGGTGATAGAAAGTGTATTTATATTTTTCTTTTGTATTACATTTTAATTCATTAGTTATAGTTTTTAGTTTATTTTTTTATATTGCATTGAATTTGGTAATTCTATAAGTTTTCAGTGTTACTTCTTATTTTATATTTGTTGGTTTGGTTATGCATTTCCTGCAGTTTACTTTTACCTAGTACTTATTTTTAACTGTTATTTTCTTAATAGGGTTGCCGCAGTTATAGGCCGCCCGTTGTGTCCCACATAATTTGTGTTGTTTGTTTTTTTATTGTAACGATAGTCTGTTGCAAGTGATTCCAATTTTCTCTTTAGCTATATTTTCTAATATATTAAAATGAAAACGCGTGGGCATCAAAATTGGAAAACCCAAATATAAAACTTAGATTGTAGATTTCTACTTAGAAACAAAATCACAATTTTGAACCAGTTTCAATGCACTGCCGATAGCTAACTCATAAATCATACCTTAAAACTCAGGATATTTTGAAGTATTTTTTGAAAAAAATTACGCAATACTTTCTAAAATTAAGATAAAGAATATTAGGACATATTCAAGATTTCTATATAATTACTTGCCTAATTAATTCTCTACCGCGAATAATTATAATGTGCGGAATTGCTATATTGTTCAAAGTGGTTTGGAATTGTAATTGAAATTTCTAAAATATGTTACAACAATGCAGGTAAAGACCCTCTTTATATACCCCCAATTCTTCTTTGAATTGTATTAAACAGGGAAGAAAATAATTCACGAATCTCAAATTAAGGAATTTTCTCTTCTTTTCTCTTTGAGATTTATTAGAGTAAATTCATTTCTTCCCAAATTGCAAGCAGTTGCAAAAATTGTTATGTAAATTTCTTAATCATCTATCATCATGTTTTATTGAGGAAAGTTATAAACAAACACATTGCATTAATAATGAACTACAATTTTAACACATTTCCGTATTGTGCATGCGCATACTGTCGCTGCCTTATCCAACCGATATTTTGCACACAATGTCCATTCAAATAAATGTATTGTTCAGAAATGAGTCAAAATTCGTCACAAATGACGCCAATGTTAGGTATATATATATTTTATATTGAACAAATAAGTGTAAAGATGTCACCGAAAATTAATACATCAATAATAAAATATAATGGTATAATCGTAAAATTAGGACAATCAGATACTAAAAATATGTAATTCTAATATAATTACTAAATTAAAAATGTAATAACTAAAAGCTTTTCGGTCTCCAGTGATGTCGACTAACCTTTTTGATATATCCGTAAAAAGCCTTATAGCGCTAGGACCCCACGGACCAAGGGTCTCGACACCGAATAGGACAAAATCATATTCGGAGTCTAGAACCCTGTATTTGCAGGCTTTAGCTTTTTCAGCCGCATCACAAGCCGCACCAGCTCCGAAGATGGGAACTGACAGGTTGCGATTCGGGGCGTTCAGGTGCAAGGTGTAAAATTTTCCTGTATTTGACGAAGGTTAAGCTTTAACCCAGTAGCCGGCCTCATGCGTACCCACGGCCAAAAGCTTAGCACGCACTGAACCTGAATTTTGACCTGGGCATGCTATTAAGAAAGCGTAAGAAACGTCTACCTTCTTCCAAGCTGGCAATCTCAAAGATTGCTCAAAGATTCCAGATTGCTGAACTATGGATAGATGGTAAAAATAAGTACATACGTGTACGCAAAAAATAGTGAAACTAGTCAACAACTGCAGCACCATATGCCGGGATGATTTGGGAATCAAACCATCGGCAAGGAAATGGGTTAGGTGGTTTAGGAGTCCATAATCCAAACAACGTGACGCGTAATTTAAATATATTAAGATAATGTTATTTTTACAAATGTTTATAACTGACCAAACCAGGCAGCCAAAGTTATTAGATGTGCATATTATACATACTTATATTTATCATGGACACCTGCAGTTTTACAAACAATATTTTCCAGATTGGGATTCTATACCCGCGGAGCCACAAGGTCTTTTATATGGCAGTCGCTTCCAGCTTGGTAACTACGATGAATGTATGGACGCACCGTGGTACGGAGAACATGAGGAGTTGCGGGCTCAGTACTGCTTAGCAGAGATTGTACTTGAAAGAACAGACAAAAATGCTAAGAAACGAAAGTCAAACCCGTATGATCCCCACCAGTCGGCGTTAAATTTGCTTGAGGTGAGAGGAAATTATTTATTAGTTACATTAATAGTTCACATATAGTTACTATAGGTAAGAGTAAAAATATAATTATTATAGCGTGTCAAAGTGTCAACATATTCATAAAGTAAGATGTTCCTTTAAACAGTTTTCAAGTTAGTTCAAAACGAACCTTGCAGAACAACTTCTTTTCTTCTGTATGAACTTTTATTTCTTATTAAGTCACTTCTTACCCATTTTAAAGAGCTAACAATATGTTACAAGATTTTTAAGCGCGCCTTAAATATATTAATTCAGAGCCGTGTTGGATTTTGGCTTCAGCGTGCGACTGTCATCCCCGAGTTTGTAGGTTCGAACCCCGGCTGTGCCCCAATGAACTTTTTTTCTTTTCTCTCTAGCACCAATATGGCGATACTACATGTTCAAGCACTTTCTTATATACAAAATATTTTTTTATGACGTAACACATGTGTTCGATCAATATCAAAGCCTTGTTATGCATCTCCTCATTCACCTGAAGGTCGGATTTGGATTGGAACTGATACATATTAGATGTAAAATGATGCGTAGTTTTGTCAACAGATGGCACAATATGCTGTTTGCATTCGCTAAATTTATTTATTTATTTCTTTTTATTAAATAACCTATCCCATATATTATTACTTATTCTGCTAATAGGAGAAGAATCCACCAAAAAAGAGATAACTAAGATCGGTCCGACTGATCTTGAGTTATAAGTGGTTTAACTAACACGACACGACTTTTATATATTTCTAGATTACTTTGAAATTCTTTCAGTACATTGGCCCCTACGAAAGGCCTTTAAACCAGCTAACATGGGGTGTATGTGTGCCAGCAGTTTGTGAGAAACAATCTGTTACTCGTTTAATGGGAATCCTCTTGGCACACAGCCACCTAGGAACAGCAGGTCTTAAGGCTAATGTTGCTGTAAGCAGCTGCGAAAAAACAAATCAACGTTTGGAGTACGATGCCCTCTTTTATTCGTTTATGTGAGTAAATCATACTAACTAATTTACGATAGTGTTTTTCAGCAATTGAAGGTGTGTTTTAACCGTTGTTTAGACAAAATTTAAAATTATATGATACGCGTACGTTTTCTGGACGAAAGCATATGCGGATGAACAGGGAATTGTTACAGTTTTCATACAAAAGTAAATTAAAAAGATAAGTTAGTAATTTAAAGATAAAATTAATTTGAACACACGCAATTTTAGCTGCAATATTGCAAGCTTCATGCATATAGTACATACTTTTGTGTTATTCAGCAAATAAATAGGTATTGTGTCACTAAGTGAGTTTAAGTTAACGAATTTTCTAAAATTATTGGTGTACAAAAATATTATGTTTATAGAAGGATATTTATTCATTTTACACACACATAAACATAATAAATGCTAGAAGTGACTCTGTTCATATAAGTTCTGGATCTCCTCAAGGATCTATACTGGGTCCCCTGTTATACAATGCATATCTTTATGACATAAATAGCAGCATTAAAGATTCTAATTACCTTATGCGGATTATAAAAAGATATACTTAAAAATAAACAAAGAAGAAGACTGTCGGAAAATCCAGGCTGACTTGAATAACTTTTGTAACTATTATAGACAAAATCGAATATCAGTTAATACTTTTAGAAGTATATAGTCTAAATGTGTGAACATAACATTCACCAGAAAGAAAAAAAAATAACTTTAGTTACAATATTAATAACAAACCTGTTAAAGAAGTAGATTCTGTTCGTGATTCGGTTAGTACCAGGTGCTGGCCTAGGTGCCTTTTGGCACCAGAATCTCTACTAAGAAAAATATCAGAGTTGGAGAAGACTCTTATGTGGCTATTTATCCTATATAAGATTCATTAAATACAATTATTTACAGAGCATTGACTGGTGGTCTCCTGGCAATCGCTATAATAAGCACGAGTTTAAACAAGGGATCGAAATATAGTAAGTTATTATATGACGTGTCATTTGACATTGAAATATGTACATATGTTTTTATTTTAATAAATTTTGTTTTTAGGTAACTTTGTAACCAAAGCTTTCGACATAAACGATAATGCGAAAGATCTTTTAAAATTAAAGAAAGAAGGCATCGAGGTTCTCTATGGAATAAGATTTTTTACAATTTGCATCATAGTTATAGCCCACCAGTTTGGGATGAGCAATTCAGGGCCAATGAGTAACGGGTACACAATTGATAAGGTAACATTTTTTTATAGAGAGCAAATTAGGTATTTGTCAAACCTTATTTTACTGCATATGTATTGATTGATAAAATTAATAATTTATTTAGTTAATTAATTTAAAACCATCTATGAACTATTTCTCTACCTTGTCAGTCAGTCATTTATATATAGTTTCTACGTGGACTTCATAAAAAAATAAGCGTTGAACGCGAAGTAAGACACAAAGAAGACGTGACGAAAAACGAAATATAGATTTTTTTATCTTTAATGTTAATTACCTAAGCCAGGAGATGTCTCATTACTTTTACACAAAAAATAAATTTGAAGGCCTGCAACGCACTTGCGTGACTTCACTCACATTGCCATGAGTGGCCATGGGCGGCGGTATCACTTAACATCACTGATGAGCCTCCTATCCGTTTGCATCCTATTACGTATACCAACTCGATAACGTACTTGCCTCATTCATTATTCTATTACAAGTACGTAATGAGCTAATCTTGTATGAATGAAAATCGCGGTATTAGACTTTACTGAAAACGTTTTATACCGCCATCATTAATTAAGACGGTACGTTAATTAACAATTTTTAATACATTTAAAAAATTGAATTATTTCAGCAAGCTCTTTCTGTCTATGGAATGTTTATTTTACACAACGATCTATCGGTGGACACATTCTTTTGGCTGTCTGGTTTTCTAACAGCAAATATTTTTACGAGAATAAAACGAATTCCAAGTTTGCCTATCGCTCTTATAAAGAGATATATTCGGTAAGTATTCATATTAACGATATTTATAGTTTTCTATCTTTATTTGAAGTTTGTGACGAAATTTCGCAGAAAAAACTTCCTCACGCAATCGCAAACGCTCTATGTTTTATTTTTAAATATCATAAAAACCATAACAATTACTAAACACTTGGTTTAGTAATAAAAGTAAACGTTATGAATATGTTATTATATGAATTAAACAAAACGTACCAGCAGAAATAAAAAAAGACAACTCTTATTAAGTGGCATTTTCAGATTTTTTTTCAAATTTCAAAACATAACTTTGATTTATACATGTTCACTTAGGCAGTGACATCTCCTTATTAGAAATCCTTACTACTCTTTACGTAGCCCATTGAAATATGACCTCGGCTGAATATTTTTTAGAGAACGCAATTTTAATAATGGGACGTCTAGGTGGGGTCAATACAAGCTTAAACCCAAGTTTGTGGAGTTGGCGCCCTTGTCCCCCGGCCGCCATCTTGGAAAAAGTGGTGAAAATACGTTTTTGGATAAATCTCTTAAACTATTCATAATTACTCTTTTCTTTTGATTTTTCAATAAATTATGTCAGAACTATTTCGTAGAGGATCTCTTTTTGAAGATTTGCCTCTAAATTTCCAAGATGGCGGCCTGGTGACAAAGGCGCCTAGCGCACAATCTTGGGTTTAAGCTTGTATTGACCCCACCTACATGTCCCATTATTAAAATTGCGTCCTCTTAAAAATATTCAGTTTGGCCCTCAAATTATAATATTTCTATGGACTAACGGTCAATATAATATACGCGAACTTTAAGTATATCAAAAATTGTTATTCTCAGATTAGCAATAGCGTATGCTTACGTCATTTTCTTTACCACATCCGTCTTCCCGTACATGGGCTCCGGACCTTTATGGAAAAGCTTTCGGGAAGCTGAAACAGGCAGCTGTCGGAAAAACTGGTGGTTGAATCTATTGATGCTGAACAACTACGTCGATACACATAACTTAGTAAGTATTTGTTAGATAATTTAAATTTACATTTTTTTATTTTCTACTTAGTACCGGCTCGGAATAATTACAAAAAATAATTAATCACTTTTGCATTCATAAATCATTATGAATACAAAATTTATTCATAATTAAACATTCAAATCAGTAAATTTAGTCATTAGTTATTATCTTTTAAAAACGTATTAGGTTAAATAACGATTGTATTCAAATATATAATCATAATATATTTAAATCTCCTGTCACGATGTTTGTCCGCGATGGACTCCTAAACTACTGAACCGATATCAATCAAATTTGCACACCATGTGCAGTTTGATCTAACTTAAATGATAGGATATCTTATATCTCAATTTATATCCGCAATATTATTTTATTGCAAATATTTGTTTATTATTTGATACAATTCTACCAGATGGCGCTGTGTTAAAAGTACCATACCAACCTTTCACATAAGTTATCCTACTGTTTGAATAGTTTAATACTATGTAATATAACAAAAAATGTTGAGAATTGACTCTAATAAGAAGCTTCTTAAATTAAAATTACACAAAAGATTTAAATTTGTAGTTTTAGTACAATTTATCTATCTCCTCTACAATTTTAACAGATAGAATTATCCTTAGCTGGATAAATTCAGTAGTCGGCTGATTAATTTTAAAGAAAACATTGTTAAGTGCCTTTGGAGCCTGGGTATCCGGAAGCTATTTCCAAGATGCTTCTTCGGTTTAATAATGGCGATACGATAAGCGGTTTTTATTCAGTGCGCACGCAACAGCTGTAAGAATTTCACTCTCTTGCGCCATTCCGCCGGAACACCACCATCATCTGCGGTTCGTGTGTCAGTCAAATCGACTATTGTCATCCTTCTTTGACTGATACCGATTTAGCGCGATCCTCTGTTTTACTGATACTTTTATTGCTTAACAATAAATAAAAATAATTATATTTTTTATTGAATGTTATATACATTATACATATTGTTGTTGTAACATTAATGATTACCAAAATTGTCATGTATTTTGGAAAAGATAATTGGTAACATGTAAGTACCTACTGTAAATAGTATTATGTCTGATGTGGTAAACTTCGATAAATAAATGATTTTACATATGAAGATAATAACACGAACGAAAAGCCGAGAGATTATTTTTAATTACATATTATATTATTAAAAAAAAATATTTTTTCCTAGCCTAAGATTTGTATTTTTTTATGTAATTGAAGGCAAGCGGCAGGAGGCTCAGCTCATGTTAGGTGATACCATCCGGCCATGGTGTAAGGACGGGACTAAATAAGAACGATGTTCACAGTTCGAAGATACATTTCATACTCCCAGCTCTAATACAATGCATGAGAATTTATACTAATATAATTATTAATATGGATATAAGGCATAGGTACGCCACATGCCCCACCAAAAAAAAAAAAAAAATGTAATATATAGAAACATTTTTTTTTTTCACATAATATGATTAATATTAATAATATGAGTACACACACAATTTAAAATGGTAAATAGTATTTTTTTTTTAATTAAAGATATTCTTAAATTTAAAATACCATAAAGTACAATAGCAATATCTTATCACATAAAAATATAAGTAAGTATCTAAACATAAGTGTAGTAATACAATCAAAAGCCTTATCCATATTATTATTTAATATGATATATTCATTATTTAATATGAAGTCTTGTCCGATTTTTATGAATAGTTTTTTCTTTGCCATTAACTAAAATTACTACATTCGGCGATAAATCTTTTACAACTAAATATGGACCTATATATAAAGGATCAAGTTTGTTGCTATTTTCATTTTTTACCAATACTAAATCTCCATATTTATATGTTACTGGGTTAATACTACTGTCATATTTTATTTTTCTTACGACTTTACAATTTTCAAGGTTAGTTTTAGCTTCATTTTGTGACTTTTGTAATCGGTATTTCAGTTCTATTGCATAATTGTCAAAGTTGTAAGTTGGATCTATAGTTGACGTGAGATTACTTGGTAAGTTACATTGTTTACCAAATACTAATTCGTACGGTGTAAATTCTGTACTTGAATGCACCGTAGTGTTATATGAAAAACACCAGTAAGGAATCCATGGGCTCCATTCCTGACTATGACTATTAATTTGCATTCTTAAATAAAATGTTAAATGTTTATGGCTATTTTCTAGAGAACCTAATGTTTGATGATGAAAAGCTGTCGATTGTAATTGACTTATGTTTAAAATTTTACATACCTCTTCCATTGTAGAATTAATAAATTCTGTCCCTCTATCGGTCACGATCTGCCGAGGGATGCCATATCTAAGTATGAAATTATTTACTAGTGTTGTTGCGACTGTACGTGCATCCTTACCTGCAATCGGATATGCCTCGACATATTTGGTTAGGTCACACTGGAGCGTTAAAATGTAATTATAATTATTATCTTTTGTTAACGGACCTACTAAATCTAAATAAATTTTATCGAAAGCCGAGTTCCCACAATCCGTTATAGACATAGGTTCTTTTACACTTTTTAAATATTTGTAACGTTGACATTTTTCACATTTACTGACAAAAAGCTTAACATCATGCTCTAACCCTGTCCAAAAATATTTTTTACGAATGTTATTTAACATACGTCTAATTCCAGCGTGTCCGCTCGTGGGCAGAATATGGTAATCGTTTAAAATTACTTTTTTTGTATCGTCGTCTATTATCTTTGTAACACCTTTAATTACGCATAAACGGGGTCCGGACCACTTACGCATTTTATTTATAAACTGAGCTAGCTCTTTAATTATTTTTATATTTTTCTCATCTTTTATTATATATAAAGTATCTATTTTTAAATCGATACAAAATGATTCCATTTCCCTCACAGAGACAGCTCGTGTACGCTGCGATTGGGTAAATAGTTTCACAAAAACTGTACGATTTGACGACGAGTATGCATAATCACCACGCTTTAATGATACGCATTTTTTAACCTTTTCCCACTCTTCTTCATTCACAAATAATAACTCCGTGTAATCTTTCGGTAGTTTTAACATTTCTACAACTCTTGGGTGATCAGACCAATCGTTGGTAGGAATATTTACCTCCGAAGTAGAATTACTAGGTTTTTCCTCAAGCTTCTTCTTTTGTGTCCTTGTAAGTACTGACAAAACATGTTCATTCATCGCCCTCAATTCTTTACTACTCATTTCAATGCGTGACAATGCATCTGCAGCTACATTATCGCGCCCTTTCACATACACCACCTTAAAATCATACTCTTCTAGAATTAACCGAAACTTTATCAGTCTACTGGAAGGATCTGTCATATTATATAAATATACCAACGGTCTATGATCCGTTTCTATAATAAACTTTCTTCCGTAGAGGTATGGTCTAAAATATTTAACAGACCAAACCATCGCTAATAATTCTTTCTCAATCGTTGGATACCTACGCTCGGCCTTATTTAAACTACGGCTGGCGTAAGCTATTGGCCTACGATCAGCATTACACAGAATAGAACCTATTGCATACCCTGAGGCATCAGTCTGTAATATGAATGTGTTATTATTATCGAAAATAGGATACTGCAATATTGGAGGGTTCACTAAAATTTCCTTTAAAGTACTAAATGATTTTTGACAGTTTTCGTCCCAATTAAACTTAATATTTTTACGACACAAATTATTTAATGGAATGCATATTTTAGCGAAATCTGGAATAAATTTTCGATAATAGTTTGAAAAAGCTACAAATCGCTTGAGTTCATCTACGTTTTTAGGGACTGGATATTTAATTAATGCTTTAATTTTTTCTGGGTCTGGTTTAATTCCATCGGCCGATACTAGATGTCCTAGGTATAAAATTTCTTTACGTAGAAAATCGCACTTGTCAGGATTTAATTTTAAATTTACTTGTCTGAGCCTTTCCAAAATATCTAGTAAATTTTTATTGTGACTGTCTAAATTTCTCCCGAAACAAATTAAATTATCCAAATAAACAAAACATTTATCGTAATTAAGTCCCGACATTGCTACTGTCATTAAACGTGAAAACGAACCAGGGCTGGTTTTTAAACCCATAGGCATTCGTGTCATTTGATACTGACCGGACGGTGTAGTGAAGGCAGTATATTTTCTGCTGTCGGCATTTAATTTCGATTGATAATAAGCTTGTGTTAAATCCAATTGCGAAAAATAAATAGCTCCTGATAGCGAGTCTAATATATCACTTATATTTGGGAGGGGAAATTTATCATGCATTATACAATTATTTAATTTACGAAAATCTATCACTAAACGCCAGCTTTTACCATTATCCTCTGTTTTCTTAGGTACTAATAGCACTGGACTAGACCATTCGCTGTTCGCGGGTTCAATAATATCATTAACTAGCATTTTCTGAACTTGTTTTTCTATTTCACTACGCTGCGAAAAAGGTAATCTGTATTGTTTAGTATAGACTGGGTTCGAATTCGGTTTTAACTGGATATTTTGTTCGTAAAGATTACATGTACCTAGCTTGTCCCCTGGCAAGAAAAACACGTCAGCATATTTTGCACAAATACCTTGTATACTAATGCTTTCTTCTTTGTTTAAATGTTTTAATTTTATTAATGATAATAATTTTCGAACTCGTTCTCCGTTCAAATTTTGTTTTTCAAACGAACAAATATTGTAATTAGATAAAATATCAATATCAGGTCTAAAATAACTAAGATTAACTTCCGTCTCGCGGGTATTTAAAATTTGTATCAATATTTTTCCTTTCTCTGGTTGACAGATACTTCCAGCAATAAACACACCCTCACATAACTCTCTTGGAAATATAACACACGACTCATACGAATTTACTTGAAAAATTTTTTCACACCTTGGTGGTATCGTAATAAATGTATTTTTACCTAACTTTCCTAATCCTAAGGATAGCGTTATTGGCTTGTCGAAGCTATTAAGAGTAAAAGTGTTATTTTCATAATTTAATACACAATTATAATTAGATAAAAAATCTTGCCCTATTAAACCATCTTGAACACACGGTAAATTATTTAAGATGTAAAACTTATGCTTGAATACTGTTCCGCATAAGGTAAACGGAATGTAAACATAGCCTTCGGTGTATGATGTGCCACCAATACCATTTATGGTTATGCGTTCTGGATGTATTGAAATATTCCTATCTCTTATTACATCGTATTTAATAACTGACATCGAGGCGCCCGTATCAACTAACAGTCTATATTTGGTACCTAATATTGTTAATTCTACGAAATTATTATACGCATTGCATGATAAAATAAAGTTAGGATCGAAAAAACTCTAAATTTTGGTTATTTTCTGACGAATAATTACCTTGTACAACGCTTTGGGGTTGGTTTAAAACATATCCATGCTGTCTTTTACTATTATTGTAATTACCACGATATACATAACGCCCAGAAATACGTCCGCGTCCTCGAGAATTACTTGTGAATCCTCTATTATTTTCCCGGTGAAAAGACTTAGCTACTTGATTCGGCATCGGTTTAAATGTGCGATTTTGCGTATACTTGTAATCTACAGCTCGACCTCTGGTATACCCTTTATAACATGGTTTGTACTTACCTCTGTGCTGACTGGTGAAAATTGTCTCTGATGATGAGCTAGAACCTCGACAGGAAAGTTCTTCATCTTTCGCTGCTCTTATAACGTCTTTTATTTGTGAATAGTTACGGGCTGCTAGAATAGTGCTTACTCGACCATTTCTCAAGCCTTCGGTGAATCGCTGTATCGCTAATTTTTCATTAACAGGTCTTAATATTTTAAATGAATTATCGTCACCGTTAGCTTGGGAAATCGTCAATTCAACAAATAAATCCTCAAGTTTCTTACCAAATTCTTCAATACTCTGCGAACCTTGTCTCGATTTTAACATCTCTAGCTGTAGCGCCGTGGCCGATTGCTTAGTCAACAGGTTATTTCTCATGTCGGTAACAAGATCTATGGAAGAATCATATTTAGATGCCAAACGTAACTTGGCATGCTTAGATAAACGAGTTTTAAGGACAAATGAAATTAGTAACTGTTCATGATCCTTTTTCAAACTTTGACTATAAAATTCGATACAATCAATTAACTTCTTTGTAACTTCTTCATCTCCTGTCATAATAGGTAGAAGAGAAGTAGCAGTTTTTATGTCAAATTCAGTCATGATGCTAAAATTTTGTCCACTTTCTAAACAAAATGTTTGGATTTTTTGATAATACGTTTCAATTTCCTCTAATACAGGTAATACGCTATTTATATGGTCCTGTGTTACATATCCTTTCGAAACACTAAACCTTAAATAGTCACGGTATTTAATATATTCATTATATAAACCTTTTGCCTCTAAGTATTTCTGCTCTAACAACTTTTTAGTTCTTTTACTTTTACTCAGTTTCGTTAAATTAATTTTTATACTCTCAATTTGCTTTTTTAACTCTAATATATCATCATCCATTTAAGTTCTTACATAAAATGTATATATTAAGTACAAAGAAAAAAAAATTATAAAGTACAAAAAAAAACAATGTGTATAATGTATAAAGATATAAAATATGTATATGTCTATAATAACTACTACACCTTGCTTACGACACAATTTCACTTTCACTTATAACGCACTTGCACACACATTTTTTTTTCTCCGTCACTAAACTCAAGGCTAAACGATAGATTCCGGAATTTTCTCCTCTCGCTTTGGTTCACGCCTGGTACTCGAACGTCTGAGGGTGCTCCTGGCCATCTCCTGTCGCATCCAATTTATGTGACAGTGTTTATATAATTTATAAAGCATGAATTTTGCTCCCAAAATGATAATTACGAGGAAAATCGCCAAAATAATATTTGTCACTTTTTGGTTATAGTGAAGCTGTTCCACATCAGCTGAATTTACGCCACCTGCGGCATTTTGAGCAATCACAATTTCTTGTTTACTTTGCTCCTTTCCCATTCTAAACTGCTGCAACTTGAACCGACTTGAACTTGAAACCGAACCTTAAATGGCAGGGTCGCCATGTAAGGACGGGACTAAATAAGAACGATGTTCACAGTTCGAAGATACATTTAATACTCCCAGCTCTAATACAATGCATGAGAATTTATACTAATATAATTATTAATATGGATATAAGGCATAGGTACGCCACAATGGACACTCACATTGCCAAAAGACTCGCAAGTACATTTCCAGCGTTTCTGGAATGACTCCCTTCCAAAGTGACAAAAGTATCCCCACACGTATTGACTTACATCTTTGCAGTGCTTGATCGTTACCTGGTACATCTCCTGCGACTTCCACTTCTACATAGTCACATTATTAATGTACTGGGTTTACACGAAGTCTTCTACTTTGGGCCGTATTGGGATGATGCTATTAATGATGGCCGCCATCATCGTTCCGGGAGTCATTACATATTTGTACAAGCTGCCTCCGGTACAGTTGTTTACTTACAAGTAAGTTTACTAGCCTTAGCTAATTAAGTTAATTAGCTCGGAGATAAATCATCCAGTGATCGATGTACAAATTTCTATCTGGTACTCCAAGCAACAAACTCAGTGAACGCAAAAACTTATAGTCTTTTAAAATGATTAATATCAGAAGAGAGATAGCTGTGTCAATGTATTTATTTAAAATACTTACGGGTCGGGTTCATAATCTAATATAATCGAGAGACTGGGTCAACGGATACCAAGTAGAAACACCTGAGGCGTACGTCTAAACTTTTGGATATACCGCCCGCACATTTCAACTTGGTTAGCAAAGCGCCATTCACGCAAGCAATAGAAATAATTAACGAAATTTCTGTTGAGGTAGACATATTTGTTTGTTCACTGGCTGAGTTCACAAGAATTGCTGGCTATATTGTTAGATAATATGATTTAAGCATATAAATATAATTTTTTAATGTATTTTAAGTAGGATAATTGGTATTATTTTGGCGTTCTATCGAATTAGTGGTAACTGTTAAGGTAGAATAATGTAGTGGAATAAATAAATAAAGATCATGAGTTTACATAAAACATAATATTGCTATAAATATTCTGAGTAGACTTCAATAGCAGAATATATTGAATTTGATAATTGAAATTATATTCTAAATAGTGTCTACGATATCAATGTCGAGGAAAGTCTTAAAAGACCAGGAACGCTCTCGCCTTCAGGCATTGAGAGTGTCCATGGGCACGGTATCACTTAACATCAGAGGAGACTTCTGCCATTTTGCTCCCCCTTCTATAAAAAAAGTCGCAACGAGAGAATTTATCTCATATAATTATGATTCGTCACACGAAAATGTGAATTGTATGTGATTGATCTTTTATTTGTTCTTTTAGCTTTGTGGTAGACCCTCGTCGTCATGAGCAGTTCCATTTAACCTATATTAAGAGTCACACCCGATACGGCGCATATCTAGTTGGCTTCATCACCGGCCATATCTTCGTGTACTATAGTACCAAGCAGAAAACTATTACACAGGTAATCCAAGTTAAAGTACTTAGCTAATGCCTACGACCTCTGTGGTGTGGCCACTTGTTTTTTTTAAATATTTAGAATATAAGAAGTAGAAGCAGCGTTGGCATTGGGTGGCAAAGCTTGGTGTATCATCAAGGCAAGACAGGATACTGCACCTCGATCCCCCGTATAATGAGCAAACCCCTCGTGGAGTACTGTTCTCACCTTTGGCCAGGGACTCCTCAGTACCAGCTTCTTTCATTTGACCGCATTCAACAAAGAGCGGTTCTAATCGTCGACGAACAAACCCTCTCCGAGTGGCTTGATCCCTTGGCGGTGCGTTGAAATATGGGGTCATTTTGCATTTTCAATCGCATTTACCAGGGGAGTGTTGACCAGACGATGACGTATGCCAGACGACGCCGTCATTTCACTGAGCGAGCCACCATTACGTGGAACCAGCTCCCTACATTTGTACATACATTTGTACCATATTCGTGCAATGAATAAATTATTATTATTATTATACAGAAGTATTTACGAACCAATTTGACTTCAATAAAAGAGCAATTTTAAAAGTACCGGCAACATACTCGCGAGCCCTCTGGCATTGAGGGTGTCCATAGCCGGCGGCATCACTTAACATCAGGTTTCCTCCTCTTCTCTATTTTAAAAAAAGAAACTACGATACAAAAATGCAGCTATTAGTTTTTTTTATATATCATATAGTCATAAAAATAGCTAATTAACATCGCTTAAGCCTTAGTTTACCTATTAATTATATACTCCCTAATCAATAAATAATAGTATATGTTTTTCTTAATAGAAAACTTTCATACGAATGCCAGCGCAACTTTATTGAATTATTAGGTTAGAACTTTACAGCAATAAACAACGAAAGAGAAGCAGTCGATGTAACGCGTTGACGTGCGATAAAAAATTCTATTTAAACAATAAATTAACTTTGTTTTGCATATAACGTATCAAGTATACTCTAATTTGAGGGTATACTTGGAGGGTATCGGAGGTTAGCATCTACTTTATTTTATGTTATTTTATAATTAATATTGTAAACTTATATATTTTAGTATATTTTTAGTATGAGTTTGGCCATGTATGGTCCGTAAGTGAATAAATAAATAAATCAATCAAGATTAAAATATTCAACCGTGTGTGACGGCGATGATATGAACTTTGATTGTTCGCTCATGCAGAACGATGTGACGTGATAGGTTCAACCATAAAGCAATTATGATTAAAGTTTTGAATGTGGTATTTGCTTCTATAGTCCTAAATTTTAATCATCAGAAAACACGATAAAATAGTAGTTTCAATATGTAAATTGTTAGCAATTATTTACTGGTTTTTCTTGACACACTTCATTCATATTTTAGAATATATAAATAGCAGTTTCGTTTTTATTATTTAAAGTAACAATTCATTAAAAAAATTAAGCAATGCGTACAAATTGATAAATAATTACTAAGAAATTTGTTGTTAACGGCATAATTTCGCGAAATTCAGCTGTTAAGTGGCCAGCCAGATCGTGTGATTTAACACCACTGGATTATTTTTTGTGGGGCTATGTTAAAGACAGAATCTATACGGAGCCAATCGAATCGATTGCAGCCTTAAAACTCAAAATCCGTGATGTCATTAACGAAATAGACCCTCCATTTTGCCAAAAAGTGATTAAAAAATTTGATGAAAGAATCAACATCTGTCAGCGTGGTCGTGGTGGACATTTGCCAGATATCATTTTTTATTCATAATTGCCAAACTTTTCTCTTTGTAATACAATAAAAATTTTATTCATTTTCCTCTAAATTCTTTGTTTTAGAAAACAAAGTTCTTGTTGAAATACCCTTTATAAGATTCTTGAGTAATCGGTCAAGTTGTGAAATCTGAACTTTTTCAATCCAGTGGAACTCAAAACAATATAAGTATAAAGCAGGAATAGGCAATAAAATTTCTGCAACAATTATTTATTTTTTCAGAAATGGGCAACAATAGGAGCTGGTGCTGGAATAATATTAATGGGGGCGGTTTTATTCTCCGGCCCCCCTTTCTTATGGAGGGGTTACACAGTTGCTGAAAGTGTCATATATGCTGCACTAAATAGACCAATTTGGGCATTCAGTATTTCCATTTTTGTCTTAAGCTGCGCCTTTGGACACGTGCGTGAGTAACAACTGCGAAATCATAACAAATTTTTGAATTATCTAGACTGATTTAAGTATACAAGTCTACAAGTAAAGATAATCTATCATGGGCGTTGATAGCCGCGTCTTATGTATAATAAAAGCTATCGTCTAGTTGGCTTACTACAACTATAGAACATGAACAATGTTGGCTCAGTGGCTTCAGTGTGCGACTCTCATCTCTGAGGTCTAAGGTTCAATCCCCGGTTGTGCACTAATGGACTTTCTTTCTAACAGGCTTGCGTTAGACCCAAAAAGTCGACGGCGTATGTCAGGCACATGAGACCGATCACCTGCTTGTCTTTTTATTTATATGGAAAATGACAATAAAACTAATGATACTTAAATCTACAGTTTAAATGAAGATAGACATTTGTATGGAAAACGAGTACATATACATTTTAAACTTAACAATATTTTTTAGCTTTGTTGAAAAGTTTCTTCAGTTGGCACGTTTGGGTGCCTCTAAGCCGATTAGCTTACGGCCTATATCTCGTACATTCATTGTTGATCATCAGAAACGTTGCGGTATCAAGAAACCCACAGCACAACGATTATATAAGACAGGTAAGGTAATTCGTAATGATACAGGCCTTTTTAAACTATCTTCAAACGCCTTAAACAAGACATATAAAGTCAAAATTATTGTTTTCTTTTCTTACTAGGGTTGCCTGGAAGAGATCGCTTGTTAGCGATAAGGCTGCCGAAAAATTACAAGGGATCCCTTGTAATTTTTATGTTTTTTTTAATAGAACGGGGGGCAAACGGGCAGGAGGCTCACCTGATATTAAGTGATACCACCGCCCATGGACACTCTCAATGCCAGAGTATTTTGTATTGTGTAATTTGTGTTTCTTTGCTACGAAGTGTGAATAAATAAATAAATACATAAATAAAATGGGACCAAGTTCCGATTGTATATCAAATTTACTGAACTTTACATGTTGGTAAACCTCTTATGCGCTTGTATATAAATAATATGTAATTCATTAAAGAGCGGCTAAGATGTAATTGCCAAAGTATTAGAAGTGACCGAAGAACTAATTTTAATTAATTTATTATGCATATATAAATAAACATGTATTTTTGCCAAATTTTCAGTTCACTTCAGCTTTTGGGGTTATAATAATGGGATGCCTAGCGTCTCTTCTTATCTGGTTGTTGGCTGAAGGGCCTATCAATAATTTATGCACCTATATTTTTTCACCAAGGTACTGACTATTTCATTAATGCAATTAAATTTCTTTTATATGTAATCTAAATAGCAAGAGAAATCAAATAATTTATACATCAGAAATAACTAATTGGACGATGTGACAAATAGATTTATAGCTTTATTTCATTGATAAATTTTAACGTTCATTAATCACTGTTTTGCTGGGAAATAAACCCATGGCCTGTTTTGTGATGAAAGCATTAAGTGTAAATAAAATATATTGTTTTTAAATCAACTATATTTTTCAGAAAAATAGCGCCGTCGAACGAAGTAAAACCAGAAACACACGGACATCTTCAAGATAATCTACCCCCATCGATTAATATTGTATCATCTTCAAAGATTTAAGTAATATTTAACTGTTAAGATCCAATAACATATTAAATTATTTTTTCAAAAAGAAAGTGTATAAGACTGCCGTTATAAAATATTATTAATAAAGGTAATTTTTTTTACTTGAAGAATTATATTGTATCCTTACATGTGATTTAAACTAAGACCTTTGAATTATATAAATATTCAAGCCTTGTATTCAATAATTAGTCATTGAGAAATTGTCTAAATATGAAGTTGAGATCTCTAGAAGAACTTCTTTATTATATTGTTTTAACTGCCATCTATTGTCACACACATGCACTGATAAAATCTTATCAAAATTGACGACAACACACGTATATACATAAAACGAAAGTAGTAGTATAGTTAATTATTAAATTGATAGGTGGCGCTGTAATAAATTTAAATTAAGTTAGCGTAAGTGGCAAGTTTTTCAATTAAACAAGATACGAACCTAAAATGAGTTAAGTATCATAATAAGTTTCCATGCAATAATTTGCCTTTAAGAATTTAAGTAAGTTTAATCAATGACTGAATGGAATAACTAACATATATACCTACTTATACTTAATTATACATTAATTTCTCACTGAACTTTACAAATACTATCTAAAAAAGGTAATACATGAAGATTTCATCAACAATAAACATATTTTTTTATAATTAAACAACAGCAGCGAATTGTACCTTGAGCTTAACTATGGCTATTACATATATCTGCAGCTATCTATATAACAAATTTGTTACAATAGGTACTTATTTAGAAGATAATATGGATATGACCAGTTGCGTTTAAAACAAGCATGCGAGTATATTTCCTACAGGACTCATAGGTGAACAATTATGTTTGCTACAGCTATGTATATGTAAAGCATGTTAGAAATCAGGATCCATCTCCAGCAGAGCGCGACTGTTTGGCAACACAACAACGGCAAACATAATGACATAATTGGCGGAGGAATCGAGGGGCGACGCGACGCGGGGCGCATGCGCTGCTTTGACGGCCAAGGTCGAGGCCGCGCGATTCTGCTGCGCGCCGTCGCCGCGGCCAGTCTAACCAGTGCGCCTTTTTCTGGAAACCAAGTCTATAAAGGTTTTATGCGCAAAACGCGAGTGTTTATAGTGCTTTAGCCAGATGGATGAAAGAAGGTAAAAAATAGTATTATAACGTACACACCTATCGACAACAAATCATACGTATGGTTTCATAGACACGTAGGTATATTACGTCCGTACCTATGGCTACCTACTAATATGAGTTATGAAATACCTTTACGGATACGATTGAGCCAATACGATACTTCCAGCGTCAAATGTGAATTCTATAAATAGGCTTGCATCGGCTTCCTTCGGATTACGCCCTAAACCACAATTAACAATTATTGTTTTCATTAGGTAGTTTTATGATTGCTTCTATCGAGAATCCTTGTGTCACACTTTTGGTTTGTTTTACTGCAGTTCTACTTAATACATACTGAATACTAAAGGTCAGAATTAAGTTACGTCAAATCAATAGTAAAAATCATACCCAAATGGATACGACCGATTTGTGAAAAATAAGCCTTGCTTAACATAGTTAACATATTGTTTTTGCGAGGTATTTTTCTTTGTACTTGTTCTAAGTACTTAACTACTTGACTTCATTGTTGTGCGGACCGATATTTATAGTTCAGACTTCAGACGGGCAGAATAGCTTTCTTAATAAGCGGATACTGCAGCACGGCAGTTATGCCAGCCTACGATATGTATGTGTGCATTTGGTAGATTTGACTTTATGATGTAACCGGGTATTTATTGACATGGCAAGTACTAGCTGGTCACACCAAGATGTGGCCAGCCAGATCAATGAATAATCAGCGTTTAAGCACATAGCACATGACCACTTCATGATAAAGTCTAACAGTAACTGTGGTAAAAAACGACTGTTACATTTTCTCCGCCAGAGGCGCTTTATCATCGCGACGAACAATGAGAAACTTTACACAGGAATATACCAACGGACCTGAATTTGTTTCCAAAGAGTTTTCACGGCTTCGCTCCCGCGTTGTGTTTCGCAAAAGAAACAATTAAACATTGGTACATTAATTAATAAAACATGGTCTGCCAAGTCAACGTAAATTAACCTAAATATAATAAAACTATGTTTATTCAAATTATCAATGAAATGTTTGTTAGCTTAAATTCCGTATCATGTACTCACGTAGAAGTATGTTAACTAGATACCTATATACTTCGGCATTTCCTTATGTTTTCTTTAATTCAATAAGCCAGTAACAAAACATTATAACCACTTGTTTATAAAGTTTTCAATAAAACTATTATAAGGCAGCTAAAACATAATAAGCCTTAATACCAGGCTTATAAGCTTTCAAGCAATTTCTTTCAGTTAGAAAATAACGTTGAATAATGTGGTAAAGATGTTTATATTAATGATAAAAAAATGTTGAATATACATATATTAGTAATTTCTTCAAACACGGCTTTTTTAACAATTAAGCTTATGTTTTTATACAAATTGAAATCATATAGCCATTTTTAATGTTTTATTCGGTACAAATCGTCGAAATGATATTTTGGTTTTCAATTTGTTTAAATTCGATTAAGAGTTTATACTTCGTTACCATACAATAAATAATTATACATATATATATATATAAGAAAAAGTAGGTTGCATAAGTTATTAGGCAACGGGCGGCCTTATCGCTAACAAGCGATTTCTTCCAGGCAACCCTAATATGGAACAATAAAAAAATTATCAAAGTACATATTTGAAGGAGAATGGAAGCAGCAGGTCTGTGTCGAGGACACGCTGGTCATCAAAACTTGGCACATCTGATGTTTTCTTCTTCTTTTCATTCGGTACGCTCTTGCCAGAGCGGTCGTGATCGCTATGTAGTAGAAGTAGAAGGCGCAGATGTGATGCGCTGCCTATTGGAGGTCATCCTGCTGCACTGATTCAGTGTTTCTCCTACGGCGGACTTAATCTGATCAGTCCAGCGTGTAGGTGACCTGCCGCGCGGTCTAGCGCCTTCCACCTTCCCCTGGACGACAAGGCGTTCTAAGGACTGATCGCCACGCCGAGATACGTGACCGAAGAATGTAAGGATGCGAGATTGTACTGTTGAAAATAGACGCTGCTTAACACCGAGTTCTTGAAGTATCGAGACGTTTGTACGGTCCACGATACCCCAAGCACTCTTCTCCAGCACCACATTTCGAGAGCGTCTATTTTCTGTCTTTCCACATCTCGCAGGGTCCACGTTTCGGCTGCGTACAGAAATATGGGGAATATAAGTGTCTTCACGAGCCTGGTCTGTTGATGTTTTCAATAATGTTTAAATATATATTATGCTGGGTGTCAGTCATAAAGGTTTAATAATAATAATAATGTAATTATAAATCAAGTAGTCGACTGACTTCATAATTAGGACCCAAAATAAATTAATAATTTTTAAACTGGAAAAACTTCATATAGTTGTGTATTTGTACAAAAAAACACTGAGTTCATGAACGTTTTATAATGAAATCATAATAGTATAATAATCAAATTCTGGATAATCCTATGAACTACGTTTTAAATATAATTTTTAACATAGTTAAAATTATCTGTTTGTATATATAGATATCTTTACATCACAATTAATCCAATGTAAATAGAAATAAGTAAATTAATAAACCATTTGCCCTGGCAATTATTAACATAGTATTTGTATATATATACAGACAGTAAATATAATGTATCTTATAGCAAAACATCCGATCAGCTGGAAGGTCGACATTTGATACCTTTGATCTTAGACACACTCTGCAAGATAGCGTGGAATGCAACCTACTGCCCGTCTTACTTGGATTATTTTGCTATGAAACTTTTAATATAATTTCTTTATTTTTGCCAGTGGTTACCATTCGGTCTACGCACTTGATTCGACTGGCTGTTAGTGTCAATTTTGCTTTATAATTAGCAATAAACGAACGTAACGTAGATAAGCTTGACAAATGGAACCTTTTTTAAATATATATTCATAATAAGATGCACTACTTTAAATAATAAAATATCAAACCTACTATTCGGTTCGTACGAATAGTTCAGCCAGCCAATGAATAAAACATTCTACGATATCTAATCATTGCAAATTACGACTGACATTTTTTAGTTTCAGAAAGCACATTTGTAACTTCTTGGCAGTACGTAGGCAACTTGTTTTTGTTTGTACATTCCCACTGGTCGATAATACCTACGTCTTAGGAGAGTCAGGCTTTTAAGAAAAATACTTTAGTGCCCGTTTTGGTCAATTCCATATTTGCGGTGGGTTCCATTATAAACTCGTGTCAGATATTTCGCAATTACGAATATTCTTAACTGTTTATTTTTATTTTAACGAATAAGTATCGCAATACAGCGAGGAAATGCTGCCAGCGTTAAAGGTACACTACCATGCACAAAACTCAATTTATTAACCTATTCTCGACATATACATATATATATATTCACAGAGTAATTTACTGTAGCGATATTGTGTATATTATTTATTTATTACACTATTATATAAATACATATTATATACTTTATTCAATTTTTCTCAACATTTTTGTATCGGCATAGTCTGTAGGGATAACGCATATATTTCTGTAATAAATAAATTCATTTTAAATATACTTTACGAGTCATTTGATTTGAACGCATTACTATTTTTACAAACATTTATATTAAATTTTATTTAGTAAAACAAATAATTATAATATTTATTATAAATTATAAGACAAAACATTGCCAATTCATCTCATTTCATGCATTAAGTTTTCATATCACCCACGCTTAAGTTACCCTTACATAACTAATACGCGTGCGTCCCACCCCACATATAGGTCAGGGGAAGAGGCGCGGGGTATGGGGCAAAGGGACGTGGGCGGCCCATGTCCCTATCGACCGCACCCCGGAGTAGCATCCACCCACAGATAAAAAAGTTTGTAAATACATAGACATCCATTTTAGTGTGGGTCCATAGGGTCTTTGATTTATGACATATAGAATCCAACCAATTAAAAACGTTCGTATTACTTAGTACTTAATGCACTTGTTTTAGTAAAATTGTGATGATGGCATTAAAAGGAAACTGGCGGGTCTGATCTAAGGTTAGCTTAGTATTTTAGAGGTGAAGATTCCAGCGACAGGGCATTTTTTTTTAAATCTATTTATAGGTAATCTTCGAGATTGTGTCGGAGCAACGGCGCTGGTATCATCTGTCTACCACTGTCATTATATTTTAATACCGTCAAAGTCATATTAGTTCAAAACTGTTCTGTGGTTTATTTGATTTGCCAATATCAATGAATCTACAAACTAACAGACTATTTGATAGTCTGTAGTGGGAGAAATGATGTTGGTATTACCGCCATTATTATTCCGCCATAATAATCACATGAATCCGGCATGACAACAGTAACATTGATTCATTACACAAATAACACGGTGTCCTCGAAATAGTGAATTCATGCTTTGTTCGCGTGTGCCTGTTTTTTGCTTCTCTTAAAACTTTGTAATAAACCGTATGTGCCAAAGTATCACTACGTAGGCAAAACAAGTTACGCGACGATATATTTTAATTTGTTATGAATAAACACTTAAATAAAACTCTATTAGTCTAGTATCATTTAATAATTCGAATTCTTCGCAACTTTAGCGGATTGAACACAGCTTATCCGGAGCTGGATATATTTGGTAGTGGGCTGATCGGTTTTAGAAAAAGCATTGTTGGGTGCCTTTCTCAAACCTAATTCGCTGTTTTGCTGATGATTTTTTTTTCTACTTTAAGTACCAACATTCTTGGTAATTTTATTTTATTTTATTGTGTAATCGTCTTATCTTGTTTATGTTTTTAATTGTATTTTTTTTAATTCCTATTTCAGCAAAACTTATGTTTACATATATTGTCGTACACATTAGATAGAAGATTTTATAAAATTATCAGTAAATTTCGTAATATGTATCATGTTGTAGACTTAATAAATAAGCGCCATTAAATTTGACGAATAATTGCGGTCATAGTATGGTTGTATATACTTGTTTTTATTAATTTTTAATTATTTTTATTATTGTTATTAGGTTAAGAAAATTGTTAATACCGTATATTTGATAAGGTTTAGGGTTTATTAAAGTGTATTGTGTTACGTTATAAGTTTACTGTATATTTTTGATTACAGTGAACATATACTTATCTGAAGAGGTAACCAAGCCTTTCAGTCTAAATCCATGTTCAAAATTTTCATAATTGCGTAGTTTACTCCAACTTACTGAACTGGCTAAGTTCAGATATTATTTCATAATCTTAACCGACATTTTATCTCTCGCATATAAGCAAAAAAAATTCTGTCTAGGACCTTCATTCCTTGTGGCACTGCGAGTCACACAGTAGATACATCTATACACTCTTATATAATCTAATCTTTAAATGGAATTTACCCAATTGTAAGGACACACAAGCTATAAGTCCCATTGTGTGCTGTAAACATGATTTACGTAATTACCTACAGTCCGATCAATATAAATATTTGAAATAACAAAAATACCCGGAGACCCAAAAATTGGTGGAAAGCTGGGGTTTACCATTACAAATAAAGTTTTAAAAATCACCATCGATCCTATGTGTGTTACAAAAGTTATTCGGGGTCAAAATGTTGACCAATGTTGACCACATTTGAGGTTTTTGAAATTTTCTCGAAAACTAAGTTTATCAAGGAATGCTTTAAGTGTAGATCTTAAAATTCTTTACAAACATAGTTTTATTATTTTATACTTACCATTCCTGAGATATCGCGATGCTCATGAGTCACATTATACATTATATGCACATATAAGCCATGTACGTATATATATAATCAGGCACTTAAGACAAGTATAAATACCTATATGTGTCTCTTTTCTATATATTATATATATATTTGACGGTTACAGTGTGTATTTTTCTCTCCAATTATCCTAAACTTGTACACCCAGTAAGGGGAAACCACGCTAAAAATACGTGCCGAATAGGGTACCTCACAGGTGGCGTGTAAATATGTGCATGTATAGTGTGACTCTTAGAATCGCGATATCTCAGGAATATCTCTCTTAGGAAAAAAATATTAGAGGCAATTTTTGGCTCTCCGGGTATTTTTGTTATTTGACCACAATATCTGTCTTAATTGATCGGACTATAACAATCTAATATAAAGTCTAAGACAATCCAGAATTTGCGAATAGCTGAAAACGTGATAGCCACGGTCAATGCGGCCTTCTGCGGTTGGCCGTTACTGAAAAATGCAGTCGAACACGTTTCGAACGAAATTTGGCCCGGAATGCGTTCTTTTTATAGATTTATTCAGAGCAGTACAGCATTTTAGCGCATTGTAATAAATATTAACTGTAGTAGTCTGTTCAAAGAGTTGTTAGATATAAAATTAAAATATTTTTTATAGTGAAACTTTTTTTACGCGCGTTTTTGTCGAAAAGAAGGAAGAGAGCGATTGAGAGAGAGAAAAAATGATAAAAAAAAAGTTAATGTATTCGTTTAGTAGTTATATATTATACCTTTAGATGAAAATTTTACATTGGGGCTTTTTACCTAGGCAATAATTAATTTACAAAAAAGTTTCACTTCTAACCTGTGTACTTTGTATCCACGCCTTTTTATTTCTTTTCGAAATTAAAATAATTTACATTAGGTAACCCAGTCACCGCCCACGGATTGTCTCGGTCTGCAGTAAAGACCTCTGCACAGATCTGCTTGATCTATCTCTATTTTTTATAGAACATTGGGCAAGCGGACAATAGGCTCATCTGATGACATGGAGTGTGTTCGCCAAAGGCCTACCTTGCCAGTTGCCGGCCTTTTAAGACTTGGTACGCTCTTTTCTTCCATTCGTCACCGGTTGTCTTGATTGTCAACATAATTTTTGTCACCGTCTAGCCCACTAGCCAAAAAAAAGCTTATTTATAATAAAATAATGTTAGTATTTTTTATTTTATATGTATTACAAAGTTTAATAATTTTATATTTTACATCAAATTGAATAAAATTACCGACGATATATCTCGGAAGACTCTTATGATTTAAAAAAATCACACACTAAAATCTAGCTTTTCTAGGCCTGTCGATTGCCAATTCTTGGAACAACGCGGACAATGAGTCATATTAATTTTCGCTCATCTCCGCTTATACTGTGCTGTACTTCATACACCTATAGAATATGACATGCATGGGAAGCTATCCTTAAACTGTCAAATTAAATACGTGCCATAAACAATCGCCTCTACAGGAAGCTCAGCTGAGCGCCAGTCGAGTACCGGGCGCGCGCCTATCGATTGCCACCAGGGCGGAGGGCAAGGCCACCCACGTCTCAAACTGTCACCTCTTAAATCCTTACAATTTCACGCACAATTTCATTTGCATTATATGCAAGGCACCCTCATTGGTGCGTGACAGTGGAGTGGAAAATAGAATGGGGCGCTATATCTAGTATTAGTAATACTAGATAGTGATAGATAGTGAGTTTATCACAAATAACCAAAGTCAAAGTCAAAATTATTCATATAGGTAACCCAATGTACACTTATGAACGTCAAAAAAGAAATATACATTATATGCTTCTACTTCTTTTATATTTACAGCCAGTTCTCAAATCCAGGGCGTAGAACGGATGAGAAGAACTGACAATAAAATCTCCGCCACATTAAAAAAGTTTATTATATTAGTTTTACATTTAGCATCTCTTTTATTAGATAAATAGGAAGCATCCCAATCGGCTAGAAAAAGAATGTGCGAATGGTGCGAAATACGTATATGAAAATAAAACCAATTTATTGCTAATTAAATTTATGAGATCTGAATTCCTGAGCCGATGACTTAATTACATGTGCAGCAAGACCGCAATTAAAATTATGAATTACTTTGCTGCGGAAATACATGTACCAATTTTCACCAACCGGTCAGCATCTAAGCTGATCACATTATGTACCCTACATGCGCCCTTGATTCATAATAAAACACTACTTCGGTTACCGTGACGATGGTGCTCAATAGTCCCTGGGCGAAGCGAGATCGCGCATGCTCGCTTCACATCGATCCCAACACCCCAAAACCCCCCATACCCCACACCCACAGCGTGGGCAGACACATCCGAATAATTTCGTAACTCAATGAAGGATCCGGTAATGAAACCAGATTGATGGATGGATTCTGAACAGTATTTGCTATTGTTATCGAAATGAATGGTAATAGAAGTAATTGTAATTGGATTGAATAAAATCAAAAATTAAGATTTTCCCTTTAAATGAATTATACTTAAAGTTCTTGGCATTTTCAATTATTAGAATCGGATTTTTAAACGGCATCTATTCGGCGAAAAGGCTCACCGTTTCACACATGTGGCAACCATACGGTAATCCTGTTAGATATTTTTATTCCGTGATCTTTTCTCATGAGTAGTTTAAATATAGAGATTTAGCAGTGTGAAAGGATTAGCTCATTGCAGTGATATAATAGGTATGGCGAAGGGTTGGTCGAGGTGCAGAGGTGATCTCAGCGAGGCGGAAGGGGGGCGGTGCAGGTGGCAATGCATCAGCGGGGGCACGGGGGCCTCGGACCCCGCGCCCCGCGCCGACTCATTGCCAAGTTCAATGCCAAGGTTATGCGCGAGTGAGTGCGATTGCGCGCCGCAATGCAGGAGCGGCCGGCAAACAGCGCGCCGTCAGTACCACGACGACGCCGATGCCCACCGCATCACCTTTCTAGAGAGCATTACTTAGTTGAACCGATATTTCAATAAGGAAATCACATTGCCCGTGCTTTGTTTGCAACGTGATAGATTCGTGAACAGTCTGTGTTTGGCGTGCGACGGCAGCCGGCAGCCGGCAACCAGTTATGCAATAGCTTGAATACGCCGGTAAGCTGTAAGGTTAAGTTTTATGAGTTTACCTTTTCTTTACCCATCGAATTTATAATATGCAATGATGACAATATTGCGATACCTTTACGGAACTGTTAAATTTATTTAGTCATATGGCGATGTCAAGTTCTTGGTATTACGTGTAACACCATTCGCAGCCATGTTTGTTCTACTCACTGCGTACTAAGCGTGTTGGTCAATTTATCTTTTTATCTCTGAGTCATGTTATCATTATCATATAATCGTTTGTTTATTGAAATAAGGAAAATTATATTATTCCTTGAAATTGTGTATTTAGAGTAGAAGTTCAAATTAACCGGTTTTTCATATTATATGTATGAATTAAGATTTCGAGATTAAGATGTCTTAAATACGAAAATGGGTACATATTAGGATATAACTTAGCTGAATAAAATGGCAGCCAAAATTCCTTAGACCAAGGGCATCAAGAATCGACAAAGGGACCGATACACTCGTATCCTGTTGGCGAGTTCGCAAAAAATGTCGATCTCACAAGTTCAAGGTAATCGGGTGATTCCAGCCATCGCTAGTTTGGTAGCCTTCGTTCAAACTACTTTAAAATTGGCTTATACACACAATACGCACACACAAGTTAACTTTAAAATACCGTGTCTATCACCACGCTATAGCCATAGACTTTCTATTCCATGGGTTCGAATGCGAAGCAAAACAATACGTGGAAAATATAATTCAGTTTCGTCTGAAATAAACAAGTGTTTGCGGGAATTTACTCTAAATTGGCTAAAATATTATGTAACTTATAAGTACTCTGGTATTTCCGTCTTAGAGATGGCATTTTATGCTTAATTTATAATCTTGTTATGTATAATTGGTTATGAAAACGTTTTACACTAAGCCGATGAATGTCCGTTTTTAATTTTTATTGGTGACCTATTTTCCTCCCGAGATTATAAATATCATGTATGTATGTCTTTATTTTTATTGACCAATTTTACGTCGGCTGTACAATTTTTTCTTTAGTAAAAAATTGACAGATTTATAAAATTCAAACCGTGTTAGCTGTATTTGGTTGTTCGTAGATATAACAGTTAACTATTTAGGCATTCAATATAATATGATTTTGAACAGAATATTTGTCTCAGATTTAAAGTGTCAAAAATGAAACAAAATGCGTGTTTTTCTCAATTCGCTTTTATGCTCATTATTTATGTATTTGTGCAATTGGGTCAGATACTGTCTGGAGAGGAAAAGCCGCTTTTTCACTCAAACCTTTTTCAGCTATAAAAGCGCTTCATGTGTTGTAAATACGAATATCAATTTGACTCTATTAATAATTTAACATAAAATTATATTATTATAGATATTATCTTTTAATATATTTTGCGTTGTAATACTATTGTTGGGTGTAAACCAGAGCTACCAATAGTCCCGGTTTTATCAGTACTATCGTGTTAATCCACCAACCATATTTTATTAATGGTATTTGTCATAATTATATTATTGATTTATTTTTTTCCGTTGTTATTTTCTACACATAATTTCTGTTATTGAAATCATAATTTTCCTGTATGTATGTATGGAATTTTTAAATATCTGCGACAGCCAATTGCCAGGCAAAAAATGTGATTGCGCAACTCACTAGAGTCTAGATTACGAAACATCTAAAGCTGGGCTCTTTGAATTTTTAACAATGAACATGTTTTGGGGCTTCCCAAATGTTACCTTGAATCACCGCAATTTGAAGCCATAATTGCTAAAATAATGTCGAAAGAAAAAAGTTTTAAGAAGTCGTACAAAGGAGAAAATTTCATTTAGAAATAAATTCATGACATTTGTTATATATAGGTCGAAATGAGTCATTTTCAATTCGACCACGAAATTGTTTGTAATTGTCTCTAAGATTTTAGGCTAGAGATGTTAATATTCACTCACTTATTATGGATTACAATACTATATTTATGTCAGTTTCTGTAAAACTTTGGTTGGGTTAGATGATAATAAAGATGTGTATTTTAGCTAAGCCGGTACAGCTAGACTGATATTTTTTTACGGAATTGACTTCTCGCCTCCTATAAGTACGAAGCTGTCTTTATTTATAATAATATATATATATTATATATGTCAGTTTCTATCAACCTGTGGATAGGATTTTCTGGTAAGAAAGATGAAGGCTGTTATATATTTTAGTGAAAACGGTCCAGCTAGACTGATATACGAAAGTGACTTGTCGCCTCAAACTTATAGTTTCACAGAGCTATCTTTTCCAAAAAATTACATTCATTTATCATTAACAACTTCTGCTTTTTAGATAACATATTTCTATTTTTTTTTCATTATCAAGATATCTAAATAAAATAAATAGATAAAAAAGATTTCTCGTAGTTAATCAATAGTTATTAAATATAAACTGACTGTTCAAGGTTTTTAACTAAACTTTTTTAAGTAAATAAATTAATAAGGGGTCAGAATTGAGAATTAACAGAAAGTATTTATATATATAATTTTATATACATATAATTCATCTATGACCTATATTTATCTATTATTAATATATAAGGTAAATAGGCGTTAAAAGGTTTACATATAACCAAGGATACATTTGTACACCAGTTTAAATATCTAATATTCCCTTGAGAACTGCATGAATATTGATATACCTACACGTAGAATGGGTAGCATTTTTATTTTACAAGAGTTGAAGCAACCCTGCAAAAACTGTTTTAGTTATGAAAATATTTATTACCTTAAATTCATTTGCTTTTATTGTTAATTTCGCCAGCCAGAACTTTTACAGGAATAGTTTTGGCTTGTTTGTCCCTAACAATGATGTAAACGATATTTATCTTTCATTAATCAAGCTTTGCTGGATTCAGAAGTGTTTATAAAAACAAAGGTATAACCTTCGTTTTAAATGTTCGCATGAGTATGTTTCGCTATCAACATCAGCTGACGACCGCCGCGTCACGTTGACGTTTCAAGTTATGGAGGACAACATGGCCGCCATGTTTATTTACCAGCCTTAGTCATAGCATTTTCATAAAATATTCTTCATGTTGCGTTTTTACATCGTCAATTTATTATGTTTTTAAAACGTTATGAGTATGTATAGGTATAGCACATAATAAAATTCTAAGTGATATTTCATGGTATGGTAAACTTAGAATTTGTCTTATAATATATTAAGTTTAAAGTTAATTTATTTTACGTATTTACGGCCTTGAACTTTGATCAAGTAAAAGATGTCCAACGGAAATATAATACGTAAACATTGTTTTGAACTTCAATTAATAAAACATGCACTTATTTTATTTAAAAAAAAATGCATTTCTGGTCTATATTATTATTTGACAATCTAGTTACAACAGCTCATGAATCATTGAATCATTCATGGAATTTTTTCTTATTAAGTCTCGTAGATACAATTAATATAATGAAGGAATGTGGTACTCTTACCATTTTCCTTTCTTTTAAACATACAAACATACATACAATTCCTCAGGGGTTACCGAACGAGTGTTAATTTTGTCAGTATCATATTTATTTTATAAAAAAAGATTAAATATTGTAATAAATACTACGCCCTTGGTACTAGTAATAGTCCAATTTAATTACCTACATGAGCCATGTACTTTGTACTTGACAATTGGCATTGTCATGTATGATATTCATAATAAATATTTAATGGACATTTTCTTTGATATTTTTCAATGGAAATATGGCGTAAGTCATTTCGTAAACTACAAAATGACAGAAGGCTTTATAGAATTTTTTGTCACCTTTATTTACTTTAAATGTGATATCGACAAATCTGTCAGTTTTATGTATATTCATAAACAGTGAATATTATATAATACATATATATGTATGTATTTCTTGATACGGTGCTCGTGTTTCCTTGGATAGTCTATGTTCTATATTCTTAGCATCCAATTCAATATCGGATATCCGTAATTGCACATGTTCTGCATAAATGGTGGCACACATTTACCGCGACAGTCTGGAGAACTTCAAGTTGATCTCAAATTTGACAAATGACTCTTTTTACAGAATTGCCGCGGTTCGGTGCTCCGTTTTGAAGACTTCCTCTGTCTATTGCCTGATTTTAAAATGTAAGTATATTTCAAATTTGGAATTCGCATAATTTAACAATGGTGGAGATTGCAACGTTAGAGCCAGTAAGCAATGATTTAAGTAAATTTATCACACTGAGCAAAATCGTTCTTTACTGCTCTTTATTAGTGAATTAAGTGCATAGTTGCACTGTTAAATGTATGTACGTATGTTGACTCGCTAATAATATCCAGCTTCATTAATCGTCCGTCACAAAATAACCCTATGTATATAACGAAAGTGTAAGAGCCAATTCAATAAATCGCTTCAACCTGATCCAAAGTAGAAATATATGAACAGTACAAGTGCATCTTGCAGCCTAGTTTTTGCGATAGTAAAATATACGCTAAAATTCTAAAGATTGTGTCACAAAATTATCGCTTTGGTATATGTAATTTTTTTCTATTGTATTTACTCCATCCCAACTTAAAGAAAGTTCGTGTTTAATAAATGTGTTTATTATACTATTACATATCAGTAACATTTCTTTAGGTAGTATAGTTTTTATATTGGATAACTGTATATATCTCAAGACACGTTTCGCTCTTTAGCTAAATCTTGTTAGTGTGTGTAAATGTTACATATGTGGTCGTGTGCAGCTTGCACATGCGCTGGGAGGGGCACGGCCATGGCCACCGAGACCTTGAACGCGCCTAGTAACAGCGACGGGTTATTTTTGTTCCACTCAAAGCAAACATTTCGTTGGGAAATTTACTAGAAAATTGAATCTGTAGATAGAGATGTTGTACCTTTGAATGGCGTCAGGCCAGAGCACAGTCTATACAATTTTTTATTCAGATTATAAAGATTATGGCAGTACTAGTAATGTAACTTATAAATAAATAGAACTTAGAAATAAATTTGGATTTGGGCACTCTTACCACATAGAAGTATGTAAAAACATAGTTTACTACCTTTTCTCAGAAGCCAGCACAAATTTCATAATAATCGGTCAAGCCATTCAACGGCTTTAGAATGTTATTTTACTATTTAATCGGGTAACATAAATTATTAGGCAAAGCCGCCTAATCGCTAACAAGCAATCTCTTCCAGGGAACTGTATCATTAATCACAATTTATGATAGGTTTTCAATTTTGATATACATGTATATGAATATATATTTTATGCCATATAGTTCTTAGATTAATTCTAGGGATAACGGACCGGAAGCACCTTGCAGAGGTCTAAACGAGTTTTCTCTATGTAACAATGTTTTACTGTTGTAAACATGACATTTGTTTTTACAATTTAAAAATAGAACTGCCCTTTGCTTTATAAATAGCAACCATATTAATTGCTTACGTCATTTTTAACTTGCACCCACTCTGTTTTATTTAAGACGTTTACATTATATATAACAAGTGTAAAGCATTTCTGTTATGCACTCGAAACGAAGGTTCAAACCCGCTCAAGAGTTTTTTATACTACAGAATTCAGTAGTACTGGACTCACATCTTAAATACAAAACACACAAAAAAGCATCAGAAACGGTCCAGCAGTTTAAATACTAGGAACTTTTATACTGTTTTCAATGTATTGTTTTCGTAAATGAAAGACAATTTTATTTAAATGTATATTACATTAGTATAATGGATTCCTTATCTCACGATTATTTGTATTCTCTTATACTCGTCTTACAAAAAAAGTACATACATATGTTCAATGTTACTGTATTTTACATTGTAAAACGGATAAATTTAAAACTATTCAAGGTTTATATTCCGTTAGTCTAACTGAAATATAAATGTCATTGAACACTTGAAGGTAGTCTTTAAAACAATCCGCCGATATGTATCGAGATTAATCGTGGGTAGATTTCTATGTATTCCAATCCGACATTTTGTTTTGGCATCGATCGAACCTTTGATTTTCAGGGAAGTGTTTGTGCTTGTTTATCCCAGAATCAGTAGATCAAATCCGTACAGTTTCGTATCTTATTTCACGAAATTCTATATATATCTGTATTTAAAAACTAGCTGCCCCCGATTCCTTTGTTTCGCCGTATTGTGAAGATTTACCTACTTAGATTTTTTCAGGAGCTGCATACCAACAAAGGGAACATTCTACTTCCTATATCCTTTTATTTATATTTACAATTGTTCTTCACGTTTAAACCTTCCTCAGAATTCAAAGAATAAATACAAAAATAACTCGAATCGATCGAGCCGTCTGTTAAGTTTTGTGCTTAACAACGTATTTTCCGATACATTTTTATTTAAATAGATTTTAAAATATTCTCTACAAATTAGTGATATGTAAAAATGGACCTTTATAAATTGTAACAAATAATTTCTACCCACTATGATGTATCATATGTCCAGCGAGTATCCGAGGTCGTTCAGTATAATTAACAACTTACCCGCATGTTAATTGAAGATAGGGTTGCATTCTATGGCGAAGCGATATGTCTTTGAAATATGTCAAACTGTTTTTAACACGAATTGTAATTGCTGACTCAGACATTTATGAGTCCACTAATTATGCTTATATATCGATATAGTTTCATAGTAGACAATTGGAAATTACATATATTGCGTGACATTGATGCAATCAAGAATGTATAAATCTTGACAAAGGAGTTTAGCATAAAAAAAAAAATCTGAAATAATTAGCGCCCATACATTCATTTACGCACAACCAAGGGACGGACGCACTCGCCTTACCACAAATAGTGCTGTCATAAAAAGGTTTATGTAGGACAAAGAAAGGCTGTAAATACGTAAACCTGGTGGACTAGTGGCGCCAGAGCCGGTAGACCAAAGCCTAAGTTATAAATAGGCTTTTGCGTCATCTGCCCACGCGGGGTGTTCCCGGGCGACAAGTGCGCAGGCGTCCGCCCACTTAAATGTCGAAGGGCATCCCGGATCCCTGGATCCTAGGACTCACGAGGCGCTAAATTGATTTCCCGACTCGTGTAGATTTATGTAATCGTGAACTTTGACTTTAACAAGTACGGTTTTAATAATGAATAGTGTTTATTCTGTGACAAGAAACTGTATAGAGAGGAGATATTATTTTGATTATTATATATCTAATGAAGGTATCGAATTTTTGTTTTTGAGGATGACCTACCGTGGCGCCATTTCTATTATAAAAGCTCATTGACCAAAGGGACAAAGCCCGTGAAATGATCCTGAATTTTTCAGAAGTAGACGTTTTTCTTGATTTTTCTGAAATATTTTTAATATATTAATGTTTAGTGATTTTGTGTGAGTTAATTTTGTGAAATATTTTTCGAATTTTGTGTAATTATCTTATGTAAAATTATACACCTAAAAGCCAATAGTTTTAAAATTATTTAATTGTTCATACAAATTTAAATCCTCCTGTCTGCCTGCTATCACGTGAAGATTTACTTAATATTAAGCTAAGGAAGTAATCAATTTTAACAGACAGCTGTTTGGATGTCTCAATTTGTCCGGCTCTAATTCATTTGCGCGGACGTAGGACAAACTTATTGATTTTATTAAACATTTTTATGTTTTTGTTTGTTCTCTTCGGTTTCTATCTCCTAACAATAAATTGGTATTTATGCGAACTTACGATTTCTTAACAGGTTTACGGTCAATTCATAGGATTCCTGATTGACATTATAATTGTTAGCAAAATTTTAAATAGCTTGGTAGTTATATCAAATATTGAAGTCAAGTGAAATCTCTTAACGGGAAACAAGAAACACATAGGTATATAATATTTAATGGCAGAGCAACGTCAATATAAATCTGTCTGCAGTAAAATATGCTTTGAGTACAAGCAAGAGATCCATTTAATATTAGTCTCCATGTCTTCAGGCGCATGATGCCGCAGCCCTGTTGATCCATCAGCAATAACAACAATTGCAAGTAAATGTCTTAAATTGCTTAATCTTGTTTATTGTCGTTTATTCTTATTGCATAATTTATTTTTTTATCATTGTAATGTTTCCCTAGAAATGTTGTGCACACTTGCGCCCAAACCCAGTTACCTATCTCAAATCTCAATCCATTGTAGACCATCTGAAATAGACATTTTAATTCAAATATCGATGAAATATTAAATGAAAAAAAAAATATGAGCCAATGACCAATCGGTGAATTGTAATAGCCATCTGTCGACAAGCTAGGATCGGTGTATGTGGATATTTGTATGAAAATGACAGTTCAACTGTGACAATATCCTACACCAGGTTTTAATATACATAATTAAAAAACTATTTGATATGTTTTTAACATAGACATATGTATTTGAATATTAAATGATTGTCTAATTGCTTAAATAAGAAATTCTATAAGATTTTTTACATACTGTAATTTGGTTAGCTAGTCTAATTTATTTTAATAAAATGCAATTTATCGGGTCTATGACCCCTATACCCGCCAAGACCAGTGACACCTGTCAGATTTATCACGAAACAAAAGAGGTTAGTCTACTCTCCATTATGTATTGTCATATTTATATTTATATATATTCTCTTAAATATAAATATTAATTAATAAACGTTATTTAAAATAACCAATATAAATAAAAAATATATGTAGTTATGATATTTATAACAACTTATTTTTACAATCAAGAATACTATTAATAATCGTTACAATTATCTTAACCTACAATGTAATAATAAAAATAATTAAAAGTTTATTTAAATTAAAAAATCAAAAAAATATAATTATTTATTATGAACCGAAAAAAATCAGTTTACAAGTGAAGTGGAGACATACATTGGACAAAGTTTTTCTGACCACATTTTATAACAAAATGCATTTTATTTGTGAAAAAGCGTAACGAACAAGATTTTATATTGAAACATGCAAACCATTAAGTTGACACTGTTATATGGGTTATATGTTGCAAATATTGAGAATTCTATTATATTTATACAATGTATAAATGTATAAATTTATATTATGTTATCATTAAATGAGTTGATCGCTTCTGATCTAAGTACATAAATTCATGAGCTAATTAAAAGGGAAATAATGTGATTCTTCGCTTTAAAATCTGTTTATGAGAAATTAAAATACAAATCTTAAAAAATTGGGTTGGGAAACATTTTCGCTACTTTTCAGTTTTTCATTTAATTTGCACACTGCATATATTTATAATAATAATATTATAAATCTGTTTGTAATAACTTTGAGCATCTAAGACATTTTTTAAAATTAAAGAGTGAGATTCCTGCAAGCGGAAGATTTTATCTATTTATTTGGCTGGAGGCTCACTTGATGTTTAATGATACCGCTGGCCATGGACACTCACTTTGTCAGAAGGCTCGCGCGTGCGAAGTGCGGCCTTTTAAGAATTGGTATGTTCTTCTTGAAGGACCCTAAGTCGAATTGGTTCGGAAATACGGTGCACGGCAAAAATTGCTCTAAGAATCGCTCAGTTACGGACGAACGGTGTGCGTCTATGGCTGAAGAATTAGCCTCGATAGACTAGAGTACGTGATTGCATACATATCTTAGAATTTCTGCGTTGTAAGATATGCAATTTATGACTCACAAGTAAAAATGTAAATTTAATATTACCTTGAACATTATAAGCAAAACAGCACCATCTATGAACATTGTTGCTATTTTTATAATCCACCTGTTTGCCGGTCGAGCTTTCTCTGCCAAAATCCCAGATGAAATTCATGTCTAATACAATGAAAATGTTATACGCAATATAATAACGAAATGTATACTATACTATACCATACTTAATCCAGAACTAAAATACCAGAACTTAATACAGTATGGGTTTGTGAGGTTTAAGTTTCTATTTAAATTTTGGTGGGTAAATCTTGAACTCCGCAAATGTATAATAAGCAATGTATGCTGAAATATTTAGGACATGCGCAAGAGTCTCATTGTGGGAATCCACATACATTCACAGTTTATACCTTTAGCTAAATGAATTATAATCGGATTAATTTCTATGATAATAAATACATATAAAAGGACAAAAATGTTAGGAATGCTGGCTTTATAATCTTTTTAAATAATATAATTAATAACTACGATATCATTATAATAATGCATTAATGACGTAACGGAAATAACTCAATAACTGCTTAGTCTTTCAAAAATACATCTGTGATAAATAAGAAAAAAGAAAGTCTAAAGTTTTAATTAAATACATATTTATTTTTGTATATTTTTTTCAGGCACCCGAATATTGACTGTTTCTTGGCAATAGTGGAACACCTCATGTAAGTAAATTTATATTTTATATAACATATATCCTGAAAATTCAATTGTTAAATAACTTCGACTAACTACAATCATACTGATTGAATATAAAAATACTAGTAAAATTTGGTATATTGCGATACGATTGAAGAATCTTAATTTTTATCTATTATACATATTGAATTGTACATAATATGCATATATTATGTGCATTGTAATTATTTAATGGTCGTAGGTGTACACGTGTATTTATAATCGGTGATATCACACATGGCCAATACTGATAAGATACGTTCATCAAATATTTTGTTACTTAAGTGAAAGTAGTTATCTTTAGAATCGATTATTGGGATAATTGAATATTGAAAATAAAACCTCAAACTACATTTAAAACTACACTTTACATTATCATTACTACATACTATTAAAATAACTTATTTATTATTAAACAACGTAAATACTAAATATAATATGTATATATAGTATCTTAAAAAACGCCGAGTAACAAAAACAGAATGGTATACGATAAAAAATACAATTACGTATTTTTAGTGGACATTGCGTGCGTAAGTTAAATTCCTGGTCATCATTGGTTTGAGTTTGTAAACACGCTGATCGCGAAAATAACTTTAAACATGTCAATGAATATAGTATAGCTTACTGATCCAGTATATCTGTAAACAGGTAGCAATACAAAGTAGATACATGACGTAGATAAGACAATATTCCACAACAACCAATTTGCACGTGTCTTACGTACGTAAGAATGTGTGCGTGCGCCAAGGTCAGGCACGTGGCGCGTGGGGAGGCCGACCCTACTTTTTCACCCTTTCTACAGCTGCCCGTCTTCTTACCTATTTATTATATAAAACTTTTTTATTCTTATAATTAACATTGCTTAAGCTTGCTAGCTACTGCTTCGTTGAGTTATTAAATTATATTTAAAATAGTTTGTTCCGTATTGGAGACAATGTAGAAAAAAACCTTGTGTTAAACATTGCTATATACGAATTACTGTATTTAAAAAAGCAGTAAAAATTGAATTATCATAAAAATATGCTTGACGCAAATGTTGACGTCATAAGTTATTGTTTCATAATCGATTTAATACACTGGTTTATAGCATTTGAACCCCTATTTAGAAAATACCTATTAAAAACGTTAAATTACTTTAATTGATATAAAGTATGATATTTAAATTTGCATACATTTTTGTCAGACCGAAAATGTATAGGCATGTCAAAATTGAGTACATAATCTTTTAAGTAATGTTGGCTCGTTTTATCTCAGCGTAAACACGTTTAGAGAGGGACAAACACATTGAGTTTTTCCAGAACTTGGATCACATTAAAGAATAAGGTGGCAACATGTTAACTTTGCCAATGTTGTTTTTATAAATAAAATATATAATTATAAGAGTCGTGTAACGATATTTTCATCTCTTTGAAAGGTTTCTATAAACGGACATGAACGAGTGTCTACCTAACCTAGTGTTGTTAAGCATTCGAAACTTTCATTTAAATTACAATGTTATCAATTTTACGTTTTAATCCGTTAAATAAATATGTACTTATAATATTAGAAAGTATTGTAGTGACATCTTGAATTGTGAAATGTCTATGGTAAGCTTGGGGAAAGTTAAAATGAATTTAGTTCTGTAACTGTTACATAGGTGGCACTGCAAACATTGTAAACATGTTAACGGAAGAAATAGATGGCGCGACTAAACAAATTTTCTCTTTATTACCATTTGATATTAATCCGATGGACTGTGGAATTAAATGGTTATAAAATGATGTGATTAAGAGTTTTCGTTCTATGTAAATGTTCGTTTGAGACAACTTTGCTTGCATTCCACGTGTTATATTGCTTAGTAATTTCTCTAATTACAATTGTTTTACTTATCTAACTGTATGTGTCTTATATATAAATCGCACACGAGATTTGTGGCCGTATATATCGTATTATATAGAACACGTCAAAGGTCAGAAATCCTTTCGTAGTCTTGTTTGTTTCCTGTGCTGTGAAAAGAAGATAAGAAGACGGGGCTATCGAACAACCGGGTGCCACGCTGTGCTCTCTCGGGAAAGATGCGAGTGAACACAGCTGGTGGTATCTCAGTTGTTCCTTAGTTCACTCCGCTCAGCTCATCAATGAAGACTTCAGATAAGTGAGAAGATGTCAGTTGTTTCAATCTCGTGAACGAGCTTCACACGAGATATAACTAAGCAAAACTTTACGTCAAACACCTAACTAAATATTCGGAAATCAACTTTAACATGAAAAATGAAGAAAAGTTTTTTTTTTTAATTATTATCTTAATACAATAATTATAAATGTATGGTTGATGTTAATTAAGTATGTTTCTTTATATACATATTGAAGTTTACCACATCATACATACTACATATACGGTGTATGTTACAAGCTCGTTTATCTAAAAATGTATGACAATTTTGGTAAACATACCTAAATGATATAAAAAAATATAAGAATGCATTCAAAATATAGTAAACAAATAAAAATTGATGGAAAATGTATTTATAAATTAGTTTAAGTATCTTTATAACATTGAATAGGTTTAAATCAATTATGAAACATAATATACAGAAATAAAATAAGGTAATAAAATATACAGAAATGATTAATTTAACAATTGTTACAATTTAATTTGAGTAAGAAGTTATTTAAATCGTGTATCGATCGTACAGATTACATAAACTACTCGACTCCACCATATATTTCTTCCATTCGCCCTACTTTAAGAAACGGAAAATGGAAAGAAACAATATACTTTTTTGGAGATTGGCGATCGGATAGGTCCTTAAAGCCAATTGCGACATTCCATTGAAAAAATATATTGAGTCTCGCGGCTAACTTACCTGATCAATTTCTAAGAAGCCTTTGATATATTGTCATTGACGCAATTATGTAAGTGTACATTATAAATTATAATTAAGTTATTAATGAAATGGTGCACGCAGTGCTAACGGGAAATTGTCATAAGTTACAAGTGAAAGTATGTGCGTATACTGCCTTCATTGAGTAAAAATTTTATTTTCAATTTATTAACTTGTAGTAATAATCTTATACGAATATAATTCTAATATTCTGTAAGTTAGAAACACACACGTATCTATAGGTAACAAAATATAATTTCAAGTTGAAATGAAATTAGACTTACGGTACTTACTTGAATGTACTTACTTCGAGTTTAATTTGCGTAATTCCTTACTTACTCTCCTTACTTCGTAAAGCAAACTGTTTTAGAAACTTTTAATTTATATTATATATTTTTAATAATTAATTTAAAAATCTAGTAAAATTCTAAAAATAAAGGATTTTTTTGAAACTAATGGATTTTTTGTAAGTTATACTTAACCTTTATATTATAGTAGATCTAGAAAATTCAATTGAAGTACCGAAACCATACGATTTGATAAAGTTTTATTAAAAGGAAAACTACGCAAAACCAATTCTAGTGAAAGTTGTTATGAGAACTTGTAACACATTTCAAGTTGATGTAAATATCGTAAGTTGAATTATGTTTACGTATAGACTGTGAGAGATAGGGTTTATATGACAGCAATTTCGAGACGAAAAGCGTTTTTTAGACATTGTATAACGTTTGCCTTCAAAGCTAGCGAAAAATCTTGGCCCTTTAGTTCCTTATAAAATAGGATGTTCTCCGAACCTAACATCATGCTAGACTTAGAGGGAATGGGTGAAGCTTATCCAGATATCACTGATCCAAGTGGCAGATTGGCAAGCAGCAGTGTAAGATCGAAGATGGTTCTCTGCGAAGGCTAAGACTCACGTCACGGATATCTGGGTAACCCAGCCTAGTATTGTTCGCGTTGCTCAAAAATTAAAAAATCTAAAATAGCATTGGTTGCTTTTATTTACTCATAGATTAGAGTTAAACCGCTTTGACTATAACTATAATTAAAAAAAACTAACGTTAGAGGTTTTGTTATATGCTACTATTTTATAGAAATTGTTTTTTTGAAAATTATGTCCTTAACGCTTTTATTACTAACATGTCTATTTTTTACCTAACTGTTAACTTCTATGCTTAGAAAGATATGATGCATATTTTTATAAATGCCTAGAAATTATGAACATATATATGTTAAAACATGTGTTATTTTTTGTTTTAATTATTGCTTTACTTGACAACTTTAGAGAGGTTTTTGTGAAACACGGTTTTTTTTTATACCTATTATAAAATGTATAATTTAAGCTAACATTGCCTTAACTCATTTAAATAAAAGTATACAGGTATTTATTACATTAAACTTGGTAAACAAAGTAGTTTTAGTGGTAAATGATAACTTCAGAATATGGCGCAGTCCAGTTCTGTGGAATATAACACGTCATGAATATTGAAATGAAAATAGTATACTTGACAAATATTTGACTAGCTAGGCCTTACGGGTTTATCCGCGTTGTTGCAGTCGTAGCGTCATTATAACATTATACATTGATAAATTGATTATTAAAAAATTTTCAATGTTATTCCGTAGTTCTTGATACTTATTATCGTTTCGATTGATACTCCATTCCACTCATAAGCCTATGTTACTCGCGGATTGGTGATTTCAAATCGGTTCCGTAATTTTAGAGTTTATTACAAACACTATTAAAATATTTTATCTTTATAAAAAAAATCTTTGTTACCAAAATGTAGCTTTAATTGATATATATTGTATCTTGGCGCCTCCGAGTCTAAATAACTTTGGCTGGGGGCTCCAACAATTGGCGTGCCAGTTCTGCTTCTTGCATGCCAAATGTCGCTGGCACAGCCCTTGTTGCATAAACGAATTTACTGCAAGGGCAGGTCGAGGTGACGAAACACTTTAGCACTGGCCCAATCCATCCTCGCTTCTTTTTCTTTTCCTCTCGCATTTTGCACTCAAAGTGAGTGGAAAAGAAAGCTTGCTTCACTATGGACAAGACACTTAAATTAATATAAAAGTTGTTTAAAATATCAAATCAAATATCATGGGCGGCAGTATCACTGTACATAAGGTGAGCCTCCTGCCCGCTTGTCCCGTGTTCTATAAAAAAAATCAAAAGTATATAGAACAAACCAGATTCATAATTTTATTTTAGTTTCGCGTTAAGGTAAATGAAGACGTTTTTACAGAAGTGTTTCTTAGTATTTATTCACTTTATTTAACACATAATTAAAAGAATAATTTAACACATACATACTTAAATGACAGACCCTTTGTGTTGCTACGCCGTAGCAGCGTAGAGTATACCTGACCATAACGAAAATGCGTTGACCGAATAGAAATAAAAAATATAAATTACTAAATTCTCTTATACCAATTTAATAATTAAATAAAAAAAATGTACTATTAAAGGATAAGAATGTTCTCGTCCGCGGAGCTGAAAGGCAAAAGTTCAAGGACGTCGGGAACTATATAGCAACAGCTGGATCGATAAAGGCTCCGATAGAGCTCTCCATATTACCATGACGACCTGCAGCCCTGACCTGGAGGGGGGAGGGGGTGCATCGAGCGGCCGGGCTGCATCTAGCAGTTATTTCGGTGCAGCTCGGACGCCGCAGTCGTTCTCCGCGCCTCGCATCGCGCGCGCGTTTCAAACCGACGCCCCCGTACACTCTGCTATACATATACGTGTTATTTATATTAGTTCTTCGTGATTTTTTTCTAACGCTCGCAGTGTTGACGCACCTGTTGCGCGAGGTGAAACCGCGTGGAAAACTGTTTTTCTCGACAGTCGCGTCCACTTTCACCGTTCACATTCCGCGCCTACGTCGCACTAAACCCGTCTATGTACACGCTAAGTTAAATCAATTTTACCGCCTTCACTTGTTCGTTATAGTGCGTAAGGTATTGTATTTAACTCGAGCTCTAGAATCAATAATGTTCTATTGTATCTGACGGCCTAAATGTGCCACGCACGATAACTCATATCTAATTACCAGTGATTAAAATAAACATCTGTTTTAATCCTCGTTTCATACTTGCCAATGCAGTTGTCACGTTATGCAAGGTCTGATGCGTTAAGAATGTGTGCTGATAATTTAAGGTGTTGTGAGAGATGCTGCCGCTGGCAATTGGCCAGGGATGCAGCCCTGAAGGTCGCGGATCTGCGGGTCGAGGGGGGGGGACAATGTATGACTGTAATGCGCAAGTACAGAGTATCCGGGCTAGGTCTGTAATTGATCATCGATCGGTCACATAGTTCGAAGTACCTCCTTCTACCGCCTCCGTGAAAGTGGAATTCCCAGGATTTTCAAGGTCTATATCATATTATATATTTCCTTTATATATGATTTGATCTATGCATTTCGAAACAAGGCGGGTCAATGTATACTAATCATACATTATTTCAGAACATTGCCTTATTGAGACTGTATCTGAAAATGTTTATCGAAATCGGCACGATCAATTTCCCTTGACCGTTTGCCCTTTGCCATTTTTGTTTACCGTTTCCAAAAGTTAGCTATCACTTTCATCTCGAGAACTCGTATTCGAGCATCTCGATTGCGAAACGCATAACACAAGACTTTCACTGGCGAGGCTGTTGACCGTGGCTCGACTTTCTAAATGTCGTAACTCGCAATTGTAATTCGTGATACGCCTCGCCGATACACGCGATGTTACCTTTTTTGCGTCAAATCCGTAGAAAGTTTAAAGAATTCCGACGAAACTTCCTCGTGTAATTGCACACCATTTGTAGTTAATATTTATTAATAATTGCATTAGAAAAATATATTGCTATTATAAAGGAGTTCTGACGAAGATACAACATCTATCTACTCCTCATCTAGAGTTCTATTACAATCGGAACTAAAACATTGCTTTTACTATGATCCTGTTGTTAGCTTACCCTGAATTGGATTTGCATTATAAAACAATTTAATATCAACTGTAGGTATAAATAAAGTCACTACATTATTTTACCCTAGAATCTATTGTATACCTCGTCCTCAGTTGATTTAAAGTCGGTTTTATTTTTCACTACTTATGAAGCTGTTTGTTCAATCGTAATGAAAATCCCTTTCCTAAATTGTATAGAGTGGAGAGTTTTAATCAATCAATTCTCAAAGAACCAAATCTCGTATCTATTCAGATGCCTATATTACAAACCCTCGACATACAAACGGTATATATTCGCCTCCCAGTAAAATAACGCTCAATGCAACAGGCGTTGGCAAGCCACCTGTGGAATGTAAACCTTCGCTACAGCTGTGAGGTCGTTCCTTTCTTTTCCCAGAGCAAATTGTAATCAAACGTTTCGCGAAGTGTTATATCCATTCGTTTCCGTAAGGATACAAATATTTTAACATTAAAAGATTGATAACATCCAATGTAATCTATGTTTTCGTACATAGTTTGCTGTGCTTCTTAAATTCATATATTTTAGTGTGTCATATTAAATAATATATTTTTATTCTAATATAAACGGCAGAGGCGTACGCTTTATTTGTTTATGAAATAGGTTAGTATAGAAATATAAATTACTGAAACGTAAATAACACTAACATAAATCAAATCCAAAAAAACTTCTTCAAAAGATATTATTGCGTATTTATTCTCTCGGAGACCACGACTGCCATAAAACGTAAAATACTATGACTAAAACGATTAGGCATATTATTTAATTTATATTATTCACCGAACTCTAAATCTATCAGTTAGATATCACAGCGACCATGACCGGTCGTCCTAGGTTACCTAGCCGCGTCCTTGGGCATAGTGCCAACCCCCCTCCCCGCACACAGGAAGTCACCCATATTGCTAATAGCCATCAATAGATCAATAAACGACCATTCCTTGTTAATGAGTCTCGATATGGGATGAACATGTCAAAGCATACAATTCCAGTGAAAAGTATATAAAAAACATTTTATTTTTTTGGATATAAAATAATTACCCAAATATATTTACAGTATATAGTAAAGTTCTAAAATAAATCCTTTGTCGATAGTTAAAAATAAACTGACTTTAGCTAAACAGGGGATGGGTGAAGATACGAATAGTTTTAAAGTTTAGTGACGACTTTAAAACACACAATATATTAAAAATCCAATCAAGGGGCAGCTACAACAGAATCAGAGTAAACAATGTAAACGTTCTGATCAAAACATTCAAGATTTCTATATTATAATTACAATTTTGTATTGTACAGAATGAAACACAAATGTTATTTAATTTACATTTTCATCTAATATTAGATGTAAATGCAGTGCGTCCGGCATTTGTTTGAGGTAAGGTGCATTCACTAGATCGCTGTTCGAGCTGGCGGGACACACACATGACTCAGCCGACCTTGGATGAAAATTCACCTATTCTAGGTTTTATTGGTTCACTGGCCAACAGCCGAGGCCGCTTCGTGAATTCAATAACTCAGATTGACGATAAAATATTGGAGATTTTTGTTCTTTTCTTAATTTTAGGTTACTTAAGGTTTATTTCTCGTTTCAATATGTTTGTTTTGCGATGTTTTCGCGTATCTTCGTGGGCTGGTCGTCGAAATGGGGCATCTATTTGTGGAGCTCGAGGCCCGCGGCGACATTATTGTCACGTACCTTACGCGCTGTTCTAAATACTACATTAGCAGTTATAAAACGTTATTTTCAGCTCTATAATAACCTTCCCAGTATAGAAATAGCAGAGTGTACGATAACCTAGTTTACTGTTGCATCGCGATGCGTGCGTTTATCTGCGAACATAGAAATCGTTCACTGCGTCGATTACGTACGTTTAGGATGAAAGCGATGGAAAGTAAGCGTGAAGTGATGCAGAGAAACTGCAGAGTGGCGTGACAGGTGGCTATAGATCGTTGCGACAGTTCGGCCCCGTTGGCAGTACCCGAAGCAGGCTGCGTATTTGAAGCCGGCTCGCTGCAGTGGCTTTGCGAAACCGGCGGTTATGCAAGGCGCGCCGATGCCAACTCGCAGGCGCTCGCGGCCGCGCCGGAAGGAAAAGTGGAACGAGCCGCAGTGAGGCGGGCGCGCGCGCCGCTTCCACACGCCCGTCGTCCCAGTCGAGTGCCCAGTGTCGTGTAGTGTCGCTTCTAGAACGTCGAATTGTGTTGCGCAAGTCCTACGCCTACAGTGGGATTATTTTAAACTAGATAATAAGACCTCGCTCCGACGTGGCAACCCCTCGGCGCTGGTGGATGACTCGTGCAAAATACCGCGATCACGTGTACCACCCTTCAATCATAATTCCCGCGACACGTAACACCCAATCGATGCGTGAATAACAAAATCTTAAGCAATTCTTAAATTAAAAATTCTAATTTGCTACTGTACACGTAGTTATCCATGTAAAATACATTATCATTCAGCATTAGGAAACGGTGTAATTAGTTTCTTCAACGGAAAGTGTTCTTCAGAGCGTGTTAACTTCCTGAGATTATATGTTTCGTTTCGCGTTTTCTACCGGACTGTCGAACACCACTTAATCAAAAACATACTGACAAATGTATTGTTGCTATAATATAGTTAGGCAACTGACAAGTCGTGTCGTTATAATCATTGTTGAAAGGTCCCACGCGAATGTTCACATAAACCTCTATCCATGTATTCAAGGACGTTTTAATAGTGTACAATGACAATCAAGCCATAATTTATCATGTGCCTCGTGTTCATTGCACAATGCAGCTTATCTAGCGGGAGACTGACAATTATTTGTCCTACTTTCTCGTTGGGAACAGTCGCCGCAGTTGATAGATTGGGACGTCAAAATTTACGATTAATCGATGTATAGGTACTTGGGTATCGCAATGATAAATAGCGATATAAATAATTGCAACGTATGCAACAGGACGTTATGCATCAATGCGTCATTCTTGTGCAGTCGTTTTGCGTAGGCGGTAGTGACTGCTCTTATGCAGGTACTGCATTGACATCATCACGACCCTGGATATTAAGTCAGGAGTTAATCTAATGCTAATAATGTTCTAGGAATAATTATATACATCACATGCTATATTAATATAAGTTGAAAAATGAAATCCAAAGTCTTAATAGTAATGTCGAAAATTCGATACTAACTTTTTTCTATTAGTAATTTTAGTTATTTATTGTTTTGTTAATAGTTTATAATGGCAGTGATAAATTATGATGGATTAAGTATTAAAATCGAGAGGCTACAATGTAATAAATCTATTATTTTATCCAATGGAGGGCTATGTCAGAGTCTACAAGGTCGTAAGCGTGACCCACTTACGTTCACCTTTATTTAACTGAAGCCACGCGAATTTCAACCTAATTACAATCAGGGTGATATTCGATATTCATAGTTAAACGCTAATTATACAAATGTACTTAAAAGTAATTCTCTATTTTACACCACGTTTTTCAATTAATTTTAAAAGAAAATCAGCCCGTTCAAAGAAAACTATTGTATATAAGTTGTCCTGAATTGTATATTCCAACAAGAAATACATTGATATCGCAAACATTATTATGTGCACTTATCATATTTGTTGTATACTGTATACACGTGTAGATTCAACATGATTTCCACTTTACGTCACAAGGAAATTGCAATAATTGTACATATCTAATGACTGATTACATCTAAATTTTGCGACGGAATAATTTCTTTAAACCTTAACATAAAAGCCAAGATAAATGCGATATTATTGGTACATATTTAGTTTGCACTTAGTTGCATAATGCATGTAACTAATTCCACACAGCGTTTTCCCCATTATGTTTTTCATAGCAATTCACGATGACATCATCTGACTAAGTACCTACGTAGATGATTTAATGTCATTACATCAAGATCTTAGATTCTATGTGCTATCAACCAATTCAACATATATTTTAAAATGTAAGAATTTATTTCTTCCGTTTCGGGTAAAATCTTGAAAGTTACATCGCGCGCTAATTTAGCCCACCTTTCTTCAAATGTCACGCTCTCTCTGCACTTTCCAAATAACGAACTTTCAAATACATGCTCTTTTAACATTACGGCGTCAATGCGACATGGACACGTGATAAACCATCACGTTGAATGCATAATTATAATCAATAATTAATCTGACAAGCGACGCGTTAATAAAATACTAATGATTGTAACACGACGTGATATGAATTTGAATGCACTAACACATGCTTAACCATAGTGATTTGACATAGAGGACAGTAAGTGATAAGGGAGGACGTTGCATAGACTCGTAGTGTTGCGCCTAGTGAAGTCTCGATATCGAAGTTTGTACGCCCCGGGGTTCGTGCCAGGAGTGCGTTTGCAACGCACGCGCCAAGTTTGCGTTTATGCAAAGTTGATTTTGTAAATGCACTATCTGGTACGACACCCAGAGGTGTGATGCATCGCATCAGATCAACCGTTCGGAACACCAAACAGTTTTAACTGTTACGAACTCTTAAGTGACTTTTAGTTTAATTTTATTTATATTTGTACTTGTATGTAGACTTATTGTATTTTACGAACGAGTTTATTATAATTTATATTTATTTATTCGTGTATTTAAATTTCATGTACAATGTTTATTTGTGATTTTTTGTGCCAATATTGTCTTTTTTATATTGATGGTTTATTACACTGCTTTATTTTATTTTCATTTGTTTTATTTCTATTTCACCATACATTTCAAAAGTGGTGAACGGATGATCTGTTTATTGCGAAATTTATTATATTACCAGAGAGACACACCAAGTATTGTTATGAAGAGATATCCTACATGGTATATATACATAGTAAAACTAAAGTATCGCTTATTGTGAAAAAAAGGTGGAAAAGTTATTTTACCACATTTTGCATCTGGCAAATTACAGTCAAGAGATCAGTAATTAATCTTACATAAAATTAAAGTTCTTGCCAAGCTCCCTAGAACTGTACTTTTCGATATTTATTTAAAATCTAGGTCAATTGCTTCGATAGATCAAATTTGATTCTACTATAATGCATTCAAGCGACATTTAGATGTTGAGATCAAACAGCTGACGGCGAGAAATGTTGGCGTGTAGTTACTTGCAGACCACAGATGCAGACATGTTCCAGATAGATGCACATTGTTGCAATCTATTCGTGCCGAAGCAATAACTAAATTATAAGAAGTTAGGTCAACTATAATATATTTAGTCTCGCGTATGAGGTCAGTATCGATAGATCTTCACAACACTTAGCGATTAATTGAGCGTAATAAATATTAATTAATTATTATCTAGATATAGGCCGAAAGGAACTCATAATGCATAATGTAAATATAATAGTTTATGTTAATGTGTTATATACATTATTCCTTGGAAATCAATTTTTGAATTAGGCTCATCCTAGGGCTGATAAGTATCACTTTGATGTATGGGTGCTATGATGATTTACTTTTATTTTATCGTAGCAGTAATAGCTTCTGCAAAAACCATCCTAGAAGTTCAGGAAACCTCTCTTTTGAAATCTTCGCGATTTGAATGGATTTAACAGTACTTATCTGGAGCTGAACATATTCTTCATTAGGCTGCTTTATAAAGAAGGCATCGTTAAATGCCTGATCATTTTATTGTATGTTACATATATTGTTATTGTAACATTTATGTTTATCATGTGATGTCTTAGAAAAAATAACTTCTGTAGATTTGGTACTATGTATGATGTGGTTAACTTTAGTAAATAAATAAATAATGAAATATTAAACAATTAAATAAAAGTGAGAGCAACTTATCGCTTTCTTTATGAGTTTGTGTCAACGACCTACTAAGTATTTGAATTATTTTAGAATCGGATTTTCAACGCCTCCTTGGCGGAGAATTGAAAAGATTTGAGGTGTAATGTAAGCCTTATTTTACATTGCAGTTTATTATTGGATAAAATAAGCCGGTATGCCAGTGGGTCAAGTATACTGTGTGTAAGAAACCTTATGCAGTAATCTCATTTTACAACAACTTACAATAATTATAAAACCACACAAATAGCACTCATGGTTAATATTGTTCCCGATTTGTTTCAGCCTACTTTCAGACAGGTTTTTATTTGTAACATGTGTAGGAATTGTTGATGCCTGGTTGATTCACTAAATATATACATACTAAACTAACTAAGTTATTTTTCATGTAAATACTGTAAGTTTAGTTTAAAATAATTTAAAATTATCAATTTATTGACTGGATCAAACATTTATTTCAATTATTTGATTTCGACAGACGATAGACTTAAACACTGAAGAGTTTTTATGTAGGAATATCTCCCATTTGTGTTAAGATTATACTCGTTGTCTAACTCAACGTCTCGTCAGTACCAATCTAGTGGATATTATGAAAAAGATGAAGCATGTATATTTTTTCGAATTAAATAAGAATTAGTAAAGAAATCAATTTTCTTATAAAAACCCAAAAATAAATTTCAAATCTGCAGGGGTTGATTCGAAGGACCTCCCGTAGAACAATTTTTTGCCGCTGATGTATACACAGAATGTAATAAAACGAAAAATACTAAAAATTCATGGAATGACAAAATTTGTGATCTGATATTGTCGATATCAATCAAGGGTGACAAGGTAATAATTTTAAATTAAAATATTATTTCTAATCGATTATGTGACTGACTTCGTGTTAACATGGAAAGTGAAAATCAGCATTGTACATTAAAATTATACTGGTTTCACAGCAATAATTTTGGGGAGATTTAAAAGTAAGTCGGTAATAGTACTGAATTTAAAAATAAAATTTTCAGTCTTCTGTGTTGTTTTATTTATGAGTACTCAAATTAGCATTGTACAATTGCTTATGAATCTTTTATACATATCCCTGTCTATCGATTGTGTTTACGATGTGATGGAAAGAGACAGACTACTTTTTATTCAATGTAAATAGATGTTATACAATGTACGTAGAGAGAAACTACTAATAATAAATGCCAACTGGTCCAAAAATGCATTCTTTTAAGTTTAATTTCTGTTAATATATGTAAATGAATTAATTTATTTAATTGCAAGTAATCTAACAGCTTATACTTATAAATATTATAAGACAAAACACAAAGACAATACAGAAAGCCAAAACAGATTACATAGATAAACAATATATAAAACAGAAAACACGGAAGTACATAGGCAAAGATGAATTAAAAAAAACTAATGTAAACTGAAATTTAACATTTAAAAACAACAACAAATAATACTTAGAATTTAAAACGACTACTAGTACTTCTAGTAATTTTTAGTTAATTATTTATAAAATAATGATAAGTTAATAAATCCTAATAAAATATATACAATGGTAATGGTTATACACTAGAACCTAGAATTTTAGCTTCATAAACATTCAACTTTAGTTTCATAAACATTTTAGACTCTTCTTCGCTTCGCTTTCGTCGTCGCTATTCGCGAGAAATATTTCGCTAGAAATAGAAAATATTTCAATTGAATGAGTTTCTTTTAGTGTGCGACTCTCATCCGTTGTCGTTCGAATCCTGTCTGTAATCAATGTATGTTACATGCTACATATAAAATTTTTTTTCTTGAAATCAAACTAGAATCATTTTTATATTTTATTTAACGTTCATAGGTGCAGTTGGTCTAATTGGAATAAATGATTTAATTAATTGATCAAAATTTACAATTTTCCGGCTCAGAGTTGTTTTATCAAAAAGGGCAATAAATGCATCTGCCCCATTTGAACTTCATGCATTATTCATAGTTAAGAAACATATCAAGTGTCTGTACCTTTGTAATATACATTCAAGTAGGTATTTGTTAGGTATGCGCTATGCGTGACTGCAATAGAAAACGACCTCGCCTTCGGAATATCTACTTGGACGGCAAACAAAATATGTATTAATATTTTTAAAGAAATTGTTGTTATTCTGTTTGAACTAAGGTTTATCTTTAATATCAGCTATGACCATGGAGTATACTGTGTGTATGCGTATGCTAAGATGCACTCCAAATCAATGTTTCCAATTGTGGGGCGGTGTGGCTTTACTTTAAAAACACTTTATAAAATATTTATTTAAATTATTCGGAATTTTAATATCAGTTTTTTTTGTTTTGTAAATTTACTTAGTGTTTCGTTAACCATTTCCTGGTAATCAAAGCCTATCATTTATGTGAAAAATTCAATTTTATAATATTAGTAAATTATGTATTATATACGTCGCAGGGGGGCATTAACTGTCCGTCTGACCAGCCAACGTCTTAAAAGCCAGCATGTTGATTAATAATGTAAAACAAGATGGCGGTCACGACAACAGCTGATTACTTTTAGAGTTTTTGTTTCAAATTGTGGTCTTTGGTATGTTGTCGAATCCGCCATGATTATTTCTGTGTGATCGTGAAGAAGTGAGAGCTTGGAAATTCCGTATTTTGTTTTATTGTGAATGGTTAGGTTAATTAAGGTTAGTCTTGTCGCCAACGTTTAGGAAACTCTTCAAACGTTTTGTTCAGTCACTTGTCTGACGGAACTTTAGCGACGTGATTGAATATCGATCTTTAATAAACTGTCTAGAGATTTAATCAACTCTCTGATTTAACTACTTTACTGCGACATACTCCTTATTTAGGTAAAAATATAGCTTTGGGTAAATAAAAAAAAAATGCTTATTTATCTTAATTTTTTATTAGTAATTCATTGATAAAGAACCCGGTAACTTTAGACCCATGTCAGCTACAATTACTAAATAAAATGATAAAAAATTGAACATTTGTAAGAGAGAGTTGATCAGCCTAGTAATAAATCGAGTTCGAAAATAGCATGATTACCAGCTCTGCTTTATTTTTAAATTAAAATTTAATTATATTTCTACGAATGGAGGTTTGGTAGGCTAAATATAAACTTTTAAAAAATATATATCTCTTTCGTTTTATTAGTTCTTGCCTACATTTAATTATGAATATAGGATCCTAAAAAAATCCCATGGACGCGTATTTCCTTTATGAAGTAACTGTTGTAGCACAAAATCACAGAATTTGACGTTTATAAATCCCAGTAAAACACTATAATTATCAATTATAGTGTTTTACTGGGATATTTATAAATGGACCGAATTAGTGTTTTATATAAAAAAAAAATGATGCTTCATTATCAAAATTCTAAATAGTTTATTCATTTAGGTAACGCAATGTACACTTATTAACGTCAATAAATAAATACATATTAAATACTAAGCTTATAATTTTACATTTACTGCCAATTCTAAAATCAAGCGCGTAGAAAGGACGAGAAGAACTGGCAATAAAATCTGCGCCACTCTTTTTAATTGCCAATTTTTTTGTTTTATACAATCTTTGTGAGGAGCTGCAACCTTACATCATGTCCCACTTGACATTATTATTTTGATAGGTGCCTTAAACTCAAAAAGTATTTGATGTTAGACACCTACGCATCTGTTAGTAAAAGTATATTAAAAATAATACGATATAATAATTATTTTCAGGTCATGAGTCCAGCGCAGACCCGAAGAGACCGTGAAGATTGAGACCAGAACCTTGTAACTCACTTCAGGCGAACACCCATATTAAAATTTTTGCCTGTTTAATCTAATACTATTCTCGAGCCCAAGAATTCGGTCGTTAACATTTCACAAATTTTATTTGAAAACATAAATGATAGAAAAGAGCATAGTAACTCATAATTATCCTATAATTATTAGTAAATTCGACTAGTTAGTTGATTAATCAATAATTAAGTAATAGCTGATTTTTTATACAGAACTGGATAGAAGTTTGCCCACAATCCCACTTGATGTTCACTGAGATGCGGCCAAGGGCACTATGGGCAGATGCATATTTCCCATATTAAACTGTTTAGGGAAGATGGAAGGCGGGTAGTAGTTCCACTCCTTTGCTGTTTTATACAAGAATCGAAGATTCATATTGTGCAGTGCGACGGCAGGGGATGTTCACAACGAATGGGCCAGATGTATGTAGTACTTACATCTGGCCCATTCGTTGACAGATAATACAGACGAAACTACTGAATCGTTTATAATTTATAATCTTTACATCGCTACGACAATATTATTAATATTAAAGGCTTGCGTTATTAGAATTAAAACATTATTATTAAACTTTTCTAAGAGATTTTCAGACATTATTTGGGTTGACCGCATTGGCAGTGTGGTTAGCTGGTTGTTAAGTAATGAACAACAGCCACTAATGGCACTGCCTCTGTGTCCTCCTTTTTTACATCAGTCAACTGAACAATGAAGCAGGATTGGCGCCTCAAGCCTTCTTCAGCTTTTACCCATCAAGAACCAGCAGCGGTGCAATTCTGTAATAAATATTTCCTTTCATATATTTTATTTATTGTTTACATTAGGGATAATATATACACTTGCCTTGTTTTTGTAATAATATTATAGATGTCTTTGAAGTCAGTTAGTCAAATAAAAAAAATATTATAAATTTATATAGTATATGTAATTATTATAAAACATAATTAATGTTGTACTTAGCACTTGTTTTCTATTAATTGTGGTTAAGTTTAACGTGAAAATAAAAAAAATGGTTTAAACTCACATTTACACAATCATCTAACTATTTTGTATTTGCATAAATGCCATTAAAATAGATACACGCGAATAGCGTCACATGCAATGCGTCAACTGTTGTCGCTAATGCACTGAAATAAATGTAATTACGTTCAGGTGCATTTATGGGAGATGTGCCAACTCGTGGTACAATACACGTGTATTTAGATCACTATTAATTATGTATCAGGGCTTTTCTGGGCCCTCCTCTATAACTGACCTCAATAAGCAAGTTTTATTTTTATGTTATAGGAGGCAAACGGGAAAGAGGCTCACCTGATGGATGTTAAGTGATACCGCCGCCCATGGACACTCACATAGCCAGAAGACTCGCAAGTGCGTTGCCGTTGCATTTTTGTATTCTCATACGGACGTCAGTTAGCTTCTATCTATTCTTTATCCCTAAAAACTTATTGCATAAGCTATTATTATGAATGTAGGATATGGATGCGAGTTTATAACTATTATATAGAAAAAATAAATTTAAACATATTTATTTTTATAAAGTTGATCGCTTGAACCAAATTTATAGCGACATCTTAGCTTTTAATAGCCACTTTTCCTTTTACGAGGCGTTCGTGCGAGCTCTTACTTTTAAATGTTGCGACTTATCAAACGTGACGCAATTCTGTGAAGGTAAAACGTTAAGGTACAATGACCTTATTAAAATGTGTAATTATTGTTTTGGTTTTAACTCTTCCGTCTCTGATCTCTTCTTCTGTAACAGCTATATGAAACTGTGCATTAAATGTAAACAATTATTTAACATTGTCATACAATTCACTATAAACAGTTCTTTCAGCTTGCTTAAAAGCCAATATTTTTATTATCTTGAAATGTATTCATATAAAAAATTAAGTTGGACTTTGCCCTCAAAATATAGATATTTTTCCAAATTGTATTAGTCTTAATAAATATTAAGATAATTAAACAAGGTAATGGATATTAAATTTTACATTAATCGGTGATGTAATTAAGTTAATACCAACTATACTTTTAAATAAATGAATTAAATATGTTACATAAGTATTGGAAAACGAGTGGAGTTGCGAGTTGAAGCCCTTAGCCCGTTTATTGCTGTTTTTTAATTAAAATCGTAAAAAGGTTTTTAATTTGATTGAACTTGACATTTATGAACTCGGAAACCTGATTTTTTAATTTTAAAATTTGTATCGTAAAGAAATCTGTGAAACAAAGGGTCTGCGTACTGAAAATAAATTAGAAATGTACATTAAATGTTTATTACTACACATAAATTACATTCAGATGCTGGCTAATGTACAATGTACTACAAACTAAAAATGCTTCCTTAACTATTATTACAAAAATATTCGATTCTAACTTATATTAAAGAGACCAAACACATCGTCAAATTAGATTAAGCCTACTGCGATTGGAAACTACGAAGGTAAAAGTATATAAAAATATGTTACATATACAGTATATAACAGTGCTCAAACGATTAATTACACTGGACATACTTCTATGTTCTGTGGTGAAATAAATAAATATCAATTACAATGAGTTTTATTTTAAACCGTAAGTGAAATATGTCGGTGGGTTCGCAAATCCAACTATTAAAGCGACTCGTCCGTACACAAACTCAGAAGAACCTAGTTTCAGAGCTCAAGCAAGATGTTCTTGGGTAATAATCAGTGGGGCATAGATAGTAAAAAATGAGGAAATCAGACGGGAGTTTTAATCTATACAAGTTGGAAACATTTCTAACTGCTCACTAGATGGCGTCATTTCAGATATGGGGTTGAACTGACAAAAGAAACAAAAAATTTAGCGTAGAATAGTATTTTTCAGTTTATTACCAATATCACATGGACGCGTGAACATCAGGCATTTATAGAGGTAGTTGTTTTCTGTAACATTCTTGGAGCGAAACGTATTTAGACCAAAATAATTTAAATTATTACAATTCCAAATTAAATCTTTACATTTTCACGTTAACATTAAGAATCAAAGATTGTGTCAATCCAAAATGTTTAAAAGCTTACATCGATTTACAAGTGATCCAAAACAAAGTAGTTAAGAATTATTACTTTCAGAAACATTACAACATTACTCACGCTATCAACAATTTTCTAATACCTTACGGGCCGCACAATACGCCTTCACCATGGACGTTATGAAAGGAATAACATACGAAACTACAGAGCACAGATACAAAAACAATTATTCACAAGGCCAATAAATATTAAGTCGACGTTAACTTTTTAAAATTGATGTTACCAATGCAACGTTAGTTTAACGCCATCTATGAATGATAAATTGCACTATTAAACGCTTCTCAAAACGTTGCTTTAGTAATTTTCAGATAAGTCGAACCCTCTTATTTCTACTTAAACTAAGGTGCAGTATCTTATACTATAATCTCCCTAAGCGCAGTCAGTTCCAATTCTACAAAAGTACAAATAAATAACTAGCCATATCTAACTGTAGAGGGATGAACAAATAGAGTTATTAATTTAATCTTATAAGTGAAAACAAATATGTTATATTAAAAGCAATTTTATCTGTAGACTGTAAAATTATTTGTCTCCACTCTATTGGTTCTTCCTCTCTGTTAATTACTATTGATGAATATATAAAGACCCCTGCAGATAAGCGCATACATGTTTCACGAGGCGGGAAATTCCAATTATATAATGCCAACATTTATGATCACAAGGACTTTTACATCGAAATGCACCACCTTATAGAACATACGAACATCATTCACGTGTTTCGGTAGACGGAAAATGCGCAAAAGATTCTTCTAAAGTCTAAATGTTTGTCATTAGAAAGCACAGATTGCTATATTTATTGTTCTGTGCTCAGTGCATTGTTCTTTTCACGTGACACTTTCTTGACATTTGTCATAGGAAATTTCTCTATGACAAATGTCAAAAGAAATAACTGGCAGTTGGCAATCCATTCTAGATCTAATTGAACATGAATAATCGATTCACATATTATTTGTATATAGTTATTAATATATAACGTAGCACAGTTCGCTTTAAATATCAACTATCCAACAACAATTTATTTGATCTATTGAATAAGGCTATTTAACTGTGTTTATTACAATATCTGTTTATTTTATCCGGAGTAGCAAAATCTATCTATTTGTAAGTTAGTGTTATAATAGTTAAGAGCATAAATCTCACCCCAAACTTATTGTTAAGAGCCAATCCCCCAGACGTGAATATTTTTTTTTTCCGTATGTAGTCACGATAATGAAATATGTAATTCAATACCAGAACTAACGACTTCTAAGATGCGGTCATATAGACTTGTAGGCATAACCTACCATCAGAGACCGGTCCTATGCCGATAAAGGGGGTGCCTAAATCCAATTTAGCTTTAAAATGTCATTATGACCATAAATTTAGACGCTTTAACAATTAAAGAACAAAAATTTTATACACTTAATGAAAATCACGTTCCAATTAAATTAATATTCACAGGAATTTTAACCTAACGTATATCGCGTTACGTGTTATATCGCCAATAATCACAATCTATGTAGGAACATTTTATCTACAGGAATATTGATCGTCGAAGGACGCATCACACCTAAATTGCGACTTTAGAATATTCGTTAGACTCACCCACTACAGTAGGGTTTACTGTTCAAATGAAAAAAAATATTTGTAAAGTAGTTAACTTTAAAAACTGCAATTATTTCGGCTGTTTTTATTTTATATTAGAAAATATATTATTGTCCCTTTTGCTATTTCAGTACAAAAACTAAAATACATTCCATTACAGAAGTTTACTAACGAAACTAGTTTTTTTTTAATTTGATTGATTTTTGTATGCAAACCAGTTTTATTGATTGTATTGTGAATTAAGAGTATACTATACCATGTTAATAATGAAGAATAAAAATCCAATTACCGAACCCTTAATTAACTTACTTTGATCGAATAAAATGCAACCAGAAACCCTTTAATACTGTTCTCGGTTTTAGAAAATTGTGACCAACTATAAAAATGAAATACAGTTTCTATTCCATAGATGGCGCTTGAAATCGTCGGTCACCCGTGACGAACTGTACCTAAAACACCGTTAGTCACGCGTGGTCAAACGCAAAACGGATGATTCACAATTATTGGAACTGTACTTCATTGTGAATATTTACAAGTTATATTTAATTTTACAAATACTAACCAACCATGAGTTTGACAAGACAAGGCTGACTGTAATATAATAGCTATTTGGAAAATGATCGTATATTTATTAGAATGGTTAAGCTCGTTCAAGACTTCTGCAAATAAAAACATCGAAAAGGTACCAAAGCCTGGGGTCTTGCGTTCGAGTCATGACTGCAATGATACCCACGAAGGCGAAGCAAAAAACGCGAAGACTTCGGAATGTCAACGCGTTTTTTATTGAATTATACTTATGGATTCCAAAATAGCATGATAGGCATAGTAAGCGAATTGCCCACTTGCCTATAAGAAAACTAAAGACAACACGGAAATCGGTTGACCGAGGGTTCTAACACCACGGGTATATCCTAACAAGTGCAATGAAAGTGTTCTTGCCAAACTCATTGTTAAGTATCAACTATAGCTAACTTAACGTAAATCTTTCAATACGAAGAAATTGTTATATTTTCAACGCGTGGACCGCATTTGAAAACACAAACATCTAATGAAACTGTTCAAATATCCATACCAGACAGTGTATTCTTTGATGTGTGTTTATCATATTCAATTAGTTTTGGAAGATTATTTCGGGAGAAAACCAACAGCACTTGAAAAAATTATTCATACTAGCATTTATCTATTTTGCGTGCTTTTTATAAATTTGCAGCTTTTACGAACTAAACGTAAGTCATCCGTGACCGACAAATAACGGGATGTAAACTTTTAATCCGAAAAGCGGCAAAATCATAGGAGCATAACTGACGTCAGAAGAAATATTAAAAGTATGCCATTTAAATGTTTAAGTTGACCAATTATAAAAAAAACTACTACGACAGTTACACACTACGATTCACTAACACACAAAATTAAAGCATAATTCAAAACAGGTTTGTTCCTAAACACATTATTATACAGTTAAGATAAGCGTATATGTGTTATGAGGGCGCAGACGACGACTCCATACTTACGGCAACTTGCATCTGAAATTATTCATATTTATTCAGAAAATACATTTTACATAACATAACAGCCGACAACACAACGTCGGGTAATAAGCCTGTATGAATGGACTCTATTTGAAAATTCTTAATCTTTAATCACGTAACTAATGGTTTGAAAGACTTTCAAAGACTTCGGTACGTTACGCCCTATTAGGTAAAAGTACAGAAAAAGTTACAGCAGCAGATGGGGGGAGAGAGGAATCTGAAAGCATCTGCCAGGTTTTAGCAGCAAATGGAGTTGGAGCAAATGCCGCAGGGATTTCATAACAGCATTTCCTGACGTAAAAAGAGGTGGGAGGAGGGAGGGATACAAAATCTGCGAAAATTGCGTAATACGTTGAACGAGACTGACCTAAGGGTGAAACTTCCTGTTGCAATTGTACCTTATGTTAAGTGATATCATCGGCCATGGACGCTCAATGCCAGAGAGCTGGCGAGTGATTTGCCGGGGTTTTAAGCAATGATACACTTTTTTCTTGATGAACCTTAAGCCGAATTAGTTTGGAAATATTTCAGTGGGCAGCTGGTTCCTCATAGTGGTGGTGCGCGGCAAAATTTGCGTAAGACGGAACGTACGAACGTCGAGACTACAAATAGCATACTACGATCGATTATCGACATAATTCTCGTGCGCCTCTCAACCGCCAACAAAAAGTAGACAGCGTGTGTCAGGCACAGATGGCTCTATCAGAAATGGGAGGCATACGCGTTTTCTTAATTACCTTATTAGCGGGTACAGGCGAACTCGTAAACACGTCGGTCATATCGAGCGCGCGCTCGTCCAACACGGCCTCCAATGCGGCCGCTAGTTCGCAGCTTTCCGCGAACGTACCCCCCTCCGCTACAAATAAAATACGATTACGTAGGACGTATACGATTTATACGAATACTTGCTCAACAATAAGTATTTTGTCGATATAGCCTAGACAAATAAAATTAAAATTAAACATTCATAAATTCAAAAATCCTTCTTTTTATTTATAGGTAGTTAATTGTTTGGACTTTTATCGACATCTTTGAATAAGATAAAAAAATTCATTCGTAAATTAACAAATATATCTAGTATACATTTAAACAACGGGCATATTAAATTACGTATGGAAAAAGTTTTATAAACAAAAAAGTTTAAGGAATACATAGTTCAATTACAACATATGTATATTGATTTATATATACTATTAAAATTTATATTATGACTAACAGGCAAAAATAATGTTAGGTTACAGATGAACTAAACTTAATTTATGATTTTATTTCTAAAATGAATACAAATAAATTTATTTTGTATCGACGCGATGAAAATTACATGTTTGAATTAAATTTTTTATTTACTTTTTCTTTTAATTGCAAATTTTCCAATGTTTTTTTTTATTTTACACGACTGGACTCAGATGACACCCGACTTTGTTTAAAATAAAATTACCTTGATTGAAAAACTCCGTAAACGCTTCATCCGGCATTTGGTTCAAGACGCTCGGGTCCAAAATATCATCCGGAGGCACTTGCCCGACTTCTTTGGAATAAAAGAAAAACAGTTAAAAATCTAAATCAAATCATAAATAATTCATTAAGTTATGTCAATAACTATATTTTGTAAGTCCCGGTAATCTTACACTAAAATTCAAATACAAGGTTGAATTTAGGTGCAATAGTTTTGTTCTTTTGATTATTTACTTCTGGAATTGGAATTACGTGGAATTCTGACAGCTATCATTTTTTGACATGTCAGAGATTACAAACTTTTTGGCCGGGCACATTTTTCAATTTTAGAACATCTGGCTCTATAAATACATTTTTTGTCAGTGAATGTATCCATTTTTTTAAGTACCGAGCATTAACTCTTAACGGCGAGTAATAATTACGTCCCTTTTCACAGTGGTGGTACGAAAAAATACCTTAAACGGGCTAGCTTTTCAAAACAAACAGACACACAAATCCAACGCCAAAACATTGAGGGCCAATTTTTATTTATGCGTACAGTATTAAAATTGAAGCAAGCAATTTGTTAAACTTATAAAGATTAAGTTGCTTTATTAATACAGTTTTAAAACATAATACTCATTATACTCACTCAAAATTGTCTTTTACAAATTTATTGTTATTGTTATTTTTTTATTATCACAATGTTGTGAGCGTGCAACTGAGTGTAGTATCCCTGAAGTCGTAAGTTCGATCGCCGGTTGTGCAATGCTACTTTGTCTAACTATTCAAATTCATTTATTCATTTACGTAACACAATTTACTTATGAACATCAAACAATAAATATATATTAAATGCCTCTAATTTTACATTTACTCAGACGCTTAAAATTGCTTACCTAGTTCAGTTGCAGTTCCACCAATATATTCAGTCTCACTGAGCCCACCAATGCCCGTGTCCTCGCTGTCATACGCCGACGAATTTGAGTAGGCATTAATTTCTATAAACACGGTAACAATTCATTTTATTCGTATAACAAAACAGATAGGAGAAAACGAAAAAAAAATTATTAAAAAAACCTCTGGTTATTATTAATAATAGCTTTGTAATTCTTCCTTTGTATTAAATATTTATTATAATGATCAACGAATCTTAGAACTTATAATTTAGAATTTAGTATGAATTTGTGATTTGTTATATTTTTTGTCTAAATAGGTAAAACTATGGTTTATGTTTGAATACGTATTCCGTTGTTGGCTTTTATATGTATGGTGTATAATATAATTGTTTGAATGTTGTTTAATGAGTAGCTGTAGGAATACTTTAATGAAATAAAATTAAAAAAAATAACAAAACGCAATACCTGACAGAGACTGCGTATGTACGGGCGGTCTTTTGGCCACGAGCCGGCGTCTCCGTTTGGGTTTGCGCGGCGGACGCGGCGGACGCACAGAGCCGCTTAAGGGGCACGCACGCTTGCGGCTCTTTTGGGGCTTCTCACGACTGAGGAGCTCGTAATTATCCTTAATAAAAAGTTTATATTTTTATATGCTATCCCAGAGACTGTTCAGTTTTCCGGAATGAAAACTTTTTAAGTCGTTCTGTGAATTTTTCCTTATATGAACCTCAGAGTTCACATCATAAGCTTTTAATAAAGAAATAAAAAATAGGGGTTAATCATAGAAGAAAAAAATTGTCTAAAAAATAAAAATAAATGTTAATGGGGTGGACACCCCGTAGCTTAGGGGTTTGAAAGATAGATAGTAGCCGATTCTCAGACTTACGGAATATGCATAAAAAAATTCATAAGAATCGGTCGAGCCGTTTCAGAGGAGTATAGGAACGAACATTGTGACACGAGAATTTTATATATTAGATTTATTACCACTTCGTTACATTACAATTTAAAAATTGAACATAATTAAATGAAAAGGAAAATAACATAATTAAACTAGCGGCTTTATCGCTTTCGAGTGATTTCTTCCAGGCAACCACTTACACCAATCACATAATTCTAATTAAAACAAGCGCTAAAATTATTTATTTTAACTCACCCTCTTCCAAGCATGTTCCGGACACAACGGCGTCTGCTCGTGCAGCGGCAAAAGCGGCTGTTTGCAGCGCTCGCCGCCCGCGAAGACTGCTGCACACGCTGCATACAGCCGCTGTTCCGGCGCCAACGTGATGTGTGATAAGCAATACCGAGCGCACGGTAGAGGCGATAAAGTGCATTTTTCCTCAGCACACATGCTCGTTGCGTTCGAGTCTAATTTACTGCTGTCGCTCCCCGACCAGCCATTTGCTCTGTAAACACCATAACTTATGGCTATTTTTTTTAAATTAAATAAACTTGAGAATATTTTTTTTACCCGTAATATTGTTTGTTGGATAATGCTTACTATATAATAATTTAATTAATCACATATTTCATTAAGGAAAATCATAATATCAAACAGCTGTTCAAGATGTTCTAGAATAATAAAATAAAAGAGTTATTCAAACTAATATTTTTGTGATATTGTATTAATTACGTTTTAAACACAATTTTACCAAAATTACGTAAAAATAAAAAAGTTCTTTTTACATTCATTTAGTCAACTTAAGACATTTTTACTTATTTTTAACCGTTCCATTCCACCGATCAAGTCTGAATTCGAAGTCTCATTTCGATCGTGTCCTTTGAAATAAGCAATAAATTTCAAAGTATTTAAATTTGTATGAACCTGTCCAAATAAAACAAATGAGGTTTATCAAAGAGAAATAGGAAAAGAACAAGGAACGAAGACGTTACAAAGAGTATTCGAACCGACAAGTGTCAAGAGTCAAGAATCAACTATAATGAGTTGGTACAGATAGTGTAATCCACAGAGACGCGCCCCACTATTCCTCCCAACCGTTTATATGCGTGCAAGCGTCCGTCATTGTGTGAGTGTAATCGGTACACACGCACACTACAATGAATTGACTAATTAGGAGAGAGCCCTAAAGTGAAAGATGCTCTCTACGGTTCGCAACTGACGCTCGGAGCAAACCCACCGCACCCCGCAAACCCCTCAACCAAAAATTGGTGGGGCGCGTCTTTGTGAATATATATACCAGAAAATTTTAAAAAGGGAAAAGGACACATACAAGAGGTGGGAATTTGAAGAGTGGCATCATGATGGTAGGATGGCTATTTTTATAAATAATATTATTTTTATTATTCAAAAATATTTATTATTAATTTACCTCAGCGTCCGTCTCTCTTGTAAAGATAAAGTTCCAGTCATTCCGCGCATCGCCATTAGGTGATTCACCGTTTGTTGAGGTAGACGACAAGAGCTTGCTTCATTTAGTTGTCTCTGAAATTTAAATACATTGTAAAATGGACTGTAATTCAAAGCAATAAAGCCGCTATTGTCATGTATTATATTCTGACGCTTTAATAAATAATAATAATAAGGCGAACTGTTTACTCATAAAGTGTAAACAATAGACTACTTCATAATATGATCATTCAAATAAAAAAAAAATGTTGACTAAATTTGACATAAATCTAATATTTTTTATGTCCCAAAAATTAAAGATCGCTTAGATATTTCGAGACGATGCAATTGCGAGACGAAAGTTTTTTTTAATGGCAATATGGGCTGTCATAATTTGGTTTCACCGTAGCATTAACCGTGCATTTGAATATATAAACTATATATTACATTGTCCCATATCCCAATAGATACACTTTTGCTTCTAACCTTTATTAGGGCTGCCAGTGCTCTATGTCTATCATGCTTTTTGGTCAAATGCATAGCCGTAGCCGTCCGCGACACCTGTCTTCTCATCGCAGCCCTACGCAGTTCTAGTCTAGCGCTTCGTGACTCTGCCGCACTTTCCTCGACGCAGACAGGTCCCGAACCACTCTCTAAAAACAAATAGACACCAATTAGAAAACTTTTGCCCCGTCTCTTCATAAATAATTAGAAACGCAGCAGAAAAATATTTTTATCAAATAAATTTTTTTTTTACGTGACAACGTCTTATAATTTGATGGTGCCGGCTGCACGCACGAAAAAACATGAAGCATGCGGCGTTACCTCGCTCTGAGGCGTTCCATTTAAGGCTTTGTGCAAGCGAGAGCGCAGAACGAGCGACAAAGAGACACAATCGACCTCCCCGTTCGGCAGCGTTCGTTCGATAAATAATACATAATTGTATTATAGTAACTTGATCAATTCAATTGTGATTTCAAATTGCCTCCTCTATATCCATACAAAATATCTATCAAACTAAATATATTAAAAAATTTTTTTGAAAAATGCAACCATTCCATCAGTATTTTCTTATGACGTTTTCACATTCAATTCAACTATCGTTAGTAAACCGACTTTTATTCATACTTCGTTACATACAAAAACAAATAACGTAATACATAAAACATTTAAGATATGCAACGGGATTACAAGCGATCTCCCACTTAGTAAGGGTAAAACTAAAAAAAAATATGATGGGTGCTCTAAATTTAAATCTATAAAAAAAACTTATAGAACCGTAATCTAAAAACCATACATAAAAACAAAATTCATAAATCCTACCAAAAACTAAAGAGCTAATCTAAACAATTTCAATGCAAAACAAAAAAAAAGGAAATTCAAGAATGCCAAGTCACAATGGAACAAGATAACAATTATTAACAGAAGAGTTTTAAAGGATGTTAGAAAAGGCCCTCTGGCATCGAGTGGGCGGCGGTATCACTTAACATCAGGTGATACCGCCTTTTTTGTTCTATGTAAAAAAAAACGTAGCCACAGTAGCCTACAGAATTTAGACACAGTCATATTTCCTAAGACCAAATATATATATCGAATACTAGGTTTATTTATTTATAACTATACAATAGCCATTGCAATTGTTGTGTAACTTAATTACCGTAACATAACGTAGTGTTTTCTGAGAATATAATGCCTTTGTTAACGGTTGTTTCTGCGACAAGGTACGCCAAATAACGTCAAACAAACTGAATCAAGCGTTTAACTAAAAGCTCTCAAGAAAATTTTGTTGTCAAACATTTTTCATTGATGCCTCGCTCCTTTTGATTGTATTCTATTTTATAGAAATGTTACTCGCTGATAACGTTGTAAGATATGGGTTCACGAATTTTTTTAATCAATAGTTTTATTTATAACAAAAACAAATTGTTTATAAATTTGTGTAGATAAGTTAGGTGCAATACTTTCTAGGGGCCATATCTTGTGTGGGAAATTTTCTGTGATATCCTAAATAGAATTTCAAATGTAAGCCAAAAATGTGGACTGTTAGATCATACCAAGTTAGTAACAGAACCACACCCCCTACTATTTTACCAGTAGTTTGTACTTACTTTAATTTTAAATATGTTATATACACAGCTAAATAGCTCTCAGCCAAATAAACAATATTCAAGCTAAATTGGGGTTATGTGAGGTATAAACAGTTCAAATTAAAACATACCATTTTTGAGGTTTAAACTGTAACATACCATAATCAGGCATAATGTCATCATCGCTACTGCTTTCTAAGAGTTTATATGGGTTTGTATTCTGAATATCTAGGGGACCACATTCAAACAACTCCTCATCTGGTGAGTGCCACGTCTTTATTGGCTGCACAATTACTCTGTGGTGAGGGGATATCCGTTGTAAGGCCTCATGCTGTATAGGCCCTCTACCTTTTTTCGCCTTGGTTGATGGTTTGGCTAAAAAAAATCAATTATACCTTCTTTTTCTGAGCTTAATAATACAATTACACAAAAAAATTAAGGGCTTAAATAATATAAATTCAATTATAATTTGCCATTAAGGGCCTGTTTCACAATGTTTGGATAAAGTACCAAAGCTATGCAACACATAAATTATTCTAAAGATAAAAGTTCAGAATTAGAAACTTCGCATTATATGATGTATAGCGCTATCTGACAGTCGTGAAATGCAAAAATACTGTTTATCCTACCAATAACTAATATACAGCTTATTTGGAACTTATCCGGACATTGTGAAACAGGCCCTAAATCGATGAATTACATATAAAGTAATAAAACACAACAATTTTAAAAGAAAATAAAAATAATAAAAATTAACAAAGCTTTTACACATTTAAAGAAAACACTTTTTTACCAGATTAAAGCTATGTAATTTAATTATTTAATATAATTTTGACGAAAAATGTTTTCTTTAAATAAAAATTAAGTTAAAAATAAGAACCTGCAGATTTTTTTGGGGCGGGAGTGGAAATTTTAACAGGTGCTATATAAGGTTCAGTCTTGTTAACTGCTACTTGACTCTCAGACAAAATTTGCTCTCGTTTAAAAACATCCAAAAATGTTTCTCCTGCTGCTTTTGCAGTTATATTCTGGGATTTATCATTAGAAACATTACTGTTATGATGTAAAACTTTGTTTGACGGCGGGTTTCCCTTAGGACTTGGAAGACCTGGATGATGAACAATAGTTATCTTCGGCTGATTGATACAATTGTCTTGAACCTGAACTTTTTTCACTTTGGCATTAACTGTTTTCTTATCTACTGTATTATTGATATTATTGATCTTACAGTGACCATTCAAAACAGGTTGCTTAGCAGTTTTTTTTAATTCACCATTATTTAAATCTCCTAAAAGATCAAGTTCCTTAATTGGGCTTTCCAAAGGTATAGCTTTCCCTTCAGTATCAGACAGAGTCACATTTTCTTCTGTGTTACTTACAGTAATTTCTCCAGCTATAACATCTGAATCATGAAATGTATACAGATCATTAGGATCAATCTTAAATTTTGAATGAAAGAAATTTTCTGATAAATGTGGTATGTATCCTTGCTCATCTCCTGAGCTGTCATTGATGTACATATTCACATTACTGTTACATGTTCCAGGAACACTTTCAACTGCCATTTTATATTGACTCGCACAACTTGTTTCTGATATATTTTGGGGAATACCACTGAAACTACAAAAATGTGCATTATTACATAAACAAATAATCTAACAGGTTGACTGTTTATAATATTGAGAAAGTTTGTATTTATGATAAAAAGTTATTATAAACATCGAAAAATAAATGCACTTAGAAATGTCACTAAATAAAACTCAATGGTTGAGAGGAATCTTTATATTTATATACAATTTAACATTTAAATTAGACATAATATTATTAAGTTTGTACTTCAAATAATAGTCACCTTAGCGGTCAGTAATATGATAATGTAATCAGTAATATAATAAATAAAAATCTATCCAAGTTTGATGTTAAGAGTATGTTTACTTTAGTATGTACTCACCCCACATTTTCTGAAGCACTCATATAAGACATACTGGGAACATTTTACAACCTAATATTACATACATAAGTCAAATGCAATAGGGTCATTGGTCCCAAAAAATTCCACTGGAATCAAAAAAAAAAATTAGATGTGTATTAAGAAGTCAGATATTGTTTGTAAAATACGCAATATTCTGCATTCAGACGATAAGAAATTGTATTTTATAATGTAATGACAATAAGTGACATGTGTCAAAATTACCAAATAATTTTATTTATCAGTACTTTTTACTTTTCTCTTAAAATTTTAACCAAATTCTTAAACTCGAAATACGTATGTTTAAACAAAAAAAATAAAACAGCAATTTGAGGGTAAAAAAAGAAGTTATGTGAAGCTTAAAATATGCAACTATTATTGTCAATTAGTTTATTATTTACGGGAGTGCTACTTTGTATTAATTACCTTATACAAGAGCAGTGTCGGTTAGTATAATGTGATTATTTTTTGGCAGTATTTTGTACACAAATATCTTTTAATCGAAAGGCTTTGTTGTAGAATTAATTTCAATAACATCAAATGTTTGATAATTGACAAATGGCATGTTTATTACTTGACAGCTTCGTTAGTGACAACGACATTTTAATTATCTTAAGAGTCTATAACAGGTCAATGATTATAGTATGATTTTAAAAATATCTGCGTTTATTATTATAAAATCATTCACCAAAACCATACATGTTTTTAATTTCATATGTTTAAAATTTAAGTGAAAATATAGTTACATAATATGTAGTTTAAATCTATCTATTCTACATAACATTGTTGGAAACAAGCCATAGACAAGATTTACGCTACCCCGAAAAATAATAAATGTGATTTTAACATTTTATTTTTCACGAATCTCATATATATATAAACATTAATTATGTTGTCAATGAGCATTGTTTTTTATTAGTTTTAACTTTGGTAATGAGCTTGTCGTTGGGTATGGCAAGGTTGCCATTATTCAATTACTATTTACATATGTGACCGATTTAATTTTAACCATTTTTGGATAACCTCAGGTAAATGTAATTAAAGAAAAACCTACATTGTTTAAATTAAATGACAAAAATGTTATTTAATACATACAAAAAACAAAATAGAAGAACAGCATATTAAACTACCAGTTCGTAAATAATGAACATTTAAAATTACCGCCTTTTCACATTTTAATTTGAGAACCCCATTAGTAGAAGCGTTGTTGTAAATCCAATATGGCGTTATCTGATGTTTTAATATTTTGAAGGTACGTCAATTTGACGATTCTGTAATGTGTATCCCGGTAAATATCTTGTTTTTAGTGTGGTTTAAGTATAAAATGTAATCAATGATAAAGTTTTAGATTTATATTAGTTTATGAAAGTGTAGTGAAAGTCTGGTGATTGTATTGTTTTGTTTGTAATTTCCGATAATTTGTGATCCATTGTCGTACAAAATTTTAATGAGCTCAATTGATATTTACGTTGGTGCTTATCAGTAAACGTTATTTCCTAATATATACGTTGTTATTTAAAGGTAGTATGTTGTGTTTTTGAAAAGACCCGAGAGTTGAATTTAATTATAGTAATTATGTTCTATCTATATATGCAAAATTTTAGTGGTTATGTGTACATTATCGGATGTTTTTTGTTACAGAAGTCTATGTTTTATTACCAATGGGAGTTAAATAATTCAAACTGCCGGTGCATATGAATAGCGCCAGAAAACGTGAATCATAATTTGAGATATTAGTTGTAGTCGCGCGAATGCGATCATGACTACTGACACTAGACGAAGGGTGAAGCTGTATGCTCTGAACGCTGACCGGCAGTGGGACGATAGAGGGACAGGTCATGTATCCTCATGTTATGTTGAGAGGCTAAAAGGCACCTCTTTATTGGTGAGAGCAGAATCAGATGGAACATTATTATTAGAAAGTAAGATCCAACCAGATACAGCGTATCAAAAACAACAAGATACTTTAATAGTATGGTCAGAAGGTGATAACTTTGATTTAGCTTTAAGTTTTCAAGAGAAAGCTGGATGTGATGAAATATGGGAGAAAATTTGTCAGGTAAGTGTGGATTCAAAATCCTTTTTGTATTTAGTTAAATTGTATATATAGGATAGTTATATAATATTTATACTTTTCAATGCACTAATACCACAATACTCACACAAATAATCATATTTTGTTTTAATAATAATAAGTAATTAATCTTACACACCTGAAATATATGCCATTTTACCCATCAAGCATAAGCTTGGCTATTAAAATACTCCAATTTCTTGTAACTTTAACCCTTATGATTATAGGTACAAGGCAAAGATCCTTCTGTTGAAATAACACAAGATATAGTTGAAGAATCTGAAGATGAGAGGTATGATGAAATGTCTGATAGTGTACAACCAGTAGAATTACCCGCCTGTGAAATGGGTCGCTTGGAAGATATCAGTGAATTGGTAAACAGTTGTTTGGTCTCTCCAACGAGAAAGGACAAGCTAGCAGCAGCTTTAGAGAGCCAGCACTATATTAAAAAACTTCTCAATCTTTTTCACATGTGTGAAGATATAGAGAATATTGAAGGCTTACACCATCTCTATGAGATCTTCAAAAGTATTTTTCTTCTCAATAAAAACACGCTGTTTGAAACAATGTTTGCAGATGACACAATATTTGATGTTGTCGGATGTCTTGAGTATGATCCCAGTTTACCCCAGCCTAAGAAACATAGAGAATATTTAAGAGAGCTTGCTAAATTTCGAGAAGCCATTCCCATTAAAAATAAGGATTTACTAGCTAAAATACATCAAACATACAGAGTACAGTACATACAAGATATTGTCTTACCGACTCCAACAGTTTATGAAGATAATCTGTTAAGCACATTGTCCAGTTTTATATTTTTTAATAAAGTAGAAATAGTGAAGCTAATAGAAGAAGATGAGAGGTTTTTAACAGATTTATTTAAGTTACTTATGGACAGTAAGACACCAGATGTGAAAAGGCGAGATTTAGTTTTATTCTTAAAGGAATTTTGTAATTTTTCTCAAAATCTTCAGCCCCAAGATAAAGATGCCTTCTATAAGACACTTGTGTCATTGGGGATCTTGCCTGCTTTAGAAATAACACTAAGTATAGATGATCAGAAGACGAAGACTGCATCTATAGATATTTTGACTTACATAGTTGAGTTTTCACCTTCAGTAGTGAGGGATTACACATTACAACAAGCTAACAACACTGAAGAGGTAATTTATAGTATTTACTCATTAATACTAAAAAAAAATTATATTAGTAATAAAATAATTTACTCATTAATGCAAAAAAATTATAGTAATTTTTTTGCATTGATAAATTGATAATATATTTTACTCATTAATAGCTTCATTAAAACAAAAAAAAATCTTACATTATCATACATATCTTATTCCAATAATAATTTAATTTGTTTGGTTTAATATTTCAGGAACAAATGCTTTTAAACATTGTGATAGAACAAATGCTTCGAGATAGAGATCCCGAGTTGGGTGGGGCTGTCCAACTTATGGGTGTTCTACGTATACTTCTCGATCCAGAGAGTATGCTGGCATCTGTGAATAAAAGTGAAAAGGCGGACTTCTTAAATTTTTTCTACAAGCACAGTGTACAAACTTTAATAGGTAAAGGTTCTTTTATGAATTTATCAAGAGTTCAATATTCTTACCTGTAACAAATCTTATTTTCTCTTCTTTTTTTTAAGTACATGTAACATTTTTAAGAAAAAATAGAAATATAAAAAATACATGAACAACTTTCAGCACCCTTACTAGACAACACAACGGGCGAGACACCACTAAAAGAAGATTACCATACAGTGCAGTTACTCGGTTTAGTGCTGGAACTTCTTTCCTTCTGTGTCGAGCATCATACATACCACATCAAGACCTGTATATTAAATAAAGTAAGTTTTTAATATTTTAATTATATCATAAAAGTCTCAATCCCTGGGTGGGCTGTGATATTTTTTGCTATAATCTATACCTTCAAATGAATAAAATATTTTGTTTCCTTGGGACTTATACTTTGGACATTTTGGTTAAACCATTCACGCAACAATCATTTAAAATTATTATGGATATTAATTACTATTGTCTGTTGAACTAAAAAAGTTTATATATTTACACATATCTTTATTATATTTTTCTGTTACCACTCAGTTTTCATATATAGATATTGGTTATGTATGTATGTCAAAAAAGTCTTATAATAAAACTAGCTGACCCGGCAAACGTCGTTTTGCCATGGATATTATTTCTAGGAAACATTTTTTTTAGATCTATAAAAATAACTGTCTACTATAATATAAATAGGGGAGGATTGTTAAGGGGTGTAAAATTAAGGATTGTATGTATTTCTGTATCATAAAAAAACATTTTTTTTATAAAAATTTGAAAAAAAATTGAGGATACTCCTTATCACTTAAGGGTTTGAAATATATATAGTAGCCGATTCTCAGCCTTACTAAATATGTATAAAAAATACATAAGAGGAGTATGGGAACGAACATTGTGACACGAGAATTTTATATATTAAACATATTGGAAGACATAAGTGGGGAAAATTAACTCCATTTGACCCTTGTTTTGTAACAATTTGTTTTTCCCCTAAAAGCTGCCATATACAGTGTAAACTCTATGTAACGTTTGGATTTAACGACATACCCTCAATACATAGACATAGAATAAATACCCTACATAGCATTACACGCACCCTCAATAACGACAATTATGATAATAATGTACTTTTTGAGTTGCGGAAATTAGTGAAAATGCATAAGAACTTTCTAAGAAATCCGTTTGCATGTGAATTGCTATTTCTATATACAGAATTTTCTTCTTTCCATTTATCAACTCTTTGTAACGTTTACATATGCTGAGTTCCCTGTATAAAGTTTACACTATCGTAGACTTTCGGATTCTTTATAGATAGATAGATTTATTTTTTTGTAAACAACAATTTTAATGTAAAATCTAACAGAATCTGTCTTTTAGGATCTGCTCCGTCGTATTTTGGTCCTGATGAGATCGACGCACACGTTCCTTGTCCTCGGGGCTCTGCGGTTTATGAGGAAGATTATCGCGTTGAAGGACGAATACTATAATCGTTATATTATAAAGGGAAATCTCTTTGCACCAGTGATAGATGCGTTCCTTAGGAATAATGGAAGGTGAGTTTATATTGGCAGTATTCAATTTTTTGTTTTTGGGTTGATTATAAATTAAAAATAAATACCAGAGCGATTATAATTGTAATAATTTAATAGACGTGTAATTTAACATTATTACTAGAATATTGATAATAGACAAACGGCATAGACTGTGGAAGATTTATTTAAATTATAATTTGGATTACATTTAGCAGTTAAAATGGTTACAATATATGAATAACTTTTGATATTGTAACTAAACTATAGGTTTGGGTTATTCAAATTCAGCTTGGATCATTGATTTTTTTACGAAAATGTTGCAAGAAACTTTAAAGCTTATTTTCAAAAAATATATATGTGTCTATATTTACGGCTCTCAATAAATTGAATTCATACCTTTATTAATTGAAATTTACTTACAAAATCGAAAATTGACTAATAATGTGACTTGCTTTACAATCCTTTTGATTAATTATATGATCAAGTTTAGCTTCTTATATGAAAATACTATCTGTTAACGGTCTTAAAAATACGATTTCTCTCAATAATCGCATCAAAAACATTTTTGACATTTCAGGTATAATTTATTAGACTCGGCTATATTAGAATTATTTGAGTTCATCAAACTTGAGGACATAAAGTCGTTATGTTCGCACGTCGTAGAGAACTATGGCAAGATATTAGAGGACGTGGAGTACGTGCAAACGTTCAAGGCGTTGAGGACGCGCTACGACCAGCATCAGGACAAGCTTAAGGAGAGAGATAGAGGTGAGTCTAAGAGATTTTTAGTAAAAAATATAAAAAAGTATCTACTTCTGTATTTACATTTATCTACACGCATTAAAAGTAAAAAAAAATATCTTTTGCCGTATTCTGACGACACTAAATTTTTTGACTATATCTTGCTTCAGGGTGTCGGTTTTTTATGACGGTGCGCACGCGCATCGTCCAAATTTACTCTCATATTCTTTTTCTCTATCGCGGCAAAAGAAGTGTAACTTAAAAAAATATATTTAAAATAATTTAATTTAAAAAAACGTGGTAGGGGAAAGTGTGATTATTAACCCAAGACGAAACTTTTAAGGTTATGAGTATTATTTTTAATTATATTTAAATCAATTATAGTAGATATAACCCAAATGGAATACATAATATACACAAAAAGGTTCAAACATTTCATCGATTTGACATGAATTTGTTAATTAAACTAGTTTTGCTTTAGTTGAAAGCTTTGACCTTAATTGCACTGAGGCCTGCAACTTTTGAGGTAATTGTGTTGCAACTTGTGAATAAGTTAAGATTGTTTTCGTGTTACTCAAGGCTTCGGACATATTCAAATACAACCAGTATTACAGCCCATACATGGCCGAATTTCAACAAATATACATATACTATTTTTTTTATCATTTACTATGTGGATGAACAAGGTCACAGGATAATTATTAAATTTGTAAACTGTTTAATTAGATAAAACTCGTTCGGTTATTTCGAGACACCTTGGGATTGTTTTATATGAATAAAATACAATAAAAATATAATTATATTATACAGCTAGAGAAAATTGTAATTTAGATATTTGTATAATTAATTAATATTACCTAGATAGTAAATATAAAGTTATTGTTGAATATAAGTGAAAAAAATATTCACTGGTATTTAAAAAAAAATCAGATAATCACTTTGAAACTGATCCATTAATTTAACTCCGAAATTTAAACGCTTATCTACTATATCTATGAACAAAGTTTAAAAGTCTCCACAATTGCTGACGAAACACTGAAAGATAAGTAATGATTGCGAAAGAAGTAAATCTTTGTGTCTTTGGTAGCTATATCATCGTGGGATTTCAAGGAACTTGCTAATGATTCGTTAAAAACAGGCTACACTCGAACTCGTCGTTATATCCAAAGTAGCTATAACCACATGCATTTTGTACTAAGCGTGCTTTAAATTCAAGTGATTTAACGTCGTTATAGCTGTTCGCTTCAACCAACGTCGTAATAAATGAAATCCATTGTAACTTTGTTAGAACTAAATTAATATATAACAATCTCCATTCGAAATATAGGCACTTCACTTGCATAACTTATATATATATATATATTGTAGTAAACCACTAACCACTGGCTTTTGTGTTGTATAACAAGAATTCATGCAGTGGTAAAATGATTGTGCAAATATTTTGTAAAGAAAAGGCTTCGTAATTAAAGTGTCAGAGAGCTTAGTGCCATCGTCCGTCCCATGAAGAGTACTGGCAATCAATTTAAATTACGGAGGATTTTTCTTTAAATGAAATACCGCCACAATCAAGACTTTGACAATAGATACAGATACCGGCAAACTTCTTGAGCATTAAACAAGGGAGTGGGGGAAAATTTGCGCATCGTATCGCAGCTCGAGGCACAAACGTCAACTGATTTACCAATCACGTGACTCCCGGTGTCATCATTGTGATACCTAAAAATTTTGTCTTCAATGAAGGAGCAAGTATTAATTGCACACAGAAAAAAACAAAACATCCGTTGATGCCACTGTAATTTGTTATCTATATCAATAAATCTTTGATTCCAGTAAGTGGTAGCGTTGGAGTATCAGAAGCGGTGGTTCCATCTCTCCTCCGGTCTCGGTACCGACGCGAAGCGCGGCAGCCTGATGACGAAGAGGAGATGTGGTTCAATGATGAGGACGAGCTGGAAGATGAAGCGCCTCTCGATACAGCGCAGACGCACGCGCATCACGCGTTGGATGCCATCGGTGAGCATTGCAATTGGTTTTTTGGACTAAAAAAATATCTATGCATTTTTATATTATAATCTGTACAACTAGAGAAAATTGTAATTATGATATTTTTTACTAGCAATTTTTGTGCGAAAACGTGATAAATTATTTAATTTGTATGATACATTATAACAAAAAAATACTAATAATGTACACCTATAAACTCTCGTAAGTAAAGTCGATTCCCATAGAAAAACATTTTTGCTTAGATGGCCTTCACCATATATTTTACATAAATGTCAGAGAAAAATTGCCTTCTTAATAAAATTAAGTTGTTTCCTTCAAACGGCAGTTTAGCCTAACTTGTTGTTAAAGTGGATCCGCTGCTTATTATAATAAGCAGCGGAGTCAAGGCACCAACCGATCTCATTTTTAATCACAATCTACGGAACCAGTAATCACAGACCCAACTCGGTCCAACGTCTCATCACCACATTGCTCTCACGAATCCTCTTCCCCCGAACGCGCTGTCATAAGTCAAGATGGCGCCTTTCGTACTTGATTGGTACGCCCAGTACGAACAAAAGCCGTACTTTTATTAGTATAATTATTATTTTAAACTACAAAACAATTCAAATCAAATTAACTTTTTAATCTCAAACAAAATCTCAATGATGAGCAAAAGTAGGAACAAAATACATCGGTCAATTGATTCTATCGGAACATTTCCTAATATATATACTTAGAGATATATATTTAGAATTTTAAATGTTCATTTCCAGGCAAAATAGTGGAGAAGAAAGTCTCCCCGACCACAGAGGTCGCGAACGGGCCAAGTCGGGTGCTCAGTGCGTCGCCGAAGCCCCAAACAGACGTACAGGTATCGCCCACATTACTCAGTAAGGTAATTAGTGTCCTACCGATCACGGAGGGGGCTTTGCTTCGCACCTCACCGGCGACACATTATTATTATTACTAAAACACACACATTTAACATCAGTATTTTAGTTCAGTCGAACTCCGTACGTACAAATGATGGAAGGAACGACTTTGGATTGGTCAAATGACACAAACACATCATTTAACGGTGTTAAGCCTTAACTTAAGACTAATAAGAAATTTGAGTCTAACTTTATATAACACTGCTTACAGTCTCTTTTAAAGGGAAGATACTCTGTTCTTTTCTTCTATTTTTTCACTTAACACTAACGTGCACTAACACTAAATAACTAATTCAAATGGGCTTTTGGTGTCTTGGTGTTTAAAATAAAATATTGAAAGTTTTTTTCAAAATAAATAGTCAGTTTTCCATATTGTACCGCGTTATGATGTAAGATAATACATAATATAATAAACAATTTTTATTAATTTCAAAAGTCAGTATATATTATTTTAGTTGTAATATCTGATATAGTGTGTCGCTGGTAGATACAAAATAAAATACTGTTCATCTACAATTAATTATTATTTAATTTTTGTTGCAAGAAACATAAATATTTGGAAGACTTGGTTCGCAAAGAAAATTTAGTCAAGACTAATTTATAGCTATACTCAATTTTTATAGAAAAGAGAAACCAATGACAGTATTTTATTTCTTACCTATTTTAGTGAGATTCGCCGCATGCCGTTATTATTTGCCTTGCCTGCGCATCTCCAAGTCAAAGGTGCCGAGTCGCGTCACCAAAGCCGGCCTGTCATAGATAACAGCTCTATCACAGCCAGCTTTGATGAGCACGAATCCACCGCTGAACCCACCAAGCAATACGACTTCGTCTTCGTATTGCGAATGGCATTTGGAAGAAATTGTATTATTAAGCTTGTGAGAAGAGACATTTTGTTAGACGTATGAGATTCAACTTTTTTTCACTGCATTATAGGCGGTTTATACTCTATAAAAATGTATTTACTTAGTAATCTTACAGCTAACACATATTCATATGATTAAACAACACACAGAGAACATACAAAGCCAATACAGATTAAATTTAACAAAATGTATGAAACAGAAAACATATATTAATAGACAAAAACTAAAATGAATACTTAATGTTTTAAAGAAATAACTGAATTGTTGCTGCTGCGTCTTCCCGCTTCTTCTAATATTTCCTAATATCCTCATAATTTGTGTGTGTGTGTGTGTGTGTGTCCATAATAAAACTTTATTTAGGGAAGGAATGTTCATACCCATTGCAGCTTCACTTCAAGTTTTGTAAGAGAAGCATGTTTAAATACATATTAGTAAGAGCTAGTACGTATTTGTTGTACGTAATATGAACGTGTGCTTCGCGTTTCATTGATTGGGGGAGTGAGTGATTTCATATCTGGCCTTTATAAAAAAATCGAATTAGTTTGAGTAAAACTGACAATGCTTTGTCAAAATATTGATCATATCACATCGTATTGTCTCTTTCTAAATGCACTTTTTTACCATGTCTTGACAATAACGAAAACGGTGTGAAGATCATTCCGGATATATGCACGTACATATTTTTTTATCATAGAATTTATAGAAAATCGTAAAACTAAATTTGCGCTTGCTACGCTTCAGGTCATAGGTGTGTAGTATATTTATATAAAATCTGTTCCAGGGATTGGTGGATTATGACGGAGATTCCGATGAAGAGGAGGAAAGTGGGACGAGCGGTACGAGTGGAACGAGTGGGACAAATGAGGAGCGGGACGCAAAACGGCCCAGACTCGCGTAGTCTTCAAATTCCAGTTGTCCCCTAACGTCTCCGCTGGAGAAAGTATCATGTTCCCGGGGTCCCAGTTTCAAGGAATATATACCCCCGTCTCGCTCCCCTGTGCGTACGTAAAGGCTTTTTGTTAAAATGAAGCCAAGTTCATGGTTAATGGTCCGTTTCTTAAACGTCGATTTACTGATAAATAATGCAACGTTAATCGTCGTAAGGCCCCAGTCGGACCGTTTTCCGGCAAGCTGAACTTAGTAAAAGTCAACCAAATTTAAGAGCCGCTGAAGTAGTTTGATTGAGTTTAGTTGAAAAAATGTAATTGAGCGCGACCCCTCATTTGCGCGCGATTATATAACTGATTCGTGTGATTAGGTAATGGTCAGTTGAAATATATTTTCTTAATAGCCAAAAAATCTAATTTTTTGTTAAAACGTGTAATATTTGCCTTCCATATTAGCCTAATTTTAGTTTGTTATCTATGATATTTGTGCATATTTTACCAATGAATACATAATACAACCTTAATGCAAATTAATGTAGCGTTAGGGTTGTATAATTTGTTGAAGTATATGAAATTATTTATATTATCTTTAGTACTGACAACCTTGGACCGTTAAAATATTTTGTATCTTTTTAAGAGAAAACTGGCCATTACTAATCTTCCATTCCCGAGCGATATAAATATCACTGAAATTTCAGTAATGTACAGACGAGTTTTATCCTCGCTAATTATTTTATTAATTAAAAATTATCCAAAACGAAATTGCGGCCGACGTTCAATGATCTTTTATCTGATTTTATTCCTGATGGTACTGCCATATTTTTTAAATACAAATGTATATATAAAAGCGAGTAACGCACTCACGTTTCGGCCGCTAATATTTATTAAATTAAAGGGGGTTATTCTGTAATTTTGTTACGATTAATGTTTTAGGCCAAAAATTCACATTAAAATGATCGTATAAATCGTATCTCAATACAAAATAACCCAGTATTTATGCTTTTTATTATAATATATAATGTAAATACGAATGACACTCAAGTGTCGCATTATCATTAGTTGAACGTCGTAGTGTATTAACCGGAAGGTATCACAATGTAGAACAAAATATCGGTTATGGTATGTCAAAACGGCCGATGCGTACGCATTTACGTACGTATACGTCAAACAACGTATACGTACACGGTCGTACGTATACGTTGAACACACGGAACGCTTAATCATAATTTTAAACAAATTTTCTTTAAGAAAATTGTTTTCGGAGCTCGGTCAGCCTGACGTATTCGTGTGCGTACGTATGGGCTGTGCATTTATGTTGCATTTTCAAACTAAGGAAGCGAATTGTTTATCACAAATTCTCATTAACAATAAAGAAACGATTCGGTATTCGTAAACGATTGAAATGAAACATAAATGTTTCTGAGCTGTGAGGTCACCATACGGATTGATTGTAATCAAATAAAGTACAAAGAAAATGTGAGTGGGATTTATTATATTACTTTTAGTAAACGACACAAATGTGGAATGTATGTATGTGTGTTGAGAGGATACACTAAACGACCAACAATAGAATATTTTTATTGGAATTGCATCTGTAGCTAAAACAATTATCGGAAAATTACTGCAAGTTACACAAGTTACGTTTTCAGTTTATTTTCTCTTGAACCTTCTAAAGCTGTCTGTGTTTAACCCTCTCTAATTGATTCCTTCATTAAAACTAAATAACGCATTAGATTTTCATACACAAGTGTTTCTGCATAATATGTTTGACAAAGTATTAAGTACTGTAATGTCTCTGTTAGATGTTAATAATCTTAGTGTTGGGAATGATCAAATGGAGAACCTTGGCCGTATATGGAACTAAAGGGAACAAACCATTGGTCATATAGGACCATGAGATATTTCAGTTCCAATTTCCACTTGAATACTGTCAAATATGTAAAAAAAATAGATATTCTGAAATATATTTAAAAAGCCTTATTTGATATCGATTGATTCAAGCTGTCAAATCTGATAGCGTACGTTACGTATACGAATTAACGAAACTATTTCAAGTGCGGCTTAACACGGATGGACGTTAGAAGAATGTTTATACGTAGTCGAAAAAGTCTGTTACATTTTTTTCTAATACTTTGTCAAACTCCTTAATGCAACTACACTCCTGGTAGTAAACACATTGGAATATTAAAAAAATATGTTGCATACACTATCCAGTGGTTAATGCATCGGTTCAGGTTATCCTAAATATAATAATCCTTAATTTCAACGTAAGGTTCTGTAAAAATTACGAGTTTCATCAATTTTGACGAAACACTTGTGTAATTCGCATGTAATTAAACATACGTAGTAATGTTTGACAATATTCATATGTATGAGTTGGCGATTTTTCATTTCAATTTTGACACGATACTTCAAAATTGTCGTACAATTTTCAAAGGTGGCGATCGCTTTGATGTACTAAAAAAAAGGGGGGGGGGGGGGTTCGTGGCAATTTCAAAAGATCCACACCACTAATGATCTGGAAAATGTGACCCGTGATTGGAGTACTTGGCCATCGCTTCGCCTTATATTCTCATGCCCAAATATTGCATTTTGAAGGGGAACGTTTATATTCAAAGTTTTCAGTTCAAATAGTAAGAAATGGTACTTTTGGAATATGGATCGGGAATGAACTAAGCACTCAACGATTATATAGAGAATTCAAGATTTAATTTCGGTGACTCGGTGCATTCTCAACCAAAATTGTAACCAGAGCCACGCAAACGCCAGTGTTGCTAGCCTAAAATTTTTGGGGATTTTCTACTAAAAATACTCGTGCAAACATTCCCCCCACCACAGATACGGTCTACTTCACAATGACAATAGACAAACGGGGACATCGCTTGACAATTATTTAAAATGATTAATTTTAAACGTAAGCGTGGTTCTGAGTATTTTTTCGTTTAAACCAATATAGATTTAATTTTTTGTACTGTATCGTCAATGAATAAAATACAATTACAAAAAACGTAATTGTAATTTTCTTAGTCCTCCAACGACATTGCGAAATGAATGACGCTTGCGGTCTCTGACACCAATAAGACTACTACTGTTTAGGCGTAGGAGACCCCGACTGTTATTTAACCCAAATTGTCTTATGCAGGATATTGGCTTTTAACAGTCCCAAAACATCAGTTTTAACCGTTTTTATAAATTTGATCTCAAAATGTTGTAATTTAAACTACATCGACGCAATCCAATTAATCATTTTTTAACTTATGCACAGCGACGGCGAGACAAAATTTTACGAGCGTTGAATGAATTGTCAGAAATTTGTAAATATTTTGTGTACTTTATTTGTCCTGTGAGTAATGTCCAGTTTCCATATCGCCTTACGAATAACGCACGGTTATTCGTAAAGTGTTTATCGAACGGCATCATCCAACTGTCAATTATATTTGATTTTTTTATATTCCTTGAAATGACTTCCGTTGGTTAAATTTCTAGATAAAAGTAGACTGTAACAATAACTATTTTTTATCTGTCTAGGTGGTTGACCATCGTAAACTAATTTATACACAGAATTAAATTTATAATAGATTTAACTATTGGCGAGTTGTGTAAAATAAATAAGCTTATAATAATGCTATTATTATGTCACTAGTTACGTAAGCAATATAAATATAAGAAATACGATACATATTGTGTTATTTATTTCGACAATTTAATCATAGTGAAAGAACAAGAGAAAAACAATTAATCTATTAATTATACTAATAGAAAATGGGCAAGTTTTTAGAACAAGCTAACGAAAATAAATAAAATCATCACCCACAACTTCTATGGAAAACGGTAATAAGAAAGGAAAAATAAATATTATTTTTGTACTTTTTTGAAATTTTCGTTGCTCAGTAGGTTTTTCTTAAGAATAATTTAAGAAATATAAAAACATCTTTTTCTAGACTTTTCTATTTAAGGGTCTAACGTTTATTATATTAATTAAAAAACCACTTCAAAGACCCCATTTTTTAGATTTTCTATACTTGAAGTGGAACCTGTGGAATTTAAAATCCATTTTAAATTTGCCATGCGGATTCTGTCAATTCATTAAAGCAAGAACTTCCTTCAACTGTCACTCACCGCCAGAGGAAAACGGCCTGACACACAATACATACAATAAATACATTAAATTTAAATAAGAGAATAAGATTAATGGCTGCTTTCCACCACTTCGGTCTTAAGTTTAGTAGCGAGGGCCCTTCGTAACTGCATCGCGTCTGGAGACGGAGCTGGTGCTGATCCAGATAGAGCTGCTTGAGCCATTCGTGCTGATTTAGGCCTTTGAAACTTTGCTGTGCCTTCGCCACCTTGAATAACGTATTTTTCTTTTATTCACAAATTATAGTCGATCATAAATAGTAACCACGTGGTAATCTCTCATAAATCTATAAATGGTAAAAAATATTAGTATGGCTACACAATATTCCACATTCAATACTTTAATCACTAGCCACTATTGCACGTCACTTCATTAAATAAATAATAAGATTTGACATATAATAGCATGCTGCTATGAATATGAACCGTTCATATTCCGTCTTAGAATGCCATTTTCTACAACGGGGTAGAATTACAAAAACCTGTGGATCTAAACAGAGGCGGGCGGTGCAAAACCTAGCCGCTGTAGGCCCATGTGCCGCCACCTTCTCAACACCTATAAACAAGATACTATGATATAGATATCTTTAGGAATGGTGTACTTCTACTAGATCTTCATTAAACTGCGTATGGGTCGTCTAGTGTCTATAACAGTTTGTTGAAAGAACTACAAAAGGCCAAAAATTTTATCGAGACAAAATTGTAGACATAAATTTTATTAATATTTTGAAAAAATTGGCACGTTTTAGTTTAGTCGTTTATTAACATAACTTTTACACATTTAAAGAAAAACACCTTTTAAAGGATTAAAGTTATGTATTATTGTAAACTTAACATAATTTTAAATTTAACTGACGTTTCGCGTGCGTTTCTGTTTTTTTTTGACATTCAACACCTTTTGTCTTCAGTCACCGTGACCGCGCACGCTGTAAAGCACGCGAAACGTCGGTTAAAATTATGTTTAAATAATTATAAGTTCACAATAATACATAACTTCAATCCGTTAAAAAGTGTTTTTCTTGGCACGTTTTGCCGCCATTCGCATCTTGCCGCCCTAGGCCTGGGCCTACTGGGTCTTAGGGCAAATCCGCCTATGGATCTAAACATAGTTAATAAAATTACCGCCAGAAAGAGCTTCAGTTTCAGCACCAAGTTGTTTTTCACGAACTTGCTTCTTTAAAGCCAGCAACTTGTCCCTCTGTTGTTTTAAATACTCTTGTCGTGCCTTTATTTCTTCTTCCGATACCTTTAAATACAAATGAAGAAGCGCAATGAAAACAAATGAAATTTCTCGATTGAATATGAAAATATAATATAAGCTTTATTGCGAGCTGATTGCAGCAAACAGTTTTCAATAAACTAATGGAAACTAAAACAAGAACTATAGAAATTGAAAAATAATTGAAAATTGTAGCAACACGATTTTTTTAATGAAATATTAGTTGCGTTTGAAATCCCGTAATTATTCAATAAGATTTCTCCCGAACAATTTGTTTTTATAGGCATAGGTTATCACCCTTTTGTGTCACAAAGGCTGTTATAAACTTACCTCTGGCTTTTTCGGGACAATGACAACCGGAATCTTGATGTTTGGTTTTTCTTTGGGGGTTTCTACCGCTTTTATTTCATCTCTTTTTTCAAAACTATGCAGTTTGGTCAGAAGAGTTTGCTTTTCAGCCTTAACCTCTTCTGGTGGCACTGTAACCTCATCAGTTTCCAAGTCGTCAAGTTTCAGTCTAAATCATAAAATATATTTAAAGATTTTTCAGGGCCTCAATAGAGACATCAGAATTTTTATTTTATTTTCCGACTAAAAAATAACTTTTCTTTTGATGTTTTTTTATATGTTTCTTAAATACTAAAAGAATACTCGGTTTCCCAATACTTTTATATTGATTGAAAAATATTGTTCATTTTATTTGAAAAAGAATTTGTAGCCAGAGGACCTTCACTCCTTTGTGATCCGAGGCCTCCAGACCTCTAAATCAGGCCCTATGTATACTCGTATACGTTACATAACCCCATGGCTGTAGGTCCAAGGTAAGGGCAAACTAAGGACTCAATTGTTTTTTTTTATGGAACAAACCGGAAGCGGAATTGATTCGGAAATACTTTAGTAGGTAGCCGGTTTCACAGAGTGCTGCGCGGCAAAAACTGCCTTAAATAACGCCCAGTTGAGGAAGGATCAAACTAGTTTACGAACAAACTTAGTTATGAACACATTTATGAATGTAATCTATGTATTTCATGTTTACAAAAAGTAAATCTTACTTCTTAATTTCAATCATGACGTCATCGTTATCCGGCCATTCGACGCTCTCGTCACTTTGTGAGGAGTCCAGCTCTTCGCCGTCACATGAGAATAAACTTGGCATAGTGCCATACCGTTTTTCGATTAAATCCAAAGCCTGAGGGCATTATTTAAAATATTAAATAGGTTAATTGTATTCTTTTTTTGGAGATTCTTGGACCCCCCCCCATTTAACGCGCGGTAAGGTTTTTCTGTACCAAATAGTAAAACCTTTCGTAACCACCACTTGACTGTCACCACCCAGTGACCCAGTGACATTATACCTAAAAATTACCATTATGTGGAGTCAAAAGAAATTGAGGCCAATCCATAAACCTTTAACATTTAATTATTATACCATAGTCCTAAATATAATTTTTGTAGGTTAGAGTAACCTGCAATTGTAATTCCACATTCTTATGTGTCATCATTTTAACGAACATTTCGTAGTCGTTAGCGGCCCATATCTGCTCAAATAAACGTTTGTGAAAGTATGTGGGAAGTCCCGCTAAATCACTTGCGGAGAGGCGACATGCCGCTTCAAATTGATCAGCCGAGATGCCGATGTCATCCATAAACGATCCAAGCATCACGTCCACCTGATAAGAGATAACACGAGATTTATGAGTAGGTATGTATGTCATAAAGGAAATATTTGAAGATAATCTCAGACATCATCGATTACTTAATAAACTTTAAAAATATTGTGATTACATAAGTCGGTTAGAAATTATAATGTATTTGTAGATAGATATTTAAATATTTTAGCACGGATACTCATACCAGGTTCCTATATTCATCGTGTATCTTCTTATAATCTGGCCTGTCAATAACTTCTCCATCGTCCGAAGGTTCGAAAGCTTAAACATAATAAGGTAATTATGGCTTTACCCTTGAAAAGAGTAAATGTTTGAACATATATAAAGACCATACATACGCAAAGATTTTTCTTCTATAAATGTTTGTAAAGGAACATTCCACACGGGGCCATGTAGGAAACCAACTAAAGAGTCAAAAACCCAGGCGTTGTTGTCCATATTCATGAGGTCCAAACTCAAATAGATGTTAATGCCGCTCTTATACCGATTATGAATTAGCCTTGTCAATATTTAGATTATTATTTGCATCTTAGTTGCTATAGTAACGATGATAGCTATATTTATATGAATTTTGTAAATTTTGTTTTACTTGCTGTCATAAAAATATAATAAAATGACTTTATGATCTTATCCTGTTCAATTTTCAAACATTCTTTACTAATTTAATAAATTAATTGGGATTTAAATGCGATTATAATTATTGTAATTGTATCCGCTATCACAGAGTATATAACTGACAGTTGACAATAACAACTGATACTGTCAATGGTCGATTGGAAAATCATGTAAAAGGGCTTGGGACGTTAAATTTGTATTGTTTAGTTGTTTACAAATAAGCTCGATGAAAGATCGCACACAATACAATCACTTTTTTGTATCTTACACCTATATCGAACTGCATTTTTCCTTTTTGGTTTAGGTAGAACTTTTTAAATATTCAGGACCTAGGAAAATTTAGGTTTTCAAGAGCTTATGTTCAATTATTTATTGTGTATTTGAAAAACAGAATAAGGATTGCAGCTTTCTTGTATCAAACTGAACTAAGTTTAGAAATGACAATTAATAAACAAATTATCAATAGTGAAAATGTCAACGGTTTCAACATTACACTAAAAGTGGAAAAACGTAATATTAATCCTACTTCTCAGCGCTATGTAATATCATATAAAAATAAGGAACAAAAGTCATCATTATGGTCAAAGAAGTCCCTTATATGTGCAATTATCTTCAATATTTTAGCCATGAGCTATATTCGTATAAGTTTTACAGCAACTTCGATTATTATTATTGTGATGTCATTCCTTATATTTTTCTGGGTTACACACACCGTACAGTCAGGTAATTAATAAATTCTTTATTTGTAAACAAGTCCAGAAGTATATTTTTACAATAAATATTGACTATCAAAAGTCTATTTTGATCCACTTCAGTTTAAAATATAATTAAAACGAAAGTTCAAACCAAATCAGCATTTCAATATATTTTCAATATATTTCTTTATATCTATGTTCATAAACATGTATGAAATTTATAAAATTCTTATTTGATTATTTTCTTTTCAGAAACACTTCTTGTTATTCCGACTGTGGGTATACAGACGTCAGTGAAGTATGTTGTAGGTAGAGAAGATAATTATGTTTCTTGGAATAACATTGATGATGTCATTATTAATGAAGTAATTAAATTTGTAAGTGCACTATGTATGCAATAAATCCCTTACATCTGCAGCCACCAAAATAAATCTGCTAGAGACACATCTGTTGTTTAATAAACTATTATATGTATCTACTGTTCACAAATAAATCTTGACTAATTATTTTGTCTTGACTTAATGTTTTTGTCTTTATAGAAAAGTAATATTCTCAAATATTTCTGTTTCAGAATAGAGTTCTTTACTTTCTCACAATTTTAGTAAAGAGTAATAACCAGCCGGAACAAATTAAATTAATGCCATTATTTAAGGTATGTATTTATTTATAAATATTATGATTAAAACCAATAAATTACATATATCATTTTCTCCGCAGTACACAAAACCAAGGCTTATGATGCTGGAAGTGATTTATTCTGAAATACAATCATTATTAATAGACTCAAGAAAAGAAACCAATGAGTTTAGGGATGGGCAAGGTTCTGGAGATAAATAGATAAAAGTAAAACAATTGAATGTTGTAAAATATAGTGTGAAATGTGTTTTTAGAATAATGTCGCAGAATAGCTAAGATTTAATAAGTAGAGATGTGTTGGTAGGTTAGTATGAATGTAATTTATAAAACATTGTTGAGTTACTGATTGATGATATATGCAATATTTCTCATAAATCATTTGAAAAAATGTTACTGAAAGGATGTTCTTATTGTTATTTATTCATATGAAGAAACCAAAAGCAACTTGACTGATCAGCTTTGAATTCATAATTACAAATTGTATGAGTTATGAATTCATAGTTAAAATATATATTACATATTATTTTACAATTGTTACAGCTGTTTTAGCAAATATTTTGAACAATCAATATGATGTTCAAATAATTATTTGAACATCATATTGATATTATTTGTAAACAAAAATTGTTTGACTTCTGTGGCCTGATGCAGGTAAAATGCTTGAAATATTTGTCCCGAAAGAATGCTGGTGTATATGAAAGAAAGAAAAACTTAATATTTTTATTTTGTATTGTGATTATTATGCTTGGATCATGGTTCAAAATATAACCACAGCTTGGCTTGTTAAGATAAAAATAGTCCATGCATGAAATGTAGCTGTTGTAAAATATAATATAGATAAGCATTTATTAATTATCATTGCATGATATTAAACAGATTTTCTTTGATACAGATGTCTTTGATTTCCTCTCTAAATATAAATATATATTCATACCACATGTAATTTACTAAATGAAAATGTTTGAATAGTGGGTACTTTTTTCTGTTTCTGAACAAAAATGTAAAAAAAAAAATTTAAATAAGTTTTTATAAGACTTCTTTACCGGATATAAAATCGATATTATTACATTATTAACATATTTAGACGAGTCAATATTATTAATATTAATCTCGTTATTTATTTTTTTCGTAATCCTACAGCTAAAAATGGAAAAAGAACAGTAAAAATTATTCAATACATCCAACTAAGTCATATATAATTTGGCTGTGATGTGTGATGGCGTAAAAGTGAGGGTAAGTACGTGAAGTATGTTGGGTATGCTCATGATAGAGATGATTTTGCGTTATGGATATTCTCAATACTTATTAAACAAGTCAAGGTTTAAATATTGGTTGTTGTATAATATCCTGGCTGCGCGATATAAAGCTGAAACTTTTTGCCTAGTTAGTGTGTGAGGATATGAAACAAATCACAGACCTACGAGACTGTGTAAATATTGTAGATAATAAATTCACCAAAACCAAAGACTTCGTGTGTATGTTGCATAGTTATATGTCTGATACGTAAATAAAACAATATTTTATTCCATTTTACAATTGTTTAACAAACTGGTACAAAACGCTTATGCAGTTGCACACGGACTTTCTGCTAACAAAACAGCAATTCGGTGTTGGTATCCCAATTTGTTCTGAGCTTGTTTCGTTCCTGAATATTGCCAAAACAGGGAGCGCAGTTTGCGCTCCATTGCTTCCACGTAACGATATGTAGCTATTGAAAGATATATATCGATTGTTATACTTGGTCCGATTATATGTACGTGTCGCTAAACTATAGAGGTATAACATTTAGCAATTTGCGCTGCAATCAATATTCTTAATTACAGTCTCTAAACGAATTGACTTCCATCGCATACAGTTTTTTTTATTTACCAATTATTATTTTTCATTCTTAATTATTAAAACATCAAGTTTATTGTATAATATTTTATTATTAATGTAAAAGAACGATCTATATTTAAATCTCGTACACGTCTTTACTTAACATTGGTCGAATGGTGTTCAAATTGCGGGAAGTTGTCTTTAAATAGTATAGTTGTATAATATAATATGTCGAAGTAATAGCTGCAAGGTAAAACACGTTTCTTTTGTTCAGTGCACCGACTATCAGAATGGCCGTCTCGGTGCAATGGCAGACGATACCAGTGCTATGTACAATTCCGTCGAAATACCCATTTTACCGTCGGCTATATTCGAATATTTCAGCCTCGTGAAGGATGTTGTACATCATAAGTATCACTAATTGGTAGGCTTGGAGGATTATATTATGTCGGAGGGATTATAAAATCTGAGAATATCCAAAAAAGTTTCGCTCTTAATTTTATATGTTGATTGAATCAAATGTTTTAATAAATCTAATCTTCATCAAAAAAATCTAAAGTTTAAGTCTAAGTAAGACGTCTAAAAATCATTAGTTCTGGTTTTCTTTTGTTTGGATAATCGAATCCAAGTCTAGTACTTGGATTCATAGTATAAATAAAATAAAGGATCTTGAAAAAAGATAATATAAAACCTCTATAGCAGGAATGTTTCCCCGTGACCTTAGCGTATTCACTTTCCCTGCAAATAAAACAGACGGCATGATTATTTAATAACACGACAGCGTCCGGGGATGACAGATATTTCGAATAATAGAAGGGCCGATTTTATTAAGGAGGTTCCTGTTTGCATTGCAAAAAGCTGTACCTATGAAGGGCTGATTGATTGCATTGTCTTCACGCACACAATCTATATGGTAATTTTGTTGCGCGTTTTTTTGGGTCTCATCCTTATTATGGTAATCTAGGTCAACTGTAATATCCGGTGGGAAAGCTTAAGGTAAGATTGTTTTTTATAAGATTGGATGATGATCCGTGAAGGAGGTTAATTAGTACGAGCACACGGAGAATTAAAAAGGTTTTTATAAATATACATAGGTACTTTATGTTGCCTTTCTAGGGGTCAAATATTACATAAACACTGTAGGGGCGAAGGGGGGTCTTTGATTACCTTATTTGGTGATTACGTCAACAGTAATTATTTACTTACACATTGCTTATTCCAGAAAACGAAATGCATTTTCGAGGTTCCTACAAAAAAATAATACTATTTTTGGAGGGCATACTTTTGCTGATATTAGGGGGGGGGGGGATAAATTTGAGAAAATCCGGTTACGTAATACTTTGTTAATAATATGATGTTTTGAAAATGTTTTAGTAGATAAATGTTTTAGTACGCAAAAACCTAAGCAAATTTACATTAAAATATACTATAGGTACATACTAATTCTATGGATATATAAGAAATTTTCCTCTCACTTTCATTTCAACAAAGTTTGTCGTGAATGTGCGAAAAGTGGAAATTAAAGTAAGTCCACGAAAATCATTACCTTGCCAACAACAGACTCCAGTTACAATCAGAAATAAAGACATGTTACAAAGTTTTTCGCTAAGCAAACTTTCTTCCCTTGGGTTATTACTTTGACAGTTTGCTTAAGGTTACCCCACGGAAAAATACCTGGATTACTGAGTGTTTTTCATGATCATAAAAGGTCCCTTCGGAAATAAAATAAAATGCAAGACAGGTGATATTAGAATTTATATTACACGCATACCAATAATGGGAAGATTCTATGTAATATTACAGATTTCCTTAAAAAAAGCTCTAAATATTTAAAATGGAAATGTTAACATTCTTTATTTTACACGTTATTCATTGCCAAATGTACTATTGCATTAAAAATTTTCACTAAAATGTTAAACGAGACATGCGCTGTTAATAAATTAAAAACAATATTTCATTTTGTAACTTGGTATAAACTTTAAATTTCATATTTTTTTAAATAAGCGGAATAAAAGTTATACTCGTCTGCACTGCGGTTGGCCCGAGGGAAATCACTCGCTTTAGTAATTATATGTTTTGTCTCCTAGGCAATTCTTTTGATGCGTCATCACTATACTAAACAATAAAATGTTCCCACTTTGTAAATATTTTAATTCTTTTACTCTTGAAAATATTTTTCTATGAACTCACGAGGAAAAAAATTTAAATTATTTCTCTTCTATATTGAGTGTATTTTTCTTAAGAACCTTATAATTCAGGTGCCGTTAAATTTGCGAATTTTCATAAAAACAGTTATACAACATTATTATTTATTCAGCTAAGCCTGTCTGAATGAAATACCTGGATGTTGGAATCTATTCCAATTTATTGTTATTTTTCTCTGGCAACAAAGTTGACCGGCGGGATGGTGAAAACTTAAACTGCGCAGGTTGCGTTTTTGCTGTTTCAACTCTGTTAGCATATTTGAATTGCATATTGCCCGTGTTCATTCTATTCGAGGCAGATGATATTATCGATGCCATGACGTATGAAGGGTGTGGCAAATCCGGAAGTTTTGGTTTAGCTTTTTTGATGTTAAACTCACTCACGTTGGTTTCCAAAGTATCGTTGGACAAGGCACTAGAATTTATTGAGAATGAACTATTGCGTTTGACATCCTGATAATATGAGAAACGCAGATGTGAATAGTCGTCAATGAATTCTCCAGATGGTAAAGTTTTATTTGTTTCACTATTTTTCGAATCCATGGTTATCTTAACAAACGATCCTTACGACACTGTGTGTAGATTATACTGACATTAGAGAACAAACGTTTCCCTACTTAGTTTTAAACTACCCTCATAACTTCAAGAAAAAATAAAAGTTGTTTCATCGCAATCTTACGGTAATTTTAATTAATTTATGTTAAGGGGGTAATCTCATTTTAAATTAGTAGTGGATAGTTTTTATTTTTTATATGTTAATACAAAATAGCACCTGGATCATAATTTCCATTTAGTCTTAATTTAGACATTGAAAATAAATGTCTTAATTATTGAGTTATTGAGGTTTGAGGTCTACTCCTAAGCTTAGGCATTCAGATAATAAACAGAAACATATTTGAGTATTAAAGAATACCAAAACAGCTAGTTGATTGTATAAGAAAGTGATGATTTTATATAAGTCGTTGACATTTCAGAAGATGTCAATTTTAATACCCTGAGTATCACTCGCTGGATTTCATCCATATAGATAGCCAATATTGCCTCCCATATACGTGTAGATAACCAATATTCTTGCCAAAGTTCCTCAAATACTTCACAAAGAAATTGACCAATTTAAACATAATTTTAATATTAGTAGAAAGAAAATCAAAAGAAAGAAGCTGTTTATGTTTTGTACAAACCAATTTATTTAACTGAAACCCATTGAATCTGCTTAAGGGTTTTAGTAAAAGCCTTCTTTATTGTAAGCTGTTCATTACTTAGACAATTCATGTATAAATTCCCGAATCTCATAGATTGTTGAATTGATAAATCTATGTTTGTCTTGGGTATTATAATAAAGCCTTTTCGATCTGTTTCCATAAGGTAAACTTCTGTAGGACCTCAAATTTAAGCCTGGACTGGTATATAAACATAAATTAATTAATTTTTGATGTAAACCATAAAGTTATTCTTGTTATAAAATAATGTAGATAATTGTCTATTGAGTTATTATATTAATAATACTTTATAGGAAAAAAAGAAATGATTGTACACGATGTGAGAGAGAAGAGGACCTCCTACACTTAGTTCTCGAGTGTAAAATCAACGAACAATCTAGATTGAATTTCTTAAAGGAAACTCGATGCTCTACTGGCGATTTTTTTCCTTCTTTCTCCATCAAATCTTAAGTTAAAGGTTCACTGCCGAATATAGTCGGTTAGTTTCTAGAATCATTGAACCTTAGATCTGGATACTATAAAAATACTCATTAAGTAGAAATCTCAACTGTTAAAGTACTATCTAAAATTTAAGCAATATTGTTATTATTTTTAAGCCGACTTAATTATAAGATGGTTATAAGATAAATAAGATTAAGAAATTATGGGACATATTGTTTAATTTAATTAAAGTCGTATAGATAAGCAGTGTAGTAAAATACAGGCCGATTTCAATGATGACTTTCTTAAACATTAAAATTACCCTTTCAGTCAGGTTGTTAATGACAGCAATCTGAATATACATTTATTTACCAGCCTACTCTGTGGGGTCAGACGTTGTCCTGAACGATATTTTAAGCGAATAGGATATTAAACAAAGTATAAAAGTACCAACTGCAGCGCCATCTGCCGGGCTGGTTGGTGAATCTAAACCTACACCCAAATGCATGCAAAAAAATATTCATATCGGTCAAGCCATTTCAGTGCAGTTCAGTGGAATACACACGTACAGAAGAATTATATGTATAAGCAATCCTATGCTTTAAGTAAGATCAAACTACATACGGTGGGAAAATTTGATTGAAATCGGTTTAGTGGTTTAGGAGTCCATAGAGGACAAACGTGACGTGTCATTTATATATATAGTATGTCTAAAAAAAACTGAGTTCGTACTAATAATTGGAATGAAAATTCAATGAATTGGAAAAGTTTAGGAATGTGGTTTGAGAATTGAGAGGTGAACGGATAATCTAAAAGAAAAAGAAATACTTTAGAGTGAGAGAGAGACTTCGTCGCAGAAAGGAATTTTAATCAAGTGCTAGAAAATCTGTTTAATACGCCCGGGAATGCATTGGTTAGTTTAGTTTTATACATATTAGAAGATAATAGAAGAAGGTAGTACGCAAGTTTTCCAACTTAGGGTCTTTCAAGAAAAGAGCGTACCAATTCTTGAAAGGCCGGCAACGCACTTGCGAGCCTTCTGGCAAGGTGTCCATGAGCGGCGGTATCACTTACTATTAGGTGAGCCTTCTGACCGTTTCCCTCCTATATAATAAAAGTATGTGATCAGCCTCCTATGCTTGACATTTTCGTTCGTTTCATATTGCACGTTCGAGCGAATGTTATTATTCGCGTGCATAGACAGAAAGTCAATTGGTACACCGGGGATCGCACGCTAAACCTTCTAGCCCAACACAAAATAAAACTACAGACGCAAATTTTGTTCACTATATTATAAAAATAAATCTAAAGAAAATATATATCTAATCATTGTTAAAAAAGTATGGTTAATATTTATAAACAACACAACAATTGTTGTTTAGATGATATCATAGTAAAACATTTCTTTGATTTATACAAGACAAATACTTCGGCCTTTTGATTGTTTTAGAGCATTCTGAGTTCTCACTTTGATGCAGCATCACGTTATAAGATGAAATACACAGTACTATTCATAGTTTCTTGTTATATCGGACTCACTTACGAATATATCGCACCCCAGGGACTTACAAAGGTGAGTAGTTTGAATAATATAAAGTGTTACATAAATTGGGTTATAGTATGCAATATTCTGCAAATACTAGAAAAGTTATAGCCGCTTTATAGTGATGGTAATAAATTAAACTGAATTGCCATGTAAATTATGACTTTAATTTTCTTGAGATGTCAAAATTGCGAGTGCAGTAAAATGCGAAGCAAAAAATGCAAAGATTTCGGAATGTTTTTTTTTAATTTTTTTGAATATTTTTATTGTAATTTTATATTTTCAGAATGATAATTCTAAGCCGCAGACAACGTATAATTCTACTCGGCCAAATATTCTAAATACTACGAACCCAAAACTCTTCGAAAAAATAAATACATCTTCGAGTTTTCTTCAAAATGCATTTGAAAGAGATTTATATGCTTCATCCCAGCCAAAATCTAGTGAAATACATGAAAGAGCATTCATTTATATGAAAAGTATCAAACCTATTCATAATAAACTATATTTGTCTCAAATTCGCAACGATCCTAAAGATGGCCGTCACAACATTCACGAAGATAAGTTGTATGGAGATATACAGGACAAATTAGTTGCAGGTCAAAAGAAAAAAGAATGTGCTCAGCTTAAAGATGAAGATGATACAAATTCTCTGATTGGGTTTGACTGTGAACCCCACAGGATGGGAACAAAAGCCAGTTTAAAAAGTGATCTCAATAAAAGAGATTTCTTGGAACTCTTGAAAATGCCGCTATTAAGACTAGTCTCAAAGAACACTGAAGAACAAAGGAAAAGTCACAAATTAAACACTAAAATAAAGGATAAAGATACGAAGGCCCACAAAAGTCTACCATTTGATCTACAAAATAAATTGAACGATGAAAGTAGACTTAGTGCCTCAGGTGAAGTAGAAAAGATTTTAGACCAATTTGTAAATGAGTCCTTCGAACCTACTAATCAAAAACAGAAAACTGCTAATAAAGCTAACCCTGATTGTAATATACAAGAAACACACAGAAATATGTGTAAATGTAAAATGGGATCATTTGATAATGAAAATACGTTTTATAGTAACGATGATATTATTTAAGATGTAATTAAAATGAAAATTGTTTGATTCGATCAAAATTGTTACCGTAGTATTATACTAGGTTTCTCGGAATTTATATATATTTTATAAATCATATGTATATTGTCTATTATTATTTTCTTCGTTTTTTTCTTTCCAACCGACTGTAGTCCCTGAAGACAAAACACAAAAACTGGTGACATTGTCGCAAAAACTTGCTTTACCAGAGCATTCAAAGTAAAAATTCTGAGAAATAAGCAATCTCGCGTCACCCTTATTTAACCTGGCACACTTACGTTTTGCTACGCAGCAAGGTTTTTTAGCATGATCGCGATACGAGAGCACAAAGTTATCATAAGTGCGATCTCTGCGCGCGCAGCCCAGTCTACGTTTGTCGTCGGAAGAAATGAAATGCAAACACTGAAGAATGCCAACACATGTCCAGATAGTCAACTCTCCAAAGAAATAGATTGTCCAGAGACTATTTCGTTATATCAAATAGGGTATTTGCATTTCCGTTGCCGTTCGATTTTTGAAAGCGTATTAAATATGTATGTGTATCCTGTTTCTTGTCGATTTGTTTAAATCTGAATAGCTTTCGTTTCGAAACTTTTATATAAATCTTTAATATAAATTTATAATTGTATAAATATGGAATATGCAATATAAAATTTATTGTAATATTCGATTCACTTTAGAGTCTATAAGCTTTTATGAGCAAAACGAATATTTGGCTTTTTGAAAAGGTTTTAAAAACTATTTCAGATTCTATATTAGTTACACAAATTATTAATTTTAATTGTGTAAAGTACTGGTTTTAAAGTCTAAATAATACATGATTCAAGTTCCCGCCAAAAGACTACTCTTCGCAAGATGGCGTCGAACCAGTAGACGTAGGAAAGTTTTTGATGTGAAACATCTATAGCCGCACGTAAAACCGATTTCTGGCGTGGCGACGCATGCCGTGGCGACGCATCGCCACGCTATGTGATGGTATATACATACAATCTATATGCAGTAGTAAATTTTTGTATTTAATGAAAATAAATGTTTGTTCAATAAATAGTCATCGTTATCTGGAAAACAAAATCGTAATATTTTATTTTATCATTATGACATATTTAGTTCCTATCATAATCTGTTATTTTCTGCATATTACTTCACAGAATAATTTCGATGTTTCACATCTGCCAGGCGTCCCGTGACGGCTCACATTTTTTTAATACCATTTGCATTAAGATAAATTGAACCTCTGTGACAAGACGAAAACTAATTATTTATAAGCATGCTAACACATCGTCGATTCGAATAATCTGTGATTGCATTAATTCGAGTTGAAAATATTTTCAATTTTTGAACAGTTTCCCAAGTTTTACGGCATCGAAAAGCGTCGCTCAAAATCTCGGGATGTGCATATTTTATTTCTTCTGGAGTTTTGTTGAAGACTTCGCTAAGTTTCCTTCTGCGCGCGAAATCCTATTTAATTATGTAGATGCGGATGATCGTGCTCGTTTACTTATTTTATGAGGGTATAAACGACCCCCTCGAGTTTGACACTGCCTTATTTATAATGCAACTAAATCAGTACTTTAAGCGATTTTCTTTAAACCTATGCTTATGGGTATTAGTAATATATTGGAGCAATTTACATAAGATGTAATTTTTTGTTGTAAAACATTTAGTTGAAATTAATATACGCCTGATGTTTTTTATGAGCAATTTTGAGTACTTTGATGGCTCAATCTTCACGGTTTGATATTAGCAACTGACTTGATTTGTGCTTATTTGAAGTTTAGCATAAGATAAACACAATTAATACTACAATATGTATATTGTTTGAATAAGATTCTGTATAATTTAATCCTTAGATTTTATTTATAGAAATAGGATAATCTACGAGATAATATAATAATAGGGTTTTTTATTCATAAATGTTTTAATTTAAGGAGACTTACGGGTTGAAGGGAGTGGGTTCGTGTTTTCGTACGTATTCTTTCTTAGAGAAAACAAGGTTAATACCATGTTTATGTCAATATTAATGTACATACTCTAAGATTTCAAATCAAAAAGCGGATTATCTACTTCAACAAAATATGCTGATTATTTAAGAGTCTGGCATTTGCATAATTTATCTAAATTTGTGTTACTTTAGTCACATTTATTCAAGACATAATCACGATAAAGGTAAAGGGTTAATAAACTGTCAATTTCAGGTATATCTAGGATAACGTATTGATTGGTAATTGGAAACTTCATTTGAGTAAAAAAATATATTTGGAGAAAATACGATATTTCTTTTCTTTCATATGTAATAAAGGAGTGTTAGTTTAGTGGTTAATTGTGCGATTTTAGCTCCAAAGTCATAAGTTCGATAGGCGTTTATGGATTTTTATATAACGTGCTCGATTTTAATTGTCTCATGCAGTTTTCAATGATACTATTTAAAGACTCCATTTAGGGAGAGACACTCTCTTCTGTTTTTCTGTTCTATTCGTTCCATTTACCACAATTAAGTTGAATAATTTCGCCATTGTCTCTCTCGTGAGGTTACAATAAATATCGTATGGAAATTTAAAAATCGACGACACGTCAGACAAAATGCCGATGAAAATATTTAATTATGCAGCAACCTGATTGATAATTAGATTATCATTATTATTCTAAACATACACCAATGAGCAAGCTATGTTATTGAATATTAACGCTAGCAAATTAATATTAATTATACGAGTATTAGTGGAATTTAAAGGCAGTTAAGTTAACCACTAAACTAAAGTTAAACACTAAGTTGTTTAAGACATGTTTATATATTAATACAAAAGCCATTATAAGAACAGGCGTCTGTCGGCGACTCTTAAGCTTAGAGCTTAAAACTTTGCATAAGACTTTCTTTTCTTTGCCTTTCGATATTTTGCGCAATAGCGCATCACTACATAGTATAAAACAAATTCGCTTTCTCTGTCCCTATGTCCCTTTGTATGCTTAAATCTTTGGAACTACGCAACGGATTTTGATGCGGTTTTTTTAATAGATAGAGTGATTCAAGAGGAAGGTTTATATGTATAATAACATCCATTAAATAGTGGAGAAGTACTGTTATTTTTGAGGTTTCTGAGGTTGAGCGATTTTAACCAATACAGCATTAATCCTTAAAAAAAAAAAAAAAAACAAAATTTATTTATTCATGTAGGTAACAATGTACACTTATGAACGTCAAAAAAAAGAAATATTAAATGAATTTAATTTTACATTTACTGCCAGTTCTCAAATCAAGGGCGTAGAACGGAAGAGAAGAACTGGCAATAAACTCTCCGCCACTCTTTTTAATCGTCAAGTTTTTTTTACACAATGCTTGTAAGGAGCTGCAACCACTACACCATGTTCCATATGACATATTGAGTAATAAAGAATAAAAAAATAAATTAAAAACAAAGATTTGTCCTCTATCAGCAGGAGGCATGGTGAAATAGGAGCACGCACTTACACACTCGTGAGAACAACACGCAAATACGTAGCATAAACAACTTATATCACCGCATACACGAATTCAAGTACGACCAGTCACCACAAGTAGCACCCGTTCACGAGTATGACGCATGGCCAGCCATCGGCCCCCTCGCCATATTTTAGGGAGAGAGACAACCCGACGCATGGACGCCGCCACAAGTAATGACATTTGAGTGAGCATGACGATCCTTGAAATGTGCACTTGGCTACACAAGAAAATAGTAATAATACTAATTATACTGAAATAATTTGATACCACATGAATCACGGTTTGTTCCCACTTTACATTTAAAAAAGTCGTAGATGTCGACGATCGCCCCATAGTCTGAAAATGCAGCCGAGAGATTCTGTCGCGTTACCTATTTATACTGAAGCAATTCATATCCAAGCACTATGATCGTTTAAGTATTCATTTATATTATAATAGGCCTTAGCAAGCAGTTTTACTTTAATGTACGATTTAAATTTATTTATTGACAATATTTGTATCTCACTAGGGATTTTGTTGAAAAAACGTATGCAATTAACCAATTAAATACCTTGAATACATTGTTCATTTAATATAGATCTATACAGCCCATTACAGCTTATTTAGCAGCGATCGAACGCGTATATTATTGGAGCTTTCCAACGACGGAAATAACAATACATAATAAAAACCTGCTTTTCATCAGCATTGCACCCGTGCGAAGCTGGGGCGGGTCACTAGTTAAATATAATATTAAGTTTATATGTAAAGCATACATAGAATGAAAAGAAAATGATTTTGTACTAATGGTGAAGTTGACACAACTGTAATTATTTCAATTACAGTTGTATTAAAAAATGCACTACTACTCTTTGCTTGGCCTCTATACGTAGGCTGATCATCTCAATCGGTGACTAAGGCACATTTTTTTTTTTTTAATAGTTTCCTCACGATTTTAAGAGTGCAATGTGCGCATACAAAAATGTGATTTCAACTTACCTTAGTTTAGTTTAGTCGCGATTCAAGCTCTTGATGATGGAACAAAATCTCTGTGTTAAAATAGACGTTTGAACAATAATTGAAGTAATAGTTTTACACATTTTTTTGCACTTTAACGTCCATGAATAAGTGGTTTTTTGATACAGAAATCGTAAAAAACCATATTTATTTAAAATTTTGTTTGTCATGATACTTGAAAAACCTAATTCCCTTTTCGAGTGTGTATGAAAATAATTCTTCATCACACCTGATAAGCCGATGACGGAAAGGTTTTATCTTACTGTTATTGATACGGTCCAGTCCACCTGTCAGACCCTATTCATGGCCGAGACACGTGGAACAAAAGGGATTGCTGTTCCTAAGTAGTTCCGACGTCATTGCCATTGTATGAACAAATTTACTGTTGCCATGACGCCAACACCTTATATCTTTAGTAAGCGATACTATATATATGGATATCATAAGTGAGAACTTCGGATTATGTATATCTATACTTATATATGAGAGATGTATAAAGTATACTTGTAATGATGTATTCAGAGACCTCTATAGCTTCACTGTAGTAGCATAGGTTTTATTTAATTGTTGCCTTTAAGTTAATTAACCGTGACGATTATAAATATATAGATTACTAGGGGCATCATCATACCACTTACGTACTTGTCTATGCGTACGAACATCGTTGATGATAGTAATACAGAAATTTTATTAATTATTTTGTCACAAATAGTACAACTTAGACGCACATTCTGGAGTAGTTGCTATTTTACAGTTTACACGCAAATATAGGTTTATAATGTAAGTTGTGGATTATATTAAGACAGAAGGAATTAATTTTAAGTTAGATCTCGAATTTTCTTCTGAGGGATTCATTTATTTATTTAAGAAAAAAAAAATAACCCTTACAGATTAGTCCTATGCGGTAACTATTTCATATACAATACATACAAAATAGATACAAATGGCAAACAACACAACTTTAAACATTATGTATAAAAAGTCTTCCTATTTATTACAGTAAAGTAGTAGATTAAAAACGTATTTTAATTTATTAGTACCTGGATGACCGAGCCTTGTTCGGGATTTTTTTTAATAAGTTGTGTTTTTTGGAAATTATATTTAAGTACGAATTACATACTAATCAAATGATAAATATATAAGTTTTTATTTGACTGACATCTTTAAACGAGCAATTCTATGTTTGAGTTGATAAAACACGAATAAAATGACATTTTCTAGAAATGATTCCTAGCTAGATCGATTTATCGCCCCCGAAACCCCCCGTATACTAAATTTCATGAAAATCGTTGGAGCCGATTCCGAGATTCCAATTATATATATATATTTTATTTTATTTTTTTTATTTTTTTTTCCAGTAAATTTTCCTATCTTAACAGTTACAACTAATGCGATAGAATTCCATTATATTACCCACACCAACTAACCTACATACAAACATTAAAAAATTAAACTTAAATTCCTAAATCTTATAACTAACAATATAGCAAGCAACTCTTGTGAACTCAGCCAGCGCACAAACAAATAGGTCCACCTCAATGGAAATTTTGTTAATGATCTGTATTGCTCGCGTGAGTGGCGCTTTGCTAACCAAGTTGGAATGTGCGCGCGGTACATCCAAAAGCTTAGACTTATAATCATTATAAGATATTCATACATTGTGTCATGTGTGCCCTTTTTTTCGCTGAGAGAACAAGTAGAAACTGCGGTCTAGACGCTTCCGAACGTAACCAACCTTGAGGCCTAGGCACTGGAGCACTGCCGCATTGTTTTCCTTACCACGTAACAACTTTATCAGACGTGGAAAGCGCAAATTCTCGGCGCTCAATGAGTTCTTCGTAGCCCACAGAATGTATTATAAATAAAGTTGGATACCTGAGCTGGTTAAATGGGTGCATAATGTTCATTCTATAATACACGAAAATAATATTATATATATTACATATTGCTTTATACAATGAGGAAATTAAAATCGTATTCTCGTAATGTTACATGACCATGTTTGTCATCCGTATTACAGGAATAAATATATTATAGAGTGGGATCCAAGGACAAGGCCAAAGAACCCAGAAAGACCATTGATCCGATGGGAAGACGATCTTAAACGAACAAACAGCCCAAGCAGACTGCAGTAGAAATATCTGGAGCAGGCCTATGTCGGAAGAGATTGAGTATATTAATTATATTTACATTATCTAAATTATGTTTTTTATTACATTATCTAGATTAGTTATTAGGTATACGAATTTGGTTGTTTCAATTAATATAATAGTAAATATATGTTTTATTGAAAATGTATTACGTACAGACGCCAGCGGCATTTTTATATATAATGATAAGAAGCTACCTTACTTAGCGATGAATTATCGTTATAAAATCCCTTTGATATTTTTACGTGTGATTGCTCATGTATAAATGATAAACTGCACGTCTTGTATGTATAACTAATATCTGATTGACAGGTATTATCGAGATAGTGTAAGATTAGGTTATTGGAATCCCGTGCACGTTGCTACCAGCTTGATTTATTTAATGGTGCAATTTTCTGTTTTAAAGTGAATAGTTATTATTGGAGTATAAAAACCCGTTCAACAATACCATAACATTATAGTATTGTAATAGTTGATAAGCCTCAGATTATATACCAGCTTGAGCCATAGTAATGATTGTCTTAAGAATTTGTTAGCGAATTTTACGCAGCACTCTGAACCATGCCCCATTTGTATGGACGTTTAATGTTATATCATTAAAAGTATAATTTTTTCGTTAGTATAGTGTAATTATTTTATCAAAGCAATCAAAACGTGTTACCTTACCTTTTATTTGCATGTAATCAACAAGATGTTTTAATGTTATCCAAAGATTTGCAGTTTCCACTTCAAATTCACGTGATAGCATTATCTCAATTTTACCTATAAATGTTGCAGAAAATTTGATTCTGTACTCAGTTTTCAACATGAAGGCAGCCCTAGTTCTCTTGAGCCTTGTGTGCCTCGGATGGGCAGCACCTCAGACGAGGAAGCCTTTCCATGAGCATTTCTCAGACTTTATGAGGCTTATCAATGATGAAGCTGGCCATGAGGTAGAACATTTAACTGAACACTACATGGAGTTTGAGGAATTCACAGCAAGTATCGATTATATGGCCGGAAAGGACTTTGACGGGCTTGTCCACGAGATGGAAGAGCTTCCAGAGTTCAAGGCAGTGAGTATTTTAATTGAAATTTGTTGAAAATGTCACCTTCTCCATACATATGAGTATCTCTTTCATTACACAACTTGTATTATACAGGCGGAAGGCAACTTAAGGACCTATCCGGTCGCCAAAATCCAAAAAAAAATTGTTTCTTTCCATTTTTTATCATCGTTTCAACTGAGTAGTTTATGTATCCATTTTGAAAGATTGATACACGATTTAAATAACTTGAATCGATAGAAAAAAAATCCAAACACTGACACTTTGAATTCATTTTATGACGAAGATTTATATAGAACATAATTTTGAAATTTACTCGTTATATTTTAACGCAAGCCAAGTATTCCATTTCAGAAAAAAATTACAAAATTATTGCTCATATTGATATTACGGGCCGGCGCACTTCAGTCCACCTCGAGATATTTTTTTATTTTACCAATTACTTGACTTTAGGCTTTTATGAACTGTTTTACATTTAAAATCTTTGAATTGCTACAGTAATTGTTTAGTTAATTTAGATTTGAAATATCATAATATCGACATTTCCTTATATTTATGGTAGTGTATCGGAAATGTGAAACGTAATGCTTTATTTTATTTCTAGGTTATTGAATTTTTAGAGGGCCACGACATCGACATCACTTACTACATTGCCTTGTTGGATAGCTTCATTGGTAAGTACATTTTAAGAATATTATTTGATAGTTTTTCTATATTGAACTTTTAAAACTTTCAATGTTTCATTATACATTTTATGTAACCCACTTCTACTTTCATTATTTACTTGTTAAAACGAAAGTTAATTTTAATGATAACATATTAAGATTTGAAAACCAATCTCTCACAGATCAGCTCAGCGCTGGCCAAAAGCGCCACGAGCTAAGCGGTAGAGACATGAGCGCTTACATCAAAGACACCATCGCCATTTTACCCAAAGAGAAGTTGGATGCACTTTATGATGAGAAGATGGAAAACGACGAAGAATTCAAGAGGGCCATGGACAGCCTCCAGAGCGACGAATGGAAGGAAATATGGGATGCTCTCTGGGAAAACGAGACCTTCAAGGCCGAAGCAGATGAGCTCTCTAAAAATGGTATTGATCTCCAGATGCTTCTGAGTGAACTCGTCGCCATCTTCGGACAAAACTAAGTCATATCTCTGTATGTAAATAAATTATTGTGAATGATATTTTTTTTATTGTAAGGCCACAAATGGGAGTTGGTGGTAAAACCTAAAAAAGTACCACGAGATTTTTATTAAGTATAAAAAACATTTCAAATTTCATACAATCTAGTAGATTTTTACATTATTTTTGAGACTCCATATAAAAAAATATCTCTTATTGCCATTTAAATTCTATTACCACGAATGTATCGATTAATTAGCGATACCTTTTTAACGCTAACGAAGCGAGTATGTTAAACGAAAAACAAAACGATGTTGATGTTGAACGACGAATTCATTTGTTTGATTGGCACTACTCAACAGCACGTTTTGGCAAATCCCACTCACGTGACATCCGTATTGCTATTCGACAATACATAGTTTCCTGTGCAATTAAGTGTAAAAAATACACAAAAAATGTCATAAAATCAAAACATTACAAACGTTCAACTTCCATAAATCCAGAAACATCAGGCAAACTAAATAAAGCACGCTCGGTGGGATATTTCGCGCTGTAATGAAATATTTTATTGCACCGCATAACAAAAGCTGCGAGGAATTTCAACTAAGACCTTTACACAACAATGTACTCAGATTTTTACTAATCCACAAATATTGTAGCGGTTTTATTTCTGCATATCTGACTTGTGTTAACATTGCATTGTCACATCACTTGTACTATGTACACAACATTTTGGTCTAAACCTACCGAAAATTCGTTGCAAGTCTAATTATGTAGGTATTTTCGCTTAAGCGAGCATTACATTCACTCAATCAATTACGGAAGGGATACCGCCTGAGTTGGCAATAATTTAATTTGATTGTACCTTATGATATAGGTACAAATATTCCTCTGGACTATACAACGGGAAACATGTATATTATCAATAGTCTATGCCCTTTTAAACGAGTTACTAAATATCTTTTTTGGATAAATATATGCTATTAAGAACCAATTCGACTTAGGGTCCTTCAAGAAAAGAGCGTCTAAATTCTTAAAAGGCCGGCAATACACTCGCGAGCCCTCTAGCATCGAGAGTTTCCATGGGCGGTGGTATCACTTAACATCAGGTGAGCCTCCTGCCCGTTTGTCCCCTGTTCTATAAAAAAAATAAATAGATAATTTCATAGGTAACTCTCAATGCAGCTGTAATATCTTCGATAGAATAACTAGGATATTGTTAACGCACAGCTTATTTCGGGATTATTATTTTAATTAATTTTCAAACGTAATGATTAAAATGCGAATTTGCTACATTATTTGTATAACACGTCTAAGTTCCGTAAACTATTAAAATATTAATCCATACTGAATGATAAGGGGTAAATATCCAGCGAAATAATGGAAATACCAATCAATACAACAACATTTCTATATAATCAATTATATCTTATGGTTACTAGTTAATAGTCTTACAAAAAGAAATCTGTCAACATGACGTAGCAGCATCTCGCTGACCAAGATTGCTGACCAGGTAGGTCAAGAGGTTCAAGAGGATGTATAATTTCTAATATCATGGTTATTAAGTGCTATTGGAATTCACCACTGAGTCTAATGAAACAATTAGGAGAATAATATTGACGTAATCCTTACCAAGAGGCTATCGATATCTACATGATGTACAGTATGAATAAAGTAAATGTACCATTAATAGAAACTTCTGTATTCATAATGGTTAAACATATACTGTGACAACGTCTTGTAGTTCGATGGGACGGGCTGCACGCAAAAAACATAACGCAGGCGGCGTTACCTCGCTCTGAGGCGTTCCATCGACAAAGAGGTATAATCGGCCTCCGCGTTCGGCAGCATTCGTTTGTTAAAAAATGATATAATTTTATTTATGCGTACAAATACATATAACTTGGTCATTATAATTATGATTTCCATTTACCTCCTTCTCTATATCCATACAAAATATCTATCAAACAAATAAAAGTAACATTTTCTTTTGAAAAATGCAACCAGTATCTTCTTACGACGTTGTCACTTTCAACTATCGTCAGTAACCCGACTGTACAGACAAACGATTTTTTCTACTATATGTGAGATAATAAGAATTTGAAAGAAAGATAAGAAGTATTTTTGAAATAAATTACGCGGCAAACGCAAAAGTGAATGTATTCGCAGAGAAACCAAAATAACTTATGCTGAGCAACATGTTTTATAACTTAAATGGAGATGGGCAGGCCACGTGACCCGTTACACAGATGACAGATGGTCTTAAACTGTTACTGAATGGAATGAACCAAAAGGAAATATGTAGTAACAAAATTTGTTATAACTATATTTGGTCGTATCAACCGATATTCGTAACAGCTGATGACGTTGTCATTAAGTACCTAATACAATAGAATTCTATAATATTGTCTTAATAGTAGCTTATCATTTAAATTAATCAAATACACATCTACACGCAATACCCGTTGAGCGAGTTTCATTATCTTGCCGAAGCCGCAAACAAATTATTTGAAGAAATCTATAAGGTATGAGGGTGTGCAATTATTAAATCAATTACCATCTAAAATTCGCAATATTGGTGTGTTTAACAAATACAAAGGCATTAAAGATGCATGTTAGTGTGAACATAGTAGATTAAAATTGGGACGGCTAATGGCGTCGTGTATCTCGTGTATGTATACCTATTAAATTTCTCAAATAAATAAAATACATTTTTGTAATGAGAAATAAAGTTGTTTAAGCATTAGAATTCAGCCGGGACATTTGATTTTGGTCAATATAACCGGTATGTTGTTCTAAACGTTGTCGCAAACGGTTTTGACTTATTTCTATTAAGTCAATCAATATACCTATAGTATGTATAAAGGCTTTATTGTTATTTTTATACTGGACACATTAAATAACATGAAAATATTTTGTTAAATAATAAAGTCTAACACTTTTATGTGTGACAAAGTTACGATTTTTTTGTGTTTTTATGAATGGATATTTCAATATTTCTTGTAAACTTTGCGGCCTTAATTAGCCAGTTTTGAGATTTTTCTGTACAAAGACTTATTTTTCAATCAATATTGCATAAATTGGTGTTTTATAGAGCAGGAAAATCGTTGTTTAAATTATAAGTGCAATATCAGGTGCGATGGCCGAAAGCGAGGTAAGTAAATAGAGGCGGGCAATGTATCACAGAAACAGTTTTCCGATAAGAGGCTCTCGGCCTCTCCACCCGATATAGTTGAACTCTGTTTTATTGTGCTATTTTCATTCTATCGCAAGTGAACGCAGCTCAGGCGGAAACTCAGATAAAGTCGCGGCGCCGCGTAATATACAGCCCGGCATAAAGTGGTATTTGGAGTGAATGGAAAGAATTACGATGTGGATTTAATTAGAGGTTAATATTAGCTCAAGGTTGTCAACTTTTAAAAACAACGGAACATTTCAAGAGTATTGTGTTTAACAATGGTCTGTTTGTGGATAATGTCTTTCAAACGCTCCATAGAGATCATTAATTAAATAAACAAAACTAATTATTAAAATGTTATTGCATTTGCAATGATGGAGGACAAATCTTTTTTTTATTTATAGTTAATTACTTAAAGATGTCACGTGGAACATGGTGTAATACATGCAGCTCCTTACAAACATTTTGTAAAACAAAAATGTTTGGGGATGAAAAATAGTGGCAAAGAGTTTATTGTCATTTCTACTCGTCCGTTCTACGCCCTTGATTTTTTAATAAAAAAAACATAGTTAAATGTTAAAACACTCAATGCATATCTTGATTTTGCCAACAACTCGCTCAACATAGGCAAGATAGATCATGAATTTTCTAAAACTAATGTATAGTGAAAACAATCTGAAACGTCATCAAAATTATTATTTGACCTCTAAATATAAGTTAACATTGTCTGTTATACCAAAATAGTCGTGATAAGAATTGAAATAAGGATAAAGAAATATAACAATAGTAACAGATCCTTTTATCTTCGGTTCAAATAGTTTCGTATTGTATGAGCTACGTATATGTACGTATAGCTCAGTACATTTGAATTTAATACATTATTTGGATAACTTATGTAAGTTTTCGTTTCATTTGTTTATAGGTTACAACAACAACAAAAATCATTTATTCATATAGGGAACATAATGTACACTTATGAACGTCAAAAAAAGAAATATTCATTAAATGATTCTAATTTTACATTTACTGCCAGTTCTCAAATCAAGGGCGTAGAACGTTCCATATGACATCTTGAGTAATAAATAATAATAACATATATATATATATATATATATATATATACAACATATATAATATACAAATACGTACTATAAACAACTAATATCACTGCATACACGAATTCAAGTACGACCAGTCACCACAAGTAGCACCCGTTCACGAGTATGATGCATGGCCAGCCATCGGCCCCCTCGCCATATTTTAGGGAGAGAGACAACCCGACGTATGGACGCCGCCACAAGCAATGACTTTTAAGTTAAAAGGTAAGACATACTGAATAACCAATATCAAGCGAAATAATGCAATTACTAATCAATACAATAACATACATATTATCATATTATCAAATTATAATATTATAGGGTTAATAATAGTCTAACAAAAAGAAATTTGTCAACATGACGTAGCAGTCTCTCGCTGAACAAGATTGCTGACCGGAAGGTCAAGAGGTTCAAGAAGATGCATTATTTCTAATATCATAGTTATTAAGTGCTATTGGAATTCACCACGGAGTCTAAAAATGTACTGTTTTTGTGTATGTACTTTTGTAAAACGATCCAAACGTCCTTTTTATTTAAAATTATTGGCATTTGAAATTTAAGTATACTTATTTTAATGATTAGACATTAACGTATGAATTATAACTATATAAAATTGGTAACGAAACGTATAAAATTCAGTTCGTCCATAACATCGAAACCATAAGGTCCAAAATTTATATAGACCTTTACTAGGCTATCTACTCAGCAGTTGTTACTACAATAAATTCAAAGTTAAAATTATTTTTTTCAATTTGACCACCTAAAATGGCACTTTTGAACGTTAAATAAATTATGAAGATGATTTTAGTTGCCCCTACCAAAAGGTAGTTTCGTGTAAAGAAGAATGGGGAAGAAACTCCACACTTACTCTTTTAAAAATAGAATTTACAATATTTGAAGACAATGTACTCCTAGAATAAAACTACTATACAGGTCTATTATTGTATTGTTAGTATACACGTTCCTCACATATTTGCATATATCGAAACCGTAGAATAATTTACAAAAAACAATAAAACAATGTTTGAGATAAAAATAATGTACATACTCAAGATTAACATAACAGTACTAGAACAACCCTAAAAGGGTATCGAACGAGTTGATACGCCATAATCCTAGTGCGTACCTGGATAAGCTGACCGTCAAAAGAGTCACAGGGGCATTGGTAAATTTTATTTGCATTGGGTCTCTTTCACCCGTTTGTGAGATCATACCATCTGGAAGTGAGGAGGGTTGATGTCAAGCCTAACAAGGGTCGATGTATAGACACGATTCCTTATTTCCAAGACAGTGCTCGGGTTACGGGACATGACTTCAGAAAAGCCTCGATGTCCTTAGAAATTTGATAATTCAAATTTTGAACGTTTATGCACCTGTTTGTCATTCGTACTGGATTAAAAATTCGATAGATATTTCTATATATATAAAATTGTCGTGTCACAATGTTAGTTCCGATACTCCTCCGAAACGGCTCAACCGATTCCTATGAAATTTAAATATATAGAATCGGCTACTATTTATCTTTTAAACGATTAAGTGGTAAGGGGTGTCCAGTGCAACAATTTATTTAAATTTTTTAAACATTTTTTGCAATAATAATGCATTTATTTCTTTTAACAGCATACAAAAATACAAACCACTTTTTTCACTCTTTACGATCAATGCCTGTTTTTATTTGTTAATTGTGACTTGAACTCTGAGGTTTATATAGAGAAAAATTCACAGAATAACCTAGGAAGTATTCCTTCCGGCAAAACCGAACAGTCTCTGGAGTAGCCTAGCAAAACGATACATGTACTAAAGAGATAGGTAAAATCAAATTAAGGAGGAACGAAGTTCGCGTGGGCAGCTAGTTTTATTAATATTTTTCAATTAACGGTGAACTCGAAAAATTAACGGTGTTTTAGAATTGATTTTATCGTTAGTATCGTTTAATTTTCTAAGTATTAGTTTGTGAAGATATTATTTCCTGAATTTGCTAGATGAGATGACTGCGTAATCTCTTAATAACAATTTTAATTATTTTAACTTTAAACCATATAATGATAATCTTATCTTCACTTTATATAAAATGTACAATACCTGTTTAGGTTTAATAATACTTCCGATGCTACGTCATCTAAAAATAATCGCCTGAGTGTGTAAGCCGTGATGTAAACAATTCAGGAAGCTGTCATAGTTGCGCTATAAAATTCAATTTTAAATGGCGCGCAATGCATCTTACGAAGTGCATCGCTCAGAGCTTGTACTTTATTTTACGGCAATTTATTTTAAAGCTCGCGACTGCGTCTTGTGGCATCGCATTAGGCAAATCCGCCTAATTCTGCGCGACATGCCAGACGTTTGCCTAACAGATTCGATGCTTAACCCGGCTTCACCGCCGAAAGGATAAGACAGATGTTTTTTGGATATTTGTTTATATTAATGTGGGCTTAAAACTAAGGTTTTAGGGAATTAGATTTTCTAATCATTGCAAAAAAATATTCTTCATTATAGTTTACCGTCTCCTTAAACTAATTTAATAATTCTATTGTTTGATAGCAGTTACGGTAATGTTCAGTTAATATATAATTGTGATTACAGCAGACGATTACAGTTTTGTAAATTTTGATGTATTTTGAGATATAAAAAAAATGTGACTTTTAGATGCTTCGTAACATTGCTATTCGTGAAAATTAACTGTGGAAATTATAATGTGTATTACATTAGGTTCAAAACGGGTTCACAAATAAAAATACTTATTCAAAGTGATACGGAGTAGAGTATAGTATCGATAGTGATGAATGCGGCGTTACGCGAATAATTTCAAGATTTTCAATGCATTTTATGTAACATTTTCTAGAAATTGTAACAATATAATATTTCAAAATTCGATTAATATTAATACTCTATTGGTTAATGTATGGCAATTTGTAACAGGGTAAATGTAGGTTACTTCAGTAGATGTCCTCAAAAATTTGATAACTATCAACAAATTTACCCACTTGTCAATCCTAATGGTTAAATTCAGTCCGATAGATGTATGGAATACATACAAAAGGTATTATGTATATTAATTTCTATATTTCTATATTAATTTATAAATTAAGTGTGAAGACTTTTACTCCCAGATTATAGTACCCACGCTTATTAATAGTGAACGGATTTATTTTATTTATTAATTTAGATAAAATTAAAAAAATAACATAGAAATTATAAGGGACGCCACGCCTTCAGGAAAATCACTAAAACAAGAGATATGATGGGTAAAGTGACCAATAAACAAACTTAAAATCACAAGTAACACTGAATAATTTTGTAATTAATGTAATCTAAAATAATAAAATATATAAAAACTAGATTGCAAATTAAAGGAACAAAAAGTACCAGAATTACGAATTGAATTATGAATTGAGTCACGAAGAACGAAAAAAGAAATGTTTTAAAGAGATGCAGAAGAGTTTTAAAAGATAGGGTGGTAGTCATTCGTATGGAGTCGGGCTGTCTATTAATCGCGGAGATTTAAAATGTTCATCTTATTGGCGATTTTCATTTTATGCGACGACCTTCTCGTTCTTTTGGTACCTTACCCCATTATTGGAGGTTTGTCGTTAGTTTCTTGGAGCGTGTCTTGTCCTGTTTAAGTTGTACCACTATCTTGTGAGGTGCGTGATACCTTCCTCCTATAAACATTTTGTTGTCATTTTTGATGAACTTCAAATAAAGGGCCTTTTTTTATAGAACAGGGGGCAAACGGGCTGGAGGCTCACCTGCACTCTCAATGCCAGAGAGCTCGCGAGTGCGTTTTCGGCCTTTTAAGATTTGATACGCTCTTTTCTTGAAGGAACCTAAGTCGAATTGTTTCGGAAATACTTCAGCGGGCAGCTGGTTCCACATAGTTGTGGTGCGCGGTAAAAACTGCCTTGAAAAACGCTCAGTTGTGGAACGGCGGACGTCGATTTCGTATTCTGCTTCGACGTCCGATGATGAAACTCAGCTGCAGGTATTAATCCGAACAACTCCTCTGAACACTCTCCATGGTAAATGCGGGAGAAGATGCAGAGTGATCTCTACGCAACGCTAAAGGATCAAGCCGCTCGGAGAAGGATTGGTCGCCAACGATTATACTTGACTTGTCCAAAAAAACGAGTAATAATATGATGACTTTTATTTAGCGAAACGTACTACGTTTCAATTTAAATCTCTTAATAATTTATCCGCAATGTGGTATATTCAATAGCTCTATCAAACGATTGTGTACTGAGACTGTTTAAACAATTCGATTCCGGACATAGTACACAAAATGCCACTTTGTGGTCGCTGAGATCTTTATTCAAGGTGGGGGTAGCCTAAGTAAATTTACACACTGATCCGTTAGATGCAGTTCCTAAAGAGGCTTACTATAGATATTACTTAATCACGCAAATTTGATCCTTGTGCCAATGGATCTGAGTCTATTTTTAAAATAGTTTGATTTCTAATCGTCTAGACATATGAAATATTGCATAATCGAATGTTAAAGTTACAATTTTCAAAGTATGGTTTTAACTTAGGAACGATTGTATAATAATCTAGTATTGGCGTTAGGTTTTTCATTACCCTGATGGCTGGAACACTTCATTTTGAGAATTAGCGAATCGACTTCCAGTGGGGTCTTTCCTGAGATGTTTGATCTCAAACTATTAAGTTAAAGTGCACTCCTTCCTCAAAGGACAGCAAATCAACCACTATGGCGTCCATGGGCTGCGATGCGTCCCGTAGGCTCTTTGGCTAGTATATAAAAAAATGGTTTGTTTGTTAGATAATATTCTTCTAAAGCTGTCTATAATAAGATGACTCCTAAAACCTAAATATCACAAAATTACATACTTAATTTAACAAAGCAGCATACTTACAATGTACTACATTAATAAAAAGGCATTTCATGAGGAAATATGCTGTAAAAACGTGAATGACATAAGTGCAGGAACATTCCACGGTTTATTGAGCTGGTAAGGACCGCAGTTTGTTTAGGCGTGGTATGGCAATCTCCTCCATTACACGACGTAAAGACGGATATATAAACATTATGTCAGTTTAACGATGACACGCTTGGCTTTATTTTTGTTGAAAACGTGATGCAGAACTAAAGGAACATATGTATTTATTATGTCGGAGAAATGGCGCTGGTGTCAGTAACCATTGTCATATTATACATGTCAAAACTCATAAATTTACAACCTCAAAGTCAAGTTTAATGTAATAGGAGGCAAATGGACATTACCAGAAGGCATGCAAGATCGTTGCCGGCTTTTAAATGTAATAAGATTATAGCCGTTTTTATGTGGTTTATGCGATTTGCCTTTTTTTTTAATACGAGGGGCAAACGGGCAGGAGGCTCACCTGATGTTAAGTGATACCGCCGCCCATGGACACTATCAATGCCAGAGGGCTCGCGAGTGCGTTGCTGGCCTAGTATTTAATACTATTCATCATTTGATATATAGAAACAGTTATTTCATAGAAACAATTATTAATGTCGCAGCAATGGCGTAAGTGTCAGCTGTCATTGTCATTATAATTTAATAACATCATTGTCAAAGCAGTTCAACATCGTTAAAACCAGTGGCTTATTTGATTTGTCAATGTTGCTAGATGTTCGAATTTACGACTATTCAATGATAATAACCTATTATTAGACTCCAAGTCATCATTATTATTAAAAGTAGTTTACCATAAATTCAAAGCTTCGAGACTTATAAAGAATCAATATTAAAGTAATCTTTGATATTTGTTTCTGTATTAGATTCCATTTCGATCGCGGAAAGAGTACACGCAGTGTCATGAAATAATGCTACTAACCAGTTAGTGCGGCACTCAGCAGTGGCCTTTAATGTCACATTTAAACGGCTAAACATAATTTTTGACTTCGGCAATGCTTGCTTCATTATCTTTAATAATTTATCTGCAGGTCGTATTTTTCTCAAAATTCAAGTGATGCTTTCGCGTTATTGTGCATAGTTCTCCTTCCCGCCCCAGTTTATTTGTCTTACCCTCTTTTTCAGTCACTTGTCGTCGTCATTCCCTTCACTCTGTCATATATAATGGCTCGACAATATTAATTGCTTTTTATGTAAGAGTTAAAGTCTGTTATCACTAAACTATTAAAAAATAAACTATTAATTATATATTTACCCAATTTCTTATATTAACTACTGCTCACCTATAAACGACTTCGTAATTATGTTGATTCCATAGATATTTAATACGAAAGAAGGATTTTTTTTTGGTTTACAATTTTAACATTTAATTTTAAGTTTAAAACATTTAGGGCCTGTTTCACAATGTCCGGATAAGTTCCAAATAAGTTATTTATTACTTATTGGTAGGATAAATAGTATTGGTACTTTATCCATACATTATAGGCCCTTAGTAAATTAAAATTGGTATTTACTCCGTCGTTAACATGTGACCTAACTCAAATCGCTACAAGAATATAACTGTTGTAAAATGTTCTTATCATTTTCCAGAAAGCCTCTTATGAAATTCATGACTTTTCGTTACTTGTATCAATAATTCCTTTTAGTATGATATATACAGTCTATTTAATAATCATACCCAGTTTAATAACAATGTCGTTGCTTTAACCATCATTTAGTTCTGTTAATCTCAAAATTAACAAAAAAGTTTTTCTTTATGGCTCAACAAGTTATTAATAAAAAGGCAGTTCATTAAAACGTCGCGTCTTGCGTCTGATTTATGGAGCTTTAAACTTTTATGGTTGTGCTAAGTAGCTCGCGACGTTCCTTCGAACTCATTTTGGATAATGCTGAAATGTTAACAAATTTCCACAGATTATGTAATGGCAGAAGATTTTGCTTTTACGGGTTTTGTGTTTAAAATGCGAATTAATTAAAATTAAGAACACCTAGATTTTCAGAGAATATTAGTAGTTCTATATGTGTATTCGTTATATAGATATTGACGTGCTACCAAAATTGTGTTTATTTCTAACAAACAAAAATCATTTAATCATATAGGTAACATAATGCACACTTATGAACGTCAAAAAATGAAGAAATATTCATTAAATGATTCTAATTTTACATTTACTGCCAGTTCTCAAATCAAGGGTGTAGAACGGAAGAGAAGAACTGGCAGTAAACTCTCCGCCACTCTTATTTATAGCAAACTGATACGGGTCAGAACAATTCGCAGTAAATATAACATGGCTTTTTATCTATTCACAATTAAAATTATAAGCCGATACGATAATGTCGAAATTACAAAATAAAATACGTATATATAATATTATTATAAATAAGATACAAAATATCGCTACTGTGAAGTAACGATTGTTAAATAATATAAAGTACTTTTTAATTTGGCGAAATTAGTAAAAACTTACTTTGGTAAACGTTTAAGCGCTTTATTTTCTTAGTCCGTAATCAGCTCGACTATCGGCATCATACGTACCGAACTTTTTTTAGATTTTTTTAATAAATTGGAATTGCTTGAGCGTGATCTATCACGAAGATGCCACAATATCCCAAGATATGAGTAAAAAATACAAGATAAATTCTGGTGCAGCAAAAGACATCAATTTAACGACAACTCTTTGTAGCGTCAAAATTTTTCTTGAATATAGAATTTACACTGTTTTTCTAACTAATGTACACGATTGATAAGCAATGAAAGTAAACGTTTGTCTATAGTTTCACTAGTTGACTATTATAGCTGAAATGATTAACTTGAACATTTCATAAAACGGAACTCATTATGTTACGTACTAAGTTTAAAGAATTGTTAGTCGGAACTCGTCCGGAATCACAAAGCTTTGAACTCGCTTCCTCCACTTTGAATGTCCTTACACCAGCTCCGATGTCCGAACTCTGAGAATAATTGAAACATCTTATGATCACTGTACCGGAAGACGACTGACCTCTATTTAAACGGAGTTTTGAACCGTTAAAGTTGGGGGTTTGTGAAAAACGTGGGTTTTTACTTAAAAGCAAAACGCGTTCTTCAATATTGGTTGTAAAAATAAATGTCTATATATAAAAAGTTATCATGTCACAGTGGTACTTCCCATTCTCTTCCGAAATGGCTCGACCGATGCTTATAAAATTTATTATGCATATTCAGTAGGTCTGAGAATCGGCTACTATCTATCTTTCGAACGCCTAAGCGGTAAGGGGTATCCAACCCAATATTTTTGTTTCTGTTTTTATTTTTTTATGATTCAGCATACAAAACTACTCTGAGGTTCATCATGCAGAGAAAAATCACAGAACAACGTAAAAAGTTTTCATTCCGGAAACCAAAAATTCATGAGGTAGCATAGCAAAATATTCCATGTTGGTATGTACTAAAAAGGTAGGCTAGGTATTAAAGAGAAACCAATTTGCGGGGGCAGCTAGTAATACTAAATTTTTAACTAGCCAAATTAATAATTTTAATATTGAAAGCAAGAACACAGCAAGCATTGTTGAGAGAGTAAGTATATAGGTACTGCATTTAAACCGGGAATTATATAGACACTGTTGGCTTAGTGCAAGCCACTATAACTGCACTAGGCCTTCTCATGCTCAAGTTGTGCACCAATTTCCACGTGGTGAAGGAAAACATAGTGAAACACCGCCATTAGAGTTACGACCCATAAATCGACGGCGTGTGTCAGGCACAAAAGGCTGATCCTGATTTCTGAAAGGCTTAAGAAATAAATAATGATCACAAAAAGGATACAGTAACTAGAAGCCTGTATCGACACTAGTATATATACTGGAATTCTATGTTAGACTAATGATCGTTAATATTTATAAAAAAAACGTCATGGTGCGATCAAAAACGTTTTTAATTGTTTGTTTTGTTTAATTAATTTAAAAAAATGTTATAAAATGGAAGTACGAAATTTAAAGTTGAATTTAAATTAATACATACGAAAATAGAACAATGTTTGGACATTTATTTATTTATCTATGCAAGTAAATAATTAAATACCTACTATTCTATTTTCCGTTGTAGATATTGCGAGAAAAAGCACCAGATGGTCCTGGTTTCCCGTACTGTCTACCACTCTGATTATTTCTTTAATTAATGCAGATATTTTTTAAAATATTTATCATTGTTATTAAACAAAGGCTTAGTGTTCTAACACACTATGGAGTTATAACAATTTTCCCTGTGCCTTAAGTCAAATTAAAATTGTATTATTGGAGACCTTTCCTAATTGGTTTCGTTGAATAAGTAAAGGCGTTTCACCTGAGTAATAGCCCTTATGAATAAATCTTTCGTTTCATTTAGCACGGTACTGTACACTTTATTCACATAATTTTGAATTACTATAACATTTGGATAACATGATTTGGATAACGTGATCTGAACACTTGCTGCTTAGTATGACTTATGTTATGTATAACGTTTAGGATTATGTGATATAAGAGTTATAGTGCGTGCTGTATCGAGTCTGAACTAGCCCAAAAATTCCGTCATAACCTATCAGTAATTTATTCCAAATTCACCACACCATCAACACCATCAACACATATACCTAGTGTATGAGTGAGAACCAAAATAGAAATTATTTATTTATTTTCTTATCTCCCATATTTACAATACTAACACAATAGAAAACTTATGAATAAAGAACTTAAAACATAAAACCCAAATCTTTTTATAATGACATAATTATAAATAATGCAATCCTTGTGAATTCAGTCAGTGCCCAATTTAATACTCGTATCTCCCATAGAACAATATTCAGACACGCGCAAATGGCCCTTTCCTGAGTAGGCGCTCACGGCACTGCAATGATTGTGACCGCTTACCACGCCGAGTGTAGTTATTTGGCACACGCATATAGCATAGCGCAAAACAAATATATTCTATGATACAAAAACATTATTTACATACATGTGCCTATCTACTTTGTTTAGATACGTAGAAGTTTTCTTAACTCATTCCTAGTTAAAACTATATGCCAGTTTTACTTTATATCTGAATTTTACAAAAAATAAGCAATATTTTCACAATGTTTACAGAATATTGAATACCCTATGGGGCTGTTTTGTCACTTCAATTAGACTGGCATCTCGTATAGCGCTCTAAATATCATGGAAAAAATCCATTCTTAGACTGTGAGTTTGTGTCTATTGTTTTCAATATTTAACGTGTCAGGCAATAAATACGCACATCTGAACGTGTTCGCCAGTATTCGAATATGTATAGTAGAAAAGTTTTAGATATCTGTAGCCCCTGATACAGAAACAATACTACTCTTTTTCCGCCATAAAGTGAAGAATTTGTCTAAAATTAGATTTGTACTTTCTATATACATAGATAATAGAGGACACCTCAAATAATATTATTATCATGATATATTAATAACTATGAAAATAATTGTATCTAAGAAATGATAGAATTAAATAAAGAATTAAACAAAACCAAACAGAAACGATAATAAAAATTCTTATTTCTAGTTAACGAGTATGTCGAAGAATTTCAATCATGCATTAAGCCTTATTTGCAGGACTACGATGAATCGTAGCTATTTTTATCCAAGCGACTTCACGTTAATTCATTATATGACGAACGCATAAGTTTTTTATGTAATGTGTTTTTCATTTAAATTAGCGAATATTTGAATTATTACTGTAACTGTAATACAGTTTTAGCGTCTAAGGTTTTTATTTTGGTGTGAATTCTCATATTTGGGAATTGATCTTTCGCGACTATTTTTATGCAATTTGTCGGCTCAGATTTATAATAACAAATGCGATATTATAAAACTGTAATAAACGAGTTAATCTCTAAAAGACATATTTTAAAAGTATTCTGTTTAAGTGGGTTTTTAAAGGCAAGGTGCTTTTATAGCGTGGGCGAGTACCTAGATCATAAGTTTGAAATTAACGCGGGGAACATCACTTCAGATGTTATTAAATACAAGAAAAAGAAGCCTAACGATTAAATCGTTGTATTTTTTAGATAAGAATTATTACAAACAGTTTCGGGAATTGCGAGCTTTTTAATTGTTTAATATTTTTTTCTTTTTTTTAATATATAATATAGAACGAAGCCTGTACTCTTGATGAGCTAAAGTATTTCTGTCAATTTAGTCCTCTGTATTGTTTGCATAATGTATAAAATGGTAATGTACCCTTATAATTAGTTTGTTGACAGTTGTATTATCTGTACTGTTTACATAATAAGCGATTAAACCTAGATTGTGTTCTTTAGTTCAAACGAGAGGACTTAAAAGGTTGCCTGGAAGAGATCGCTTGTTAGTGATAAGGCCGCCCGTTGCATCCCTTGTAATTTTTGTGTATTGTTTATTTTTGTTTCTGTGCAACGAAGTGTAAATAAATAAATAAATAAATAAATAAATAAAAACCCTCCAATATAATTAAATTAAAACGCCATTTTATAAATTTCATTCGCAGTGTTCCTGCAATTTTGTAGAACGCATCACCCTTTGAAATAGCGAAGAGCATTCAGTGTTATCTTAATCTAGACGTGTAGAAGCAGACTTCACTGCACCATTGTGAACTTGCTGACGTGTCTTGCATACGAAAGGCTAATATTTCTGCCTCTTCGCTGCATCTCAGTGTGTCAAAGCTTTGTATTGCAATGTAACTATTATTAAGAATTTAGTTACTTTTAAGGGATGGTTGTTTTGTTAACTTATTTTTTTATTCAGTATCGATGTAATTCTATAAACACTAATACTAATAAGATGCTTTAGGTATATTCTTTTGCTTTTAACTTCATTTCAATTTCATTACAAGAAAGTTATATAAGTTTCCACCATTTTTGGATGTTTTGAATATATTTTTTTCGCATATATTAATTTAAATTAAAAATTAACTCATAACCCTGAAATGTTACATGTTTAGTAAATCTTCTGATCTTATTGCTTATATTAACTAGTAAGTAATATTCAGTATCAAAATAAATATTTTTTTTGGATATTGAATATTTTGAGCATATAAAATAATAAGGCCTGTCAAAACTAACAGAGCGCCATTGACGCCCGCAATTTAGCTTACAGTCAGTTCAACTATGTGAAAAGACATGTAGCTACACACATTACTCTAAAATCGGATGACTCAGCCAAGCGTGTTGGGACATTGTTTTTGCTCGAATCTATTCTCTTGCTTTTCACGAAGTTCACTTTTAATTTCAGAACGAGCATTTGAAAGCCTCGTACATACAATGTTTTGTAAATAGCCAAATAATATATTTAACATAATTTATTTACACCAATAATAATTTTTGAAAAAAAAATACGATTTTCTTGAGAGAAGCTCATCTCACTCACTGATTTCAATCATTAAGTAATTGACTATAATTGATTAATGTGTTGGATTTTTTTAAATTTTAAATCACCTTCATCGCTCAGTATCCTTACGAATTTATATGGAATATATTATATACATTTCGAAATTCTTACACACTAAAATATATTATTAAAGTAGATACTGGCAGCGTTCCCCTTTGAATAGCTATTAAATTAAGATGAAGATGAAGCTAATTCTTTGTCCAAGGTAGCTGGCAGCTCTTCGGTCTCCTGTAATGTCAATTAACCTTTATGCTATTACCTTAAAAAGCATTTTTTTTTTTTTTTTTATTTATTTATTTATTTGATGCACCAACAAAGTAGACACTGATACATGCATGTAACACAAACACAAACACAAGCCTAGTGCTACCCCAATTATAGGCGCATACAACATTCTGATTTAATGAAGCTTATACACACATTAAAAATATTAATTATAGCGCTAGGACTCCACGGATCAAGGCTCTCGACACCGAATGGGATAAAACCATGTTCGGAGCCTAGACCTCTGTATTTGCGGGCTTTAGCTTTTTCAGCAGCATCAAAAGCCACACCAGCTCTGTTGTTGGTTATATGTTGATAGGAAGGGGCCAGCGTGTCTGAACAGGTTACATCCTAACCGGCATCGGCCCATCTTCCATGGAATTAAACTTAAATCGGTCTCTTGCCATCGTCTCTTGCAATTCCAGTCGGCTCAAGTAGACTTGGCAGGTTGACAGCAAGGGAACGACAGCGGCATATATCGAAAAGCTGCCTGCACTTTTTGGCATGTCAGCCTTTGATGTCCTAGCTTGTTGACATTACTGCCACAGGGACTCATATACATATATATATATATATATGAGGACCATAAAATAATTATGTAAAGTCTACTTGAATTACAACATGAGCACGGGCACTACTCGTTGTCTAAAGGGTATCGTTTGAATTTACAGTTATTTGTGTCTCAAGTATATAATCTAGATATTAAATTTATAGAAAAATGTATACCCTCCCTTACTGCACACAATGCTACTTCGGAAATGACCCGGTAGGTGCTTTGAGCGCGCGTGTATTGTCCGTACCTTGATATTTTGTAGGGATTTTCACGACACCTCTCACAAAGCCCGTTTTGTTTTAAACTTTGCAATTCAGTTAGTTTTAAAGCGTTAACGTCCTCATATTATAATTTTGGATTACATTGAATTAATATTTTCATATTTCCTCCATGAAGATAGGACGGGTTATATTCAGTAAACTGGAGAAAGTTTTATATATGTTTTAGTTAAAGCTCAAGATTTTTGACATTAGACAGATACACAATATATTAAATTTTTAAGTAAACAAGTTATTAATAATTTTCTACGTCTGAAACAGAACATATATTTAGATTAAAAATTATTGACTTTAAACAAACTAACACAGTTGAAATAGGAACTTATCAATACGCACTTTTTTATTACGTCTATGAAATTAAATCTATCATCCTTTTGCGATTTTTCAAAACAAAACAAAAATATCTTTATTCATATAGGTAAACAAGTACACTTACGAACGTCAAAAAAATTAAATTATTTGTGAATTCAGTAATTTGATAAATCTAGGAACTGCCAGTTCTCAAATCAAGGGCGTAGAACGGAAGAGAAGAACTGGCTATAAACTGAAATATCAACGAAGCGGACTAAATACTTGTTACTCAGCTTGTCGTCAGGGTGAAAATTTATTAGATAAAATTAAAAACTCTAACAATGTCTCCCAACACGTCCAAAGTATTTTAATTTGTTGAAACATTTTCTTTTGCCTCATAAAATTCTTCGTAACTAACAAAAGAATGACTGATCACTTTTAAACAAAGTTGTAATATCCGTGAAAGTTTTGTAGACTTCCGGGGCAAGGGCTAGTTTTAATTGTAATAAAATATTAAAGCTTAATTAAATAAAATATTTTATGGGATAAAATTTCGAAAAATATGCAAATACATTCGCATTTACATAAAGTCCATATTTTTTCATTACGAACTAATAAAATACTAATGTTTAAAGTACTTTATTTCTCATTACGTTTGCCATAATATGAAAAGTATAAAATACTAAATGCATTATTCACATGTATAACATGGGAAGATTGTTTTATACAAGTTAAATTTTAGTTCAAAGTCAAAATTCATTTATTCAAATACGTAACACAATTTAAACCTGTGAACGTCAAAAAAAGAAATAAATGCTTCTAATTGTACATTTACTGCCAGTTCTTAAATCAAATTTTCAGTTATATACCATGATAATATCATATTCAAAATATAAACATGTTTATAGTTTTGATAAGCTCCTAATGTGGATTTATATTTTGGAAATACTCGATAGATTCTCTTTTACTCCAAATTTAAAGACAACAAAAGTTTTGGTACTAACTTCGACCTCGAAAGAGCCAGATGAAAATCTAAGACAAATACATGATTTTCCATTGATATTTTTAGAAATATTTTCTAAAATGCAAGTTTAGTTTACGTGACTACTATTCTTTAAAATAAACATGTCGAAGCGATAAATTGTCGATTCTTTTTTATGACAAACGATTTTCCTAATTTAAAATACAGCGTGCTGCACCTTATATTGTTTGCGACAAACTGAAGGGGATTTTATTTTCCCAAATGTAAATTCCTTTTTACAGTGACCTCTTGAAAAAACGACATGACTAATGAAAGCAGATTAACATGGACCCTCCGTGAGGCTTTATCAGGCTCCTTTGGATTCTCAAATGTTGAATTTTATTGCGAGGAAAATGTGTCCAAACCGCTTTTCCTCTTATTGTTTGGATTTTTTTTAAGCCAACGTATTGGGAATGTATACAATAATGAATTGTTGCATTTACAGTCAATTTCTTTGAAGCTTTCTACTTTCACTTATCTTTCACAGATTGGTCTTTTACCATTGATTTTTGGATGCATATCAGCTTCATCGAAATGTTTCCTTTCATCTGACGCCAGATTTAACTCCATTTTGAGGTCCACAGACAAAAAAGCTTGGTAAAATGTTGAAATGTCAGTCCACATTATATACAATAAATATCTAAAAACTATTAATAATTATAATACATTCCTTATACGTTAACTTCGAAGGGTTTGTACATATTTTCCTCGCAATAAAATTCAACATTTGAGAATCCAAAGGAGCCTGATAAAGTCTAAGCTAAGGCTTGCTAATAAATCTGGGCTCCGAGTATGATTTTGGCCCTTTCGGTGTCGAGACCCTTGATTCATGTGGTCCTAGCGGTATAAGGCTTTTTTAAGGAAATAGCAAAAATTAGTCTAGCTCTTCAAAGGGGGAACGCTGCCTAAAGGAACTCCTTTTAATAATATATTTCAGTTATTATATTATACGTTTATAAGGTTTTAACATGATATTTTGTAAATAAGTGATTATAATAAAATTATAAACATTATACAATAAATTATAATTAATATTTTATTGATCTGCAATTATTTCAAGGTGAAGGTACGTACACAAAAGAACACAGTTGCTGTTTTTATTAGGCAAGATTACAACACTTAATTTATTCACGAAATTTGTCTCATCCTGAAAAATTTTCCGTCGCATTCGCTAACAAAAGAATGAGTAATGGCTTTATAGAACAAAGTTACGAAAATCTTTTAAAATAACGTTGAGATTATTTCGTGTACAGCGGCCATTACATTGGGCAATAATTTCTGCTTCCCTTTTCGGATTTTATTTATAATAAGATAAACTGTTATATCGTTCTAATGAACTGTCCTCAGAAGTAGGTTGTCAACAGGGTGATCCCCTTGGGCCTGCAATTTTTAGTTTGGCTATAAACCCAATCATCAAAAATTTAAATTCAAATTTCAACGTTTGGTATTTGGACGACGGCACACTAGGAGGTGATGTGGACACTGTGTTTTCAGACCTATTTTTAATAAAAACTAAATTTGAAGCCATTGGTTTGGAGCTAAATCTCAGCAAATGCGAACTTTTTATAAATAACTGCGACTTAAATTTAAATACAGTAAAACAAAAATTTCAGATTTTGGCTCCAAATATTAAAATAGTTAATAGTAATTCCCTTTACCTTTTAGGTTCTCCAATTTTTGATGAATCTATTTTTGAATATATTAATAATTCTATTAATAAATTTAAAAATTCTGCTGATCGTCTACTTGAAATTAGTCCGCATTATGCACTTTGCATCTTAAAAAACTGTCTTTTTGTCCCAAAATTTACGTATGTGCTCCGTTGCTGCTCCTTTTGGAATCACCCAGATCTTTTGACACAAGTAGACGACGTAATCAAAATTAGTTTAGAATCACTTCTTAATATACAGCTGAACGAGCAATCGTGGACCCAAGCATCATTACCAATCCGTTATGGTGGTTTGGGGATTCGCAAAATTTCCAGTGTCGCTTTACCAGCCTTTCTATCTTCTGTCCATAGTTCAGCAAATCTCATAAGTAAAATTTTAAGGGCATCCCCTTCAAACTTTGAGATTGCTGGCTTGGAAGAAGCTAGAAACGCTTTCTTAATTTCATGCCCAGGTCAAAATTTTCCATTTTCTCTAAATTCACAGAGGAGCTGGGACGACATAGACAGTAAAATGACTTATGACAATCTTTTGAGCCGTAGTACAGGTTCAGCACGTGCTAGGCTTTTGGCCGTGGGTACGCATGAGGCCGGCTACTGGCTTCACGCTTACCCTTCGTCAAATACAGGAACTTTTCTTGAACCTGACACGCTCCGAATCGCAACCTGTCTGCGGCTTGGGGTACCGGTCTGCGCTGCTCATACATGTCCCTGTGGCAGTGATGTCGACAAACTAGGACATCACGGACTATCATGTCAAAAAAGTGCTGGCCGCTTCTCGAGACATGCCGCTCTCAACGATATAATACGTCGGTCCCTTGCCACCGTCAACGTGCCAAGTCTACTTGAGCCGACTGGAATTGCTAGAGATGATGGCAAGAGACCGGACGGTATGAGTTTGATTCCATGGAGGATGGGTCGGGTTTTGGTATGGGATGCCACCTGTTCAGACACACTGGCCCCTTCCAATCTTCATGGAACCAACAACAGAGCTGGTGCGGCTTGTGATGCGGCTGAAAAAGCTAAAGCCTGTAAATACAGGGGTCTAGGCTCTGAATATGATTTTGTACCATTCGGTGTCGAGACCCTTGGTCCGTGGGGTCCTAGCGCGTTAAGGCTTTTTAGGGAATTATCAAAAAGGTTAGTCGACATCACAGGAGAACGAAGAGCTGGCAGCTACCTTGGACAAAGAATTAGTCTGGCTATTCAAAGGGGGAACGCTGCCAGTATCTTCGGAACCTTGCCTAAAGGGACTACTTTTAATAATATTTTTTAATAATTAAATTGTAAGGTTAGTTATTAGGTATATTTTGATGTATTATGTTATTTCTTAGGTTTAATTTATGTAATAAACTCTTAAGTAAGTTAATAAGATCGGTATGTGTTGTATCCATCACAACTGGATTTTCGATAACTCAAAGGCTGGAGAAGACATATAAGCCAATTAGAAAGAGTGCAATTTTTTGCAAATAATTTTAAAATTATTATGAAGGGAGAAGTTGATAAATATCTCGCTTGAACGCACGTTGTTTATATCATCTAAATATACAAACAATTAGGAACGATATTGTTTTTTGTTTGAGTTCTAACTTTATACATACATATTGCACATATGCATTAACACTACTTTTATTAGTATTTGTCTTGTATTATATGTTCTATAAGAACAATTATTAAAGGTTACTCAAACAATTGAATTAGACAAGTAAATTAGACAGAAGCGAATTATTACCCAGCGAAGTAACTTATTACAATTAAATTAATTACTTCACTGAGACTTTACTAATCTGTGTTGACGTTAGCAACAAGTAACAAATTTTATTAACTAATTTAACATTTTATATTGACTTATACAATATAACTTTAAATCCATTGGTGTACATAGTACCCTTATGATTGAATATTGCCCATAGCCGCTAGTGACTAGGTAGTAATAGCCGTGTTTTTATGAAATAATAATATGAATAAATAAAAAATCTGCCTTTACTGCAGGAGACATGCGACAGAATTGCCATCTAAAATTCTAATATGAAATTACTAAACGTCATCAACCAGTAGCGTGTTTTTTTTTGGTTTCCCTTTCTCACTCTCTCTCTATCAGTCTCAATAGCCTTCTCTCTTTTATTCGACTAAAACGCTGCACATGTTCGTGACGTTGCGTAAAAATTTTATCCTCATGCGAAGTTTCACTTCAATATCAATCAAATTCAAGTAGATTAATGTCGTCATGTAACTGGAATAGTTGGGGGGAGGCCATTCCAGGCAATTATTGGAAAGTCGATTAATCGAAATCGGTTTTATAGAGCCCAGCAAGGCATGGCTCGTTCTTGAAATTTCTTATCAAAGTATGCTGTAATTACAATAAATTATAACTAATAATATTTTTTATTACTTGACTAAAGAATACCTAAGAATCAATAATGTAGATTGATTTATTTGTAATTTGATTATCATTATCTATTAAATGTGATTGGATCCAGATTTTGAGTTAAAATTAAATTATAATCTCAGAAAGTACAATGTCAATTACTCGTAGTTTGTGAGAAGGGTATTTTATGACAAAACTCCTAGATTTACAGAAAATCAGTACCAACTTAAGATATATATGTTTTTAAAATGGTAACACATTATTGTTGGTTGATAGCAAGTTTATAATAAAAAAATAGGTATGATATTAGAAAAAATATTTGATAAAATAGTATACAATCTAATCTAACAAACATTGAATTATGTAATTAATGAAGAATACTAAATGTAAACAATGTTTTATAAAAAGGATTTGGTTAAAGTTGTATGCAATAAAATAACCATCGTACCATTCACAATGAATAACAGTAAAAAAGTTCGCGTTTTTTTAATTATTCAGTAAGATGTTTCTTTTAGTATCATAACGCACCAATGATGTGAACAAACATGCAGTCGGAATTCATATGGTCTCCGTTGTAATACCATTTTTCTTTTATCATTGTCTTTATAAGAGACTAGAAGGAAACATCATCGTTTTATTTGGGTGTAAATATTCACATTCGTTCTATTATTACCTTAAACAAGAGTTGATTGCGAAGATAGAGAGAAATGAATTTGTGCACAAGTTACGTAATATGACGCTCGTTAATTGCACAGGCCGCACTTTTTTACTATTAATTCAACATTTCCTTAAATATCGACGTCAAAATATATTGTATGGTTAGTGTAGATGGCACGGAAATAGTCCGTATAAGGCAGTAGGCAGTAAATTACGGACCGAGCGGTTGCAACTTTATCTCATTTCAAAGCCTCCCCTCCCACCCGGTACCACTAGGTTACCAGGTTAACGTGATTATTCCAGCTAAATTTATGCTAAATGTTATGATGAATTGTTTCAAAATTCGTATTGATAGCCTAGTGGTAATAATATTAAACTTACGGCATTACACTAATGTGTGTTGGGTCGAAAAGAGTGGCGGAGAGTTTTTTTCCAGTATTTCTATTCCATTCTTCGCAGTTGATTTGGGAACTGGTAAATGTTAAAAATTAGAAGCCGCTAATACATAGTTCTTTTCTGACGTTGAAATATAATACCTTAGTTTCTTGGTAGTTTTTAAAACAAGTTTAAGGCATAGAAAAGTATATCAGTCTTAAAATAAAATTAATTATAGAAGTAGAAATATGTGTGTGTGGGTTTGAATATAGACGTGATTATTAAGCTTTCAGCGTCGACATCGAAATCATATAACCAATTCGCGTATCAGGTTAATTAATAATTATTCATTTTCATAAAATAAAAACAATGTTATAGAGGATATTTTATTATTGGAAAATATACTGATATAATCTGTATCAATTTAGTTCTATTAAATTTTCCATACATTATTATATAACCGTAACAATAGTTCAATAATAATTCTATTTTACTACACCACCGTACCCATCTTCGTCGTCCAGACAAGAGATTGGAATTTATTTAAAGCCTTTTAATGAACAAAAATTAATATGATATCACAGCGATTGTTTAACTTAACGTAAAAAAAATTCTGTTGCTTTTGTTCAATAAAATTGTAACCAAGTTTTTTTTTTTATAGAACAGGGAGCAAACGGGCATGAGGCTCACCTGATGTTAAGTGATACCACCGCCCATGGACAATCTTAATGCCAGAGGGCTCGCGAGTGCGTTGCCGGCCTTTTAAGAATTGGTACGCTCTTTTCTTGAAGGACCCTAAGTCGAATTGGTTCGGAAATACTTCAGTCGGCAGCTGGTTCCACAAAGTGACGATTATTATGTAAATATATAAGTAGTATAATGAACAAACAACTAAATAACTTGATAATCGTTCCACGAACTGTTTCGAGCACATGGAACAATACTTTGAAGCAGGCTTTATAGATTAAACGAAGCATAAAATATTGACAGACTTCTTGGAATATTTCATTTCTATAGGATATTTTTAAAAATATAGTCGATGAATAAAGTAGGTTCTTAGCTCTGTCCTGTTAGGTAACTCTGCTTAAAGAGAAGCACAATTTAAGCATTGTTTACAGTATCACGCTTATTTAATACCTGCAGCTGAGTTTCATCATCGGACGTCGAGGCAGAATAGGAAATTCCACCCGTATCACCTCCACGTCCGCTGTTCCACAACAGTTCCAGAACCAGAACTAATTCGAATTAGGGTCCTTCAAGAAAAGAGCGTACCAATTCTTAAAAGGCCGGCATCGCAATCGCGAGCCCTCTGCACTGAGAGGGGCCATGGGCGGCGGTATCACTGCCCGTTTGCCCCCTGTTCTATAAAGAAACGCTCCTGTCTTTGCGCTAGAACGACACTTACACTACACGTTACGCTTTGATAATACAAACTAGTATTTAAATTTGTACAAATTCGACTATATCGATCTGGTTAGTGCGGAGACTTCTTAAGTTTGTTTTTCGTAAGTCTGTTTGCTGGTCGTATCCACATGTTTTAGGGACGACACCGCTTTTTATATTTTCGTATGTAAGTTAATGTTGACATGTGTTTGTCCTAATTTTGTGGCCCAATAAAATAAAAAAAGTTGTCATGTTATTTTCATACATGTAAATCCCCTTTATAACATATTATATCTTAAGAACCTGAATGTCATCCTTATAACACGTGTGATGTGTGAGAGCAAAAATAATAAGATCTTCTTTGTAATGCTTGACAAAATATATGAACAGAAGAAAATGACAGATGTGGCAATGGAACAATAGCTACAGACATATTTTACTATCTTTAAAATAAGTACATACGCTGGCAACCATCTTTTACAATTGCTTTTTAAGCGGGACTTTTTGATTCCAGTAAAAATCGAATCGACATCTACCAGTGCTAAAAATACAGTTTATTAAAATAGAAAATATTATGAGAATTTAATGATACACTCTCGTTAGAAAATCCGATCAATTGAAGCTTTATAAATTGGGAAAAAAGTAACGACTAGGCAATTTTATTTTCCTTTTGAGAAGATTTCTTTACACAACATAAACTTGAAATAAGTACTTCAGAATCTTAAACGATATTTCAGTGAATATTTGTTTTGGAGTCTTAAAAATAAGTAGTTATGCAATGTTATAAGCTCGGATGTTTAAAAAAAAAGTTATTTTTTTCATAAATTATTGAAAAACACCATACGTTTGGGATGGGGTCTTTCTATGGGTCGCTTGGGGCCTGCTTCAGATTCCGTAGCTGACTCTGTCACTTAAGCTAACCTTAGAGCATTGAAGTCTTTATTCTACTTCCTCGTTGCCGAAATCCCTGGTTTAAACGTTCTTACAAGACGAAGTTGGGAGCGGACATCTTGTAATGCGAAAACGTACGCACTTAAGAAAGCAACTTTACAACCAGCTTCTTCAAATAGCTGGGGCAAAGTCCGAGCACATTGCCAGATTTGGCGAGAGATGGCTCGTCTGCCTTCGGGCACTAGAACTTTCTGGTCTGTCACAACTGTCGAAGGGAATTTCGATAGCTCTGACCCGTAATTTGTGCTAGGCACTTAAAGACAAACATAATATTACAAGGGTTTTAATGTATGAGTAAATGGTAAAGATATTGAATTAAAACTTATGCAAAATATGCCATAACATACAAAAACAAATAATACGTTTTATGTTTTTAATGAGTGAAGAAGATTTTCATTTACCTCCTTATAAATGCTTAGATAGTCAGTACACTAGTATCTAAAGGATTGTTATGCTGCATATCACAATAGTCGTTGAATTCACCTTGAGATTATAATTTACTTGTCGGCAGTTGTGTGCATGAGAGAAAGCTACCATTTAGGGCTATCAAGTTATATATATAACTCTTCATTGGTACCACAAAATAATTTATCTCAAGCAAAACAATTTAAAGAAAACAATTTTTTACCGGATTGAAGCTATGTATTATTGTAAACTTATAATTATTTAACATAATTTTAAATTTATCCGACGTTTCGCGTGCTTTACAGCGTGCGGTGTCACGGTGACTGAAGACAAAAGGTGTTAAATGTCAAAAAAGTATCACAGCTGTAGAAAAAGTTGTATAATCTGTACCCCGGAGTTAGTAAAACAATTTAAAATAAAAAATACATTATGTAATAAATCGATCGTTTTCATTACAGAAGACTTAGCGAAAAGAAAAATTATGTAACAAAGTGCGAAACTTTACATTACAAAAAGCTGAACAAGACTTAATAGTAAGTGACGCAAAAATAACTCTAAGAATAAAAATAAAAAAGAATCTTGTTCTTTTTCAATACTTTTTTCAAACTTCACGACTTGTGCAATTTCTATGAAATTAGTTCATCAATACCAGCATCAAAGTTTCTGAACGTAATTATCAGGAAATATACTAAATATAAACAATATTTCATTATTTTTCGATATAGGATTTGTTTCGGAATACGCGCGAAGGAAAGACTAGGAGTTGGAACATTTTATACATCGAGTTCATAGGACATTAAATAGCAATAATTTAAACATAAACCATCTTCGTGGATTTGTGATAAACAGAGAGAAATAGAGAGTCATCTATTATGTTACGAGCTATTAAATGTATGAGCTAAAGTTGCATGTCTACAGATTTTTCAATGTTCACGCCGAACTGTACAAGTTTTTAAATGATGCGTTATAAAATATGCGATTTTCCAAGGACTTAATACTATCTATGACAAAAAATATAAAAAAGAATGATTTGATAATAATACTTAAGAATTGAATCCATTAAAATCATATCTGTTCTTATGATTGGTGAACTTTTATCTAGCTCTTACACTATCACAGTGATAGGTTTGAGGACAACTCAGTGATCGTTGAGGCGTTTCAAGTAATACGGGTAAGCCAAATGAAAATTTTCCGCACAACTGTACAGTTCCATAATGAAGATTAATTATTTATTATTTAATAAATTTCCTTATCATCTAAGAATATAAAGAAATATCTCTTACGTTATTTATACGATAATCAAATCCATAGAATAAACTCAAAAATGAACGACGTCAGATTTGTAGTTTTCTGCTTTTAAGATTTTGTGATTTCAGAAGATGGTTGATTCTTACAATATATATTATTGTACATTCTTAAGCTTGAGCTGAGTATTGCGACAACGCAGCGTAGAAGCATATATAAAAAAGTGCATACGTCCAAAGTGCACATGCCAGAAGTGAAACTACTTTGTAAATTATTATTATTATTATTATTTATCCTTTATTGCCTTATACAAAAACACACATAACAAAAATAAAAAAACAGTTACAAAAGATATAAGGCAAAGGGCGGCCTTATCGCTTACAAGCGATTTCTTCCAGGCAACCCTAATGAGAAACAACGTTAATGAAACACCATCAGAGGGTAGAGTACAAAAAAAAATCAATTAACAAAAGCAACAAAAAGAACAAAAAAACTAAAAACTTAAAACATGCGTTACTATAACTAATTGAATATAATAAAACAAAATCAAAGAAAAAATAGCAATAATAATAAATAAAAATAATTATAGACAAAAATTTAAAAGCAAATAAAAAGGTTAACCTATAAAAATAAATATATATAAGCAGAACTAATTACGAGGTAGAAAGAAAATGATCAAAAAGAAGCTTTTTAAATACATTTAAAGATTGCGCTCGTCTAATATCGATTAATTATTACTAAGGCAAAAGCCCCAATAGATGATCATGTACCAGTATATTATCACTCTATGTATTTGTGTATCTATATTCACACTGTTTACACACTGTATACGAGCTAATGATACTATAAATAAATAAAAAATCTGCGTTTACTGCAGAATATGTTATGCGACAGAATTTCCATCTAAAGTTATATGTAACAGCTAAATAAATAAAATAATATAAAATACATTAACTAATAAATAAATAAATCAGTGGCGCTACAACCTCTTTAGGTTTTGCCCTCAGGTTTTGAATCTGTTTCATGATCATTTTATATGTATTTTTATAGGCAAGTAGGTGATCAGCCTCCAGTGACTGACACACGTCGTAGACTTTTTGGGTCTAAGACATGTCGGTTTCCTTACGATGTTTTCCTTCACTGTTTGAGCAAATATTAAATGCGCACTTAGAAGGAAAGTCTATTGGTGCACAGCCCGGGATCGAACCTACGACCTCAGGTGTGAGAGTCGCACGCTGAAGCCACTAGGCCAACACTGCTCACAACATTAACCAATAGCGTGTATTTTTGCTCGATCTCCCTTTCTCATTCTCTCTCAATCGGTCTCAATCGCTCTCTCCCTCTTCTTTCAAAAAAAAAACGCTGTACAGATTCGTGACGATCCGTAAAAAATTTACCCTCATGATCCTAGAGAAGTTAAGCGTGTATCGTGCTCACCATGTGGGATATCAACGTAATGAAATCTTCTTACTATGCTACGCGCATAAATAATGAATATATACATGTGAAGAGCAGTAAGACGTCGTGAAAATATCGTGTGTATGCACAGAAAGAATACTTTAGAATATTTAAAATGACTAAAATACCACAAAATAGTAACTTTTAAAAAACCTTCATAGTATAGTAGAGTTAGATTCCCAGGAATAGGTATAGATAATAAATTACAGATTCGGAAACCCTAACCTGATCAATTACTAATGAATTATAAATATATACTTTGTGACATTTTATGAAGCCAGAATGACTCCACTGAATGGAGTTAGGTAAAAATCAAAATCAAAATTCGTTTATTCAGGTTAGATGCGTCTTATGGCATGCGTATGAATGTCAAAAACGTTTACAAAATTCGCGAAATAGCAAAACTACGCCATCCGTTCGCAATACTACCAGGAGGCCTTGTTCTAAGAAGAACGGGCAAGAAACTCAGCAAGTTTTGCCCTCCCTCTACATTAAAATTATTCAAAGGAAATTGTCATAAACCACAACGTCATTAAAGTTACATAAGTAAAAAAATTAAATAAAAATCTGTTCTGTGATTTACCACATTCACCATTATATACATATTCAGAACACTTCCAAGATAACAAGAATCAAATCAAGGTAGAAAACTTAATTAAAGTAATTTAGATATCAACATGAGTTGAGAAAAATGAGTAGCATTACCTGTCCAGATCGTCTGTCCTTTCATATTTACTGATGTTCTATGATTCGTGTGCACTTTTTCTATTTCATTGGTACTTTTTTTAGTTTAGTTTTTCTTCTTCTGTTTCAGTTTAATCTAATTAACTATATAAAGAAAACACTGTTTAAGGGATGAGGCTATTTATAATAAACTAATAATTGCAATTTCTGCAAAAACCCTTAATCTTTTAGTCGATATCAACTCGAAGGAAACAAATATTATTATACTATTTCCGAACCAATTCGACTTAGGGTCCTTCAAGAAAAGAGCGTACAAATTCTTAAAAGGCTGGCAACGCACTCGCGAGCCCTCTAGCATCGAGAGTGTCCATGGGCGGCGGTATCACTTAACATCAGGTGAGCCTCCTGCCCGTTTGCCCCCTATTATATAAAAAAAAAATACGGATAATGTAACTTTTTCTACAGCTGTGATACTTTTTGACATTCAACACGTTTTGTCTTCAGTCACCGTGACCACTAAAGCACGCTGTAAAACGCGCGAAACGTCGGATTTTTTTAAAAATATGTAAAATAATTATAAGTTTATAACAATACTTCAATGCGGTAAAAAAATGTTTTCTTTAAATATATGTATTGTGTATTTTTGCACTTCTTGCTTACCTTATTTATTGTTATTGCCTCCCTTTTCATTTAATTATATCAATTTTTTGTATTTCTGTGTGTTTTGAAGTGTTAAAAAATACTTTTATGACTAAACTAATAAGTCGGAAGTTGTTAAAAACTATATACTAAAATTATTAATATTAAATGAACATCTTATTTAAGTGATCAAAATATTTACATGACTGAATCCGTGACGTTTTAGTTTATCGATACCTGGCAGAAACAGCAAGATCAAGTCCGGTACTGATGATTGAAAGTGGACTAATTTAAACCCTAAATGCCCGTTGCTATAAAGATTTTTTTTATGGAGAAAAATTACCTCATGGACGCTCTCAATGCCAGAGGGCTACTGTTGTCAGCCTTTTAAGAATTGGTACGCGTTTTCTTGAAGGACACTTAGTCAAATTGTTTGGTAGCTGGTTCCACATAGGGCGCGACTAAAACTGCCTTAAAAATCGCTCAGTTGTGGAACGACTGGTGGATGGTGATACCGGTAAAATTTCGTATTTTGCGTCGACGTCCGATGATGAAACTAATAAGTATACGTCTAGTTAAACATGCTAAACCTGCCACTGCTTACGCCATTGTAAACGACAAACCTGAATTTCTATCTATCTTAATAAATAAAAAAAACTAATATATCTATATATATCCCTATAAAGTTTCAGGTAACTCTTTTCTCACAATATCTAAGACATATGGACCATTGATTCATCATCTATATCTATCACATATAACATCTATATAGATCAGATTTCAATATACAATGTAAACATATTCTTATGAGTAACTGAATATATGAGCTATGTAGCCAAAGTCTAACGGCGACAGTGGAACCGTTGAAAGCTCTCTGTCATCTGGCTTAAGATAATATGACTATAATAAAGTCAAAGAAGATTTTTAAAGCTAGTCTTTACATTCTATAATTTAAAATTAATGTAGTTTATAATTTATTATTTCTATTTGGTTTAGAGAAGGGAAGCAGGTTGTGTTCGGTTAGCACCTGGAGCTTTTACGTTTAAAGAGGATGTAGAAGGCCATTTTTAAGACTTTTTTGTGGAGAGGCAAACATTACTACTTTACATAGAGATGCGTGTACATGTAGATTATTAATATGATATAGTATATGTAATTGTATTTTTTCATCATTTACTTCAATTTAAATTCAAGGTGTAAGCGGGAGCTTTTTTGAATTTTAAAATAAAATAAATCAAACAGTATTTCATAACAAATTAACCTAGGATTTTTATAGAAATAGGGCACGAACGAAAGTTGCAACTAGAACAATTCTCGAAATTACAATTTATTTTGGAAAACATTTTGACAAGGTTTAACGAGAGCCTCGCCACGGTCAATGCGCTAATTCAGTTCGCAGCAATTAATATGTAGCTGGCACTGAGTGAGCTTACTTCAGCACAGTTCACATGTAAACAGTATTTACATATATTCGTGATATAAGAAATCTAAGATATATAAGATATCTTTTAGAGTACAGATTGTAATATCATTGTAATGTATGCTACAGATTCTTATCTATATATCTATATATATATATATATATAAAATATACCAACATTCAAGTTATAAAGCTTTTTTCTAATTAACGAAATATCAAAATTTATTATTGAGAGATTGTAGTATTTTTTCCTAATTTCAAAACATTGCCTAGCGATACCTAAAAACAACAAAGTAAAAAAAAATGAAATATTTCACAGCATTAAAGCGAAAACTATTAAACTTCAAATATAACACACACCCGTGCATAATAGAAAATTTTCATACCCTGCTCGCTGAATACAATAGATGTACTGTTCTGATTATATACCTGTACCTGAAGCGAAGGCAACCAAGCTTGATTCGCGCACTAGGTAGGAGGCGACATACATTGACTGGGTAGAGCCAGTCAACCGCGAGCTTCGCACTTTACCAAACGTGCTGTGTGCAACTAAATATGATCGAACTTTTTCACGTGCTAGTGTTTTTATGTTTATATGGACGATAAGAGGTCAGTACTATAGACGTACAAATAAAACATAAATGTTTTATATCAAGGGTAGTTGATGGAGATATAATCAAACATGTATTTACAACGAACCTAAATTTACCTAACATAAATGTATTAAATGACTCTTTTAAACAGTACCTATCTTTGAACTAGACTAGTAAGTCCAACTTCTTACCAAAAGTTACTCTAAAAATAAAATAAAAGCTTAACGAATCCCGTTGATAACGTACAAAGTGAAAGTATAACTAGAAATGTTTTATTCCGTATATTACTGCAATAAACTCATAGTTTTAATATCCTTCAATAATGAAGATATTTATATACATTATGTTATAATATCAATAGATATACACAAATAGTTTGTTTTAATTGGTTAATATTCGATTAAACTATAAAAAATAGTAATGCTGTTTTAGATAAACAATATTTTATTTGAAAGTATTATAATCTGTAAAGATGATATGTTAATAAATATTTTGTGTGAAATAAAGTTATTCATTTGTAATCACCGTAATACATATTACGTACGAAATTAATAAAAGCATGAAGCTCTGGTTGCTATATTAAATTACTTCTCTTACAAATGTACTTCGTTACAGTTTTTATTCAATCGACAAAAAAATGAAATTTTGGATTAAAAATTCAGTAAACTCGTATGTACAAATTATATCTTTAAAGGTAATTAAACAATCGTTTGTTTTGAGTTTAACAACTATGTTAGTGAGATATTGAACAAACACTGTAGGTAAACACAATTTGCCGCGGCGGCGCTTTGGTCAGCAACCAACCAAGGTTCGAATCCCGCCGGCAAATATTTTTTGGATCGCAATGGCATTCTGAAGCATAGCTGTTTCCGCCTCGTAAATTGATAATCGATAAATTAATCGATTTTTACTATTGGTTTTTCGTGTTGTTCTCACGAGTATTTTATTACACAAGATGTCATATGGAACATGGTGTAATGGTTACAGCTCCTTACAAACATTGTGTAAAAAAAACTTGGATCAAAAAGAGTGGCGGAGAGTTTATTGCCAGTTCTTCTCTTCCGTTCTACGCCTTTGATTTGAGAACTGGCAGTAAATGTAAAATTAGATTCATTTAAAGTATATTTCTCTTTTTTTTTGACGTTCACAAGTGTACAATATGTTACCTATATGAATAAATGATTTTTGACTTGACTTGACTTGTGTTTTACGGTGAATTTAAATTTTTTTTCGAGCCGTGGAGGACGATCGTATCGCATGCATGTAACTGCTACTCCGTAACCATCTTCGTAGCAGAATCGTAGTCATCACATTTCAAAGGATACTTTTTGTACAATATTTTATAAATGGTATCTTCACTATACAAATGTTAAGTAATGACTGCAAACATGACAGTACGAGAAAGTTTAATGTAATCTTTGTAATCTTCTAATGCCTTTTAAATTACCATAATTTATTTGATTGCTGTTATGTTTTCTTTCGTAACATGTTTTCTTTGTAACGTCATGAAATGATTTTATCTATTTATTACTTTGCTTACACTGTTTATAAAAAGTTTACTTTGTTTTAATGTATGTCTTCATTTGTTTCTTTCTTTCAAATTGTGCTTACATTGTGTTGAAAGAGGCAGAGCAGACCTTTAGATTAGGTTACATTTTTGAAGATATACTTCTTTCGGTGCGTTAGGGAAAATTATGAGGGTAAATTATAACTATGCGCGCGCACACAGTCACAAAAAACCGACACCCTGAAGTTAGCTGTATTCAACATTTTAAATTTTATGTATTGTTAGAGTAATTTTTCCTACTAAAGTAGAATATGGGGAATGATAATTTTTTTATCTAGTATATAAGTACACACATGTTTTTTATATAGATTGCATTTTATGCTCTATCCAAATACTGCTGCTGTATTATAAGCATAATTTTAATTAAATTATTATGTTCATTAAAAAAAGATGTATCTAGAAATTCATATAAACACAAGTATTTGAATAATTATTATTATTTATAACTTTTTACAAGTTACAATACAATCTCTAAATACAATAAAAATTAAATATGATACAAAAGTTATCATTACTAGAACAATACATGCCGGGTTAATAACTGTTACAATAGGAAGTAAGGTATTCAAAGACAGTGAAACCGCAGTAATTGTACCAGCGCGTACAATATTCTACTTTATTACTCGACTACAAGGCGAAGCTAAAAAGATATATTTAAGTGCTTATGTGTTCCCTGATATAATTATGTAAGTCTCTTTGAGTTCACAAATTTTACTTAGAGCTCAGACGGAAAAATAAATTAGGATTATGACACAATATAACATATATTACAAAAAAAGGTTCTTCACATCTGTCAATATTATTTATCTTATTACATAATTGATATTGAAAAAACTTTGACTGATATAAATCAAATCATGGCGACATTAACTAAAATAAATATTTTATCAACATCAAATTGATGGCTGATCCTTCACAGTCCGCTTCACAAGACACTTTCTTTTGACAACCAGCGGACGCATAGTTAGCTACAATCTACTCCCGGTTGGTCATTCCGGGCTACGGGTTAGTGTTCATGGGCTGCCATTGTCCTTTTTAGGCAGTCCCATTTTATAAAACAACAGTAGAAATAACTAATTAAATTATTATTACTTGTTTAAAGAAAACACTTTTTTACCGGATTGTATATATAATTATTTAACATAATTTTAAATTTTTCCACAAGCAACTTTTACAGATGTAATACTTTTTGACATTTAACACCTTTTATCTTCAGTCATGTTAAATAATTATAAGTTTGTAATTCTTAGCTTCAATCTGGTATTAAAGTGTTTTCTTTAAATGTGTAAAAGCTATGTTAATAAAAGACAATACTATATTATTACTAGGTAAAGAAAATATTATTTATGTTTGGTATTAACCAATATATATTGGAAAATCAAATCAAATCAAAAATCATTTATTCATATAGGTGACATAATGTACCCTTATGAACGTCAAAAAAAATAAATATACATTAAACGATTCTAATTTTAAGTATTAACTAATATATTACTATTAAGCAAGTTAAATTTAATTATTAACTTAGATTATGTAATAACCATTCTACCGTTCATTAACGAAACTATACACCAAATTATATTTTATAATAATACAAAGAATGTGTACTGATACAGATATCGACGTTCATTTTCTGTATACGATTTTTAGAGTATATTTCGCAGCGCCATCACGCGTTTCTTAAAAGCTACACGGGGACCCGATGTCTTCTAAATAACATTAGCACTCCAGTACTCGGCACGGGTCGTTGCCTTACTTTGATGAAGGATTTGCTTCTTAAAAGCTTTTGTTAAATTTTTCGTAGAATTCCCTTTTAAATAAAAATAAGCTCTCGAGACAAGCGGAGGATAAGGCTTCAATAGTTTCCTCGAGCTCTCATATTTCACGCAAAATACTTAATTCTGAAATATGATATTCAGATTTAAAGCTAATGTTTACTTTGGTATGTATATTTTGAAAAAAATGCAACAAAAAATATAAATGTCTACTGTATGTATTAAGTGCATTAATGTATAAAGCAATACTTTCGTTTTAGTCGTTTTAAGCGCACGTAAACAATTACGATAGAGACTCTTTACAACCTCTTACAAACAATTACGACTTTATATTCCTACCTTGAAGTAGTCAGATTTTTTTTTTTTTACAACTTTTTTCACAAGTCTATTATGATATGATGCGGTAAAAAACATTGTCCAGGCAATAAAGAATATTGTATCGAAATACATTGGCTGTTAGTCGTTAGTATATTACTAGCTGTCAAAATGTACTGCGAGTATAAATTGGTCTATGTACTTTGTTCCAGGTGTCCATTTGTCGTCGAGTGTTCACCGTTGCTAAAAGAGTCTTGAATAATTCATTGGGATATTAAGCCGGGACCCTAGCGAAGCCATGCGTTACATTACGCTATATAACCTGTATTGTTTGAACAGGATTAAACACCAAATTAATTTCGTTTTAACCTAATTCGACGACTCCAGAATAGACGGCCATTACAAATGCTAAATTACAAGGTCGTTGTGGTCTCAATAAATGGTCGTACTGATTAAACTGTGTTAAAAGACTTCCATAGTGCTGGCTCATCGTTCAATTGAAAGACGATTGACAATAGATAATGAAGGTCACGAGAAATCGTGCGCTGAATGGACAATCCGTTTTTGGAATTAATTTTTTTTTACGAAAACGATATCCCTTCACGTGAATTAGTTTCAACGATAATTGCCTCGAATTGAACTGGATATTGGAAAGAGAGACTAATGAATATGGTGTTACGGTGCGTTTTAGTGGTTCTGATGTCGGCTAGTTTGGTCTTGGGGACTGGTGAGTGGACTGAAGATGCTGAAGATTTAGGTAAGTGAGAACTTCTACTTGACTCGGGTAAACAGGGTTAATGACTACTTGAAATGCTATTAGGGGAAGGTCAGAATTCGTATTACCACTTATACTGAAGGGGGATAGTGTTTCAATGGAAATATTATACATGTAGATAGTAACTTAGACATCGACGTTCAAATTTTTAATTATACTCATTTGTTTTAATTTCATTCATCATTTTAAAGCGAATAATCAATGTGTTAAGGCATCAACTTCGCAATTATTACGTATTATTTATGTACTATATATATATATATAATTATTATGTATAAAATTACTTGAATGAAAATGAATTTTTCGTTAAAAGCATCGTACTAGCAATTTATTTCAACCATTCAACATTGCAAGCAAATAAATTTATGTCTTTGTAAAAACATAAGTCATACTTTAGCGTAGTAACTCAAATAGAATAAAAAATGGATTTGAATCTGTATTTTTGCACAGTTGTTACAATGAAACGTCAGTCTTATTATTCACAAGATGTGCTGTTTGCAGGTGGAGTTGATTCGAGTTTATATTCTTTCTTCATTGTATTTTATCGCGACGTGCTGTTGGGTATCTCCGAATAATGTTTAATATTCGAGGAAAAGTAGAAAAAATCATATTTTTAATAGAATTCGTAATAATTTTGTCACGTATAATTTAGTTAGTTGATTAGGATCTCATATGATATTTATCAAACTAATTTCTTGTAATATACCTAAGGTATATACAAGGTAGGTAGGCTAACGTCAATTTTTCATCAGTTTTATTAAAATTTTATAATCATATATTTATCAGTAACTTTAATTTTAAGGTGTCTGATGTACATTATTAAAGTCATAGTCAAAATATCTTTCTTCATATAGGTAAACAAGTGCACTTTTGAACGTCCCCGTTTGCCCCCTGTTCTATAGAAAAAAAAGTATTTTATAATACAACCTGTTTGAACTGGAGCAAATCAATCCCAAAGATTAAAATCATTTAAATATTCATCCTATTAATAAAAAAAAATTTAGTGATTAATTTACTTTTAACGAGGGCTTTTAATGTATTAGTGATGTTTCTCTCGGGAAAAACGAATACAATTTCCATATAAGGAGTCTTTTATCTTCTGAGGGCTGGTTGGTCGTATGCTTAAATTAGTTCGAGTATTAAACTGGTGAAAGTCACCATTTGATTTAAAATCGTTTATATTTTTTATTTCTGCTGAATATATTTTTATTCAGAAGGAAATGCTTCCAGGTTTTAAAAGCACGATCTGTATGTTGACTTCCATCTTACTGACGTGTATTTAATACACACTTTCGTTACTTTTATCCTCATATTTATTAAGATTTGTAACGATTATGTGAAAGCATGACTGTTATTAAATTATATATTTGACTATAACATATGATCGGTTAGGCAAATTTAGGAAAATATTGATATTTCAAATGCCATTTTTGCGTAGCAACCAATGCCCTAATAATTTATATAACAAATTTTTTGAATCATTTATTGATGAATTCAAAAATGTGTTCACTCCAAAGACTTTTTTGGTCTCGGAGAAACCTTTTGTGACTGGGCAACTCCGGAGCTACACAAAAAAAGCTGAAATTGTATGAATTGTTTGATGAAAAACAGTATAATGACAGTGAAGAATTTAAAACTCATGTTAGGATATTCTCAAAAACATTTAGGCAAGAGTGTAAAATCGCTGAGGCAAAACACTTAAGTAATAAAATAAACAACAGCTCTGATAAGATAAAGGCTACTTGGAAAATTATAAAGGAGGAGACTAGAAGAACCTCCAGAAAGGATACTGCATATAAGATGAACATATATTTGACACTATACATCAAAACCTCTTCAAGTTAAAAGCTGAAAGTTCACTTTAGAATTAATGTATATTAATAACGTTAAAAATATCTTTCCGCTCTCGTGTTACAATTTTAATTTCAACTTCCGATTTCAAACAAGAAAACTTTGGTTATTGTCGTTTTAAAGAGAATATCTGTGATCGTTGCACTTTCCGGCATTTTCATATCCTTTCGTAGAAACTAAGACGGCTTATATATGAATCGGGTTGGCGGATCGCCAGTTTCTTTGTCTTGTCACGGCTTTTAAGCTTCCATCTTGCTATTTAATTAATAATCGTATTTTATTGAAATTAATTGCTTTAGAACATTTTATTGTCTAGGCGCCTTACTTAGAAGGATCACCTTCGTCTTGGTAAATCGTTAATAACGAAACAGATAAAGAAATATGATTTACCAGCATCTTTTTAGTTTGAAAGTATTTTTTTTAAATTAAGGCATACTTATATTTATAGCTAAGGCTGTACAAACCACTTTTAACTAAAGTATAGAAGCCTGCATTTATAATATGAGTTTGTAGCACTTTAAGGCGCGGCGAAATTGTACAGGGCGTGGAATAAAAGGGTGTAGATAGGAAATTGAACACCTTTTAAGTTGCGTTACTTTGCAATATTTTACGTGATTCCTTAAAATACGATATTTAAAGAAAGTTGCCAGTAATTTAGCTGATATCTAAGAAGATTTTTTTAAATATTGGACAGCTTTTGCTTGAGGAAATTAAATTAAAAATCTGTTTTAAATGCAGACAGAATGCCGAAAATTTTAACATGAAATTATATTTTCTTAGAATTAATAAAGTTATAGATATTATGAGGGGTGGCATTTGACAGTGACAAGTACTGATTTGATGTCCATCGGTTAGAAACGCTAACATTGTATAGGTAGGTCGCGCCATACGACTTAATCTAAGTATATAAGTGTTAGTATCACCACCACTTATAAATCAAGATCGGCTGGATCAATGTTGGTTATCTCTTTTTTGGTGGGATTCTTCTGCGCTCCGAATAGCAGAATAACAATATATACATTAATTAATTGCAAACAGCATGTGGTGCCATCTGTTGACAAAACTGCGCATCATTTTACATCGAATTCTTGTCAGTTCAAGAAATTCCGATCTTTATTCGAATGAGAAAATGGTTATGCATTTGCATGGCTATGATTTTGATCGAAGACATGTGTTACCTTATCAAAAAATCTATATCAGAAAGTGCATAGGCATGCAATATTGGCGCAAGAGATCTCGCAATGTTAGGCGGAACAAAATCAAATAAAAACGAAAAATAGATATGAAAATAGCACGTAGAAAATGAAATTCAATCGTAATACACGGCACAAGTAATACATATCTGCAATTTCATTAAATGCATTTTTGCGACACTTCATTTATTTACATATGCAAATGTAATTACATTTTGAGATCTCTTTACGTATGAAATTTGAATTGTAAATAATGAAGCTCTCGGTATTCATTTGTACTGTCTCGGAATTTGCAATGTATAACATTCGATGCAAAGTATAGAAAATATTTATAGAACTGGGATTTTTTTATAAGGTTTTTGAACCGATTGCTAACTGTAATTGGTCCATGGCGATTTGACACGATAGAAAATATGGTTTTCACAATTTAAATACTGACGTGTAATATAATTTATTACTATAAATTTGCATGAATGCTTATTACTATACTAATTATCATGCTAAAGAGAGTGCTTGCGTCTAGATGTATCACCGTAAAAAGTTTGAGGAAGATACAAATTATTGAATCATTATTTAAGCTTTCCGACGGTGTTTAAAAATACAATCTATCTAGAACATCAAAAGAAATACTATCACTAACCCTCACTGTAAAGTCAATAAAAATAGTAAACAAGTGTCGAAGCTAATAAAGTTTAATATTGACATATATTAATTGAAAGATCGAGCTTTTGATAGTCGATAGTACTTCTTAAAACGAGTGCAGTTTTTCTATGTTTTTTTTTTAAAGATAGGAGGCAAACTGGCAAGACGGTTACCGCATGTTAATGACGCCCATGGACTCTCATTGAGAGAAGGCTTACAAGTGCGTTTCCGGCCTTTCAAGAATTGGTGGATAAGTTATTGACATATGTTGGTTGTAGAGCGCAGAATTTCCCCCCCTCAGAAGAAGAAGCTAGACAGCAGAGCACGCGTGGTACCTTGGGATTATTTGTAATGACAATTGTAAGATTTAATTAATAAAATGAATACAACAATGAAACTGAATAGTATTCAGGATGTTAGCTAATGCAGTGTCTGACTCATAGTAATTGGTGATGATAATTTATACATTATTTTTTTTTATATTTAAGTTAATTATAATATAACAATTGCTTGCTCAATGTCATTTGTTGTTATCAATCCTGTATTGTGTTATTTCCTACGTATGTTTAAATTTATAGCCACGAGTGTTCGTAATTCACGTATAAATAAACTACTATTGAGCGTATTTAGACACGTATTTAATAATAATGATATTCAATTTATATGTCGGAGAAATAGCGTCACTCCATTGATATTAACATCGTTATCGGCGGACTTAGTGGGCGTCATGCGGATAAATTGCTAGCACAAATGATACGAATAATTATCGCACAATATACATCGCAATATATAATTTAAATTAATTCCTTTTAACACTACAAATAACACTTTAGATTATAACGAGAAGCGGATTTAGAGCACCGATCACAATCTATAGGCCCGCCCAACTTGGCCTAACGTCTAATCACCACAATGTTCCACTGAATACTCAATCAGAACTACCCTGCATGCCCTATATACAAAATCCACTGCCAAAAATTCAAGATGGCGCCTCGAACCCATCGGGAAATTCGTTAAGCAATGATTTCAAACTATGAAAAATTTAAAAAGTAAAAAATGAATTCGAATCAAATTAAACTGTGATTGGAAATTAAAAGGAACTTATAAGGTTGATTATAATATTTTCTGATAATCCTAACATTTCCTATATATTTGTTTCATTATTATCTAACAAATAAATATGATTATTAGTTTTGATTTATACATAGAGGTTTGGCAATAATTTACGTAAATAGTTCACTTTATTACAATATATATTATTTAAATGGAAACAATGTCGTTTAAACCGATAAACTATTAAATGATAAATGTTTGACGTTAATCATAACTTGTCTGTATGGCCTAGTGGTCGTAGCAAACGCAATTGGTGAGCGATTTCTGACCTTCTTCGTCCATCTTATGCCGTCCATGCCGCTGTCGTCCGCAAGATAATTGTAAAAAACACCCCTAAGTTCTCACAAATCAGGTATGAATTGCTTAAAGTCAATCCCCGGTGATATTGTCGTCTAAATAAGCGAAAGCGCGAAAAACAAAGACATGTTTCAGGTTTATTTTCCATTTTTCAGTCGGAATCTCCACCAAATCTGGAATTCATACAATGAATTTCAATTTATTTCCTTTTTTGCCACCTGATGTCGCAAAGTTTTTTAATAACGTATCGTTTCAACCCCTACTTTTAGTTTGAGATCACGTCTCAAAGTTTTCGATTGGCTGCTGCTTTGGCTGAATAATGTTCCCAGTATGCACGATGTCACTATAACATTTCCATTGGCAACTACATTTTTTACTAAAAATTTCCATTTTAAAGTGTGTATTATGAAACAAATAAATTAAATATTATTCATTTAAGTAAGACATTGTAGGTAAATAATTAAATTAAGATAAGTTAAATGATTCGAAGGCTTTTGGCTATTGGCTCAAGACCGAACGCGATGGAGACTCGCTATGGACGCCCTCTGCCCCACCTAGGGGTTATAGGACATGAAGAAGAAATGATTCGAACTTTAGTTTCTTTTTTAATTACCACATATTTTTGGATTACAAAATGCGTTATACCTTGGCCGCGTGTCTTTTTAAGCCCTTTATCATGATAATAAAACGAAAAACAAAAATTTAGTTTATATCGGCATATCACAGGGTGAGAACTACTAAGAACCTTGTATGTCCTATAAAGCTAACTAGGTATAGAACCCTATGCAAATGACTAGACCTTTAAAAAAAACAGTGTTTTTTTAATTACGTTGCTTAAGAATAGTTTAAAAATACAGCGTACGGAGAATTGGCTGTGCACTGTTCAGTCGAGATTTGAATGCACTATTTGTGAGTCCCAAGCTGAAGTCTCTAGCCAAGCTAAATGAGATGTCGTGCTTTTTCAAAGCTATCTATCAATTTCACTAAGGTAATTGAGTCTTTGCGACTTTGAAAGGATGCTTGAAATCAACAATCACCCGTCAAATGTCCGCAAAAATGTGTCTTTTTGCATACTTAAGAATAGAATGGAAAAAATATTTAAATATAAATAATGCAGCTGAAGCAATCGTTTTCTCAAACGATAGTTTATGTGCCGCGATTTACTTTGACAATTTTATAGTATAATTTTCTAGTATTAAATTGCAGTATTCTCCATCTCGAACCATTAACCTGAAACTGAACAGCTATAAATGTGAAGAATACGTGACTGTATGACAATGTATTTTATTGTAACAGTCGTGAAAATGTCAAAAGGAAATTGTGTCTTTTGAAGAGATAGCTGCAACTTTATTTCAAGAAACTAAGTTTGAGGCTTTTGGTAAATATTGAAAAAATACTACATACATAACTGAAAACCAAATAATACTTCCGTTCCGGTAGGCATTTAGTGTCTATCGAAGCAATTACTTTTTCGCCATAAATCATACCCGAATTATACGATATCTGTCTTAAGTATATATTAATTAGCTATATTATAATTAATTATTGGTTTAAAAACCATGACTGAATGTGTCTTTTTTGTGTCCGTTTGTGGTAAATAAACAAGATTATCTTTAAAACTTAATCAGATACTTTTACAACGTTGTAATAAAAAACTGAAAACATTTTAATGATGTCAAAACTACAAGACAGTTGAGATGTATAATGACAGGGCGCTACGTTGCTATTTCAAATATTCTCAGAGGTTCTTAGAAACGTCTGTTCTTTGGTGATTCAAGATTATATAAAAAAATATTACAGCTGTATTTATTTTAATAACTTTTTAAAATCGTCACTTTAATATATATGTTACTGTAAAAGCTCGAACTACGGTTAATCTTAAGATTTAAGTGTAAGACTTAGGATTTACCGACATGAGTTGGTATTTGATTTGACGATTTTTTCCATTACCATTCAAATTCCGTATATGCTAGGCCACTGTCAGCTAGTAGATGTTGGTTTTTAGAATAAAACAATGAGTAATTTTCAATTATTACTTTGCGAAAAAATCGTCGTATTTTCAGAAATACTTACATTTACCAACTCATGTCGGTAAATCCTAAGACTTACACTTAAATCTTAAGATTAACCGTAGTACGAGCTTTTACAGTAACATATACACAACTTGTCGTTTCGAGTACTATGCAGCTTCAGGCATTTTATTTGAATGTCCACGTAAAATCCAAAGACAATAGAAGACTATGCACCTCTCCTCAGCCAACGCCCATGAAGTGTGATTGGACTATATTAAATGGAAAAATATACATTTTATTACTGATATACCTTTTTCGTTGTAAACCTTGATTAAAACATTTTCTAACTTTCCAAAGAACCCTGGCATGTGAAATAACAATTGTTTTATGGGGAGTACGCTTTCTGTGAAGTTTTAGTACTTAGACCTATCATTGTTAAGGGTTGTATTGTTTAGGGAAGCTTTAGACTCGAATTGAGAGGCGATAGGGTTTCTCACTGAAAAGTTTTTTAGAAAAAAACATTGCTTTGTTAGAGTACTTGTGTTTTGATTCGTTGTTTAGCTTGCAATGACAGGAAGAAAATAATTTTTGGTTAAATTTACTCAAACTAAAAGACTTCTGTACGTACCTATGGCTCGCTAATCTGGTCTGATACTTTTAATGGTTAGGTGAATATGCCATCTCGCTCTTACAATTTAATTACAAACGTTGATGAAAATATTGATACAGCAGTCTACCAACTTACCGTAACTTTGATTGCAGGCTCTTAATGTGGTTTAAGTTTTTATTTCGTTTGTTTATTACTGTTATTTTTTATCGATTAGTTTCAGTTATTATTCATTTTTAATTTTTAGGTATTATTATTATTATTTTGTTTTATTTTAATTTTGTTTATTTTGCTTATGTTCTAATGTAATTGATATGTATGTGTGAGTGTGTTAAATCTGCGATGTCATATTTACTATTTTAAAGGCATACACATTGTTTTAGCATGTAAATATAAATTAAAAAAGTATAGTTTTCATAATGTAACCGTATAAATTCTAACATTTAAGCAAATTATTGGTTTGTGACAGTAATTATAGACCTCCTTTAATTTCTTTCAGTGCAGAACAGATGTGTTTTTATTTATAAGTAAAATTCTTAATCTGTTATTTATTAAAGAGTTCGTATGATTTAAAATTGTCTTCTCATTTCTTTGTATGCGTGAAACTAAAGTGACAGAAACGAAATCATATATATATATATATATATATATATACTGCTGTTACATTAATATATTTCAGGCAAATATATTCTTGTTGTCAAATCAAATATATTGTTATTTATTTAAAGACCTAAAAAAGGAAAATATAAATAAATAAATATTGCTTTTCTTTTGTTTTTGGGGCTGATGGCGATGTTAACAACATAATGTACAATGAAATAGCAACGATAGTAATACAAACAGTGGCAAACCGTTGGTATCGTCTCAGAATTTTTAATGAAACAAAAAATTATTGGGTGTGCTAGTTTTCTCACGAACTGTTACTAGCTTAACTTACCCGACGAAAAAGTGACCACGATTATGTTATATTAACTATATTGTAGTTTTGTGAATTATCAGGAAAATTGGCAATGCAGGGGTTGGTAGTGGAATGTGTAACGTAAGCTAAATGATGAAGCTGGCGCGTATATTCGTTAGGTCAATTTCGCTAGGTATATTGGTGTCGTTTATAAAGTTAATATCGAGTCGAGTGTAGCGTCCGTCGCCGCATATTTGTTTGCCGAAAATACGTGAGTTTAACCGGCGTAAATTAATTACATGTTTGCCCCGCTGTAATTACGCAATTCACGTGCTACTGATGCAACTCAATATGGTTTTTACGTAATGCGAACATTACATAAACGATGAATTACGAATTTACGCTTCAACGTAATTACGGGCGCGGGTGGGCTTGATGATATAATATTTTTATGGAATAATTAACATAATATCGTACAATATATATATATATATATATATATATATATATAATGTCATTGTAGCATTTGTTTTTTTTATTGACAAAAAAAGTTCAATCTTCTGTGGCTGATGCAAGTCGATTTTTGAAATTTTCATTTCAGATAATATATATGGTATATCATAGTACTCATATCATAGTTACATATCCTTGCGTGTAACGGGCTGCGGATATATATATACATATATATATATATAATTTGAAAAATGGGCTTAAAAAAAATCATTATAGTATAATCAGAAAGCCTCAGATTTCTATCTCTATTTTATATTTAACTATACAGTATACTTTGTCAGTTTTGTCTGTCTAACGTAGAATGTATATCCACGTGGCATGTACAAATAATAATTTTAATCTCAGAAAACCACTCTTTCTGCCTTCCAGCCTTACCCTGGCTGCTCTATGTAATGTCCAATTTCAATGACAATCTAAAGAGTGACATTTTAAAACTGCCGCAGTGAAACGTCACCGCATTTTGTTTCATGTCACCTCTGAAGCCTCACTCCACTCTATCCCCGCACGGAGTGACAGGTGACAGTATTTTTAGTCCCCTTGAATTGCGTGTATTTGTTCATTGTGGTAAATGTCAATTTGTCGGTTTGTTAGTGTCCTCAAAGTAAAAACGTTTGTGAAATAGAAAAGCTTGCGAAAACGGTATTTTAATGCAACATGTTGTTTTAAAGTAGAGAGAAATAGACATGAGTTTTAATAAAATGTTAACATAATACATGTCCAAATCCCAAATATTTTATACTTAAATTTAACTTATATAGTCACTACACTACTGAGTTACAATGTAGGCTATTTTCTATAAACTTCCGTCCTAAAAATTCAATCGCGTGAAAACTGTCACGCCGAAAGTTAAAAGCAAATTAGTTCAATTGAAACTTGTAACGATGTCTCACTACTGAACGTCGAGCCTGGAATTGTAAGTGAAATGGACCGTCCACCGTAATTGTCCGTTCGCGAGTCCATTTTACGGCAGATACGCAAAATTATACACCCCGGGCTGTGGTCGAAAACAGCTTTGTTGGTTGGTTGTATTTTCTGATAGAGCCACCATGTTCCGGATCCATTCTTGCGTTTGTCTGTTTGGGTTATTGTGTTGTCTTTTTGGTGCTTCGGGTAAAGGTAGACAATCATCACTTTTATCATTCAGCTGATTTTGTTTTCCATTTCTCTTTTCATTTCTTAGCATAGTTAATGTTTACAAGTATTATGTTGTTGAAAGTTATTCGGTTGCACACTTTATAATTGATTCGAATTGTAAAATAATTTTGTCTTGCATCCAGATTTTTAAATATACTCCATATTTTTATATGATTTGTATGTAATGTTTATGCATTCGAATACAATCTTCCATTGATTCATCGTCCTTCTTGTTAAAACTGTGACATATCTAGCTCGTTGAATGATATAAAATAACACTTTATTATTTTTAAATAAACAGTGATAATGCGGTGGAATTAATAGAAGTGATTAAGGCCAAAGTGTAAAGATTAATTACATTTTTTGACAGTATATATCTTATCTAAGTAGCGTGACTTGGATTAATGAAGACAGGGAAAGTGTTATGCCGCTCGATAAGTCGGGGGTGCTACACACATAATCACTAGATATTCAAATATAAAATAAATATTATACTCGATCAGCATCCAGTAAAAGAGCTCGAATTTACAGTTGTTTTTAATTGTTTCACTCGCGCTGATTGGTTCATAAGAATAGTCGTAAAAAGAGAAATTAAAATGAGTGTAATACTAAAAAATAATATATTTTTGTTTCAATTTATAATATATAGTATCATTGCTTTTAATAATAGTTTTGCACTTATCATAGTATAGGGCTGGATTTGTTTGTTCTTAAACTATTTTTGTTTTATAAGGTGGTCAGTATTGCGTTGCGTGGCTGTTTTTATGTTTTTAAAACATAATCTTCATAGTTCAAAAGACACAGCATTTTTTTTGTTATTTATTACTATTTTTAAATCGGTCCACGGTCGGAGGCACTATTTATGAACGCACAGAAAGACGCGTCGAATTATGAATACCCTTCGCGTATTTGGAAGTTGGTTAAAGGATTACAGGTCCAAAGCGCAGTTTTATCTTAAAAACGTATTTCCAACGTTAAATTAAATAAAACCCATTCTAAATAGCGCATAAATATAAAACTTGTGTAAGATTGAAAGGGGTTGAAAGCTTGACGTCTTTAGAATTCCTTACATTCTTTTTAGAGTGGAATAAGTAAAAATAACACATTTAAACCTTAGTGTCTAGACAAAGTCGTAAAAGCGAACGTTTTACGAGAGTTAAATCGTGTCGACACGGTATTTAGAAATCGAAATTGAGTTAACCTTTAAATTTTATCTATAATCGTAAAAATCTAATACAGTATGTAAAACCACATCACGAAGTCAGTACGTTGTAAATGGGTATTTTTTTGTGTTTCTGTCGGCCTGATTGATCCGATCGGCGGAAAGCTGAAGATCCAGTCCCATAATTTCTGGTATTAACTGGTCTTTGTCAACCGCGTATTCTGGGTATCTTTTGGCGCAAGGATCTCCAAGCAACTCTTGGAGCATTGCTGAGGAATCCCAATTGGCCAGCAGATACAATCCGAAGAGCGGAAGAGCGCTTGATTGAAACCGATATGAAGAACGAAAACGTGGCTATCAGACCGGCATATAGATGCAGATGTGGCAAAGAGAGAAAGAAAGACTTGGAGCAAGGTGGAGGAAATGCGACGCTCTAGAACTAATAAAAATAGCCTATAAGTGATAATGTAGCATAGACTTAAATTCCCTTGGATAGAATTGACGAAAGACCAAAAGACCCGAATTACTGAATGAAGGCGGTATTATAAAAAATACTGCAAAAAACAAACAAATTTCAACTCGTGATGAGAAAGTCAGTGAGAAACTTATAAATATTTCATATATAATCCTTTAAATAATTTGGTAACAAAAACCCTTTTTTGCAATTAAATTAAGCCATATGGAATGTTTTATTTTTTATTGAAAGCTCTCACAGTCAGTGAGCTCATTAGTTTCTTCTTGAACGCTAATTAAGCACTCATTGAACAATCCCAGAGTCGACACCGAGCATCTCTATCTTAATTATGCATTTTTAAAAAGAATTAATTTCGATTCAACGGTGATTTTATGTAAAAAATGATGACGATGACGACGGGACCTATCATAACCTATATACCTCTATATGTGTTATAAGTAAGTAAAAGTCTACTATATATTGTTTTCCCATAGTATGCTACGCTCTCTTCTTTGTACTTCGTGACACTGATTAATAAAGATATACAACATCGTGATCGTGCTTTGTTTCCCGTTGGTTACATCAGCTCTTTTTGCTCTGAATGTTCTTGTACAGAAGTGTCAAGATATGCAGAATTACGTATTCATATGCTCTATAGACCATGAGAAAGCTTTTGATAATGTTAAACATGACTCATAAATCGTTTAATTGACACCCGTCTCGATGAAAAGGGTCTAAGAGTAATCAGGAACCTGTACAAAGACCTGAAAACAACCGTGAAGGAGCATCACGAAAACGGATGAGTTGTTGTTGTTGTTGCTCCGTTGCTATTCAATGTATATTCCGAAGCAACTATATATATCAGTGGCCATTTAAGGGTTAAAGATTGGTGTGAAATTTAACGGAAAAATCATTCGCCTTGCAGACGACAACGTTTTAATAGCCTCGTCAATGGATTATCTACAAATGCTTCTTAATTAAGTTCATGAAACTAGCGAAAGACGGTCTGACTATTAATGCAGACAGAGTAATGGTCATTTCTCAAAACGACACTTGTCCTAATTTATCTGTAGCTGGAAGAACGTTGGAACTGGTGCGGTAACACAAGTATTTGAGAACTTGGGTTACAAACTAGTGGAATCCTGATCAGGTGGTAAGGTCTCCAATTGAAAGTGCCCGAGAATCTTTCAACAAAATGAAGTTTTGTACTGCCGTCTCTTGACTATTAAATTCTGAGTCCGAGTTCTCTTTTGTTACATTTGGGCAATTGTTCTGTACGGCTGTGAAGCTTGGCCAATTAAAGAAGATACCCGGCGACGCTTTAAAGTATTTGAGATGTGGTCCTATCGTCACATGCTTCGTATAAGCTGGATCCAGAAGGTCTCTAAAGAGTAGGTTCTGAAACGAGTTGGAATGCCGAAAAACTTATGCACTAGATTAAACCCTACCTGGACCACGTGTTGCGCTATTACCGCTACCACCTTCAATCTTATATATAAAATTCTCGTGTCGCGGTGTTTAGGGTTAAACTCCTCCGAAACGGCTTGACCGATTCTCATTAAATTTTGTGTGCATATTGGGTATGTCTGAGAATCGGACAACATCTATTATTCATCCCCCTAAATGTTAGCGGTAGTCCACCCCTAAATATTTTTTTGATTTTTTTTATCAAGTGTATCAACAGCATTAAAAATACATACAACCCTCTACGATCAACCCCTATTTTTTATTATAAATGATATACATGGTAAAACGATGTTTGCCAGGTCAGCTAGTTAATTATAATGGGTAAACTCCAGCGTAAAAGACGTGTTGGTAGAAGGAAGAAATCGTGGCTTCGCAAAGTTAGGGAGTGGACGGGTATTGCAACTGCGGAAGAGTTGATGCGTCTGGCACAGGACAATATACGGACTGATGGCCAACCTGCAGTAATTGAGAGGCACAAAAAGAAGAAGAAGCGCGGAATACCCTTAAATAGAGTATAAAGAATATTCATAGCGTAAAATCATCATCACCTGCATCATGAGCACGCCCCACATACACACCCTCATGTACATACGTACCCACACTATCACACATGACAGTCAAATTAAGAATTACCTAGTTGGTTTTAATTTTATTTTTTTATTAAAATCAACTAAGTAGTATACGTTTTGTAGTATATCTATTTTTGTTTACATTATGTATTCCATCTTTGGCTGAATCTTTAGTATATTTATATTGATGTGAGACATGATGTCGGCATCCCTTAAACAATCCAATACGATTATCAAATTGAGTTTAGGAACGAAATTTAAATTTGAAACATGCTTCGTTAGATGATTCTATGATAATATATCAAATCTAGGAAAATAAATAATCGATTAATTACAATTATAATATTTTTATTATATAATATGTGATAGAGATCATACTTATGATATATTTTATACGTAAGTTATTTTCTGGTTTGATGTAGTTTTTGAATAGGCCTGTTTAAAATATCTAATAAAGTATCGGCTTACTTCTAAAACACCAGTATTATTAGGGCAAATAACGAAGGATTAACTCATTTTATTATGAGGTACTTAAAAAATGCGTTCATTAGGCACTAAATGTGACCTTGAATTTTTCTTAAGGTTTCTTAGAACAACAAAATTTTTCATACGTATAAACAATTATTGTATTAATAATTTCATAGTTTTGTTTACTTTTAAGAGTTTATTTATGAAAATTTTCATGTAGCATAATTAAATATATTGTGTTACCTATATGAATGAATAATTGTTGACTTTGACTTTATTTAACATTATCACTTAAATTAATAATTTACTTTGTAAATTTAAATTAATGTATGAAACACCACTACAGGCTGGTTATTAATATGCTTGAACAAATACATGAAATAATACCTGCCCTAAATTAATTAATATCCCATATCGCGGATTTTAGTCATCATTAAAGTGAAATCATGATTTTCAAGTTGCGTACGGGTACTAGCAGGTAAGTTACACAAAGTCTTCAATTCCTCATTTCCATCCCTTTGTAGATAAGAGGATAAAACAAACGGCTTTTAGGTAATTTCTATTTAGTTACCCATAAATCAATTTTACATGAAACAAGATGAATGTTTCCAGGCACTCAAAACGTTATACGAATTATGAGTGAGTTCGGTAAAGAAAGGTTCGGTTCGGTTCGTATAACGTTTTGAGTGCCTGGAAACATTCATCTTGTTTCATGTAAAATTGATTTATGGGTAACTAAATAGAAATTACCTAAAAGCCGTTTGTTTTATCCTCTTATCTACAAAGGGATGGAAATGAGGAATTGAAGACTTTGTGTAACTTACCTGCTAGTACCCGTACGCAACTTGAAAATCATGATTTCACTTTAATGATGACTAAAATCCGCGATATGGGATATTAATTAATTTAGGGCAGGTATTATTTCATGTATTTGTTCAAGCATATTAATAACCAGCCTGTAGTGGTTTTATTTTGTGTTGTACTCGCGTAAGCAGGACTTAAAATAAACATGGCCTTGATTGTAATGTCGTTCAAAATAATATTGACGTATTTATTTTCGTACCCGTATACTACCAGGTAAGTTACATAGTTAAGTCTTTTAGATATAATAAGTAAGGGTAAGGGTTTGAATTTTTAGTTATAACATTTTTTTAAATATTTTTTATCATTTGCATATCAATTTACAACCCTTTTTTTGTTGAATGTCCGCGCCTGTGTTACTCCCAAGCCCTCTTGGCATTCTCTTTACGAAGGCCTCACAGACGATTGGTAACTGTTCCTTGGGCCGTCCATGCCATAGCTTTAACTAAGACGAGAAGTGACAGACCCAGTTTGAAGGTGGTAGTATGGATGCTACCTTCAAAGGTACACTGAGTTCCACTTTATCATCTGGGTATGAGTGAGACACAAGACCTACTTAGCTCAATTGTATTGTAACTTGACTGTTGAGTCAAGTTATGCAATTAAAAACATTGTTCCTAGTATTTAACTTTCAACTTCACCACTCTTATCAACAAGAATTAACATCCTTTTAAGAATTATTATATATCTATACATATATTCTTTTGGTAGTTTATAATAATTATTATATTAGATGAAATTCTTTTTTAAACAAACACTTTATTAACGAACCGAGTTCACAGTTTTAGAAAGTTATTCTAAATTACTTTAATCAACAATTTTAAGTCGTATCATAATTTAAAAGATTAGGGAAGTGATATAATATTCAAAAGAGTCTCATAATATTGTTCACTTCGCCATTCTTGGTTTTATAGCACGAAAGCGATTAGTGTGCAAACTTTGAAACAATAAAACACTTGAATACTGTTTAACAGATAGGCGGGATCGGAAATTCCTTTATCAAAAAGAGGTTGGCAGGAAGTTTGAAGTTTCTCAACTTACTGAGTGTCAAAAATATAAAAAAAAAAACATATATTTATTGATTTCACATTGAAAAAGTCTTCAGCTTTCTTTTGAAAAATGGTGTCGAATAAGCAAAATTTTTACATTTAATTATTTATTTATTCCGTAATCCTACAGCTATCATAAATTATATATAATTTATAATACACACAAAGAAATACACTGAAAATATAGCCCAAGATGGAATACATCATATATTTTACTACAAAAAGGTTCAATGATTAACAAAAGGGAACAAACAAACAAAAAGTATTCAATACATTTAACTAAGTGGTTCCTAATTTGGTTGTGTTATGGATATTCCTATAGATATGGTGATTTTGCGCTATGAATATTCTTAGTACACTTTTTAACCACATTATCGTTATTACTCAAAGTTAGAACCAATAGTTGTCAGCGAGTGGTAAAGAAGTGTGTGTTAAAATATCATTAGTCATAATATTGTAGTGCCAATGGTCTTTAACTATTGACTGGCTACTCAAAATGAGTTCTTTGATCATATTTGTAATAAACTAAAAGGTATTCTGCGCCCAACATACGCGTTGATTGAGATGTGTGTGACGATGTTTTCTTCGATATTAATACATATATTATAATGAGGATGTTTAATATAGATGTTAATTTAAGTTATAATTCCGGTTATAGAAAATGAATTGGTGCAGCTGAAAATGAAACGCATGGTCTTTGCATTAACAGACTAGGATTTGTTTTCTGTTTCAATAAAAAGTTTTTATATGTCTAAAATATAAAAATTAAACTATAAAAAGTAGACTTCGTATTATGACAGTGGCAAGAGAGTGGCGTATGATATCAGCCTGTACTTTTTTAGGACATTTCAGAGGTGCGCACACTAGAACACCAAGCCGTAGACAGGTTGTGTTTCGGAGCGTGAAAGGCTCAAGAAAAGTTCCTGTATTTGACAAAGGTGAAGCCAGTAGCCGGCCTCATTCCAACTTTATTCAACAAATATTGTCATAAGTCGAATAAATATATTAAAAAAAATATTGATATTATTTTTATTTTTACATATAAATTACTGTTTACGTTATATACAAAAATCCGACTAAAATGTCGCAAACCAAACCTGACTAGTTGATCGTATAAAAAACAAATTTAATTGTCGAAATTTACGTAGTGTGTAATTTTACGCTCCATAAATTCTAGCTACACGGGGCCCAATAAAAAAGGGGCCATTTCTTGTGGGCCAAGTGTAAGGGAAGGAAGACATCAGTGTGACGTTAGTTTGATATATGAGCGGGATCTTTTGTGCAGGACTCGTTAATATCAACGCACAATGCCACGCCGACAGCTCCACGCTCGACTTGAGATTTGCGTGTGACAATGACGCACTTTGCACGCTTTAAAGCTATGTAAAAATCTCTTTACTACCATTTATTATGTTTATACGAAGTCACAAAGCAAATGTTAGGATCAATATTATACCGACAACTTTTTCCTTTCCGTTACTCAGTGTTTATAGCGAGAATATTTAGAGAAAATGACTACTCTAGAGTAGCTTGTCATGCTTGGTCACTAGACTAACACGTAAGTGATTGAATAATACACTCGAGAAATCTAACTAGTAGTAGACATAATATGAAGATGAATCTTTAAACTAGATAAATTTTAAAATGTATCAATATAATCCTTATAAAATAAAATCCTTTGTAATTTAATATTATGACAAAAACAGCGTGTAGCGAATGTAACATTAGAATCTATACAGGATGGCGTATTAATAAAAGGATTTTAAATTAAAAGGCTCGGAGCGTCTCGTGGTTACGTAGCACACAAGCGCTTAGAAAATAATTGTATGCACATAATTATTTGTGCAACGCCTGCTTTGTACGGTCGGACACTCGGGAACAAAGCGATGCGAGACTTTGGCAAAGCTCTTACGGGATAAATGAACACTGGAAGTGCCAGGATATGTTGTGGATAATCGTTTTACATGTGATATACTGACTTCTCTAACGCTCATTTATAATGTCACCAGTATTTGGTTAAACTAATTGTCTTGTTCATTTTACTCTTGAAGTTTATCTTCGTGATTTGCGAGTTGGTCGTGTTTTACAAGGTTGCTTCATTTAATTTGTCTATTAATATGTATTGTCTGTTTCGTCAACTGTATGGACATAAAAACATACGCAAAAATAAAATAAGTATCAATCATAAACCATATATTGTAATAATTGTTAAATAACGCTTATACACTGTTATTCACCATATTAAAAAAAATCTAAGGATAAAGAAATTCTGTTTCATAATTATGCGTATTTAAAGGCAGTTTTGCCGCGCACTATGTGGAACCAGCTCCCCACTGATGTGTTTCCAAACCAATTTAACTTAGAGTTATTCCAGAAAAGAGCATACCAGTTCTTAAAGGGCAATGTGTGTGTCTATAAGTGGTGGTATAACTTAACATCAGGATTTATATATATATAAAAAATAAATAGATTTGTTATATAAGTAAATAAATATTAATAACCTTAAAATGTTGAAATTACGTAGTAAATGAGAATTTATTTTCAAAGTATGAACATTCGTACTGCAAGACTTATATTGTCCTCCATTTTATACCGCTTAAGGAATTTGGAACCGGAAAAACTGCGAAACAACCGCGAAATCTTAACTCATAGCTTATATTAACAGAAATAAATAAGTATTAACGACTATTGTTTCCATAAATTCAGCATCTTTGTGGATCGCGGAACCGCAGGTGTTTCATTATTCTGTTTTAATGGCGTCAACGAGGTCATAACTCACACGACTACAAATAACGTTACGCGATAGGATTTAGTGCCTTGAAAGTAATATTAGAGTACACATCTAAATTTACAGTAAGTAGCTTTCTATTGTTGTAAGCTTTTAAATCTCGTGAAAATTTCATTTAAAGACTTAATACTTTTTATTGTTTTATTTGGATTATGATGCAACGGGTCCAGAGTGGTATTATATTGAGAGGACACTGTGCCATTTCGGCTGTCATTGGATCCGCTACTATTTTTTTAAATCTTATTAAACTGTGCATAATAGTATATTAGGTGGGCTAGAAAGTTCGCAGGCCAAAACACATTGAATGCTTAAGCAATGGATACAAAGTAATAGCCGGAAACCAAAACTTTTACTGGCGAATTTTGATTAGGTAATTATGAATGTTTGAAAATTTGTATAATATATATATGTTTATTATCTTAGTATCTCGGATCCGAGAACTAGGGATGTAAATGGTTTTTTTAAGCCATAACGGGTCGCCGAGTGGGCCGCACTGCTACTATGACCCCGCTCTACTGGGATCTGAGAAAAGAGAACTTAATGTGTCATAATATATGTTTTGATAAAATTAAATTTGATTATTCAATATTTCCGAGAGCGATACTTTTATAGCGGTCATACAATTGTTTGATACCATTTTTATAGTATGATTTGTTTTTAACCTCAAAAACTTCAGTTCCGACGATTACCTCCACTACATTATGTACTCGGTACGTAATAATAAAAGTCGTGCATTTTATTTCTCATTGTGCCATTATGGAAATCATGGTTAGCGTATTCGTATTTTAAAGAATTTTCTGATAAGTGAAAAGCGATGTAAGGAAAATTTCTAACGTATGTTAATTTTTCTTTCATATTGTACAGTCACAATCAGCATTTTTATTTTTCTGTTGTATTGTGTGGTAAAGAATTTCTAGCGTAAATGTCTACTTATTTTTATATCACTATCAATTCATGAACACAATCACTCTAAAATGATTGTTAGATCCCTATTTACTATTAATAGTGACATTATTAATAAATAAATAAATCATACAGTACTTGTTAGTGTTAGAAATGTGAAGCCACTTTACACACAACTTCACGTAAATGTGTCTGGAGAAAATCAATTTGTAAAAAAAAAATGTGAGCCGTCACGGGACGCCTGGCAGATGTGAAACATCGAAATTATTTTGTGAAGTAATATGCAGAAAAGAACAGATTGTGATAGGAACTAAATATGTCATAATGATAAAATAAAATTTTACGATTTTGTTTTCCAGATAACGATCACTATTTATTGAATAAACATTTATTTTCATTAAATACAAAAATTTACTACTGCATATAGATTGTATGTATATACCATCATATAGCGTGGCGATGCGTCGCCACGTCATGCGTCGCCACGCCAGAAATCGGTTTTACGTGCGGCTATAGATGTTTCACATCAAAACTTTCAACAAAAAAGCGGAATTTAAGAATTATAAGTTAAGATTCCAGCTTAGTACCCCAAATTGACATGTCACACACACAAAGAAACTTACCTATTTAAAACAAAGGTAAAAAGACAAAAGATATTTTCTTATTCGTTTTAATTTCTTAATCTCTCCAATCTTGTGGCCATAATTGATTGTATATACTTATTAAGAAAATTCCTTAGAACACTGGTAGGTCGTCATTCATATCGGATCTGATTTAAGGTAAAATATGTGCTGGTATTTTAGGAAAATCACCCACGTCCCGTTAAGCATCTGCATCTGTGTTTAATAAATTTGTAGCGTCTATGACATTTAGCTTATAATATTTTGTTTTGGCGGTATGAGCTTGTACCATTTGTCGCACTCCAATGTCGTTCTTCTCTTTCCAGATCGGAGTGATATCTTAGCGCATTACATTTTCGTCCCCAAAATTTCCTTTACTAAGGCATCCCCTCTCTTCCGCTCTCTCATTTTCCGGTATAACCAATGTGGGATTTATCCAATGAAGTTCTATGTTGATACCATTCTTTCGAATTGTTTTGAGTTTATGTCGGCATTTAACTATCTATGGACTTAGAGAACCTTTCTCCGTAACTGACATTGCGTACAAGACGGTGGACAGTAAAAATAAAACGACGTTTATTTTGGAACATAAGATCATCATGGTATCACTTATTCCACGTCATTAAATTCGAACCTGTTGACATCCCTACTCATCGGCAAAGAAGACAGAGGGTGTTGGCCGAGAGAAGCGTAAAAAACTCTCGGTACTCTTTTAAAAAAAAGCAAATCATCAAACAATTCTACAAAACTACTACTTCTGAGGCCAAGTCCTAAAAAGTTTGTAGCGCCTCTGTTTTTTTTAACTGTGACAAAATGAGCCTCTGTAAATGCATGCACCATGCTTTTGACTGCACTGCTGTTGGTTGCCTATCCTGATATACCGTACACTGTCGAGCCCATCCCTAGGTTAGTTTTTCTAACAACTTCCGTTCCGTTTTCCGGTCGTTCGAGGTTATCAACGATGTTAAAATTATTTGTTTTACTGGGTGTGGTAGCTTCTTAAATGATGAAACCGTCCAGTAGAACGGAGTGTTTTATACTGGCGATAATAACCAAAGACTGTATAGCAGCTGTTTTTTAAACACTGTTTTTGTTTTGTTTACTAATAACGTGGCAACTAACTGCAAATTGTGAAAGTCTGGACGAATTCGAGTATTTTTATTACATATATATCTTTATACACCGTGGAAGATTTTTGTGGAGAGAAAATTATTCGAAAAATTGTTTCATTTACTTTGAGTTTTATTCTGTTATTGCAAACAGTCTCTATGGGGTACAGCCAAATGTTCCACATGTTGGTATGTAGTTACAAAAAAGACTAAGTAAAAGTATCACATTTAGGAAGTTCGTGCAGCGGTCTGAAATAAATATGCTATATTTAAGACGAAATCAATATTTTTAATGTCCCAATAATTTATGAATATATTTTAATCCGCTACAGCGAGTGGATTATTTTTTAATACAGCTGAAAAGAAGAAAATATACTTTAGTTTACAAAAACGGTTATAACGTTTAAACAAAGCTTTTACCTAAAACTGGGTTGTCACTAAAAGAGCATTTAAAATGTTATGTTTACGGCTGTAAAGCTCAGCAAGACAGATTGAATGAAACGTTGTTCGCATTGAAAATCAAGATTTCTTTATAGAACAGGTGACAAAAGTGATACCGTCACTCATGGACACTCTCAATGCAATAGAGCTCGCGAGTACGTTGCCGGCCTTTTAAGAATTGGTAAGCCCTTTTCTTGAAGTATTCTAAGTCAAATTGTTTCGGAACTACTTCAGTAGTGGGGACTTACTAAAAACTTAACTGACGTTGAGGTGATAGCAATGGAATTTCTGGCCTCGACATCCGTGGTAGAAGATGCAGAGTAGCCTCACATCTCAACGCAGCGCTAAGAGATCTATTCTATATAGGGATTGGTCGTCAACGATTTGAACCAATCTTTCTAAAATACGGTCATGTGAAATTGTTGATACTGGGGAGAGGTGGGACCCGGAGGTATGAAAAGCACTCAAAGTGGGGCAAGATTTGCGTTTTAAACAGTTGCAAGCAGTGGCACGGAGTAAAGTACCGTCTTGCCTAGATGAGATAACAGGTTATCATATATATTTAACAAATCTATGAAATCTTGGAACAATGGTAATTTATTAAACATTGATTAGGATTAGAACACAATTAATACAGTTTAACAGATAGAATAGCATTAGGAAACATGGGCTCTTGAATTGATATTGGATATTGTACATAACATTATTATAGTACAAAAATCCATTGTCTGTACGAACTAAATTGCAAATTTGTATTTATACAGTAACGTCGATGCGTCTTATATCAATCACTAAAAAGCATCAGTAAAAAAATTAAATTCGATATTATTTGTTACTATAAAAATGTGCTTTTAACAAAACGTATCAACTGAATATTGAGTGGCACGAAAGCGTTGATTCATTGTTAAAATATAATATATCGGAAATAAAGCTTTTAGTAACGCCGTTATACAATAGTCATACCCGGCGGAAATAATAGGCACTGCAGGTTTTTCACTGCGTAAAATTTGAATTTTCCGGAAGTAAGCAATTAGATTGGATTGTTATTATTGACTTGGTACTAAACTCTTTTTTTATTAAACTGTAAAGTTATTAAAAAAAGAGTTTAGTATCAAGTAGTAGTAGTTGTTAATAATCAGTTATAAAATGGTTTAGGTTTAAAGTTTTAGTTTATTTGTTATGTTTTTAGATTACTTTTCTATTGTATGAGTATTGAGTGACTGTAAAAGTAGGAAAAAAGGATATAAAAATAAATAAATATTCGACGATACAAAATATAAATTGCTTTTAGAAAATATTATAATAGAAATTAATAAAAAAGTTTCAGACCTCACTACCGTTTACCCGAATAAAATTATGCCCTAAGTGCGGTAATAAAATGGGAATTGCGTAACGTCGCAGAATATTTATCTACCAAGCGAAGACAATTAAAAATAAAAGAGGCAAAAACTGACAGAGAAAAAGTAAAGGGCTCTGAAAAAGTTCCATTAATGCGGGGTTACAAATGAGGTTTGAACCCGCGCTGGTTATCTTCACGAGAGCAGACCGATGTTTGTTCTAATAAAATTAAATGTCACTAATAGTATAATTGGTTGATTAATCCGGCTTTACGTGAAAACATAATGAAACTTTCTTCTTCTTAAAATTTTTGGAATGACGAATTTTTAGCTTATGTATATTTTATTTATTAAACTTTTCCACGTTATACATAGTGTTATATCGGTATATTTACAAATTCTTTCATCTTAAATATTAAGTACAAAAATACAGTAAAAACTACCAGAAATTTATTAAATCGTAAGTGGCCACCATAAACTGTTTTATTATTAAATAATTTACAATGATTTACTAATAAAACATTATATATTATATATATGTATGTATATATATATATTTTACTACTATACAATCATATAACAGAGAGAATTTACAATTACCGTAACCTACCTCGTAACAATAAAAAAAAACATTTAATAAAATCAAGCTTAAAACCAATTTAAAAAAATTGGTCCCTGTGGCAGTGTATCTTCAACGCTGGTAACATTTTCTTACGATACTTATTTGTTAAGCAAAAGAGAGCATCGGCTCGGGGGTCATAGGTTCTATCTACCAGGTGCCAACTTAAATCTTTAACAAGTGCCTGTGCACCTGAAGCCCATGGACCTAGGGTCTCTACTACAAAGGGAACAAAATTAAACTTGGAGGAAAGAGTTTCATCTTATCAAAATTAAAAAATAAAAATACTAAATTAGACTACTAACAAAATTTATTTTACTACATAATATCTGTTAATTGCTTACATTACATTTTATATGTTTACATATGTGTAGTAGCATGTTGTTACAGCGATTAAGAATAACACGGAACATCACCGATTATTTTCAAAGATAGCACCATGTTATTTACGGTTCGGAGGGGGCGATGATTTAGGCTACAATGATAATGTTAACAATCGTAAATAAGTTGTTTTCCTTTCGTTTAGGGGAATCAAACAATATTAAATGTTTAAATCGCTGTTAATTTAAATAGCTTTTATTTTAATTGTTGATTTAACGACGTATGATTGAAATATAAAATCTTTTAGTAATCGTTTGCTAGTCGACTCTGAGTACGATGTCTATTGTGTTCATATTAAGCTCTAATGGCAAAAAAATGTTTGAAATTTCAAATGCTAACTTAAAATAATATATATCATATATAATATAATCTAACATTGTATTTGATTTGACTTGCTATTTAGTATTTACAGGCAAACTTTATTTGTGTAAGAATGAAAATCCGACAGTTTACTGATAAGAACACGGCTAAATATCAGCGTTGTCTTATGACATTCTAATTTTTGTTGACGTTCATAAGTGCACTTGCTTACATATATGAGTTTGAATATATTAATGAAATAACATGTCTCGTCATTGAGTCTCGGGAATTTAAAAAGTTTTAAATTTGTATAAATATGAACAAGACTATAAAAATTAAACAAAATAGAATAACTAACCTTGTTAAATAAATTAAATCACAATTAGTTAAATACTTTTTGTTTATTTGTTCGCTTTTCTAAGTCTTTTTCTAGTAAAATGTATCATGAATTCCATCTTTGGCTATATTTTCAGTATATTTGTTTGTATAATTATGTTAGCTGTAGGATTACTAAATAAATAAAATAAAAGAAAATATAAAAAATTACCTTAAAATGTAATAACTGATATATCTTATTAAAGAAGATACTGGCAGAGTTCCCATCATACATTTTTTTATAATACCTAAATTTCGAATACACATAACATAATGTCACCTACGTTATGTGACAAGCTATGTTAGCTTTTATTTATTAGGCGTGGATACAATTAGCTAAGTGTTGTACTTCATTGATACAGTTGAATGATTGAATGATACAGCGTTTTTATTCGAACCAAATAGAACAAAAACATTTTGTGAATTTAGAAGTTTATAGATTGATACAATATTGTATAACTCATAAAATTTTATGAATGGGGGCAAACGGGAATCAGGCTCACCTGATTTTAAGTGATACCGTCGCCCATGGACACTCGTAATGCCAGAGGGTTCGCGAGTGCGTTACCGGGGGTTTTTAGAATTGGTACGCTCTTTTCTTGAAGGACCCTAAGTGGGCAGCAGGTTCCACAAAGTGGTGGTGCGTGGCAAAAACTGCCTTGAAAAACTCTCAGTTGTGGAACGGCGGCCGTAGAGGTGATACGGGTGGAATTTCGTATTTTGACTTCACGTCCGATGATGAAACTCAGCTGCTGGTATTAATCCGAACAACTCCTCTGAATACTCTCCATGCTAAATGCGGTAGAAGATGGATACATTTCTACGCAACGCCAAAGGATCAAGCCGCTGGGAGAGGGATTTGTCATCGACGATTCAAACCGCTCTAATATAAAGCAATCGATTCTCAGCGAGGAATTAATCGATTCGTCAGTCCAGGAAGACTTAAAAAAAATAATCATGAAACTACCATTAATATCTAAAACTGCTATAAAATAAAAGCGCATCGTTAATTAATTTATTTTCCGCTACCATAGCAACCATTAACAATTATATATTACAACTGCTCATCTGTGTTTTATACTAACCAAAATTAGAGCCAAATGAATTCAGCGCCGTGTTTATTTAGTAAATCTCACCGTAGCGACCCGTTTGTTGAACTGTAATATTCTGTTAACGTGTAATTAGGTTCTATTTCCACTTCCATATGGTCAGTCCTGTCGGTAACTGCTCTCGTGCACGTAAAGGTCGCATTTGCTGTTTAGAATGTGCTCTTCATAAATTACGCTACAACTTTTACTCGTTAGAGTTCTTTTATGTCTGAAAGAAGTTTTTTAAATACAATTATGGACACATATGTGAACAGATATTGTTGCAGGTATAGAATCCAATAAGTCTTTAGGTTTAAAGATATTTATTCTCATAATAGATAATAGTTACATAACTTATATGCTAAACATACATATTATCACCTCGTGGGTCATTTAAGAGCTTCAAGGATGAAATAACGAAGTAAAACTCGGCGGACTTTCATTTTCGTAGAGAACTGGGATCACTGAAGTGGCTTTAAATATTAATTTAAATATTGCTAGGCTGTTTGCATTTTTTATATTTTGTGGAAGTCTATTATACCGCAGCACTACCCCAACACTCAATGTTTTCTTGCCGTAATTGGTTCTATACGTAGGTAGAATTAGATTATGAGTGAGTCTTTACTTAATTTAAAATAAAACTACCCTGACTGACTTTTCATTAATAGATAATCTACTTGTATTTATACTTGATTTCAATTATAACGATTGCTGTGATCGCAAATTTGCTTAAATGTTCGATATACACTAATCTATACTAAATAATACATTCTTATGAAGAAAAATAGTTTGTTTGTTTAGTTGAAAAGATTAATAATTATAGAGATTAACGTGAAAAGATCAAAGATCAATTTGTATTTGTCCAATTATCAAATGTTTTAGTTTATATAACGTCATATTCCGACCGAAATACCGCGCATAATATATTTTTCAGTCACTTATAAGTATCTCTAAAAACATTTATTTAAATAAACATTTTAAATACCTACTAATGCTATTTCCCTATTTTCTAAAACAAATTAACTTAATAAGCAAGATAGATCTGAATGTAATTATTTTAGTTTTATGTTTAATAATTATTAGAGCAGCGTGTATAATATAATGAATTATAGTTTAATTCAATATAAATTCTAATTGAAGGAGCGTTGAGAAAAATGTTCAAAGAGGTTAATTTCGAAATATACTTATCGTATTGATATCTACGTTTAAGAAGTCGTATAATTACAAGATAATTTTTATAACAAATGAAGAAGTTTCTTATAGAATGTCTTACAAATTAATATTTATTTATTTATTTATAAAAACACTCCTGCCCTGGTGCCCCTAAATTGACACGGGTGAACAATAAGTGAATCAAATTTACAGACAAACAAAATTACATAGTAAAAAATACAAAAAAATCTAACTACTCTAGGCACTAAAAAATAATAGAACCTTTGCCAGTTCACTCAACGGACAATTAAAAACGTCCGTTAACCGATGTATTTCGTTAGCTAAATTATTACACCGAATCACATGAAGCAAAGGCGGACGAATTCACTTTCTGACGTATCCATCAGGTACATTGAAGCTAAGGTACTGAAGTAATTATCAAATCAATGAATAAAAAATATTGCAAATATTATTTGAAAAGAGTGGGAGTTTCTAGCCATTCTTCCATATGAAACTACCTAAAGAAGGGACAACTAGTCATTTTTTAAACGTCAAAAATACATGACAAACGTCTTATAATTCTATTGAGCCGGCTGCACGCACGAAAAATCATGACTCACGCGGCGTTACCTCGCTCTTGACGCACGCTGCGTTACTTTGCTCTGAGGCGTTCCATTTAAGGCTTGAAGTGCAAACGAGAGCGCGGAACGAGCGACAAAGAGGCAAAATCGGCCTCCGCGTTCGGCAGCGTTCGTTCGTTAAAAAAATGACATAATTTGATTTGAATGATTACCATTTCCTTCTCTTTATCAATACAAAATATCTATCAAACAATGAAATTAAAATTTTCTTTTGTCACTAAAAATTCAACTATTCCATCAGTATTTTCTTACGATTTTTTTATCTTGTAATTTTGACTTTCAAAAATAGGCCTTATTAAAATAAAGACTTTGACTTTGAATTTCTTATAGAATGTGTATCTATGGTCTACGCTAATAATAAATGTTTCATGTCGCTTGGGGTCAGCTTCCGTATCGTGTGTCAATACCTTTTTTACCAAGTACATACTTAGCGCTGTATGTCTTTTCTGAATCCTTTTCTAAGTCTTGAGCTTTTTGTGTCTTGGACACAATAAATCAAATCAAATCAAAAATCATTTATTCATATAGGTAACATAATGTACACTTATGAATGTCAAAAAAGAAAAAAAGAAATATACATTAAATGAATCTAATTTTACATTTACTGCCAGTTCTCAAATCAAGGGCGTAGAACGGAAGAGAAGAACAGGCAATAAACTCTCCGCCACTCTTTTAAAATCTATTAAATTAATTAATTTAATTAAAAGCATTGCAAGATTAAAATTAGCTTAAAAAATCTTTAGTGTCATTAAAGCATAAAAGTTCGTCTAAGGGACGCGATAAAGACGCAAACGTGGGGTTGAGTGTGGGAAGAGCTCATTAAACAAGCTGGGGTTCCTTGTGGAGGCCTTATTAAAACTGCGAGAGTTCGTAAGTACTGCCTACATTCCACAAAGGGACGCTTACGACCATCTCTGGTCATTTAATGTGTTTCGTAAGCTGTTATCTTCAATATAAATGAAATTGACGGTTAGTTGTTATAATAAATGTCTTTACTGGGTAAATAAAAGAAATACACGATAATTTTGTTTATTTAGCGCAATGTTGTATTTATTGGGGCAATTGAAGGCATTGATACAAATCATTAAACCATATTTAGACTCTTATTATTCTTAGCTTATGTGGCAATCTCGTCGTCGTATAAAACGTCGTGTAATATAAATAATGTAATAAGTTGAAGGGGTACAGTAATACTTTTTGTTTCCAAATATTAAATATTGTAAAAGTCATTTTATTGTTTGAAGCACTGACATCGCTCCAAAATAAATGACTAAAAGAGAGAAACAATTTAATATTGCTTAAGCCATTTAAATAATAATTTATTTACGTTTTATGAGAGACTATAAATTACATTTATAATAGGATCTTAAAGATCTAAACAATTACGTTTTAATTTAGGAAATTCTGTCTTTATTAAGTGAAATTTTATTTATGACTTCCGAGTCGAATATTTTAACTGGCTTAGATTTAGGAAAATAAAGCTTTATTACCACATAATTGAAATACGATTTTCATTATTGTTGTTTCGTCCATTTCAGTTAGTATATATTTATTTATTTGGAAACAAAACAGATACATCTTAACAATAACATCAAAGTTAAAAATAAAACATAAAATAAACACATTGGATGTATCCACAATAGGTTTCACTAATATAGATATAATACAGAGCAAAGCAAAACAAAACAAAACATAACAACGACAAATATACATGTAAGAGTTAGGACATTAACAGTTGTTTTAAATTTTAAATTATACACACGATATAGATAAACAGAGCATTTTCTACGGCAGTTTTTGCCATGCTCCACCTCTACGTGGAACCAGCTGCCCGCTGAAGTTTTACTTGGTCAATTGGACTTAGGGTCCTTTAAGAAAAGAGCGTACCAATTCTTGAAAGGCCGGCAACGCATTTGCGAGACTTCTAGCATGTGAGTGTCCATGGAATGAACAGAAGAAATTAAATGGAAAAATTAACATTTAGCCACTATCAAAATATGAATGTAAAAAAACGGTTACTACTTGGCTGAATACGTTGAGTTATGATGAAACAGAAGATTTAATAACTGTTACTCTGTAACACACCCATTCACCCACACATACACACACACACGCACACACTTACACATAGAGATACACACAAACGCATGCGCACACACACACCCAATTTATTTTAACAACTCCGTTTGCAATGTTTTTCTTTTGGCATTTACTTTTTTCTTCTATTGTATATTATGACAATGACCTGATTGTACGTGTTCCGGTCCGTGGAGGGCTGGCTGGCTATCTGTCACTCAGGTCTCCTGTTACAGAGACCAGTCTCTCACATACACTTCCAAATGTTATCATCTTAGTTTAATCATTAATTAGTTAAATAAAAATTATTATTATTATACTGAATTTACTAAACATTCTTATGATTTCTACATTCAAATTTATGAAATACGTAGTAACCCACTCTTCGCAATAAATAAACATAGTAATTTTATTCGATACCTGCGAAAATGCAGTTGTAGCCTTAGTCAGTCTTCTATATATTTTGCAGAGATTTATTTTAATGAAATCAGACACAGTAAAAATCTCTTGATAAATATTTTTTTTGAAATTATGTGCTCTATTTCCATTGTCCGCGCAGTCCCAAACCAAAATGCTTTATGATCCGAACAACATAGAGTTACGTGTGAACGCTTGTGGCATGTGAAGTATTACGAATGATTTAGAGTTTTCATTTCACTATTGTTTATTTTACACTGCATTTCAGTGGCCTATGCAGTAATATACTCTGTAATGCAGCTAGAAACCGCAAATGTTTGGTCTAAAACCACAAATAGAATTATATTTTTGAATTTATACTATGAAAACAGCGGATATATGACTGCGGAGATATGATACCAAATATTAATATGATTGTTTTTTGCATTATTTATAGAAAATCTTCTATAACTAATAGATTGTTTTTTAATAAAGTGCCTTATTAATAATATTTTTTTTTTCTTTTTTTTTAGAAATAAAGTCTTTTTTTTATAGAACAGGGGGCAAACGGGCAGGAGGCTCACCTGATGTGTTTAAATATCACTCATCTTTAAACTTAACTTTTTGTTCCATTGGAGCTATCGTGAAGGGTACTTTTATATCAATAATTCTGAAATACGTTTGTAAACTAAAGCGGTATTTTATTGAAAAATATGGGTTATTAGATGTTATATTTTCCAAAATTTTTAACAAATATTATGTGTGCTGTGTTTCCAACTCACAACTCAAGATTGAGTGAGAGACGCTTAAGCTTGTGTTGGTCAAGAGGGAAACAAAAGAAATGCTTAAAAGTTTAAATATATAACTATAATTCAAAAATCTATGAAATGAAAATAAATAAGCACAGTAACCTTCACTAGAAATACAAAATAAGATTAAACATCTGCATTTGGATCGTAATTATTAAAATTATATTGTTATCTTCCGTAATTAAATTAATTAAGAGGTAAAAGGGTCATTTAATGTCATAGCATGGAAGTTTGTAACTAGCCGCCCACTAATACGTTTTTACAATCGACCAATGGTAATAAAACAGGGATGGGGTCTCAGATTAAACTCGTTTATCATTCGCTTTGATGGCCCTTTTTGCTGTAATCATTCATTTTTCTTCCGGGCTATGGGTTGCGTTCTCTGCATTTAAATGCTTTGTTATTTGGTTAGCTCTTTCGTTTTCTAATGCCATAAATTTGTATAAATATGACCAATATAAAGTCTGTTAGTAAATAATAATAATAATTTATTTCAAGTTTGTTTCACAGGATAAACTTATATCTAATTGCGCTAGTTATATAAACAAAATTAGTCAGGTTTATCTGACGCTGAACTGGATGTGAACCTGTATTCAGTATACAGCGCCGAACCCCTTAAATATATTATACAAAAACTCTAGCATCAAGTACATGACTCATTAGCAAAAGTTATGTGTTATAATTTACAATCTATATAATTACTTGTTAACAAGTAATTATACAGATTGTAAGTAAGATGTGAGTAAGACGAGACATACACCCTGTATGTGTGTGTGTGTGTGTTAAATACTATATTACTCAAAATAATACTATAATATTTCTAGTATTAAACAATTATAAATTACGCATAACAAAAATCAGACGTCGTCATTTAATTCATATTTGAATATTAGAACACATCCTGTAGTCGATTGAGAATTCTCGTCAAGAACAGGTTTCTTGCACCGGCTATCTATGACGCGGCAATGTTTCGATTGGTTTATTACGTTGTTTGTGCAATTTTTTATGGTAAAAATGTATTATTGTATATTATGTCACTAGCCTTAGTATGTATATAAGTTAATTATCTAAATATTTTCGACGTCCTGGTGGATAAAAAACTGTGTCCAGTTTGTGTTTCCACCACACCAACTTCTTCTATTTATGATTATGTATACAATAAATAAATAGTATATGTTTAAAGGATAGGGGTTAAAGTCACTTTTAAAGTTTGTCAAACCAACAGTGTGGACATCAAGTATTTTAGTATTTTAGTGACTCTACCACGCTAATAACGAGTTGTTGATTCACATTGGAACGAAGTCGATTTTTTATTCTAGGTCAAACTCAAACTCAAATCTTTAGAATTCCTTATGGTTATATTTTACACGTGACTCGTTATAATTTATTACAATTAGGACCTTGATTAGGCACAGCAATGTTGTGAGAGGGCATGTTCCACCATTAATTAGTTAATTCTATTCTTATAAATTAATTAATTAATTACAAGACACATTATTTATTTTGTATACTTGCTTTGGCTTCACATTGCGAAACGGAGAATGTACTTAACATTATTAATAAACTTAACTCTTACTTAGAAATTTAAGTCAGTCAGATACTCTATAACAGTGTAATATCATTTTTTTTATAATACTCCTTTTAAAAATTTGGTAAACCTCAAGTTATATATTCATATTAGTTCTTTCAGACTCTTTAAACAAAATAGTTCTCTGTGAATAAATAGAAGTGTTTATTTTAAGTTAATTTGTAATTGTTCTGTGAAATTCAAAATAAGATATTACCTCGAAGGTGAAACAGACAACTTTGTCTAGAATATATTAATTTAATACTGTATAAGAAGCGTTCTATTTTAATTATTACAATTATCACATTGTGCTGAAAGTTAGAGTGTTCCCAATAAAAAGGGAATGACGATAAATTCTCGTCACAGCGAAGTAACTGCGGTTATAATAAAAAAATCCCTTTAGACAATTTTCCATTATCCGAGGTCCATTGTTGGGGTCCACTGCCCAACGTTTTATGGCACAGAGCTACGTCGCCGTAACTTCTTATTAAACCGCTTGGGACGCACCAACTCTAATTGATTTAGAGATCACTTTTTCTACTCTTTCAATTATTTTGAATTAACTTGAAAAGCTCTGTAGTTTGTACCATAAAATTGGATAAGAATTGTAGCCAAATAAAATCCAAACGTTGAATTATAATCATAGATTGATAACTTTTCCTTATAGTGTTGTTTTAGTAACAAAAAGCTTGAATTTTATTCCAAAATTAAATTTTAACCGATGACAATAAGCCACTACAAAGAAAAAATAGGTGAGAATTTTCTCAATATTCTAACATAATTACTGGTATATATATGATGCCGTAGACACTCAATAACGTTCCTCTTTATCATGCATGTAAAGAAAGATATTATGCCTTGTTTTTAAAGTGAAACTGCTTTAGGCGCATGAGGGTAAAATTTTACGGATGAAACGCAATAATAATAATATTAACGTAACGAAGATGTGCAGCGTTTTTGTCGAAGAAAAGGGAGAGAGCGGTTAAGTCCGATTGAGAGAGAGAGAGTGAGTAAGAGATTTATAAGAATAAGAGATATATTATGAAGTTATTGCATTTTTGCATAAAATATAAAATATTCATACATACTTCATATTTTTGCATAAAATATAAAATATTAATATTTCATAAATTCTCTTAATGAAATTTTAAAAATTACGTATATTTTTAATTTGTATACAAATATAGATATTAAAAGAGTATAAGAATCAAAAAGTGTAATTAAAATGAAAAAATAACAAATATTGAAAACTTTACGCAAAGAGAAAAATAAATAATTGATAATTATTCATATAAGTTTGAATAAAATAATTATAATTGCCGCGTTCTATAGCTGTGGACTTGGAAATTCTTTGTTCGCCTTTGTTTAAAAAAATGTTAATTTTTCTCGCTGATGTTAGTTTGCTGTCAAACATGTAATTAGTGTAATTTTCATTTAATTAATATTTGATAATTTTTATTTGGTTTAGTTAAAATATAATAACATTTTAAAATATTTCAAAATAAATTAATTGTTCGCATGAACATTTATATTATCCGCTTGAATACATACGATTCGAAGAACATCACTATTTCAGGAAAATTCTGTTGTTTATTATTAAAAAAATGTGAGCCGTCACGGGACGCCTGGCAGATGTGAAACATTGAAATTATTCTGTGAAGTAATATGCAGAAAATTACAGATTGTGATAGGAACTAAATATGTCATAATGATAAAATAAAATATTACGATTAAGATTACCGATGGCGATGCGACGCCACGGCATGCGTCGCCACGCCAGAAATCGGTTTTACGTGCGGCTATAGATGTTTCACATCAAAAAAACAATTGAAAATAATTACTGAAACAACTGAATAAATTTTAAAATTTCTAGTTAATTAATTTACATATTCTTATTTTAATATACAGTTAAACAGATGATGGTTGTATTTTTTTTCGCGAATGGTTTCTATAAAACTGTTGTGCCACTATGCTCTAATGTCATGTTTGTGAAATGTTCATTGCAAAAGTCAAAATCACTCAAAGTCAGCAAAAAAGGCAGATATAGTTCTGTCCCAGATTGTTGGCTTTGCGTCTAAGCCAGTTTCCTTGAAGCCCTTCAAAGAACGTGCTAAGCCGCATTACTTCACTAAGATGTTTGTTCGCGTCTACAAGTGGCCGCTTACACGTAACTGGGTCGTCGCCCTAGACTTATCTAATATTCTTATAGTGTCCCACTCAGAGTCATTCATTAAATTATGTCCTATAATTTTGTACTGTGTAATATTGTCTATAATCAAGCAAGCTGTATTATGGTTTAGTATTTTTAGTCTAAGTAATTACCAAGAATTTCGGAATATTTTAAAATATAATAGATCTGTTGCCATAGGTCAGGACCATTTCCAGGACTAGCAATTACATTAATATAAAATTTTGAAGGCATTATTAAAATATGAAAACTGGATATATTATTAATAAGTCATACTCAGCAAAAATTTACCTATCATTGTCTGATCTATGTATATGTATATATATATATATATATATCTGTGGTCATAGTTTGTTCTTAAAAAAGAAAAATCTAAATTCACGTTAGGATTTGGTAAATATGTGAAAGTTTAAAAACATCTAGCAGGAACCCTTAGCATGTATTTACACCTGCCATCTTTTTAAATATACATATCGAAGTAGTCACGCAGTAGTGAATAGGATATCATAAGCTGTCAGCGTTCCCTTTAAGGGCCCTCTCTACCCTCGCCGTCACAGGTGGCTGGTTGTGATATTTTGAATTTGTAATTGTTCGTGATGTGTGACAGCAGCCATGTAAAAGCGTTAAATTAACAAGACAAATTTGTAGGGAATATTTTGACCTGTTAATAGATTTTATTTTTCTTTTATTATGAGGGATTGGATTCGAGGTTTGAAGAGGGATTGGATTCGGTCTTGTTAGCTGTCATTTGTGGAAAAATTCTTTCTCATATGTTACATAGTCCAACATTACTACTTACTATAAAGTTAGTGATTATCTAGTTGATAAAAGGGCCTGGGACTAGTGCTGGGCAGGCTACTTCTAATTAATTTGCTATATTTGTTTTAAATATTGTTGTTTTGTTTAATGATTTGCTTTTTTAAAAGTGTACCGAGAGATTTTTACGCCGGCTTTTTCTCTCGGAATACAACCTCTGTCTTCTTTGCCGATGAGTAGGGATGCCTACAGGTTCAAATTTAATGACGTGGAATAAGTGATACCTAGATGATCTTATGTTCCAAAATAAACGTATTTTATTTTTTTTATTTTTTATTTTATTGATCTCGAAAGTTCTATGTTCCATTTGTACTGAAACAATACTCATAACGTCCATGAGATAGTTAAATACCTCTTAATCGTCCTATCCTTATTGCACTCGTTTCTCGGTGATGATCATGTCTCAAAATTATTTAATCATAAATTATTGCGATATAATACTCTTTATGCAGGAAAGGTACAAGTTACAGCAAACAAAAGAGGAGGAGGCAACGTTGACGGTGGAATGACCAAATTAAAGAAACACCAAGTGGTATATGGCAGAAAGTGGAAAAGTACAGAAAGGAATATGTAGAAGGCATTTGCCAAAAAGGGCACACAGATACGTAAAATAAGATTGAAATAGAAACGTATTGAAATGAAAAAAATATTTGAATTTTATAGACGTGACAACGTCTTATTATTCGATGGAGCCGGCTGCACGCACGAAAAAACATGACGCATGTGGCGTAACCTCTGTTCAATATAAGGCTTGAAGTGTAAGCGAGAGCGCGGAACAAGCGACAAAGAGACACAATCGGCTGAAGCGCGTTCGGCAGCGTTCGTTCGTTAAAAAATTGGCATAATTGTATTTTTGAGTACAGACGAATGTAACTTGATCAATACAATTGTCATTTCCATTTATTCCATCTCTTTCAAATTTGTTATGAGGCAGTGCATACTGTTTTTAAAACAAACAAAAACTTTATTTAAAATAAGGTTTACATTAACTAGCGTTCAAGTGGGAATATGGAATAGAAGTGTGTTTCAAAGGATCGGGACTTGATACTTAAAGGTTTGGGTTTTGTGGTTTAAAGTACATACATACGTGGAACAAACTTATTAATCTTAACTTATAACTACGTTAACAGATGGTTAATTTATACAAGGTAAAGAAATAGTAATTAGGTAAATAGAAATATTAATAATACAGTGGGGACCATATAGCATAGCAATACAAAATATGTATCAAACAAATAAAATAAAAAAATTCTTTTGGAAAATGCAACCATTCCATCAGCATTTTCTTATGACGTTGTCACGTTCCACTATCGTCAGTAAACCGACTTTACAGACAACCGTTTTTATTATGTAATAAAAGATAAAGAGGTAGACTGAAGGAAAAATTTATTGATGAAATAAAAAGAAAAGCTGGTGAAAACTGGATCACCATAGCAAAAGACAGAAGTGGAGCAAAATGGAGGAGGCATTTGTGGGGTCCATAATGGTTTATGAAAATGAATTATAATTTTGAATTTTTAAATTTATTAATCATGATTGGAATTTATATTTAAGGATTATTAGGTAATAATTAATCATATGATATTCTTGTTTCATATATTATTCCTTATGGAATAAAGAGGCTAAAATAATAAAGTAACATCGTGTTATCATGCAGACTATTTAAAAAAGAAACCAAGACGAAAGACATCTTGTGAAACGCAAATAACTAGACATTTATTATGTATGGAAAACTAAGGAGTGCTGTGTTGGGTAATTTTGTCTTGAATCCGTTTCGTATTTAAATTAAAAGGGGCAAAAAAGAGAGTTTGTAACTGTAAAATAAAATGACACAAAAAGCGGAGTTGCAGTCTCGTTGCAAATACTGAGAATAAAGTTATATTCAAATCTCAAGAAACTGTAAAAGTGCAGGAAAATGCATAAGAAATGACGGGTTTGGTTTTCCTCCTGAAACATTAATTATATATACTGCAAATTTTACAGGTGACCATTTTATTATATAAAGTTTCTTTAACATAATTTTGCACTTGCAAGTCTTTTGTGTGTGCCATGTGCGGTATCAGCGGACATCAGGTAACCCGTATGCCTCCTGTGAAAAAAACAACGGATGGTAGTGTTTTTATTAATATTAGCAATTAGATAACTCCTTCTTTTCGCTATAGCATATTCGCATCTTCTAATGAGAAGTAGAGAAGTACATACTAGTGTGTAAGTAAAGTATTTTAATATCTAAAATAACATCGTTAAGATTAATGGTAATACAAAAAATCCTTACTACGGTTACTGTGACACAAATTATAATTTAAAACGTACGTGAACATACCACTTGTAATCAGAATCGCTCTCGTGGAACGTCTTCGATCTTTGGATTTTTTATCTATCGAGATAAGACAGGCTGCGCAACGCGTCTTGAAAACTGAAGATACTCTCTGGGTTTTTAAGATATATTGGTTTGTCGATGTTTCTAAGAGAAAGGTACATTTTTAAATTACGGAACGTTAGAATTAAAAAATTAAATTAGGGGTACATTAACTATGACGTAACTTGTTCATAATTTCAACAATAAAAATTCACTTATATCCGAATATAAAATAATCATACTTCATTGGTTATTTTGTTAAAAATGATTTAAAATAGCGACTCAGATAAATCAAAACGGATAAGCATAGCATAGAAGATGCTAAGATTTTACTGAAGAAGAGTTTTCACTGAAGAATTTTATCACTAAGTCAATCACGCTTAAACGACAAATAATGTAACGATTTTTTTCATTTATATACAGAGACGACCCCAATCCTTTCAATAGTTAGTTAGGTATGTTGGCCTAGAAACGGAAATGAATGGCCAGGAAGATGCCAATTCAAAGGGGAAGATATTTCAATACAACTTTCAACGACAAATAGTCTTGATTATGTGGTTTCTTGTTTTTTATTTGCTGAAACACGTGAAACACAGTTGTGTTGATATAAATGTGTCTCTAGCATGTTTTTCTCTAATCTGTAATCTATAAAACACAATAATGCAGAACAAGACAAATAATAAATAACTCCCCTGTTACCGATCCCACACAATTTTAGAAATAAAAATACAGCCCGTACAGAACATCTGAAAATTGTATACCGAGAGTTATAAAAACCAAATATAATCTATTGTCTAAATTAATAAATAAATATTTTATTTAAATCAGTTAATTAATAAAAAAGGTTAGTTGACATCACAGATTAAGTCCTAAATCGTTCAGCAAACAAAGAACAGAAAAAAAGACTATTAACATTTTTTTATTTTATCTATATCAGATTAAGGGTGTAATATTTTTCAATTTAAGAAATCGAATAGAAGAAATGATAAATTACTTCGATGATGAGAAAAAGTGCGATCGGAGAAACAAAGATGGATGTAAGCAATTGTGTTCATAAGGAAATGTTTTTATTGTACCAAACATTATTTAAATTATGAAAACAGAATTGAATAATATAAATTCTGTTTTGTTAGTTATATGACGTTACCGTCAATTATGACGGGTGTTCTAACCTTAGGTGAACATTATAATTATAATTACTATTAGGGATTTCGTCAAAATAGCGATATTTATTTTGTTAATTTTTAAGCTCCATCCTAGAAATATTTTGTTGCGAAAATCATATAGGGCGAGGGTATATTCCGTATGAAATGTATAGCGTCATGCAATTTGCCTCAAAATGTTGGTTATATATATACATTTTCATTCGAAATATCTTCAAAAAAAAAACATTATTCTGTACTTGCCAAACATATCGTATTTTCGTAAAGGTCACGAAACTATCTTCAGTTAGAAGGATCAAGTTTGTGAATGTTTCAGACCCTTAAGTAATAAACCTAATAGCCTATTAATAGAGACAAGAGATATTGCGTAATATAATCCGTATATTGAACCAGACTGCCTATTAATATATAATAAAATTGTTCTAAATTTAAATGTCAATTTTTTTAGTCATAAATTCGAGTTTAATTTTAAAGAACGCATTATAATTATAGTTCACAATCGTGCGTTGCTTTTAAATATGTGCAATTTACATACGCCTTTATTTATATGTAGATTAATTCTCTTATATACCAAACAGAACCAGCTTTAGCAGCTGCAGCACTAGCAGGAGCAAAGTCTTAAACCACATATTATATGATATATATAACCTATATTATTACCTTTACTATACGAAATTTAAACATGAAGATAACTTTAACCATACACATTTCTGAAATCCGTATAAAATCTGCAATAAATCTTATGGATGAATTTGTTATTCATAGTAAGAAAACAAGAATTATGTCAAAAAATTCAATATGTACCTGCCTTCTATATTTGTACTACAATACTATACGTGATGACTTAGAGTGTTTTTTTTAAATAAAAATCTCATACAATATATCCAAGCCAGCAATTTTCCAATAAATATTAAATAAATAAATTGGTTTAACCTATAAACACGATTTCGTTATATTATTTAAAGCTTGCATTTAATTATTGTTGGTGACAACACTTCAATCTAAAATAATGGAGTGACATAAACGCATTTTATGTACATTATAAGTATATAAGCCTATCGCTGGTAGTTACTATACAACTTAACATAATGACGCCTGAAAATTGCCGTACTTAAACCCAGGTGGCGTAACCCAAGGGCAAGGACTTAAACGATTTTCCTTCGCCTAAGGCTCTATTTCCGGTATCCCTATTTCAATGAATATCTTAGTTGAATTAAAAATATGTTACATAGTTTATGAAACACCTGTTGTTAATGTTTATTACGATATACGTATTGAAACCCTATACTGTCTTTGAGAATTGTATGAAGTCTTAATAAATAAAGAGATGAGCAATATGCGGCCTGTTATACAAGAAATGCTAGCCAAGCATTTTTTGTGTTTTCTTAAAAGGCGTGAGTGGATTATTGTCAAAAGGGTGATATAAGAGTTTTTTAACGATTTTTTATGAGCCATAAGAGCATGTCAGAAAAGCAAATAAAAAAACGAAAAAGTGCGGATGGCCATAGACATTTCTAAGAATAGATTAGAGATAAGAATAGAAATTTGATTTTTTCTTCGCTTAACCAAATATACAGTTGTATGCTCATACTGTGTTCACATTAATAGAACATAACACCACAATACATACAACAAGGATACAAAACATGCACAACATAATATCTTAGTAAAACCACTCCGTATCATTAACTTTAATTAGATGGAAAACTTGGGAAAACAACAGGCTTTTTCCAAAAATCAAAGTATTTTATCAAATACCCACCGTATTCAAATGCTGATGGAGAGATGATAAAATAATGTGAAAGACTTTGTCATGCGGCATAGTATCAATTAAAAGAAAGGTACTTTTCTCAGTAAACATCGAAAATCCTTTGTGATCCCTGAACAATATCCACTTGTGACGTCATCTTCTATCATGAAATTAATCAAAAATGACCACAGATCAAGACTGCGTGATACACGACAGATGCGTACGTGTACTTTAAATTCCGACTTATTTTAATTAGCTTGTATCGAATAAAACAGCCCCAAATTTCTTATCAAAAATTTCAAATAAATTTGTTTTTCTGTTCATTCAATGTTTATTTTTATTTTGCATGAAGTTTTTCGATTTATTCTAATGTTTAAAGTATTGTAAAATATTAATAAGTGTTACCGTATGTGGTACAAAAATTTAAATTTAATAAGGACCGTTGATTAAAAAGGTTCCTTAGTTGCAGGTTACTTTAGCCTTAGGTAAGCTGTAACAAGGTTTAGTAGATCATAACCATGATAAATGATATAAAAAAGCTGATATCTAAAATACAATTCGTATCACTTCCATCATTCCACAACTGAGAGTTTATAAGGCAGTTTTCGCTGCACCACAACTTTGTGGAACCAGCTGCCCACTCAATTATTTCCGAAGACTAACAGTAATTCAAGAACCGGGTACCAATAGTTAAAAGGCTGACAACGCACTCGCGAGCCCTATGGCATTGAGTGTCCATGAGCGGTATTCCTTAACATCAGAGCTTTCTACCCATTTGTGCCCTGCCCTACAAAAAAAAAAAAAACAAAATAGTATCTCGCTTACGTGTTACTTTTTAAACAAACGGCTTACTGAAGGAAATGCTTTTAAGAATATATAAAGAAAACGATAAAGATATTAAATTATATGTTAATATAGTTATATTATGGTATTTCATTCCACATGACAGGGACCCGCTCGCAACTACACTAGACGATTTTGAAAGCGACAGCCTTTTAGAACTAAACTAGCTGTGGAAAGAATATACAGCCTTGGCTCTTCCATTAAAGATGGATTTAATAAATCTCAGTATTTTTATGATTGATATGCAAACTGTTTTATCTTGAATGTATTTTATTGAAGAGTTAACATCTATTAAGTGAGATGATTGTACTACCTTACATTTGACACTAACGATCCTTATCTTCATAGTTCAAACTTCAAAAATGTCTTAGAATATGTGAATTTTAACTTATAAGGAAATTAATTAGTTCTATAGACTTCGTACTAAGTATATAAAGAAATATTTCTCCGTTCATTTTGAACTCGCAGAAAAATCGATGATGTTAATTGATTTAATTTACTTACAGACAAGTTGTGAGAGAATTGTCAGTTTGATGGTGAATTTCAAAATGTCTCGTGTGAGCTGCAGTCAAATTACATTATGCGCCGGTAACACGCATAATTAACTATCGGTGCACTATCTTAACTCCTCGTTAAGGTCGTAAATTGCATGTACATTTTGTGACCTATATTCTTTTAAAATTACATTAAATCTTTCTATGCTTACACATAGTTGTAGTTAGAGAGAGTGTCAGAGTTGCCAGAGCGATGCTAACTCATGTATGTTCAAATTGGATATTAATTTGTAATTGTATGGATTTGAGGAGTAATACTTAGCCTTCTGTCTTAATTAAAATCTTGCCTTAAGAAAACAGCTCAACAGCCTAGGACAAAAAGATGTTTATTCACGAGATAATGACCCGTAATTGTCCCATGTTTCGTGATTATTTTGTTGAGGCTTCTAAGTCGTTTTGTCATAAGCGGGCTAACTGCTGGCAAAGTCTTTTTAAACTGTCGGGAGCCCGCGTTTCGCGACCATCTTTGGCGAATCCAGGTTCGCACTTGCGAGATGGGCAAGATAACGCGTATCATTCTAGACCCACTCCTCGCAAGCATCATTATCGAGATATTCACTGTTTCCTTTTATCCACTGTAGGGATCCTTGTTTGTTAGCGTTATTGCCCCCAGTGAATTGTGATGGAGGTATAACCTTACCTACACCGTAAATATATATTGCCATACAGTAAATTAAACAAATATATTGATAATATTATAGCGTCAGATGAATATTAATTATCTACACAAAGCATTGCTCCGCGTGACGCTTTGGAATGGCAGTGTTTAAATAAATTTGAAGCGACTATTGTTAGCAGTCTAAGCTAAAACAAATAAAATGTTTAATTTTGTTAGCCATTTATGAATTTTCACGAAAAGCGAGCTTTCACATCACAATTTATCCCAAATATTAATTGAAATGTTTACTCGGGAAACATAAGCCAATCACATACAAATACGCTATAATTATACTAATTTGCATAGCAAATATCCCAATCATACAGTATGTAGATATTCAATTTCAATTAATTACTGTATAATGCAAGGTGTTCCAATATATTGTATTTTAATAGAATTGAAGCAGACATTGTTTTTATATACAGAATGTCTATCACTCCAATTCAGCTCCGAAACGAGATGACAACAAATTGCATAATCATTAACACTTAAAACACTCTAAACCCAATCGAAAATAAAAAACTATATATTGCCACTCTGAATTGTCATCATTGAGAAGCACGAAAAACTGACTGAACTAGAGTTAGCTCTCTCTTTTATACTAGGATTAAGCGAAATAACAAGAACAGGCGAAAGCAATGAATATCATATAGTATATTTTCTATTATAAAGGTGAAACAAAAAGAAGCTATTGAGTAAGCTTTATGGTAAAAATACTTACAACCAAATATAGAAGAATGATAGGGAAGAAGAGCTAACATTCGAAAAGAATTGATGAAGCTAGATGATTCTTGTGTTACAAGACACGTTGATCATCGGCACGGCCGATGCAAAATAAGTTATATTATGTAACTAAAACAAATGTTTCTATATATTATACTGGGTGTCAGAAACAAAGTCTTAATAGTAATACACATAAATAAGACAATAAAAAAAAAAGAGTGTGTGTACTTATGTACACGCGTTAGAAGTTATACTTCTTTGGCGTATGGAAAAAAAATAACTAAAATGCAGTAGTGATTAAGGATAAATATTAAAATTAATCAAAAAGATTTTATTTAAATCAAAAAGGTTTTATTAACTTAAAAATATATGACAACACAGTAAAACTATACAATCATTTATTATTAAGGCAATGAATCAAATATATTAATAAATATTTCAAATAAACTATTTTACATTCGTAGATTCTTCTCGTAGTAACTGAATAGGCACGTGAGTAACAAGAGGTTTGTGGTAGCTAAAATATGATATAAATGGTCTCGTTGAAACTGTAGATAAGTATCTTGTGAATACACCATCAATAGTAGTGCCATGCCGTGTTGTTGAAACTGAAGAGTCATTATTAATTAATAGATTTAAATTAAAAAATTTAATCAGTGGCTCAGAAGTCTCTGAACTAAAGCTTATATTAAAGTCGCCACTTAGAATCATGGGTAACTTATCCTCATTTTTACTCATATATGATGCTCCAATTGTTGTGTATTGAAATAATGGTTTTTTTTTTCAAAAAATAAATAATGTCTTCAATTTTTTGATTTGGAGAAATATAAATTGCAATTAAAACAATTTTGTGACCATCTTCCATTATACACTCCGAAAAATATATGTTTATATAAATATATCATGTTAAGCTCAGTGCTCGTTATTTTTAGAGTTATTTAATAAAATTTGTTTGTTTTAATAAAAATATAATAAAAAATAATTGAAATATCAATAAATCAAATTTTAACAAAGGTTAATATAAACAAGTATAGAAAATTTATTATTTTTTTTTATTTATACATAAAATTTGTTAATATGCCAGATATAAAACAAAACGAAAAATTTTTTTAAATATTATATATATATATATATATATATATATATATACACATATATATATACTAATAAATTATTAGTATCACCGTCGTATATGAAATTGATTTAATAAAAACACCAAAATAATATTTATTTATTCACACTGTTTAATTGTACCCTTACGAAACACGTATTCGACATATAAAAATACTAGAATATACAACTTGAAAATAGTTCTCAATTTTCATACCACCTAGAACTAACTTCATGCTGTTAAATTTAGGTGTCAGTGTGCGCGCGCATCGTAAAAATTCACTCTCATCATTTTTTCTCCATCGCGCCAAAAGAAGTATAACTTCAATAACAAAATTTCCCAAATTTAAATTCGAATTCTTCAACTGTTGTGTTATACGTGTTAAATAAGACATTATTAAATGCTTAAATACTTAAGGAGTACAGGACTGCACTTACTGCAGTGTTTGCCTAACGGTCTCAGGTTCAATCCCGGCTGTGCACTTATGGACTTTCATTCTGTGTGCGCATTTGCTCGACGGCAGTGCATGATCAATAAAAAATGATCGTGAAACACCTAAAAAGGTTTAGTCACACTAATTATTTTACAGGAGAGTAATATCGAGGCAAACTAAATTAATATTTTGTTGCCTGCGAGCTGAATGACCGAAGTCAGTTTATATAAGTTAAAACCTATTAGAGTTAAGTGTGCAAAATTGCTTGTCCTTAACAAATTTGCATTTTTGCAGATAACGGTGTCGTCACTTCTCATAGGTGTATTTCGTGAGCGGGATGTATAACGGGGAGTATAATATGGTTTGCGGGACCAGGCTAATGGACATCAGCGCATGACCCAAATTTGATTCTGAACTGAGAGTTTTGGACTATACAAAGTTGGTTGTAAACCATTGTTCGTTCTTACGACCTCTTTATTAACGGCTTATTTTTAATTTGGTTTGGTGATGTTCTCGAAATACTGAATTATCATTATTTTGTATGGATGCAAAGAAGTAGTGAATCCTTGGATTATAGATTTATATATCTTTTTATATATCCCCTAGATATATAAAAAGCGATTATTTTTTTTAATGAGGTAGAGATGAAGTGTTAAATTTATGAATATGTGATAACCAAAATCAACTATAAGAGAAGAAAATATTTATGATACATAATGGTAGATACTTGCTACGAAACTGGGCTAACTTTTGTTCCTACAAAAGAATTCTCGCAGTCTTTATACTATAAACAATGGCTGTTTTAGCGATCCAGAGGAATATAATAGCCGATAGTTTAAAGCTTTTGTGGCAAGGGTAAGACCGAAACTATGCTACAACACAATTGATCTAAGGAGAAACTATGAGAACAATAATAGTTGATGTAATTTGAGAACGGTCTGGTCAATCTATGAGCAATCGATTCTATTGTTGGCCAAACTATCGAGTAGCTGTATTGAATACAATTATTTGAATACAGTCTCAATGTGTTTGAACTTTAATCTCGCTTATAGAATTCATTTTCTCAGCTAAAAGTGTACTCGTTTAATTAAAGTTTTATAACTGCCCAATATGACAAAAATAATCTCTACGTTCATACTCTTTTGACATATTATATGACATATTATTTCTCATTATTACATAGTAACTCGAATCTGAACTCCGTCAGTATACCATTGATCGGAACTCCTATAGATTTTCGGAATTTCTGTATCCATTGCTTTCTTTCTCCTTCCTGGTAACGTTTTCATACCTTCTATGAATTTTTTTCTCGCCCGTTGCCACTTTTATGATATGTGATTCTTAGCCCCCTCCACAGAGGCAATATACCTAAGATGAAATGTCATTAACTCTTTCAATTAGTTATATATTTAAAAATAAACAAGAAAATATAGTTTCCTCTAGCATAAACATTACTTTTAATGTAAAACAAACTCCTAACGTTAACTTGTTGAACGACGATGAAATACTGTAACTCCATTCGTGAGACGCAAAGTTGTGAAATTTATATTTAAGACCGTACAAAGTTAAACTCGTCTTATAAACTCCAAGGTTTAGATACAACGGTAGCGAAAACAAGCGACGGTGAGACGAGACACTTTACAATTTTATAAATTTTCACACAAAACTTCGCAATTTCGCCGGTTCTCGGACGCACGGGCACATAAATCACTGAAATTGCTCTTGTTTAGAACATTGTAAAGTTTTTAAGTTATAAAAGCGGATTATTATGATTAAAATCACAACTCTTAAATATTAAACAAGCTTTAGTTTTGTAAATCACGTTAGTTAAACGGTCTCATGAATTCCAATTATATTTAATTGCGACCATTAATAAACAATGTTAATTTGAGGGGACTTGGAAGAACTTTATTCTAGAAACGATCAATGTCAAATGCTCTGTGAGGGCTGAAAAGTTCCCAGGAGACTTCTGTGCTTTTGGAAGGAGCTAGGCTGGCCTAGTTAGTCAGTACTTTTCGCACAATGGCCTTATTGAAGTCTTACAGAGGAAACTGAGTCAATCATTAACCATTATTACAATCAATGTCTTAATTTTGGACGTTGAGATTTCATTATTTATAGGAAAATACCGTCTTATTGCAGTAAGAAAGTACTATTGTATTTTTTTCAATCAAAACTCCTCCCTGTGTGGAGCGAAGGTCATGCAACGTAGAACTTCAGCATCTTGCCTATTTAAACGATTATACTGTATGCAAATAACGTTTTCCCTTATAATGATGACACAAACCTCAAAAGAATGAAAAGTGCCTTACGAATTACAAGGTAACCATCGATTGTTAGGTAGAGTCCGTATGGTACTCCTTCAGGCAAATAGCGTGAAGGACTCATAAAAACAAAATTATTAATCATACACGAGTATCTTATAGAAAAATCTATAAATTAGACGCAAATCGTGTCTGGCCCCTATTGTCAATATTTAATAACCTTTATAAGGAATATAAGCAAAAAATATAAGGATTATACCCACTTTGCCGCACCTGGTATTAGCAGAAAAATGCCGTATCGATTTCGTTATGGCATTAGGAGTAATATATGGGTGCATAACTCGTGGCTCAGGTGCTGTGACATAAGTATGGTATCACTAGCCGGGGATTGTGACCATAAACCATACAGTTTAGTAGTCGGCTGCCGTAGAAATTCTACAAAGCAAAAACTAGTACTCATGCGATGCAGGATTAACTAGCTTAATATTTTGCGAACCAGGCATTTTTTACCAATGTTTAGTCAACCCTTAAAGAACCAATGGAATTTTATTCCCATGCAACTGGCTTGAACGGTGAAGCAATTAAAGGCCCCCAAGTTAGTGATTACCTAGTTGATAAAAGGGCCTGGGAATAGTGCTGGGCAGGCCTGAAAATATAGCAAATTAATTTTCCTACTTCTAATTAATTTGCTTTATTTGTTTTAAATATTGTAGAATTGTTTGATGATTTGCTTTTTTTTAAAAAACGTACCGAGAGTTTTTTACGCCGGCTTTTTCTTTCGGCCAGCACCCTCTGTCTTTTTTGCCGTTGAGTAAGGACACCAGGCACCAACAGGCTCGAATTTAATGACGTGGAATAAGTGATACCATGATGATCTTATGTTCCAAAATAAACGTATTTTACTTATTTTATTTTACCAATCTTAGCGACGTAATTTGTCTCGTGTAAGTTCATCATGTTTATTAAAATAGTATTACTTTACGTTAATACAAAGAACACAGGACATACAAAAAATCAAAATACATGCGCATAAATGATTTAAAAAGAAACATTTAAACTATAAAAGATAATACAACAAAAATTAACAACAATAGACAGTGTTATACACTTGAATGGGTTTAAATTTGTACTCAACTGAAAAAAAATTGGTTGCCTGTAAAGTCGGTATACGGGCGAAAGTTTTACGTGACAACGACTTTGAGTGGTAAAATAATTTTAATGTGAATATTCATTCGTATAGTAGGAAGAAGGATGAAATAATAGTAACAATTTAAAACATTTATTTATACAAAGAATTATATTTAAAACATTAATTTATACAAACAACTTTTTATGTCTGTCTCTCTCGCTCTTAGGCGGGCTAACCATGCCCGCCTAACTCTTGTGAGCTCACTCGCTCTCATTGTGAGCGCATAACGCGAGCGGAGCGTAACGCAGTTTCTTGAAGTGTCACCCGGCAAACCAATTTATAAGACGTTGTCACGTCAAAAAGAGATCACGATTAATTTTGCCTCGGTTTCTTTTTATTTTTATTCACCTGCCTGCCACAAACTGTCATTTTCTTTATGAGAAAAACACATCGGTTGACGTGATTTGATGCACGACCTTAAGGTTGTATTAAGGACTGTTATTTTCTGCTGTTTTCTTCGCCTATAGAGTATAAAAGTTCATATACACCTGCACATTTTGCTTAGACCCTAAACATGTTTCGGACCCAGAAGGTATTAACAAATATATATAAAGAAATTGATACAGATAGGGGCTGACAGAATATTTTTTGGCAAAATAAAAGTCACGCGCGTGGGAAACTGTTTACCCCAAACAGTGTAAATAATTTTCCTTATCGTAATATGAGTAATCCATATAGTTGTGAATTAGGTAAACTTAAAAATATGATATTATCAATAGGAGAGTCCATCCGTACATTTATTCAGCACATCAATCTATGTCACGTGCAATATGAACTAACATTTCGCCCAACTTTTTACAACACCGTGTTGTTTTTATTGCCTGAGGTTATTACAGTCAACATAAGTATGGGTTGTCATAGACAGTGTTTTGCAATCGTTAGTTTATCAAAAGCAAGATTTGTATATGGTTTATTATTTATTTATTGTATGTATGTTATGGTATTTTGTTTGTTTGTTTGTTTGTTTGTTTGTTCCCTTTTGTAAATCTTTTTGTTATATAATGTATCATGTATTCCGTCTATGGCTATGTTCTCGGTGTATTTGTTTGCTATTATATGTATTTTGTGTTAGCTGTAGGAGTACAAAATAAATAAATAAATAAAATTAACATAAAAAAAAAAAATTAAAAAAAAACTTGAATTTATAATTTTTTATCATAATGACTGCCACATAAGTTTACAGGTAACATATAGTTAGATTTTTTTCTACGAGCATATTTAACACACACTGAAGGAAGAACATAGTGAGGATCCTGCATGTCTTGAACAGCGTTTGTCAGGCATAAACCACTGATCACCTGATATTAGAAAAAACAAATGATCACGAAACATGAACAGAAACCTGAGGAAATGAATTTGGTGATTGTTATGAATTGTTAAGAGTCGCATCCCGTAAATAATTGTATAATTTAACTGTAAGTTTTCTTTCTTGCACTCTATATATTTAAAAAAACAACTTTATTATGGAGTAACATTTAACGAAATCGGTTTTAAGTAAAAAAGTATTCAAGCACAAGATTTATAGTTATGCAATTTGCATGTTTGTTCAACATGTTTTAATTAAAAAGTAATGGCTAAGCTCATAAATATTAATTATATATTTTGTTTCTTTTAAAATAAGAATTGAAATTAAGTTTAATTTTTTATGGAACTCTACTTATGTCAATTGTTATAGCTGCTAATAGTCTGTCAGAAGGCTTAAACATGCGTTACTGGCCCTTGAAGAATTGGTACGCTATTTTTACGTGCTTACACTGAGAAGAATTGAAATAATTAACAATCACCTCATTAGGTCCTTATAGTAATCGCAAAAAAGTGCCCATGGTTACCCGTAATGGTCAGTTAAGCATCGAGGCAATATGGATTTTCGTGTTCTGCCTTGATATTGTGAAATTCATTTGTTTTAATCTGCACACGTCTTTCGATCTCTCCATAATAAATGCGGTAGAATACCCAGAGACACAATTTTCTCTTTATTTTACAGAAATAAATGCCAAACAATAATTATAATAAATAATATAACATACTGGTCTATCTATCACCTATAGAGATTTGGTGCAAGATTGACCGATTGCTACCTCGGTTATTCATGTTAATACGAAAGTTTAGGAAACTGAACATAACTGTCAACTATTTAGCATTTACAATTTTCTTTACCTACATAGTAATAATAAAAGTAATTAAAAAGAAAATGCAAAAAATTTTTAAAGGTTTGGTACCTGTGACAGCGTAAATTTAATGCTGGCTGCATTTTTTCGCTGTATTGCGATACTTACTGATTGAGAGAAGAAAGCACCAGCTCTGGGTTCACCGGTACCATCCGAGGAGCCAACTGAAACCTTGAATAAGCGCCTATGCACTTGAACCTTACGACTCAAGACTACTCTAAAGGGAAAAAATCGAAGTCGAAGAAAAGACTCTTATATTTGAGCTGTTTATTATCTTACGTCAGCTCTACGGATACCCAACTTTTTAATACAAAGGAAGGCGCTACATAATTAATTATATTTGTATTATATTCCAAGTGAGTTTTAACTGAGTGAATGTAAACCACATTTCCATGCAAATATAGTATAATCTTGTAAATGTAAAGAGAAAATTAAATCCAATTACGAAACACAAGCTTCACTGTTATGATATCGCAATTACTTTGTATACTGTTGATATTGATTGAAATTTTTTGGTCATGTATGAAATTAGGAGTTCTAAATGTAATTTATTATAATTGGTATACAATGTTTATAGTGATGGAGATTTGGCTAGACTTACTATTACGTTTTATATTTGATTTCTTTGTAAAATACATTGTCCGCGAAAATTAAAAAAAAAATAATTAAAAACCAGACTCTTCCGGGGTGCAACAAAAATATTATGAATGTTGTAGTACTTTTAATTCAGGTGAACTATCCCAGCCATAATTCTCTTGTAGAACAAAACGAAATATGCTTAAGAACGTTTCGTGATACCCCATAATACAATCAAATAGACCACTTGATGAAAGCTAGATACAGCTTAATGAAACTTTTTAAAATAACGAAAATATTCATAAAAAAATACACAATTAACGATACGAAGTCGTTGGTCTTTCATAATCACGGCGTGTTTGTTCGTTTGTTTCTTCTTAATAAATAAATTCAAACAACTTGTCAGAAATTAAAGGATAGACTCTAAATATTTTTTTATAAAAAAGAGCTTTCCACTTAAAATATTAATGACACTTTAAATCAGCAATTCGGAAATATAGGACATCTCAATTGGTCCGAATTAAACCGTATTTTCGACTGCCGAATGTAATATTATTATAATATTGGAGTCAATTTTGTTTAATAACTTGAGTTTCGCCCAAGGGTTAATTGGTTCGGGCCGGGAAACTTTGTAGTATGTGGTTTTCTGGATTTCTCTACTCTAATAAGTACAGGTAAGTGTCCCATTATTCGGTTTCGGAGAGATGAGATTTCAAGTTTTGGAAGTAAGATTGTATAGTGTTTCACCATACATCGGTACCGTTATACAAAAAAGTTGTAAGATTTTATAAATAGTTTATTCCATATTAAATTTCACAATCTCTGTATTACAAGAAAATATTTAATTGTTAGTATTAGACTCCAAAACTACTTAACAAAGATAAACATCCAAAGGTACGAAGCTAAAACACAACACCTCCCACTGAGATCTTTGATCCCATGACATTACGTTCCAAGAGTTTATATTTATATGAAAACACATGAACCATACTAAGCTTAGAAGTCAACGCAGATGACGTATAACTGAATCTGAATCAAAAACTTGTCTCGTACAAAATGTTGAAATGAGTCTCACCCATGTCTTATACGGGACAGTCATGAGGAGATAAGCAATAAAATCAAACGTCCCAAAATATTGAAACAAATTTTGTTTCATTATTCACTTAAATATCCTTTTAAAACCTTTTTCATATAGAAACTTAATTATTAATTTAATAACTCCAATATAAGTCAAGTCATTATGTTTTATTCTCTACGTCGTCCTTAAATGTTTTGTTATTATTACACATTACATACCATGTAGTGCACCAACGACTTTTTAAAATACTTGTTCATACACTAGTTATTCCCATGAGTCAAATCCAGTATTGGATTATGCATGAAATGTCTAGAATGAGTCATGGAGCAGAAACAAATTATGTATACTCCTCAAATAAAGACTTTTGATTTTCTCTAAATGTTTTCTTCTACTTTACGAGCAAACATACGCTTTTTACAAGGAAACAAAAATAGGGCACAGATGCACAAGCACATCATCGGCATGATGGAAGTTACTTTTGAGAAAGAAAGAAATAAATTTTATTGTACCGAAAAACAGGATTTTTAGGTAACATAAATTGCGCTACACTAGGATTTCCTGTGATATTTAACCACTAGACTAACACTGACTCAATATAAAATACAATTATTTACATCTATAATTAGAAAGTAATCAAGTCTTACATACATTTTAATATGTCTTACATAATAAATATGTGAAATTGCTCAGTATCTCGTTGGATGTTATATTTTTTTATAGTAGATACCGCAAATTCAATGTTCCTTTTACAGTTATAAATATAGTTTACGTTATAGAAACGTAGAGGCGTAGAGGGTCTACGTAGATTGCTACGCTGTTTATCTATATTTGAGTTACAAACAAATGCTACATATTTCTAACAGTAATATCCAAAGTAATATTCCCTCACTAGCCAATCTCTCTTTAACTTAACAGTATTTCATTTATAATTAACCTAATTCGGCGTTGCCAGAGTTTTAAACAATTGTAAAAAATTAAACAATATTGAATTCTTGTGTAAAACTCTTGGGAGTTAAGTTTGCGGATTTTTATGATAATTGAATTATTTGCTTATTAAAAAAAAAATTGTTATTTTAAATTAACATGATCAAAGATCGATTAAAGAAAAAGATTTTTATGACAAGAGAATGTGACCAGTTGTCATGCAGTCAGTGTGCATTTGTGAGTTGACTGGGAATCTCACAAAATAACTGTTGTAAAAAATATATTTTAAACGTAGGTTAGAAGTGGTTTACTTAAGAGGTATTTAATAATTAGCTAGGCATTTTTTTTCAGGGAAGTTCAAGTTAATATTTTAGCACTTTAGTTTTGTCTCATTTTAACTTTATGTAGGTAAATATAAACTATTAAGAAGCCACAAAATATGAAAAAAGACGGTGTAAGCGGATGTAAATGAGCAGTTTTATGGCTAAAAATAGTTTCCTTCAAACGATCTAGACAACAATCTTAACTTTTAAAATTATAAACTTCTAAACAAAACATAAACTGCACTTATTGAGAGTTAATTTTTACGATGCGCGCGCACACCAACACCTAAATTCGACATCCTAGACATCCTAAAGTTAGGTCTTGGTGGCATGGAAATCAATAACTATGTTCAAGTTGTATATTCTAGTATTTTTATATTTAGAACATGTGTTTCGTAACAGTTCAATTATACAGTTTTTTGATTAATTTTAATATTTGTCGTTAACCACTACTGCATCATTACATAGTATAAAACAAAGTCGCTTTCACTGTCCCTATGTCCCTTTGTATGCTTAAATCTTTGAAACTACGCAACGGATTTTGGTGCGGTTTTTTTTTTATAGATATAGTGGAATAGATTCAAGAGGAAGGTTTATATGTATAATATAATGGATGTCCATTGAATAGTGGAGAAGTACTGTTAATTTTGAGGTTTCTAATGTGATGTCGTAAATAATTACATTTTTTCCGCTTACATTGCAAACGCAGGCTGAACCCTACGAGTTTTATCAAAATAATGTAAAAAGTATTGTACACATTGAAAAGGTCTACAGAAAAGTCCATGATGGTATATGTCTATCTCTTATGGATATATCTTTTTTTTGTCATTTACTTTTTACGACGAATAATGGCTAATTTTCGAAGCGATTTTAACCAATACAGCATTAATCCTTAACCAATTAAATACCTTGAATACATTGTTCATTTAATATAGATCTATACAGCCCATTACAGCTTATTTAGCAGCGATCTAACGCGTATATTATCGGAACTTTCCAGCGACGAAAATAACAATACATAATAAAAACCTGCTTTTCATCTGCATTGCAACGGTGCAAAGCTGGGTCGTGTCACTAGTTTTAGATATTTTTTTTACATACGCCAAAGAAGTATAACTTCTAACGCGTGTACATAAGTACACACACTCTTTTTTATAAAAATACATGCACAAGATATATAAAACGTACAAGATTTAGTAACATACAAAACTCGATTAATTTCGCACAAGTTCAAATTAAAATTTTGTAAATTTTGTAACAATTTTAAAAAATGTAGTTCTTCTTTTACGAGCCTAATATAAAATGAGCAACAGATAAGTCCCAATTCGTTACAAGACGCGTGACAGACATGGGTTCAACATGTTGCTAAATCATACTTTGGTCACGCACGCTTTCACACGCTTTTATGAATTCATTATTTTATGCCCAATTCGTTATACTGTCCCTAATTAAGCGGATCAAGGTTTTGAGTTTCGGCTTTGATGTGGGTTTTCCTCACGTTATGAGGTTGCGTTGCTTCACTTTAAATTTATAATTTGGCATTAGCACATGTTGTGAAAATTAATTTCAACTTTTGTGTATGCCACGAATTATTTGCTTTCTGATTTTGACTAACTGTTCATACAGAATTTATTAACAGAACTGTTTATTATGTATATATCACTGTAACTTTGTGAATTGAAATAAAATGAAAGAATACGTTTAATTGCTATGATACTGGTACAATTAGATACATTAATTATAAAAATCCGCTACACATAAATAGGTATGCAATCATGTGATCCGTATAATGCAAATAAACACTTTATATTGCGTGTTATTTTGAAATGATTTTAAGCAAATTTTACCAAGTCCACTTAAGAACTCAAACATAGAGCTGTTTATTTTGTAATGAAGTATAAATGTTTACTTATATATGTATGTTCAGTTTATTTTAATTTCGGCCTAGATAACTCTCAGGCACTTTAATTTTAGATGCGATTTTCCACCGCTAAATCCTTACCAATTCCAGGCATTGTCGATTCAAATTTTGCTTCAAATATTTATATCAGGTACAATAGTTCTATACAACCTGCTTGCTTAAAATGTACGATAAAGTAATTTTGCACTTAGCAACAAATAAAAATAGAATTTTTAAATCTTAAAGGGAAGGTTTCACTACTAACGAGTATTTCTAAATATCTAAACCCATTTATCAAACATTCAAATATAAAATAGTATATTAATGTGTGTTCCTAAGTAATATAATCACAGATAATATCTTTAAAATCACTGTAACATCGAACGAAATGAATATCGAAAAGACATCTTCTTTCCAATAATTAATTAAGGTTCCACCGTCTAATTAATTTAATTTTTAAGAAATAAATAATTTCTTACAAGTTCAACCCGATATTTCTCTCAGGCATCAGTCGGTCGACGTAACGAATGTACCAAATGTCTCTAAGTAAAATGTGTAAGTACATTTTACTTACACAATTTACTTAGACTTTATCTTTGACTCTTCTGTTTTATTCAGTCTGTTTGATTCGTCTATGTCAAAGCAGTATTAAGCATTCATTAACACCAGACTGACTTGACTTTCACATCACTTACTTGACAAGATTTATGCGGGTAGTGCCGTAAATCGATACGCTAGGGAGGTGACGATTCGAGGCACATCACTAACGAACCATGGCTTAACGTGAATTTGCCACCTCTTAACAAGCTAGTACACGTTATTTTATTAGAAAGGAAGGTTTCATTTTGATGTTGGTATTTTATAGATATAGTTGCACTAGGGTTGTTAATTACAACTGTTATGCTAATTAAGTCTTTTAAGGTGGCCTAGCAGCTGGGTTTTGTTAATATGTTTGAAGTTCATATGTCTTTTATTTTCACAGTGCAGACATTCTAATTAATCCGCGACGGATATGTTAGAGGTACAATTGTGTTACGTATTTTCGAGGTTATATTTTTTGAAGTATAAAATATTAAACACGGCTAGTTAACGCTTTGGGCTAAATATAGCATTATTAATATATACACACACTGCATCACATTGACTCGGATTTAATCATCCACATAGATCCAGATTTTTACTATCTACGTACACATACTATATAACGTATAATATACTACAGGACTTAACATCTAAGTACTATAATTAATTGGTCCTAGAGAGAATAAAGATCGATATCGAGATCATCCAGGCTCCAGAAGATAAACCAGTCCTTAACTCCTCCACAAACTCCCAAGCGAAATTAGAGAACTGTCACTAAATAAATTCAAAGCCCTTGTTAAAAGTAAATTAATTAATAAAGCCTTTTATAAATGTGACGAATACTCAAATGATCCTAATCCTTGGGATTGATTTGCTCCAGTTCAAACAATTTGTATTAAAAACTTGGCGATTGAAAAGAGTGGCGGAAAGTTTCTTGCCAGTTCTTCTTACCCGCTCTACGCCCTTGACTTGCGAACTGGTTGTAAATGTAAATTTACAGTTAATTTAATTTGTTTTTCTAGACGTTCATAAGTGTGCATGTTTACCTATATGAATAAAGATATTTTTGATTTGATTTTTTTTGATTTGATAAAGCATATGAAATTATACTGCTTTATTTGAAAATAATCTAAATGTAATGTACATTGTACGTCTCGTAATTTAAGTAATAAAATAGATATACCAATAATACGCTAAGCATCTCACTAAGTACTTTAATTAATTACTCATAAAATTTCCATTACGGAGAATAAAAATTGATAAACTGAAATTTTACTGCATTATTTAAAAACAATCTACATGTAATGTACGTATCGTAATGTAAGTAATAAAATAAATATACCAATAGCACTAAAATGAAATACGTTCATATTCTTCAATAAAACCCGCCAGTAAAGTGAAGGTGTATTTTATATAGCTTATGAATAAGCCCCGAGTCACGCCATAGTATTCAGGGTTACGTAGGATAGATCTTGCAGCAGTTGGTAGTTACACAAAAATATATATAGACTAGGCTATGCTGACCCACGCTGTGCGGCATCTAGCAGAAGTCTCTGCTGATGTGAAGTGATACCGGACATATACATTCCCAGAAGGCTCGCAAGTTGGAATTGGTACGCTTTTTATGAAAGACTCTAAGTCTTTTCACTAGGGTTGGCCGTTCGTGCAAAAAAAGTAATTTGAAAGGGCGTGTTGAGATATTTATTGTATTATGTGTTGTATGAAATTTTTGTTAAATCTGTAGGTATACATACGAAAGGGAATTGTAATTACTGAGCAATGTTTATTGATTCCGAGAATAAATATACTATATAAATAAATATTATACATTTTTAATACAAGGCAAATCCAATTATTCGAAATTCCTCGTTGTAAGACCAACTTTTTAGGAAACTCGGTTATGTATCGCATACCTACAGATTACAACATAAATTACCAGCAAATCGATATATTTAATGTGACTAATAAATTCTTAAAAAATATTTAAAAAACTCAGGTTTCTTTTACTAATAATGGCTGTGTTTGTTCCTTCATATTAAATATATATTTTAATCTACCAATCAATCAATCTTAGAACTGTGCTTTGTAAAACTATGATTTATGTTTTGTTCAATGTGTATTCCGTTTTGGCTTTTGTGTGTAATGTAATTGTTTGGATATTGTTTACTGATTAGCTGTAGGAATACTTAAATGAAATAAATAAATAAATAAATAAATACGTTAAATGATTTTTTTGGAAGTACAAAGTACGAAGAAAGATGACCTGGCTATTCAAATCGAAAATTGTTCAATTGCCTCGTAAAAACTATTTTAATTAAGATATTTTAAAGTAATCATTTATCCAAACACATTTTATTACTTATACCAGAAGTTGTATGGTCAAGATAGAAAATTCTTTTTAATAATTTTGTATAAAAAAATCGGCTATCCTGTAACTAAGCCTTATTTCACAGGCAATTTAATAATAATAATTTTGTAATATTTGTTACTAGTTACTTTGTAGTTTCTACTTTCTTTAGGTTTTTTATAGTTAAAAAAATATGTAAAATAAAATAAAGAGTTAACCTACTGACGTTCAAAGCCTGTGGTGATTCCCCGTTCAGCACTTTAACTTACAGCTCGTGTAAAGGTTTCGCATTTTAACTATTAAAGTATGAAACTGTGTAGTACACTTGTGAATCTACTTTATAATTTTTAACACTTCTTTATAGCTTAAACGTATTTCCAATAAATTTTCAGTACGATGTTCATTAAAATATATTTCTATTTAATTAAATGGCAAGAACCTTACACGACAAATTTTTTATTTAAACAAGAATGTTAAACAAGAAATAGATACTGGTAGATAGTACCGGTGACTCCAGAGGACTTGAGACTCCTCAACGAATACGAATCGTAGTTAGGTAATGCTGCCAGCGTTAAATACCAAGGAAACAAACTTTATAAATATTTTATTTTTATTATTTTTTTTAGTATATGATTCTATAAATTAAGAAATTAAATTATATTTTATAACAATTAATATAAATATATTAAATAGGGCCCGTGTGTAATGTTTAAGTTCACAGGTTCAATGTAATGCTCTCAATATTCATAGCTCTGATGTAGCAAAATTGGGATCGCGCGAAACGAATACTCATTTATTTACTCACTCATTTATTCTTATTATTGAGATAAGGATCTATCGGTATCACTAACGCAGTTGGAGAAAGAACCCATTTTTTTTTGGTTAATCAATAGAACCCAGCACCGAGGCAACTTGTTAAAGTGACGCGATGATTGTGGGGTTTGAACCGTGAGGCGCAATGGACGGAAGGCACGGTAACAGTTTCCTATAATTGGTGTTCTCGTGAAATGCGTCTGTTGAGATACATTAGATGTAGGTATTTGAGCTCCTTCCAGAACTGAAAATAGTTGAAGACAAGAATCCCAAGTGGCCAATCCTTCAACAAAGGATGGATGAGTTTTAAGATCACAGAGCAGGAGTCTGGACTGTGCTTAACTTGTGGGTGAACGTAAGAACCCTCTTCGCTATCTTATATCGTTGTTAAAAAGTATAAGGATATCATCATAGAACATTTTTTCCACGAGCCGTCGCTATTCACCTCTACCACAGCTATGACAGGAAGCGAATCGAAAGAAATCCAATCCAAAGGCACTACGTTCGATGGTAAGGAAACTACGTTCAGAGCCCTATGCTGAACAAATCTGTTAAGTGTATTGCGCTGTGTCGTGTGCGAAACCATACCACTCGTGACACTTGACAGATAGTATTGTCTTTTATTAACATAACTTTTACACATTTAAAGAAAAACACTTACGACGATACCAACGACGATACAACGATACCAACTCCGGGGAAATAAATACAGATAACACAACATTTTCTACAGCTGTAATACTTTTTGACATTTAACACCTTTGTCTTCAGTCACCGTGACCACGCACGCTGTAAAGCACGCGAAACGTCGGTTTAAATTTAAAATTATGTCTAAATAATTATAAGTTTAAATACAATAATACATAACTATAATCCGTAAAAAAGTGTTTTTCTTTACACTTGAGAGATGCCTCCCTCCTGGCAACGCTGTCAAGGTATCCATGGCCTGTGAGTTAGAGAAACAAGTCGGTAAGTCAGCACCCGCTTATGTTTACTTCTATCTTATGTGCTCAAATTGTAGGTAGACAATTTGAGCACAGTACAGTCTCAAGCTCTGTGGTTTTGCAACTCATCAATCCATTTCTGTAGGAACGGCAACTGTTTATGAGTTCTGGAAGGGGATTAAAATCCCTACATCTAGTGTTTGCCCTACTTCAAAACATCTGCTTTGTCTGTTACAATATAATATTACACAATAAAAACTGCGGGTATGATGACACATCGTTTGTTCGTTAATTGCAGCCATAACTGCTGGATATGAGTCAAAATCAAATCAAATCAAAATATCTTTATTCATATAGGTAAACATGTACACTTATGAACGTCAAGAAAAACAAATTAAATTAACTGTAAATTGACATTTACAACCAGTTCGCAAGTCAAGGGCGTAGAGCGGGTAAGGTCTCATCTTGAATTTCATATTACAAAAAAGACTGATTATTACCGGCATGGCTACGACAAAAAAAAACACCGACTATTAAAACATTGCCTGGTGTAAAAAAAAACATATTCTAAAAATGCCCAGCCAGAATTCAGACGAATGATAATCGTAAAAAATGGTTTTAATAAAATTCTAGAACTTTTCATTATATTAAGTACGGTGACCTAAGTAAATATTATTGTATATTAATAGCATAGTAACAAAAGAAAATACTTGGAAAGCCTTTCTAGTTTCCTTTATTACGCTCTTTATATTAAAAAGCTTATAGTCATAAATATTTTATAATCTAGCGACTAACAATTTGTACTAATTCTCCTATTATTAGTCGTAGGCATTTTAACACATTATGCTTAACACGCCAAAATATTTTTCCTTTGTAAGTTATTTTAATAAAAAATTATCAAAAAAGCATGAAAGCTTATGTGTTTGTGTATTGAGATGATTCACATTATTAGTATTACCACTTAATAAATAATATGTGCTTCGACACGAATAGTACCGACTTCTTCAAGTCATCGTGATGGGCTAGATCAAGGGGATTAGACGCACTGGCAGGAGGAAATCGTCTTGATATTACGCAATATCAGTGAAGGGACGGGAGTGGCCAGCGTAGAACATCTGATGCGCTTAGCGCAGAATAAGATGAAGTATGACGAGCTGACAGCCAACCTGCAGTAGTGGAGAAGCACTACAAGAAGAAGACTTAATGAAAGTATAAGAAGTACCACTTTCTTATACATAATAGTGCAAAGGGCTTTGAAATAGATAAACTTTAAGATTCAGAAATGAAACATATTATAGCAAAACTGTAAGTTCCAAGGTCAACATCAGGTACTATGTTGAGATAATAGAGTATTAAGAGCGAACTCTCAACTCCTAACCTTATCTTAGTGAGTTTAGGAACTTCTTGATACACATACATTGTTATAAGTAAAACGACGACGAACGACTCTCTAAATGTACCGTACATGTTTTTTGCCAAACAAACGACTATATTTTTTTTCTTTTGCATTGTATTACTAGCCCGGAAATAGTATGCTTTAATTCATGAGCAATTATTTTTATTCTAACGGTACCAACGTAAGTCTATTTGTTTTATTAACACAAATAGTTGACAAATATAATTACTGTGTATGTTATATTTACATTTAAGTTTACTACTCTGGTAATATTGTCAATAATATAACAATACAATCAACACCATCAGCTTTGGAGGAATAGTAAAAACAAAAATTATTTTTTATAAAAAAATACACGAAACTATTAAACATACAAATGCAGTATTTCAATATAAAAAAATAAAGAATCCAACAATTCAATCAAATTAAATTGACAACTCCCATGAAATTTAAAGAGATTTTTAAAAATATGGAAGCCGTTCAATACGGCCAACAGACGCAGCGCCAAAATAGATTATTCAATTCGAATCCATCTCACGTGAAGACTGAAATCGGTCAGAGAGGCAGCGAGGGAATGCCCCGAGCGCGACGTGACCAGACTAGCTGCACAGGCTTTATTATATCATCAGATATTCCATAACAAAGGCTTACGGCAACTGTTTAAATTTTGTTAACTAGTTCCGGTACATAAGTGATTTATCTGATTCAGTTACCAGACCTGAAATCAATACAAAATGTTGCAATACATCTGAAAAGAATACAATTTTAGAACCGAATAATGATAATACATAATAATGTAATGTATTGATGCTTATATTAGGTTTACAAATAACGATTTAGAACAATTTTAAGTATCTGTATCATCTTGACGTCCGTCGATCCTTATGTGAACCCAGCTGTCCACTGAACTATTTCTTAATGAACACTTAGGGTCCTTAAAGAAAAGAGCGTACCAATTATTAAAAGGCCGGCATCGCACTCGGAGTGTCGGTGGCGGTATCACTTAAATTCAGGTGATCCTCCGGCCCGTTTGCCTCCAACATAAAAAAAACTGTATTTAACAATAATAAGCCTTTATTTCTGTAAAATACTTATCCTTGTACATAAATAAGTGAAGTAATTGAACGGCTTCCATATTTTTAAAAATCTCTTTAAATTTTGATGAGAGTTGTCAATTTACATAATTACTATAAACAGCAATAATAAATCGGCAAACTTATACCGTCCTCCTATCTTTTAGTCTTTCTCGATTTCAAAAAGGGTTATAGTCTTCCTCAAATTATGCTGTTACAGATCTATTTTAAATATAATATGGAAAAGTTAGCTGGTGAGGTCTCCCAGCGGTAGCTTTTAATAATTCACCAGTATCACCTTGATGGCTGGAAATCTTACACAGTCCGTTCCACATGTCATTCTTTTGTTAACTAGCGAACTGTGGAATCGACTCCCGGTGGGGTTCTTCCCTGATTGATACGAGCTCCAACTGATCAAAATTCGCGTGTACTCCTCCCTCAAAGGCCGGCAATGCACCCACTTAAAATAGGTGTCTATGGGCTGCGATGACTGCCTTTTAAAAAAGCAATAATTTTCGCACTGTTGCAACATTTTTCATTGGTGCTTTTTCAATTGTTTAATTTGAGTGGTTACCCATATTCAATACGACACATAAAAAATATTTTAAAACATTCGTTACTGCATGAACATAATTACTTTATATATTAATAAAAGTGTTAGATTATATATTATATCTTAAACAACCACCCCAGTCCTCTTTCCGCACAGACTTGAAGAGAAAAGAGCGTTTTCGAATATAATTAATTACTAAGGCTAAACGCCTAATTACCTTTAGTCTAAAGCGATTATTCAGTTCATTAATGGTGTTTTAATGGTCCCGTTTGATTTCGATGACATTCATTCTAATAAATTAGGGTGCTAACGATACGCGGTTTGCTTAATAGCACTACCTATTAAAATTAGTGGCGCTTTATTGGTCTTAATATTAGATTCTGTTCTTAAAATTCCTTCATCAGTTTTATGTGCCAAACGATAGGTTTAGACATTCCTAATTCCTCATGTTAACCGCTAGTGTTAATTTCATAGAAAAATTACATTGTCACGGCCAGGTTTTGAACACATGATCAACTTAGAAACCAAACAAAAATATATTATTAGTAAATTTTTAAATTATAAGCAACCTTTATTTCACACAGATTAATGATTGAGATTAATTCAATTTTTTCAACAGGATCCTGGAGTTGCGTACAAAATCCCAGTAATAGTGCCTCCATGATAATAGGTTTTCAATCGATAAAGGTGTTTATAGATACTTCAGAATACGCACACTAGGTGGCGTGAATACAAGTCTTAATTTTATATATCAGCCAATATCAATAATCAATCTGACTCACTTCACAGTAGAAAGAAAAGGAAGAAAAATACGTGTTTCTCAGGAAACCTCTTAAAAACCATGATAAAATTAATATTATTTATTAGCTGTTGGATTCTTCAAACAGATTTCTCTGAATAAAGTACTGGCCACAAACTACTTATGTCGTATAAATTATATAGTCGAAAGATGGATTGCTTTTAGACATAGCATCGCAAAGCTATGACCGGCACTTTGGGTGGCTATCCAGTATTATCCAAACTAACTAGTTGAAGAGCTGTCCTAGTGTTTTTTTTAAATTAATTATTTCCCCTCAATAAATCGATGATCTCATTGCGTTAATTTTTTTTATATTTTATTAAGTTTTTGATTCTACTCAATTGTTTTATTTTTGTATTCTTGCATATGTTGTTATTTCATGTTTATTGGGTTAAATTACGTCTACACAGATTAGCCTTAGGTACCTACTAGTAAGTCTGTATTGTTAAGACCCCAAGTAAAAATTATTCTAAAAAACCTTTATTAAATGATTACAAATAAGTAATATCTATAACTACTGTTTTTCGAGTGTATTTTTATCTTTTATTGTAATTAAATTAATAATCTATAATTAATTGTGAAAAATAAAATTGTGTTCTTTTTAGTTTAGTTCTATTACCCTGTTATAGTTTTGTCTATACGTATTATATCATATTGCACTTCTTGCTTGCCTTATCTAAATTTTTTTTCTCAGTGGTCGCCTGGAAAAGATCGCTCGAAAGCGATCAGGCTACTAGTTCACCTACTTTACAATTAATTATTTATTTATTTATTTATTCAATTACAGACATGGCTAAACTCACAATAAAAATAGACTATAATATATACAATACAATATTAATTAAAATAACATAAAACAGTATATTCTAACCCCTTATACCCTCAAATCAGAGTACACTACCGCCATACGCTCACCAAATAGGTCGCTCTCCGGTGAAGAGTCGATTATGTTTTAGATCAAGTACTAATAATCAAAATAAAATAATTATTCATTTCATGTCATGTAAAAGAAAGTTTGATGTATATTTGGGATTTTAATGTTTATATTATTTTTCTTTTTTTCTAAACAATTATGTCTAGAGACTTCAGCAAGTGACTATCATCTCTGAGGTCGCAGGTTGGATCAGGCTGTGCACTAATTGACTTAGTCTATGTGCTAATTTAACACTAGTTGTTACGTTGAAAGACCTGTTGGTTGGTGTTGATCAGTAGTGTCAATTGTGTTAATCAGGCACGGCAGGATCAACTACTTTAAAAATTATGCGGAAGTGATACAGAAATCCCTGACCTGACTATAGTCAACATATATATATACTAGAACTTAACAGTTCTGTTGTTTCACCTAAATAACTTGCATGTTGTGATAATATTAGTTATATTGATTCAACCATAGTACAAATAGTATATTTATAGAGAAGCCAGGACAATATCGTTGAATCCTATCTAAAGCAAACAGTAAAATGAGTTTTCCTGTTGACCTTTCAGACAAAGCGTCGTAGGTATCGCAAGTGCGTTTCAACAATAGTATAATGGTGTCGAGATAACACCGCTCTAAGTATCTTGAAGTAAATTGAAGAAACCGTGTAAGATTATCTCGATAAGTATGAAAGAAACTAGTTATATGGATAAATAATTCCGCCCGCTCTCAATTGTTTAAACAATTACCTAAAGATATCGATACTTCAAACCTTGCTTTCTCACAGATCAAATATAAAAAGCCTTTAAGGTCTGAGCATCACATTTCTGTTTACGTTTCGTGATTTTTAGCTTTAAAAATACTTTTTTGGTCCGACGAATGCTGGTTTCTTAACGAAGTTATACTTCACCGTACAATTCTCTCATAAACTGAAATTATATAGATTCTAAAGTCGTTATACAATGAACCAAATATTAAATATAATTGTTTGAACGTTCATAAGTGTACATTGTTTTACTTATATGATTTTTTTTGCTTTTCAATTTTTTTTATGTTCATCGGTTTCGCAATGTATTGCTCAAAGCGAGTCTCTCAGTCTATCATTCACTAAGTTTTTCGGACGTGAATCAAATGGATCGCGTGATCGAACTCGTTTATACCGACCTGTTCGATGCGGCAACTTACCTCACTGTATGAGTTTTTATAGCTACGTAATAACTAGCTTTTCGCTCGAGACCACCATAATGCCAGCTTTGCGTTTGGGTGATTTTAGCAATGTTTTCGGTTGCTTTAATTTCTATTAAATAAGTTTATAATTTGTTTAGCTATTCAGGAAGGCAGTCCTTAAACCAATTTATAGGTACTGTATACAAAAAAAATATTTAATTGATTGCGGCTGGCTTATGAAATTGAATGTGATGCATGACGCCAAAATATCATAAAGAATATAAACTTTTACGTAGAAATTGTAATCATATAAAAATAAATTGAAACTTATAACAATTATGAAATTGAACGTTGATCGTACTGGACATTATAAAATTGTTTTCTTTGAGAATTTATGTTATTTTAACATTATATAATATTTCGATGACCAAGTATTTTGGATATTGATAAATCAAGAACTTCATTACGTCTACGTTTTGTCTCTTTTACTACCAAACAATTTTTGGAAAATGAAAAATTATTGAACAAAAGCTTAAATTATAATAATGGAAAATGTTAATAAAATTACTATTACCAAGAACCTTTAAGCTATGGAAAACAAAATAAACCAAAATACAATTGCGTCGTTATCCAGGCGGCATTTTCGTACACAAATTGAATATCTGAGTGTCTGAGTGCAATGATGTCCCAATGCTGCGATATTCTGGATACAATTGCAAAATTCAATGGAAATTGAATTTTTAGTTATACCTTATCCAACGGAATTGCAACATTATCGTATATCGCAATGCACTTGATTCTACCGTCTATTTTGGAAATGAGACAGCAAAAATAACCGTTCAATTATTGTCGCTTTCCCTGCACTCAGTTCGGATTCTTTTGCGTGGAATTTGGCTAAACAACTATATTCTTCTAATAGGGGATTTCCTTCGCCACTTTTATTCTTTGTATGTTGATAGGAAAAGTCATTGGTTGTCAAATAAAAATACAATATTTAATAATAAATCGTTTAGCTGAGGAAGCGGTACATTCAGATCGATTGTTTATAAAACAACCACAAAATCAGTCATATAAAAATGGGCATGTCATTTGAATTATCATGACATAATAATAGGAACAGTTAAGTTATTTATAATTATTGTCATAACTTAAAATAAAATAAATAAATAAATAAAATACGTTTATTTTGGAACATAGGTTCATAATGGTATCACTTATTTGACGTCATTAAATTCGAGCCTGTTGGCATCCCTACTCATCGGCTTATTTTCAAAATACGCCATAAAAGCCTTTAAAAATGTAATCTTCCCCTTGAAAGGATCATATGGTGTATAACTTCTAGGAAGGTGATTAAATTATTTGATAGCCATGGCGTAGTTTTGAATACACCATAGTGCAACATGCATGCACCAACAGACGTGGTACAGGCAAGTTTCATTAATAGAGTTTAGCGAATAGATAAATTGATAATGATGCAATTATAATACTTTAGTTATCCAATTTCAAAATATTCGACAAAGCTTTATCCATTATAATAGTTATTTGTGTAATCGCTTGTCATTAATTTAGGAACACAACAGGTTGGTAATTGAGAATTGAGATTCAACGATGTTGGTACATTTAAATAGGTGCTAATAATACCACTATATTATATGTATTAGGCCAGAACTTTTTGCTCACTCAGGCTTTTTAACTAAATGATGGGAGTTATGTCCCGACAGTTAAAGCCAGACGCAGGCATTCTCTTCTACTTGCTACATATTCGTTACATAATAATTAACAACAGTATTTCACTTATATTCTATTGTTGTATGCGAGTGGTTAAACATAAAAACCTCTATTACTTACATAACCCATGCATTGTCTCAAAAGTGACTTCAGCATTCGTTAGGATCAGAAATCGACATGGAACAAACACAGGCGATGTCTATAATAAAATGATTATATTTAACAGATGTAATCTGGGGACCGGGCTCAAGGCTTAGATGGCACCCAATCATTATAAATAGCTATTGCATGAAACATGAACTTTAACAGATCTTTGGACCAATTTTAATGAGTTTGAAAAAGAAATCGTTAATTCGAAGAAATTGAACAACCGTTTCAGTCACTTTTACTACTCAATTAGGAGAATTGAAACTGGTTGTGAGATAATATCTTCATCAAACGATTGATTTTTCATCTAAAACGATCTCATCAAGACTACCTTGCCATCATTTAATCTTTGTATTTGTTATATACATATGTGTAATTGTATATATGTCGCAGCCAACTTTCTTAGTTAGCCGTTTAATTAACAGCTTAGCCTTTCAACGAAATGGCGCCGTTTAACCAACATCCTCAAAGATATTCAGCCGTAACGCTTGTTACAACATTCAATAAACTGTCTGGCTAATGAATTACTTGAAAAAAGGAAAGGAAAGGCTTTGAATACCTTAATTTTGAGTGTGACAGTGGCAAAAATTAAATTTAAATTAACAATCACAAGGCTGGGCAAGTAAAGAAACGTCATCGACATTTATAACATAAGTATTGATTTAAAATGATGGCACTAGTTTAAAATTTAATGAAATTTATTAAGCTATTGCATAGATTTTATCGCGAGCGTTGAGCGCGGTGACCGAATCAAGATTTTTCGTAACGAAAATATATATGTATTGTATTATAACATGAACATATTTAATGTAAATAGTCCTCGGACCACGGCTTAGCATGTATTTCTTCAACATTAACAACTGGATAAGCATCTTGCAAATCAGTTGTTGGCACTATGCTTTGTTGATGATCAGCATTGGTTTCATCAAGCGCAGAGAATCCCTCGATCACCGATCTATTAGTTTCATAAGCCGCTTTTCGGTTTAGAAATCATGCGTTTGACGAAAAAAGAAGTACACGTGATATCTTTCTATATCCCCCATGTGATATAACGTGATTTTTGCCGAACCCCTGCCCCCCTTTGAACGTCACAGCGGTATTCCCCGAGTGTCACACGTTTTTTATTTGACTCTTTTAATTACAGCGTTAATACAATTAGTCAGAAAGAGATGAAAGAATACTTTAGTTGACTGCAATTTGATTGCATTATTTATAAAAGGGTTGTTGTTTAAGGTAACCTTAAATATGGAGTTTTTTTTTTGTTTTACTTGTTAGGTTTAAAAACAAATGTATAAGCCTATAACGTTATCTAAAGTTATAAAATACTCACTAAAGATATAAAATATCATAAAACCCCTTTTTCGTCACCTGTCTTCTGCGTTTAATTAAATTGCTTTCATAATGAATAAATGTATTACACGAAGGTTTGCTTTTTACCTTTTTGATTTTATAATAAACGTTATAAAAGTGTCTTAAGGTATAAAACTTTTCTGACATAATAATTTTATACCAACGCTGCCTTGAATTAATTTTTTATGCAAATAAATTCGTCTCAGTGGCATCGTCCCTAAACCGAAAATGGATTAAACTAATTTTCTTATTAAGACATTACAAATTCACTAAAAAATCCTGATTTTGGTATGAATTGGGTGGTTTTGTGAATGTCTTTGATTTTCTAGTAATATATGTACTGGGTTCCTCACAATGTTTTTCTTTCTCGTACGAGCGTTAATTATGCCCATAGCAAGACAAATGAATGAAATCTTTGTTTTATACACCTCACCATATTTTCCGTAAATATAGACTCAAAATTAATATTATTATTAATTTTATTTTCTCGTTTCAGTGTCGACAGTGGATGTGGATGCTGTTTTGGGTCGCACGGCATCGCTACCCTGTGACGTCACACCGGATGCTACAGAAGACCGAGTATATATGGTTTTGTGGTTTAGAAAAAGTGGTGGAAAACCAATATATAGGTATTATTTGTCTTATATGGCTCTATCTATGTATTTTTCTACTGAACCTATTAATGTGAAACCAGAACCTAGGGGTTCATTAAATATAGCAACTAGCTAGTAATATAACTACCTCATTATATAAAAATTTTCTATGTCATGTTAAGGTGAAAAATATCCCTTTTATAATCTTGAAGAGTCCACAGATACAGCAAATATATATGAATCTAAAATAGAAAATTCATATAACTAAAGAAATAAAATTATTTCCGCAAAAGTAAATATTAAACACAAGTTTTCCATACATTTTTCTGCAAATTAACATCTCGAGAATAAAAATACTAAAAAATGGATGCGTAATTAATAATATTATCGGCTAATGAACCTTTGGAACACCTAAGTGGATGAAAGGAAGCCAAATAGAGTCGATCCAATTAGCATTAAGAAAATAACAAGGAAACATACTCAAGATGCTTTACAATGCTTGTAAATTACCGTCGTCGTGCGGACTTCCTTTCTTTATTAGGCGTTATGTCCTTTAGTAGAGGGAGCAGCTTACTCAATCGTAAACAGAAAATTAGCTCTAGAAAGCTCTTAGGAGATCTATTATCCATTGTCCTGTGAAATTCAAATTCTGTGGAGAATTGTGGACGGGCAAAATGAGATTCTAAATTTAAATCTGACTATATATGATTGAAACTCAACAATTTTGCTGCAATATGTTTTTAAAGAAACAAAATTTAGAGATTGTTATTTTACCTGAAAGCAATCATTTTTATCATACTTTTCTTATAATCCAAAATGTTAATGACAGACCAAAGCGTCCGTATATCCCAAAGACTACCAAATAAATAAATCACACACCAGTTATATAATAGATAAACAATAATCTAAAGAATACTTATACATATATGTCTCATTTAGCGTATTATAACTATACTTGCTGTTGTTTATTAGAAAATAGTAAATTAAAAAGCTACAACGTATTGTAAAGGGAAAATGACCTATATTAAAACTACTACCTACTCAGAACGATTTATACTCCTACGGTGGCCCTACCCAAATACACGTAACTATTTACTAACTACGCCCAATCGGGTATTCGATACAGTCTATAACACCTATGTAATCAATTATTTGGGCCAAACTAAATGACCAAGACATGATTATAGTGAGTCATCCTTATAGATATACGATGATGATAGAAATAGTGGAACACATGATTTTGCGATACATACTTAATTAACTTACTTAATATCCTATAACACACATACAGGGCACAGGTCATTCACACGAGTCTCCATCGCGTTCAGCGTTGAGCTTCACCTCGCTCCACGTCTTTCCGGCTGTCTTTGCATCATCTGCAAATATAGGGCACCAGGTGCTTGGGACGATCATGCTTCCGCTTTTCTTGCGGATTCCAATCAAGCGCCTTCTTGGAAATATGATTAAGATCCCTTCGGAGTGTATGTATACCCGATACAATTCCATTTGCGTCGCTTGATCTGCTGGCTAATCGGGGTTTCTCGGCAGCGCTCCCAAGGCTAGTAGATGCCCAGAATACGGCGAAGACTTGGAGTCGGTTTGAGATATCTTTGGTGACCTTTCACGTTTCGCACCCATAGAGCAGCAGATATGACGTTGGATCCGGATATTTTAGCGATGATTCAATGCTTCAACATCCGTTACAGCCATACAGGCCGAAGCAAAAAACATAAGCTCTCAATTTGATTTTTCAACAGCTTAAGAGAGACCGTAGCTTTTGTAAGAGTGAATCATCGAAAATAGTAATGCTTCTTTTACATCAACCATGTGAATAATTCAGAATACTTATAGTTATATATATACAATTTACAATTACAATAGATAACACAATTGTAGAAAAAATATCTCAAAATACATTCTTATAAATAACTCTTTGTTTAAAAACATCGTTGGATATTAACGAGGCCAATATGTCAACGACGTTCTTAACGAGCTTTTTTATTGTTCTGTCACTAATTATTGAAGTCATTAAGAAGATACAAGCTTTTAATTGATATTTTTATATTGACATTGTACGATGAGAGCTATAACTGTAATCAGAATATAATTTAGTGAGCTTTAGTTGGTTCGGACTAATACCTGCAGCTTAGTTGCTTGAAGGCACGTCAGGGCAGAATACAAATTACCATCTTAAGGCAACATTTTTCCGTGCACCAACAATATGTGATACCAGCTGCCCACTGAAATATTTCTGAACCAATTTGACTTATCCTTCAAGAAATGAGGGTAACAATTCTTAAAAGTCATTCTGGCAGTGCGAGTGTCCATGGGCGGCGGTATTACTTAAAATCTGGTGAGCCGCCTGTTCAGTTGCCTCCCGTTACAACATAACATATATTTAAAAATAGTTTAATTGACATAAGTATCAGATCATAAGAGCGTGGAACGAGAGAGAAGACGCTCTAGCCACAAATTACCTAATTATGTAATAAATATGAACAGCTACTTATTGAGATTCCAATAATTTAAAGCCTTTTGGCTCATGACATAGTTGTGAGAATTCATACCTGAATTATATTTAAGGGAAAATACCGATTACGTGTTTTGGAAAGTACAGATTTGTATATAAGTGTCAATTTGATAAAAATGTCGATCGATTGCGATACGATATTATCCTCATTCAATAATATTTAAAATTGTTTGCAACATTTTCGTTAATATATGAATTAAGATGTGTGTATCATTATATAGAATTAAAGTATGTGTTTTTCTCACCAATAACAAACACAAATTCGGAAAACACAAAACAATTAAACAGTATCTATAATATTACATAATATAACAGCTTATATTGTGACTATTATTATTATATTTAAAATATATATCAACTAATTGGAAGTTGATTTTATGTCGATGGTTAGTAGATTTAATGTTATGATCGACTCAATAAAATTGTATACATTTAAATCGAAATTATTATTATTATTCTTAAATCCTGTAAAAAGCCCACTGCCTATATAAATTAGGTTACGGTTAGAAAATTGAGAAAACGTACTGTCCGGAAATTGGAAATCTTCATCGCCTCCTTTATCTTAGCATTTGACAGGTATTTTTCTCGGTCCCAAAATAAATTAAGGGAGAACTGTGTCCACGTTTATTCGTATATGAAACATTTTACAGTACATATTTTATGAAATAGTTTAAAAAACAAATAAAAATTGCTTTATAAATGTACACTTTAAATTATGATATGACTAAAGTTTAAATAAAATTCTTTCGTCAACTGACAAATTTTTATTAATTTTTTAATAATCAGTGATCAGTTTATAACGCCTTAAGATTCTAAAATCAATGAACAAAGATTAATATGAATTATGTAGCGTAGCATCCAAACTGATAGTTTGCCGTGTCTATAATTGAATCTTACGTTAACCGAACAAGCAATTCGTAGCTAAACGGCATCGTAGCGAAATTGCTACGGAATCGTAGCAAAACGGCTACGGAGTCGTAGCTTCGTAGAGCGCACTAAATTAGTATATATTCTTAGCGTATAATCTTATTATTATTTTTAACAGTTTCGACGTACGTGGAAGATCCTTCAATAAAGCACTACAGTGGTCAGACCCTGGAGCCTTCGGTCCTCGAGCATACTTCGCGACCGTGTCACGCCCTGCTTCTTTGACACTTAGCTCCGTGCAATTAGATGATGAAGGCGTCTACAGATGCAGAGTTGACTTTAAGAATTCCCCGACTAGAAACTTCCAAATACGGCTCACTGTTATAGGTAATTTTGGCTATGCAATAATATGATGTTATTTCAAATTATTATAATTATAACCTCAAGTTAGGTAATAAATATTTGTTTCAGTCTACTGCAGAATATCTATTAATACTATAAAAAGGAATAATTTGATTGTTTCAGTACGCAAGAAAGCCAAAAGTACTTGACTCATTTTAGCATTAGAATCCCAAATTATTCCCGAGTAACTTTGTGTATAGAATAGTTTTGAAAAAATTTGAGATCTGTGTGAAAATAGCCACAAACAAATAAAAATCAAGGTATAAACAAAATACTAAGAAAACATATAACTATATCGCGTACGCCGAGGATACCATTAACAACCTGTAGTGTTGTACTACAGTTTTATACTCTTTTTCATGTTTAATCAGTCCTTTTCACGTTTAGGCAGTGAAGACCAATTTTTTGGGTTGAATCGTCCTCTATACAGATCTCTATCTGCAGTTACTGCAAATCAGATCCATATTATGACAGACTTCATGTCTGGGTAGGATGCTGAAGCCACTGTTGATCCATCACTAATAATATATTAATTTATCTAGCTTATTTTTATTTATAATTTCTTTTTTTATTATTGTCCCTTTAAATGTTGTGCACATTTTTCATTGTTGCATTACATGCATGTGGCATATATTGCGTTTATGTATGTGTTCCGTTAGTGTATATATAATAAATAAATACATATCCAGCCATGCAAAGCCCGGACTCATCCCTACTTATTTTGTAATTTAGTGCATGATTATTACAACTTTGCTAAAAAACAATTATTTATTAATCATGACAAATTGTTTTTAATCGATACGCTGATAAAGATAACAAGTAAATTCAATACGTACGAAGTAACAGTATATCCTAACCTTCAGTATAATATACTCTGTGACAAGAGATATTTTAATTACAATCTGTCATCTGGGATCCGTAGGTTACAGACTACGTTGATAGGAGCAATCCCGAACGATGACGTGAAACAAATCTGTGGGAGACAAGTCGAATTTGAAAGGAAATTTGATCTCAATTGATAAAATTGCTTTATTTCGCTTATCTCGAAAGCCTATCTTTTTTAAAAGTAATTTCGTTATCATGGCCCAATTTGTCAGGTTAGGTAGGAAAGTTTGAAAATAACTGTAAAAAGATTTTTGCAAATAGATAAAATGTGAAATAAATATGGAGTTTATTTAGTATTAAATATGTTAGCAGTTCTATGAGGAAAATTAACTAGTTTCAAACAGCAAAACAACTTTAAAATCTATTAATATTGTGACATAACTATAGATGGTTGCGTTACTATGAATTATACCAACTATTATACTATTATACTACAAACAAACAAACTTCCTTTATTGTTTTTATATTATATTTATATATATAATAATCCATACATATTATTAATCGATTCAATTTAATACCCCTTTTATCATAAGGTATTTGAAGAACCTATATGAACCAAATATTTCTCCCTTGATAAATTCACTTCATCTTAAATGAATATTACAAGCATTCACCTGAATTTATTAAAATAAAAGAATTTTCTCGGAACTAATTTAATTCCGCATGAATATTTCAAAATATAAATAGATGAGAGCTGAAAAAACGGGGAGTTAACTGAGGTAGATCTTTGAAAAGAATTGGCCCATTCAAGACGGAGCCCAGAGAAAAGGAGATGGGGAGGTAAATTTCTTTTTGAGAACAAAGAATTTAAAGCCTACTTTTCATATATGCAACTCCATTGAAACCCATTAAGCTCCCGCTGCGAGGTAATTTGCAAGAATTCTTTTGTTAGTAAGGGAAAGCCCTTTATAAAGTCGGTAATCAGGTGTGTTCATAACGTTGGAAATCTAATTTTACAGTGAAATTTATTTCGGAGCCTTTATTAATTGGCGCAAATAAAATTAAGACGTATATTTACGATAACGATTTGAGTATATTTATATTAAAAGAAAATTGAGCTATCATTATTGAATATGATAGCTTTATTTTCTTAAGTCAAGTAAGATATTAGACACTAACAGTTATAATAATTTAAAATAATATACATCTCACGTCTGGGCCTCATGCACGCCCTCGACTTTTTGGGTCTAGGGCCAGACGGTTGCTTCACGATGTTTTTCTTCACCGTTCGAGCGACTGTTAAATATGCACAACAAAGAAAGTCCATTACGGTACATCTGGGGATCGAACCTAAGACCTCAGGAATGAGAGTCACACGCTGAAGCCACTAGGCCTATACTGCTACATAATATATAATAATCAAAAACCATTAGCCGCGTACTGATTGAGCGAGAAGCCTCGCGAGGCTGCCTCAGTCTGTAAGTTTTCTAATCCGAGGCTGCCTCGCGCGGCAAGGCCGTGACACCATGAGCATCGACGCTCAGTTTACCTTGAAGTCGAATAGAGACTGCGCGTGCGTATAGTTTGGATGAGACCATCATGAGGCCGCACATTCGGAAAGCTGTCGCTACCACTGCCTTTTTAATAATTCTAAGGCTTGCAAGAAAAAAGAAAACTGAAAACTAATCGCTTTTGGATTAAACTCTTATACAAAAATAGATTACAGGCTGGGAACAGATTGTTTGAAGAGTTGTGCTTCGATGACGAAGAAAAAAATTTCACTCGAATGAGTAAAATCAAATTTCACAAGGCAACGAATAAGCGAGGCAAAACACTACCGTCTTGAGTGAGCGCGGCAAACATACTGAGGCGCCTTTAAGCATCAACAGAGTTTTTGTTCGGGCGAGGCAGCGCGTGCGTTTGCCTCGGGCGAGGCACGTCTTGACAGACCGAGGATTTCCTCTGCTGCTCGCTCAATCAGTACGCGGCAGTAATTTATTTGTTTGATATATATTTTGTATGGATATACAGAAGGAGGTTAATGGAAATAACAATTGAATTGATCAAGTTACATTTATTTGTACGCATAAATAAAATAATGTCAATCTTTTAACTATTTTTTAATCGTTGCCAAACGCGGAGGCCGATTGTGCCTTTTTGTCCCTCGTTCCGCGCTCTCGCTTGCACTTTAATTGCAGTTTTATCCTTAAATGGAACGCCTCAGAGCGTGGTAACGCCGCATGCGTCATGTTTTTCGTGCGTGCAGCCGGCTCTAACGCATTATAAGACGTTGTCACGTCAAAAAACAAGATTATTTTGTATTTATTTCTGTGGCTGTTTAAAGTGATCAGCCTTATGTGCCTGACACACGACTTCGATATTTGGGCTCTAAGGCAACATAACTTTTTTTTATAGTTTCTTCACTATACGTTACCCTAACGTACGGCCGAGTGTTACATATCCGTATATAAATTTTCATTGGTGCATATCCAGAGTTGTATTACAATCTTATTTTTTGTTGTATTCCGTTATTTCTGTAAATTTATAAAAATACATTTTTTCAGTGCCACCACATCAGATGTTACTTTATGATAAGTCAGGTGCCGATGTCTCGGGCATTGTAGGACCTCTGGAGGAAGGCTCAGTACTTGTATTGGTTTGCGAAGTACGCGGAGGTAAGAAAATTTCTCTCATATTCCATATAGTAAAAAAAAGTACGTGTGTTTTCGCCTGTATTGACTGTTTATTATCCTTATACTAATTGGATGAAATTAATAATAATTGCTTAATAAAGTTAATGTTTTTTTAGTTAAGTTTTTGTGAGAAAATAAATAAATATTATTTTTATTATTATTAATGTTCTATAACTCCTACGTGGAGCAGAGGGCGTCCACAGTGAGTCTCCATCGCGTTCGGTCAAGAATTATCAATAATTGCTTAGAAATTCTAAATTATCTTTACAAATATATTTCAATATACGTATGTGTATGTGTTATTGCGAGCCATTATTATGCATATGAATCTCAAGCGTGCGGTCGCGACAAACCCAAGTTCTGATATTACTCTCCTTTCAATACCTGATCCAGTGTACCTCAGATACTCTCATTACTCTTTAAAAATATAAACACCATATTCTCTATTTAAATATCACAGACATTAAAGATGATAAATGTCCCATACACCATGCGGTATTTATAAACATATGTCCAAAAAGAATTTGTATTCACTCTGTTTTATTGTTTTCTTAGAGTAAAGCTATCTAACAATATCTGTTCGTCACTTTTTAGAAAATAGGTAATGTGATACATTGATGTAGTGCTTTATGTTTTTGACAAATTCAATATCAACATTTCCAATTGCCATTTATACAATAAATCGTGTAGATTGCCCCATACATACACATTGAATTCAACTGCTGTGAATCGTATTGGCATTGGTAACGATTAGATCATCAATCACAGTTTTCATTTCACAACGAATGCGGTGCAAACGTATTCGATAATAGTTATTGGACCATGCTATTTTAATACTTACCTGATTACAATAAGAGCTAAATTTCAACTAAAATAATTGGTTATTCTAAGGACATAAAATTAGTAAACAAGGCCCTATAGTGATTACACTGTTTCAATCAAATAAACATGCCATTTGCAATGTTCGAACGATTTCAATGAAGCGTCTAATTGTTTTGATCGATAATATTTCGGTGCATTACAATACAAATTCGCTTGTATTTATAATTTTATTTATAAAATAAGTATTAGTATAGCATCGACGATATAAATAACTTAGTAGGGAATGCAATCTTGATTCAATATCGCTAATTCACGATCTCGCGAGATCTCGAGTAGTTTTTGAAAATCCATTGTTCAAATCGAAAAACAAAAAACGCTTAAAACTGCTAAGATGTGGCTTTAAGATAAAATGAGATACGAGATTACTTTAAAGAAAAATATTTATTGCAGTTTTTTTATTATTTACTTTTCTAATCGCTCTCGAGAATGCTGTCTGATTAGTCACTATGTGACTGACAGCTATAAGTAGCAGCTAAAAATGCCCTCTCAACACTGGTTGGCACCAAGGTTTTATAAAAAAAAACTGAAAACGCTGTTCTTTGCTCCCCAACACACTTATAGATTGAGATATTTTTATCTCATAACCTTAAACAAGTTTTAGCTGCTCTGTCTTCATCATGAGTCAACAATACAACAACAACAACAATACCAACGTTGCGGTTGCATTTATTCGGTGCAGGGTCAGAAGAATGTTCATTGAAGAGATTAACTTTTCTATTACTACTTACAATTTAATTTATTCGACTCAATTAATTCAAAATTCAATTAATTCGACGAAATCTCATTAAGTTATGCTTCAGGATTGAGAAGTCCCGATTCCACGAGATAAGGATTGCATTCCTTAATTCAGTATATTCGTAAAGCTAGTAAAGCAAAATTTTAAGCAATTTTTTAGAGATGATTATTGAGATTGGGATCGTTAACAGTATCCGATTTACAATCGTATTAAGGCAAATGAATGACCATTAGAACAGTTCATATTAGAAACATTATAAAGGAATCATAATTATTTCGAATATTTTCATGCAATATGCAAACGGATATACATAAAAATATTTTACGACATTGCTTGAAATAACGGAAGTTCTCACTTCAATATAATTTACAAGCATAGACGAAAATGAATACGGGTTGAGATTTTTAGTGCATTCTTTTCAAACCGAGTGCACATGTCTATACAATTATTACCGTCGTTAGAGTCTTCACTACATAAGTGTTTTATAAACAGACGTTCAGGTTACGCCTGAAGCCTAAGGCCAGCTCTGAGCGCAGAGGTCGTTTTGTGACTCGATTGTTTGCATATGCATTTTTAATAATAAAAAGTATGACAAATGAGACAGCGTTATCGAGCGCTATCGGCGTGCACTTGACGGCATTGCCCCACTACATTTCGGGTGTAAAAAAAACCCGCCTCGCCGCTGTATCGGTACGCTTTCCAAAGGCTACACCTCCCATAGCCCCACACCGCCAGCAGGGGCTCTGCCCGAACTGGCTGATGTCCGCCCCTCAGGGGAGCGGGTGAACACAGCAATGATAGGTATCGGCATGAACCTTAACTGATTGTCACCTCTCTCTCTCACTGCTAGTCAGTGTCTACTATATTAATAGTTTAATGTAGTAATGCAATTATATAAAGTTTTAGAAGATATTTCTTACCTAAGTTGTGAAATGTAAAAAGTTTAATTATTATTAAAAATTAGTTATATTATTCATACCTGATGTGATCTTACTGTCTCGTGTTTTACTTCTGATGTCTGGGCCAATTCCGACAAGTAGTATATAAACAAATCAAAACAGAATGCCGTAAGACTATAAATACCGATATAGGGCAGAGATGCTTTTGGAAAAGTTAAAAGAAAATTCGTGAAAATAAAGTCTTAAAGGATTCTCCTTTAATCTATTCGTTTTCAGGAACGTATTACAATATCGGATGGCTTCCTAAAACAATTTTACTCAAGCTTCTGAACATGAAGTGAGGGCTGGCGTTTTAAATTTCAATAGGCAACGCTCCGCTGCATCTGGCGCATCACAATGTGAACTAACTGAAATTAGGATCTGCTCTTCGATTTTTCTATTAGTTTAGAATATCGATGAAATGATATTTTCGTATCGATAAGGTTGTGTCAATGTTAACTTTTTAAATTTCCTGGCTGCTTAGAATAGTTTTGATATATATTATCTATGGACATCGGTTTAGGCTGTGATAGGAATAGCATTTCACTCTACGGGGGCACTCCATACATAATAAATTATTTTGTAACTAATCCGAATGTCCATTACTAGTATTATTTCTATGGTCTAGATAGTTTTTTTCATTTTAGCACGGACCTATTAAACTTGTATAAGTCAAAAATAATAACGTATAAATAATTGAGATATAATAAGTGTACTATATTATTTATATATTTAGTACTAGTAGTCGAGGCTTGAGTCTTTTTAAGTTTTTTTTAATCGATAGTTCTGAAATAGTTCCTTTGTAAAGTCTCCATAGGTATTCATTGCCATCCCTTGTGTCTGCCACCCATTGATTTACGTCGTATTTGCGGAGGCCCCAATGGAGTCTTTATAGAAACATTTGGAGAGATATTCCATTCCAATGGGTTCATTGAAAAGTCCGCAGTATGGCAGGCTGGCGAAGCGCCAGGTCTGCACCGCACAGATTATCTTTGCCCGTGTGCCTACCGATTGTAATGATGCAGTGGGCCAAACATACACTCTATAAAATTTCCTGCGATATCGCCATTGTTTAAATTCAAGTTTTATTTTTGCATTTCAGACGTCTACCATTTTTGTCTTTCATTCATTCATTTAATTTAAAATTTTAAACCGTTATCTCTAATATTTTGTTATTAATTTAATCGTTCTATAAAAAAATCACCAAAAATCCAATCGGAATAAACCAATATGTCTATGTTCTAGATTGAAAATAATATTAGAGTGTATATATTTCTTTTATTTTTTGATTGTTATCGATCGCCAGCTTTATACCCCGTGGATAATAATAACTTGGTCGCAGCGTGATACGTCTCCTGTGCCTTTCACATAAACACGCAACTTTCAATTTAAAAGCAAATAATTTTTTAAGCAATAAAATCAAACTCTGCATTCTCTTTACAAATATGATGTTTGATTATTCTCAGTACGAATTACATAGTAATAAAATGATGAAATAAGAATATAATTATCGAATAAAGATAATTATATTCATATTTAAGTTTTTATTTGACTGACATCTTTTACCGAGCAATTCTATGTTTAAGTTGATAAAACACGAATAAAATGACATTTTCTAGAAATGATTCCTAGCTAGATCAATTTATCGCCCCCGAAACCCCCCCTATACTATATTTCATGAAAATCGTTGGAGCCAATTCCGAGATTCCAATTATGTATATTGTAAATATACAAGAATTGCTCGTTTAAAGATATAAGATTAACTAAGTTCTATATTTAAATTTTGTACTTAAATTCAAACACCAAAATATTCAACAGGTCGCCCCGAGCCCGTAGTTACGTGGCTGGTAAATGGCAAGCCAGATCTGAGATACATCGGAGTGAAGACAGACACACACGTCATAGTTAACCGGTTGGAAGCCCAACAACTAACTAGGGACAGTCTAAATACCACCTACAAGTGTCGAGCTACGAACACTAACCTTGTGCCACCGCAAGAAAAATTGGTGCGGTTAGAAATGAACTGTAAGTTTGAACTGCTTAATTAAGTAATGCTTGTCAAAAGAAGACGTACCTTTTAGACAACCTTTGTGATTAGTGTAAATGTCAACAATATGAAGAGATAATCTTACTACGTTACTTTGATTGCAATTGCTATATTTTTTTTATGATATTAATTCCTTAAGTTTGTAATTGGATTGAAACAAAATAGTTCTTGTATGTAAAAGGACGGTGATATGTTCCTATAAACTGTAAGTTTAAGTAGAAAGTTTATTGTATTGAAATTCCTTCTTTGATTTGTTATTAATAACCTTTATTACGGTAGACCCAATTTTCTCCTTAATTTACTGTTAGCCATTTCTTCTTGCAATGGCATGTAATTCATTGCTGCCTATTTCTCGACTACAAAGCATATTTTATACACAACAATACACAAAATAATTTTTATCTTTATCATACAAGTGTAAAAAAACTTTAAATATATAAAGAATGTAGCTTTGTTTTTGTTGGGACTGGAAATAAATTATTAATGATGTAACCACCACCACCACTTTGTGGAACCAGCTGCCGACTGAAGTATTTCCGAACCAATTCGACTTAGGTTCCTTCAAGAAAAGAGCGTACCAATTCTTAAAAGGCCGGCAACGCACTCGCGAGCCCTCTGGCATTGAGAGTGTCCATAGGCGGCGGTATCACTTAACATCAGGTGAGCCTCCTGCCCGTTTGCCCCCTGTTCTATTTAAAAAAAAACTGACATAACGCAAATATTTTGTCAGTTCAACGGACAATTTAAAACGTATGGTAGGCTATGCAGTTCATTTATTACTTATTATTATTATTACACTTTGTGTCATGTATCCCCCTGTTCTATAAAAAAAACTGACATAACGCAAATATTTTGTCAGTTCAACGGACAATTAAAAACGTATGGTAGGCTATGCAGTTCATTTATTACTTATTATTATTATTACACTTTGTGTCATGTATCCCCCTGTTCTATAAAAAAAAAACTGACATAACGCGAATATTTTGTCAGTTCAACGGACAATTAAAAACGTATGGTAGGCTATGCAGTTCATTTATTACTTATTATTATTATTACACTTTGTGTCATGTATCCCCCTGTTCTATAAAAAAAACTGACATAACGCAAATATTTTGTCAGTTCAACGGACAATTTAAAACGTATGGTAGGCTATGCAGTTCATTTATTACTTATTATTATTATTACACTTTGTGTCATGTATCCCCCTGTTCTATAAAAAAAACTGACATAACGCAAATATTTTGTCAGTTCAACGGACAATTAAAAACGTATGGTAGGCTATGCAGTTCATTTATTACTTATTATTATTATTACACTTTGTGTCATGTATCCCCCTGTTCTATAAAAAAAAAACTGACATAACGCGAATATTTTGTCAGTTCAACGGACAATTAAAAACGTATGGTAGGCTATGCAGTTCATTTTTTACTTATTATTATTATTACACTTTGTGTCATGTATCCCCCTGTTCTATAAAAAAAAAAACTGACATAACGCAAATATTTTGTCAGTTCAACGGACAATTAAAAACGTATGGTAGGCTATGCAGTTCATTTATTACTTATTATTATTATTACACTTTGTGTCATGTATCCCCCTGTTCTATAAAAAAAAACTGACATAACGCGAATATTTTGTCAGTTCAACGGACAATTAAAAACGTATGGTAGGCTATGCAGTTCATTTATTACTTATTATTATTATTACACTTTGTGTCATGTATCCCCCTGTTCTATAAAAAAAAACTGACATAACGCAAATATTTTGTCAGTTCAACGGACAATTAAAAACGTATGGTAGGCTATGCAGTTCATTTATTACTTATTATTATTATTACACTTTGTGTCATGTATCCCCCTGTTCTATAAAAAAAACTGACATAACGCAAATATTTTGTCAGTTCAACGGACAATTAAAAACGTATGGTAGGCTATGCAGTTCATTTATTACTTATTATTATTATTACACTTTGTGTCATGTATCCCCCTGTTCTATAAAAAAAACTGACATAACGCAAATATTTTGTCAGTTCAACGGACAATTTAAAACGTATGGTAGGCTATGCAGTTCATTTATTACTTATTATTATTATTACACTTTGTGTCATGTATCCCCCTGTTCTATAAAAAAAACTGACATAACGCAAATATTTTGTCAGTTCAACGGACAATTTAAAACGTATGGTAGGCTATGCAGTTCATTTATTACTTATTATTATTATTACACTTTGTGTCATGTATCCCCCTGTTCTATAAAAAAAACTGACATAACGCAAATATTTTGTCAGTTCAACGGACAATTAAAAACGTATGGTAGGCTATGCAGTTCATTTATTACTTATTATTATATCTAATGTTCTATAAAAAAAAAAAACTAAAATAAATAATATCGGTGTGTAACATCAACGCGATCGACAAAGGTTTGATTCTATTAAACTTCAGAATTATTGCAAAGAGTAGAAAGGCAGTATTAGCCTAATTAATGGCTTCAGAGTGCGACTCTCATCCCTGATCCCTGAGGTCGTAGGTTCGAACCCCGGCTGCAACAATGGACTTTCTTTCTATGAACGCATTTAGTACTTGCTCGTATGGTGGAAGTAAACATCGTATAGAAACTGACATGTCTTAGAGAAACCAATAATTAATCCACAATCTCAGCTTGAAAACAATCTGAGAACAGACCGTGACAATCGATCGATCTCCTATCTGCATCCTAATAAACAAACCCTACGAAGACAATCCATTTTTGGCGACGGATATAATGCAATCTCTTCGCTGCTTACACTCATATTTGATAATCAATGTAATCCATATATAACAAATAAATCGGTACAAATGTGTATTTAAATACACATGTCCATTTTTACAATATATGACATATCATACAAAGGTTTATACATCCACCGATCCGACCTACCATGGATAGCTTGTATCGACAGATGGCTATTACAATCAGGTTATTGGCACATTTGTCAATATTTGGATTAAGATGTCTATCTCAGATGGTCAAAAATGGATTGAGATATATAAGAGATTGGGTTTGGGCGTTAGACACAAAAAGTTGACGGCGCGTGTCAGGCTCAGTTGACTGATCACCTTTTTGCCTATTAGATTTAACAATGATCATGAAACAGATTCAGAAATCTGAGGCCAAGACTTACAGAGGTTGTTGAACAACTGATTTATTTTTTTTATAAATCGGAATTAGGATTTACGAATTGTTAAAATCTTATTTTTTTCAGTGGCTCCTCTATCTGTGTCTCTACTGAATCGGCCACAGCAGCTGCTTGCTGGTTCAGCAGTTACACTTCAGTGTGTCTCCGAAGGAAGCAGACCACCAGCTCTCATCACATGGTACAAGGATAACAGAATTTTTGAGAAAGAGAGGGTGAGAGAGTATTATTACTATGCTTATTTTTTCTTACTTTCTGATATGAATACACTATACAGGTGTGAAGTCTTTATAATTTATTTAACATCTGCAAGACCGAGTTACAGAAATTAAAATTTTTACTTAGTCGAAGACTCTATATTTAAAGTACACGCCAGTTGGAGCACGTGAGTTTGTGTTGAAGTTTTAATTGCCTGATATATTTTGCAATGTTTTTCTTAGATTGCCGAAAGAGCTAACGAAACGTGGTCAGTTAGTTCCTTGGTCTTCCACCCGGCGCCGAGTGACAATGGAGTTATAATAAAATGTGTAGCTACAAACCCGAGACTTCCCGCAAAGACAATTGACGATCAGTTTGAATTAAACGTTGTATGTAAGTACAAATAATGCGAAATTTTTTTTGTTACGTAGACCATTAAATGTTTTAACAAATTCAACTGGGAGGAAGCAAGCAAAAAATTGAAATGATTTTTGATATTTATGGCTGAAACTCAGAAATAGTTTAATTTATTTATCGTAATGTGGTAAAAAATTTTTGTTCGAAATGACGGCGAAAGAACAGGTCGTTTTAATTCAATCAACATTCCGGTTTTTATAATTAAATTTCTTATCGTTCCGTGTATTTTAATAAAATGTTTTTATTTTTTTATTTATTAATTAATTATTATATTATACTGTATACAAATTAAGTTAAGCTCTTTATCTGTAACATGTTTTAGCTGGCTTAGTTATGGTTAGGTTTTTGTAGTCCCAGGTGCTAAGCATTTGTGTTTTAAGAACACCTATAAATCGTATTTATAGTAATATAATATTTAAAAATGTTATGCATAACTATATTATTATTTAATATGTTATTACATCACATAATGAATCATATTTATATTATAAGTATTGATAGCGCCAACCCCCACGACACCTCAGATATACTCAGGCCTGCACGGTATAGTACGTTTAAGTGTGTTCGTTTGATAACACCCGTGCGGTAACCTAAGTAACCTCGGTGCGGCTTTGTATACCGGTGGGGATTGACTTCGTACACTTTTGTCAAGACGGCTCGACGTAACGCTGGTACCGCCTCGACCCACGCACCCCTGCTAGTGCGTAATTGTAGGTGTTGTCTTGAAGTGAAACTGCGCCTTGTTCTTGTTTCTTGCTTCGCCGATTCTTCGTGGATCACAGCTCGTTGTCACGGGATAGAGGAAAGAGCCCGAGTCTCTACGCGTGTCTGCACCGTGTCAAGTCTGAACCGAGACTGCCAAGACTCCCGAGACTCCCGACTGTTGAGACTGCCGAGACTGCCGAGACTGTTTGAGCGTAGATCTCGCCGGGCTTAAGTACCACACAAGTATACCGCGACGAGAGCTACGCTTACATATATTTGCGCCGGTATACCGCGACGAGAGCTGTGTAACCTTTTATTCGACGAAGCATTATATTTATTTATTTAATAAATTTACATTCATAATTTACCAATATTTCTCACTTACATTATGTGTAAATATTTTGTCTAACTTATAACTCGTAACACTCATACTTAATTTCTATTTATAGAGTTACAATTTTCTAACCTATCTTATAATTTATTTATATTTCTATTTATGAGTCGCCAACATTCTCCCCCTCGTGCGTAGCACCGTCGTTCCTGCACGGCGACTCCGCAGGCACCAAGATCAGGATCCTCGACGATGGTCTTCGTAACACTCCCCCTTTGGTTGCGACGTCCACGATTCTGGTTATTCCGTCGGGCCCGGGGTATGTAGTTTCGATGATTCCCCTCGGCCAAGTGCATCGTGGTAGCGTGCGTTTTACGATAAAAACCACGTCGCCTGGTTGCAGCTGCTCGCCTTTCTGTAGTCTAGTCGTTTTCCTGGGCAGTAGTTTAGGCAAGTACTCCCGTAGCAATCTCTTCCGAAAGTGATCAGAGGGTCGTTGGACGGACTTCAAATCTTTTCTGCCCACCAGCTCTGCATCAGGAAAATGTCGTATGCGCGCAGCTCCACTGGATCGTCCAATGAGAAAGTAGTTTGGTTTTAGCGCCTCCTCTTCCGAATTGTCAGCTAGGTTCGTTATTGGTCTAGAATTGTCTATGTGTTCTGTCCCCAACAAGGTTACCTGCAGTTCAAGTCTCGGCGTAGATATTGATTTCCGAGACTTTACTCTCGACTTGGCATCCACGAGGTTTACTAAGTATTTTCCATTACCTCCAGTTGCGGCTGCATACGCTGACTCACTCGCGCCTGCGACAGTATGCAGCTCCCCCTCAGTGCAGAATAGTGACATACATCGCGGCAGCCGATTGTCTTTTATTCTTCCGATATGCTCTAGGTAGCTTTTCTGAGCTTCGGTGTATTTATGTAAGAAGGCCTTTGCGTTCTTGTTTTTTATATAAATCGCGGTGCAAGGTGACGATGCGGCTCCAAAAATCACTAATAACATTCTGTAATCCTTCACTAGCGCGTCCTTGTCTTTTCGCCAAAGGAAACTGAGACTGTTTCTGTCTTCACATATTTTCACATGCAGAAACATTTCTTTTATATCGGCTGCTATCGATACGAGACCTTGACGTACTCGCAGTAACACTCCAAATATTGAATGTAGCAAGTCCGGTCCGGACAGCAGAACGTCGTTGAGGCTAACTGCGTTGTGATTGGCTGCACCGTCGAAGACAATACTTAGCTTTTTCCTCACTGGGAAGTGAGGCAGGTACCACTTTTTGTTCGATGTGCAGTCGGCTGTTACTTCTTCAGCGTAGTTGCTTTTCAACAGATCTATTTGCGTGCTATATTCATTTTTAAACTTAGTGTCCTCACACAGTTTCTTTTCTATTCCTTGAAATCTGTTGAAGGCTGCTGAGAAATTGTTTGGAAGTTGTATGTCTTTCCTTTTCGACAACAGTCCGACCTCGGATCTGTCATCCTCCAATTGTTGACTATTTCTTTCCAATATTTCTAGTGCTTGCTGTTCTGTATCCGTTGTAGGCTTCTTCGGCTGAACCCCCAAAGACTCAATATTGAGAAGTTCCCTCACTGGTTGATTTATTTTGTCTTCGACGACGCTTACGTGTGCACATGTTTTCACATAATTGATCGGTGACACGCTATCGGAGCCATGGATAACCCACCCTAACTTTGTTGTTGACGCCACCGGCTGCCCTGGCTTTCCACGTCGTATTTTTAACGAGACAATGTGTTCCCAATTGTCTTGGCCAATGAGCAGCTTCGGCGCCTCAGCTTTGTAGCACACGTCTTGCAGTAAACCCCGCAAATGATGACACTTCTTAAGTCGGGTTTTATCGACGAGTTGTGGGGTTAATTTGAGCTCCTTGATAGTTCTAACTCGTTTCAGTGTGCTCTTCCGATCTTGCTTGATCCCTTTCACTTCGATGTCTAAAATCATCGAGTCGTGACTTTTCATTTGCCCGCCGCCGATAGTTTCTATATTTAAGGTTTCGCGAGGACCCTTTATGCCGATGCTTGAAGCCACATTTTCGTCGAGCAGTGTCACCGTTGAGCCTTCATCTAGCAGCGCCAGTACCTGTTTGCTCCCAGCCGGTCCGTATATCTCCACCTTAAGCATCTTTAAAATAGCTTTCGGTGTACTAATTGTATTGACCGTCGCTGTCTCGGTCGCTGCTTCTCCGTGACATTGATCGTTCTCCGATGTCACATGTAATAAGCTATGATGCCATCTTCGACACAACTTGCACGGTGGTCTTCGGCATGTTTCTTTCCGGTGCTTCCCAGTGAGACACTTGAAACAGACTTTAAGTCTCTTAACCGTTTCCCATCTCTCGTTAACTGCCGCATTCAGAAATCTTTGGCAGTCTTTGAGCTTATGGTTGCATTCACAGTCTGGGCACTTGATTTCTTCTGGTCTATTCCTTTCAGCAATATTAAAAGTAGCTTGCTTCACCGGTCTTTTTATCGTTGCGCTCGGTCGTTCGGTCGTCGACACCCTTTTGCTGTCTTCGAGTACCGCGAATGCACCGCATTTGTCTGCTTCTAAATTCAGGAAGTTGCTTATCGTTTGAATATCAGCGAACGATTCCTCTTCCCTCGCAGCCGTGAAGTCGTACCATCTGAACCTCAGAATTGGAGGCATCTTCTCTATGATAATTTTCACGATTTCAGGTGAGTAGAGGTATTGCGGTCTCTTCAATCCTTTTATGGCGGCCACACTGTTGTTTATTTGGCTAGCAAAAACGCATATGTCCCTGGGATTTTCCGTCGTTCTGGGAAGCGCCTTTAATTTCTCCAGTTCGGCTAGCACTAGTGCGTCGGGTCTACCAAATCTTCGGCGTAAAGCGTTAATTACTTCTTCTGGCGTCGCTTCTGAGTACAATAGGCTCTTAATACTCTCTCTCGCCGTGCCTTTAATCGCTTTACGTAGCCGCGCCATATTCTGAATGTCAGAGAACATCGGAGATGTATCTTCGTATACGACCCGGAACGCCGTCCATTCGGAGCTGTCCCCTTCAAATATCGGCAGCTCTTGAATGTATTTCGGTTGCGGCGCTACATGGTTCGTCATAACTTCCTTTATGGCGTCGGCTATTGCTCGAATGTCGCTTTTTGTTTCTAATTCTTCTGGTCTTTGTGCCGATGAGCGCACCCAGTTTGCTACTTTTTCTTCATGGTCATCGTTGACGTCTTCTATAACGGTGTCTACCTCTTCCGTTTCTGCTTCTAATCGTAATCTGGCCAGGCGTGCTGCTGCCTGCGCTTCCCGCAGCTCGCAGCGAGCCAACTCTTCTCTGGCCTCGGCTAGTCTTCTTAAGCTGGCTTTTGATACGGCTCTAGATGGGGCCCGCCGGGTATAACCCGCTGGTGTCAGAGTCAATGCTTGCTCTGAGTGGCTGGCTGCGCTCGTCGACGTGGACTGCTCGATCGTTATCTCTTCGCCTGTAGTCCGGACTTCGGACGTAGTGGCGGAGGTAACAGTCAACGTCGATTCCCCTCGCTGCATCCCGTTCTGTGAACTTGTGACTGGCATTTTCTTCTCGCAATATTCACTTCTTGATTCACTCCACTATTTTTGCAGGATCCGGCTTTCGAAGGACCACTATTGGTGGCGCCAACCCCCACGACACCTCAGATATACTCAGGCCTGCACGGTATAGTACGTTTAAGTGTGTTCGTTTGATAACACCCGTGCGGTAACCTAAGTAACCTCGGTGCGGCTTTGTATACCGGTGGGGATTGACTTCGTACACTTTTGTCAAGACGGCTCGACGTAACGCTGGTACCGCCTCGACCCACGCACCCCTGCTAGTGCGTAATTGTAGGTGTTGTCTTGAAGTGAAACTGCGCCTTGTTCTTGTTTCTTGCTTCGCCGATTCTTCGTGGATCACAGCTCGTTGTCACGGGATAGAGGAAAGAGCCCGAGTCTCTACGCGTGTCTGCACCGTGTCAAGTCTGAACCGAGACTGCCAAGACTCCCGAGACTCCCGACTGTTGAGACTGCCGAGACTGCCGAGACTGTTTGAGCGTAGATCTCGCCGGGCTTAAGTACCACACAAGTATACCGCGACGAGAGCTACGCTTACATATATTTGCGCCGGTATACCGCGACGAGAGCTGTGTAACCTTTTATTCGACGAAGCATTATATTTATTTATTTAATAAATTTACATTCATAATTTACCAATATTTCTCACTTACATTATGTGTAAATATTTTGTCTAACTTATAACTCGTAACACTCATACTTAATTTCTATTTATAGAGTTACAATTTTCTAACCTATCTTATAATTTATTTATATTTCTATTTATGAGTCGCCAACAATAAGAAAATAATTTTAAATGGCCTCCTAACTTAATAAAAACCTTTTTTTGAGTTTAAAAATTACGTGTGAGACCAGTAATAATCACTCAATCGTCTTCCAGATAGTCCCTTGGTGACGTTGACTTTGGGCAGCACTCTGAACCCTCACGATATAAAGGAGGAAGATGACGTCTACTTCGAATGTAACGTACGCGCTAACCCAAAAGAATATAAGATATCATGGTATCATAATGCAAGTATCTCTTTCAACAATTAAATAATAGAATTACTAAAAAATCTATGCTATTTAATATAATCAGACCACTTCCATACGTAATCGAAAGAGATTCCGCAAGAACTGGAGTATAAACTTAAATTCCAAAAAAATACATGACTTTGTAAAAATAGTATGTTTTTTCTTAACAACGTAATATGGAAGTAAATATTGCAGGGCAGCCCCGTAATACAGAATATGAGGTCTGGTATTATTCTCAGTAGTCGATCGTTAGTCTTACAAAGACTAACTCGACAAGAGGCGGGATTGTACTCGTGCAAGGCGACCAACGCAAGGGGCGAGACATCAAGCAAGCCAGTTAGGTTAAGGGTGCAATGTAAGTTGTGTGCAATTGAATTACACTAACTAACTATATCTATGAACTAACTATATCTATGAACAAAAATGATGTTTGAGATTACTACAAGAGATAATAATAATACAGTTGAGCATAGCTTCTTATCTGATTTACATTTTACTCAATCTAGTGGCACAAACACGGATAACAAAATAGATAAAAAACTGTATTAATTCTTTTGATATAAGTTGTAGTCTAATACCAAACAACTGTAAATAAAACATAAGTTAAATTATGTATATGTGAACGAAACAAAAAATAATTATTATTTAAAAATAATATGTAAATAAAAAAATAATATGTTAAAAAAATTGTGAATAATGTATATTTATTTGATTGATATGTTTAGGTTTTTTTTAAAAAATAAATTACATTTTATATATTTAAAATATTTTTTTAAGTATTTTAAATTAAATATATTTATTTTATACTAGTCAAAATCAGTGGATTTTTCTCGCTTACACTAAAGTCAGAATAGAGATCATTAAAAATGTGTTATCTTGTATTACTTTTATTTTGAGCTTAACTATTTGTATTATTTTAATATGTTTCATTGATTATTTTTTTTATAATTAAATGATATTTTGGCGAAATTTATCTCTTTAACTATATCAAATTGAATTATCTTATTATTAATAATCTCGTACAAAGACAAAATTTAACACTAAGATCTAGCCTAATTTAACACAAGAAAGTATTCAATAAAGTGTTATTGAATACTTTCTTGTGTTTAATAAGAAACTTTTCATATTAACAAAAGAAAGTATTCAATAAAGTGTTATTGAGTAGTTTCTTCTGTTATTAGTTGTTAGTATGGCTAACAGTCTCTATTAAGGGAAAGACAATCTATTTTTGTGTATTATTTTTCGACTTACCATTGTTCAATCAATCTACTCCCTTGTTTCGCGATAATTCCTAGATATTGATTTTTAAATTATCAAACTAAATCCTGAAAGTAAACCATGAAGGTACTATCAATTGCGACGTATAAATAAAGCTTACTTGGTTGTGTCGGAGGCTATTTATCAAAGGTCCATAATTTTGAGTTACTGCTGTTAAATGTATACCTTGGCTTATTTACATAACCTCACATCGGATACAACATAACAATAAAATGTCACTAGGTATGAATTACGGAGTAATAAATACTCATGCCTGCGTGTATATATTCAAATGATTCTGGTCGGATCGACGAGTCGTTTCCTTCCTCTAGCAATTACGGCAGAGGAAGCTTGCTTCTAGTAAATCATCAAAATTATTGCCTAATATCAGGGAAATTGCCCGGGAACTGGCAATCTGTTGTTTTGCGGGTACACTTTAATTCATAGAGCTTTGTTTTAGTTCGGCCGACCGGAATAAATTTCCTTTCAAATCCCGTTTTGTGTCATGTTGCGGGTGCAGGTAATGTGCGTTTAATGTTCTTGTGTGGGTTTCAGCGCTAAATGGATATTAAATTTGTACACGTGAATAAAAATATCCATCAGTATTCGGCACTCAATTCAGCAACAGCTCGCGCATTAATAAGCTTTTCAATTTTCACTTAATACTTATCATTGTTCATTTGGTTTACACGTTGGCATTCGGTAAACAATAAACATATTGTTATGATTTAAGTGAGACCGTGAGCAGTGTTGGCCTAGTGGCTTAATCGTGCGACTCTCATACCTGAGGTCGTAGGTTAGATCCCCGGCTGTGCACCAATGGACTTTCTTTCTATGTCCGCATTTAACATTTGCTCGAACGGTGAAGGAAAACATAGTGAGGAAACCGACATGTCTTAGGCCAAAAAAAGTCGACGACGTGTGTCAGGCACTGGAGGTTGATCACCTACTTGCCTATTAGATTTAAAAATGATCATGAAACAGATTCAGAAATCTGAGGCCGAGACCTATAGAGGTTGTAGCACCACTGATTTTTTTTATTATTTAAAAAGCCAATCTAATAAATAAAAAATCTAAGGATTTTTTTTCGGAAGCATTCATTACTTACGTGATAGGATAGATATAGTCGATCTTTAAAGATATATACGAGATAAAGATATAATATTTATAAGATATTGATTTTTGCAAAGATAATACTACTTTAAGCGGCCCCTAATCCTATAAATTTAACATTTGACAGTTAAAAGGTAAATTGTGAGTACGGTTCATTAACTCTAGATTACGTAAATATAATTTGTTTAAGATGCACCTGTGTGCGGAATGGCCTCACCCCAAGTGATTGGCGCTGCACTTGACGAGTCGTTGCATGTGCAGTGCTCAGTGCACGCGGATCCTGCTGACATCACGTTTTTGTGGCAGTTCAATAACAGTGGAGAGAGCTTTAACGTTTCACCTGCGAGATATGGTAAGAAATAACTTATCAATCTATAGAAAAACTAATACAACATAAAACGGTTTATTTTTGACAATAAGACACGTTTATTTTGTTAAATGAGCTTATTTATTTATTTATTAAGTCATACATATTACGAAATCTACTGATAATTTTATAAAATCTTCTATCTAATATGTACGACAATATATGTAAACATAAGTTTTTCTGAAAATAGGAATTAAAAAAAATACAATTAAAAACATTTACACAATAAAATAAAATAAAATTACCAAGAATGTTGGTACTTAAGGTAGAGAAAAAAAATCATCAGCAAAACAGCGAATTAGGTTTGAGAAAGGCACCCAACAATGCTTTTTCTAAAACCGATCAGCCCACTACCGAATATATCCAGCTCCGGATCAGCTTAGTTTAGATAAAATATCAGTTCCATCAGGAATTGTGATGTCAGGATTATAGTAAACATTTTAACTAACCGGTCGCCTATTAAAAATAACACATTGTCATTATAACGACTTATCTTCGGTACAAAAATAAACGTATCATTAAAAAATTGGAAATAAAATGCTCCCTTGAGTAATTCCTTTAAAGGAAATTGTATAGGTTCAATAAAATCTAGTGGGCGCGTTATCGATTTATATGTTCAAGCCACTTCTAAGACTGTAACTACAAGCTTATGTAGGTATGTTTTTTTGTAAAAGTTTATATCAAACAATGATAGGTTTTGACTTGGAAAAGTGGAAATAAATAAACCCTCAATGGTTTTTGCTCGGATCAGTGCCGGCACGCTGTAATTTCTAATAGGATAACAAGCTTCACTTGTTTCTTGCAATTTCGATTTTTCTAATCGCTTCCGTTGGTAGCCAACGTTCCCAAAAAAGTAAAAAAATAATAACCAAATACCGCTTGATATTCAAAGTCATCGAAGATCGACATTATATTAAGTAGGTATGGTCTTTTTATATGAAGATCAAATAAATTACTTAAAATATATTTTTTTTCGTATGTGTAGCAATATATAGCATAGAAAAGCTATTGATGGCATATTGTATAATCTTTTACTGATATTGTTATTAATCCAGACATTCAAGCAGGTAAAATTTGAAAAAAAATTGCTGATAGATAAGACTGAGATCCTAATCAGGAATATTTATTGAAAAAATATCGATAAAGAGCTATAACAAATATAACAGTCGAGTCACAATTACTTGCAAATATCTAAATTTAAATTATTCATATAGGTATCATATCGTACAGCTATGAATGTCAATATTTTCTTTTAAATTTAAAAAACTTAAACTTTAACTACCAGATCTGTACAAAATGTTTGCAATTATCTGCAACCATTACGTCATACTCCTTTCCATTCTTGTGGGATGAAAAGTGAGTCAAGGCAGAAAAATTAATACACACGCCGTATATGTACCAACCCAAGTTCGACAAGTCACCACAAGTAGCTCCTGTTCACGAGTACGATGCATGGCCAGCAGAGATACGGCGCATGGACGATAAGTGACATTTCAGTGCATGATGGACAACGGTCTGCTTCCTTACGTTCGTTATTTGAGTATCCTCGATGTTGGCCATCGCCTCCGAGTCTTTATTTCTTTATGAATTGATCGCCTTCCTTTTAACGTGTTTTTACTTGATTTGTACCTGACTAGGGATAATGCTTTGAAAAAATTTACTCGTTTCATACTGTCATATAATTTTATTATTATTAGCTATGGAAATTGCTATGATTTTTAGAATAATGTATATCTTTTCGACAGATTTAATACTTTCATAAAAGCGTTCATTTAAAAAAAATAAAAATGTAAAATTCCTTGAATTTATTTCAGACTCTCATGTTCACAGATCGCTGAAATAGCCCACTTCCGTACCACTGATATCGACTAAATATGAGCCGCATTACCACTCAAATAAACACCACACGACAATACTATGAATCTAACTAAAATAGACGAGTTTTGCTACATTCTCGTAAGATCATGAATTTTTTTCACTGCAGCTCGTAAAAATGTTGAATTTTTTTATAACATGCACAAGCCGGATCTGTAATTAAGTCATACCCAAGTTTCAAAAAGGCTCTCTAGAGCGTATCCACTATCCAGCCTTATAAGATTTAGTACGCTTTCTTGAAGGACTCTAACGCCCAAACCCAATAACCTATCTAAATCCATTTTTGACCATCTGAGATACACATCTTAAATCAAATTTTGAACACACTGTTATGTGTGCCAATAATCAATCGACGGATTGTAATAGCCATCTGTCGTATGAACCAGTTTTTAAAATAATTAAAAACCAATTTGGTATGTTTTAAACATGTATATTTAAATACACATTTGTACCATTTGTTTATTTTATTTGGTTTATATTGGTATAAAATATGAGTAAACAGCGAAGAGATTGCATTATATCCGTCGCCAAAAATGGATTGTCTTCGAAGGGTTTGATTAATGGCATGCAGATAGGAGATCGATCGATTGTCACGGTCTGTTCTCAGATTGTTTTCAAGCTGAGATTGTGGATTAATTATTAATTAGGGAGTAAGACATATCTGTTTCTATACGATGTTTACTTCCACCGTGCGAGCAAGTGCGCATTTAGTGCGCTCATAGAAAAAAAGTCCGTTGTTGCAGCCGGGGTTCGAACCTACGACCTCAGGGATGAGAGTCGCACTGTGAAGCCATTAATTACATATGCTAGGCTAACATTGCCTTTCTATTCTTTGCAATAATTCTAAAGTTTAATAGAACCTTAGTCAATCGTGTTGATGTTACACACCGATATTATTTATTTTAGTTACCTCATTAATAGTGGTAAGGCTTGGGGTAATTATTGTGGAATCCTGAATCCTGAAATTGTACTAATGGACGTTCTTTCTATGTGCACATTTAACATTCACTCGATTGGTGAAGGAAAACATCGTGATGAAACCGGCGTTAGACCCAAAAATTCGACGGCGTGTGTCAGGCACCGGAGGCTGATCATCTATTTGCGTATTAGATAGAGAAGTCATAGCATCTCTGACTTATTTTAAAACTTTTATAGTCATAATAGGTCAAGACCGATAAAAATGGGCATCTTTGGAGGAGACCTTTACCCAAACCGGGGTTAATGTTAATTCTTATATAATATATATTACTAATATAGTCTAAGCTAACCTTCTAACAAAAATCAATATTTTTTTTATTGTAAATACTATATTGTAAAACAGGAAATAAAAAGGCTTATTATTATTGTTTATTCATAAAAGGTACATTAAATGGAAGCACAAGTGAGTTACGATACACACCAGCAAGTGAGAGGGATTATGGAGCCCTCACATGCAGAGGGACAAACGCGGTCGGACGTCAACTTCAGCCATGTATTTTCCAAATAGTGCCAGCTGGTACGTATCACACAATATTCTATTAGTCTTGTAAGTTGAAGGAGATATTTTAAACCGCAATAAAAATCTTATAATACTATAATAATAATAATTTATTTATTGCAAAAATATGTTACAAAATGTTAAGGTGGTACAATCGTAAGTCGTTCGCATATTTAGCACACACTTCGCATATTTCGCAGTGGCACGCAAATTTATCTTAATTTACATTTTACATTATTAGTGACTTTATTAAATTTGTATCAATTACAATGTCTCACGAAGTAATCATTTATGGAATAGTTCATTTTTTCCAAAAGCAATGCACTAAGTCCCTTTTAAAAGACTTTAGTCGGAAGATCTTTTAATTATTTCGGTAATTTACTGTAAACTTTAATAGCCATACAAAAGGTGTTTTTCCGAAACAGTTCTAAATTTATTGTTGGCACAGCCATGTCTACTTCTCACTTCGACTTCTACATTCGACTTAAAAATATGTATATTTCTGATATTTCTAAAATATAAATACATGGAAGAGATAAATTTTTGAGTTTCTTAAATAGAGCTACGCAACTATCAATACAGATTCTTAGATGAATTCAGTTTGAAAGCTGACATTCATGTTATTATGATATTTCAAGTTATGTAGTAAAATAATATTGGATTTATAAAGAATTTCGTACTGGTTTTGTAGATTTAAACATAGCTTATAATTTTAAGATTTGTTTTAATAAATAAAATAGTTACGCTACTTACATTGTAAAATAACAGATTTGTATAGTTTTTAATACATAACGATTCTGCCACCAGCTCGACCAGCTCCGCCTCGAAACTGTACAATAATCACGGGAAATGACTCAAGTTGGGAGGAATTGTACAGAAAAGACATCATAGTCTACGTAGGTGTGCGATGTGTGACTGGGTACGATGGTGGACTACCCCAGCTCTTGATTCTTGAAGCCTTCGATTCGATTAGTGGAGTAACAAAATTCAACGTTACTGCTAATGAAACTGGTATGTTTTCATTTTTTTTAAGTTTGTATAACACGTGGCAAAGGGCAAGACAAAGCCTGGTGATATTTACCACCAAACTTCTACACTAATAAGAACAGACTACATTACATACTACTGGTAATTATTATTATTATTATTTTCTATTTGGTATAAATACATTCCTTTTCTTTCTTTCCTTTGCGACTGAGGCACAAACTAGCTGCTGTGGTTTCTGGTTGAATGACCAGCGCTGTGGAACATTCTGCTCCTCAGCATGATGCTGAGCCAGGACCAATGTGGCTGTATCACAGCACACACGTATTAATCATTTAAATCAAGCCGAATGAGAAAAGAAATTTTATTTTTATTATTTTTCTTTTTTTGTTTTTGATATCTCATTTTATTTTTTTATTTTTTTATCTTTGATTATTGTTATTTTGTATGGTTATGTGTGTGTGTTTTGTTTGTAATAAAAGTTATGTCTGTCTGTCTCTCTGTAATAGTCATATATCATAAAAACAATCATTCATTTTAGTAATGACTTGATTCATAAATTATTATTGAAATTTAAAATAATTAATGGACGTGGAATTTATTTTATTAAGAGGCATTAGTTAAATCCATTGATGAAGCTTCAAATCAAATCTTTCTTTCTAAATATAATCAACAGGTTTCTTGAATAATAATTTTCAAGGAAATAGACAAATTTTAATTTTCTAATAATTTTTTTTATCAGCATCAATCAAATATTTTATAATCATTAACTCATTACTTGTACCATTTTAATAAAAATTGTATATGTGTCCTCAACTCGTACGCTTATGAACATCAGCAGATGATAAATTGATTCCAAATTTACATTAACTAGTGAGCAAGAAGAACTTCGTACCAACATTTTCGTATATTCGTATCCAAAATACACTATGTATCTCTGGAGATCGTATTTTAGATTTAGAATTAGATTGAAATTTATATTTAGAATTGTGGTGGAAAAGTTATTTCCCAAGTGTTTATATATATGAAATTCTCTAAATCGTCTAGTAATACTATTTACTTGTAGGAATAAATGTTTGGTATGTAAAGTCTGGAAACAATCTTTAATATCCTTAAATATAGAGTTCTGAAAGACTTTCTCGGACTCTCTTCTGGTCAGAAGCTCTTTCTTTTTCTCAATTACCTTCCACGTTTCTGATATCCCCCCTTTTTTGCAATATTACAGTTTTACTGTTGGATTTGTAATATCATGCACAGTATTTTCTTTTTTAGTCTCGTCCAATTCGTATTCGGGTCTATACTGGGGTCAAGATTCGAGGCTTTCATTTTCCTTGTGTGCCTTGCACATAGTATATAAACGCTTCTGCCATCAGCAGCGGGGTATGTCCTGGTATTAGTTATACTGGACTCCCATCGCCTCATTATTGCTATATAATCTATTGAGTTGGCGACATTTTAGCGCAAAATTGCATCCATCTCTCACCTTTCTCATTTTTTTCCGCCTAGTCCATACAACAAACTCTCCTAGATATTCAGGGTCTCTTATCGATCTAAACTTTTAAGCAAACAATTCCCTTAGAAGTGTAATCTTTCTCCTGAGTTTCTACTCAGATTTGTCTTGGATTTAGACAAGATTTATATGATGAGGTTTTGTATTCACTTTCAGTCATTATCAGATCGATTATGGGGTGATACTTAATAAAACTGATTCATTCCCACTGATAATATCAGTTCAGTATAGTATACTCTTACTTTCATGTTTCTTACCAAAGATGTATAAAGTGAGATATGATGAAATAGTGTTGATCCCTAAACATCTGACTGTTCTTGACTGAATCATTTTACAAAGCTGTGGCTTCTTAACTGTAGCTTGTGAAGGTTGAGTCGGTGTGCAGTTATCATCAGTAATATGCTGTGAACCCAGCCTTATGACTCGCTCCAGTCAAACCAATAGCATATTTCGCACCAATCGACCTGGCTGGCTATGGTACGACTAGAGTGATAAAAAGGAAAGATGATAAACATGATTCTATAAGAGCAGATGGGGTGGCGGTTTTCCTGATGCCTGCAGCCGTATTATGGTCCAGTGGCAGTTCCCTTCGGCTAACGGTGCACTCGCAAAATGATAAAGGCGCTTCTGAACGAGTGATTTTGCAGGCCCTTTCCTATCAAGACCCAGAAAGAAGAACAGGTATTGCTACAGCGTCGGTGTGTATGATTGGATGCAATATAGCAAATATATTACATATTTATTCTAACGCAACAGATTTTAGGTCAAATAAAAATAAAATAAATATATATCATTTAGAAAATACTGTAAACATTGAGCGTATTTTATGCATATAAAAATCATGCTAGCCATAATGTTTCATTTCAATTAGTATTTATGAAGTTCAACAAATAAAATTGATAAAACACTTTTATTGTTTCATTTTAAATTATTTATTTTTGCAAAATGATTTTTTTTATTTTGCCAAGTTTTTCGTATTTAGTTGTAGTTCTTAGTGTTGTTTTTTTTTAATTTTAGTTACTTTATAACTGCCTTTTTTATAGATGGAAGTCAAAGTACAATGGCGGGGGTGTCACGTGGTGCTTTTTTGGCAATCGTCATCGCAGTACTGTTCTGCTCAAGCGCTGCCGTACTCGCCGGCTATTTTCTTAGGAAACGCAGGTGTGTTTCAAAGCAATATACATACATATAACCCTCTCTATCTATATTTTAAAGTAAGACGTGTTTATTTATTTACAATAAAACATTATTTGCGAAACATAACACACATTAAAACGTCGAAAAATCCTAGTTAACAATATTTTATAAATATTTTGTAGTCTGTAATAATTCATTCACATTATTTTGTTTCTTTTTTCTTCTTGTTCTAACCGATCTTGAAACAACACAGTTTCAATATAAAGGGTAATTTAAAAAAATGTGGCGCTACAACCTCTTTAAGTCTTGGCCTCAGATTTCTGAATCTGTTTCATGATCATTTTTAAATCTAGTTCCAATAATCTTGTTGGCAAGTTGGTGATCAGCCTCTAGTGCCTGACATACGTTATCGACTTTTTGAGTCTAAGACATGTCGGCTTCCTCAGGATGTTTTCCTTCATCGTTCAAGCAAATTTTAAATGCGCACATAGAAGAAGTCCATTGGTGCACAGCCGGTCGAACCTACGACCTCAGGTATGAGAGTCGCACGCTGAAGCCACTACTGCTACACTGCTGCAATAAAGGATAATCACTTCTCTTTTTAATATTTTGTCTTGCTAACAGAAGCGGGACTGTCACAAAGCAACAAACCCCAGAGCTTCAGCTAAATGCAGCGGATGGACAATACGTTGTGGCTTACACATTGAAGCCAGCAAAACATACTCAACCAGACATTTTAAATCCGCCACCAGGTAAAATCTAATTTCATTTAAGGGCCCGTAATCATGACACTATATATAGTACAACGACTTTAGCAATTCAAACATCGACCTATCTTATCATTTGATCACAACAAAACTATCTAGCTATATTATTTTCATAATTACTCCCAGCTCTAGTCGCCATGCGGAAAGTAATATTTATGTTAGAAATAAGAATAAAATTAGAAAATAGTATTTGAATTCATGAAATCTGTCGTAGAAATGTTATCTTTACACATCGTGAGTTACACATAGATTTGGATCGTGCACTTTCATTAAGTTAAGAAGTCCTTCCTTTCTTGGGGAATCCTTTGGGTCTTTGCAGTGAGGCTATGGAATTCGCTTCCTGACTCTAATCGCTTAGATCCTCCTCTACCTTCTTTTAAATATCTACCATACAATAATTACCTGTCCACATCTGTGAATTTGATCTCAAATTATGGTGATTTATGTGCACTTTTTCTTTTTTATGTGTTTACTGTTTACATATGTATTTTGCACTTCTTTCGCTTGCCTTATGTTTTTTTCTCACAGTGGTTGTCTAGAAGGGATCGCTCTATAGCGATAAGTCCGCCAGTTGTTCTCCTGTTCATTTATTTTAACTGTATTGTAGATTTTGTAAAATAGGCCCTAGATTTAGTACTATGTATGTCATACTTAATAAATAAATGTATATACATATATATATATACAACAAACTGTTAATAATGAAATACGTAATATTTTAACTGTATTATTACCATTATATGACAATTTATGATATATATGATATTTCTTACATACAAATTAGCATTTAATAAATGTATAAGATACTGTTTACTATTTTTTTAATAAATAATTGTGTATTTAGCCTTAACGGTTTAAAATCAATAAACATCTTGTTGGGGAAATATAAAACTACTTTATTTGACTGTGAGCCGGAAAGCACTTTATACGAATCTTAGTATTATAACGTCCGTGTCCCGGGGGCATATCCGCGCTTTGTTCAATATTTTGTGTATCGGCAATCACTTATCTACTTAACGTTATGTTTACCAAATTTAAGTTCGGTTTGAAATTTACGCATATTTTTCTTACTTTCTCATTTGTCTTTTATATTTAGACTTGTATGTACAAGTCTAATAAAGCTCTTCCTTGGACCTTAAGCTCGATTTAAAAATCTAAACTAACTACTTTTAGATCAATTTTTCTGTAAGTATACTTTACACTTAACTATGTGAACAGTATTAGTGTTAGGATTACAATTAATTAATTAAAATTAGACTAAAAAGTCTTTGTGATATATTACTTTACTCATGTAGTATGTATGTACTTAAAAATTAAGAAACGATAAAAAAATAATTCGATTTGTACCCGAGATGCAACCGGCCGGATTGAAATGTTTTAAAATACCAATCAATTCCCAATATTCATTAGTAACGTTAAAGAGCGCTTGTTCTAGATGGGAGCCCTCCAATCGAGTGTGTAGAGGCTGTCAAAAATGGCGCCCCCAATAGTGACGAGTGGACCAGCGAGCGGAGCTCCAATTCACAGGAACAACGAAATGTGGGTTAAACTATTTCACATTTATTTACATATCAATTCATGATGTTCCATTTTTAAATATTTTCTTTATTTGAATATTATAATTATTGTTTTTAGGTATCTGTGGTTATTAATGTTGTTTTATTATCTTTGATTTATTCGAGTATTTTAGTACTTATGTTTATGTTCTTTATTTAAACTACTTTGCGTTCAAATTCAGCATCGTCTTGGCTGACTGAGAAGGGCAGTGAAGACGATGCTGAAAATGCCCCATTTTTTTTCTTCTCATTTCATCTAACCTTCATAGTTCACAAATGTTTTTGATCAACAAATATTATATTGGATATTGCAATTACATGGCACGATCTTATCGTACATATGATTATGTCGTTAAATTATTTAGATAAGATTATGATGGTGACTAAGATTTTAGATTTAATCAGCATCTATTGAAATACTTAAACTATCATTATTATTGTATATCTGTTACGTATTTTAATCTGAATTAATCAATTATGTGTAACTTTTTCCTTTGATAAAATATAAAATGATTCCTGTAGGTTATATAATGATTAAAGTTTATTATCGACACATATGTGTTGCCTTTTCTAGCAACGGGTCCCAAAAATTTAATCACAGTCCTATCCTGAAAATTCTGACAGTTTTGCGCTTGATGGTCGGGCTGTGATAGCCATAATACACCAATGACGTAGACTTGTTGTTTCTTGTATAGAAGCTGCGTATATAACGATACAATTATTACAGTCGTTGGCGTCGCCCAAAAGTACGTCAAGCAAAGCAACATTAAGTACAGCAACCTTGAGCAGAAGGGAACACTTAATTGCAGAAGAAATTCCGGGACCAGAGAGTTGTGTATAATGGAAATCCTGTAAATTTATTGTATGTTGACTGTGAAAATTGTGATAATGTAAATACAGATTAGGAATATGTTTTGTTGTTTCTTTATACGCAATTTAATTCCATAAGCAATTAATATTGATTATCCTTAAGTATATTTCATATGTGCGAGGTCTCACCTGCGTTAATATGTATTGTAATTTTATATATATTTTTATCACCTGAAGTGATACCTCCACCACACACTGACACTCACATTGCTAGAAGAAATGATCTTTTCTTGAAGGAGCCTAAGTAGAATTGGTTCGGAAATACTTCTGTAGGCAGCTGGTTACTGTACAAAGTACTAATATTGCTCTTAAAAATTAATGATGGAATTACAAACGTACGAAGTTTTATAATATTTTAATTTAAATAAGTTTATTTTTTTATTAAAAGTACATATATATCGTATATTTGTTTTGAAACACTGGGTTCATACACATGCCCATGTATCTGGTGTCTCGAATCAACGTAGACTTATGAATTGAATATTTAAATGCTTATAAGTATTTCTATACTAACAATATATGGACTTATTAATTGGTCTGAAATAAATTATTTTATTTTATTTATTTATAACTTATACAGACAGATACACTGGCCGTGCAGGTATTTCTCGGCCAGTTGTTGAACAGGGTCGCCTTGATATAGTCCAATTTAACCCTAAGAAGACACAACTCTGCGCGATTTCTGATAAAAAACACGCTTTGTCGCTCTGTCTCTTCTCTTTTCGATGACACTCTCCTTAAAGCTTTAGCTAGCATTGGAATAAGGGTTTATGTTTAATGTTTAAAGAAAAACACTAATACATAACTTCAATCCGTAAAAAAAGTGTTTTTCTTTTTATGTGTAAAAGTTATGTTAATAAAAGACAATACTAAGGTTTAATGTGCTCAGTAAGACTTACTACTTCACTCTTGGCTACCACTTCTAGATTCTTAAAAAGAAAGCGTAAAATCCACCCAATGTACCAGCTCTTTTTACTATATATTACCATATTTAACTAAGAGCGGCTCGAATCGACGACCAGTCACTTTCCAAACGGCTTGATCCCTCGTGATCATCCGGTTTTGGGGCTCCGTTTGGTGTTGATGTGGAGTCTCTTTGCATCTTCTACCGCAATAACCATGCAGAGTAATCAGAGGAGTTGTTCGGATTAAGTAAGTTTTATCAGCGGGCGTAAGGGTACAATCCGAATCCACCTGTACATCCTGTACAACCTGTATGAGAATTGACAGTTAAGTTTAAGATACCATTATTCCATTTGTCCCTCCTTTCCGTAGAACGCGTTTTGGTCAAAGCTCACCGATATCCAGATTAAGCTCACACTTTAAAATCGATTTTCGTAATTTTTTCCTTTTTGTAATGTTTGTTTTGTTTAATAATTGTTTCGATTGATATTTGTATGTGCTCTAAATGAATATCATGTTTGCCTCTAAGTGCTTGCCACATTAAAAATTGTATTTTGTGTTTGTTTTTAACAATGCATCAGTGCGCCGAGCGTTGGCAAACTTTATCAATAAACAAATAATAATAATAACAATGTTTGAGTCGAGAACATATCTTAAATCAAATTAATTGTCTGGAAACTTATTATGATTCAAAAGATTATTAAAACGAATTATACTTTTACCTTTTTTCAATGTATGGTCACCAATATAAAAAAATGTACGGAATTGGAAAACATAATGTCTTAAAGGATTTATTAATCACACCGTTTTATTATAACTTCAAAATATAGGGTCGTGTTCCCAGAAGCATTGTAAGATATAATTTTGTGTATTTAAAATAATTTGTTCGAAATATCTGAAATGAGTATTGCTAACTTATATATCGATACATCATACTTGCCTATTGTCGTAAATTTATTCATGTATGTAACAAAATAACTTTCAATACAAATAACATAATACATAAAAATATACCTAATAACTAACCTTAAAATTTAATTATTAAAACATATTATTAAAAGTTGTCCCTTTAGGCAAGGTTCCAAAGATACTGGCAGCGTTCCCCCTTTGAATAGCCAGACTAATTCTTTGTCCAAGGTAGCTGCCAGCTCTTCGTTCTCCTGTGATGTCGACTAACCTTTTTGATAATTCCCTAAAAAGCCTTAACGCGCTAGGACCCCACGGACCAAGGGTCTCGACACCGAATGGGACAAAATCATATTCAGAGCCTAGAACCCCTGTATTTACAATGTAAGTAAGCAAATATCAGCGTAGATACACATATCCGTTAAGATCAAAATTCTTTGCGTGGCCAAAATGAACCCAAGTTTTCCGAGTATGTGCCCATTTGCCTCATAATTTTTCATTGAGCAGCCGAGAAATCCTCCAATTAAGATTCTCTTTACCGCTCGAGAAAAGAAAAATTACACTGAAAAGGGACACTCTTCACATGTGTTTACGAAGATTCATGACCTCCAAATTTATCCTCGCCCTAACAAACCGTTTGTGAGCTTCTTTATTGTGAAATATTTTTGTAAATTAAATACAGTTAGATATAAATCACACCCTTAGCTCATCCACTTCATTTAATGAATTTCAAAGGGTTGGTATTAATTTTTTATTAAACGGCAATAAATGATGATTACCTATTTATTACATTTGATTAGTGAAATCAATAAACATTGTATCTTTTATTAACATAGCTTTTATATTTATTTGGAAACAAAACAGATACATCTTTACAATCAAAATAAAGTTAAAAATAAAACATAAAATAAACACATTGGATGTATCCACAATAGGTTTCACTAATATAACTATATGATACAAACAAAACAAAACATGACAACGACACATATACATGGAAGAGTTAGGACATTAACAGTTATTTTATTTATTTTTTAAATAAAGAAGTTGAGGAGTGCGAAGAAGGGTCGATGTTTTTGACAGAATCTAAAGAAAAACACATCCTGTGAAGAGGCTCGCGTAACCCAATGTAGGTTCTGGGAGTCGGAAAGATAAAAGTTCTGTGTGAGCGTAGAGACCTGGCAGGAACATTAAATGTTATGAGTTCAAGAAGATAACACTTTTTACCGGATTGAAGCTATGTATTACTAAACTTATAATTATTTAACATAATTTTAAATTTTTCCGACACATCGCGTTTACGAACAGCGTTTACAGCGTGTGTGATCACGGAAACGGAAAAAATTTGCGAAACTCGACCGCAGAGAGACTGCTCCGAGCAGTCAGGAACTGCTCGAGCTGTCCGTGTATTGCGGATAAGAATTAATATGGAAACTGCGGATCCCTACATCAGTCTTTTTTGAGTGCAACATGTGGTCCGTCTATGGCCAGCATAACTCATTTATATTAGAGAAAAACCATTTAGCTGGAACTTAGTTGGTATTAGCTGGTTCACCCTACAGATCAAAGCAAATACGTAAACTATAATCTCACATAATTTAGGGGGACAATAAATTCACTCACCTATAAGGAGCGTAAAATTTGGTAGGTTGATTGAGTTAGTATTTTTATTGTTTAGGGTCGCGAATCAATGGTGAATGTTTGAGTAATAAAAGCATTTTACGATTGTTTTCACGGAAGAATTTGTGGCCCGTGAAATGCTCTACCACACTCATTTTCTTCCTAAGACAAATCGAGCGACATACTTAAGATACATTATTTTAATGGATACACTTTTTACACGGCTCTCGAAGCTAAATCACGTGTCCCAGTTTTATAATACTCGCAAACTCATGTATATAATTTAACTTAGTCTTGTTTATGTGGTTTTATATGTAATGTCTTTGCTAAAAATAACTTACATAAAAGAGATTACACGCTGTATAGGATACCTAAACACTGTTTTAATAAATCGTTTTCCACCGGATACAAAAAATGAAATCAACTTCGGAATAATCCAAATTATTTCTGTTTTATTGATAACATATACGACGACATAGTGATGCTGTTATCGCTACTGTGGTGGGACGGGAGGCAAGCGTAAGTGGAATGTACTCAGTCAAGTAAATTGCAATGTCTATGCAACCACAATAACCCGTATATACTTAAAAATCCCGCCTACAAACTAACCAGAATAGGTTTTGAAAAGTGGTATGGAAATACTATTTTTGTCGATGTTACCGTTGGCATGTAAAATTATTCAAACCTAGTCTGAAATGGTGTCAAAACTACACCGTCCAAAAATAAAGCATGTACATTTTCTTCTAAGAATAAAATTGCCAGCAAACTCTTGGCATTTTCTCTTCTTATTCTGTATAGACATAGGTATTTTATTTACTTTTTTCTATACATACATAAAATATTTCTTCAATATATTGCTTAGTTTATATTAATTAATTACATAATATTAATTACATGAGTTATGTAACCTAACATCAGAAGCGCAAACAAGTGTTCGTAATCATCGAACATTTGATGTGTTAGTGACTAAAGCGACTGTAAATAGTTAATAGATAATCAACGCCCAGTTGATTTTTTGTTAGCCCTAATTTTAAATTAGTTTGAAGCTCATGTTTAAAACAAATGAAGCCAGTTGACACCCAGCTTCAAATTAAGAGTTTAATTTAACATACATTTGAACATCCCTCCGACAACCGACTCCGAACGTAACACATGTGTCTTGTATTTTAAAATATATTGAATAAATCTTGTATGACTTAATACGAAGACGTGTGAAGGAAGTATGATAAATTTTATCTTCTAAGTCTTCAAAATAATTTACATTTCACTTTCCAATATTTATCTGATCATTACGATCAGTATTTGATAGTGAATTTGTATATAAGCACGCAAAAATGTAACGGTTTAGTAAACATAGCGAACATGAAGACAACAATAGTGCTTTTAAGTCTAGTATGCCTTGGGTGTGCAGCACCTAAGGCAAAGAAGAACTTCCAGGACTACTTCGAGGAGTTCTTGGCTATCAGTGAAGCTTTAGAAGGTGCTCATTTAGGCCGCCAGACAGGGAATTATATGGGATTTGATACATTCCGTGCGGGTCTGAATGCTATCGACGCTCCAATTAAATTTACACAACTAGCCAAAGATTTAGAACGTGTGCCCGAGTACAGAGCAGTGAGTAACGCATTAAGTCTATAGCAATATGTGTGGAGTTTTGATTCTCCGTCTCGAACGTTATAAGCTAAATACTCATATTTTAGCAAATAAGTTAAATTGTAGTCTATTAATTTCGTTTACTCTGCTTATACAAGATTGTTTTTCTTACCTTTTCAGCTGACAGACTTCTTGAAGAATCTGACTATCGATGTCAACTACTATGTCAAACGTTACGAAGACTACGTTGCCAGGGTAAACTCATATAACCCTGACAGTACCAAGAGTGGCCAGCACAGTAGACAGCGTCGTCACCCTATCACTGGAACTACTTTGGATACCAGTATCGTGGACACTGTCAGTATGCTTCCAAGAAGACAGCTCCGTCAGATCTTCCATGAAAAAATGGCTCACGACGAATTCTTCAGAGGCGTAATTGAGGCAATCAAAAGCGATAGATTTAAACAACTCTATAACGCACTTTGGGCTAATAGAACTTTCAGAAATATTGCCAACGCCCTGGAAGATAATGCATTATCCCTAAAATACCTGTTTGAGGAATTGCTTCCAGCATTCTTCGGACAAAACATACCACTTTACGTTTCTTTCCAAATGCAATTTGACGAATTTTTAGACATCATTATTGCCTTGGAGGGTGACCATTTCCTCCGTCAAGTAGTACTATCCTACAGTGTTCATCCAGAATTCTTAGAAGCCTTGAACTATGTTAACAATATTAGTTTGATAGGCCTCTACCAACAAGTTGTATCGCAAGCTGATATTGCTCCGGTAAGTTCAATTGTTTTAAAAAAACAGTTGTATCATACTTCTACGATTGAAGATATTCTAATAATATTTTGTTTCTAGGTTGATGGCTACCTAAGAAGAAACGATCTATTTATTGCTTACTACATCGATCGCTTCCAACTTCTCGTTAGTAAGTAATCAAAATACTGCACATAATTTATATATTACCCGATTTTACTTTACTGAATATAAAATCATAACGTGTTTGTCATTTATAGAGTACTTCGCTGAAGAGCTGTTGGCTGATCAAATGAAACAAGTTCAAATCCATGACCTACACATGAGGCAACGTCGTCATCCTACCACTGGAACGACGTTATACACTTGCATTGTGGATACCGTAAGTTTACTGCCAAGGAAACAACTGCGTCAACTGTATGACTACAAATATGCTACGGACAAAGTCTTTAAAAGTACCATTGACGCCCTGAAAAGCGAAGAATGGCAACAATTTTACAAAAAACTTTGGGAAGACAAGAAGTTCAACGAAATTGTATCTACATTGGCAGAGCACGACCTGGATGTGAAGTACCTCTTTGAAGAATTCGGACCAGCTCTTTTCGGACAAAATACGCCCATCTATTTCTCTTTCCAAAACCAGTTCGATGATTTTTTGGACATCATCGTGCAATCAAAAGGTGATAACTTCGTGAGTCTAGTGGAGTCTTACATGAACTTCCCTGAATTCAGAAACAGCTTGGAATTCCTCGATAAAGTTGACCTCCTTGATTACTATAAAATATTTGCCCAGACTGTGCCTGCCTTTATATCGGTAAGTTACTACATATAAAAAATTGTGAAATTAAACTCAAACCTTGCACTAACCAATAAATTCTTAAATTTGTTTTAAGGTTGACAGATACCTTAAAGGAAAGGACATCTTCGTGGCTTACTATATGGACCGTTTGAAATTAGTTGCTGGTAAGTTTATTAATTCTATAAATAAAGAACGCAAAATTCATTATTTATTTCCTCAATGAACACTGATAAAATCAATTTTGTGTTTGTATTATTACCATATCAGTTCGTCTAAAATATTGTTATATTGATAATCATTATTTTTTATTATTAAGACAGTTGGGACCTAAAACCTTTTCTTATTTTAAATCTTCTAGGTTACATCAACTCGAACGTCACCTTTGACGGATTCGGAGAGGCCGCTTACACTAACAACCGTGTTGTTTCCGTTTCTGGCAGTACCATGAGAAGTTTCATGGAAGATGTTGCTAAGCTCTTCCCCAAAACCAAGCTGGATGCTTTATATCAAGAGAAACTTGCTGAGAATCAGGAGTTCATAACCGCCATTGAAGGCTTCCGTGCTGATGCATGGAATGAGGTGTACGAAGCTCTCTGGAGGGATGAGCAATTTAAGGAGTTGGCGGAACAGTTCTCTGAGAATGACTTTGATTTGAGATACGTCATTGAAGAATTCGTCCCAACCCTCTGGGGACAATAAGGAGTTAAATTAAGTTTACGCCTGTTAGGTTAAAAGTAGTGATGTGATTTTGTTAAAACCCTCTAAAATATAATAAATTTTCTTTTACGTGACGTTTTAGAATAATTTCTCTACAGACTGCACAAATTCACACACAGAGCACAGCAAGCAATTTTGTTTGTAAAACTAACAACATACATTTGATGTTACTCACATATTATATTCTTAGCGCAAGTTAAGTTCGTTGGCAGTAGCTGGAGGAATGTTCAAAAATTTTTAGCACTTTGTTAAAGTATCAACTGTCTTTAATCGTTATACACGAGCTTATAAGTAACATAAAATCAGGGGTTGTAATGTTGCAACGCTAGTATTGTGTGTACCAGTTATGGATATATCGCAGCCAACTAGTTTAATTAGCCATTCAAATATCAGCCTAGCCGTTTAGGTTAACGGCACCGTTTAACTAGCAGCCTGAAAGATATTCAGCCAGTTGATCAAACAGCTAGGCGTATGATATGGATCTGTTGACTGTTAATTTAAATTTAGTTCCGCTTTCAAAGTCAAAACGAAACTCTTCAAACTGTCAATATGGCGTCGGTTAACTATAACTTTGATGGTGTTTTCCAAAGTTTCATCAAAATCAACAAGTACAATGGTAGAGTGTAGTGACAATAATAATGTGAATTTGTCTCAAGACATTTAATTTCAAATTAAATATTTGGATGTATATGTTTCATCTTTTTTATTTCTGCCAAACAATGACTCTATCGTACAAATGGTCTAAGCATTAGCCAGACAGTTTATTTAATGTTGAAACAAACGCTACGGCTATCTTTCAGGCCGAAAATTAAACGGTGCCGTTTAGTTAAAGGCTAAGCTGTCAATTGAACGGCTAATTAAGCTAGTTGGCTGCGACAGATACACCACTCTAACGGATGATTACCATAAACGACATTTATGTACTAATAGAGTTTTCTTTTATAAAAGCTAATATATATGAATTTTAAAACTGACGAAAATTTTATGGCGTCGCTGAAAATTTCTTTATTCCGTGATTTATAAGTAGAAAGTGTCTATTTGGACTTATTTTATTCATCACCAAGTCGATTCTTCTACTCCTACTCATGCCGAAAGCTCCAATAAGAGTGTCGACTCATGAAGATAAGTTAGTCTTTTTAGCGTCCTGAAATGTTCATCAATGGATTTTGCATTAACGTCTTTGCCAACTTCTGATTTTAATTTTGCTACCTGATTGTATACCATATCTCTAATTTTAAACTTCAGTGTCATTGTTTTGCCTACTTTATCTTAATCTATGCATATTTTGTCAAACGTTATCTATTATCTGCTTAGTTTATGTATGTTTATACATATATGCTCTTGATAAGATTCATTTTGATAATGAAGTTCCAAGGGATTCCTTGTACAATTATGGTCAAGTAATAATTCGGATGATGTAAATCCAGTGCAGGAGTGTACAACATTATTATATTGTTTTATCAGTGGTTGCATTTGAATCATTTCAGATAGATTGAGGTCGGTAGTAGTAGATATAGGGTGTGAGGTGAATGTATGTGTAAAGCACAAAAAATACGTTTATTTTGGAACATATGATCATCAAGGTATCACTTATCACGTCATTAAATTTGAACCTGTAGACATCCCTACTCATCGGCAAAGAAGACAGAAGGTGTAGGCCGAGAGAAAAAGCCGGCGTAAAAAACTCTCGGTACTCTTTAAAAAAGCAAATCATCAAACAATTCATATGTTTTAATTGCCTTGTTTTACCTAAATATCTTATCTTACGCTTAAATAACTTGTACATAGATTACTATAATATATAATAAGAATAAAAAATTTACAAATAAATAATTAAAATAAATAATTTAGCGAAATAATTTATAAAAATATAATATAAGGATAAAGAAATAAACAATATATTTTCAAAATCATGCTAAGTTCCAAAAACGATAGATTATTCTCAATTTGAAAATGTTGTAGCGCTAAGAATGATTTTCGTAAATTATTGAGATATTTTCTTATGTACACAAAATATTATTATTTCCCCTTACTGTATGTTAAAAACAATTTATTATTATATATATGACTTGACTGGTGGCCGGTGTCCAAGGACCGGGGAGATGATAAATCTTCATTTGCCTTGTTCGCACATCCGACCCGCCCCACCCAATTAGTTAACCCACGGCTGACATTACGCTCTACATACTCGGATTTCCGCTGTGGTCAACTATATCCATTTTCTTTATTATTGAACAAGTGTTTCTAACTATGCCATGTAATTGTAACCGGGCTTTTTATACGATATATATATAGCATACTAAATCAGCAGTCTGTGAACACACACTAGATAGGCCTAACCACTACATACGCTTTGACCAACCGAAAGTACTTGCGAAAGAAAAAAGATTCTTCCCAAGCGAAGCCATTGAAATAAAAAAACACGCCAATTTCAATAGAGAGGACGGCTTAAAATTATAAAACACCTGGGATCCAATAATATCCAAATTAAAATCTCAACACAAACAATCCGCGAAAATGGAGGACACCGTGATCAATTTCTGCAGAAACTCTACATCTTTTAGTCGATACCAACTCCGGGGAAATAAATACAGATAATACAACATTTTCTACAGCTGTGATACTTTTTGACATTTAACACCTTTGTCAGTCACCGTGACCACGCACGCTGTAAAGCACGCGAAACGTCGGTTAAATTTAAAATTATGTTTAAATAATTCTAAGTTTAAATACAATAATACATAACTTTAATCCGTAAAAAAGTGTTTTTCTTTAAATGGAAAATATATCTATTAAATCATAAGAGTTCTATTATAGCTATTAAAATGTTATAATAACTTTCAACGTTCAGTAGTCAATTAATAAGTACGAAATGTGTTAGTCTAGAGAGCATACTGACGTCATTCAACCTTGAAATCATAACTTTTTTTTTCGTGGCTTGTATGCTTATAATACTGTCTCTCTATCACAAGAAAACCAGTACATCTAATACCGCATTTACATTCAGCCGTAGTGAGCAGGGAATTGGGCAGGGAAGTGGGCAGGGAAGTGGACGAAGTATCGCGTTTACGCAATCCTCCTGCCAACTTCCCTGCTCACTACGGCTGAATGTAAATGCGGCATAAGAGCTAAAAAGTGATGGTTTGTTTTACTTGTGGTCAGCGCTGCTTACCTATTCTTCAATGAAAATAATTTGATAAGCAAATACAATAAGATATATTTAATGTATCTGATGACAAAGGCATTAAGGGTTTATATATGGCCTAATACATCATTAAAAATATAGGTTTTGATGAGACAATGTCTTATAATTAGATAGAGCCGGCTGTACGCATGAAAAATCATGACGCATACGGCGTTACCTCGCTCCGAGGCGTTCCATTTAAGGCTTGAAGTGCAAGCGAGAGCACGGAACGAGCGACAAAGATGCATAATCAGACTTTGCGTTCGGCAGCGTTCGTTCGTTAAAAAAATTACATAATTGTATTTATGCGTACAATAACTTCCTTCTCTATATCCATACAAAATATCTATCAAACAATTTTTTTTTTTGAAAAATCCAACCATTCCATCAGTAATTTCGTATGACGTTGTCACGTTCATCTATCGTCAGTAAACCGACTATACAGACGACCGATTTTTTTTCGAGAGTATTTACTGAATTTTTCTTCGGATTAAAAAAAAATCAAGTTACGTCTAAGACACACACGGCAGTGTATACATCTATGTATTTGCACCATATTTAAAACATAAGCCGGAGTAAAAAGCTTCGCTTGTTTCACCAATAAACATCAATAATTATTATAAGCACCTGGCAAATATTGATCAACGTTATAGGCTGATTCATGAATAAATAATTATGAAAACAATAATTATTACTTCAGTTTCACGTGGAATTAATATTTATTTTCCGCTTTACAATCAGTGAAATCCAATGGGTAAACACTTCGAAGTAATTAATGTGGTATAAGATTTATTTTAAAATGGGTTTTATATGTAATAGGACGCAAACGGGCACGAGACTCACGTTACGATCACGTAATTGTCCACGATTGTCCATGGACGTCGGTATCAACCGACGCCTATGGACACTCACATTGCTGGCTCGCAAGTTCGTACTTTTTGTAGGACCCTAAGTCGAATTGGTTCGGAAATACTTCAGTGGGCAGCTGGTTTCTCATAGTTGTGGTCCTGGTAAAAACTGCCTTAAAAAACGCTCAGTTGTGGTCTGTGGAACGGTGGACGTCGAGGTGATTCGGATGGGTTTTTTTATTCTGCCGTGACGTTGAAGTTTTTGTCTATATGAGAGATTATTATTAAAAAAACATTTTATATTAATTAAAACAGTCGGTAGATTTTGCCTCACGTTTCGTGATGTTTTTTTTTAATCGGCAAGTAAGTGACCAGTCTTCCGTGTCTGACACACGTCGATCTTTGAGAACGTAGGATGTCATATGTTCCTGAACTGTACGAACGGGTGTTGATGTCCAACCTAAAAAGGAGCGTATAGCGACATATTATACTGCCGTGACGTCATACCCCGGAAAGTAATAATTCTGGCCACTAAAGATGTATAGAACTTCTTGACCTTACTTTATGACACTAATATGGAGAAAGCTGAAGAAGAGGATAACACACATACACACTCACACACACACGCACACACACCAAATGTATTTTTACGACTCCGTTTGCATTGTTTTACTCATTTTCTTCTATTGTATCTCATGACAATGATCAGATTGTCCGGTTGTGGAGGGGCTACAGGTTCTCTTTCGTCATCTGTAACTCAACCACCAGGCTATGTTTATTTAGTAATAAATGCCTTCAAGCTAAATTTTACATTTGTGCTATTGTATAGTCTAAAGCTATGCCTGTAATTTACATCAATCAGCCGGTTGTAATATTTACATCCCTGCTACTCTAAGACAAGTAAAGGTTAAACTGAAAAAGATTTCGAATTTCGGCAAAATGCGCCGTGTTTAGTTCCGAAATTGCATTGGATGGATGCCAATGTAATAATTGGGTACCATAAATACGTGCCAACTCATGAATCTCATGTTCTTTTTCTTATCCCAACTAGGATCCGCACCGGTGTTTGCGATCATTTAGATGACAATATGCGTACCATACACAATATATGATTCTTAGTATAAGAATTTGTGTTTTTATAGTAAATCATATACTTATAGTTTTCTTGTATTGATAGGTATGTTTTTTTATGTATTTTTTATTATTGAATTTACCTACTGACTTTAACCATTAAATCAAATCAAATCAAATCAAAATATCTTTATTCATATAGGTAAACATGTACACTTATGAACGTCTAGAAAAACAAATTAAATTAACTGTAAATTTACATTTACAACCAGTTCGCAAGTCAAGGGCGTAGAGCGGGTAAGACGAACTGGCAAGAAACTTTCCACCACTCTTTCCAATCGCCAAGTTTTTAATACAAATTGTTATTATTAGAACTGGAGCAAATCAATCCCAAGGATTAGGATCATATAAGTATTCGTCACATTTATAAAAGGCTTTATTAATTAATTTACTTTTAACAAGGGCTTTGAATTTATTTAGTGACAGTTCTCTAATTTCGCTTGGGAGTTTGTTGTAAAAACGAATACAATTTCCATATAAGGAGTGGTTTATCTTCTGGAGCCTGGTTGTTCGCACACTCAAATTAGTTCTATTACGCGTATTATACTGGTGAAAGTCACCATTTGTGGCAAAGTACATTGAAGTCCGTATTATGGCTAATCACTTGCGATTTCTAATAATGTAACCATTTGTTATATTAGAAATTTTATTGACCTGCGAACATAATTGAATTCCGATCCGAAAAAAAAAGTAAAAAATGGTCTGCTTTCGGAAGATTAGTCTTTTTTGATAAGCAACCACACTTTTTTTTTGACACTTGAAAATGCTCTTAATAGCAGCGCTGCTATAGTGGCAGACTATTTATCTGAGGTCTATTATTTGGGACCAAAAAATGTTTAAGACATGCACGCTTCTTTTTAATTATAAAAAAAATATGTTAGAGGCCTATTTTTGTTTTTTTATTTCGCCAAGGAAGACTTGAGTAAATGATATAGTATACCAATGTTTTTTAAACATTTTAAAGACGTCAATGTAGAAGACGTGGCAGACGTGGTCCCTAGCAATAATAATAGCGATTTACTTTTAGTTTTTATTTTACTTTTATTGCTTATGGAGGTATTTTAATGTTATTGAGTGATTGATTCGGTAACCCTTTTCCCATAGTTCTACTATATGTTGGCTGTTATTATTTCCGTGCATTCATGCAACGACCCTTTATCATGAAACTTCAAACAACATGAAGTAGCGAGTTACCCATGCGTGTTAAGATTTCGCCCTAAACTTGTGGAATAGTTTAGCCAAAATCCAAGTTATTATTAACTGCACATAAATTGGTCCCTGGGTAGACGCTTTGCTGAATCTTAATCAACAGTACGATAACTTAGAATTTATAATATTATGTACATTTGTTATCTTTAGTAAATGAGGAACTTGAAAAAGATAACAGACGTTTTTTTGCCACGAAAAGATTATTTCAAATAGGTTTGCGGAGTGATAATTACGTATGATTTTCAATGCGAAGAAATGTAAAAAATGGTCAAAAAAATGTGGTGGGCCTTTATCAGCTAGAGGTATAATAATACATTTTCAAGCCTGCGTAATCCATTTAAAATCATAAAAATCGGTCAAGACCGTTTGATTCAGAAGCACTTTGATACAACAATTTCATTCATAATATTGGTCCATTCTATTCATTCCCAACAATGGCTGTGCACGATTTTCTTTGTATGATCATAACTCTTACTCATACAAACTTAAAAGCTGTCAGTGTCATTGCTGGTCATGTCCGCGTGTTGTAAGGAAGGCACCGTTTTGATATTTTTGTATATAAAAAAAATATCATCTGTGTCCAAAAAAAGCTACTTAGGTTAAAATAAGGTTTTGCCTTAAATAATTAAAAAGTAATATCCAACTCTTAAATTATACCAAGATATTCTGCTACCTTCTGAGTTTCATCATTGGAAGTCGTGGCAGAATATCACCTACCCATTACAATTTGGAACGGATTCCATCGCTTCAGCGCCCGTCATTTCATAATTGAACGTTTTTAAGGAATTTTTGTACGTACCGCTATGTGAAACTGGCTGCCCGTCAAGGTTATTCCGAACCAATATTACTTAGGGTCTTTAAAAAGCGTTCTAATTCTTATAAGGCCGACTTCACATGCGACCCTCTCTAAAGAGTTTACGTTGAGGTACGTCTTGAGGTCAAAGTCCACAGCTCTCAAATCATTTTTGGATGGATGTCTAACATGATTGGAGTATTCGATCAGGTGGGATCTCAAACTCATACGAGGAGCGTGATTCAGTACCGCCAACTTAGGAGTACCATTGTAATTTATTTCGCAATTACATAGTTTCATTTTGGATCGGATTCATGGAACCAATGACACATCAATGGGTGACCACTATGCTGGCACTACTCATTAGATCAATGGGACAGATAAAATATTTCTTTAAAATCACCATCTCTCTGACCACGATTCCTAAAGAGCCCACAAACTTCAGTTTTACAAAAAAAAAAAATAACGTTTCCTTTTCATTTACACTTCGATACGTTAAAGAAATAACAAATTATTTAAAAATTATAAGAGATGCAATAGATTTATCGCTAAAAAGCGATCTCTTCAAAACAAGACTAGTAAGAAAAAAAACTAAAAAAAGAAATGTAATGGGTAAAGTGCAAGAAGTGCAAATGTAAATTTGAAATTCAACTAAAGCTAATCTCCCGTATTCGTGAATAAAGATTGATAAGAATTTTGTTATAAAGTTGTTTCCAAAGTCATAATTTCTCGTTATACAGAAATAGCATAGAAAACCTAGATTTCGGTCCTAAAAAGGGTTGTATCGATTTTTAATGACTCTCATTTCTATGTTAATGAGATTTGCTTATTGAATGAGGTCGCCGGTCGCCTCGAACAAGCGGAAACTACTTCGAATATTTTGTACTCTTTTCTTTGCGTTCCCTTTTCAACTTGGAGTTATAATTACCGACTGTATGATGTAATAACTTATTTAATACTTAACAACTACTTTATCGTAAGCAAAAATGTTAGTTTTGATGTAATTTGTAAATAACATACTTATATTTTAGTATTTTATCGTCTTTTTTCAAATTGAAATTGTATTGAAAAAAGAGAAGACCGCAGAAGTTTTTTTTGTGTGATTTTTGTTTGATGATATTTGCCAATTTCCAGACCGTTCAAATAAGCATATGAAAAGAAGTCAGCTGTCTTAAATCGGACATAATACAAATTAATATTTCTTTCTTCAAGAATCTAGTTATGATTTTTAATTATTTTCGAAAATGATTAGAAGAATTAGAGTTCTTTTTGATCGTTATAAAAGATTTCTTAATGTATCCAAAACTTTTACATTACATGTTTTTCGCTAATAAAATATTTTCATAATTTGTTATTTAATATACTTACGCATACAAATTCCAAGTTCTTAAAAAGCTCTCACGTTATCTTACAAGCCTCTTCATAGAATATTCTAGAGGTTTTTTTCCGTTTCGTGTTGGAAATAGACATATTATCCTCTCACGTGAATATTTAAATCGTATATTGATACAGAAATTCCTTTGAACGTATCAAAATATAGGGGTCCATTGAATAGTGTCTGTTCCATGAAGAAAAATTCAATCTTTCGCTTTGAAGTGTAATAATAAGCGGCTTAGAGTTCACATACGTAATAATGTGTCGGCTTTGATGCCTCTTATATACAAAAAGTATCATGTCTTACGAATATATTTTATATACTTTTATTATAATGGCAAGGACAGTTATAGATTCGTCAAGCCTGCCTCAGCGTGTCTGTTAATTAATTCACGGTGTTGAATTCTAATTAATAAAAATACTAGCAAATTCTTTATGAGACATTTCAATGAATAAGCTGTTCATTTAATTACAAAACCTCTATCTGACCATTGGGTGTAAATCGGACCAATTTGACACCTCGATCATCGGAACCAATGATGATTAGTTAATGTATGGGAGCTATAGTAGAACATATTATGTAATATTTATGTATTTGTAAATAGTTTAAGCTATTGCATAGATTATATCGCGGGCTTTGAGTGCAGCGACCGAAGGAAGAAATTCCGTAACGAAAAAACCTACGTATATAGTGCGTCTCACATCTGTCTTGCGTGATCGGTGACATAGTGCAGGTGCGTTAAACTGTGACAGAACGCATACTGCGTATTCGCATATCGAGTGAATTGACGATATCGGTGATGTAGCGTAAGCGCGGCCTTTGCAGCCGGTACGCATTAGAGTGAGACAGACTATATAGGCGTGTTAGTCTGGTATAGAGGTGGATTGAACTAATTTCAAATCAACAACTTGATACAATATTAAAGAAGCAGGATGCAACCGAGCACGAGGCCCACCTGATGTTAAGTGATACTTCTTGCGTTGCAAGCTTTTTAAGAAAATGTAAGGTGGTGTGTCCACGTAAGGTGGACTTTATTTTAGTTATAAATGCGGTCCATTTCTGTGGTCAGTTCTGGCAGATAACTATTGTAGTACCTGATATATTTTTTTGTGTATTTGTTATATACACAAAAAAACGATTTCACATCTCTAACTCATACCATTCAATGTTCCTGCCAGATCTCTACGTTCACACAGAACCTCTAAATTTTCGACTTCAAGAAATAACATTGGGTTCCGCGATCCTCTTCACAGGATGTGTTCTATTTTGGATTCTGCCACTATTTGACTCAATTTCGCACTCCTCTACTGATTAATTTTAGAATAAGTTAAAACAACTATTAGTGTCCTAAGTCTTGTATCTCTCTTGTTTATTATAGCTATGAATGTCGTTGTCCTAATTTATAAATTTTGTGCTGTCATGTTTTGTTTTGCTTTGATTTGTATCTTATTTTTATCAGTGAAACTGTCTGTGGATATTTTATTGTACAAATATGTACCTATTTTGTTTCCTTAATAAAATAAATAATACATATATGTTATACTAAACTTTCTATTGTATTCATATCAAGGACTTCTGACCCCCAAACATTACACATACAAAAAATAATTACATGTATAATTGTTAACCTCCATCCAACTCGACTCACATTTAGAGGAAAACGATTGTTGAATATATTGAATATCTGAAAGGCTACTTCATCGCTGTGTGAAAAGTTTTTCAATTGCAAAATTTCTGTTATTGGTTTTCTGATGGTTTTGTTTTACATTCGGCTACACTAAAATTTTTCGCTTTTTCGGTCCTTTTTTATATTTGTTTGTTTTGGATTCACTGAGGTTCAATTGCATGTTATATTGTTACATTCACATGTGCCAAGCGATGTAATTCGTCCTTCATGGTTTGATGGTGTATGCTTAATACGTCAAAATATTGAGTGGTTCAAAGGTAGAAGTTCAAATATAATCAAAAAAACCTCTACCGTTATTTGAAATGTCTATGTCCAAAATGGACCTTGGAATGATAAAGATTATCATTGGTATTATAATATATTGGTATATAAATGCAGTGTTGCACTAGTGGCTTCAGCGTGCGACTCTCATTTGTGAGGTCATAGGTTGGATTCCCGGCTGTGCACCGATAGACTTTCTATGTGCGCATTTAAAATTCGCTCGAACTGTGAAGGAAATCATCATGAGGAAACCGATCTGAAAAATATCGTCAGGAAAACAAGGACTTAAAATCTAAAATACCGTGTTTGATGGCTTTTCTGTGCTATTTGTGTATGAAACTTGGTAATAGATAATCGCAATTCAATCCAAAAATCATTTACTTTTACCGGTAGTTGCATTTTAAACCCTAGTTTCTAAGTTACAAAAACCGCTTTGATGTTTAAAGTATTAAGTAGCTTCAATTATTATTTGTGTCCAAGTCAAGAAACAGATCAGAGTTAAACTCGGAACTCATGTTTAGGCATTAAGATAGAAGATAAGAAAAAAGTTACATTCTTCATTTGTGAACGCGTGTTAGTGGCGCCGCAGACCTTCCTCTACTTTCCCCTGTCTTTGGCAAGCCTCTGCGTCTGGGTGATGGTAAATACCTTTACTTGATTCTTCCAGAAAGTAGGTGATCAACCTCGAGTTCAATGTGGTTATCCAGTGATATTAACTACTATCATTTACCTTTTTACTCCCTGTAAAGTTTAAGTAGTGTACGCAAAACATGACAATATTCCAAAAATACATATGAAGGATACGATTTTCTTGGTGCAAAGAGCACGTTCCGGCGATTGTGTGGACGTGGAGACTGTTACATCAGTCAGGGCAGTGACACTCGCGCGGATATTATGCAGTGACCGATCCTACTCACATAACACTGACAGTAACAAATAGACACGACGTGCTTTCGCGATGTTTCTCATTGTGTAAGCTTGAGGACATTATTAAAGGTTTATGTGTACGGACGACGGTAACAGCGTTGTATTTTTATTCTATAAAGGTCTTACGAGACAGATAATAGTAATTATTTACAGAAGAAATAAGTGAGAGTAAATGACAAATTAAAGACAACATATTTTGATTATTAAGAAAACTAGAATTGCGACTGAGAACAAATCTGTGTTTTTTATGATTAATCAATTATTAATAACCTTAAGAATACATGTGGAACATGGTGCAACGGTTGCAGCTCCTTACAAATATTTCATAAGACAAAAAAGTTGGCTATTAAAAAGGGTGATGGAGAGTATATAGCTAGTTCTTCTCGTCTGTTCTATGGCCTTGATTTTAGAACTGGCAGTAAATGTAAAATTAGAAGCATTTTAATCTGTATTTCTTTATTGGCATTCATAAGTGTATATTGTGTTATCTTAATGACTAAATAATTTTAAATTTGCGTGAAACAGAAAGAACTAAGAGCTTATAATCATAAGTTCGGTCACTATAAATGTTCGTACAAGTTATGTTAGTGAATTGCTCGAGTCATGTAACCTAACATTAGTAAGCTTATCATTCACTCATAAATTGTAAACAAACTCGTTTCCCATAATGTCCAATAGGTTGACTATACTTATTGAAGTGTCATTGAGATCAAAACCCTTAAATAAATAAATATGGTTAGTTTTTAGTCAATTCAGCGTCGCAACGTCACTGTCCCTAATTTTGTGTAAGTACACTTTTAAACGATTAAAGCCAGCTGACACCTAGCTTTCATTTATTTTAACTTCCGTAAAACAAACGCCACCGAACTTAACTCTCGTTTACATTAGAAAATAAGAAAATACACCTTATGACCTAAAACAGAAGTGGCAATGGGTGGGGCATATAGCAAGATATTCAGAAAAAGAAGCAACTGTATTTAATGGAGTTGATGAAGAAGAGGGCGCCCCAAAAAAGATGGATATAAGAAATAGAAGCAGAACAGGAAGTGAATGGAGAAAGAAAGCCATGGACACTGGACATAGTCAGTTGGAAAAAGCTTAAGGAAGCCTTTACCTGCGAAGGGGTTTCGATCGACGGTACTGAATTTTGCTAAGATATAGGATATATAACAAGTTACATAAAATAATGTTTACAATGTAAAAAATATAAGCTATATATATAGTATATTTTCTGTCACGATTGAATATTAAACGGGCATTATTATTATTATAGTAGAAAAATATAGATGCCTTAAAATTAACAGTACGTAAAATAAAATCACTGTCATACACAAAAGTAACGATACATTTTTGATGGAAAAATTTCAGAAGCTCTTAACAAACACCCATCGTTCAAACAGCATACGCGTAAGCTTTAAACCAATTCTATTATTACCAGAATGCACCAAGGATCGATACACTTCACCACAATGATTTTTTACTGTGGCTTTTGGAACTAAGCCTTTCTTTAGTAAGATTTTCGTGATTCATTTTCGAAAATACACATTCACGTGTCCACACGGCGATTATACCCTTGTCAAGCTCTATCATAAATTACACAAGCATTTATGGTTATCTCTGTCAACTAAATATAACGAAGAATAGAAACTATATTCTAATGTAATCTATGTTTATGTAGAATACGGCATATGGGCAGTCGGTACATCTGATGTTGAGCGAAAAGGTCACTGCGAGTGCTTCGTCGGCCTTTTACCACGTCATAACTCTCTTAACGGACTTTAAGTTAAATTAGTTTGTAAATAATTTGTTGGGCAGTTGTTTTTTTTTAGAGGCTCACCTGATGTTAAGTGATACCGCCGCCCATGGACACTCTCAATGCCAGTGGGCTCGCGAGTGCGTTGCCGGCCTTTTAAGAATTGGTAAGCTAGTTATGTCTCCACTATGCCGAAAAATTTACTTTGACAAACATATTTATTAAAAAAATTGTTTTGTCTTTATATTTTTTTCATCATTATTCAATCTGTAATTATAATGGCATTACCATCGAAAGAGATCGTTAAGGAGCATGACATGTCGATACAGAGCTCATATCCTGAGGAAGCAGGCTACCTAAATGATAGAGTATTTTCCCACGTCCGGTAGCCATGACAGAGTTTGGCCATGATTCATGTCTTCCTGTTTATCATGTCAGTTTGGGGCGGGATTAATCGTCTTATTACCAGGATAGTAAAGACGTATTCATGGATTTTGACTGGTCAGCCACAATAACAGAAGAACCGTTTTACATTGTTTTAAACATGTACCATGTACCACGGAATGATTGTCTTCTAGTTACCCTCAACACAGACCTTCTCTAGTGTGGCGATATAATACGAATATTGCCACAAGCCTTTTGTCATAAGTAAAGTTTATTATTATTATTTTGCTCGTAGACACAGATACCGTGATCAATAATGATTCCCAGCTACGGCCAATAGATGTTTAGAACTTTTCAAATCCATTAAATTTTCCTCTACGAAACAATACAATTCCCAACAATAGACATTATAATGGCAATGCATATTGCATGCAATAAAACGTGAACAGCGTCTTTAATTGCACCACAAATCGAATAGTTCCGCACAATACTGCTGAGGTATTCTAACTTGTATACGGCTATCGCATTCCCATACTGCCACCATACAAGTCGATAATCACAGCAGATGCCTCTTAATTGTCGCAACACTATTCCCAAACTGCTCTATTGAAAACTACGCTTACATATTGTGAATTGGCATCAAGCCAAGAGATTATCCCTGCCTCCGTTGCAATATTTGTGTCTCACGTAGTGGTAGCATTCAGGCGATCGAAAAACTTTTCTAATATTCTGCCTAAGAGTGCCTTTTTATGGATCGACAATTTACATACGTCTTATTGTAAACATCGATACAAATTCGTAGGAATAATTTCATAATTTGACGTGAATTTCTTATAATTAAAGGTGATGTTAGTTATTTCGACTATGTATTTGCGTGTTCCCACGAAAATGTAAGTGCGTGTTCCTACTTCACCATGCCTCCTGCTGAGAGAGTCTCAAACTCAAATCTTTATTGCATTCGTTAGGCACAGCAATGCTCCACCTTACTGAAATCTATTCTTGTACATTTCAATTCTTACAAGATACATTATTTATTTGGTATACTTGCTTTACTTCACACTAAGAAATATAAGTATTTCCGAACCAATTAGACTTAGGGTCCTTCAAGAAAAGAGTGTACCAATTCTTAAAAGGCCGACAACGCACTCGCTAGCCCTCTAGCATCGAGAGGGTGGTGGAGAGTTTATTGCCAGTTCTTCTCTTCCGTTCTACGTCATCAATTTAAAAAAAAAAAACAAATTAACCAATCCTTTATGAGACGAAGCAAACGGGCCCATCTTTACTCATTTCGTTACCGGCTTTTGAGGGAGAAGTACGTTTTTTTCAAATACTTGAAGGCATCCTATCGTCGACTGGAAGGCTTCCACCACTCGCTTCACAAAAGGAAATCTCTCAGACTGTAGAGGATACATTTGATAATTTATGAGATGTTAATGTTCATTTATTTCTCAATATACTTCATCTTAGCTTAGTACATCTTAGCACCATTACAGTAAATACACTTTGGGTTATATAAACGTTTACTTAACTTCAAACGTCGCTAAACACTTACCACTGGCCGTCACAGATAAGCTGAATCCATCTGTAAATGGATGGGGGCTAAAGAGTCAATTAATCTAACTCACTGCGATAAATTATTTTCCATAATATATAATAATATATATTAATATTATAAGTTTATTGGCATACTAATAATTAATTAGAAATATTAAAATAAATCAGTGGCGCTTTTTAAGGGCTTACATGATACTATTACTACTTTTTCATGATAGTTTGTTACTAAGTTTTAGCGTCTAAAGCCGGTTTCCTCACGATGTTTTCGAAAGAAAGTCCATTAGTGCATAGCCAAGGAACGAACTTACGACCTCAGAGTTGAAAATCAGCCACTAACGCTACTGAAGCCACTAGGCCAACACTGCTCTATTTTACGTATTTCCTGAATATAATAAAAACATATTATCTTATGAAAGAAATATATTTATAACATTCCAATAATTACTGGTAAAAATTAAACTGGTACCTAACTTGAGAACTTGGGTTTTAATTAAGGAGGTCTGAATCCAAAATTTATTTTTATGAGACAGACATTTAAGACGTACTTAAAAGCTTCAATGAATCACATACATAAAAGTGAGGTGAAATAACGATTAATTCAATGATTTTTATATTGAAAACGCATAGCAACATAAGTCAAACACAGCTGTATGAATCGAGCAGGGCTAGGAGTGTGATTCCCTGAGTTCGTGTGTTTTAGTTGAGTTTCATTGTTCCCTTGTGTGCATTAAGTATTCCATCGTGCGGAGAAGGAAAATATCATAAGTAAACCGGCATACCTTACTTAGCCTTTTAAACCTAAAAATAATTGTCAGATGCTCAGAATGCTGATCAACTACTTTCCTATTAAGAATCTAAAAAAATAAAAATATATAAGAGAGTGATTAGCATTCCCTTACACTGTATAATTCCTAAGCTACTTCTTTTACTTTATGCATCTGTTAGAATTAAGATGTTATATTTATATGCATGTAGATCAGGTGTTAGTGATTGGTTTGATCAGTTCTTAATAGTGAACTTTCAAATCCAAATCATATGGCGCACAACTGCTGTTTGAATCTTCATCCAGGATTGCGAAAAGTGCGCTTAATTTTAAAGTTGTAATTTCTAGATATAACGCAGTTTTAACTCTAAATTGCATACAATTAACGTGTTTAAAATAATAATTATTGTATAGGACACAAGTCAAGTATTTAAGTTAGGTAATTAACTACATAATTTATTTGGTGTAAGTTTCGGTGTCTCTCTTAAAAAAACACCGAATTTAATATTTATTTATTTTATTTAAGTATTCCTACAGCTAATCACTAAACAATATTCAAACAATTACATTACACACAAAAGCCAAAACGGAATACACATTGAAACAGAAACATAAAGCACAGTTCTAAGATTGATTGATTGATAGATTTTAATATATATTTAATATGAAGGCAAACAAAGCCATTATTAGTAAAAGATACATGAGTTTTTTTAAATATTTTTCTGGTAATTTATGTTGTAATATATAATAAAGAAGAATACATTGAAAGTCTAGAACTCTGTACGACCACACATTAAACACTCAAAGGAATGCACTAAGGTGTTATACCAGTTACAGCAGCGCCAACTTAGTAATCAAATAACCAACTCAAACCAAAGTTGTGATTTTGTTCGTATGAAAGCTTCTCGTACACAGTTTGAATTCTGATCTCATGGCGTTTTGTTAGAAACGAAGTAAGATTATCTGTGCTTTTATGTAATGTGTTTGACACATGCCCAACAGACACATTAATGGTCTATAATTAAAAAAAATCGAAAATAATTAAATCTTAACTACTTGGTTTCTCATCATAAGATACCAACTAAGGCTATATTCATACATGGTTTTGGCAATTTTTTTTAATATCGATGAAGTTCATGGAGTGAAATATTTAATATAATCTTTCAAACAGTAAATAAATCAGTGGCGCTACAACCTCTTCCGGTCCTGGCCTCAGATTTTTGAATCTGTTTCATGATCATTTTTTAATCTAATAGGCAAGTAGGTAATCAGCCTCCAGTGCCTGACACACGTCGTCGTCTTTTTGGGTCTACGACATGTCGGTTTCCTCACGATGTTTTCCTTTACCGTTCGAGCAAATGTTAAATGCGCAAAGAAAGAAAGTCTATTGGTACACAGCCGGATATCGAAACTACGGCCTTTGGTATAAGAGTCGCACGCTCAAGCCACTGTGCCAACACTGCTCTTTATATTTAATTGGGTTTAAATCTCTTAATTACAGCATACTCGAAGACGAGTGATTATTTCAGAACTGTGTAATAAAACTCATTTAGGTTGTATATAGTACTAAAATCTAAACATATCTCTTTCACGCTATGCTCTGATATCTAGAAATTCATCACGTCCATATTCAAAGGAGAGTATAAATACGTGTTGTGGCTATTGTTACGGATTTATGAAGCAAACATCTACAAGACTGCAGTAAGGGGGATGTACGTGACTCTTGCGAGCCAGTTATTCCGTTGTTAGATGGAGTTCCCGGTGAAAATAGATTCACAATAGATTTTTCAAGTTGTACGTGTATAGTATGCCTCAGCATGAACATAGTTATAACAATTTATTAAAGTTCAGTTTGGCTTCAGAGGGCAAATCTGAATGCCTGAATGGTTTATTAGTTATAAGTAAATAATGATGCGTAGGTTAATACTAAACAACCGACTGTTTTTTGAACTATTTGTAAGAAAGATGCTCATAGTGCATGAAGAAAAAGTCAATGGGTCAAATGTGTGGTTAATATGCACACAATTTTGACTACAACTACAACCTTTTATCTAGTAGATTTCTGTGTCTATTCCGTGAGCATTTCTAACAGGCTTGTAGTTGATTACCTTCTGTGCCTGAAACACACCGTTGACTTTTTGTGTCTTAGTTTTTGGTCCTAGGTGCGACGACATCCCTACGTGCAGAGGCTATTTCTTAAAATGCCAGCAACGTACTTGCGAGCCGACTGGCATAGAGTCCATGGGCGGTGGGTGGTATCACTTAATATCAAATGAGTCACCTGCCCGTTTGCCTCCTGCTCTATAAAAAACGTTTGTCCCATCCCATAAAACACGGCACCTCAACTTGTCACGTTGGTTATCTATTCAGGTGTAAATTCTGACTACTATCTTCAAAAAGTATTTCTCTTAATTGGTAAGTTGATCTTATTTGACGAATAACTACCACGTTATCGAACAGTATGGAGATTACGGGGCAAATAGGAGCGAACCACAGTATCCTTCCGACATTGATCTATTGAATCATTTCGCACGATTGTGTCCGGATGATCTCGCTGCGGTACTTGCTCGTTTGTTAGGATTGTATGCACCTCGTAGTCCGTGTTTAAGAATACAAACAGTAGGAATTAGGATGGATATAATGTTTGATATTTAAAAAAAAATGTGTTGAGTGAAGCGTGAAGGTTTTACTCAAACATTACACAGCCGTGATTAAGGAACAGGCATCATGACTTTCATGTTATCTACGATTTATATTATTAACTTATATTTAACAAACTTATTATTTATTTGTCATTGTCCGTTGAATGAACTGGTAAAAGTTTTATTATTTGTTAGTGCCTATAGTAGTTAGTTAATTTCTAGATTTTTTTATATAATTTTGTTTTTCCTAATGTTTGTTTTTTTTATTCTCTAATTGCTCACTATTGTTAATTTATGGTCACCTGTTAAGGCAGAAGTGTTTTTATAAATAAATTATCATTATCACTCATAGTCATGATTGCCACAATACGTCACCGTGACATTGACAATCTCATTTGACATTCTAAAACAAATAGGACATTAATTAATTCATTTTATTAAAAAAAAACTGTTCTGTTTCTTTATAAAATGTTGAAATCATATAGTAATTAACACCTATTACAAAGTTTTTTGACTTGGAATCATGGAACCAGCACACATGACAAGCGGCGGCTGTGACAATTGTCAAAAACGTCAAACTTCGAAAAGGAAATGTTGTTTAGCGCGAATACTAATAATTAATAAATATTTTAATACGAAACGTTATCACAATGGCCACAATCCCTGAAAAGCACGAAGAAGTATTGGTTAAATAAACATACTAGTATAATATATCAAATTTCTACTGTTTTTACTACTCTGTCCCCACGTGTAATGCCATTGTTCTATTAGTTTGCACCATGTGTTGCAATGCGGGCTTTCAGTACAGAGAAAGATTAATGTGTACTATTGTTTTGTTCCGTTTTTAAAACACGAACAAAATGCATTCATTACAAATATTAATTTGGCAATTTTTCTCAAATTGCACCATACGTTATATTGTTTATTTCAATACATTCAGTTTTCATTAAATTATTTAAATTTCAGTAACGATGTTTTATACATCTGTAGCTTTATTTCAGTTGAATGGTGATAAAATAATTGATATTCATCTGTCATATGAAGAAGGAAGATAGGTGGAATGTTGGAGATCACTACAAATTGGAGTCACATTTGTTTTTGTATTTTTTTTTCTATAGGCCTACAATTCTGTGATACGCCGTCAACATTTAAATATCGAATATATTTGGTTCTTCATGGTGAGTGGAAGACTGCTGTGATAGTCCCGTTAAACCACAAAAGAACATGTAAGATTGTCCAAAATACTTTTATTTTTTAAAGGATTTAAGGTTAATGTACCTTTTAATAATTATAAAAAATAAGCCATTAATATTACCTACTAAAATATAGTAAAAATATTGGTGTGTAAGTTTATACACATTTTTAACTCTAAAATATGGGTAAGAGTTTAACGCAAAATACGCAAAAAGTCCAGTTGCGTTCCAAATTAACCGAGTCGACCTTTCGAAAAGCGAATTTAAATTTTTCAGTGGACCTAGTAAAAATGTTCGTGGAACAGCTAACCTCTTTGCGGGAGCGCAGAGCATTCCCGTTTATTGGTACAATGAAATTAGCATAGTAATGAAAAATATTGGTCCGCGCGAGCCCTGCGCCGGACATGTCCGTCCCAATTTGCGAACGCAAAATAAAACAAGAATTACCTACTTTCCCGATATTATATAGGTCCACATGGAATCCTGGAATTAAATCACGTACAATTTAATTAAATGAGGGAAAACTGGAAAACCAAATTTTAGTACAATGTGTGTGATCAGTTTTTTTTCATATTAGATCAATCTACTTATCATTGCACTTTAACAATATTTGAGGGAAGGGGCTTCTGGAGGTTTTATGATTAAATGGGTATGCATAACTAAATTTTTCCTTCAGTCTCGTCATAAAATTATAAAATCATTAATGTTATCATGCATGCTAAACGTACGCTTTAGAGATTTTACCTTTAACGTATTCCGTTACGTGCGTTGATAATAAAAAAATGTCACGTTCTTAAGCGCAACCACACATAAGCCGAGATTTGTTTAATGAATGAGTTTCATAAAAGCTATTTTCTATTGTAAACAAGAAATTCATTAGCAGCTACCCTTGTACGTGCCTGTGATAAAATGGAAAGATGCTCTTTATGAGATTGCAAAGGCCGTAAATTATCAGAGAAATTGTCCCTATTTCCACACCTCTCACTTTTGAATTCAAAAAATTTACACTGGTTCCTGGGTAATCAAGGTGATTTAAATAAAACAGAATTTTAGTTTTACCTACTATTAACTACTTAAGTAAAATATCAGAATATAAGCGAAATAATCAGATTTTTGATTGCAATGTAACAGTCGTAGAGTACCTACGTCTGGCTATAGTCTCGGGGCGTAACTCCGAAGATTTAGGAAATCGCTACGCTTAAAATAAAACTAAGACAGCCTGAGTGAGCTAAATGACGTATGTGCAGCCTTGGCTCACACATATGTCACAGTAAAGTACTTAAATCAGAAAGTTAATTGAGTCTCTAGACACTTAATTAAATAACGACATTACTGCGACACATACACTTAATGCCTATTTAAATGGTTTTATATTTTTGATGAAGGAAATAATTATTTGGATATATAGAAGAATAGATAGAAGTCCTATAAATTTTTATATAAAGTACTATGTTTATATGATGAACGCCTTGATTGTGAAATTATAGCGCCATAAACTGTCGCATTTTTTTTTTTTGTTCACTGTAGGTTAATCCCAACAATATATATTAGCGGTCCCTTAGTTTTAGCCCCCATACTCGTAGCGCATCGTTATAAAATATAAAAAAAAACAGCATTTGTTTCGGAAACATAAAAGATTGTTTCTTAACACAGAGAAATAAAAATCATACATATGTTTGCCAATCCTAACAAGGGCCTGAAGATGTGAATGTAAATTATTGATATAAATTCTGCACCTTCTCTCCCCGCTCTTGAGTAAACGTGATTGCTACCAGATCTTTAATTCATCTGCCTCCTAACTCCAGGTTTTGGTTACCAAGTCGTTATTGTTTTCCATCTCAACTTCTCAGCGCGTCGCGTCCATCTCCACTGACGTGACGTGAGGTTATAAAGCTTTGATCTGTTGTGAATGAAGTGTCTAACACAGTGTTTCAGTTTGAAGACGAAGTTTCTGAAGGTAAGGTATCTTATAATGAAGATAAATGGAATAAATTGTATTCATGTTAATATAGGTTATTTTGAACATTAAAAATAAACATTAAAATTTAAAATCCTATAGAGTATTTTTTTTTGGTTTGCAAATTAAATTTATAGTCAACAGAGCTGTGTCGCTGGGACCACGAAAAGATAAACAGCGATCTAGCCGAGAGCAATTAAAACTTTACCTTTACTGGTTGTTATTTCAAAGGACAAATAAAACTGTAGAATTGTTTTGTAGAACCCAATAACTTTAAATTATCAGTACTACCAACCAGATAAAATCAATCAATCTATTGCCTTACTGTAGTCTCCGTTTTCTAAATGGATTTTCAACTACTTGAGCGTACCAATTCTTAAAAGGATGTGTGCTCATGGGCGGTGGTATTACCAGGTATGCCTCCTATTACATTAAACAATCTGTTAAGGACAAATCTCTATATGTAACGTCTAGGCAATATAATAATATAAATAATAATTATCTATATAAGAAAAAAATTAAAATTTATTCATGGACACTGAAGATGCCAGAAGGCTCGCAAGTGCGTTGTAGGCCCTTTAAGAATTCCTGCGCCTTTCTTGGGTCAGTGACCTATGTTGGTCGTTGGTCAAAATTTCTCCTAGAATACGAAGGATTTTATTGTTATTAATAGAACGTATCAGAAATTACATTTAAATGTCCTTCTATATTTAATATAAAATATAAGTCAATATTCTATTTAAAAATATATTACATATTTTTTTTAAAACAAATCAGAGGCGCCACAACCTCTTTATGTTTTGGCCTCAGATTTCTGAATCTGTTTCATGATCATTTTTAACTCTAACAGGCAAGTTGGTGATCAGCCTCCACTGCCTGACACACGTCGTCGACTTTTTGGGTCTAAGACATGTCGGTTTCCTCACGATGTTTTCCTTCACCGTTCGAGCAAATGTTAAATGCGCCCAAAGAAAGAAAGTATATTGATGCACAGCCGGGGATAGAACCTACGACCTCAGGTATGAGAGTCACACGCTGAAGCCACTAGGCCAACACTGCTCTATTTTTTTCAAATAAGAAAAGAAATCCTGAGTTTCATTAACGTTAACCTGAGAACACCGAAAGGCATTCAGGACCTTGGAAATCCAAAACGGTGACCCAAATATTTAAATCCGCTAAGGCCCTTATAAAAAGGGTAAATGAAGAGATTCGTTTAAGATACAAACTTTACTGAAACCAATATTGGCGCCGTACACGATTAAGATAAAAAAATATTAAGTTAATCTACGCTAAAATAATTATAGAAACTAAACAGATGACATGAATTTTATGTCAAATCAAATCAAATCAAATCAAATCAAAATATCTTTATTCATTTAGGTAAACATGTACACTTATGAACGTCAAGAAAAACAAATTAAATTAACTGTAAATTTACATTTACAACCAGTTCGCAAGTCAAGGGCGTAGAGCGGGTAAGAAGAACTGGCAAGAAACTTTCCGCCACTCTTTTCAATCGCCAAGTTTTTAATTCAAATTGTTTGAACTGGAGCAAATCAATACCAAGGATTAGGGTCATTTAAGTATTCGTCACATTTATAAAAGGCTTTATTAATTAATTTACTTTTAACAAGGGCTTTGAATATGTTTTTGGATTAAAAAAGATTTTATACTATTTACAAATTATAATAATGATTACAAATCCTTCCTCATTATAACATTATATTAGATTTACTTTTAAAGATGAATTGTAAAGACATTTGCATAAACCTTTTTTTTTTACACATTAAGTGCTCTTTTCTTCACGTATCATAATAGCGGTCCCGCCCACTCGGATCCGTGCGAGTATCCCGTACATTTTTTAATCCATTGCCATCCCTAGTTCACGGATCCAAGTATTCGGCACCCAATGTGCAATGTATGCCGACCACTCGAACCCGAATAAGGTTTTTTTAAATAGTAATATACATGTATACATGCTTTCCTAACTTTTATATTTTCCTTTGTATCCATTCTTTAAGCATTCAATGTTAATATCGTTATAAAATAACCCTGTTTTACCATCTGATGCATTTTTATTAACTCTACTTAAGTTTCAGTATTAAAAGTGCGACACCTAGTGACACCTCAAGTAGGACAAGATTTATGACGGATGTATTTATATCCCATAAGCCGTAATACAATTAAATCTATGGTGAACTTAAATGAATAGCTTAGTCTTTTTGTTTCATCAAATCGTAAACTAGTATCTTGTAATGAAATTTTCCACCTCACAGTTTGATAACAACCCGTATTAATAAAGCCAGTTTCGCAACAGTAATCAAATTGATTTATAATGAGTTATATACTCTAAAGTAACTTTGTAAAGTCAAAATCACAAGACAAAAATACCTAGTTGCCCCTTACAATATTTTCAAATGGAGAAGAATGGGCAAGAAACTCTTTTGCTCTTTTAAAATAATTTTTACAATATTTTTTATACATTTGATAATTATATATGAAGACCATATACTTATATCAAAAAGTAGTATACTAAAATAAAATATACGCAGGTATTTATAAAAAAACCATGCAGATAACTAAATTATTATTTATTTATTTATTTATTCAATTACAGACATGGCCAAACTCACAATAAAAATAGACTATAATATATACAATACAATATTAATCAAAATAACATAAAACAGTATATTCTAACCCCTAATACCCTCCAAGTATACCCTCAAATCAGAGTACACTACCGCCATACGCTCACCAAATAGGTCGCTCTCCGGTGAAGAGTCGAGAAACACATTATGTAGATATAGATGCATACATATCAAAAATTGCGACTACAACTATTATATATATATACGTTATAAATCATAGCATTATATATATTATGAATATGACATTCATAAGCATGCGTTAAGTCGCATCTAAACTGAATAAATAAATTTTGATTTGATTTGATTTGAATAATATACAGTTTTCATAATTTATATAATTAAAAAAAAATCAATATTTGGAACCTAATTATGACAACAATTAATTATAAATAGCTTGACTTATTAACTGATGTTCTTATTGAAAATTAATGTGACATTTGTGTCTATTTTTGTGGCTGATTGAGCGGATTTTTATACCTGATCGATATAAATGTACTACTATCTTGCAAATACATGAATAATTAGTATTCAATTTTACTAATAAGCAACGTTTATTCATGAAAATCTTGATAAAAATCTACTTTCCTATATTCCAGGCAATAAGAATCTCGGATTCTAATAAACGTATTCTATAGAGATCGTATAAAACAGTTTAAGCTTACAAGAATGAATGTGCCTGGCTCTTTTACATTATGAAGGTATAATATAGTAGACATTATTGCATCACGTAACCCAATCTCAGATAGTACAGTTATAAGAACGGAACATAATTCAAAGAAATCCCAGATTAAAAATCGCCGGTGGAGAGTTCTAGAATTTATTTTACGCGACGAAATTGCGGTTGGCCTTCCTTCCACACCGGTTTCCTCAAATATAAATAGCATGAAATTTCTCCAAGCTACCTACTCCGATTTCATGAATTTTTCTAGCTTCATATTTCGTGACAAATAGTTAAGTGTAGCTTCCTCTTCCTGTTTTGAAATAGCTATTTTATGCACGTGAAAATTGTAGTCATAAATCTCTACTTTAAGATTGTTTGTGGTGGATGCGGTGTATAGCGGCTAATAGATAAACAATTTCATACGAATCAATGGAATTTTTAACAAGAATTTGAAGGCTTTTTATCAAAAAGCTATGTCTAAAATATCTTTTACTAAAGTGAAGGACTCGATTTAATTTTACTAATTTTAATTTTTTACTTATGAACATAAATATATTAAGTTTTCAAATATCTCATTTTAACATTTGTAGAGATTCTACTCAATGGAAGTACATTACTGAATGAGTACTTTTCTTTACAAGATGGATTTTCAAGATTAGTTCAACAAACAATTAGCGACTGTAATTAAATTATATATTTTTAACAAAATAATAACACCCATCGAAGTATTTGTTTTAAACGATATTCATTTGTCTTACATCCTCTTTGACGATATTTGGGCACGTATTTTGTCGATGTCATGTCAAACGTCATAAGGTTACATCAAAAAAGTTTGAATTGTAAAAGCGCTATGCACAGGAAAAAAATGCTATTGTTACAAGTGTCAGGATTACCTAATATAGTGGTTAAGTATTCTTATATTTTATAATTTTCCGCGCAATTTCCTCAATTTTCTCTCTATCTCTTGACAACAAAAAACACAACGAAACCACCAAACATTAAATAATTTTAAAATAAATAAATAAACTATAATCCTTAAAAAAAAATCCTGCTGCTACTAAGATCTTTTATTGAATATACATTTTTAAACGTAAAATGTATGCGGTCATAATTATATAATATATGTTACAAGTTCACAATTAAATAACACTAAAAATGTCACACCCATTTTTGAACACTTTCTCTCGATAAAAAAATCGCTAGGCAAAGCTGGGTTATGCCTTAAAGTACAGCTGTAAAAGGCAAAAACTTTATAATTGGTTGTCCTCAAAACAACCACAAGGCGATCACTTTGTTAAGGAGCTAGTTGGCTTGCAACCAACACGACTTATATTACAGAAAACTATCAGGTATGCCTTTTAGCTTGTGGATGTTGAAGTGCAGACCGGTTTAACTACAGTGGCGATTCACCGTCTATTACTGTATATGTTTTCTTTCATAATTGTTTTGAGACAGGTCGTATACTCTGGATATGTGCACTGGTATATGCCCAGAAATAAGGACATTATATTCCACTTCCTAGATGCAGAAGGTATGACAGTGACAGCTAAAAATTTCGTGATGCACTTAAGCACACAACTAAACCAGCAGCTAAGTAATGACAAACAAATTATGTCATCTTTACTCAAACAAAAAGTGCATTAAACATATTAATATGCATACATATTTCCACCAACGTAATATACCATATATTGTTGTAACCCATCTCAGTCAGTGGCTCTCAGAAACTACCGCCATCTGATCCTGGTTTAATTAGACAATGCCTAGTGGCCAGTGCCAAGTTCGCGAAACATTTGATTCGTTTAATCAGTATTGTTTTGTTTATAAACCAAGCAATATAACGAAATTAGAAACATATATTTTGGTTTCTTAATTTAGTCACTTATATTTTTGTTCTAAATAGTGGATGGAGACCAGTAACTCGACCTAGGCACCGCTGGATTGGCAGAGTGGAGGAAGACCTGCTGCAACTGAATACCAGTGTTCGGCGGAAGGTGGCACTGAAAAGGCTGTAAGAGATTTTCGTTCCGGCCCCAAGTCGCTTTTTGGGTCCAGTGGTTTAAGTGAGTGTGTATTATATAAAACTACCAATAACTAAATAGTGAAGGCGGACTGATAAATTTGTAGTAGCAAGTCAGCCACAGCCAAAATACCACCAATTTTATTTGTACAGTCAAGTCAAAAAATCATTTATTCATATAGGTAACACAATGTACACTTATGAAAGTTAAAATAAAGAAATATACATTAAATGCTTCTAATTTACTTCCAGTTCTCAAATCAAGGTCTTAGAACGAATGAGAAGAACTGGATTTATAGAACAAACGCAAATAATACGGATGTTGATGGTCACTCGCTGATTTGAGAACTGGCAGTAAATGTAAAATTAGAATCATTTAAAGTATATTTTGACGTTCATAAGTGTACACTATGTTACCTATATGAATAAATGATTTTTGATTCTATTTGATTTGACTCTCAATACCACAAGGCTTGCGAGTGCCTTGCCGGCATTTTAATAATGGATATGGGATCGCCACAGAAAGACCTGATACTTAATTTGGAAGAAATAAATTTGATAGCTTCACTCAAAAATAGAGTCCTTAGCCTTATTAATATGTAAAATCAATATTGATTTAAATGCTATAACAACATTTAATTAATCTTTAATAACCCTGATGGTATCTAAGGGTGAAGGTATGTTTAACAAGAATCAAATATTATTGGAATCTCGGTATTATGTTAATTCTTGATACAAATTATAATTACCTTCTTTGTCTTAAGACATGTTTTATATTTTGATTTATTTATAAATCTTAATACATCATAAATAACGCATCACGTTATTTGTCCTTTATGGACTTCTAAACTACTTTCCGATTTCCATCCAGTTTGCACGCAGTTATTATTTTTGAAACTTAAAAGGTCAGACTGTGTGAAAAGATAGTTTATATATATATAATATAATATACTCTGACTCTACTCTCCGTGTGTATGTCAGTTAACTCCTCTTAAAAATCTGGACCGATTTGATTTGTTTTTCTACGCGTTTGAGTGGCACAATATCATGTAGAAAAATGTCTGTCAGGTCTGCTAGTACAAAATAACAATACTGAAAAGTCAACAGTCACCATGACCGATTTTAATTTAAGGATTCTTGCATATTTCATAGAAAAATTTGACTTACGTGGAAGTAGATAACCAATACTGCGGAAAATTAAATCGCAAAAACGACTATTTCGTGAAGAACCTCTAACATCTAAAAATGTGTCCAAAGTTGAGTTAATTAGCTTTGCGTACGTACAAATGCCTCAAAGGGTTTAAGTTCGAGAGCCCAAAGGCTTAAGTAAGGTAAGAAGGATTAGAACCAAGCTTAAAATTATAACATTATGGAAACATCATAAAGTTGCATTTAATTATGTCACGTATCTTCATTATTTCCTTTTTAACGAGCAGCCCATGTTTGTAAGAGGATCTGAGAAATTATTTGTTAATTTTAAATGCAATCTAATTGCAAATCAAAAGATTGCATAATGTTCACTTTAGTTTTATCTGTTTTATAAGTTTTTAAAATACAGAATGGCTTTAAAAAAACGTATTTAGTTTTATAAGTTTGTTACATTGTATGAACTAATGTACACTAGATACCACTATATATTATTGTGTAACGAAATAAAAAAAATGAAATTGAAAATCATGAGAAACAAACTTTTTTTTATTTTTTTTTAAATAATTTAGATATTACTTTTTTTAATCTTTTCGAAGCGGCTGTTTTACGAATTATATACTTTAAATATAAAAATTCACACAGCCTCAAAGTGCTAAACGATTATTTTTTGATTCAAGTAAACCACTAAGACAATATAAATATTTTCACTAACAACGTTTACTTAAAGGTGGTAGTAATGCTTGTTATCTGAAGAGGGTAACCGATGGGCATTCTACACCTTATCGACATTTAAAAATAATTCAGTAAATACATTTAATCACAATTTGGAATAAACATTTTTTTAGAATAGTTATCGTTGCTTGTAATTTACAATAGATTGATTGATATTTTTTGTGTGTAAAAAAACGAAAACCGATTAAATTTGTGTGTTAGTACATAGTGTGCTTATTGATGCAGAGACGGGGTTCGAACCTACGATCTCAGGAATGAGATTCGAAACTTGCAGCTACCAGAGTGAGACTGCGTAAAGTAGAGAAAGTGGTTTATTTATTTATCATAATAATAATTTATAACTATCTGTGACCCAATAGGCTTTGCCGTCAGTCTCGTGCAGCGTGTCTTGTCTTATGTCAGATGTCAATTTTTTTTTATTTTACCCAACATCTTTTATTGTAAGAAGTGGTAGTGCTCATGGTGCACACATACGCAATTTTCCATTCTTGATACCTAAGTTTTATTATATTCCAGCTAGCTCAAAAACTTTACCGCTTTAGACCTCCTGGTCTATTACAAGGTATACGCCACATTTCAATTGTTTCCAAGTCCTAGCGGGTGTCTTCTTTTACTGTCCAAGCTTTACAGCGTACGGAACAATTGGCTATATGTAACACAATGAAATTTAAAGTCAGAGTTGTAATGTTTAAGTGACGACAAATCTTTCTTTATTTTCTTGAAGAACCTCGGGCTATTTCAACTTGAACCCTATATCTCGAGGCTAAGCCTGCATCAGTATAATAACCTGAACATAAAACTTTTAAATCTAATTTCAGAAGTTTTAATGAATTAACGAGAAAATATCGACTGTCTGACTTCATTTGTTTCATCACCATTATGTGGATCCAGCTGCCCACTGAAGGATTTATAACCAAATAGACTTAGGATCCTTCAAGAAAAGAAAAAGGCAACTGGCATTCTGGCAATGTGAGTGTCCATGGGCGGCGGTATCACTTGACATTAGATGAGTCTCCAGCCCGTTTGCTTTCTATAACATTAAATAAAAATTATATACGCCGCTAAAAGTTTTAAGAAGGTTCTATTGATTCTGAAGTTCCCTCTCAATACAGATAATGTGTCTGCATTTTACGCAAGGGAAGGTCAAAGCACTTTGAACCTTCAGTCCAAACTTGTTGGGTCATCATCTATTCCAACTTTATCGATTCATATTGATGGTGAAAAACAATGGTGATGGTGCTCAAAACAAACATCGGTCAGACTAATGTTAAATATAAGGGTATGGTGAAAATAATTATCGAGTGGCTCTGGGTGATATGGCATGTAGGTGATCAGCCTTCGGTGACAAGTCGACGATTACGGGGGTTGAAACATACGGATTCCCACAATATTAATCGTAAGAGCTAGATTGCGTACATAAAAAGACCATTCCAATGGTTTTACGTGATTCGAAAGCACAACCTCTGGCTAGAGGATCACACGCTTCGACCACTAAGCCATACTGCAAACGGCTGAAGATTCCAGTGGCTAAGATCAAGAAATTGTTTATGACTACAGCGAAAGAACTTCTTTAGTACGCAGATTATTATGCGATGGGAATCATTGTTGGCATACATAATTGGTGCCGTTACAAAGAATCAACATTAACAATGCATGCGGTAATCAACTCGACTATTAAAAAAAAATTATGTACTTACACTTATTGAAATGCCATCTCCTCAAGGTAAATTCTTGGTGATGAAAACATGGAAATATTAACAAGAGAGTTAAATGAAAGGGATGTCATATTTAATTTATTAATACAGGTTTTGGGCCCTATTTAGAATTCTATATTACGTTACTTTTCGTCGTTGCACGTAATTGTAAGTACGCTACAGTATAACGGATATTAAAAGATATAGAAATTGCATCGCTAGATGATGTCATAATAATTGGAATCGGAGAGTGCCAATTCCAGTCGTTTCCAATCATGGGATATCGGTATTGATTTTAACTGAAAGCCTGGGTTAGGAAGGAAAGTGTTACGAAATGTATATATACATATATAGTATAATGAGCTGACCCGACAAACGCTGTTTTCCATAATTTTAATATTATTATTTTAGCAAAAATTATCATAGTACTACTACTTTCACAAGTAAATGTTGGAGTTTTTGGTAGATTGGTGATAGTTATGGGGAAAATGCAGGTCGCCCAAAAAATACAGTCATCGCAGCCCATAGACATCCAGTTTTGGTGGTTGCATTGCCGGCCTTTGACGGAGGAGTACACTTGAATTTTAAACAGTCAGAAGTAGTATCCCTCAGGGAAGACCTCCATCGATTCGCTAGTTCGCAAAAGAAAATACCTAGTGAAACGGACGGTGGAAGACTTCCAGCCATCATGGTGATGTTGGTGAAATTTCATACGGCTCGTGCTGAAACGAAGCAGGAGGAATCATGAAGATAATATATACATTTAACCTCGTTAATAACTTAGTAGAAATAAGATACAATGTAACCTACAAGATTGTCAATAAAAGCTATATTTAATGGTGGAAATTTTTATAATATTCTCATCAATTAATAACGACTGTATACAGAGTTACAAAAGCTTTCACGTCATACATTTTCCCATATACTATGTTGTAAAATCACTCTACAATTAAATTACGAATATATTTCACAATCGACACGTCACAAATCACGAACCACGCAAGCGGGAGTAAAATTATATGGCTGAAAACTGAATGTTCTCGATTGAGGTAATTGAGGGCTTAAAGGAATTTATTTTCAATTTTCTATGATATGAGGTTTCCCGCCTATGAGATATTGCGCGGGAGTGATATTAAATTTATAACATGCCAATTTTAATTATTATTTCGGTTGTATCATTTCTTTATAACACATTGTTTAAAGGTATTTTGTAACTACAGGTGTTAGGCTACAATGACAATATATTTTATGGAAACATAATTTTATTTGTAAAAATCATTGAAAGAAGATATGTTTCGTGCTTTGTTCTAATCTAAAAGTGGAACATCCATTGCTGGTTTACCAATATTAAATGTTTACAGTGCAATGTTGGTTTAACGACTTAAGCATGGAATTTTTCCTTTTTCTTTTTTCACTTAATTACCTTGATTATTAAAAAAATATCTCGAAACTAATCTGAGGCCAATACCTAGACGTTGTAGCATAGTAATTGTCACTAAATAAACTTCGTAGAAAAACGATTCGTACTTTTATGACATAGGAATTAATTATAGTTTTAATGATGACTGACTTTGCAATTAAAAAAAATCAGTGGCGCTACAACCTTTTTAGGTATAGGCCTCAGATTTATGTTTAATGATCATAATATCTAATAGGCTAGTAAGTCATTAGCTTGACACACGTCGTCGACTTTTTTCACCGTTCGAGCGAATGTTAAATGCGCATATAGAAAGTTCATTTGTCGGCCGGCACAGCCGGGGTCCTAACCTACCACCTCAGGGATCGTACGCATAAGCCACTAGGCCACGATTCTCTTGCCTTGAATTTACCTGCTAAAATATGAATGGGACTAATGCAAGTACAAAATATATTAGAATTTATTGTATAACTGTTACTTATTTATTCAGAAATACGTCCGTATACGAGAAATAAATCAAATTGATAGTTGTAATATGAGCATTCAGTTTCAGCAATTGATTTAATTCATAACATCCAACCCGGGGCTACGGGAACTCACAAAAATTATATCTTGCTAGTTTTTGAGCAGCCTAATGTATAGTAATGATTTAGGGGTGATTTAAGGGTGAATTTCACAAAGACTGACACATCAACGCATTTCGCCTCACCCACATCACCATCTAATGACATGACAAACCAGTCTTGTTCTTGATGGATGTCGGAACAAATTGGGGAGAACTATAATAGGCTAAGCATTTAATGCGTTGTTTGCGGAACGCTTGATTTACATAAGTTCCGATGTCTTTTTGGGCTTTTTGCCTGTCTATTTAGGCTGTCATTTGAGTTCCGATTTTTTTTCCACGTATATCAAACATTTGATTGAAAATATTACATTTAAAACATCACTTAAAAGCCTCCATATCTTTATAACACAAGATGATGAATTGGTAAACTGTTTTTCTATTCCTTCATTATTCCATTCAAGAACGTATCAAACGCGACAATTTTATTTTAATTAAAATAATAACAATAAAAATATAATAACTAAAACATCTACTTACTAATAATAATATACTATAAATGTAATAACTAAAATATATTATTAAAAGGAGTCCCTTTAGGCAAGGTTCCGAAGATACTGGCAGCCCCTTTGAATAGCTAGACTAATTCTTTGTCCGAGGTAGCTGCCAGCTCTTCGGTCTCCAGCGAAGGGGCCAGTATAAAAATGATTTAATAAAATAAAATACGTGTTCCTATCATGTTTTGTCACGCACCACTACTTAGTATATACGAACCAATTTGACTTAGGATCCTTTAAGAAAAAAGCGTGCCAACTGAAGCTGTCCATGGGCACTTAACATCAGAGAGCCTGTTCGCCCCCTGCTCTATAAAAAAAAATCTATATATCTCTCATTTTAGTTTTGCCCTAGAAACAAGAGCTATTTCCTACACTATCCAAGTATCCAACTTCTAATCTATCTAAACTAATTATTTTATAAACATATCCAGTCTTACTCAAATAAGATACACACAATTCTAAAAGTTTTATAACGAGGCCAACAAAGAAATAAAAACTTTATGATGAAAGTTCTAAAACATCTAAATTACATTAGTTTTTGGATAGGTCTAATCTCGATTTGATATCTCGTATGAGGGAACATTGTTAGGTTCCTAATATGTAGTAACTATCTTAGCTGCATAGTAACTTAGGGCTGACAAAATAATTAATATTGTCTTGGAATAAAAAACATTGAAAAATTGTGTACCGTAGTAAATTTACGCAGAGCCTCTACACTTCTGTGAATCATAATCAACACACGGCACGTAACCCTTACTGTAAACAGATTCATTTAGCAAGTCACATTTTGTCACACGGCGTGAAAAAACGTCGTGACATATTTTGGATATAACTGATCTGCTAAGGCAATGTATGTAGGGCCAAACAATATATAAATCAGATGCAAATGATTTTGCATCGATTATCTAATTATTAAAAGGTCCTGGGACTGGTGCTAGGCATCTCATTTTAAAAGAGTTTTTTTTTACGCCGGTTTTTTTCTCTCGGTCTACACCCTCTGTCTTCTTTGCCGATGAGTAGGGATGCCCATTTAAATTTACTGACGTAGAGTAAGTGATACCTGTATCTTATATTCCAAAATAAACATATTTTATTTTTATTTTACAGTTTATTATACAAAATTATCCTTTTCCATGAATTAAGATCAGTGGTGGTTGTTGTAGATATGCTCAAATAAACACTTTGTTTGAAGCCGGATAACAACTGGCTTTAACGGGTAAAGCATGAGCTTATTACTTACATAACATTAGGGGTAGTGCGGTTGCGACGCCGGATTATCAAAAAATAACTTAACTTATTGAAAAGTTCATAAATCTAAGTGATACTTATGTCATTGGAAACGAGAATATTTACAAATTTACAATTTATGGGTGTGGTAAAAACTAAAGACCACATTTTGCATAATAAAAATAAACCAGTGGCAACACAACCTCTTTAGGTCTTGGCCTCAGATTTCTGAATCTGTTTCACGATTAATTATTTTTTAAATCTAATAGGCAAGTAGGTGATTAGCTTCCAGTGCCTGACACACGTCGTCAACTCTTTGGGTCTAAGAAATGTCGGTTTCCTTACGATGTTTTCCTTTACCGTTCGAGCAAATGTTAAATGCACACATAGAAAGAAAGTCCATTGGTGCACAGCCGGCGATCGAACCTACAACCTCAGGTATGAGAGTCGCATGCTGGAGCGACAAGGCCACACATTTTGCATCAAGTGTGCGATAATTGTTTACAGTTAGTTAACGCTTTTAATTATTAACTAAAATATTTATATTATATATGTAACATAACTCACGCCTTATATTTTTTCTTGCAAACCTTCGTTTCAGCTTAAAACTACTTTTTACGTACGCTAAGACACCAGTTCCTCTAAGCTAAATAAGAAATGTCAAATGTAAATAGAATGTATGCCAACCCTGTCTACCCAGAAGTTTTGCTTGAAACTAGTTTCCTTATTGAGGCATCTAAAGTAGTGGCTTTACGATGTGCAACGTGTACGCAAGAAGTTATTTCTATTTGAATCACCTAAGCAGTTTCGATACCGTTGTTATTAAGTAAGCAGTAAATTAGCTGTTTATATAGAGTTCATTTTAAGAAAACAATTTTTTAACTAATGAAGCTATGATGATGATGAATAGAGGACAAAATGTTTCATCTTTAAGTCGATACTATAACTTTTTCTACAGCTGTGATACTTTTTGACATTCAAAACCTTTTGTCTTCAGGCATCGTGACCACGCGCGCTGTTTAGCAGTTAAATAATTATAAGTTTATAATGATCATAGCTGATTGAAGCTAAAAAAGTGTTTTCTTTAAATGTGTAAAAGGTATGTTAATAAAAGACAATACTATATATAGAATCCAATTTTGTCTAAAACTTACATATCAAGCAGTCTACAAACCAGTTAACAATTAATTTTCATATCTATGTGTTTGATAAAAAGTTGACAGCCAAAGTTTTAAAACAAATCTGTGGCGCTACAAACTAACAAGGTTCTATTAAAATAAGGTTTAAATTTCTGGGCCTCAGATTTCTGTCTGTTTCATTTGTCAATCTAATAGCCAAGTAGGTGATCAGACTTCTGTGCCTGACACTCACCGTCTACTATTTGGGTCTAAGGCGATTTCCTCACGTTGTTTTTCTTAACCGTTTGAGTTAATGTTAAATACGCACATAGAAAGAAAGTCCATTTGTGCACAACCGGGGATCGAACCTGCGCCTTTTTAAAAACATAGTACAGTAAATAAGGAACCTAAAAGTCTCGGGCCACTCAATGTATGTAAATTACAATTACAAATCATAATCTCAAATAAGATAAAGCTTTGTAATAAATCACAAGAGTCGAGACAAAAGATCGAAATAAAAATCGAAAAAGTTGTTCACTCGTCTGATAACTTGCTAGTATCTGATAACATGAGCGCGAGTTTAGAGAGAGATAAATGTATCTTCTTGTCATTACAAAGATTGATGTTAACAGTACTCCATGTATCTGTTAATTTTTATTAGTTAGGCAAATAAGCAAACTGGCGAACCGCCTGTAAATTATAACTGTTATATTTAGTAACCTAATAATATATTTTGCATTAATAAAACATGTGTTATTCAGTCAAATTAAATCCTAGAAATTCCAATATTGAAATGAATTCATAATATTTTTATACACGTCACCATCAACTTTATGTACTTGTCTATTTATTATTTATATTTAAAAATAAACTTAGCCAGTTAAGCTCTTCAGACAACGTGATCATTTGGTCCTTTATTAACTGAAATAAAGCGAAATGTCAGTGCTGTGGAGTAGATAAGATAAAACATGTTAAGCAAAAAAAATTACGTATTAAAGTATCCATTGCCTGGAAATGAACCACAAAAAAGTTCTATACAAAATTAAGGTATGGTGTAAAATAAATAAACACATAGCAAGAGTAAAAGCAATATTCGACCTACTGTATTCTTAATACGCGCAAAACGCTTTCACTCAAACGTACTACCAAGCACCTACTGAGCGGTAAAAATACATACGTTACGTATACGTGGACTAATAAGTCTCGTCGTATTTTCTCACGAAATGTGCGAATTTGGCACAGCTGCTTTGTAACATAACATTACATAAGTGGCTCAGGCTACAATCCGCGTCCCGTCGTGAACTGTATAGATTTTCTTACTTTCGATTTAAATACACATCGTAATTCTCTACGTAACGAAGAGGCTTGATGATTATATGGTTAAAGGCACATTTTGTGAGTAAGGCTTAGATAAATAGCAACGAGTACCTTATGTTTTAAAACATTTTGAAACGCACAAAATAGGTAATATCTTATGTATTTAAACGAGCAATTCTTGTATTCAATTTCAATTATATATATAATTGGAATCTCGGAATTGGCTCCAATGATTTTCATGAAATTTAGTATACGGGGGGTAAAGTGTCATTTTATTCGTGTTTTATCAACTTAAACATATAATTGCTCGTAATAAAGATAATTATATTCATATTTAAGGTTTTAGTTGTTATTATATTATTAGAATGTAATTCGTACTTAAATATAATTTCCAAAAAACACAACTTAAAAAAAAAACCCGAGCAAGGCTCGGTCATCCAGGTACTACATTTTAAAATACAACCGTAAGTATTCGGTTGGGTTAGTAGAGCGTATGTCGTCTAATATTAGCAACATTTATCCAAAAGACTATCGTAATCTGTTGACTTTGATTGCGGCAAGTGTCATAAAAGCACTTCTTTTGTTTATCTTGCCAATAGATTACCTAAAAGGAATAGTAAATATATAAGTAAATATATCAATAATTTTATAAGCTTTTGTACTGCTAAAAATACATTAAACAGAATTCAAATTAATAACAAACTCCTTATTTGCTTAGCGCTTTACGACTCTTGCACACCTGCGTTATCGAGCACGGTTTATGCCATAGCCGTCTGCTCATTTTATCCACTTTCCGATACTAATAAATTTATACCTTAACATGAGACTTGGATTAACAAGTTACTGCTAATTATGGCTTTATACAGTCTACACACTGGTCCGATTCAGGTAATTAAACAGAAACTAAAACATTACTTTAATTTATCAATGGACTGTAAGTTACTGTGCAAATAGAATCAAGCACATAGATTTTATTGCGTGTGAAATTTTATTCGTTTAGGAAAAACCTTGTACAAGAGGTTCTTGTAAACATTAGCCTTTTAGGCAAATGAGTTTAAGTCAAGCGGCTTTCTTGAGAAGTTACTTGGTGCAGGGTTAGGTGTGGACTTATTCCGAAGCAATTAAAACTTTGGCTCTAGCTTAGGTTGTTAGCGAAATTCGAACCTTTTTGTATTGTTCCACTCACAATTGCAAGGCAAACAAAGAAGTGAGAAGACAAAGGAACTTAACTTCAAAACAGTATTTAGTGCAGATTTTTATTGGACTTCGGAACACAGCTAAATGTATCCAGAGCGAATAAAAACTAACTCAAGATGAAATTTATAGTTTTATTGAAAAGTTCGTCGACTTGCAATTCTCTTTCGTGAACTATTGTTTGTTGCCGGTTTTCTGTACCGTTTGGAGAAAATAAAACTGCAGTCTCAGCCGAGTTGTGGTCCAACCAACTTTGTGACAACAAACAAAAGTTACTTTCAGACTTCTAAATGACTTCTTCATGTATTATGCTAACCTGGTACTCAATGTGAATTCATTAGACTGTATGATCACGGTTTATATTTAGATAAATAAAACCTCTGTCAGTTAGTTGTTTAGTTAATGATATAAATCTTTAACATAATTAAAAATCGATTTTTTTAATACATGATCAGAAACAGTTGCATAACATGAACCTCATTTGCCCACCATCTATAATTAGATATATTATCGCATCATTATTAGAAATAATTTTTCGAAAGAATTTTTTTTTAATAAAGCTCCAAAGTGTATTATAATAGTAGATCGTAATTTTCTTTTTATTTATTTTTTATTTTTATTTATAGAACAAACGGGCAGGAGGCTCACCTGATGTTAAGTGATACCGCCGCCCATGGATACTCTCAATGCCAGAGGGCTCGCTAGTGTGTTGCCGGCCTTTTAAGAATTGGTACGCTCTTTTCTTGAAGGAACCTAAGTCGAATTGGTTCGGAACTACTTCAGTGGGCAGAAAAACTATTAGAAAAACTTTTTACCTTAATGAGTTTATAAAATCGAAAGCACAAAAACGATTCCCAAATCAATCAACTAAAAAACCTTGAATTATAAACAATTTGATACATTACGTTCAATATTCAGTAAGCGACGTGAGATGAACTCTCGCTTGAAAGTTTATCATCGAGCTGTCACTCCACAGTTATTTATGGACGAGTAAACTTGGAAATATATTTTCCTCGGTGCCGGCCGCGTCCATTTCAGGTTAAACCCCTTGGGCTCGCTAGACGAGTCAAGTGTCATAAATTTGAAACTGTTTCGTGAAAAACTGACCTTGTCGATTGACTGTTGTGATGAATGTTGTTGCGATCCTTGATCCGGAGTTGTTTCATTCAGCAGGCCCGCCTTTGTTTATTCCGTTAAACTATCAAGCACCCGGGACTTTTGATAACTTCAAGTGCCACAAAGCCATCAAAGCATATTCCACGTACTATAATACCCTATTAAATTGATATAAGATTTTAATATAATTATTTCTGCGAAGACGCCGCTTTGAAATTTAACCATGATCCTATAATTTTGCAAGGAGGAATTCTTGTTAAATTTCTCCTTACTTTAATAACAACTTTCGGTTTCGCAGTAAACAGTGTTGTTATATTTTTGAAGTTTCGATGACAGTATTGTAATTGTTATGACTTGTATATTTCTGTGATAATATAGTCTCCTAATTACGTGAGAAAATTACATTTGCATCTGTTTTAATGCATACTGTTTGTGGGTTTGCTAAACCTCAAACATCAGACAGTGAATAATCATATATATTATAAGTTTTAAAATCAATTATATTAAATAGTTTAATTTTTGTCTTGGAGGATTTTATCCTAGTATGTTAAATAGTGAATGGAATTTTTTTGTGTTTTTTTTCTGATTAAGTATTGTCTTAATGTATCATGTAATTTGCACCTCTTACTCCTGTAGCTTAGGTAATAAATTGAAAGAAATAAATATAATTAAAATGCACCTAAAAGCATGTTTTTCTTATTTTTTTTCTTTTTCTGTTAAATCTATCGTAATTATTAGCAATCTTTATCTATGTAATAAAATTTTCTGAAAATTACGAAAATTTAAAAATGTTTTTTTTTTTTTTAATTATTAAGATTTATTACAGTGTATTCCGCAAAGAAATTGTTAAAATGGGTGGAGCATTAATTAAATGTAATTATCAAAGCCTTATATAAAATGCCTATACTGCACAAATAGTAATAGCCAACTGATATTGTCCAAAGACGGATAATAAAATACCTAATTTAATGACTCTTTGATAACTTTTATCGTAGGTTTTCGCTTCACTTGACGCGTTTTCAAACCATTAGTTTCATGTGGATGGCCACTGAGGAATTGTCTATTTATTATATAATCTTTAATAGTGTTAAATCACGGGGACTGTATATTTTTAAACTTAAAAGCTTTGTAAATCCTAAAAGTGACTTGTATAGAAAAATCATTAGCCGCTTCGAAGACATATTGTGGCCACCCAGATCTCCCGACTTAACCCCAGGTGACGCTTTTATTGGCTTATCTCAAAGCAAGAGCAGATGAAGACTCAAATGATGACAGAAGTTAGAGCCATATCTCTTGACGTCCTGCGCCGTGTCTCTGCGAATTCACTAGTCAGCTTTAAAGTGTGTGATAGAAGACATCTTGACGGTGTAATAAAGTCCGTACATACAGTCGCACTAAAAAATCAGTGGCGCTACAACCTCTTTAGGTCTTGGCCTCAGATTTTTGAATCTGTTTCATGATCATTGTTTTAATTCTAAGAGGCAAGTAGGTGATCAGCCTCCAGTGCCTGACACACGTCGTCGACTTTTTGTGTCTAAGACATGTCGGTTTCCTCACGATGTTTTCCTTCGCCATTCGAGCAACTGTTAAATGCGCACATAGATTGAAAGTCCATTTGTGCACAGCCGGGGATCGAACCTACGACCTCAGGTATGAGGTTGAAGCCACTAGGCCAACACTGGACTGCACATTATAATTCACTGCAAGCATAATATTACAAGTATAATTTCATTTTATTACAAATGTTGTAATATTTTAAAATTACAGGTGTTGAATGTTTTTAAATTAAAAGAAAACTGGAAATCGGATCGTATTTCGGATTTCTGTTGCACTTAAGATTTAAAATAAAGTCGGGTTTGTTGCAACACTAACTCTATACGGATTTTCGAGTTTTTTTAAATATAATTATATGTCTAAAGAAAAACACTTTTTTACGGATTATAGTTATGTATTTTTGTATTTAAACTTATAATTATTTAGACATAATTTTAAATTTAAACCGACGTTTCGCGTGCTTTTCAGCGTGCGTGGTCACGGTGACTGAAGACAAAGGTGTTAAATGTCAAAAAGTATTACAGCTGTAGAAAATGTTGTGTTATCTGTAATTACACGGTTTAAATTTAAAATTATGTCTAAATAATTATAAGTTTAAATACAAAAATACATAACTATAATCGGTAAAAAAGTGTTTTTCTTTAAATGTGTAAAAGTTATGTTAATAAAAGACAATACTATTATTATATGTCTCCGTTCCGAATAGCAGAATAACTATTAAACATATTGGAACTAACTGTCAAACATTTAATGTCCATACCGTCAATACGATAAACTCTACCCTGATATTAAATTCGCATTTAAATAAAGTTTTCGAGTCAAGATTTGTTCACAAAATTAAGATAATCACATATTTTAGATTTTAAATCTTTAGGTTTAGAGTAAAGCAAAATAATTGACATATACGTATATTGGTTGACACATATTTATGCGTGCGTTCAGTAATTTATTGTATTTAAACAAAGGAAAATATATAAAGCTACTTAAATATACAACAAAGCATGGCATTATAAATATTCAGTGATACTTAATTTATATATTTTATTGCTTTAATAAAATCATAAATAAAGCGACCTAACCTATTATTGTTAAAAAAACGGATTATTTTTGAATACGACAATCCTTTTGTTCAAAGCCTGCCTGTACACAATGTGTCTTTACAGACACTCGCTCAATCGGTGAACGAAAACTGATATGCGTAAAAAACATAATCGATGGCATTTTCTTTTTTATAGGTGTCTGTGTTCTGTCTTTTATATGTGATCTATTGGTGAAATTAAAGTTAAAAATAAATAGTTTTTATTTTAACTTTAATTCGATGTAAACAAGTTGTTCGCACAATGCAAGAGTAAATGGATTTGAAATATAAAAATGATGAATCACTGTTTTGACATATTCGCTGCAACCACATAGAATAGTTCCGAGATAAAAAATGCAACGTGCTCGATCAATTTTGGAGTTTTTCAAATGGAAAAAACTGTTCATTCTATTTTATTAGACCTAACTTTTTATGTAAGAGGACTTAACAAAGGCTGCTCATTAAAACCTTCAACTTTAAATTCTTATTTTCGCTAATCTAAAGTGTATCGTTTACTTTGGGCTTAAAATTACTTATTTTAATGAATATCACAGAGTTTAGACGATTCATAAAAAAAAATAATAAACGAGGTTTCATAAAATAAAACTATCTTAACATATAAATCTAATGACCTAAGCCGTGGTGAAAAAACATGGATTCGCGCGACCCCGTCCTTGAATCCTCTGTCCCTTAATTCTATAGTTTAGTGTGAAGCTTTCACCTCAATAAATTCACACACGACGTTATCAAAACACCATGAAATACTAGGCATTATCCACTAAGCGTAATTCATTGCCTCATTTATTTCTCCAAGGACCTTAAGAAAACTAAAATGCGAGTAAGTTAAAGGGCCATATAGTAATCAGTTACCAACCAAAAGTTACAGAGACGCTGCAGAGGCCATAAACGTCGAATCAGCTTGATATAATGGCGACAAACGACTCAGTACTCGATTTACTAAGAACAAAGGCGTTCTAGCCCACTTTTCTTTTGTCACTGGGTGACTGTTCATACTCTATTCCCGAACGGTCTAATGAGCCGCTTAATTTATCGTTCCCTTAATAAATTGTTTGAATTGATCTACGCTGAATTGCCTTGCCTAATTACTGAAATGAAATAATTAAATGTATTAATATAATTTATTAGTTGAATTGTTACATGTATTGTTGACATATAGGTTTTATATATGTCACTATACTTGTATATGACACTTGTTAATTGACAGTAAATTTACAATATTATAATTATCTAAGTATAATTTCTCGATAAGCGTAAAAAATATTTTTACAAGAATTACAGATTAATAACAGATTTTTACAATCAATAAACTATACAATATTGTAGTATAACAATAATAGTCATACCATAAGTATGTTTACAATATATTTTAGTATTGTCTTTTATTAATATAACTTTTACACATTTAAAGAATAACACTTTTTTAACGGATTAAAGTTAAGTATTATTGTAAACTTATAATTATTTAAATATAATTTTAAATTTAACAGACGTTTCGCGTGCTTTACAGCGTGCGTGGTCTCGGTGACTGAAGACAAAAGGTGTTAAATGTCAAAAAAGTATCACAGCTGTAGAAAATGTTGTATTATCTGTATTTATTTCCCCGGAGTTGGTATCGACTGTTTAAATAATTATAAGTTTAAAGTCCGTTTAAAAAAGTGTTTTTCTTTAAATATATTTTAGGTTTTTTTTTCAGAAAAGCTCTTACACAAATCAACTGATTTCTATCTCAGTTCAAACAGTAACAAAAAGAATAAAACTAATATTGAATTTCCATATTCATATTAATTTTAAAATTTCAATTCATATTTTAATTAAGAAAAAGGAAACATGGTATCGTTTCAATTCTGAGCGTCTGAATTCGTTTTAAATATTTCACGCAAAGTTAGAACATTTTTACATTCTCATTAATTTGTACGCACGCGGTGGGATGATTTAAAATATGACGCGTAACATTTTACTGTGTTAGTAGGTTATGTATTGTTTGTACACTTATTTTTTACGTTCATCAAGTTTATTACTTTTTTACGAGTTATGTTTATCTTATATATTAAATGCTGTTAAATTTTATTCACCATATGAAATGCTTGATTACCTTTAAAAGTCTAGTAAACGTCAGAATTTATTAGCTTACAGTTAGCGAAAAAATATTTAGAAGCTTTAAAAAGCTTTCGATATTAATTTTTGTGTAAAGGTTTAGATTGATGTGTAAAATATTATAATCTAATCTGCTTGGTGGAAGGTAAATGTTCACTTAAAAAAAAACAAAAATAATTTCTTGTCGATTTTGTTTCTCAGTAAATAATATAAATAATTTAAATATATGCTACACAACTAAACCAGTGAAATACGAACATTTTCTTAATTTAGAAAACGCGAGCGTCTCTCAATGTCGGAATTAGTGCGGTGCGACACATTCTTGTAATTAGATCAGCAGTATTTAATGTTACTAATGAGTGTTTCCATAAAAGATTGAATTAAGTTTGAATAATTTTAATATTTTGTAATTCGTTAATGTAGATTTGTAAAACGATATGTGTATATTCAAGTCTTTTCTTATTTCAAGTTTTGTAGACTTATGGGTGTGTTTCTGGTCATGTTAAATGTAATGTTTGTTGGATTCACGACAAAGTTGTGTTTTTAGTTGAATTTACGTTTGGTTTGTCTTAATTCCGTAGTACTTCTCTTGATAAACTGGCAAACTGATAAACTGACCTAAATTATATATAATCCTATGCATATTTAATATTGAATAGTAAACGAGTTTAAAGCTAATAAATATTTCGTTTCTGGCAGTCCGGACGGGACCATACAACTTTACGTTGGGCAAAAGTTTGAGACGAGAAACCACTAGTCGATGAAATTACTTCAATAATAATATATAACTTTTCATTTAAAATACACAGAAAATATTAATACAAACTAACATTAAATAACTTTTTTCAATTTCTACTAAAACATTAAAACGTTTTCTTACTTCTTACCTACTGTTATTTGCGGAACAAGTTTTAGAAGACGTTAAAGTCCAAATTCTTTTTGATGGATAAAAAATACGCGCCAGTAATGAGCTGAAAGTTCATTACAAAAGCGACTTAACAAAAGAGTGCGTCTACTATTTCAAAGATCAAGGGCGTACTTATTGCGAGCATTGTTACCAAGTTGCAAACTATCACAATTCCCCTTAGGGTCCACAATTTGTCAACCCCTTTTTAATACAAGGAAGCAAATATCATCCTTTAGTCGCTTCAGGATTTATCTCACCCGCTTTTACAAGATTACTCAATACGACATTGACAGATTGACTCACTGCGTACACCTTTCTCTTTCTTACGCCTCTGTAAATGTGGTCGTTTCTTTCTCTCCGGTAGGTAATTAGACGGTACCTGCATTTGGTCAGGTCGCTGGGGATACTCGGTGACTGTATCTAGACACAATGCTAATGCCGTAAGATTGATGAATCACGTGGCGCAGGCCGAAGATTATAGGTCACACAATTCATATGCTCTAAGGTTTATTGTATATATTTGAATATTGAATTGAATTCGGCGTTTCAGTGTATTTTCTGCGTCTTCTTGAAAGATAACGACCCTTATACTTTGGTTTGTATGAATTGTATCGTTAAACAGAAACCGCACTTTAGTATTAATTGCAAAGTTATTATTCGCGTATTCTATATTATTATTTATGATTGTTGACGTTGAATATATGATTCGTTTTTACCAAATCGGACGATTGTATTTATACATTCTTAATTGGATGAATATATCTATCTATAACATTAAACGTCTGAAGGTGCGATTCAGACCTTCAGCCTAAGAAGTCTAGACGTATGATTGACAAGATTATAAATTTAATTATAATTTCGACGAATGCGAATTTAAGCCGATGTTAAAACTATCATAACTGTACAACTTTATAAAAATACAACATGTACAGTGTTCTAAAGTAATTTGCTTCAATTTAAATTGAATAAAACTGAGACCTGTTATTGAGATTACCAGGCCCCTGTAAACACAACCACGACTGACAAAGAGCTGGCGAAATCCTACGTAATCCTTTGAATGTGTAATGCCGTAGACCATCAATCATTCAGTTTGATATCTACAATATTAATATGGGAAAAAAGCATGGATTACTAAGATATTGCGGTAATATCAGTGTGGGCTTGGAAAGTAGTAAAACCTGGACCACCAATACATTTCAAAATTAGAATACATTTGATCACTGTGTACGACGTGTTTTATGACACCCATTTTAACGGATTTTATACTATTAATACCATTAGCGGATCCATCTTAAATACAAGAAAAAATCCAATAATATAAATCATTCTCGACTCCACATAAATTTCACCATAATCTATCCAGCCGTTTAGGAGTTCAATGACGAACACATGCACAGAAGATTTATATATATACCAGCTGTTTATTTGCTGTATAGATAAATATCCTAGATACCAACTACAGCGCCATCTACCGGGCTGATTTCTGAATCAAAGCCAACCAGGGCGCCATCCAAACGCACACAAATCATGTTATCGGTCCTTTAAGAGGAGTTAAGTGGCATACACGCGTACTGTAAAATCCAATATATAAAATTCTCATGTCATGGTGTTTGTAATTAAACTCCTCCGAAATGGCTCAAGCGATTGTCGTCAAATTAGGCCTGCGAATCGGAAAACAATTATTGCATATACACCTGAATGTTAAGGTCCACCCCTAAATTTGCTTTTTTAATTTATTAGTCAAAAAATTTTGTTTATATTTATTATGATACAAACATACATACAACCTTTAATTTTCACCCCTCTACCTTTAACTCTAATTTTTGATTAGTTAATAAAATACTTACCACTTGAACTCTGAGGTTTATATGAAGAAAAACTTAAAAAGTTTTCAGTCCGGAAAACCGAACAGTCTCTGGAGTAGCATAGCAAAATATTGGTATGTACTAAAAAAGTAAGCTAAGTAAAGTCACATTAAGGGCAACGTAGTTTGCGGGGGTAGTTAATATTATATATAGAGATTAAATCTAAGTAAAGACATTTGTGTTTTTTCTAGGTATACCACATATATTTATATATACATATATAAATATATGCCATATTACAGGAAACGCAACAACCAAACGAATATTCAATGGCCGCTTTACCTAAATTTAAACTTCTACGATTAATGTTAATAAAAGGTCGCTCGAACAGTTTATTAGGGGCAAAACCATTGAACAAAAAGCAGCCTACGCTTCTTGTTTACTTGTTGAACTTAGTGCATATTATTAAGAGAAGTTCACAAAACAAGTTGGCTTTCATGACATTCAACTAAACTAATAGTCATAATTATATTTTAATACTTCCTTATGAATGTATTTCATTCAAATAAAAGGTAAAACATTTAAGTTTCTTTGAAGCAAAGGAAATACTAAAAGTATATTTTAACGCAATAAGTATCGAATAATAATTTACACAAGCAAACTATACCGAGAGATATTTTTATTTTGTGAAATAAGAATCAACAGCTTTCTAAGTAATATGAGGAGTAGTTTTTTTATGTAATAGGAGGTAGACGAGCAGGAGGCTCACCTGAAGTTAAGTGATACCGCCGCCCATGGACACTCACATTGCCAAAAGGCTCGCAATTGCGGTGCCGGCTTTGAACTGTCTATTATTTGAGTTAATGAGCAATATAGATTTATTTATTAATTACACTATTTATATTTAACTCTATTTTCATTTATAATTTTTCACAGCCGTGTAATACATACTTTGTTATAATGTTTGATAAAAATATACATTTATTTATTAACATTCCGTTGCGAAAATATAATACAATTCTTTTCATTTCATTTTCACCGTAATAAATAGGAACATATGAACGCAATTGGCAGTCTTATCGCTTTCAAACGATCTGTTCCAGGCAACCTGTGAGAAAAAAGTAATAAATTAGATAAGCAAGAAGTTCAAAAATACATGAGATATATATAATTATTTAAAAACAAAGCAATTAAAACTTATGTAAACAATGACCAGGAGAATATTAAAAACACTCCAAAACATGAAAAAAAAGTGCACGTGAACCACGGTAATTTTACTTATAATTGAAAAACACATCGAACAGTACACGACGCTGAAACTTATTGTGGCTTAGTAACCCATCTGTAACATTAAAAATGACTTACCTATTACATAAGACAGTTTCCAATTCCATCCACGGTTCCAGCGAGATTAGACGGTGGTCGAGTGCAAACGTAAAAAGCAATCAATGACAGAAGGACGATAACGTTCGCTTGCGGAGGGCGGTCACGTAGTGGCCACCGCACGACTCACACATAAATAACGATAATGACGTGATGCCTGCTAAAAATGTAATCGCTATGGATTTTAATAGCTTTTTAAATTGTATTACTAAAAGCTCTAACAATATGCAAAATCTGATGAAAACATTTATAAATACACCCAACTGAATGGGTTGAAATAGAATTCTGAAATGTGGGTAAGTTAGTTTGGAAGGCTTAATAATTAATAACAGACAGATACATATTGTATCTATAATACACTACGTAATTTTTACTTCGTTTTTTTTTTATAGAACAGGGGCCAAACGGGCAGGAGGCTCACCTGATGTTAAGTGATGCCCATGGACACTCTCAATGCCAGAGGGCTCGCGAGTGCGTTGCCGGCCTTTTAAGAATTGGTACGAGATTTTTTAAGATGCGTACTTAATTTACTCATTGTTTTTTTTATTTTTTTATATAATAGGGGGCAAACGGGCAGGAGGCCCACCTGATTCTAAGCGATACCGCCGCCCATGGACACTCTCGATGCTAGAGGGCTCGCGAGTGCGTTGCCGGCCTTTTAAGAATTTGTACACTCTTTTCTTGAAGGACCCTAAGTCGAATTGGTTCGGAAATACTTCAGTGGGCAGCTGGTTCCACAAAGTGGTGGTGCGCGGCAAAAACTGCCTAGAAAATCGCGCAGTTGTGGAACGGCGGACGTCGAGGTGATACGGGTGGAATTTCGTATCACCTTTCGCCTCGACGTCCGATGATGAAACTCAGCTGCAGGTATTAATCCGAACAACTCCTCTGAACACTCTCCATGGTAAATGCGGTAGAAGATGCAGAGTGACCCCACATCTCTACGCAACGCCAAAGGATCAAGCCGCTCGGAGAGAGATTGGTCGTCGACGATTCGAACCGCTCTTCGTTGAAAACGGTGGAAGGAGTTGGTACTGGGGAGCCCCCGCCCAGAGGTGAGAACAGTACTCCATGTGGGGCCGAATTTGCGCTTTATATAGTTGCAAGCGGTGGCCCGGAGTGAAGTACCGTCTCGCCTTGTTGAGCACGCCAAGCTTTTTGCAGGCTTATTAAATTATGTATATAGTTTATAAAAAAGGGTTTTCAGCAATACTGTCGAATTATATGGTATACGTACCAACCAAATTATGGTCACTAAGAAGAAACATATATATATATAAACAAGACATTGAGCCATTTGTTGTGGTACTATTTAGAATCGAATTACAATAATGATAATAAAATTTATAACATAATTTATAATAATGTCCTTGCTGCTTTACTATATGATAAATTTAAACTCAAATAGTCGGCTGTAAAGGTTTTAAATCACCTTAATATTTTTAATAAAGGCTACAATGTAACAGATCTCTAACAGGTATTTTTAATAGAACAGGGGGCAAACGGGCAGGAGGCACCTGACACTCTCAATGCCAGGGCAGGAGAGTGCGTTGCCGGCCTTTTTAGAATAACCGGTATAGTTAGAAATTAATTTCAAATGAAGTGTTATGCAATTGCGGATATTATTTTACCGCGACCTCGTTGAAAACTAGTAGGTAAAATTGTGGCAGTGCCATTAAAACTTTAAGGCAAGCTGTAGTCGTTAGAGCTATACACTTGCTGCGCGATGCAATACCACTATACAATATTTAAGTTTGGATGTCAGATTGCTTAGAACCTTAGAGTTTCGGGAGTTATTATACATTCTGCAACTTTCTGAAGGGTTTTTAGTGTCACACAGTTCTAGCGTTTATTTTAGGAATAAAAGATACGTTTTTATATGTGATAACATGTAAAAGACGCAAGCAAGCGATTTGTTGGGATCTTAAATTGTAAAGATTTGCGGTGACTACCTCAAACCTGTTAAATAGAGGACACATTAAAATTCATTGAAATACAACATAAACCAATTCACGTATAACATATTATGTTTTATGTACCTTACTATTACATCATATTATTTTAAGGAAATGTTGGAGAGACTAGGGCTGCCTGTACAAATTTACTCAGAGAAGCACCATTTACGCGGGGCTTGCGCACGCTAAATATTACCGCATGATTCGGATATTTAGTTGCACACTGGCTGAATTCACAAGGATTGAATTATAACTAGGTATAAAAAAACTGAGGTTTATGATTTGTGTCGTGTATTGAAAGAAGAAAAAAATATATATACATATATATATATATATATATCTAGTAAAAAAAAAATATATATATATATATATAATTTACTAGCTGACCCGGTGAACTCCGTACCGCCTAACAGTCAATGAATGTCGTGTTACTTTTTAGCTGAACTAATTTAGGCTTTGATGAACGTAAAACAATGTTACAAAATAATATATTAATACAGATAGAAACAAAAAAGTATTTTATTATGATGAATTATGATGAAAACATACATACAGAATGAGAATAAAAATAAAAAATAATAATTAAGTACTTCAAACTCAATTCAGAAAAAAATGATTGAAAACTATGTTGTGCAGATTGGAATAAAAAAAATAAAACTCGCATTAATCCATTAATAGGATTTTCATTCAAGTACTTTGTGGTAAACGTCATTCTTTGTTTTTTGGTCAGGCGCAAGAACAAATAAAGCGGATGGTTTGCCGACACGTGAGCATGCCACGTGCAATTTACCTTGAGAAAAACATGCATTTTCTAGATTGAGGCCACAAATAGTCAAGGATTGGCCCTGAGATTTGTTGATCGTCATGGCGAAGGCAAGACGAATCCGGGAATTGAATTCGTTTAAAGGGCATATCCGTTGGGATCATCGGAATCGTTGGAATAAGAACTTCCTCATCTTAAAATTTTCCATTAAGTATCGACGCGTGAATCACATTGCTCATCAGTTCAGAACTGTCGGCGAGCTTGTCTATGTTGAATTGTTAGACGCACAGCCCGAACTGGTCGGCGTGATCTCAAATTGGCTTCCAACAAACTATTTCTTACCGTCTGGTCGGAAATTTCTACACCAGTAGCCGTCCTTAGTGTATTTTGTAGATCTCTTGCAGTTGTGGTGCGGTTACGTAAAGCACAGTTGACGATGTAGCGATCTTGCAAACGTGTAGTTTTTCTCTTTCGACCTTGACCACGCCTTCGTGAGTATTCTCCCGTCTCACGGTATCGCTTCCAAAGTCTGTAGATAACAGAAGGGGCTACTCCTAGATCATTTCCTACATAACGCATAGTTCGACCCTCTTCAAGCAAACCGATAGCTCGGGAGACATGCAATTCAGTCAGATCTGGCATTATGACCTAAACTCACTCGCTTCAATGAATAACAATACTCAAAAGGCTCACTTCAATTTCTATTAATACTCAAAAGATTGAAAAAAACTACTTAAAATGTGTTTTCTGTGATTAGAAAGTAATGAAAATTCAAAGACGTCACTTTGTTTTTAGGTGTTTCTAGACACACTGCCACTTTATTATAGGACTACTAACCAAAACGCCGATGCTCTTTTGTTTTTTATTTTCTTCGACAATGCCTTAACAATATCTAGTGGCCAGTAATAATTAAAACCTTAAGTAAAAAGTTTAGTTCTACTTTAAAGTTTTGTTCCCGTAATTGTTTTGAGCAGTATATATAGATTATATAATTGACAGACAGATAACACTTACGAGTAATGACGTTGAAGTGCTTGCAAGGCTCCTAGTAACTATTTATATTATTCTTATAAATTTACTGAAAAAAAATTTAAAGTACCTAAATCTTCGTGATAAGAGAAGCCACTGAATATATATTCATCATATTGAAAATAAAAACTTAAGTATTTCGTCGTAATACACACGTCGTGTACATTTTAGGTCCTAATTTCATCAAAATTTGTTTTAAAAAATTTGATATAACTACGCCTTTCTGTATATTTCTATATGATTTGAATAGGTAGGTAAAGATTTTTTTCTTTTTCAGTTGCCTGGTATTTCAAGTCATACTATACGAAGCTGTTTAACCTTCGAGTTTCAATATATTTTTATTTCATACAGCTAATTACTTAGAATAACTCGGGAGTCGGGTCTGTGTAACGTGTAAACGTAGTCTAACTAATGCTAACACAGCTAGTTGCTAAACTTTCTGCTACTAGTGACGTGGACTTGTTTGCGTTGTCATAGCAAAATTAAATTTGAGTTTACTCCTAAGATTATTAATTGCCCTGTTGCTGGTTAAGTTTTAAATCTTGTAAGAATAGATTTTTAATCATATTAATCACTTCTTTTTTTATCATGACGTATTACTATCTAGTAAGCCCAAAAGTCTAGTTGATACATTGAGTCAATACTTTGCTCCATTCTTCATGGGTGGCATATGACTCGTTCATCTCCATTTCATTTGGTCTATCTTAGTGAATCTAAAACCTGTAAATCCTCGTGGATTTTTTAATTTGGTTATATTTATAGATCGATCTTATTATTTACAAATAATTTTTAGACCAATATTTATATATAGATTTGCGGAACTTCGCTGGCAAAGTTCCTGCAGATGCTAGCCTCCAGTCACGACTCATAAGAACCTGTGCATCCTTTAACGAGAGGAACGTTGATCTTCACCGCGACCTGGAGCTCCTAACAATATCCCAATGGATGAAGTTGGCGTCTACATGCCACTTCGTCAAGCCAAGGCCTTTTATCATCCTAATCCATTGGTGCGTAGAAGCATCAACTACAACGGCTTCCGGAAAAAAAAGATCCGTAGGAGAAGCCAAACATGATTTCACTCACCCGGATGATCGAAGGACCACAAGGGCCCAAACCAAGGTCCGAGTGTTGTCCTTTTAAAGATATATTCAATCCGGTCGAGCCACGTGCTCATCAAAAATCCAAGGCCAACAGTAAGATTCCACAAAAAACAGCTCCTTCGATTGAGTTGTGAAGAACCCAGCCTTTATAAAGACTATATGTTCAATTTAGCCGCAGATTTTGTTTTTCTTAAAATTAACGTCGTGGTTTCTCGTTATATGTATAAATAATTCTGCTTTCTTGTCCTCTTTGCCAGTCTTACTCCCTTTTTTGTCATTCCTTATTTATTTATTTTTACATTTAGGTACAAAAACAGAAAACAGATTGATTACATACATACAGTTATTATACACTTAACAACATTTGAAAATCTGATATCCAATTATATCTGTACACAGCATTTTACACTAAATATCAACCAAACAACATACACATATTAAACTGAATGACAAAAACAAGAAAAGAACGTATATATATATGTATACATTAATTAATTCAAATTAGTAATTAAGGTTGCAAGTATTCACCATGAACTATCTTTTTAAATTTACAAATATCATTGTGAAAAATATCAACTTCAGTACACATAGCATTATAATATTTGCACATTCTAACGAGCCTTATGCCTTATCCCACTCACTCTGTCATATATGTTGCGTCTTACACATGTATAAGTCTCCAAGTGTATAGCTTCAGCAGCTAATCTTTTAATCAATAAGTGTACAAGTGATTATAAATTCACTATTCAAAACATTTTGGTAAGCATCGCAAACTGTAAGCTCTATTATAATTTTAAGCGTGATAAAGTTTTGAAAGCGGGCAAATGTAAACTGTAGCCATTAAACAGATTTTAAACTACTTTCAAAGTTATATATAACTTTTAGCTTTTCATGATAATTATTATATGTAAATCGTGGGTCATGTTTTTTTTATATTTATGTAAGAATATCACACAAATGAAAACTTGTTCCGAAGTACTCTTCGAATTAATACTTGCGCCTATATTTTATTATCGGACGTGAACGCGAAACCCGTTTTGCCTCGGCATTCCACGACAGCGTTGTTAAACACTGTTTTTATCACGCACTTGGCACGCACAGGCAACCAGCTGCCATTCTAGGTCTTTCGAACTGTTACGATTCAGGAGCATTCAAGAGAAGAGCGTACCACCTCCAAGGCTGGCAACTTACTGGTGCTGAATGGAGGCCCCATTATTGAGCCAAACATTACCACCACCATTAATAAAAAAGTAAATTTTATAAATGACATAGTTTTAATCAGTAACCCATTTAACGAATGCATTTTGATTTGCTGTAGTGGTTATACAAAGGGTGGTTAAAAGAAATAGGCAGTAGTGTATTAATATCAGAGTTACCAATACGACTTATGTAAGATACTTAATGCCTCCGACGACTACATAGTCGGGGAATTGTCAAAAAAAAAAAACGAACGCATTTTACGTCTGTTCCTTTGATTCCTAGTGCTGGGCAGGCTTCTTCTAAATAATTTTCTATATTTGTTTTAAATATTATAGAATTGTTTGATGATTTGCTTTTTTTAAAAAGAGTACCGAGAGTTTTTTTACGCCGGCTTTTTCTCTCAGCCAACACCCTCTGTCTTCTTTGCCGATGAGTAGGGATACCAACAGGTTCGAATTTAATGACGTGGAATAAGTGATACCATGATGATCTTATGTTCCAAATAAACGTATTTCATTTCATTTCATGATGTATTAACTAGTTACAAATTACAGAAATATCTACAGAAAATTTATTTTGTTTTTTTTTTATAAATTTAATTTTATTATCATAAAAAAATAATACCACAAAGTCGTATTGGATTCCTAAGTGCATCCAGTAATTAAGTGTACCCTTGTAATACAAAATGCATAGTTTAATTCCGTGGTCACTGACGCTTAGTACAACTATTAGAAAGGCAAGGATGACTGTTCCTTGCTAGTCTCTAGACTCAATATACACATGATTCGATACAATTGGGCCACGCTGTACAGTTTTGTATATATAGTATACAGATATGTATTGTATATATAAACAACGACCAAGATTTAAGCCTTGACTTGTTTATTGTTATCGCAAATTATGTTTAAATCCATAGCGCAAAATCACCTGAATTATGAACTTGACCGCAACACTTAGGGAATTAGATATTACTTAGTTAAGTGTATGAATATTTTTTATAGATGCACTTACATACACAAGTAATACCTAATTACGTTACACAACCTGAACACGTTTTGCAAATGTGTGAAACTATTTATAAATATGTATTCGATCTTTGGCTATATATTTTTGTTAGGTGTAGGATTACGTAACAAATAAATAAACAGAAAAGGATGACTTTTTGTCTTTTAAGAGGCGTACGAATTATTAAAAAGCCGGCAACACTCGCGTAACTACAAGTAAGTCCGTGAGCAAGATTTCTTAACAGATACATTTCTTAGATAAATAAATTTTATATCAGTTATAAGCTTGAATTTGTCAAATTATACACACAAATCGTTGTTTCAATTGCTTTGCTACAATCTAAGTTGGCGAGGCGCATCATAAAGAATGAAGAGAGTCGAAATAAAAAATATGAAATTTCTTAATTTTTTTTATAATTCTTGTGTCATAAACAATTGTTATAAATAATTCAAAAACAAATTAAAAGTAGGTATATGTACGATAATGCTTTGGGGTTCGCTCTACGTCGTAGAGCCTAACATTATTATCTCTATCTCTATCTCTCTATATATACTCTCTTTTACACTAGCACTCTCCATCTCCTATTCCATCCATTCCTTCCTAAACATTATGGCAATCAATCATTTTTGGTTTGCATAAATCTATATCTTTATTTTAGTAATAAGTATCAGTTTTCTTTTTATCTTTATAGAATAATTTAGTAAAGATTGTATTGTCTTTTATAAACGTAACTTTTACACATTTAAAGAAAAACACTTTTTTACGGATTATAGTTATGTATTATTGTATTTAAACTTATAATTATGCAGATATAATTTTAAATTTAACCGACGCTTCGCGTGCTGTACAGAGTACGTGGTCACGGTGACTGAAGACAAAGTTGTTAAATGTCAAAAATTATCACAGCTGTAGAAAATGTTGTATTATCTGTATTTATTTCCCCGGAGTTGGTAACGACTAAAAGATGTAGATTATGTCTGAATAATTATAAGTTTAAATACAATAATACAAAAACTATAATCCGTAAAAAAGTGTTTTTCTTTAATTTAGTAAAGATTGTTAACATACATCCCTTTGATGACTGGAGAAACCTGATGTACAAATCTCCCTAGACTTAGTTCAGGGGATCCAATACTTGAGAGGAATCACGGTGATTTCAACGGCTGATCACATGGGGGGATGCGAACAAGGCTACGCTGTTACTGTTAAGGCCATTGTTGGTGGCGCCGTGAGGTTTTAGTGGGTATGCACAGCAGTGAGTCCCACAGAAATCATCACTACGAGGCAACCGTGCCGCAGAAGGGTATACGTTTCATAGGCAAAAAAATAAAAGAAAGAGCAGACTCAATACTGCTAAAACAGTGTAACTTGTTATTGAAGAAAGATATTTTTGAATATATATATTATATTTCCAACTACCGGTTAAATTTGAAGTATAATCATTTTCGAATGCCACTCTTATGTCAAAAGATCTTCGCATTTGCAAACTTTTGCTCAAGTTTCATGCTTTTGTATTCACGACGCCTACGAAACACAATGGCTTCAAATAAGCTCATCTACACTTTTGTTTACGTTGCAGTTGAATTTCACATCAAATATTACAAAATCAAGAAGTAATTTAGGTAGTATGGTATCATAACTAAGCTTCACTAATCCTAGTGCGATTCCCTGGTTAAGTATAGGATTTTTAACATTTAGTTCAATATATACATGCGAAAGTTATAATAAAAATATCTTCCTCTATATAAACATTTCAACAACTCCTTTAGGCGCATGAAGGGAACATTTTTACGGATGAAACGTCATGAAGATTTGCAGCGTTTTTGTCGAAGAAAAAGAAGAGAACGATTGAGGCCGATTGAGGGAGAGTGTGAAAGGGAGATCCAGGAAAAATACACGCTATTGGTTAATGTATTCATTTAGTAGTTTCATATTTGTACTTAAGATGGAAATTCTGTCGTATGTCTTGTTCAGTAAACGCAGATTTTTTATTTATTTTATCATTAGCACATATACAGTGTGTAAACAGTTGTTGCCTGGAAGAGATCGAAAGCGATAAGGACGCCAATTGCCCTGCTTTTCATTTAATTATGTTCAATTATATTGTAATGTAACGAAATATTAATAAATAAACAAACAGTTTGAATATAGATATACAAATACATGGAGTTATCATATACTGGTACATGATCATCTATTGGGGTTTAAATACACCTTATTAATACTTAATTTGCTAACTTCGTATGCACGCACTTTTCCTATTTTTATTTTAACATTAACATTTATGTGGTATAATCCCAAGTAATAATATTATTAATAATAATATTAATAATATAATAATTAGTATTAATAATATTTTTTAATAATTAAATTTTAAGGTTAGTTATTAGGTATATTTTTATGTATTATGTTATTTCTTAAGTTAATTATAGGATTTAGTTATATATTACTTTGGATTTGTAATAAACATATATTTATATATCTAGTAAATAGGTAATCCCAAGTTAATCCAAATACTATTATTAATATCAAATACTTCCATTACATTATTAACAATATCATCATGTAAGAATACAGTTTATAGATTCTTTAAAATTGGTTGCGAAAAGTAAAGAAAACAGCAGGGATTCTTTGTTCTAAAAATATAAAATAAGAGTTGTCTATATAAAAATCCTTAATGGTTGAATTATAAATATAATATTGTATGTCAATAACAGTTTATAAAATATATATGTTTCCGGCTATATTTTCCTATAAGCCATTGTCATCATGTCGATATTGCTTCACTTACTTTGAAAGTTGTTAAGTTTAACTTCACATTATACGAGTTTTAAAATATATTACGTAAACTTATCCAAGGTAGGCCAATAAAACTATCCGTACGCAACCTGCGGACTATTTCCTATCATCAGAGTCGCATTGCTATTGGAAAAGTTTTTCGATCAACTGAATAGTGCTGTCTACGTGCGATATAAGCGGACAGATGGGACTCTTTGTAATTCCGAACACAACTACCGGCTAAATAGTTTCATCTCGGTCACGCAATGTCTTCAAATTAGCTGTGTGCTAAGCATGAACAAATACTGCGCCATTTTTCTTACTTACAAGCCCCGTGACTCACGTATGTTATCTCCTGATAAAGCGAATACATTTAAAAGTGCGCGCTGAAAGTATAAAAATTTTGTTACGCGGATTTTGTACTCAACATTCAAACAAAATATGTAAGTATATTTTCGCTTATAACAAAACCAGAGCCAAAAATATACAAAATATCGCTGAGAAATGTGATTTCAATACAATTTCAAATGGAACTTAAAGTTCTTAATACTCAGATGAGGTTTTGTTATTTTTATTAAAATTTAGATAAAATAAAATCTGTAAGTAGCAACAATCCTCTCGTAAACTGAACACAATGCAAAATGGGAGTCTCAAACCCATTTCAGCACAAAAAGTCGTAAACAAAGCGTTTCTTGTAACTCACCTTCGCGTTGGCACAAGTGAGTTGCTGCCGTGGCCAACCCAACGCAAATAACATTAGCATAGTTATCGAACGTCGGGATGAGACCTCCGTAAAGGTCCCGTCGGGACTGGGACGGCTCTTAAACCCGCTTTTCCGATAATGACTATCGATGATTCCACCCCAAATGTGAGCCAAGCCACAATATTATTACGTAGTTTAGCCGTTGAGGGGAATTGCGAAATATAACGCGCGTGCCGGTATTCAGTTATTTGCTCGCGGGGATTTCGAGATGTTCCATCGTGTAAGGAAGTGGTTTGGGCGAAATTGTTATCTAACTTAATGTACATAGTTTCGCAATGCGTTACATTTAGCTTTGTTTCATTCAAATTCAATTCAACCCATTGCTATTTAGGGCATTTGTTATGAAGTAAACTTACACTGTTAAAAAGCAAGTGAATATACAAGGGAGATACAACATATATTAATCAATATAGAATTCAAAAATTTTCAGATTATGTCACACTGAAGATTCTGTCTTCTAGGCATTTATTTAGACGTGACTATAACAGATTCATAATTTCATGAAACAAATATTCAGTATTTACAATTTTCTTATCTTACATAGCTTTAATAATAATAATTGATAAATAGAGAATTAAAACAAATTTAAATTTGGTCGCTGTGGTAACCTTTATCGCTGGCAACATTTCCTCGCTGTATTGCGATACTTATTCGTTGAGCAAGAAAAGAAGCGGCTTTGAGGTCAACGACAGTGTCTCCATATCACAAGTATTATTTTTTATTAATTATTTTAAATAGCTAAATATTCTGTGCCTTCTAAGGCACAGAATAAATACATTATAATCATGTTTTCACGTCATACTCGGCTCAATATGTTGTTTTTTAATATATTAAATCGTTCAATCAATTTAATAATTCTATAATAACGCCTTTAAAATTACAAATTAAACCTTTTACCATTAAAATGCAATATTAAAGGAAATTAAATCCATCCATTCAAATTCAACATCTAGGTGAAATTCATTAAGGTTTCTTGATTTACATTTGTCAAGCGTCTGAAATTTATCAGAGCCTTGAAGGTGTGAATTCTTATACTTAAGTAATCAAAACACGAAGTCAAAGCATGGCTGAATGGAAAATTTCCAATTATTAATATTTTCATAAAGCGATGAAATAAAGGATTGGGCGTGAGATTCAATTTGTTACTTTGGGAAAATGTTGGAAACAATTTGTTTTGAAGTTGAATTATATATTTTACTGGATACCCATCGACTTTGTTTGCATCTTACTGTTTACTAATCTTGAAATTGACTGCGTGTCAAACTAGTTATTTAATAAGAGTGCAAATAAGTGTTTATGAATTAAACTACATAATTTACTAATAACTTAAGTTATTTATTTTTTGGGCATTGATGGTCCAGTGACGGCTTTGCACCAAAATCTTTCTTTATATCTGCGAATTTAATATTGACTCGAATGGTGAATCGTCGTGAGGAAACTGGCTTGCATTAGACATAAAAAAATAGGCAGTGTGTAGGGCAGTACCTACAGTTACCTACTTGCCCTTTAAATGGATAAATTATCATTAAACATATTCATAAATCTGAGGCCCAGACCTCTTAAAGTTGTAGCGCCACTGATTTCTATATTTTATTTATTTCTTACTTATTTTAACACAAATACATATATTTAAAAGATATCGGTTTCATTGTATTACTTTAAAATTCGTCAAAATGTATAGAACATCAAAAAAGCCTTCCAAAACCACATAACACGATAATAACAGTCATATAAAGGCTCTATGGCGCCAAAATTCGACTTGTTTGATTAAAATGCGAGCACATTTGTGATTCAAATCTTACTTTTTTACTGATCATAAAGTATTCAAATGGGCGAGTTAATATTTCCGACACGTCGACGCGCGCGGCGGCATTTTTCTCTTTATTTCAGTAACGGGACTATGGGTTTCTGATTTATGTTATGTAAGCCTTCATTTATCTTTTACGGCCGGAATTATCCAATGGATTATCTGTGAGCATGTTTAAGTAATTTTAAAGACTTCTCATAAATTTTATAGCACACGTATGATCAAGTTTATTGATTATTAATAAATTTACGTCTATTCTCATAATACGAGCATATCTGACATCTTCTTATATTTATTTCCTATAGTTGGCTAGTAACAGTACACTGAGTTAAATAGAAGAATGCATTTAATTTTAAAACTATTTGAGTCTTGAAGTTTAATTTTTCTTTCATTTAAGGGTAGGTCGTTAATGGCAAAAAACTGACGTCTGGCCATGCTCTCGGGGCGTAACTCCCATGACACAATTGTTAATTGCTATAAAAAGAATTGCCTACGTCTTGATATACTCTCCGGGTATAACTCCGATGGTTTAGGAAATCGCCAAACTTAAAAAAACCACAGTCAAGAATGAGTTCTTGTCATTATCTTGATACAATTATAATTAAAATAAATATAATTTCTCTCGGTAGAATTTGATTGCCTCCAATATTTTTTATGTTTACATTATTGGGAAGGGTATTACAGCGCAAACAATTAGAAACCAATCCCCCGTGAGGCATATTTCATGAAAACATAAGTGTGTATGAAAATACAGAGTAAAAAAGTAATACCCTTCAAGTACGCGAGGGTTGCCATCCATCGGATAAATATGGCCCGTAGGAAATGATGAGAGTGCCGGCTATCGGGGGAGCCCTGGATCTACAGAGTAGAGAAATCAGTGAATATAGAGATTAAAAATAAAATACCTGTACTCCACTTAAAAGTTATTCAGCATAATAGCGAGATCATATTAAAAAATAGTATATTCCAAATTTCATAGTTTCTTTATCTGTGGTATATGTAATCTGTGTTCGTTTAATAATTTAACTTAAGGGAGTTGTGGTGAGATGTTTTCTGTTAACAAAAAATATCAAGAACACTGAATGCTACTAAATCCTTCATTATTTGACGTATAATATGATTTATTAAAATCCATTCAATGTCAGTCATTTAATTGAGACTAACAAAAATGTCAGACAAAAATCTAGTCTAGCTGTTTCATATATTGGGTTGGGTTACTTGGTACTCTCACAATGTACCGCCTCAAACATCAAAAGTGAAAAGACATTTTGGTCGAGTTATATTATGAAAATAAACACTTTGACAATTTCTACTGGTTAATTTGTTTTGAGTTATCTGTGATACTTTATCTCCACCCTGTGACGTATTGAAAACCGACGAGCCGTATAGGCAAGTATTTATTTCGTTTTGTAACTTTGCCCATTGATTTTTCTCGCTTAAAATTCATTCTGTTAATAGAAAGTATTATAAAACACTACAATTACAAATCGGAATTTAAAAAATCATAAGAACTGAAGTAAAACGTATTTAGTTATCACATTTTAAGAAGGTTTTCAAATGGAGTCAGTCTCGGAATCTTTTGGTTAAACAGCCCGTCTTTTACGACCGTCAGTCCACCGGTGAATTTTTTATGGGTTAGATATAACCAGCTGGAGATTGACAAAGATTATAGAATAGATCAGTGATTCCCAAAGTGGTTATCGACCCCTAGGGGTCTATGACGACCTGCAAGGGGTCTACGTCAGCGAAAAAAAAATGAACACATACACTGATAGTACCCATTTACTTACATCATACTATTTTATAATATCAAAACATATACATTATTTATAAAAGTACCTATGAAGTAAAAAAATTATTATAATTGTTTATAAAATTGTGTAAGTTGTAGGATGTTGGTATTCGCTTTGTGGTCGCAATATATTTTGAACTTGTAAAAATATAAAAAAATTAAATTCAATTAATAAATGTATAAATTAACATATATTTTTACTTTAAGTTTTTAACACTTAACTTACAAAAAATCAATATCAGGTAAGTCTACCCAATTGGGGTCTACCCAACACGGAAAATCAGGGCAACGGGTCTACGATACAAAAAAGTTTTGGGAACTCTGGAATAGATGAAAGTCCAGTTAACACAGCAACGCCAAGACTTACAAATATTTAATATCCTTTTGACTATAGGCGCGAAGTTAAATACAGAAATACTCACTAGTTGATGTATACACACAAAACATCGAGATAAACATAATGTAACGTACAAAAATAATGTTTAAGAATTGACTAAGACTAGATTTTTAATCGTATAAATAGATCAAATTCAGTTTGTGTAGTTATCCAAATAAATATCTAATTAAACTAAGATGGAATTACATAACTTATTAAAAACTTTTTTATGCAGTAGGATACAAACCGGCAGAAATCTCATCTGATGTTAAAGTCAAAGTCATAATAACTTTATTCATATAGGTATAAAAGTACACATATGAACGTCAGAAAAGAAGTTAAATTCATTCTAAATTAACATTTACTACGAGTTCTCAAGTCAAGGGCGTAGAGCGGACAAGAAGAACTGTCAAGACACTCTGCGCCATTCTCTCTAACGGCTAAGTTTTGAATCATACAAATTGTTTAAACTGGACCAAATCAATCCCAAGGATAAGGATCATATAAATATTCGTCAGTTTTCTAAGTATTTATTAGTTAAGTGATACCGCCCATGGAGTGTACATTGCCAGAAGACTGACAAGTTTGTTGCCGGTATTTTTAATAATTGGAACACTCTTTTCTTGAAGAACCTAAAGCAACTGACTCCACATAGTGGTGGTGCACGGCAAAAATTACCTTAATAATTGCTCAGTTGTGGAACGACGGACGTCGATGTGGTAATTTGACTTATTACAACATACAACGATGTGATTATGATCTCTGTACAACAATGTATGTTTTCTAAATTTCTATCTATTCATTTCGATTTGATTATTTTAACTGTGAATAAGAATATTGTATTTACTCAACATTTTGACAATATTCGTATTTTATTTTGTTTACTTTTTGGAAAAGGTACAGAAAATATACCTAACCAAATTTAAATGTTGTATAAGTTGACAGATGATTGTATATAAAATGAGTGTTTAAACTACATTACCTCATAAAATAATCATGAAAAGTAAGAAGCTATTTGAGCATAGTTTAGACTACTAATTAGCAATTACAGCGTGTAAGACGCGCGCTTCTAATTTCGCCTTAAAGTCGCGTACAGCTTCAAACTCAATATATAGGGATAGCTTATAGTGTCAAATTAGCAGGGCCTTGCAGTAATTAAACGCTCCTATCGTCTAACAAGTAATGAAACCACGCTTCCTTAGTTCAAATTAAACTTGGCTATGGAAACAATTCGCTCCATGTCAGCACTATTGACTTTTTAATTAAACTTCTCTTTATCTTCATATTTCGTTTAAATCGATCGTTGAAACTTTAATAAAAATATGTTATTTTAAACTTGTGATAGTGAACCAGAACTACATTTTTTTATAGCGCAGGCATTTTTTACTAATATTACAAACAAAGGTTTTCTGTGGTATTACTTAATATTGGAATCTTTAACGGTAATAGAAAAAGATCAGTGTTGGCAATCCCTGATGTCTTAGGTTTGATGTCTCAGGCTGTGCACCAAAGGACACTCTATGTGCGCATTTAATATGCCTACGGCGTTTGACACAGGACGCGAATCACTTACCTATTATATTGACAAATGATTATGAAACAGATACCAAACCCACCCATAGATCTCAAACCTAAAAAGGTTGTTAGGCCTCTGATTTGTTAACTTATATAACGGTGGAAGTGAATAAAAAAAGCTTATTTATGGAACGACGAATCTGGTATTTGGTAAATTAAAAAAAAAGACGTTGTATTTCTATTATTTTTTTTTTATATAGAACAGGGGCGAGCAGGCAGGAGGCTCACCTGATGTTCAGTGGTATTTTTATTATGTGGTAATTCTCTATACAGTCATACAACCCGTATACGTCATTGAAAAATACAGGATATAGTAAATTCGTAAATGAACTGTCACCCAGTTTTGTAAACAGCGACTCACAAACTCGGTTATCGGGCTGAATCCAAAGCTAATTTGTCAAATTCTCGTGGCTGCGTAACCCGAGCTACAAATAACAAGATCACTGTAAAATTCAGCAGAGTGTAACGGTTCAGGAAGTCCTCATCTCTACGGTCGGCCTGAGTCAAAGACACTTTGATAATATTTGCCTTAGACGACCCCCAAACGCAATTTAAATAAATCAAATTTGAAGCCACGTTCTAAAATGCCTATTGGAGTAAATATTTTGCATAATCGATCGAAACTACTGTGGTTGGCTGATTGGATTTTGGTATTGATTATATAATAAAATATAATGTAACTGTCCGAGGACGTGAGACAAGTGTGAACGTGTTACCCCAATTTTATTAATGTTAGGTACATTTAACACCTATTCTCGGAATAAACGTCTGAAATAACTCGTTGAAAGAAAAGTTTTAGTAATACTAACGACTAGTTTATAAAATTTAATAAAATATACAACAGTACAGGCACCAAAAACCACAATAAGGTTTAGCCTTTGTGTCTGGAGCCACACCGCAGTTCATATTAAATTACCTAAAGCAGAAGAGTTTATAATAAATAGTAAATACAGATCTATATTTTTAAGGGTTACTAAAATTTTAAAACAGTTAGTAAATATTTTTTTATGATATGTAAATCATCGATGCTTACAATAAATCAAACATTTATATTGACATTTGATTCTTACGCACTAATGAACAATATTTACGCCATCAAGAACATATGCTTCGATTACCTTCTCTGTTAATATATTCTGACCTTACCGCACCCATTCCCTAATCACAACTCTGTTTCTCTTGCGATACTCAAGTGTAGGACGGGACGTTTCTTAATGCTCCCGCGTTGCAAGAAGACTTGCAACCGCCGACGCGCGTATTTTTTATTAGTTTCCATATTTTTAAGCCATATTTAAAAAAGGTATACAGAGTATCTTTCTTTTAATATTTGAATTATTACAGTGTTTGTTATTGAACCATAAAGCAGACAGAAATGTCTGCTTCATCTTGTTTCCATAAGTTTCGACAGGAACTGACAATCACTTTAGTGCATGTATAACCGCTAACATTACTTATGCCAACGAAAATGTATTACATGACCAACACATACAATCCAATACAATCCATTATTGAAAAGTACAATTTGTTCGACGTGAGAAGTTGCATTACTCTAATGCTTAAAAATATTTCTATAAAACACAATCACGTAAAATATGATTTTGCCGAACGTGTCTCCCAGTAATCTAGTATTAAAGAATCTAAAAGTAGGGTACCCACGTTTTGCCATTGTTGCTTTTCTACCGAAAAAATCTTTGAAACTAGTCAACTGATTTAATAGGAATAATCTAAAACATTTTTGCATTTTTATTGGTTGTACACATCATGTGCCTAAAGTTTTACAAAGGAGGATCAGTGCCAATTCTTCTCATCTGTTTGATTTAAGGAAGTAAATTAACTGACAAGAAATATAATTTTAGAACCACATGTTTTAAATGAATTTTCGTAAATAAATAAACAATGTGTTATACGAATAAAATATTATTTTGATGCTTATATGTGCACAGCCTGCGTGACATGCCCGCTAAATCCATTACGGGTCCCTGCCGTACCGCCACACTGCGAGGTTTCACATTCTATGAAAAAGTTTATATATAGTAAAAACGTTAGTAAAAAAACAGTATCTTTATATTTATATCAACATTGCATGATTATTAATTAATCCTTATCTATAATCAGATTTAAATTACATTTGTGTGATGCAGCCAATATTAGAAGTATCACAGGATTTAATGTATTTTTAAATACAATTAACTAACATTATACACCCACTACTGTAACATAAAAGATAGTTCAACTCAAAGCTCTTTAAACCACAGAATTCGACCTCAGACAGTCACGTTTTTAAAACTAGTAAAACTGACTGTAAAACTGTGTTCTCCAGTAATAAAAATATAAAATCCAACAGAGTTTATTTATAAATTCAAATTGTTTATTTAGAAACAGGTCAATATTTTTAGCGTAGACGGAATGAAGGTTAAACTGATGTATGTATAGATGATAATAGATAATAGATGGCTTCACAATACTTTGCATGTAATACTTCAATTCTCTACTTTTTCTATATATAATTTTATGTTACCAAATGACGTCAATAATCGTAGTAAATATTGATTAGTTAAATGTAATTGCGTTTTCTAATATATTGTAAAAGTATTGTCAATCGCGGAACCTTTAAATGACGCGACAATGTTCATCTTTGTTTTAAGTTATATTCTAAAATGGAAAACAATTGACGGTATTAGTGACAGAAGGAATTCTTAAATTCGTACGAAGTCAGCGTTCAATTGTTTTCGAGGTGTTAAATGTATAGACAACATTAACCCAGTTTACGACCAAAAGGAAATACGGTTGAGAGAAAAAACAGAAGTCTCTGATTGAATTGTACATCTGTTGCTGTTCTTTGACAAAATTATTTCTATTGGAACATTTTGTACGGCGACAAAGTTAAATTGGATTTCTTATGGTTAAAGTGCCTTATGAAAGTGTCGGCGGGGTGGTATTACTCTGCCACTCTGCTTTATATTACGACAATAGGCATTTTTACCGCAGAACCAGAAATACAAGTTTCGTTTATTATCTTAGGCCCCATCTTAATTTAGATACCTTATTAAGTTTATTCTGTCTGAGGTCTTTTGTGCGTAGGTTTTTGTTTTACAATATTTTTAAGGATTATTAAGCTTAAGTTGATATTCAAAACCCCTAATCGCTAAGAAAATCAATCGATGACTGTTGACCTCGTAGCAAAGCAGGTGACTCTTACTTGATGGAAGTGTGTTCGAGACCCAGCTGTGTGTGTGTGGGTGGTTGTACATAGGCAGAATATCCATCCACCAGTGCTGCGAATTGAACCTACGACCGCAGAGTCTCAGGTTGAAGCCGCTCGGACGACACTGCTTATTTTTTAATATAATAAAAAAAAACAGCAATTAGAAACTAAAGTCACATATAATTATTAAATAACGCGTTATGAAACGTATTTTACTTGGATCTTGAGTTTTAACATCACACGCCAAATACAATCCTGGAGCAGACCGAAACAATTTTCAGAACAATTCCGTTTGTACCCATGAATAAATGAAGAAATAATTAAAACTTCCACGAGAGTTTATTTAATTTACGAAAATGTGAAACAATTATAAACTTGCATGTATAGAACTGAAACGTTTTGTTCAATAAATTGTTACAAAGTTTCTTAAAAGCTTAGCAACTATTGAGTATTTGTGAAATCTGAATGTCAATTGGGAAATTCAGTTTGAAATTTAATTACGAAGGCAAACCTGATGCTGGTAGTCCTGTACCTTAAATTGACGTTCGATAAATCTTAAGAGTCTGTCAAATTATTCAGAGGCATGCCTCAATCTTATCAGATTATTTGGACATTGAAAGAGGCAAAATTCTTGTCAAACGTAAAAATATCATAATTGGATTTTTATTCAAATATACATAAATGATAAATTTTTATTTACGTAACTATTCGTTATTAAATTGTGCAAAACCATTTAAAAATGAATAGTTACTGAATAATAAATAAAAAGGTAGTTATGTTATCATATCATTTACCTATATATGTGCATAATTCCACGTTCGGATCGCTAACGAGTTTCCATTAAAGGAAGGCACGCAATTTGTATAGTTTTTATCTAATGATTATGTAGCATTGGTATCATGACTAAAGAATAAGGTAATAAAATAAAATGTAACGGTATATGACTACTTAACCATAAGATAATTTGAGATTTATTGAAACATTAATACACTAATGTATCAATATCTATCACTACTATGATCAATTACATTTTAGTGTCATCAGTTTCGGATGTCTAATGTCAATTTATATGCTGTTCATGTTTATAAAATTAATATAACTCGTTTACCTACATTATAAAATCCACATTTCAAGGATCGTCATGCTCACTTAAATGTCATTGCTTGTGGCGGCGTCCATGCATCGGGTTTTCTCTCTCCCTAAAATATAGCGAGGGTGCATCAGCCATCGGGCTGGCCATGCGTCATACTCGTGAACGGGTGCTACTTGTGGTGAATGGTCGTACTTGAATTTGTGTATGCGGTGATATTAGTTGTTTATACTACGTACTTGCGTGTTGTTCTCACGAGTTTGTAAGTGCGTGCCCCTATTTCACAATTCCTCCTGCTGATAGATGACAAATCTTTGTTTTTAATTTATTTTATTATTTTCTATTATTCAAGATGTCATATGAAACATGGTTTCATATGACATCTGGTTGCATACATCTTGTAATCATATGCATCTTGGTTGCAGCTCCTTACAAACATTGTGTAAAAAAACTTGGCGATTAAAAACAGTGGCGGAGAGTTTATTGCCAGTTCTTCTCTTCCGTTCTACGCCCTTGATTTGAGAACTGGCAGTAAATGTAAAATAAGATTCATTTAATGTACATTTCTTTTTTTTAGACGTTCATAAGTGTACATTATGTTACCTATATGAATAAATGATTTTTGATTTGATTTGATTTGAATCACAAAGTCAAAGTAAAGTCAAGTGCATAGTCTATCGCGACATTTAACGTTGAATAACATGAGTGCGACTTTCGTGTTGTTTCGTTCAACTTACTCTGAACTAGACGGAAACTATGATCCAGTTGATTTAGCTGAATCAAAGGCTTTATGTCTTGTCCAGTAAACGTTGAGAACCCTCAAATCGAGACGGATATTAGTGCGATAAAGCACGGAGCCCTTGCTATGACGTAGGCTCAACAGTTACACTCGAATGCTAGCAATTTCAAGCTTTTAGATATAGTTATAAATTGCATTACCATGATTTCTGTACGAAAATATTAATATAATTTGTTCATGTCGATAATTTAATGTACACTTGTGAATCTAACGATAAAAAATATAGATCTGAACTACATATACTCGCAGTTTCTAAATCATCTGTTTCGTCATCATTTGTTTTTTTAATGGGTACGTCTGACACATGCCATCGACAGTGTGGATTTATAGCATGTTTGTTTTCTCATGTCTTTCCTGCACCCTTCAAAGGCAAGAATAAGAGTCGCATTGAAAACACTAGGCCAACACTGTTTTCTATATTTTATAAAATGTATCGAAATTTAATAGAAAGTGCAATAAAATAAACCTATTTTAAAATTGTTGAATGTTATTATTAAGATAAGTGTCGGTAAACTAAAGAATTACTAATAAATTATTGTAACATATTATTAATAAAAAAAATCGACTTAGGGTCCTTCAAGAAAAGAGCGTACAAATTCTTAAAAGGCCGGCAACGCACTCGTGAGCCCTCTAGCATCGAGTGTCCATGGGCGGCGGTATCACTTAACATCAGGTGAGCCTCCTGCCCATTTGCCCCCTGTTCTATAAAAAAATAAAATAAATAACTTTAGATTGCAAGTTAACAGTTATTCGCATTCTAATTAAAATAGTTTCTGATTGGTCCAGAAATATTCTAAAACAATATTCAATTGCAAGACATGTAAAACTAGATTTATTATCAAAGCTTTATGGTCATTATGTTCTAAAACTTAGCAGATGAAATCTCACTACGGATAATATATGAGTACGATGAAGGGCCTTTATGACACAGGTTCAAGGCGTATTATATTAATGTTTATTCTAATAACTCAGCCTAAATTACTTTAGTGTTAAGCTTACATAAATTAAACTGTTTTCTACTACATTACACCCGAGTGAACGAACACAAGCAACACCGTTATTTGATATAATTATTCTTATTTACGCTCTTATTACATTTATTATTAAGAACAGTACAACTTAGAACCGTTCAAAATACAGGTTAGAAACTACGTACTTATTTTCCTACACGTATGTATAAGATAAGATCATTATTGGCCAAACAGCTGGCGCAGCGTCCCGATGTGAACGTATCTCCAGAGAGAAATCGGTGGTCCTGTCAGTAAAACTCGAGGGAACAATAATTCACCCAAATGTAGCACAGGGGAAAAATTTGGTGGCGTGCGTAGGTATGAACGTAGGGTGCTACGCTGCGTAGCAAAGATTGTAGCCATGCTACGAGGAATAGATTACTAGAAATATTTATATGATTTACAAAAGATTAGTCCCTTATCACCGAGATATTAAATTGTATACATAATTTAATATTTTAATTTCAAGGGCATCCCTAAAATAATTTGCTTTAGTGGTCGAGGGCGTGCCTTATCTCTCGAGAGCTACACAAAGCTACTCTCTGCCTAATATTACATTATTATCTTGTAATTTATTACTCTTACAAATTTTCGGTTCAATGAATCCAGCAATCCTGAGTCTACTCTGAATTTTTTGAATAAAGCCTTTGTGAAATTTTAAATACATATATTTTAATTTGATATACTTTCAAAAGTAATACATTGAGAGTATGTTTTTGTTTTCATAGTTTAAATTACGAAACGCCATGACTTCGGTATTGTTTACACAACACCGTGTTGTTTAAGTTGTATAACCCTTAGCAAACAAACAAATTTAATTACTCGCTGTACCCTGCCAAGATAATGTATGTATTGAGCGTTTAACTGGCACGCTCCTATCTTACGATCAAAGCTTACTGAGTAAACTATTTTGAGTATATGTAAAACTTGTATTCAACTTTGGCCGTGTTAAAATTTACAGTTATGATACAGAGTTATTTGTGTCTGTGTTTACCACTCATTCACACAGACAAAATGTAGAATGGTAAAGGTTTTTTATTATTATTTTTACATGTTAGTTTATCTTATATCTAAAATTCTCGTGTCGCGGTGTTTGTGGTTAAACTCCTCCGAAACGGCTTTCCCGATTCTCATGAAATTTTGTGTGCATATTGGGTAGTTCTGAAAGTCGGACAACATCTTTTTTTTTTTCAATTTTAAAAATAAAATTAATTTTTTTATGATACAGCATTAGTAAATACATATAACCCTGAATTTTCAACCCTTTACAATCAATCGCTATTTTTTATTTCATTATTAAAAACTTATGTTGTGAACTCTGAGGTTTATGCGGAGAAAAATTCACAGAACAACCTAATAATATTTTATTCCGGAAAACCGAACAGTCTCTGAGCTAGCATAGCAAAATGTTCCATGTTGGTATGTACTAAACAGGTAAGCTCTGTAAAATCTCATTAAGGAGAAACGAAATTTGCGGGGGCAGCTAGTAATTATATCATTTTTTTTCCCTCCAATATTGTCTCGAAGAAACCGTTGTTAGCAATAAGGCCGTCCATTGCTTAAGAACGTGTGAAACCAGTTGTGTATGTTCAAAATAAGTAAGGGTATATAAATTAAGCGTTTATTAAAAATTTTCACCATTATTCCAGAGATGTTGGAAATGGGTCATATTTATTTCTGGTCTATATTTATAATTTCGGGTCCAAATAAACAAGTGCAAACTTTTAATTCCACGAATTTATTTTATAAAATAGTGTATTATTCTATTTTTTACTTTATATGTAAATAACAATTATTTAATGTCATAAACTAATCCCACAATGCAAAAGTAATCGCAATACAATCTAAATTTCCCTTGTTTATTTCTCATGCAAATTTATAACCCCAGTGTTATGGCAAATAGGGTATAAATTTTTTCATATAAAGATAAACAACTCATTACACCGTCCCTAGAAACAAGCAAGACTCAAACATGGGAAGTTAAACATAACTTTATCTACCAGTTAAAACCAGTTTTATACTTGTCAGAATACAAGCAACAACGGCTAGAGCGTGTTAAACGAACTGTACTTTATTGTTTTCTGTTTGCTTTTCTTTGTATAAATCTGTATTGTTTACTTCACTGAATTTACGTCGCCAACATACAGCGCCACGAGCGATTAGTATATATTTACTCGCCAATTTTGACAAATATTGTTATACTTCTAATACGTGCTACACGCTCACCTGATGTTAAGTGATTCTGCCGTCCATGGTACCACTGCTAATAAGTTTGAAAGCCGGCACGCGTCCTTTTAATTTTGTTTCAAAAATTTTAATGCGCAGCTGGATCCGCATGCAAGAAAAAGTTGTAAGACAATGGTTGTATACTGTTAAATATAATTATAATTAATTAGATAACACAGATCCCTTTTAGTTAAGAAATACAATAAACCAATGATCCCAGCATTGCACAAAAATACGCAACTGGCGAATATTAGAAAGACTACAATATCTAAAACGCAGATATTAAATATTTATTACGCAAGTAATAGTTTTAATTTATTAAAATATAATTAAATTTATCTAAATTATAAGATTAGTCCTTCAGAACATATAATAACAATGTTATTGAACAAATACAACAATATACGAAACTCATAAAATATTCAACACTTATTAAAGCTTTCAAAAATATATAGAAAACATATTATATAAAAATATTCTGTCTTTTTATTACATTAAGAAAAACCTTTCAATATACATTCAAAATAAAAATTCTTTAGAATCGAATTGAGGAGTGAGAGGTGAATAGTCGATGAAGACCGAATGCGAAATCTCACCTTTGAAAACCTTCGTCCAATGCCGTCTCAGTACGGGATGTCGTTTCGGCGCGGACGGTTGCGCGTCATAACTGTAAACGCGCGTTCTCCGCATTTCTTCGTGATGTGATTTGTGACATTTATAGTGTGCAAAAAAGGATAAATAATAAATATTTGAGTTGCTTAAATGTTTTAAGGTTGCGTTTTTGTTTGTAAGTACTATAGCGTAGACAATTGAATCATTTTGTACGAAAAGACTTAGTTAAACCTATTTCATATTATTATTAATAATAGTATTAGTAGTTGAAACTACAAATTGCTTTATAGGAATGAATCCTGTGGTGGGATTTTTAAATACAGTAACGGCCACTGATCCACAATTATACTAATAATAATTCAGTAACAATAACAGTATTAATGATTATAACTTTATTTCCATTATAATGGATTAAAGTTTAAGAGGTATTTTATCTATAAAATTGAAGTCAAGTATGAATAAAAAAAATAGAATTTATTTACGTTGCAGCTGTGAAAATAAAACATATCGATAAAGTTTTTATTATTATTTATGAAAAAATTATTAATAAATTATTATAATGACATATTCATTTCAATTGTATTTTGAACTATCTATTTTTGCTCAAAATTTAACTGCATTACGAATATATGCTATTATTCATCGCTCGTATGAAAGCATTCAAAAGCATAAAAATATTTGGAATCTAGTAACTATCTTAGAGCAATACAGGATAGTTTTTATTAACCTTTGGTTAATAATTATTAGTTAGGCTTAGTTACTTAAGAAATTATAGCGTAAAATGTCTTCATTTATTGTTCTTCCAAATTAATTTAATTGGAGGATAATTTTTGAACTAAACCTTTCCAAACAGAAGCGGTGAATTTATTTATTTGTTTTTTTTCTTTTGTATTATTTTAAATTACTTCCATCAAAATGTTTTAAAGTAAATCATTTGTATTCTATATTGTTTATTAGCAGACTGTCAGACAGTTGACATCTCGTAATAGTTGCAAAGGTACTCCGACTTTCTTCACAAACTATGAATGATATTGGACACAGATAAGATAGAATGTGAAATGACCATTCCATATGAAACGCTTAAGAAACCAGACCATCCAACATACGGCTGGAATCCCTCATAGAATCATATAGAAGTGGTTCCAATCGTGCGTTAAAACTATAATACTTGCCAGTAATGCTTCTACTAACCTCTAGAAGATTATTGTGAGTCTTTAAGAGCTGGAAGCCAACTAGATGTGAATATATCATTTCACATCTAGTTGGCTTCCCTCTTGGCTTGACTCTTAAAAAACCACTACGAAATCAGTCAAGTTAAGCTTGCTTCTGCTGTGTTACAATCTGTGACAGTATTTTTTGAAGTGAAACTTCTTTAGGCGCATATGGGTTATTTTTTTTACGGATGAAACGTCATGTGTTTTTGTCGAAGAAAAGGGAGAGACCGATAGAGACTGATTGAGAGAGAGTGAGAAATAGAGATCACTATTGGTTGATGTATTCGTTTAGTGGTTACGTATTAGTACCTTAGATGGAAATTCTGTCGCATAACGTCTTGTGTAGAAAACACATACTTTTTATTTATTTATTTAGCACGTATACAGTCTGTACATAGTGTGAATATAGATATAAAAATATATGGAGTTATCATATCCTGGATTACGGTATTGATGATATTCTATTGGGGCTTTTACTATTGTAATAATTAATTTTCAACGTTTACTGCACAAGCCGTTATGCGACAGAATAGCTATGTCTTTAGTTCTAATATATAACAACTAAACGAATACATCATACCAACTGCGTGTATTTTTTTCTCGACTTCCCTTTCTCACTCTCTCTCAATCGCTCTCTGCCTTTTCTTCAACAAAACCGCTGCACATCTTCGTGACGTTTCATCCGTAAAAATTTACCCTCATGCGCAATGAAGAAGTTTCACTTCAATGTTGTTTCAAAATTTATATTTACTGCCAGATTTCAAATCAAGGGCATAGAACGGACGAAAAGAACTCATTGTCGCTATTTTGTTTCGACAAGTTTGTTTATTTTAACAACGCTTATAAGCTAGCTACACTTATCACATTATGGTTCTCATAACATCTTACATCAATGAACTATATGATTGTATACATACATAAGAAAACACACGTTTAATCTTTACCAGCATTAGGTATGGGCATGCACTAAAATTACTGAGGGAAATCACGCAACCTACCAACCAATTTGTATTAAGTGGGTGGATTGAGGGTAATAAAATGTTTCGTTAAAAAACCTTATTTTATCACATCGATAATTAGCTTTTTTTTATATATAATAGGGGGCAAACGATGTTAAGATGTTAAGTGATACCGCCGCCCATGGACACTCTCGATGCTAGAGGGCTCGCGAGTGCGTTGCCGACCTTTTAAGAATTTGTACGCTCTTTTCTTGAAGGACCCTAAGTCGAATAAGTCGAAAAAAAAGCTATATTCAGTTCTATTTCGCGTGAATTTCCCGACCAGTTTCATATAAAAAAAACAAATGAAAAAAGACTGTTTATTGGCCACGTTCTATACGATTTCAAGAAACGTAAGAATAATGTATTCGGCGCCGAGATTTCTGAATTCTCACATGGATACAATAATTGTAGAACAACAATTGAAATTTAATACGATTATTTATTTGCATTCCTCTTTTGATAACGTCAAGCATGTTAAGAGCGTATACGTATAGCATATATTTTTAAATAAAAATTATCTTAACTATGCTATCCTCTACGAACCATTTGCATCATATGCAATCGTAGTAGTTTTTTCTACTTAAGTACAATAAAGACATAACAATGATAAGTGTCATTTTATAACTATAAATATCTAAGTAAATTTAATTTTCATCTATCAGTAATAATATAATATCTCCGTTATTTTTAACTGATCTAAATTCATAAAAACTCTTTAGTCGATGCAAACTCAAATTTATTATAATACAATTTGTTAAAGTACATAAGAACGGCTTCAGTGAGAGACGAAACTACTATAACATTATTACATTAAGGGTCTGTTTCACAATGTATGGATACCGATTTATTTATATGTCATTTATACGTGTCGTCTGTCTCTTTCGTCGCAGCATAAATACAATTATTTTTAGTGGCTCTGTTAATTAAATTCAGTTGTCGCCAGCTGTCGATCAGTAAGTTTTGGCGAACATCGAGAAGCACGCTTGCAATCGAAATAATTACTTAAAGAAGCATGAAACTCGGTGCTATTTGAAACCAAAGAAGTATTGAAAAGAATTTGCAAGACCAAGAAAAGTATGGGTTAAATCGATTAATAGAAGACTCATTGATAGCGCAAGTTACCAACTCTTTAAGCAATTAGGCGCTAAAGATACGACGGAATATTACTCTCAGGTTGACCGCAGAGTCCTGCTACATGTACAGATGTATTTTGGCAGGCACGCTGTGAGTGAGGGGGAAGGAAGGGCGCACGGGATGTAGCTACGATGTTCACTTGTTAAAAAATTGGAACACGCTTCTAATCATGTTACTACGCAGCTAACTAATTATAATATGCACTAATCAGTCGCTGGCCACACTTGTTTTCTCCAAATCACAAATCACCTGCACTTATCACTAATCAAAGTGAATTCAGGTCTTAATAGAGTACAGTAGAACTGGTCTTATTGTAATAGGTGGTTATTGTGATACTTAGGGCCTGTTTCACAATGTCCGGATAAGTTCCAAATAAGCTATTTATTACTCATCGGTAGGATAAACAGTATTTTTGCGTTTCACGACTGTCAGGTAGCGCTATACGTCATGAAATTATTGGGAAACTTTATCTTTCGAATAATTTATGCGTTGCATAGCTATTTGGCACTTTATCCATACATTGTGAAACAGGCCCTTATAATAATAATAATAGCCTTTATTCAGATACATTATACATTATATATTTCATGTACATTTAAACAAATTTCCATTTTAATCTAATTCTGGTGCATCTATGTGTCGTTTTTTGGCAAAAGCCTCCTCCAAATCCCGACATTCCTCTCTGCACTGTGCCACTCTCTGCCATGTACGACCTGCCGTTTCTTTAATGTGGTCAATCCACCTTCTCAGTTGTCTCCCTCTTTTGCGTTTGCTGTACCTTGGGCACCAGTTAAGCAGTTTTATGCTCCACTTTTCTGCACCTCTTGCGATGTGTCCCACCCATTTCCACTTTAGTTTCTTGATTGTTATTGTAACATCTGTTACCTTAGTTATTTTCCTTAATGCTGAATTCTTTACTTTGTCTCTTCTTGTTTTCCCTATCATACATCGTTCCTTCCATTGTAATACTTATATATACTAGATAAACTATTTACCTTATATGATTCAGAGCATTTATATCCACAATATATACTCTTCATTCTTATATTATTCAAGAAATTCCACGTACATGAATTGTGCTAATGTAATTCAATTCAAAATTAACTTCAACGTCACTTTTGAACTCAAAGGGAAATATTCGCTACAACGCTCTTTCATTGCGTCGTTATAATTCTGAAAATGCCAACTGTAGCATATTTTAAAGAATTCCAGCCATTTACAAAAGATGCTGTAACTGTGTTAAACGAGCTAAAAAAATGTCTATAGAATGTCTTGACTAACCATCGTTGGAGCGATGAAGTTGATTTAGGAAATATTCTTCACTTAATTTCGTGGAAATACTCAGATTTCTTATGCCGACCGAGTGAATCGGAACTTTTCATCTAGAATACTAGTTATACAATACATTTATTACATTTTACTTATAACGAGTTTTTAGCTACACACAAATACATGCGCACACAACCATGCACACATTCATGCATACTTATAATAATTGTTGTTTGAATTATACTAGTATATTAAAAATATGAATAATAAAAACAATAAATAAATACTATAATTAATCGGCAAGCCGGTCGCTTCCTGTCCAAGCATGTCCTTGGACATAGGCATCCTCTAAGAGCACTTCTCTCTATTTCTTGCCTAACCCAGCCACATACCAGCTGCTTTTCGCACATCATGCTCCCATCTTTTTATTTGCCTTCCTCGTTTTCTTTTCTCATAGCGAGGAAGCCAATCCGTAACTTTCTTCTTCCATCTTTATCTTCTGTCATAATGTGTCCTGACCATTTCCAATTCAAACTTTTACTAGAACGGCATTTCTAAACGTTTCATGTTCTTTAAAGGGATATTTAATGTCTTATAAGACTTGCATTTGATAAGTAAACTAAACCTAAAGTCTTAAACTGTTCCATAAAAACTATAAGCATATACCATATACCACTGACCAGTCGTTATCTAGTTACCCAGAGCACAGGGACTTCCTTGTATGTGCACTAGCCGTATATGAATTTTGTCAGAACCTGTCAAGAATAAGTTTTTAATAATTTATAAAATGCAGTAAAATGAGTGTGGTTGCTAAACATAATAGTAATGTTTAAGATATTTATAATTTTCTTTACGTTTGCTATAAACAGAAATACTCGAATATTATTTAAACCACAAGTAAAAAGACGACAAATTGTTCCAAAAGAAGTTTTTTAGATGGAATTTCGTAGATACTCAGCAAAGTACATGAACGTTGGAAAAGTTTATTAATGACTCAACACAGAATCTAGCATAAATTTGAAAGTGTTGAACAAAACTTATCATGATTTGCCAACTAACGTCAAGAACGTAACAAGAACCAAGTGTCATATTAAAGTCACATATTACCACACTACTATTCAATATTAAATAAACACTCAATGACCATAATCAAAATGCTGGCGTTGCCAAAATCAATTGAATAAACCCACCTATATCCAATTCCCGATAATACAAGTTTTCTGATGACACACAATACATTCATATACGCTGACTCAGCTATTGTCTTCCCCTACCCGTATTACGATTTCAATTTATCCCTAAAATATTCCACGTGCACAAAAATGTTGGTACCAGGCTCTAAATCGACGGAATGAGGCGGAAGAACCCTAGGAAATATGGCGTAATATCACAACATATGTCTACGATGGTTATGTCAACTGGTCATCCATTCACAAAGCTAATAAAAGATTCAGCAGTACCGTTCAGCCAAAAAGGGTCCTTCCACAGCATTGGCGTCCTAACTGGGTATTTCAAGATCGTCGATATCGAACCTTTGGGGTTAATGCGAATATTATAATTTATCTAACATACTTAAAAAGATAAACGTTACATTTATAAATATAAATAGATAAATCAGTGGCACTACAACCTCTTTTAGATCTTGGCCTCAGATTTATGAATCTGTTTCATGATCATTTTTAAATCTAATAGGCAAGTGATCAGCCTCCACTGCCTGACACACGTCGTCGACTTTTTGGGTCTATGTCTATGTTTATGGGACTATGTCGGCAAGGTAAGACATGTTCCTCACGATGTTTTTCTTCACTTTTCAAGCAAATATTAAATGCGCACATAAAAAGAAATTCCATTGGTGCACAGCCGGGGATCAAACCTACGACCCCAGGTGTGAGAGTCACCTGGCCACGAGGCCAACACTGCTCAGTTTATAAATATAGTATTTAAAAAAATACTTAATATTTTGTCTTTATTGCTTTAGTGTCACTTAAAGAGATAGATACTTCAAAATATCTATAGTTATTTAAGTTAAGACATTAAGTATAGGAATTGTTTCAAACTGTAATTATTACAGTTTGAAACAATTCTAGTCCTAACCGAATATTACGATATCGTCAATTTCAAATATTTAGGGTTATTAAACGAATATTGTACCTATTATACAAGTTTACCTTATGTAATATACTCACAGTGGTTTTTTCCTTTACTCACAGTGGTTGTCTGGAAGAATTCGCTCTAAAGCGATATGGGCGCCAGTTCATTAAATTATGTTTAATATTTTCCTTTTATGTAATGCAACGAAGTGTTAATAAATAAATAAATAAATTATAATTTATCTGACATGTTATTTAAAACGACAAACGTTATTTTTATAAATATAGTGTTTAAAAAAACATAATATTTTGTCTTTATTGCCGTAGCGTCACTCGAAGAGATAGATATATAAAAGATAATTAAAAAAATTAATTAATTTTGGCGTGCTTCCAGGGCTACGCTGACGTAAACATAAAAAAATAAATGTACCAGTCAGCATTAAAAAAAAAACATTATAAAACGTCATAAACAATCTTTTTAAAATAACCTTAGTCCATATCTATATTAAACCGATAAAGTTAAAAGTAATGAAATAACGAGTATGAAAATATATTTCTTAAATTGTATGGCAAAATCAAAGACGTAAGATTGAATGTTACTGAATAACATATAAGATCAAAATAGCGATTGGCAATCTCGTATTGGAAAGGTTCCCTATAATGTACGTGAGGCGGTCAAAAACAAACTTGGCCAATAAATAAACCTATCCTTTACGAAGGCTTACACCAGCGAGCTGGGATCATTTAATATGGAATATTTTATTTACAACAATCTTTTCGTTAAGGGTGTATTAGAAACATACATAATAAGATATTTACTGATTTATAAAAAAAAATTCATAAGAAAAACAATAATCTTTTTAATTAATATATATTAATAGTATAGTTTTTTTAAACATCGAATTGCACTTAATTATTGTAATTTTTATAAACATCGCTAGTTTATAATGAAACAACACGATTTTACATTTATTTACAGAAATATTCTATTTAGTATAAATAACTAAAATGTAATCTATAAATATTTTAGCTCCTTCCACTTGACCGTTTTCAACAAAGCTCTCTTGGAGCGGCTTGATCCTTTGGCGTTGCGTAGAGATGTGGGGTCACTCTGCATGTTATACCGCATTTACCATGGAGAGTGTTCAGAGGAGTTGTTCGGATTAATACCTGCAGGTATTTCATTATCGGACGACGAGGCAGTATACGAAATTCCACCCGTATCACCTCGACGTCCGCTGTTCCACAACTGCGCGTTTTTTAAGGCAGTTTTTGCCGCGCAACGCCACTTTCTGGAACCAGCTGCCCATTGAAGTATTTCCGAACCAATACGATTAAGGGTCCTTCAAAAGAGCGTACCAATTCTAAAGGCAACGTTCTCGCGAGCCCTCTGGCATTGAGTGTGTCCATGGGCGGCGGTATCACTTAACATCAGGTGACCATCAACCCGTTTGCGTCCTGTTCTATAAAAAAAAAATACTTATGGCATATATTCCTAAAGGTTGAATAACATTCAGCTATATTTAACATCTTACCCATGTTAATGTAGGGTTTATAAGTTCAATTTACTGGACAGTAAAGGGTTGATACTCAAACTTTCCGTTCCGTTTGACCGAATGTTGTACAACATAATCGAGAAATAATTTTTTTCGTAGATTCCATTTTTATGCCATAACTTTCCGAATAGGGTCCGGATATACCGAGATTAAAGAGCTTATTTACTCATGTATGCAAAACGTTACGTCGAACTTTGATGGAGGTTAAGTGAGTTCGACATTTTAGTTGTCTTTTTAAAGCTTTTTACAATTGAATGATTCGTTAATATTCAAATAGAAACTCGCTGAATTTAAGGTGTTGTTTCTTACTGAATATATTGTTTATCTATATAGGTACCGTTCAAGTATTACGCAGGTTTACTGCAATTTATCCCCCCCCCCCTTCCTCTCGTCAGCAAACTAAACAAAGCTCTCAAAAATAAGAGTATATAAACGTATTATTTTTTTGTAGAAATCGTCGAAAAAGCATCGATTTCAATTACTGTTGACGTAATCACGAAATAATAAAATCAAAGATTGTTACCAAAGTGGTTAAATATGCTTGAATAAAAATACTTGAACGGCCTCTAAAGTTAATACAGATTCTGATTATACATAAAAATTATAGATTTATTTATTCTTTAAGTGAAGAACAATTTGTCATGAATAAAGCAACTTTGCGATTCCATTATTCAATTTGCTCTGAAACAAGATTTTGCAATTAATTTATCATACATAAATATATTAATAACACACCTAAAGCGTTATAAGGTTTGTGTATATGACTTAAACAGATATTTTTATATTTGTAATACTTTTTGAAGAATTAATTGATTTGAAAATCGTATAAAATGGTAAGAACACGCATGTAACGAATCATTTTCCGATCTCCTTAAACTTAGTAAAATTACGTTCGGCGAAATATAAACTTTACAAATATTTAAGTAACTCAGATTCGAAATGCGGTGTGATACAACGAACATGAAACAGTTTAATTATATGAGTGCGTGAAGGAATGTAACAATGTGCACCGTCAAGTGGTTTCGGTTGTTTGTGGTGCTTACTACCTGTTGGGCACAGGAGGGAGAGTGGAGTGAAGATGCAGAAGATCTTGGTAAGTATTTTACTGACATTTTTAAGACACAATTGCAGAACTTAAGTTTTAGAGCCAGGGTTAATTGGCTTAAACTCTAAAAACGTTAAAAATTTCAAACTCTTGGTGGCGCAACCTTTTAAAGTCTGAGCCTCACATTTCTGTTTATTTTTCATAAGCATTTATCAATATTATAAGTAAGCAGGTAATCAGCCACCTGTGCCTCACACCATTAAATTTTTGGGTCTAAGGCAAACCGGTTTTCTTCAAGCGTTCGAATGTTAAATACGCACATAGAAAGAAAGTATATTGGGAATGAAACCTACGACCGGTTTGGATGAGAGTCGCACGCTGAATCCACTAGGCCAACACTTGTTATATAATACACAAACTTATTTCGGTACAGAAATAGTAAAAAGTAAATATGTCAAAGACCGCGGTCCTGTGGGAACCAGGGTTCCAACCCAGAAGTTAAGGGGTTGTCAGACATTTGTCTTAATTACTCTTAACTAGCGCCTCGTGACTCAGTTATTTGCTCTATTGTTTCTCTTATTTTATTCTCTCATTAGAGTCTCAACGGTATACGAGTATAATTCTCTAATAATAAGACAAAGGTAATTAAAGTTGTTGCAATCCTTCATGGTTGTAATATCTTATTCGCATTGTTAGGTTAAATGTTGATATTATAGTTAATTTATGATATGAAATATTGAACAGTATCTAGTTCTGTGGTCCCCGATACGGCAAACACATTTTTATTTTTCACATTTTTATACTAAGAAATTCCACCCGAATCACCTCGACGTCCGCCGTTCCACAATTGCGCGTTTTTAAGGCAGGCAGGCAACACCACCACTTTGTGGAACCAGCTGCCGAACTAGAAGTATTTCCGAACCAATTCAACTTAGGGCCCTTCAAGAAAAGAGCGTACAAATTCTTAAAAGGCCGGCAACCCATTCGCGAGTCCTCTGGCATTGAGAGTGTCCTGGGCGACGGTATCCCCCTGTTCTATAAAAAAATAAAAACTAAATCGACGGTCATCTTATGTTTAAATATAACTTGTAAACGTTTTGTGGAACGTTTTGTTGTAATTATCGTTATAGTACTATATTATTATTAAAATATGGATTGGAAGAATGAAAATGATATAATATATAAATTTAAGGCCTCATTAAAAAAAAAAGAAAACAAAGGCTAGATAAATATCATAGTTTATTGCCTATAGTCAGATCTACCGATCACATAAAATTCATGAAAATACTTTGAAAGATACATTTAGATCTTTATATCTGTATTAAATAAGAAATATCTCAATATCATAAGCAAAACCCAAAGTTTATAATACTATTTGATGTAATCTTGTATTGGCGATCAAATTAAACAAAATCGAATCCAGTCAAGTGGGAATTACAATAGCTATTAAACGCAATTGCTACGAAAATTAATTTTGGGTATACGTCGATATGTCCAGTTCCCTTTATTCCATGGTTTCCGGATTTTTATTGTAAAATTTGCGTTGATACGTAACAAATTGCTCACTTTAATTGGCAACCTGGTGAAATGATGAATTGCGTATTTTTTGTTACAGTTGAAAGAATCATTGTTTCCAAAATATAATATGATCGCTTATGGAGCTTGCCTGTCAATTAAAAGTTATTGTGAATCGTAAATCTGTTCTGAAAAATTTGATGTGTTATTAAATCAAATATGTTTAAAAGAAGTGGATTCATTGAAATTTACTAAAAAACTAATTAGGCATCTCTTGTTTTCAAGTTGTAAATGCACGAGTGTCTTTTGAATATACTGTGATTTCTCCTAACCTATTTACCTGGAACCTTTCATCTCTACGGGAGAGACCTTTTCAAATGGACAAGTACAAACTGGTCCAATCTTCAGCAACAGACATACTTAACGTTTAAACATAAATATAAAAAACCGACGAATTATTTTACAATTGCCCAATATATGAAAGATTTTCAGATTGAAGTTAAAGTATAATAACTCTATTTAGTAGTTGTTGCACTTAAAAGTTAAAACTGAATACAAATAGTTAGCAAAGTTGTTAAAGAAACAGAAAACTTAAACCACTTTGTTAGCGTCTTGATTCAAAAGAACAGTCGACTTTGATTTCTCTGTCGGCAAAAAAGTTGGATCCAATTAAAAAGTGCTCATGCATAGGAACTCTACTTCGGTTTTATTGGAGCGATTAATTTTATTGCGAAAATTTCTGGACAGCGAAACGAATGGAAAATCGACAGCGGACGTAGCTTCACCGAACGACCTTTTGTGGTTGTACGATGGATGGGCTTGTTCGGTAAAAATCTAATCAAATAGCAAGCACCCGGAACAGTATTCACCATTCGATTATTGCCAACGTGACAAATGAATGTGTAAGCGTTAATGAGTTCAATCAAGTATATGGTGAGACTGCGAAAACTTAATTGACGAATTCGTATTGATAGTAGCTACCCAATATTTTCAACAAACTACAAAGATTGATCAATCGATTAAATTAATTAATTTTATTATTCTTTATTACTCAAGATGTCATATGGAACGTGGTGTATGGTTGCAGCTCCTTACAAATAAATGTAAAAATAAAACTTGGCGATTAAAAAGCGTGGCGGAGAGTTTATTGCCAGTTCTTCTCTTCCATTCTACGCCCTTGATTTGAGAACTGGCAGTAAATGTAAAATTAGAAGCATTTAATGAATATTTCTTTTTGACGTTCATAAGTGTACATTATTTTACCTATATTAATAAACGATTTTTTGTTTTGTTTTGTTTTAAATCGTTAATTTATTTTATAACACGACATTTCTAATACGAACAGCAAAAAAACGACACGTTGAAAAAATAATGTAAAGTAAAGTTTACTTCTGTGTAACTGTAATTTTAATGATTAGTACTCGTACGAGCCAAGGCTATACAATTTGCTCACTCAGGCTTTTTTAGTTTTATAAGCGTGGCGATTTCCTAAACCGACGGATTTATACCCCGAGAGTATAGCCAGACGTAGGCACACTCTTCGACTTCATTGCATTTGCATTCATAACATAGAAATTAACACTTCATTATTTCGCTTATATTCTATGTTGTACAAGAATAGTTAATATAGAGTAAAACAAAAGCCATACAGTACTCTCATGTAATTTAAATTTGATTTTTTATTTGTGATTTAAAGAGAACGAGTCATGAAAACAAGACCAGAAATCATACCGACTTAATTAAATGTAGTTTAACTAATTCCGAAGTTGGACATGCGAACCAACTAGGTTATGTTCTAACGTGTCCCCACAATAATTTTATTAATATTGTTCTCAGAAGGCTGTCACGCGCTACGTAGCTCGTATATCTAAGCGGGAAAAAACATGATATATTGAGAGAACGGGAGACGTAAGAGCCTTCCTCGCACTCCTCTGTTTAGTGTCTATTTAGTGAGCATTGTTTATGGATCTTGAGAGAAATTGCGTTTTTAAATGTTCCCTCTAGTTTTTATTGAAGCATTTGATGAATATAATTCATGTTTATCTATAGTGTATTTTGCTAAGAGTTGTTTCTTAGAAAATCTATTATTATTATTTCGATTATATACATAAGGCTTATTATTCTAGCATCTATAAAAAAATACTCTTAATTACAGTTTGATTTAGAAATGAATGATATAGTATTAAAATAACTTTCAGTAATATGTATACAACAAAATTACCTGTCATTTTGACAATATTTAATCAAAGATTCTTTTTAACTCTTAACCATATTTAACTTTATCAGGTTATTTCAAATAAATAGCTTACGTTAATTTGTTTGTCAATTTATATTTACGTATTTAAAAGGAAATATAGTGAATATTTCTTAGGCATTTAATAATAATCTTATATCCACGATTGCAAATAAGTTTGATTAGATTTTTTAACGAGGTATAAAAATGTTATACCAAATCCATAACAACTGAAGCATAATGTAATGTTAACCTTGATTGGAAAGGCTGGGTATGCCCTACGTAGGTTAATGTTAAGGACTACTCGGTAATAAAACTGTAGGGTAAGTGTGTAAGGGTTCCATATTTCTGTAACTGAACTTTAATCCGACCCTGTGGACTTGAAATACTGTAACATTATTGTTGTTTTATAAATCATCAATCAATCAACAAGGACTTGTAGTTTTATTAGAAGAACAACATATTTAAAAAAAATAAAGAGTTACAAAAGCCATCTTGATAAGTAGTTTTGCGAACTGAATTTGTTAAAATGTTTTTTTTATAGAACAGGGGGCAAACGGGCAGGAGGCTCACCTGATATTAAGTGATACCGCCGCCCATGGACACTCTCAATGCCAGAGGGCTCGCGAGTGCGTTACCGGCCTTTTAAGAATTGGTACGCTCTTTTCTTAAAGGACCCTAAGTCAAATTGGTTCCGAAATAATTCAGTGGGCAGCTAGTTCCACAACGTGGTGGTGGCGGCAAAAATTGTTTAGTGTCTTTAGACTATATCAAACAATTATTATTATCATGTAGAATGCGTTACATTCCACATTCATGCGTGTCTGTAAACGAAAAACATAAAAATCTAACTATTATTAATGTTTGCATGTCAGTACAATCCTAGCGCAATTATGAGTGGAACAATTCTTTAGTGCCCTCAGTCACGACACAATCTTAACCTTATAGCTGTACATTAAGCTACAACCTTTAATTTAATATAATTTATATTTCCTATACATTAGGTTTAACACTACTGAAAACTTAATTATATCTATGAAATTGAATTACCAAATTTGTTAATCTTTAAAGTTTTTTGCGTGTTGCTATTAAATTATGGCAATTATAAAAACATATAGTGTAGACATAAAATACTCATACTATTATTATTACATATATAGTACATAGAGAATGAAACTGAAAGAGTTATGTAAGCGATATATATTATGTTGCTTTAAAATTTTAGTTTTAGTAAAAGTAAACTTTTAAAGTTTCAATATTTTTTCCACTTGGAATGTATTACATTATAACTTAGAAAATTCTACACCTAATGAAATGCGAAGTAAAATTTTTTTTTAATAAATTAAACATATAAAAAATATTATCCTAAGATTCAAAGTTAGCCCAAGAGACAGGTTGTTAAAACTCTCAGATTCTTATAATATAACATTTATATTCAAATATAATAGAAAACTTGAAATAAGTCTGAAACTTTCTCGATATTTTTTGAGCACAACATTTTTCTGATGTAAATCATATTAGTGAGCCTACGACTCTATGCAATGTCAGGTCAAAGGTTGTTGAGAAAGGGGCCACTTCTATTTACAGAAAATATTGTGATATTGTATGTTTTGTTACTACATACTTTAGAAACGCCTTGGTCGTTTACATTATACTCCAGAATTATGTTCAATTTACGTAATAAGACAATTAAGTTCTGTGAGCGTTTTAAGGCGTAGCCATCTATTAAGTATAAAAAACGCGTAAGTGTACTTATGTACACGCGTTAGAAGTAACTTCTTTGCCGTAACAAGATAATATTCTTTTCTTTTTCTCTCTTGGGTTATTCTACGTTTTTTAGAAAAAAAAACGACACCAATAGAAATAATTGTATGAAACCAGGGTAAAAGTGAAACTTTTTTTTCACATTATAGACATTTAACTAAAATGTTTTGGAATAATATTCCATTAAGGGTATAAAATCGCTTTATCAATCATAATTTTATACTTGGAAAATTGCAATGATAATGGGACTAATAAAAGTAGACAAAGTCTCCAACTAATATTTTTATTGAATTCTGTGTCTTAGAGAGTACGACATACATAATACTTAACAATTATATAGATTATATACACATATTAAAATAGCGTGGAGCATTGGCACAAATTAATAATAGTCTATACACTACACGGTAAGCTGCTGCGAACTATGTGCGCCGCCATATTGGCCTTGGCTGCTAGGGATAAATCCCTACTCCGCGGCCGACCGTCACGCGATTTGCGCTACACAGACCAAAAAGTTTGAGACGATGTAATAAAAGTTTCAATTTAAAAAATTACATTTATCATTTTTCCCTAACGGACCAAAAGAAGTATAACTTCAAATAAACTAAAATGTTTACTATAGCTTACTTCAGGGTGTCGGCTTTTGGTTACGGTGTGAGCGTACATCGTAAAGATTTACTCTGGTAATTTTTCACTAACGCGTTAAAAGAAGTATAACTTCAAAAATTTAAAACACAAATCTATCTTCTTGGAACCATAACCCAAGTCAACAGCTAGATTGGACTGATAGGACAAAACAAGATCGGTCTAATCGCCCTAAGCTCAGTTGTGTTTGAGTAAACGTGGCCTAAAATAAAGTGGCTTTAATATGAGAACATGTTGCGATACACAGTGGACGCTTTTGACCCATATAAAAGTCAAGTCAATGTTTCTAAAACTTGTTTAATTATTATGAATATATAAACAATGAGTTAGGTAGGGTTGTGTTTAGATGATTTAGTATAATTTTGTGATCGTTTTCCAAATATTCACTACACAAATAAATTTTACAAGCCGCTTGAAAAAATATTTAAGACAGAACGCGTTTTGGCTGTTATACTAACTACTAATTACTACTTAGTTTTTGTATAATATATGAATGTTGTTAGCTAGGATGAAAATGCCTTTTATGACATCGTGGGTTTCGGTAAATTAAACGTCGTTTGACGTAACCTTTTTGATTATTCATAAAAGGATAATGTTAAAGAGTATTAACATCAGAAACATATGTTATCAAATATTTTATTAATAAACCTTTATCATACGTTTATGATACAGCGTTATTGTGGAACAAAATTCATAGAAATTTAATTTTACTAAAAGCACATGAATAAGAAATCACTAACCTTCCGTATAATGGGATAACTCTTTTAAAATAAAGACGTAATCTATCTTTATTTTGATACTTTTCGGAAATAAATTGAAAAGTCCATGTAAGTATGAACGATGACGACATTACTCAGCCAGGACACGTTGACAGTCCCCGTAAAATAGGTTTATTTGATGCGAATGAGGCATTTTAATATTACTCCTATTTATATTCTCTTATCGCGAAAGAAATAAACGCGTTGGCAACGAAACAGCGCTATTCACTTAATTCTTCTATCGATAAGTGTTTTTGATATTGGAAATACACATTTCTTCAAAGTCTCTACATTTAAGCGACATTATTGGCATATGAAAAGCTGTATTTCGATTCTTATCGTTTTAAAAAAACACGTGGTAACTAACAATATAATATGGTTAGAGTTTTACAATTAAGTCATGCCTATAATTTTCTTTCTGTAGAAGCAGAACGAACTGATATCCTCTCAAAACCTAAATCAAATCTAATAAGGAAGTCTCAGCGCCGATTTTAAATTTTAACACATTGAATGCTTAAACAACGAAGACGGTAATAGCCGGAAACTAAAACTTTTTAGGGTGAATTTTGTTTAAGTAAATATAAATGTTTGAAAATAAGTGTAGTATATTATTATTTTTATTTTAAAAAATTAGTTCGGTCGCTGGTCGGCATACAGCACGCCGAGTGCTGAATACTCGGATCCGAAAGCTAGCGATTTCAATGTTGTAAAAACGGGACGCATGCACGGATTGGAGTGGGCTGCAGCGCCACCGTGGCTCTACAATAATAATAAATTATATTAAAAAAAATTGTGATTGCAGTAAATTATAATGGAATAATGCGGATTTTATGTGCGGCAGATTACATCGTCTAGATGTCTTCTATCAGGATGAATGCACACGAATGACACGGCACAGGACTTCAACAGATATGGCTCTCACTTCTGTCGTTATTTTAGTCTTCAACTTCCCAAAATGTCTTAAGAGGTTTATCATAAGCTCTTGCTTTGCCACATAAAAAGTCAGCTACGTTATGTCTCGAAAGCAGCTCATATTTCTCTTATCGTCAATGCAACTTTATGATATTATGAAGAGCAATTTTTGTATTTTTATGACAAATCCATTTCAAAGGTTTTGCATACAAAGACTATAGCTTTCTGAAATATTAAATAGAAGAAATCAGTCGTACAATACACGGGAGTTGTATCCATAAGTTTTATGAAACGCTAACCTGCAATTTAGTTCCTAGTTCCACTAGCAATGTAATTTCTAGAATATATGTTGTAAAATATTGAAATGAATAGTTTTATTTATTACATACATTAAAGTTGTATGCTATCATGTAGATTTTAGTAGACGGTGTAATAAATATGAATCGAAAACACCATAGTTAATAGAATAATATAACTGACCCAACAAACAAAAGGCTCAGTCACAAATGATATTATTAAATTGTTTAAAAATTAATTGCAGTATCAACAGTGGATGTGGATGCAGTCCTGGGCCGAACAGCGTCTTTGCCGTGTGACGTCACACCGGATGCCAATGAAGACCGAGTGTACATGGTGTTGTGGTTCCGTGCCGGAAAGAACACCGGTGGCAAGCCTATTTACAGGTAAAGTTTAGTTCGAATTTATTATTAAAAAAATCTACAAAATTTATGAGGTGTTTAGAGTTATTTATGAAGTAACTTATATATCTTCTTTATAAATATAATTCTACTATATGTGTGTGGGCCACAGGGCGCCACACAGTGTGGCGCCCTGGATGGATTTTGATTTACACCGGCAGATGGGGCTGCAGTCGGTATTTAGGTTATTTATCTATGCAGCAAACAAACAGCTGGTATAAATATAAATCTTCTGTCGGTGTGTTCGTAAATAAACACTTAAACGGCTGGACAGATTTTGATCAAATCTTTTTTTTGTTCAAGTGAAGTTGAGTATGATTTATATTATATATTCCTTTTACGTGTATCTACGGACAAAGTCTGTCGGAACCGCTAGTTTAGCATAAATTTATTTTCTCATTTTATTTAAACTTTGTATGAAATTAAAGGCATTAAAGGTTTATATGTACTGTAGAAGCCGGTGTTTGCCTGTTGCGTTACGAAAATATTCAAATTGATATTCTTTAATAAACAACATATACAGGCTTACATAGACGTAATAATACCGCTTACTCTTAATCTCTAGATCTCTCTCTCTAATCCACAAAATTATTGAACAACTAATTAAGTAAAGTATGTATATAGAGTTGTCTACTTCTGAATTAGAACTGGATTTGCGACATGTATATGCCCTATATGTCATCCGGTCACAATATTGTTCGAACCAAAAGCAACATCAATCAAAGCCTAGTTGTTGTTTGTACAAAAATTTACACTATTGAATTTTTTGCTTGTAAATTAACTTTTGCTTTATAAACATGAATTGACATTAAAAATCAAAGGTTGGAAACATAATTTAACGTTGAACTGGTGTATGCTCTCAAAGTGTTATAATATTATAAAACTGTTTGCGAAAATTAAAAACTGGGACCACATACAATTTTTCTTTCGTTAAAAAAATTCGAAATTGTATTAAGGCTTATTTTTGGGATCTCAAACAAAAATTAATGTTCTTCTTTGTTTATTGTGTTAATATATTAAATAGTATTTTTAACACAATAAACATCTACTGCATTAAAAAATGGATAAATTAGTGTTATTCAGACTTTCAATCTTAGAGTAAAACTTCTCTTCACTAACAATGTTTCCAGTTATAACAAAATAAATAAATAGACAGACAGAAAGATTTCCTCAAAAAATATACTTGAATTGTCGCATTTAGTAAAATGCGTTAAACGTTGTAGCTCAGATTTCCTTTGAACATTGATCAACTGCTGAGACGACTCACGTGGTTATTCTAAAAAACAGCTGAAGATGCGCAATACACAAATATCTCACTAGAATATTATCATGTATGTGTGAATAGGTGTAATTAGTATTTAAGATATTGTTTTTGAACAAAAAATCAGATTTGATTGTTTTGTCTTATCTATTTCTTGTTTCCTCTCAAAGTGGCGAAGACTACTTCAAGCCTTTTACTATCGTGGTGAGCCTGATATATCTTTGAGATACCCCTACCACCTCGGACCTTTGATCCTATCCGTAGGGCTCCGTCTGTTACCTTAGGTCTCTTGGTGCAGACATTTATATATTCACTATAGGTATATATTTTAGGGTACGTCTGTAGGGATTAGGGACCCGTAGTGTTGTTAGGGTCTTACACCTCACTCTCTCATATATTTAGTTATCTAGTGCAGCTTGCACATAAATACATAACATACTATACATATACTGTGAATATGTCACTGGTTTTAGTAAATATTTATATATTTGTATAGTGGACAGTGTGAGTCCACCTGTGTCTTGTTTGTGTTTCTACCATTCTTATATATTTAAAATTAGGTAAACAATGAACAAATACATAAAAATACAGATACTCCTGACATACACTGTGTGTTAAAATTTATTTATTTAGTAATCCTACAGCTAACATAAATTATATATATTTACAAACAAACACACTGAAATATAGCTAAAGATGGAATACATGATACACTTTACTAGAAAAAGATTTAGAAAAGGGAACAAACAAACAAAAAGTAAATAATACATTTAAGTAATTGTGATTTAATTTATTTAACTAAGCCTAAATTGGTTGTGTTGTGTGATGGTGTAAAAGTGTGGGTATGTACGTGATGGTGTGTATGTGAAGTGTGCTCATGATGAAGGTGATTTTGCGCTATTGATATTCTTGATACAAGTCAAGGCCTAAATAGTGGTCATTGTATGTCCGGGCAGCGCGATACAAACTTATTAATACATAAAAATTTTAACACACATTTCACAGTCCACTGGCTAGCAAGCTGTACATTTGTCGAATAAAACTTTAACGACTCGTAAATAGCGCACAGGAATGAAGTCAATATTTCCTCTCATTAATAATAGAACAAGTAACACGTCACGATACTTCACTGGGGTTCAGTGAAAACAGGTCAAGAAGTACCGCCTTGGATTTAGAATTAAAGCTTCTATTTCGCTTGATTTTTGCTGAACTTTCTCTGCTCACTTGTATTTTCTTAATACTTATAAATAAAGAAACAAGTTTTTTAGCTGTTGCAAACTAGTGTCTTTTTTAGCAGTAGTTTTATTTGATACTTAAAGTTTGATCTGTACATCATATCTGAGTATGTTTGAAGGCGAGACTAAAATAAACAGAATCTGTTTTAAATGGCTTACATTATTTGATACATGGATTTTTATGGATAAACGGTCAGCAAAAAATCACCGCCAAGCAATATTAGTAATTAAAAATGTTCTACACGCTGACTAGCAGTGGTCATGGAGATTACGCGTGTGACACTAAAACAAGAGATCACTCGTCCGAATCACGCCTGCATTGGCCTTGAATCTATAAGGAAAATAGGACCACATTGTGAAGAAATGGTATTCTTTTAGTCCTAAAGTAGATGGTATTACGGGCTTATCACGTGGCTTTAAAGAAAATATATATCACGATACAGAATACTGATACTAAGAGGTCACCAAGCGATCTCTTGTACGATATATTTTATCTCTTGAAACTTGCCATATTACGCAGAGGCACAAGTAAATATCAATGAAGCGGATATCCCAAATAATAGCAGAAAACAAAGTTATAAAAGTGTAAAACTTACAGAAAGCATTGTAAGATCAAATAAAAAACCTTGTTTACACCGAGAGGATTTTGAATATATCTTTATGTTTCACTATTTAACTGTGGCTAGGGAACGGTTTTTTCGACATCGGCCGACCTAGTTTTATACACGTGCATGTACTGTATTGGTACTGGCTGTGAATTTAAACCCAGATCATTGCTCTGATTGCCCCGATCATTTACATGCATACACACATATTTATCCAAATCCAATGTGCTAAGACAACCTATGTTAATCTAGAATACGGTAGCTTTCTATTATAACTAAGTATTAATTACTTCTATAATATTTAAAGATATATAGTACTAGTACTATTTTGCAGAAATACTGTAGAACTGAAAAAAAATTGTCGATTTCCCAATGAAAGGTAGAATACGAAATTATTAACGCGGGTAGAACCGCAAAACACAGCTCTTTGTTATAAAAATTTGTACGGTCACTGACAGTTTTCAATAACAGGAAATGCCTGTCACCAAGTAATTTCTTCTAGCCAAATATATACATGTATATCAATTGACTCAATGGAACTTTTCTTTAAATTAAAAAAGAATTGGGTTTGATACTCTCACGATGAATTTAAGAAATAATGCTACCTACATTGGACCAGACATCTGAAAGCCGCACTCATATTTGCGTTTAAAATATATTATTATACTTGCATAAATATTAAGACGATGGTTAATAATCCAAATCTAACTCTCACAATCTTATAAGCATTAACTCTGTGTGCATTTATAAATGTCTTATAATTTACACGACGTATAACTCTTTTTCAGAAATAGAAGAAATAGAAATCCTTTTTATTGTATTTCTTATTATTATTTTTTTTATTGTATTATGTTATTTTTAAGTATTGTTATTCTTAACTTTCTTGAACTAATCTTCCAGGTTATATTGGACGTCAGACGTTAAATTAAAATCATCACTTTCTCTGTATAATTTATAACTTGTATTGTAATAAATTATAAATTTGTTTTTGTAACAAGTTACAATGCAAGGAGCGAAGGTTGCAAAAAGCCACTTCTTATTTGTGTCTTTATTCTTATGTGATCTTCTGAATCTTTAAGAACAATATACTTCTTGATATGAATGTATAATCTTTTTATATTTTAATAATCATCAAGACAAAGTATCCATTATGTGACCTTCATCACCTTCTATTAGGGGACCATTAAAAGCTCTCGTTTAGGCATAAGTATAAATTAAGGAAAATTGTAAAAGTTTTCTTTTGCACATAGTATTGTCTTTTATTAACATAACTTTTACACATTTAAGAAAAACACTTTTTTACGGATTATAGTTATGTATTATTGTATTTAAACTTATAATTATTTATACATAATTTTAAATTTAAACCGACGTTTCGCGTGCTTTTCAGCGTGCGTGGTCACGGTGACTGAAGACAAAGGTGTTAAATGTCAAAAAGTATTACAGCTGTAGAAAATGTTGTGTTATCTGTATTTATTTCCCCGGAGTTGGTATCGACTAAAAGATGTAGGGGTAAAAAAAAAAAAAAAAAAAAAAAAAAAAAAAAAGATTCTTCCCAAGATTGGTACGCGAAGCCATTGAAATCAAAAAACACGCCAATTTCAATAGAGAGGACGGCCTAAAATTATCAAACACCTGGGATCCAATAATATCCAAATTAAAATCTCAAAATAAACAATCCGCGAAAATGGAGGACACCGTGAGCAATTTCTGCAAAAACCCTACATCTTTTAGTCGATACCAACTCCGGGGAAATAAATACAGATAACACAACATTTTCTACAGCTGTAATACTTTTTGACATTTAACACCTTTGTCTTCAGTCACCGTGACCACGCACGCTGAAAAGCACGCGAAACGTCGGTTTAAATTTAAAATTATGTATAAATAATTATAAGTTTAAATACAATAATACATAACTATAATCCGTAAAAAAGTGTTTTTCTTAAGTTTTCTTTTATAAATTATACTTTTCTATACTTTGCTGTCAAGTTGTATATATACTCGACTCAGCTTTTGTTTTGTTCTGTATTTTTTTGTTCTCTCTTTCCGTATTGTTATCTTTACAATCGATATACGAAGTTGTCGTCGGTCAGACCGTAAAAATTGACGCAAGCGGCCTATATGTATAATAAATTAATATCTTAAAATATGATCAAGGACTGGCTTATGAACAGCTTACCTAGTGTTGGAGATGCTTCCGAGACCTAATGTTTAGTTCGTAGTTACACATTTCTTCTTCTTCACTCTATCACTCTTGCGTTAAGTCGTGTTGAAAAATCATAAATAAATTAAAGCTGAGATTTATTTATTTGAACAATAACAAAAAAGATATGAATTTTTGAAACCTCGCAGAAAGAAAACATTAAAAAAATATAACTCGAAAAGTAAAAAAAAATCGCGGAACATAATGAGATCTTTTCGTACACACCCATGTGAGAAATATAAAAAAAACATTGACGTCACTAGGACCCTGTATATATTTTAAGATATTTATAGTTAAGTTTGTTAAGAGCTGGAAACGCTGATACAGTTTTTTTTTACTTAAAACGGTTGCCAAATCTTACACATTGTAATGCATAACTAACTGAATTTATAGTAGTTACTTTAGTAGTTACTAACTTAAACATTTTTACTCTACATATAAAAATTCCGCACTTTCAGTAAAATTTACCACAGAGGCATAATTCTGTAAAATTTGTCACATAAATCTCATTTAAAGAAGAAGTACGGTACTCTTATTATATATTGTGTAAAATGGCCTCTTTTATGGCCGAATGTAATGAAAATTTTAAAAGTATCCTCGTATTTATAACTTCAGGATGCAATAACTTTGAATCCCCAGTATGCGCAACTGAGATGCAACGAACTTTTTTTTAAATATACATTTCAAATTGCGATGGATTACTTCATGAACTAACTTAAAGTAAGGAGATTGATTAAAATCAGTCTTACTTATCTCTACGATACACAGCAATGTCCTTAGATGTATTTTTAATATACCTTTATCTGTGTTATTTCTGCTATTTAAATGCAGTATTAGATTTATTGGATAGGAAAAGTATCTTATAAATTTAGTATATACTTAAGTACGTATATACATAAAATATATTAATATATTATAGGTTATAATTATATATTGTTATGAAAAATGAAACTGGCTAAAATTCTATATACATCAATATTTATATTAGATAAAAGGACAGAAATAGAAGTAGGAAATGGAATATTAATAGATAAAAGCAAGGAAATAAAAGCGGAACGGTCATGTTGATTACAGGCAAAGAATATATGATTAAAATCGCCAACTGAAACATATTTTCGGATGACTATAGATAAAATTTGACAATTCATTCAGTATTGCCATTTTTTGTAAAAATACTGGTAAATCATGTTATAACGCTTTTTTATCCATGTATTTATTTTTTTAGTAATGAAATTCGTCACAACATTATGTACTTATTAATTAGCAAAGATCGTGTTTCTCTTTTGACTCACCCAGTTTGATGTTAGTAGTATTTTATTTGTATACACACATAAGTTGATCACGTAGCTATAAAAAATATCAATTCCCTAGAAACATGCGTTTACTTTATAGGTTTATATTATCATTTATAACCACAACTCTTATTGATACAATTGAACTAACAGCAATATCAATGTGACGAGGTATTGAGATTATAATCAAGCACGATCCACTATAATTATGCGACACCGTTACGTGAATAATTTAGACCCGCCTACGCCAAAATTACCTTTGGTAATAAAGGCGAATTTGGCATATAAATTAATGAACGGTGGACGTTATTAAAAATTTACTAAATTTGTTAATCATAAACAATTATTGCGTTTATGATTAATTATGAACTTATAATCTCGAATTAATATTTTTAACAAATAACATGGTAACAAATCGGTTTTATTTTTGGGTTTTAGTAAGCCCTATGTAAGCTGATAAGTAACCGAGTTTTTGCCAATATTTGCTTAAACGGAGCAGCCCTAGACCAATTATGTTGGTATACCACTTTGGATACTCCCCTTCAATCCGGACACATCAAGTCCTGATAATCATTAAAATCAACTTGCATTCAAACTGTAATTAAATTATAAAGGATATAGAAAATCTTGCATATTTTGCACAAACCCCACAGACATACGATTCAGCGTGGCTGTCAGAAACGATTAAATTCACCCCGCTAGCAGGATTTATGAATTTTTTAAATAATAAAAGAGCATGAAGGTTTTGTTCTACACAGATAAAATTAGCTTAAGTATGCAAAAAGTCAAAGCGTATTATAATATCTTAGTATTTATATATATATAAATCTAGACAATTTCAATGTATTGCAGAGTCGCCGGGATTAGTTAAGATTTCTTAACAGTAGTATATTTAGATAAATTATAAAGAAAAATTGTTGACAGAAACTGTCATTTTCATTGTCATTCTATTATTTTTATATAGCCTGTCAATACTAAATACGATAATTAATTTTAATTTTAGCAAAGTCATCTACAGAAAAAATGAATTAATGAGTATATTATTGATGGTCATAGTTATTAATCATAGTTTCGTATTTTGCTATCTTTTCAAAGGTTCATATATGTGTTATGAGGTAAAGGTTTCAAATTTAAACTGTGATACAAATATAATAAATCTACAAGAAAATTCAGGATTTAATAAACAATAAATGTCAAATGTTAAGGGTACACAGTATTATATAATCGAATACGTTTGACAATATAAAGAATCTATGTCAGAAGAGGCTGCGTTTCACATATACTGAATGTAAGCATCACCCGAAGGCAAAAAGGTAACTAAGATAAAAGCTTGCTAAGAACATGATATAAGGTTATACAACCGCCCATGAGCACTCACAATACCAGAGGGTATCGTATTGCGATGCTAACCTTTTATGAATTCGCTCTTATCTTAAAAGACCCTAAGCTAAAATGGTTCGGAAAACTTCAGTTTAGTTCATAATTTTATATAAAATTGCGATTCAAAACTAAACACAGAATATCACAAATTTAGAAGTATTTTTTAAAACAACTCATTTAAGACATTACAAGCGGCGTTATTTTCTCATTTTTGATTATTGGCTTACAAGTCAGTGTTCTTCTGATATTCCTTATTTTCCCTTTAAAGCAGGCAGATATATGAAAACCAGTGAAAGCGTATTTAATATGTATGTCTAGGGTAAATAAAAGGCTCTGTGTACCGTATTACGTCGCATATATATAATGTATGTCAATGAACACGATGCAAATCCTATAATTAAAATACGCCTGCGTCCAGTGTCTCGCTACAGCTGCATAAATAAGTGCACTGAATATTCAAAGGCGGATTTTAAGGTAACATCTTTTGAAATTTCTCTGTTTCTTGTATGTATAGTAATGTTAACTGGGTATTGTTAGTAAAAGTTCAAGTTCTTAATAAAAAATTGATATACATACTACATGAAATTTGTGTCTAAATTCCGATACCTATTCGACTCAGATGTAACCCTTGTCTCCTTCAACATATACACAATTATTTCTCGGGTATTCTCGCGTCCTTATAACTATATGTTACGCTCTGCTAACAAATGCTTTTTAAAAATTCCATCTTACAGCTCTTCTAAGGCAATTCCTTTAGGATCTCGGTCATTATGTTGGAATAGGCCGCCCGACTCCACAAGATTAATACTACTAACATGTTTTAAACTCTTCTACACAAACATTTCTTAACCATCTCCTATCCTGCTCAAACTGCTTTAATTTTTTTGTATTATTTTAGGTTAAGGTTGATGATTCTATATTTTTTTATAAGAATTTGTTATGCAAATGTTGCACTTAACCCATCTGGACATAATTGTTTTTTTAGTATTTTCCATACTAGGGTTTATTGAAAGAGAACGCTATAATTTTGGTGTTATGTTATTTGTTTTTCTATAAATAATCATCTACTTCGGTACCGCAAACTGCAGGTCACTTGTATGATTTTAAATAAACCACTTTTAAAATCTACCCAAACCTACGATTTATAGACTAACGATGATTCAGATGTCAACTGATTAAACTCAGATGCAAAAAAATCCTCTGGAAAGGGTTTTGTAATCAGGACGATCTTATTAAAGAACTTTATGTCTCATGAAACCTGTTAAATTCGTGCAGCATTTTCCAGGAATCATACGCGGCCAGGGGACTTTATTATAAAACATGGAACAAGAATTCTAAGCAGCAGTTACTGAATTCAATTCAAGAAACAATATCTTTGTTAAAAAAATACACGTCATATTGATAAATAAATAAAAAAAGTCGTAAGTTAGAAATGCAACATGATAAACCAAAAGAAAATATAATATACTACATAAATATTATAGTTGATTAGTTATTAACTTCAATTTCATACCAGTCATACTTTGTATGCAAATCGCTTCAAGGGAAGTACTGTTTTAGTGCCAAATATACAGCCCTCCAGCTATCGAATGTTCGCTGCTCAAATATTGAAGTGTTTATATACAAACTAAGCCACTTAAATGTAATAAATAGGCCTGAGGTAAATCGGTTTCCGGAATCAATGAGTTCTATAAAAATCGTGTAAATATAAAACTTATATAACTATATGTCGCCCACGCCAATCGACATGACAGTTTAAGTATTTACATATTTCATTTGAGCTGGGAAGTGGAGATGGTCTTGGTAGGAATCGCTGTTGGAGTGAGTTCAGCAATGCCCAGTGGCAAGAGCTGCAGCTAAGCTGAACGTACAGGGCAAAAGTCGAATATTTAAACAGAACTAACTAAGAAAGTGACCTGTATAAAAGAAGGTTTGTCTGGAAGCTTTTAAGTGGCAGCTCGGTAATGGTCTGACGGTGCCGGTCTAGTCCAGTGACTAGGGCACAGTGGGTTAATCTTCTGAAAACTTTATGCTAGCATAATATACCTTATCGGCCATTTGTGCAATAAAAAAGTGAGTTGTAACTTATGGTAGAATTAAAGTTACCATTTTAACATCTACTACAAATTCCTACCCAAAAAAAACAGTTTTCTTAAATAAATACTTGAGTGTGATTAATATTCCCGTTTCAAAGGTGTACGTCACGAAACATCTAATTTAATGAGCTAAATAATTATACGGTATAATATCCAATGCAGCTTACCCTATGAGGCGAGTAATATAGTAACCATAGCTACAACTACCTGCTCTATGTACTGCAACAACAATTAATTATAATTACAGGGTACATGCTTGTAGTTGATGTATGTTATTGTTATAACAACAGACTATTAAATGCCGTGTCAGTAACTGGTTTACACATACGAGAGTCATTGGACCAACAATTTCTTCCATATAAAACACTACTATTTTAATCATAAACATCAAAGTCAATATAAAATCTATTTTTTTCATTTGTGATAATTCGTAGTTATTGTTATTGCTTTTTAATTGTTAAGGTTTGTATGTATTAAGTTTAAATCTATGTAATTCCTGTTTTAATGAACATAAGCTAGTATTCTTATTCATGTTTTAAATGATTTTGTAATAAAACACAGAGATACTGGTCATCTCATATTGCTTGCATTTAACATTCAGATACGCCAAATGGAAGGCCTCGTGTGTGACCCTTGCTGAGCCAAGGCCCATTCGACATCATTCGTGGCCTCAGAGGACCGTGAGTTTTAACGGCTGATCACGTGGCTGGATGCGGACAAGGCTAAGCTGTTACCGTGTCCTGCTTCGGGCGATTGCTGGTGGCAATGTGGGGTTTTAGTGGGTATGCAGCAGTCCCACATGACCCTTCACCACCAGGCAACCGTGCCGCGGGAGGGTACGCGTAACCCCACGAAAACGGAAGGTCTAAACCAACCTGCGTGCACTACATACCCCATTAGTTATGAAATGTAATTGGTTTCTTAATTTATTGTGTAATAGCGTCAATTGTTATAACCGTAAAAGTCATTGTATTATTATGAGGTTTGTGGCTTGAGCAAATACTTGTCATAGAATGTCCACTACAAATTACGCTACGACGCTAAAATTAGGACTAATTAATATATACACAATACAACATAACACAATAAATTGTTTTTTTTAACAGGCTCATCGGTGTTTTATTATTACCGCCGCCCATCGACACTCACATTGGCAGAAGGCACGCAAGTGCGTTGCCGGCCTTTTAACAATTGGTAACAATTCTTTTGTCGAAGGATACTAAATTTGGAACTTGTGGACCGACGGACGTCGAGGTGATACGGTTGGTATTTTGTAATCTCCCTTGACGTCCGATTATGAAACTCAACTGCATTTTTTTCGTCCGAACAACTCTGAACTCTCTCCATCGTAAATGCGGTAGAAGATGCAGGGACACCACACATCTCAATTATAAACAATACTATCATAAACATCCTTTTCTAATGAAATTTATTATAAATTTAGTTTAAGTACACGCACAATATTTACTAATTAAGAGCATTCCAAAATATAAAGCTTCAATTATAGGCTCACTCAATTATTCAATGTTGTTGTATAACAAGTACAGATAATGATATACAGCGTGTTCCAGTTCGCAAAATACGTGAATTATGCCGAAGTTTGGTTTACTCAACGATTTTAATTCGCCCTACTTACGTGCAGCCAACCTGAGCTCGGCAAATTTTAATTATCATGTGAACATTTTAATTAGTAGCATAATTGGTGCGATAGTTTGTAGTTGTTCTGAGTGTTTAACAAAAGTTATTACATCTCAGATAATCATTTGGCTCATTTGCACTTAGACGTGTCCGGCCAATCGAACCATGAATATTTCCATTAAGAAGATTTTTATTTCGGCAAAAATCTGTGTGGTTCTAAGGTATACTGTTTTGGAACCAGATTGATGATATTAAAACACAAAAATGTTGTGAACCAAAAACAATACTTTGTCAAATTAAAATTATAAATACAAACGACGTGAATCGATAGTCATAAAAACAGTTAATTAAAAAAATGATATGAAATACAACTTAAGTACTGGTGAACTACATTAACTAAAATTAAGCGTTCATACTATGCTTTTTGAATCACGAATATCGTAAAACGAAGCTGATAACGTCTGTATTACGAAATGTGGTCGTAAATTCTACAGGTCATACTTTTATAGCTCGCTAGTTAGTCTAGAAACTATGGTCTTTAAGTAAAAAGTAGATTTTATATATCAATAGGGAATTTTTTATATTTATTTCAGATATGGAGATCCTGTTATTTAACCTAAATCTAAACATAATCAACGACAGTGTTCGTAAATGACATTTACAATATAAAAACTTAAGAAATATATTTATAATCGTATCTGACTGTAAACCTCTGAATAAAGGCAGAATTTCTTTTGCGTAATATCGCAGAAACAGTGCGTGGGAAGCGCGAGTTTTCAGTTCCGCTGAAACTCTCTCTCTCTCTTTAGTCGGCAGTTCATGTCTGACCGTCGTAGTCAGCAACGAAGCATCTAGAGCGGACTATCTGCTTCCGCTGAAACTAGCGGTCACCTATACATGGCACACGACTTATCATCAATTTCATCAAAAGTAAAATCACTCATTAATAAATAATTACGCAAAATACTATTGGTTTCTTTTATTCACCTTTTTGTAAACTAAAAAGTTCTCTTTGAATCATGAAACGGCGCGCTGTGAAATTAATATAATGAATTAGCTTTGTCAAAAGCTGAAAGAAAATACAATAGTTGTTAGTATATTGAGTAAATATTTGCCCAAAGAAGTCCAGTATACATAGAAAATTGGCGAACACGGAATCCTCTATTTCGTTTGGACCATTAATCACTGCACGTCGTTTGCCCCCATTATTAGGGTAACTGCCAACTCCGCGGCTTTTAAATATCTACACCCTCCCGACAGGCCTGTTATTGACAGCTATAGTAACTGTTTCGTGAATTGATCCGTTAACTTTGTTTTTGACGTGTATAGACGTTAGGTTTGGTACTTAGAATTACGAGTTTTTGACAGCACAGGTGCAATTTTACTAATTAAAGATTGTGTATATATAGCGCAATATAAAGCGCTAAATAAAGCGCAAATTCCGCCCCACATGGAGTACTCCTTCAGCTTGACCGTAGTCAACGCAGAGCGATTCAAATCGTCAACGACCAGTCACTTTCCATGCAACTTGATCCTCCTGTTGCGTAGAGATGTGGGATCGCTCTGTCTAGGGTCCTACAAGAAAAGAGCGTGCCAATTCTAAAAAGGCCGACAACGTATTTTCGAATCTTCTGGCAATGTCAGTGTCCATGGAGGGGGTGGGGGGGTAACACTCAACATCAGCATCACCTGCCCATTTGCCCCCTATTACATAAAAAAGATTATTTAGGCGATGAAATAAACATTTTCAATTAAATATATTTTAGGTTCAAACTTGTACAAAATGTAATTGAGACCCATTAGAATCAGGAATAATACGATGTATATTTACGAAAAATGTATTTGCAAGATGCACACTTATCCCAAATACTACCGAAATACGTTTGTGCATATAATGCTTTAAAAAAACATTGTAAATATAAAACGATTTAAAGTGGTGTCATAGTAAATAGTGTGAGAGTAGCTTAAATTAGACATGGAAGTGTTTCCGCCTCCTCTAACGGCTAAACCGTCCTTGGGGAGTCGTGTACGGCTTGCCGCAACATAATGTGGTCTAAGGTTTAATCCATAGAATAAAGTTACCTTACAAGGTAACTCTACACATTACTGTAACCACAGCGCGCGCGGAGAAATGAGACATAAATTGTTTGTGGCTTTTACGAGTGGAATTTTATAATTGCTTGATTTACTTACTAAATGTGCTGGTGTAATTTAGGAAATTATTTTACGCTCACATTGCATAGACACTTGAGAACGTAACATTATCTCTGCTATTTAGGAACGAAAAACAAAACTTCATAAACAGGTTTAAATTTGAACTTACTTACGTAGGCTGCTTTTAGCCGTATATACAATATGATACATATATATTGCCTAGAAAGCATAAATTACATTACATTTCAAAAATAATCAAATCAGGGTTGCCTGGAAGAGATCGCTTGTTAGCGATAAGGCCGCCCGTTGCATCCCTTGTAATTTTTATGTATTGTGTTATTTGTGTTTCTTTGCAACGAAGTGTGAATAAATAAAATATAAACAAATAAAAATTACATTTAGATAAATAAGGTACATAATGGCGGCCAATCGTAATACCGATTTCTATAATCAAGAAAAAGGTTATTTTACGAAGCATTTACTTTAAGAGAAACGTAATAAGATTGTAATCTAACTTGAAACTATATTATGAAAGTCAAATGAAAGGTTCTACAATTAATATTAAAGTATTTTTCTTAACAGTAATTTTGTAGTCTGTGTACTTATAGATACTTTTGTTTCAGTTTCGATGTCCGAGGGCGTTCGTTTAATAAGGCCCTTCAATGGTCGGACCCTAATGTGTTTGGGCCGCGAGCCTACTTCGCGACCGTCGCTCGCCCTGCTTCGCTCACACTTGATACAGTTCAGTTGGATGATGAAGGAGTGTATAGATGTCGGGTTGACTTCAAGAATTCACCAACGCGAAATTTTCAAATTCGCCTGTCAGTTATAGGTACGTATTTTAAGGTATTTTTTTTATATGATAGATAAAATATAATATGTTCAGTATGGAATATAAAATGCATCACTTATTCCACGTCATTAAATTTGAATCGGTAGACACCCTTACTCATTGGCGTAAAACGGTTGTAGGCCGAGAGAAAAAGCCGGCGTAAAAAACTCTCGGTACTAAACGGAACCACACTTAATTTAAAACAAATATCGCAAATTATTTATAAGTAGCCTGTCTAGTACTAGTCCCAAAACCCTTTTATAAATAGTAAGTGGTAGAAGCAGGAGGCTCTGTGTCATATTAAGTTATACTGTTGCCCATGGACACTGCCAGAAGGGTCGGAATACATAGCCTGTTAGAATTGATTAAGAAAAAAACATCCCGACATTTTGCGGCCCAAACATTTTTCAGAAAATTTTAGGTCGAGTTCAAAATATATCTATCATTTTTTTCATTTGATCGTGTATCATATACTTGAGCCTGCATTACTCAAACAATCAAACAAAATATTCGTCATTGGAGGTCATATGCGTATAAATTAATAATGAAGTTTTAATCGTTTTTCACTCATTAGGCTACATTAATTATATCTTTCACAAGTTCCGGAAACAATGGGAATTGCAGCAGATGTTCCTTTTCCCCAAAAACTTAAGCACAGCGTTTGCCTCAGAATATATAAGGAGTCTTATCTAAAAAGGCTGCCTTTCAGTCGCTTGTGAGCGAGCGATGCAAAACAAAGCTTTGTTAAGGCTGCTTTGAATTTCGGTTCGGAAAATGAGAGGTTACACACGACCGCTCCCGTCAAAGTAGCTCAAAATGGTGTTATTACAATAATGTCCCGACATTTTCTTCCAGTTTTCACGGTTTCAGAAAATGTTATAGCTTAACGTTAAGTTTAGGAACAATGGAAGTAGATTATAATGTTCTATAAAAACCCATTATATATATATATATATATATATATATATACCTCTCATTATATATTTTATTTAATTTATTCTCTTTGATTATTGTTATTTTGTGTGTCTTCGTCTAATTATTTTTTATCAAAAACCATGTAAATTGTACACATTTTTTGATAAACGATAAACAAAACTGTCACGTTCTTTAGACAAGGCTACTAAGAGCAACAACGATGTTATCAGGTCAAAGAGAAAAATTATTTTGTAATTTGTACTGTTTGTTACCGTTCTAGTAAGGAAAACTAATTTTATAGCACATTACACTCGCGAAACCTACAGTTTCTACGGACACATTTATTGTTTGCAGCAAACTGAATTGACTTACAGACTATTTTTATTTATGCCCGGAACAAAGTGTACAGTTTCTTTGACATTTAGAACTGTTTAGAGTTTAATAATGTTCGATATTTTCTAGCATGTTACAGTTAACATTCAAACCCATAAACATTTTGCCTATTATTAAGTACGTTAATTGCTTTTAAACATACATTTAAATCCAATATATTACATTTAAAAAATGTATGTTATGATTTCTTTATAATCTACTATTATAACTATAAACAGCTATCTAAACAAAATATATAATTTAAATCACAAAAATCTTAGGAAAAAAATTAAAATGTATTTTCCTAAAATAAATCGTCCGTCTAAAGAACATACATTGCCCCAAAAATACTAAATTATATCTTAAATCTTTGACCTATTTCTAGCAAATATAAAGCAAAAGTAATCATCAAAAAGCCGGGCTAGGAAAAATAGGCATATTAACGTTTGATTTGTTGATAATGACGTTGACCCAAATCCCGTCTAATATACGCCTCAGCCAGAATCGAACGTTGAGTTAATTTTTCTAGGTCACGTACGCGAACAGCTCTCATTTGTAAATACCTGGGCATCAATATATTTAACTGGCCGATAGCTGTTTGTTACGCCGAGCGAACTTTTAATCGGATCATATATAAATAAAAATGTTCAACAACGTTTTTTAATCGGCTGGAAATAATAAAATAACGATTTGAATGATTCTAACTGGTTTTAACGCGTGCGCGCTGTGATATAATTTTTATTAGTTACTTTTAGAGGAAAATGTAATTCTGGACTAAAACGCAATTTAAAAAGTTTTTTAATATCTTTATATATATAAATCTCCTATCACGATGTTTGTCCGCGGTGGACTCCTAAACTACTTAACCGATTTTAAATTAAATTGGCACACCGTGAGCAATCTGGTCCAACTTAAGACATAAGATAGCTTAGATTTATTGTAGCTTTAATTATAGTCTCAATTTTATTTTATTGCAAATTATTTGTTTATAATTTGACACAACTCCAACAGATGGCGCTATGTTAAAAGTACCAACGTTTCATATAAGCTATCTAACTTTCTCATAAGTTCTCCTACCGTTTCCCTTGTATAGTTTACTACTATGAAATATAACAAAAACCTTAGCCACAGAAACGCTTGGCCGAGTCTGCTAGTGTATTATAAATATGTCTGATATAATAAAAAAGCTTTAATAATAATAAAATTATAAAACTTTGAAGGAATCTCTCTTCACTATTAAGGAATCTCTTTTAAGGATAAAACAACGCTAGTATAATATAAGAAATTGGATAAATACTTTATTGACATGGTGCTATTTTAAATGTAACATATCGTGAGAACCAACAAATGGGGCTTCATCAGCGACACAGAGGGACAAGTAGCCTCACTACCGACAAATATTTGTTAGAAAACTGATATTTTTCAAAGTTTATCAACATGTCTCTAAAGGGAAACAGAAGAAATTTGATGCCTTTTACGTAACTAGATATATTGTCAATGGTCTTTGAAGCGAAAATCCTCTTTCACGTTTGATGTCTATGCTTCATTGTGTATATTTTATTACCAGGATATCATTTTAGCTTTATAAGTTTATTGTTGAATTTTTATTTTGTTTATCTATTGAAAAAAACGTAATATATTTTTTTTTAATTAATTTTAGCACTTAATACAATAATGTCAATATTTATTTACAATTTTTATTGTGACCAGCACTTGTAGGCAAACATGTTGATACACGAACAATTGAAATATAATAAAACGAATGTGAGCCGTCACGGGACGCCTGGTAGATGTGAAACATCGAAATCATTTTGTGAAGTAATATGCAAAAAAGAACAGATTGTGATAGGAACTAAATATTTCATAATGATAAAATAAAATATTACGATTTTGTTTTCCAGATAACGATGACTATTTATTGAATAAACCTTCATTTTCATTAAATACAAAAATTTACTACGACATATAGATTGTATGTATATACCGTCATATAGCCAGAAATCGGTTTTACGTGCGGCTATAGATGTTTCACATCAACAAAACAAAAATTGGTAATATCCAATTTTGAAGGGAGCATCTATAGATCCAAACCCAGCTTGTTTATCTGGAAATCGGCCTAAACGCGTTCTTTTGGAAGTTATAAGATGAAGGGATGAATACAACAAAATAAATTAGGTAATAATATAGCCTTTTTATCCAAATCAACTTTTTAGGTATACATATAAACATAGACTACATGAAACTAAGTATTAGAAGGTTAAGAAAAAAAAACTATTGTAATATTTGTATCTTGCTGGTTTTTTGCAGATCTGTTTGCCTGATCTGATTTTTGAAAGGCCTCCTCCAACCTTTTCCATTAATACCTTTCTTGGGCCACTCTGTTTCACATTAAACAAACAAACAAAATATCTTTATTCATCTAGTTAAATAAGTACACTTATGAACGTCAAAAATATTAAATTAATTGTAAATTTACATTTACTACCAGTTCACAAGTCCCGTAGAGCGGGCAATCACTTCTGCCACTCGTCTGATGTCATCTTTCCACCTTTATTGTGGTCTTCCTCTACTCCTTTCCTACTCCTTCCCTAGGGTACCGAATGTCGTAGGTATCTAATATCTAATATATTTTGTCAAAAGATAAGAAAATTGGTTATTATTAAATGTTAAACATCACACATGATACATTTTTACATTCGACACTAATGAAAATTTGAGTGAAAATGCTTTTTTTAATGAGGTGAAAATGCACTTACGCCGTGGAACTGTTGGATTGGGTATACAAGGCGCATCACTAACCTATAAAACTTAAATCAAAATAATAAACGAATAGCCCGCAATGTTTTGTTAACAATTTTCATACAAAAACTGACAACAATAACTAAATTGAAATATACATATCTCAATATTTGGCCTGCGCTATCCGTTAAGAAATATCAAAGTTTAAGCCTGGAGAAATTGGATTATGTAAACTTTTAAGTGAATTGCTAACATGAACTTGCCAACTTGTTTAATAGTAAACGGCTTACTATAAACTTTGCTTTCATACAATCTGACTGTTTCTGAGGACTTAATTCAATATAATATATCCATTATCATTGCATTAAAGGTTAAAGTTTGTTAAGCAGTTTAGTAAATACGATTATGTATTAAATTTTCATTACTAGAATGTATTTAATACCTATTTATTTCAGTTTCAAATCAATAGAAATCTTGTGGTTAAGCTTCGAGTATGGATTATTTTTTATGCAATTAACTTCGGTATATGTGAACTTCATATTTAAATTATTATATTTTTTATTACGTAGATATGTTGAATTGTTTAATTTGTTTTAATAATTTGGCAATCGTAGTCGCAAACGTCTTTTTAAAACTTATATATAACATTTACAATTTTTATACTTACAACTATAGATATCCTGCTTACACTTAAAAATATAAATAAAAGTGTTAATTGGCTTACTAAGGTGAATTAATGTTTACTTATTATTGGGTTATTCAGAAAATACATTATTATATTTTTTCTATCATATAAAAAATATAACTAATTAATATTAACTTTAACTTTCATAACTTTTAAAACTGTGAAGTCTTCTCGAACCGCGGTACAAATTTTCAGAAACAAATATAAGAATATAAAAAACACCCTGCGAAACGCGACGTGCGAAGAAAACGCTCGCTTGAATTAATAAGTACAACACGAAATTTGAATTTAATGAAACAACTTGGTGGAAGCAGCTGAGAGAATATCGATCAATTTTTGAAATGAAACGATGTACGCAGCCTCATGAATTAGCTACCAACGAATGAATTTTCAGATTAAATTTATTGGAAAAAGATAAATAAATAGTTGTAATTAGTCGGTTTGAACATTGTTACAGAAGCAAATGTAGTTTTTAATACAGGAATCAAACCTATATATATATATATATATAAACTGAACTGATGTTTGATGCTGAGTCACAAATTACCTTAATAATTTAAAATATGAGGTTAAAACTTACATACAATTAGGGGTGGAGGAGTTACGATGCTAACAAAAACCAACTTGGCTTATCTAAGGGTTCATAAATCTAAATGACACTTATGTTATTGGACATTGGAAACGAGAATGTTAATATACAATTTATAAGTGTGGTAAAACTAAAGCTTCAAGTGTACGATGCCTCTTAACATTAGGTTTACTTCAATTATTACCTAAAATATTTATCTAAACTGAACAAAATTTTGGTTACATAACTCTAGACTAGCGGATAAAATTCCAGTACAAAGATCTGTTAGAAGGGTGACTCGATCCGTGACATAATCAGATTGGCAATGGACTGAGATAGGCAATTAGGGTGGGGGGTAAAAGAGTCACCTAACATTTTCTGATGGGATTAGTAAAACAGGAACCAAGTAAAGGGTACTAAACACCAAACGGTTTCAATTTAGATAAATATCTCTAGAAGACGTTAATACATTCACTTTGGCATAGAAATTTCCTTAAGAAAAGAAAATGGTGCCGAAGAAATAGATGGAAGAAAAGCAATGAAAAACTATTTTTTTCACGCAACTTTTTAATTACCAGTTACCATTTGATTCCCATCCAGACAACACAAAAAAACTTACCTGCAAGCAAAGCAGAAGATAGGAAATACAGACATCCGATAAAGAACAAAGATGCATTTAATTTTCTTCCTAGACTACAAAATATGACATTGAGCTACACACGTGGCCATATACAACGACGACAGGTGAACACAAAGACTGGGGAAATGGCCGGGGCCATGACGCATAAGTTCGAGAGGTGGGCCTTGTGCCAGATGGCTGGAGATGGATAAAATAGAATATTGTTGCATGCCTTCGATGACGTTTTTACCGATATAGATCTTATTTTTTCACTTTTAAAGTCTTGGATTTATATTTTTACTTTATAAGGTGAAGCTATTATTATTCTATCAATTATAGATCTGTCGCTTTTTGTAAAATTAAATTTACGTATGGTGAAAGAAGACAAATTAAACGAGTTAAACCGCTGTTATCAGAGGGTTAGAAAGGGTAGGTAATAAATATTAAATTACTTGCGTAAAAATTGCAATTCACTAAACGACAATGAGACATTCAAAATATCATACATTCACCAGTGTAACGACCATTGCGAACCCATTTCATTCAATATCATAAAACGTACTCTGAAGGGTAAACTTAAGCAATATAAAAAGGGAATGTCGAACTCATAAACATCTCGTATGTAAACGCGATCCCATAATAAACTACAGTAATTTGTTCGCAAATAGAAGTGGCCTAGCATGTAACTTATGCATAATTCAAACGCCATAACTTCTACGTAGTCTGTACTATCATTTTGTGCAATAGATGTAAACAACTGCATAATAATGTACTGAACATCGTAGAACAAAACCTCAATTACAAAGGCCGCTTTACGACGTCACTATTAAAACGCCGACCGTTTAATAGTCATGTCAAAACCGGTATTCGCCGTCGTAAATGTTTTTCAGCTGACATTTTATGGAGTTAGCCTTTGTGTGCTATTGTGAGTATAAAAAATGGTTTATTTGTGTTATTGAAAAATACCAAAAGATAGAGTAGGACTTTATATTTTACTGGTGAGCGTTTTTGCATTGTTCTCGGTTAAAACTTTTTTAAATCACTTTATGAATATATAATATAACCTTATTTTTCAGAAAATATAGTTGATCTATATGCTGTGATGTACAAATTAGTTATTTGTACAGAATTAAAATAAGAAATTCATTAATTGTAATATAATTATTACTATCATTGTTATCGTTTTATATTTTTGTTATTATTGGCTTCGAATCTCTTCGAATCAACCGTTATAGTGACAAGAAAACGATGGCACGTAACAAAACATGTGACGCGTAACCGAAAAATGAGACGGTATTTTTTTCCAACGCCGATATTAAAGTTTCACTTTTTATTTATTTATTCACTACATTATTATACCTTAACAGTTACTACTAATTCAATACAACTCCAAAATAATACCCACACCAATTATTATCCAACATAAAAAATATTTAATAAGTTTTAAAAAATGCAACCTTTAGACTTTGTTTTCCAAAACGCAGTTAGTACATATGCTTAATTTTGATTCGTTATTGGCTATATTTAAAGTAATTAACCGATGTAAATTGACAGCAAAATAAACGACATAACAGCTGAGAACGCTGTGTTTAATTGAGGCTGCCAACTATGGAATTCCATTTAAATTCGACGTTGTTCCGGTGGCCACTGATTCCGGTATCGAAGAGCAAGTTAGCGAATGACCGCCCTTGTAATGACTACTAACTAGCCCTGTGGATGTCGGGATCCCATTTGCTATTTTGTGGCTTACAAAGGTTTACTTTTGTCGCAAATAGTAGAAAGGTTTACGTGTAAATCGAATTTTGTGGTCGGCCTTTCTGAAACGTGCCTCCCAATACTATTGTTTTAGGTTCAATGTAATTGAGTCCACGCAATAATTTCTGTACGTTTCTCTAAATAAATCTTTATAGAGTAGTGCACCTGTTTTATGTTTTGTGATTTTTGACTTCTTTAGGCGCATGAGGGTAAAGTTTTTACGAAGCGTCACGAAGTTGTGCAGCGTTTTTGGCGAAGAAAAGGGAGAGAGAGATTGAGACTAATTGAGAGAGTGTGAGAAATGGATGTCGAGAAAAAATACACTTTATTGTTTATTAGTTGCATATTAAACGCTGATCTTTTAATTTATACTATCATTAGCACTTTATAACGTGTATTTGTATACAGTGTGAAAATAGATATACAATTCCATAAAGTGATCACATACAGGTACATGATCATCTATTGAGGCTTTTACCTTAGAAATAATTAATTTACAAACAAGTGACTTTCTTATGATAAGTGTACTTTGTACTTGTACTTTTTTATAATAAAATAAATTCCACTAACATCTATCTATAGGATCTAAATACGGCGGTGCATCACTGGATTTTTCCCCCTCATGCTATCAACACTTGTTTGTATGTTTAAAATATTCTTCTTAAGTAATAGCCATTTTTTTTGACTAAAAAACTACCAGGTTAAATGTGTAACACGTATAAAAGTTCTTTATTTATTAATAAAAACTTTATTCATAACAAAACGGTTCTGATAAAATTCATATATCGCTAAACCCTGTCTCAGGTCACAGTAACAGGGGTCTGTGTTGTGGGTTAGATAATAATTATTCATGTTGTACATGCTTAAACAGGTTTTTTAAAAGTAATTTTAAAGCCACAAATAAGTCTTAGTGATTTGTAACAAGAATAAAAATTATTTTTGTTTGACTAAACTTAGAAGCAAGTCGTATCTTTTGTATTCTTATTAATTGTGTATTACAAAAAAATATATTATCCTTTAGAAACTATTATTTATAAGAACATCAAGCTAAATTCAATGTAATCTCAATTATGAATAGACTACTATTTTTCAATTAAAAGATACTACAGAGCTAAAAATATGCATGTTTTATTAAACTTTCAATAAACCTTTCTTCAGATTTTTTATTTATTAAAGCTTGCAACAGTGATAAAGAAACATAAAATAAATGTGAAAAGTACTTATAGGCATAAATTATCAAAACTAAAGGAAAATTTCAAAGTGATGTGACTAAAGATATCCAGACCTTGTTCTTTTATCGGTGAATTTTGGCCAACACGCGTTCTTTTGAAATGGACGTCGAATACCTTGGGCATCGAGACGGTACACGAAATTTAGAAGGTTGGGGCAATCAGATATAAATCTTAAACGCATACAATATATCATAAAACTTTCTACTATTCTCCAATGATATCTTAAAGCGCTCTATCCTTGTTTCGTATGTTGACAATTTTTTTTCGATACGCCACTGGAGTCAAGTAGATTACGTAGTAGCCACATTAACCTTTTTGGAAACTGTAAAGTTTATAATGCGTGTGAAGTGAGGCTATAAATTGACAAACAAAAGATGACTGTGCCAATCAAAGACAGACAATCTGTATCCTCTCCTTAAAATACTGTTAACTAATTACAACCAATCGAAACGCCGTGTCTTCGTCTTTTATGTTATATTACTATCTTCATTTGTCGTTCATGAGCGATATTTTATACGATTTTGAATGAATATACCGATTATAATTTTGTCTACATGAAACTAACTTCTTACATGTAGTTTCAACTAAAATTTACCTGTGAATAGAAGATATATATTTCAATTAAATTCTATTAATTAATAACCATTTTGCAATTATTTTTAAGTTTATACATTTGCACTTAAAGCGATTCTCTCAATCTCTAGCATAAGAGGATATCTTAATACGGGTGAAAGGAACTCCATGCAACATAATATCTGCTGTTCATAAGATGTTTGTGTGAAACAAGGCACAATATTTACATACAAATACGCAATCACCTATCACAGTTGAGAAGTTGAGAAATAAATGTTGTATATTTTCAGTTGCAATCGGGATTAAAATGAGACCTTCAGATTCGGAGTTACATATAGGAACCACTGAACCAAATTAGTGTAAATAAAAAACAGTATTGGATAGAATTCAGCTTACAACTAAACTAAACTTACAGTTACAAGTCTAAAAAATTGAAGTATACACAAAATATAAATCATTTGATGTAATTTTAAACGTTTTGGTAATTAATTTTCTATACAACGTACTAATAACGCTTTACAGCCTAATTACAGCTATTTTAAAATGTATAGAACACGCGATCTAAGTATTTTCATATCTTTTACATAATATATTCTTCGGAATTATAAACACGATATTATTTGTTTCTTTACATACCAATTGAATCACATTATTAACGTGAAAAGCCACGTCATAATTGGTTGGGAACAAATGTTCTTTTTTTAGTGAAAACTAATCACCTTAGAATTACCTTTTATAAGTAGCTTGATCAGTGTTGACCGAGTGGCTAAACCGTGTCGACTTTAATACCTAAGTTCGTAAATTCAAACCACGGCGATTCACCTTTGGACTTTGCTATGTGCAAATTTAACTCGTTTGTACGTTGAAGGAAACCGTGATCAAAGTGAACACGCCTTTAGACCCAAAAATTCGTATGTGTGTCAGCCAGAGAAAGCCCAAACAGATAACAACAAAAAAACTAACATCTGAGGATAAGACTTTAGTAAGAAAATATGTTTCAAATCTTATACACTTCCTTGTTTCAGTACCACCACACCAGTTGATACTGTACGACAAGTCAGGGAGAGATGTTTCAGGCGTCGTAGGCCCATTGGAGGAGGGAAATGAACTTGTACTTGTCTGTGAGGTTAGAGGAGGTAAGTTAAATATTTATTATAATTAATCGGATGGGAAATAAACATAAAACACTATATTACTCAGACCATCACACTGGCGAAGTTAGACCTCATCCTTTTTGAAGTCAGTTAAAAATAATAATTAATCAAGCAGAACTTTTCTTCCCAGCCCAGGTAAATTTCCTTCAACTCCATTCTCTCATTAGAATTTGTGCTTTATTTTACAATACTAAAATCCTTTTTTGTATATTGTATTAAATAGGAAAAATTAAAAGATAATTGGAATTAATAAAAAAAATCTGTGTTGTGTCTAGATTGTCAGAATGAACCAATAAGAATCAATAAACCACTCATATCTCTAAAATAAAATTATTAATTACTTAGTAAACATTTAAAAATTTTATATCGTTGTTTTATTTACCACTTATACAAATTAGTAAATATATATTATGTTAAAGAAAAAAGTAATCAGTGACATCCATCTTAGCTGTCTTGTTCTAAATATATAATGAGTATAATTGCTAAGATAAAATTCACAACTGTATTGACTTACGTAGTTTTTTTGGTTAGCTTATTGTGTTAAATATATAACATACAAGTATCACCCCGCCATACTGTTTTGTTGCTGAATATAAATGAAGGGTTGGACTTTAGATCCAGAGTATGTGATAGATTGACACTACGTCTACAACACGTCGCTAATTATGTATTCCAATCAAGATACACTTGCATAACTGAATATTGTGAACCCATGCGAGCGATGCTCTTAATTACTTACGACTGACCTACATTTTTAAAGTGCCAAGATATGGAAATTGGATGTAATTAAGTATAGAAATTTTATGTAAACAAACGTTCTTTTTAAAGGCTTCTCATTAAATTTACATGAAAATAGAACTGAAATAAATACCTAGTAAGCTTCCTAAAAAACAAAGACAAAAAAATATTTAATTCATGCTGTATATTTATAAATGTGCAGTAATTAATATTACATAGTTAAATTATCAAAAATACTTTTTATATTGTTCTGGTCTATATAATTTCGTCGGTGGTTTGTATATTAATAATATTGATATGTGGTATTTCAAAAATGTATAATCATCAAAATAGTTGGTAGCATAAACTGGGCTAGCGGCTTAGAACTTACTCGTAAATGCACGTTAGAACTAGAACTCCGGCCGTATCAATGGATAAGTCAATATGTTTGTTATTCCAATATTGTTCCAAATTTGTTCTATTAAAACTCACATGTTGGTACACCCATTTTGCTTGACAGTATTTTATCGTTATAATAAAGCACAGAATCTCTGGGAATAAACACAAGTTTCTCTCAAGTGGGAGATGAGAAATTAAACCGATTACTTTGATATATCGCCCTTAAACTTACCGATAAGTCACTGTGTGATCGCCTCCAAATGGCAGCCGTGCAAAGTTATCTATCGTCTCCAGAGTGTTTCATAACGACTACTATTATTTTACGCGTCGATTGTATATTAACACTTTATTAAGAATTCAATTATAAAATCTGGTACGTAATTTATTATTATTTCGCTTAGCATTTCACTTAAAATCATAATTACTTTATGGTACACAGATAGCGGAAGACTTACATGTTACTATTTAAAATAAGAACGAATTGATATGGTACCTATTTTGAATAAATTTGAACAATTTTTGTCTGTTTTATGACCTCTGATATGTCATTAAGTTGCAAAATCTTGTATAAACAGTGGCTAATCCCGCGCTTAAGGTTTCCTCGGAATTATGCATAGCCTTCGGGCTTAGGGGGTTGTCATCTCATACCATTTGGCGGACGAATTTCTTGGTCATTACGAGGTTGTGTTTAGTATGATAAGAATTTGATTAGACCTTTTAGCATCGTCGCGTAATTAATAAGTATCACTTAAGTCGATATAGACCGTATTTAAAAATTTACAAAATATAACTGTAATTGAAGAGTTTTCACAAGATAATAAAAAATTGGTAACCGTAATATTTAATTAATTATTTATTTTTATTTTTATTTATTTATAAAATAAAAGAAAACACATTTAATTATTTACGTTTTCATTCCATTACTATATACTCTTATAAAGTATAAAAAAAATCAGTGACGCTACAACCTCTTTAGGCCTCAGATTTCTAAATCTGTCTCATGATCATTTTCAAATCTAATAGGCAAGTAGGTGATCAGCCTCCACACGTCGTCGACTTTTTGGGTCTAAGACAGTCGGTTTCCTCGCGATGTTTTCCTTCACCGTTTGAGCAAATGTTAAATGCGCACATAGAAAAAAAGTCCATTGGTGCACAGACGGGGATCGAACCTGCGACCTCAGGTATGAAAATCGCACGCTGAAGCCACTAGGCCAACACTGCTCACGCTAACGCAATACTTATAAAGTATAAGTGACCTACAAATGATCAGCCTAGTTGGTGTATATTAATTAACATAACTTAAAAATCTAAGGCCAAGAATTACATATTATGGTTCCTGTATTATTTGGTCTTTTATCTCTACAATAAGTTTGTATAAGTGGGTAGTAACATAAAGCTGATATAGAGTGGAAATCATGAAATTTTCAGAGTGACGTAAAGTAATCAATATGGAGGAACGACGTAGCCCGTGATAACGTAATTACAGTGCTACCGCGCCCGTACACTCTACACCTTAGGAAATATATTATAGCTGGCTGAAGCGACTTCACCTGTATTAGAATAAAAAATACTCGCTTTAGGTTTAAAAACTTTATTTCTCAAAAAAGATAAAAAATGTCTCTTGCATGAGAACAACACTTTAGTGTAACATTACATTGTAGTCGTTCTTTTTTTTTAATATTTTCTAAACAATTCTTCGACTATGTAGTCGTCGGAGGCATTTAGTAGTCATTCTTACAATAATCACAATAAACAGATACATGCAATAAACTTAAAAGCATAAGTAACCGAAGAAATATGAACCAAAAGTAATTTATAAGTATTTTTGTCAAATATAATCACTTATCTTCAATATGAATGAATTGAAAAAATAGTTGATTATTTTTGTGCAGATATCCTATTTCAAATAAAATAAAAAATAAATAGATAGCGTAGTTGTTATTTACTTCCCTTGAATATAAATATTGTGCTTATATTTTCCAATCATTTTTAAACATGTTTTATATGAGAAATTAACAATGTAATTGGATGTTATTAATAAACATTAATGCTTGGTCAAACGGAAAATCAAATCCGTCTACATTATTTAATTACGAAAAGTAAGAGGAGTTGTTAAATTACCTTAAGTTACAAACGCTTTGACTTTTGCTCAAAAACTGAAATACCGGTCATGTAGCAAAAATGTCTAGCAGAAAGTGGACCAAACAAGTAACCCAATGGAAAGTTCCACCACGCAAGGAGCGGAAGGAGAGACCCTTAGACTACCGGGAAAATGATCTGAATAGATGAGCTGGTAAAAACCGGTACTCCATAGTACAAAACCGACAAAAATAGGCATCTTTGGAGGAGGCCTTTACCCAAACAGGGGTTCCTGTTAAGTCAGAAAGTACAAAGGCTAATTTTTATTATTTATTATAATGTTATGACAATGAATGTCGACACTTTGGTGGAAGGAGAAATTGTGACCACTTTTTGTTCTACCGTCACATATCTTTAAAGGTTGTATTAAAAGAAATACAACCTTTATATTTATTTTAATAAAAAAAAACAGTTAAACTATAAATTAAAAAACGTATTATAATATAAAACTGGTATAGAAATGTTTAATTAAAAACAACAATAGATTTAAAGCTTACAATATACGTATTTACAGTGTAAATAACTGTATACTCACCTAACTCAGCAAGATAACTTACATTCATCCTCAATTCGTTAGACAGACTACCGACACATTAAAATTATATAAAAACTTATCTCTATAGATTATATAATCAGCATTTACAAGCATGGATCAATAAGTCAATTTGTAAAGGTTGAACCTACACAGTAATAATATAAATAGCGCACAAGAGTCATACAATATAGAAACAGTCATAGAGCTGTGGGGCTAAAGCCGGCTATTATGAGATTAGAGGTTTAGGATTCTAAATAAGCTCGCATAATTCAAAAGCAAACATTTTATTTCAATCCCCGAGCTTCATTCAATTCCGTAACTTCTATCTGTAGTTTGGGGCTATTTTTGCCCTGACTCGATTTGTCTGCAAACCACGACGGTCTAGTCACAAATTGATCGTTTTATTTGGATAAGGTAAATGCAATTTCAACTATGCTTCAATAACTATGAATTAAACTAGGTTATTGGATAAGAATTTGCTTAGATTGTAGATTAAAGTGGATGCGCGAGACTTGTAGTTGACCTAACCTTATTGAGTAAAATACTCTTGATACAGATTAGTAAAACTCATCTAAAAATGTGTATTATATTCGGATTTGAAAAAGTAAATTATAGATTCTTACAAAATGTTAAATTGTATTAAAAGAAACAGTACGTGGTTTTTGGCTGAACGGGGCAAAGTGCAGAGAGGAATGGTGGGATTTGGAGGAGGCCTAAAAAGGCACACAGATACATTAGAAGAAGATTAAAATGGAAATGTGTTTAAATGTTTATGACAAATGTATCTGAATAAAGGCTATTATAGGCGTTAACGTTTTTGAACCTTCAAATAAAGTCTATTATTATCAATTGCACCTCAACTTTTAAATTCCAGCTTGTAACAAGATTAATCGTTAACATGGTACACTATACGCCATTTAACTGCACATTTCCTGACTGCGCGATATAATCTTCAACCCTTTCGCGGCTAGAGTAACTGTTAATTGTTGATCATATCTTACAAACAAGCTTTTGTATTTAAAAACTTACGTTTGCTTTTTTATGTTGGCATAGATGTTTAAGGTGTGTTTTATAAATGATGGATATATGTCACATATTATATGTTAGTAGTAGATTTTTTAATGCTGCAACCTTTTTGGGTGTTGGCCTCAAAATTATGAATCTGTTTTATGATCATTTGTCAATCTAATAGACAAGTAGATGATCAGCCTCCTGTGCCTGGCACAAGCTGTCAACTTTTTTGGGACTAGGGCAAGCCGGTTTCATGGTTAAATGCGCACATAGTATCTCGGAGACCTTCAAATATTAGTATTATTTTCAATGCATCGTGCATTGTTTTAAATTAAGTTGGTTGCAGTTAGGGTTGCTATTTTACTTTAAGGGCCTAATAGGCCAGTTAGGTGGTGGTACTGGGTTTGATTCCTGTTCGAGTGCAATTATTAATTTAATTTAAATTTGTTTTTGGCCTTGATTATAGTTTTTTTATAGCACAGTTAAATAATCGTTAGTTCAAAACCCAATTAACAAGACAATTCACTATATAACAAGACATAAAAGAATTGCCCTCACCGAATCACTTGTTTCAGGCCGGCCATCTCCAACCGTCATCTGGCTTATAGATAGTGTACCCGCACCCCAATACATCGGCGAGAAATCAGATTCGCACGTCGTTGTTAACAAACTCGAGTTACCTCACGTCAAGAGATCCCACTTGAATACCACCTTCAAGTGTCGAGCCTCGAATACAAACCTTGTCAGCCCTCAAGAGAAGACGGTTCGCTTAGAAATAAATTGTGAGTATGACGTAATTACGTATTGAGGTATTTGCGAATCACCTGACACAATGGTATGACGTGTAATGAGTTATTGACTATTTATTTACAAGACTTGTAAGCTGAGTTATTTAGGTAAACATATTTTTAGTAATATATTTACCTAAATAACTCAGCTTAGATTGATCTTTTTATTAAAATAAATCTATCATTTAAACTGTGTAAACATTATTTAGCTATAAATAATTGTATATGGCAATTAATATTTTTTTAGTTAACTAAATATTTTTGAATTTAGCACTGTTAGTAAGAAAAACCAACGCACAACTACGCTACTTGATCGAAATAAACAAAACGGATTTGTTTACTGTGTTTGAAGTCGGTTCAAATTGTAAAATATTCTTTATCCTCTATAAAGGTATTCTGTTTATCCCAGTTTTAAGAATTACCCGAACTTTCAAAATTTATTATATATAATAAAATTTATTGAGTAAAACTTATTCAACTAATTCAATATGAAAGCTTGCACTGTTCTAGTGAAGCTACGTGATAGCGAATCGTTAACGTAGCATTTTCGTAGTATTTTCGTAGCATTTTCGTAGCAACGTAGCCTACGATAGTTACACAAGGTACGCGTCTGTTATAACTAAATTGATACTCTTCTAATTTGTCTTTACTATTATAAATTTTGAAGTTAAAATAAAACCCTGGAAATATACGGTTGCATTGATTACAATTAGAATACAATAGATACAATTAGATACAATTAGAACGTAAATGTTTGGTTGTAATGTGGGTATTGTTATAGATCAGACTTTTATATATTAAGTGGTTATATATGTATAGTTCTAATATTAAACTAGTATATTAATAATATATATATTTATTAAATAAAAACATTTAGACACAATACTAAAGGCCTGTATTCACTTTGATTAGTGATTAGTGCAGGTGATTAGTGATTAGGAGAAAACAAGTGTGGACGGCGGCTGATTAGTGCAGGTGATTAGTTGGCTGCGTAGTAAAGTGATTAGAAGTGTGTTCTATTTTTTTGCGACTGAACTGCGAGTAGTGACGTCGCGTGCACCCTACTTTACCCCTTGCAGCGTGCTTGCCAAACTATATGACAAATGAATTTACTTAACAGAGCCACTAAACAAAATTGGTCACTACTTGCACTACACACCTGCACTAATCAATGTTAATTACTAATCACTTGCACTCCTATACTATAAAGTCCTACAATTCCCAATTGTTTTTATATGCTGTTCAGCAGTAGTAGTATATACATTCAAATCATCATTTGACATTAAGATTAAAATAGTAGTAAGCTGATGAATTTCGTTCAGTGTAACTGTACAAATATAATTTGAACAAAGCGTAATGCGTATCAAATTATGAAGCTGCTGTTCCCATTTCAGCTTTCCAATCCTTGAAGATATGAGCAGTACATTTGTTACAGTGAGGCCGACGTTAGTGCAGATAGCGAAGAAGCCGGCGACGTTATCGGCGGAGCGGCACGTCAGCTTATCATGTGTGGCGGAGGGAAGCCGCCCGCCCGCCCAGCTCACTTGGTTCAAGGACAATAGGAAATTCACTAGGGGGAAGGTATGTTTAGCCTGTCTCTTGTTTTTAAACCATAAAATAATTAATACAAATTTTATTCTTATATTATGTTTTATACCTCTAAAGTTATTTAGAACAAAAAGCAATTTCATTAGGCTGTTACAAATAAACGTAAATAAATACCTAAGAGTTATTTAGTTAATTTCAAAGATGATCAGCTCCGAATGTGTTTAACACTGTCATTCCACCAGATCCGAAGTCTAAGACTTAGGTTACAATGTTTGGCTTCACCGTTAGTTGAAGCTAATTAGCGTTAAATACGTATATCAAACACTTCCAATACACTATTTCACAAATAGTAGCAGTGAAATGTATTTTTTGTTTGTTGAATAAAAAAAGTGAGATATATAAAGTCCCTGGACACAATGGCAGGGGAGATTAAAATATTAAAAAAAAATACGTATATCAGAAGTTGCAATCACACACTTAGCCAATAGTTACACTTCAACAGTTGAACTAACCTTAAGAAAACATAAAAACGTTTTGTACATTTTTTTATGTTTTGCGCAGGCCATAAATATATAAGATTCCTGTCATTACTCTCTGTCACCACCCACCCGCAACATGAATGATTATTTCTGTGACATCTGATTTTATTCCTCATACTCATCGAAGCTTACATCAGTAATGAATACGTGTATAAAACATTCATTGTACTCGTCCATTGTCGGGATTCCAATTAATTACTATGCAAAAGGTTATACATTAAAAGGCGTTCCATATCCACGTACTTATACATTCTTTTTAATACGGATTTATTCTTTAACGTTTTTGCTTTTATTGCTTCAAATTGTACCATTAAATAGAAATACATATTAACCTATACAAACTAAAGAATTGACGCCCTGGACTTGCGAACTGGTAGTAAATGTAAATTTACAATTAATTTAATTTTTTGACGTTCCGAAGTGTACTTGTTTACCTAGATGAATAAAGATATTTTGTTGATTGTTTTTAAAATATTTTAGAAGATTACATAGCGATTTCAGACTACGATTATCATTACTTAGTTTGTAGGTTCGAACTCCAGCTGTGCACAACAAAGGAGTCTCTGTCTATTTGTACATTTCTATACTCAATATTACAGTGAAGAAAATATCATGAGGAAACCTACGTGCCTTAGATCAGAAATACTGACTGTTCAGGCTGGCCAACACAAGGCTGACCAACTTGATTATTGGAAAAAAAGAATATTCTTATAGTAATCCTTTATATAAAAGTCCTTTGTCTCCAACGATTGATAAGAGATTTTAATATAAGAAATAATCTTATATAACTATTTCTTTACAGGTAACTGAAGCAGTAAACGATACATGGGTGAGCAGTACAATTCAGTTTACACCTCTTCCCGAAGATGATGGTGTTCAGGTCAAGTGTCAGGCGGACAACAGCGCCTTACCAGGACAGGGTATCGAAGATTCCTTCAAACTAGATGTTGTGTGTGAGTATAATTATCTATTTTAAGATATACAATAATTTAAAAATATCTAAATTTGTATCAACAAAAGTATAAAATCTAAAATAATTTCATTTATTATTTTTGCCACTTTCATAACATTTTATATTAAAACACTTCACAATATTTGTACACCCAATTCAATAAACAGACTATTCATAAAATATTGAAAACACTTTAAGCTTTGATAACATTTTCGTTATTCAAAATAACGCAAATTTAATTACACATTCATTAATACAGGTTTTATACATTAATTCGAGAGCAAATACAATTCACTGTATCCCCACATCTTAATTCACATAGACATTTCCTAAACGAATATTGCTACAAAATAAGCAATAACGACGCTCAACTCAACCAGTTTTCACATTTCTGACATCGTTAAGCTTAATTATCATTGCTACTTAGAGCACCTTGCGAACGGCCTCACACCGCTGAGCACACAAGCTCCGTTTTGTTTCTGTAAATTTACTACCGAGGAAATTATCTTATAAAATTATTTAAACTCTTCTTTGTAATGTTTCGTTATGTGTGAAAGAAGGAAGAAATGACAGTGTTTGGCTAATGGCTACACACCCTGAGAGCGTTCATATACTAGGTATGTACTAGGAGCTTTCGTATATGAAGACCATTCACGACCTAAGTCTAAGACTTTGGAACAGGGGACGACACATTTAACGATCGCGCGCAACTACTTACAAATAGCATATGCCAGACGCACATATGAAATAAAAAGCAACTCCTAAATAATAAACTAATAACAATCAATAATAGGCATCTAGCAATAGTAACTGCTTGACTTGAAGGTAAATTTTTTCATTATTTTTTTTTTATAGAACAGGGGGCAAACGGTCTGGAGGCTCACCTGATGTTAAGTGAGTTCCCTTATTCGGAGAGAAATTCTATTTTAACAAAAAATACTAACTTCACCAACTTATGAACCCATATCAAGAAAATTTTCAAAAATACCTACTGAAAAGAATATTGCTTAAGAGATTTTTTAAATAGGACCCCCTAACAACATATCGGGCATGGGATCAGGGAGATCTGTGGCCAAAAAGCAGGCAGCAGAGGAGAGTCAAATTACCTCTTAAAAGGGGACATTATTAGCTTAAACAAGGTTTGGTGGCGCCTTCCACCAGGCGACAATTACTCCGAAAATAACCTCATGATTGCATTTATGAGCGAGTTGGAACCCTGTGACCCGACTGGACCCGCATCACTTCTTGTGCTATTCATTTTTTCAGCTTACTGACAAATTTGACAATTCACTGGTAGAATTTTTCCAATTTTCATGCAAGTCTCAATCTCCAGATCGTAGTTGGACCTTTTAAATGGCGGACAATCAACAAATTAATTATCCACCGTTTGGTCGATTTTTTCGACACTTAGGACTTGAATTCTGTGTAAATAGTGTTAAAAGTCCCGTGGCCAGGCAGGGTCACCGCCACGTGCAAAACTCCTAGTCTTTACTTGACTGTATGCCGGGTTTTCATCTTTAAAAAATATTTGTGACTAATATTTCGCCACCCACATGGCGCTCACTCCAGGTCTTGAATATTCTCTCTCATGGCAAGTAGGAAAGCTAATACGCTTCGTACCCTATTTACGACCCCGTCTCCCCGATGGAATCCCTCGTGTGAGATTCTTACCACTCGTTTCCCAGTGTACCAACGTGCACACTTCACCAAGAAGAGTTCGATTTTAATGCCATTTTTAGGAATCATTTACAACAATAAAAATATCGAATTTAAAAGTTTATTTTTATACTTATACGCAGAACAGAGTATCAATTTATTTTTTTAAACTTAGGTAACTTAACTGATCAAGGTTGTATTTTTAGCGCAGGTGATGGGAATCAAATATCCTTGGACACAAATATGTTCTTGATCTTTCAACATGACATGAAGCTCGTTTATTTCAGCTATTTTCATAGTATCATGTCATATGGTGTTGTTTTGTGGGGTAATGCCGCTGACATTAATTCGATATTTGTAGTGCAAAAGCGGGCTATAAGAGCGATCTGTTGTCCCCACGGGAGTCAGTCCGAAGGAAGTTTAAGGAATTACATATTTTGACTTTGGCAAGTCAATACATTTATGAGAATATTTTATATGTGCGGAAAAATATAGATATCTTTAAAAGGAATAGTAGCTTCCATAATTATAGTACTCGTTATAAAGACAAAATTAGCGCACCAACCACAAGGCTGCATAAAACGAGTAATTCTTTCCAAGGAAGTTGCATACGTTTTTTCAACAAAATCCCTAGTGAGACACAAATATTGTCAATAAATAAATTTAAATCGTACATTAAAGTAAAAATGCTTGCTAAGGCCTATTATAATATAAATACTTAAACGATCATAGTGCTTGGATATGAATTGCTTCAGTATAAATAGGTAACGCGACTGAATCTCTTGGCTGCATGTTCGGACTATGGGGCGATCGTCGACATCTACGACTTTTTTATGTGTAAAGTGGGAACAAACCGTGATTCATGTGGTATCAAATTATTTCACTATAATTAGTATTGTAACTATTTTCTTGTGTAGCCAAGTCCACATTTTAAGGATCGTCATGCTCACTTAAATGTCATTGCTTGTGGCGGCGTCCATGCGTCGGGTTGTCTCTCTCCCTAAAATATGGCGAGGGGGCCGATGGCTGGCCATGCGTCATACGCGTGAACGGGTGCTACTTGTGGTGACTGGTCGTACTTGAATTCGTATATGCGGTGATATTAGTTGTATTTACTACGTATTTGCGTGTTGTTCTCACGAGTATGTAAGTGCGTGCTCCTATTTCACCATGCCTCCAGCTGATAGATGACAAATCTTTGGTTTTAATTTATTTTATTATTCTTTATTACTCGATATGTCATATGGAAGATGGTGTAATGGTTGCAGCTCCTTACAAACATTGTGTAAAAAAACTTGGCGATTAAAAAGAGTGGCGGAGAGTTTATTGCCAGTTCTTCTCTTCCGTTCTCCGTCCTTGATTTGAGAACTTGCAGTAAATGTAAAATTAGAATAATTTAAAGTATATTTTGACGTTCATAAGTGAACATTATGTTACCTACCTATATGAATAAAAGATTTTTTATTTATTTTACATTAGGTTTTTCTTAAGGACACCAGCAAGGATTTTTCTGTGAAGCCAATAAATATAGTACTAAATTAAAAAGTATTATAAAACTCTGCACTCAAGGCGATGAAGCCGCAAAATTAATGATTGCTCTTTTAATGCTTTCTATTAGGTCGTTTTCGATTTCCCAAGTCTGCTTCTTGATGCAATTAGAACTTTGAGTTCAACTTTTCTTACATTTAGTTTTCTAACGCAAAGAAAATTTTTATACCAACTTCAAAGTAAAATCACTCTTTAAAGTATTTTAAATACATTTTCAAATAATATTGCTATTTAAGAATGCAAACTAGTAAAACAATTTCTAAGACAGTTATATTTTTATAACAATACCCCAATGGTACCTACTTAAGTTTATCGACACCCTCTCTATAATGAATATAGGCGTCAGTGTGTTCGAATCACGGCTGTGCAAAAAAGGAATTTAATTGAGCAGACTTAAGAAAACATCGTAACAACCGGCAAGCATAAAACCGAAAAATCCATGGCTTGTATCAGCTAAAAACGATCATGGTTATCAGTTTTCTTAATTAACATAGACAGAAATTGTACTAAAACTTAACTGTTGCGCCACTGGTTATTTTTACGTCTAAAATGATAAGAAAATAATATTAAATACAAAAAAATAGGCAGGCTTAAACTTTTGAAACTGTAATTATATTTTCCTATAAATATGACTACTTCAGTCTTTTCTACGAATTACACATACAAACAAAATAATCCTGTAACATAAACTCCATATATACGAACTGAGAGTAAATGGCTTCAAAAGTAATTAAACAATGAACCCGTTCACGCATCGCACCCAAACACATATTGTAAACATTTTCAAAGAGACGCTTGCTGTTATTAAAGGCTTCCGAGTGTGAAGAACTTTGCAAAGCGTAATTAAAACCTTGTTAGTTTTAGGGAGTCCTCAACGTCAACATTTGCCAGCCGAATAGTGGCCAAAAACTAATTCAGAGTGTAGTTCGCATCCGTTTAGAAGTCGAAACACATTCACGGCTATTACTACTATGTTTTACAGTACTCCAACTGCTAGGAAAATAGTAAAATGTAAGCTTAGAACGTTGTATTAGAATGGAAAATTGTTGCAATTTCAGCTACAACTTCACGCCTATTTACGTTGGAAATGAACACTATGGCGAATTATATTACTGTGAACTTACATAGTTTAATACGGTCGCTACAATGCCTCATAATAGCGTGTGAAATTATATTTATTTAGTTTTGTTTATGCAATTATTAGTTTTTCACAGTTACACTTTTAGTCATAAATAAGCTGCTCATATTATAATATACAATAATATTTTTGTAAATACAACCAAATAAATAATTTTGTTTTAATTGTTAACAGGTGTTCATGTATTGCACTTACCGGTTAAATACCATTCGTTTAATATATATAAATTACGCGTCACGTTTGTCCGCTATGGATTCATAAACCATTTAAGCATATATACATATACTGTACGTGTGTATGTCAGTTGGTAACTCCTCTGAAACGGTATATCATACAAGACAACGTATGTCGGGTCCGCTAGTATATATATTCTTATTTCGTTACTAATTAAAAACATAGCGATCGACAAGCCGTAGATATTTTTATAGTAAATTAAACTATTCTACTCAATGACGATGTATCACAAATTACCAATGTTTATACAAACAAACCAATTTAATCTGGGAACAATCCTAGGAAAATGTAATTCCAAACATTGATAAATGTAAAATTACTCGTGCGTACGTCTCAGAAGTACTCAACAAAACAAATTAATTCCGTTACGGGCCAGTCATCAAAATGAGCAAAACGCTGACTCTATTACATAACGACAGAGGAAATTAATTTGCAAATATAAATAAATTCTATTTACTTCTGCTTGGCGAACCGTGACGCATTTAGAGCGTGGGGAATTTCGCTCCCAGCGCGAATCGTTTTGGCAACAATTTAAACGGTGGAATCGTAAATGTTTATTTGGAGGACGTTTCTAGTCGGGCGTCGCGGGGAGTCAGGCGTCGTTATTGGTCTTTAATGGCCAATAAAGTGTCAGCGCTCGTTTCCTACAGATAACCGTTCACCTGAACAGACCGACGTTTCGATGCAATTTCGAGGTAGGTCGTGATTGCTATTACTAATATCGGTTCTATTAGAGACTTTGATGTTCGAATTAGGATTGGGCGATTGGTGTAAGATTCGTGTGCGATAATCGTTAAGTTTATATAAGGAATCGCTAATGAGATTTTTGTTGTGTTATTCAAATTCAAAATCATTGATTCATATAGGTAACACAAAACACTTATGAACGTCAAAAAACAGAAATGTATATGCTTCTAATATTACAGCTTCTGTTCTGAAATCAAGGTCGTTGGACAGAAGAGAAAAACTGGCTTCGCCACTATGTATGAAAACAAAGGCAAGGAAAATATTCGAATACGCCACAAATATACTTCTACTTACTATAAGCCATATAGTAATTTCTACGTTTAACACGCGTAGTCATAGTTTTGATCTAAGACATTCAAACAATCTTTTACTAACGATCAAGTGTTGACATAAATTAAGAGACTGTCAAAGCAAAAACAACAACTACAGAGGAAAAGGTCGCGCGATTAACTACATAGCACTGTTTAATATTTGGCATTTATTTGAAAGGAAATATTTAACGATAAATTTGCTCTGATCAGTAATAATAATAAAATAAAAATGTTTATTGTTTCTCAAATTTTACTTTAATATATGAGTATGAGACAGCCCCCGTTAGTAGTCAGACACTTGTGTTGGGGTTGACTCGCTACTTCCCTTATTTATACAAAGTCTCAGAGGGATATTTTTAGATATATTTTTTTTATTATTATAAATATTGTTAAAGCATACCGAAACTTCAGTTTAAATTTAATAACGTGTAGACATTTCATTCTGTCAAATTTTCTCAAAGATAATATTAACAAAGACCTAATGTTCTATTTAAATAGTCTTAATAATTTGTAAGTAACAATTTGAAGTAACTGATGCAAAATTTGTCTTGAACAGTTTAATATAATATATTCACCAAAACTTAGAACGGCAAAGTAAAATCCTTTTAAGAAAATCTTTAGTTAATTTTAAGACTAAACCAGCCCCAACTTAAGAGACTGTTGAGGTATTATTTAACTTAAAGATCTAGTTAATAACGTTTAAGATGGCTACGTAATACAGTATAAACTTTTGTTTACATATATAGTATTTACAATATTACTTAGCAGTATTGGAGTAGTGGCGTCAGCATGCGACTCTCATACCTGATGTCGTAAGTTCGATCCCCAGCTGTGCATCAATGTGCGCATTTAACATTTGCTCGAACAGTGAAGAAAAATAGTGTCTGGAAACCGACTTGCCCTATTTTTCCAAAAAGACGACGGCGTGCGTCAGGCACAGGAGGCTGATCACCTACTTACATATTAAATAATAAATTAATATGTGACTGATACAAAAATCTGACGCCCATACCTACAAAGGTTATAGAGCAAATGTCCAAGTTGTTGAAATGTCATATGTACATAATGCTTGAAATTCCTATTATTAAAAATACAACAACAAGAGTTGTATTTGCCTGAGATCACATTTCAGCTAGTGTTTGATACACACCGATGATTTTTTGAGTCTGAGGAGAATTTCTGTATGTGTTAAATGTGAACATAAACAACAGAAAATAGGTTATATCCGAGGTTCGAAACTTCGACATAAGTGATGGCAGTCGCACCCTCGAGCTAGGCCAACGTTGATATGTAAATTCTTTATGCTATACATTAAATTATATTATTAATCTAGATATTGAAACGGATCTCATATATTTAATATTTATCAAAGTGATTTTTTACATAACAGAAGCAAAAGGGCAGAAGGTTCGGATGCTACAGTGCTCGCAAGTGCGTAGCCGGACTTTTAAGAATATTTTAAAAATGACTAAAATGAGAACAAGTTGAGTTTGATATTTACCCTAGTTCGGTAGATGATGAATTTTTAAAAATGCGCTCAAAAACACACTTGAGAAGTAACACATCATAAACATAATTTAAAAAAAAAGAAAATTATTATTTACCTGTGAATAATTTGAACAGATATATAAAATAACTACAATTCTTGGACTTAATTTGATTTATAAAAATACTAGTGACCCGCCCCAGCTTCGCACGGGTGCAATGCTGATGAAAAGCAGGTTTTTATTATGTATTGTTATTTCCGTCGCTGGAAAGCTCCGATAATATACGCGTTAAGGATTAATGCTGTAATGGTTAAAATCGCTTCGAAAATTAGCCATTATTTGTCGTAAAAAGTAAATGACAAAAAAGTTATTCTGGGTTATCCATAAGAGATAGACATATACCATCACGGACTTTTCTATAGACCTTTTCAATGTGTACAATACTTAGTACATTATTTTGATAAAACTCGTAGGTTTCAGCCTGCGTTTGCAATGTAAGCGGAAAAACTGTAATTATTTACGACATCACATTAGAAACCTCAAAAATAATAGTACTTCTCCACCATTTAATGGATGTTATTATACATATAAACCTTTCTCTAGAATCACTCTATCTATTAAAAAAACCGCATCAAAATTAGTTGCGTAGTTTCAAAGATTTAAGCATACAAAGGGACATAGGGACAGAGAAAGCGACTTTGTTTTATACTATGTAGTAATAGTGATAAATCCAACAAGGCTTTTAGTTTCATAAAAAAACCTACGTACTTTTACAAAAGTTAGCCGTTAGGTTAAATATCATACATAAACAACAATCTCGTACGCATAATTCAAATATATTAGATATATAAAAACTTGCAACCATTAATATAGTTTGAATTTTATAGATTGACATAAATTGTAATTCGGCTTTAGATTAATCATCACTAGATTTTAAGACTCCCTAATGGATCCATTAGCACCTACTTTTTGTTTACTCTCACCCAGAATGTCAAATGTTATTAGTGTACGGTAATTACTTTAGCATTAAGTGAAGCTCCAAGCCTTGAAGTTTATTAAAGTAAAGAATAGGAATTAACGAATTAGCGAACTAACAAAGGAATTGGTTGATTCGCAATATCCTCTTTCTAACAAAATATATTTTAATACACGTAGCCTGCGTTATATGAAATAAGAAAAGAATTATATTATTTTTATAACTTTGTCACTTAAAGTATGGGCTGAAAGTCTTCCACAGTCCGCTTCTCAAACTTTCTTCACGCAAACTAGCGAACTGTGGAATCAATTCCCGTTGGTCTTCCCTCAAAGATACGAACTCCGAACTATTCGAAGTTAGACTGTACTCTTTTCTCAAAATCCGGCAAAGCACCCACTTAGAATGGGCATCCATGAGTTACGATGACGATTTATGGGCTTGCCGTAGGCTTGTTGATCCCCTATTATATAAAAAAATTGTGAAAAGATTTTTCTTATCTGTGCAGATAATTGGAAGCTGGGATAATACTCACGTAAAAGAAGACTACAATAATATTTTATATAACTATAAAATATTATAATAATATCAAATATATTATAATAACTCTTTATAACTTGATATTGCTACTGTAATTTGGTATTGCACAATTTTGTTATATGTACTTAAATTGAATGCGTCTGAACAATCCTGTAGACGCAAAGGTATATTCTAGTTTATAATTTATGTATGGTTTTTGTTTTAGATCCACCAGTTGTTTCTCTATCATTGGGTAGTACGCTAAACCCGGACGAAATCAAAGAGGGCGATGACGTCTACTTTGAATGTTCTGTGCGCGCCAATCCAAAAGAACATCGTATCACGTGGTACCACAATGTAAGTAATCTGTGACAATAGAATACGGCCAGTATTTCCGCGCCAAAAAATAAGTTTGAAAAAAGAATAAACTTTTTATATTTAATGGACACCACTAATTATTTTATTAACTGACAATTGAAATATACCCACGAATTAAAAAAAGAAAAAAGCTATAGTAAGTATAGCTTTTAAACTATAAATGAATTTATAACTTGAAATAAGCAGTGAAACACAATTCCCTCAGGAGTAATGTGTTTATATAAGCAAAACAAATGGCTTCATCAGATGTGGGGTACGTTTTGATGGTTACATTCACACTTGGCTGAACTGTTGTAATTTCAGAGCATCGCTTTATTGCCTTTATCCCTATCACAACATATATTTATTAAGCAATGAATATGTTTAAATTTAACTTACCAACTTCAGAAAGAGATAACTAAAACAACAAAAAATTAACATCAAAAACTGCGACTAAATGAAATAGAATAAATTTTAATGTTTATTAGAAATACTAAAATTCTTAACAAATCTCCTTACCTCAAATCGATACAAATTTGAAATCTTAAAGTATATTTTCTTACTCTATAATACCATTTTTTGTTTATTAATAGTATCTAGGTACATATATACCAACTTTTTACAAAATACTTCTTTCGTCCAAACATCCTCTAGTCAATTGTTTTTACACATTTCAAAAATGGAACAGTCGGAAAGTGTTAGCACTAGTTAAACACAGTTCATCAATCTGTTTGTAATTTAATTGGCCTTTTGAGTCGAATTCGCAACATAATATTGAAGTTTCAGAGTAAACTAGCTCAATAAATCATCAGTTAATTCAGACTATTGGTATTGGCATATAGTCATTCGGTAGTCAATTAATGCCGTTTAGTTTGAAGCTATGTTTTACAGTTAGAACTTTAGTGTACATTATATAAGTTAATATTAAATATTTAGTGGATAGGATTGCTGTAATTAATTTAAATTTGGATTTTTTTCATGTTTCAACTTCTAACATTAAAAACGCCTTTAAAAACAGCATACTACGTGTACGACTACTATTTCAGTTCAGAGTATAGCATTTTCTAAGGAACAACTCCGCTGGGACCCAATTCCACAGCTCATCAGTTCCCAAACGTTCATTTTATTTATTCACAAAAACGCTTACATTTTCTGTATACAATATTCTGTCACTTGATGATATTTTATCGCAAAATTAGTCACAATAATAAAAAGTCTATTTTACTCAGAAATTTACCCATGTTCATTTTACAGAATAAATCAGTTGGACACAACGTGGTTCTAGGCGTTATAGTTAGTACGAAATCTCTAGTACTACAGAAGGTGACTCGCGATCACAGTGGAGAGTACTCCTGCCGAGCGTCCAACTCACTAGGTGAAACAGCCAGCCAGACAACTCATCTAAGTATACAATGTAAGTTTGTATTAATAATCAAATATTAAAGTCAAATTTTCAAGTCGAACAATCAACCTTGTTGCTACCGCAATACAAGTGGAATCACCAGATCCCCTGAAACCTGAAAAATATGTTATGTTTCTTAAAAAAATTGATTGTAATTGAATTGTCTTGAGATTTGAGAGTGAAATGAACGCGAATGCGCCTGTCTCTATAGGAAGTTATAAATTATATGGAGAACTTTCACAACTTACGATTGAGGAGTTACCGAATCATTCAATGAATGCATATCGCATTGGGAGATATTTGAGTGACCTTAAGTGTTATACTACATACAACATCTGTATACAGTATTATGAACTTTTATCAGTCTTGAAAGTTTTTGAAAAACAAATTTATTGCTTGCTAAACGATCACAGCCATAGTTTAATATGAATAATAGTGAGACGTAAGAAACTTTACAAAAAATCCACCCCCTACAACCAATCACCTAAAATCAATGACCTACCAGACAGAACGGCTTTCCGATCCATAAAAACGTAGATAGAACTACTCCACAAGTAAATTGTACGACCGTTTATCCAATTTCAATCGATGGCCTTTTGTTTTCTATTATACTGAAACACTAATTTCATTTCAGATCGGGGTTCGTTAATCTCAGAGTATCAATCAATCTCTTAAAAGCGTGGATTTGTTACAATCATTATTTATTCGAAGAAACGTTAACATTCAATTTTTTAACTGACCGTTCATTTAGGCATATTACTATAGATTCGATTTGTCTGTGTCGCGAATGTCATCTGTTTCTACCTGATAACAGGTAGAAACAAATGACATTTATATAGTAATGTAGACGTGCAGTATTGGTCTAGAGGCATCAGCGCGCTACACTCATACCCGTGGTCGTAGGTTCGATATTCGGCTGTGCACCAATGAACTTTTTTCTACGTGAGCATTTGACATTCGCTTGATCGGTGAAGGGAAACACCGTGAGAAAACCAAAAAGTCGACGGCGTGTGTCAGGCAGGAGGCTGATCACCTACTAGTCTATTAGATTGACAAATGATCATGAAACATTTAGAAATCTAAAGCCTAGACCTAAAGAGGTTGAAGCGCCATTGATAAAAATATATACATGATGATCTAATGATGATACTGCCGAAGAACACTCAATACCACAAGACGAACGCTTTTCATTGAACTTACATAGCAGGGAAAATAGTTATCGGCATTTATAACCACAATATTTGAGAGCTCCAATATCTGATAGAAGTAAAATTACGAGGGCCAAGCCGAAAATTAATTTAGCAGCAATGCTAACTTTGACTCCATTATACTTTAAATACCTGAAAGTGATAATTATATAGTCATCCCAGAAGAGACATATATTTTATCCGATGCTGAAACGAAAGACTTTTCAGCATCGGATAAAATAGGCTAGGCCAACGCTCTTCATTCATTTAGGACCACCTTAGTAGGAATTTTCAAATAGTGATTTCGGTTTATGGAGGCCTTAATACGAGTACATATTTTGTCTCCAAAAACTAACACAGACAGAGAACACGCTTGTAAGAACTGTAAACCACACTCCGAAATACAGAGTGCAATAGATACACACCCATTCAAATACTTATATATTTGTTAATGTTTTACACGTTTCTTGCTTTATTAGATGTATAAGACTACAAAGTCAAAGTCCAAAATCATTTATTCAGGTAGGTAACACGATATACACTTATGAACGTCAAAAAAGAAACACACATTGAATGTTTCTAATTATACATTTACTGCCAGTTCTCATATCAAGGGCGTAGATCTTAAGAGACTCCGCCACCCTTTTTAATCGCCAAGTTTTTTGTTTGACATAACGTTTCAAAGGAGTTGCAGCCATTACACCATATTACACATGACATCTTAAGTAATAAATAATAATAAAATAAATTTAATCGAGCATGACGATCCTTGAAATGTGAACTTGGCTACATAAGGAAATAATAATACTAATTAGACTAAAATTATTTGATACCACATGGATCACAGTTTATTCTCACTTTACATTCAAAACTTCATGGAGCCCTACTTATCCTTAAGAGTTTATTCGTGCGCCACGAACTAATTATAATCTATCCCACAACACGGGCGTTTTCTGGTGTGGCGATTAGCGTCAGATCAATTTTGTCACAACCATATTTGTGTAATTTTTATTATAAAGTTATTATTATTATTAAATCTTACTTTTACTACGGAAAATGTTGTTCTAATATTTACCTACGTAAACATATTGTTGTTATCCGATGAGCGAAAAATGTGGTCGATCACGAAATAAGTTACGATAATAATCTCCTAGGAGATTTATTTATTTGGTAATCATTAATTCGTTAATGATATAACAAAGTTTTAGTAAACAACTGGGGTGAGAAACGGGAATCATTATCGAAACATCAATCAAAACAATTTATTGATTGGACTTCGATATAATGGTAAAAGTTGTATGATGAATTAAATGATCACTGTGATGAACGTTTTAATAAGCTTATAATATTTGAGCTTTTAATCTTTGTTTTCTTTATACATATTATATATTATCGACTACAATATTTGTCAAAATAAAAGTATATATTTCTATATATACTAATATCATACAACTTATGTAACGGAACATGGTATAGACATATTTTAATTGTTTTTATATATATATTCTTTATAGGTAAATAGATTTAATATCAGACTGAGCTAGACACATCGCATTGTTCTGCTGGCAACATCCATGGAAGATATTTAAAACTGTTCTAAAGACTCGAGCAAGAATGTAGGAATATAGGTCTCACAGAGAACAGATCAGAAACGAAACTGATACTAGTAGTTCGAGCGAGAATGCTTCCATATCTCGGAGCACGAATCTCTAACGACGGCATATCTGTCTCCGTGATAAAAAGGCAAATCGGCATGGCTCAAGATGCCATGACACGTTTCAACATCTAGAAGAAAAAGGCGAAATAGACTGATTGCAAACTTTAGTAAATAACTAACGAATAACTTCCCTCTCTTCCTGTATGGAGTAGAAATGTGGACTATCTTGGCTCGAACGAGGCAAAGGATCGATGCATCTCAGATACCTGATGGTAACCAACCGATCAGGAGAAACACTTTTCGTCCTCAAAACTGTACACCGTCATAAGAGAGGAACTAGACAGAAAACTGCTCAACCTGCCGATAAAAGAGAGAGACAAATATCAGACACTGAATAGTATGCTTGTTATAAACAAATACAGTAAAAGTAGTATGGAGATCGTGCATTTAATTAATTAATCATTTATTATTAAAATTCTTTAACCGAATCATAATGACGTCGCTTGAACATGGAGCAGTGGACGTAAATTATATAGTCAAACTTTTGGTACATGTTACAAACACAATTCGAGGTCTCTTTAGTTAATTATAACATTCCTCGTTCAGTTGAATTATTGTGTATTGTTTGTTATTTCGGGTGTTATTGTCATATTCTCAATATTTAAGTTTAAATTGTATAAAACGGAATCATTGCCATTTAACATAACGTGTTAGATATGTTATAATCACATAGAAATTCGTTATTTTTTTGTGGGTATTTTAAATTTGGAATCATTAACATTTTTTTTATTGACTCTTTCTTTTCTATTGTTTTGCACATTGCCATTGTAGGATACAGGAATATGTGGTGTTCATAAATATTAATTATATATTGACTTTAACTTCAATTAAATGTTGCTATCGATTAATTTCCATCATGACAGTATCGGTTGTTAGTCTAATTTGTAGCAGACCCTTCTAAATGTAATAAGATAGTATGTTTCTATTTTATATACAGATGCCCCAGTATGTACGCATACTTCGCCACAAGTGTTGGGAGCCCAAATGGAGGAAACACTGCGCGTGAGCTGCTCCGTAACAGCGAATCCACCGGATGTGACGTTTTTTTGGCAATTCAATAATAGCGGAGAAAGTCTTGACGTTTCACCTTCTAAATATGGTAATTACATTTTTATATATTAGTATGAACCCTATAAATTAATAATATTTCAAATTAGGTTAACAACAATGAATATTGTATATCAACGAGCCGTTGTCAACCTTTAGAATGTTACGTTTACAAGCTTTAAAATGTAAGTACAAAATATTTTTGAGTCAAATAAAGTAATTTATATGTATTTATTTATCATCCAATTTTTCTGGTATGTGAAGTCTATAAATATTATCAATAAGATGCAGACATCTGGTAGATCCCATGACCGATCATTATCAAGTATACATAGATAATAAATTCCAATTCATATTCTAAATATAATAATAGCCATATAAATATAATATATATGTCAGTACTTTTCAACTGAAAATGAAAATAATTTTCAACGTATTGTGAGTGCACGTAATCTGTTTAGATCTTTAATTGAAAACACATGAAAGGAAACTCAATTACACGAACTTGAAGCACAATGCGGGAAGACAGTGCAAAGTAAAAGCAAAACAGCAAACAAGAAAATCAAAATACACGAGTAAATCTAATTGTGCCAAAGATACTTGAAACTTGGAACACGTCACGCGTGCTCAGAACTTAAATAAGGAGAAAAGATTTCAAATTAATAACTCGCTATAATAAATAAAGTATGAAAGGAAGACGAAACATTTTAAAACGAGTTTTAAAATTTATATTTTCTGTATGTATCTTCGTAGCGATTTAAATTGTAATATTCTTAGATTTAAATTAATAATAAATAATTTTATGAATGTGGGTTTGATAAGCTTTTGGTTCACAGTGATTTAAATTGATATACATTTGATATGAGATTTGTATGTATAAGACGTCATAAGAAACGTAATTAATTCAATAAAACGTCATTATATAACACTGTATAGTCATGTGAATAGAATTTTATATTTTGTCAATATTACGAATATTTATTTTCGTAATAGACCAACACTACGGGTATAATATTTACAATATTCCTGACCATGTTGCGAATAGCTGCTCAGCTACAAACCGCAGATCGACGGAGTACTGGGACACTGCGGTACCAATTTATGTTGCACGTGGTCTCCGTGTGGTGGCCTGATTGTTTGAATACAACTAGTAACGACAGCACTGAACTAATGCCAATGTTTATGTAGTAACTTGAACTGCTAAATTTTGTATTGCACTTTGGCGTTAAAAGCACAAACTAATGACAGCTTCGACGAGTCGCTAGACATGTCACTTGAGAGTATGGAAAGCTTTCGATCGGTGTTCGATTTTTAAAATAGATTTTCGAATAGACTATTATTTGATTCTTTATTTTTTTAAAGTCAAATTATAATCACGGTCCTTAGACCGTTATTATGAAATTTACGTTATGGTCGTCTTTTAACTCCAGAAAAGTGGCCGATTCGATTTTTAAATACCACATTTGGTATTTTGAAATTACCAATCCCGTCATGGCCGCCCTAAATTACATATTAAAATAAAAATAGAACACGACGGTCGATTACACATATCAATTGTATCAACTATCTTTATTTTCTAATTAACTTGAATTTAAATACTTCATTTTTTATAGGTACTGCAAATGGTAGCACCAGTGAATTGATCTACAAGCCTCAAAGTGAAAGGGAGTACGGCGCTCTCAGTTGTCGAGGCACTAATTCTGTTGGCAGACAACTTGAACCTTGCATCTTTCAAATTGTACCAGCTGGTAAGTCGGCAATTACATTGAATTTAAATGACACAATTTCAGTCTGAATATATATAAATATTAAAGCATTTTATTAACGGGTTCTATTCGCCAGTCCACGTCTCGGGTCTCAAGAAATATAAGCCCATAGTTTAAACACATATTACACTTTTTTAATGATATCCTTGTATAAGAAAGTGGGGATATATGAATGATGTAATTAGACATAGGGATATGCGGGATATGATTATTAATAATTTAGTGGGTTGCAAGCGATTACATTTTTGTATAATATGACAAAATACTAAATGTACATACAGTATAACACATATAGTTATAAATCCTTTTTTTGTTAATGGAATATCTGCAACAGATATGTTTTAACTACATCGAAGAGTGAGTAATAAAATTAAATAGTTTAAATCGTCGTTTTTCATTTAACACCATCAAATCAGGTAAATAATCAATATGAAGCATCAATAAACGGTTATTGAACTTGTATTTTGTTAAAATTTATTTTAGGAAAAAGCTTATCAAAAAGTCAATCTGCTAACATCGAATTTTTAAAACACAATCACGAATGCATTTACACATCGCTTTTGAATGAAATAAAATAAAAATCCAATAACGTTTATGATAAAAAACGTTGCATACGTTTGAATAAAACCTCTGTCCTAGTTAATCCTAACTGTAGTTACTAATCGTATATAAATAAAATCATTAAAACTGCCGATTCAAATAAAACATATAAAACACAGTTCTTAGGTCTACAAGTGTCGTTGGCTTATCCTATTATATTTCTTGAGCTATACGTTAAACGGGAATATAAACGTGTCTAAGTTGAATGTGGATAAAAGTTCTTCATTACCTAACTGTTAAATAGATCTGAAAGAGCGAAGAAGGTCTCTAACGAGAAGGCTCTCAAACGAGTTAGAATGATGAACTAATGCAGAACATTAAACAACGCAAAATTGCGTACCAGAGCCACGTGTTGCGCCATGACCGCTACCATCTCTTTCAATTATTTACTATAGGTAAAGGCCAGGGTAAACGACGTCTTGGTAGAAAGAAGATATCATGGATCCGCAACGTGAATGGACTGGTATTGAAACGGCGGAATTGTTATTACATTTGTCACTAAGAGACTGATGTCCTAGTTCCAGTAATGAAGAGGCACTAACGCCCGATCTTAAGATAGGATATTGGCACAGTTGGACTCTCATTTTCATACAAAGGTACACCGATCCGACTTACCATATCCGTCGATTGGTTATAGGCACACTTTTATCAATATTTGGATTAAGATGTCTATCTCAGATGTTCAAAAATTTGGATTGGAATAGGGTTTGGGCGTAAAAGAAAAAGAAGAAAGAGCAATAATATTTTATTATTAATTATTATAATTGTAGTGATATTTACAACGAAATAAAACCTATATGTTTGTTAAAAGAACAACATAACCTGATACATTTTATGACATGTAAAATATCATTTATCATATTACCGAATGCCTGCAAACGACAAATATAAGCTGGAAAGATATTTTCGCCACATTCCTACTTTACCCACGAGAGCGGCTGTCTCATTATACATCTTAAATTCAGTGACAATGTGAATTTCTTCCTCTTATCGCAGCTTCCATTTATATTATTAGATATAATCTCAGCACGTCTCAAAATTGTAGCGTTTAATGTCTTCGTACGGATTGTTAGTTTCAATTTGTGAGAGAAATTTCGAATTCCTAACGCGAAAACAAAAAGTGAATTAGTTCTTAGTATTTCCAGATTGCTTATTAATTGATTCACACAGTGATTAATAAGCAATCTGGAAATAACTTTATAAGCTTTTTTTTGATTAAAAATGTCTTGAAGTGAATGAAATATTTGCTAGAAACAAGCAAGAAGAAACTTAAAAAGGTACAATATGATATTACAGAGATTACGTTTGTTTCAGTTATTGTTAATATTGAGGCAATTGAATAAATGAAAATCCTTTTGAAACTGTCCAAATGACACCAACTTTATGTATATAAATTAATCAGGATTGCCCTTGGTTATGGCATCCCGCGTGAATGGATAGAAAACATAAAAAAAGCAGGATTTTTACAAATTTAAGAAAAACACGTGTTTTTGAAACGCCTTATTTGATTTAAGTAAGACGGGGCAACATCTTTCCCTTCATAGAACAGGTGGTTAACCGGCACGAGGTTCACCCGATGGTAAATCACACCACCGCCCATGGACACTCTTAATGACAAAGGGCTCGCGAGTGCGTTGCCGGCCTTTAACCGTATCTTCCAAGATTGATTACAAAAGGATTTTTCTTTACCACATACAGTAATCCCCCATACTTACTACCTTACGTAGTCCGGGTCTACCGCGTTATAGGAAATCGCGTTGTGGGAGTATTCTCGTAGCACCGTATTTGTAACAATTCCAAAAAAAATTAAAAATATCTGTCTTCTGTCTGTTGACACAATCATCAACATCCAATCAAAATTGTCGTAAAATTAAATAATAATAAGTCTTAATACTATTTTATCTATCTTTTCATGAAAGCTATAAACATATATAAAGAACATATACATATTTTGTCTCGCAACGCTACCTCACGATACAAAATTTTGATAAACTATTTTGTATTGAGCAACAAGATAAAGTGGCATAGATATCGTTTATAGACCATAAAAATATCCATAAATTCAGCAGGTATTGAAAATATCTAACGCAGCTGCAAGAGAACAGTTGTGCATGGAACAGTCCCAACCCACAACATTTAATATCGTCAGAATTATAACATATAACATGCTAAATTCTCGACCCCAACCGCCATAAGTCACGACGAAATTAGTGAATTTAGCTGCGCAGTTAATTTTAATTTCAACACATCTACTGCCGAGTTATAAGGATTAGCGGTATTTTTATATGATATTATGAATATTTTAAAAATATTTAAATGCTAAGATGGCGTTAAGTTGTGAGGGTAAGACAAATTAGTTTGTACAAAATTGACCAACTCAATGTATTAATTTATTTTTATCTGTAATTTTATTTTATTTTTGCTCTGTAAAATCACACATGTTAAAGTGAGGACGACCAAATTGTTAATGACATATGTTATAGAGAGAGAGAGATTTTAAGAAGGCACACTTATCAGATGTTTATTAGATATTTAAATTTTGCACAATTTAAACAGTTTTGGAGAATTATTTATTTTTATTTATGTGTTTCTTATTTTAGACTTAACCCCAAAATATAATAAATTTCTTTTCTTTAGCTCGACCGGCACCACCTCGGAACTGTTCTTTGCAAGCGGATATCAATGGCACGGATGGACTGACAGTGTTGTACGTCCGATGCGTGGCTGGCTATGATGGAGGACTGCCGCAGTCATTTGTTTTACAAGCCTTGGATCCTGTCACTAATAACAATAAGTACAACATTACTGTCAATGACACTGGTAAGTATATTATACTCTGATAAATGACATTAAAAAAAACTGCATTGATATGAAGAATTCATTCTTTTGAATAGCTTTTTTTTGGTTTGAGTAAGAAGCTACAAACATAATATCAAAATTCATTACATCTAAAAGATAAGATTATTGTTTATTGGAAGATTTAAAATAAATTAATTAGTAAAATCTGTAAATTGTAAAATTATTTAGGGCTATCGTGTTTGGCGTTCCAAGAGGTTTTCCTTTGTTTCGTTTCACCCGCGTTAATTCGATCAGAAATTTTTATAGTCTACAGAATTCCTACTAAAATGGACTTAATACTAAGCTTCGCATCAAAACATCAAATTAAACTTTTATAAAATTATAGATTTTTTCAGATTTAACTGCTTTTAAATTCGATCTAATCTATACCTTTAAAATAACGATTTTAGACTTGAGCAAATCCTATAGTTCTATGCTGATTACGGCTTTAATTTTAGTACATCTACGTTTATTTTATATATTGAGATTACATTAGGTTTCATACTATCATTTTTTCAGATGGACTCGTGACTTTTAAGATAGATCTAACCCAATTGTCCCCCGGTGACGCAGAGGGCGCCACTGTCAATCTACTCATATATGCGAAAAATCTTAAAGGTGATTCGGAGAAAACTCTATTGGAAAACATTGCCTTTAACGACGCAGCGAGGAGAACAGGTAGGTTACAACTTTGTTTTTTTCTGTTTACTGTCACAATTAGTTTTTAAATTCTTAATCATGGTGGAAATATTTTTCTTTCTGTTTTATTATTTATACGTAACACATAATTTATACGAGTAGATGAAGTAGGTTTGATTAACTTTATATAACAAAATAAAACAAAAATCATTTATTCGTATAGGTACAACACAATGTACACTTGTGAACGTCAAAAAAAAGAAATATTCATTGAATGATTCTAATTTTACATTTACTGCCAGTTCTCAAATCAAGGGTGTAGAACGGAAGAGAAGAACTGACAATAAACTCTCCGCCACTATTTTTAATCGCCAAGTTTTTTTTACATAATGTTTGTAAGGAGCTGCAACCATTACACCATGTTCCATATGACATCTTGAGTAATAAATATTATAATAAAATAAATTAAAAACAAAGATTTGTCCTCTATCAGCATATACTTGCACTTTGCCTTATTTTATAACTTAGATCCTCTATTATAAACCAATATGTTAATTGATAATCTGCTTAATTTAACTGAATTATTTTAAGTACTAAAATGGCTGTCACATTAGATTTAATAGATCTGAATAAAATATAGTTGACGGAAATCCTTTGACATATCAAGTACTTTTCAAGAGTCGGTAAGCAAGAAAATAATATTAGTAAATTTTGTAATTTTGCGTTTTAAATTCGTTACAGCTTAATATCACAATTAAGTATTATTTATTTAATTAAAGATGGTGTTTATAAAATAAAATGTTAGCTGTCTTTTATTAACATAACTTTTACACGTTTAAAAAAAATATACTTTTTTAACGTATTAAAGTTATGTATTATTGTAAATTTATAATCGATATAAGTCGATACCAACTCCAGGGGAAATAAATACAGATAAAACAACATTTTCTACAGCTGTGATACTTTTTGACATTTAACACCTTTGTCTTCAGTCACCGTGACACCGCACGCTGTAAAGCGCGCGAAACGTCGGTTAAATTTAAAATTATGTCTGAATAATTATAAGTTTACAATAATACATTTTACATTTTAATCCGTTAAAAGTGTTTTTCTTTAAATAAAATGTTGTTTTCGATATTGCAAGAATATTGTGAGATTGTGTATTTGAGAACACAACCCACTTTCAGTTTCTAATTTTGTCACGTAAGAGCCTTTTTGTACTTGGCTCTCAGAATAAATTGTACAAATTGTATTGACTAAATCTTTTTTATTACATCATCAATTTACACACACACATTAATCAATGTAATAATGCGGATGGATTTACGTTTATATATTGAATCATAAGAAAATTTACAAGCTAAACACATAGCATCTTTAAACTTTAATAAATGTGTTTTACATACAAATTAATTGGTAGTTAATACACATTTAGGTGCGCAAACCCGTAAATAGTAGACTGCTAATCAACACATTGTGATACAGTTCAGTTCAATGCATTACAATAGTGCGGCTGATACCAAAATAACAGTCGTTATTACTACCAGTCGTAAAAATACTTGTATCAACTACAGCTCGTATTAATATATACTTTTGCTCAATTGTTTTTCCATTAAATAATATTAGTATACATTTTACTTGCAATTTTAATGTATTATTTTTGTGAGTGTGTTTTCTAATAAAAAATATATTTATATACCTCTCTCATACATACTTAAAAGTCTCCCAAAGCACTCGCAAGCTTTCAGACATTGTGAGTGTCTATAGATTGCTCCCTGGTCTATTAAATAGTAAACCAAATGGCTTTCTTTACAAAGTAATGCTATTTAGATTGTTTTGAGCTTGGTCTTAAAATTTAACACGTTGTCAACCAAGACAAGTAAATAAGTTAAGACTCCCCACGTAAATCAAGATCTTTACTTTAAGGTTGCCTGGAAGAGATCGCTTGTTAGCGATAAGGCCGCCCGTTGCATCCCTTGTAATTTATATGTATTGTGTTATTTGTGTTTCTTTCTAGCAACGAAGTGTTAATAAATAAATAAATAAATAAATCAATAATAAATGCATACGTACAAAGTACACATGTCAGAAGTGAAACTTCTTTATAAATTAATTATTACTAAGGTTAAATCCCCAATAGATGATCATGTACCAGTATATGATCATTTGTATGTCTATATTCACACTGTTAACACTGTATGGGAGCTATTGATAATATAAATAAATTAAAAATCTGCGTTTACTGCACAGAACGTAATGCGACAGAATTTCCAACTAAAGGTCTAATATGTAACTAACTACTAAACGAATACATAACCAATAGCGTGTATTTTTCTCAATCTCACTTTCTCTCAATCGCTCTCTCTTTCTTTTCTTCGACAAAAACGCTGCACACCTTCGTGACGTTCCGTAAATTTTTTACCCTCATGCGAATAAAAGCCTTATAATTTTAATACTTTTATATTAAAACACGTTTATATTTGAATCTACATTTAGGTATCTGTGTGCCCATTTTTTGCAAAGGCCTCATCCAAATCCCGTCATTCCTCTCTGCACTGTGTGACTCCCTGCTGTTTCTTTAATTTGGTCTATCCACGTTTAAGTTGTCTTCCTCTTTTTCGTAGGCTTGTGGACCTCTTTAGTACTTTTTTGCTCAACTTTTCTGTTCCTCTTGCCATGTGCCGTTTCCAATTTATTTCATTATTATTGTAACATCTGTTGCATTATTAGTTTTTCTTAGAGCGATGTAAATTAATTAGTCTTTAGTATTTTATTCGGTTAAATTCTTTATCATGCACAACTATACATAAAACAAGAGTTCCAAAGGCAAATCACAAATACCGATAGAACGTTTAAACTCACATTCACAAAAACTGTTTTCCTCGAACGATCAACTTTTACAAAAGCAATATTTTAGTCGAGCCTAGTACGAAAAACCCTGTCGCTATATTCAACTCTCGAACAAAGGTTACTTTTTATAAACCTAAAAAAACTGGAATAGAATTCCATTTACTTTACGAACGTTTATGTAAAGTTGAAAATATATGAGATATAATATAAAGGTTAAATCGACTTTATTTTTGGCTGCGGTTATGTTTTTTACCTATACTAGAGAATTAAAACATAGCAATCATTTGAACTAAGGATCGCTATAACGTCCGTATTCTAATCATTATTAATACATGTAATAAAACGTGAGATAAAATTAATGTTTTTTTTCGTTTTTATATTTTTCCTTAAAACTCGTTTTTTGCCAATGACAAATGCTGGTTTCCGTAGTACCTTAGAACATTATATAATCATTTGATATATAAAATAGGGTCTGAAGACGGTTGTCAGTCATATATAAATGTTATAAATATTGCGTAAACTGCTTAAAAAATCATGAATTATTTATGTTATACAGATGGCAAGAACAGTATTGGAGGAGCCACTTTAGGTATATTAGTGGCAGCTGCCTCAGGCGCTACGCTGGCTGCAGGTGGAATTGCTCTAGCAGCACTGTTTGCTCGAAGAAAGAGGTCACATCCCCCCCACAAACACCCGCCTGGGGATATGCTGGAATTGAGTGACGGCGGCCGGCGGTATGTCGTCGCATATACGATTAAACCTTCGCCAGACTCAAAGACGCCAGAACCTCAGCCAGACATATTGAATGCGCCAGGTAATAGGTTTTGAATTAACCAAGCAAACATAAAACAACATTTGGACCAATTTTTTTGTAGAATTATAGGGTGACACAATATTCTTAAAATTAATTGTATCATTACCGACATAACCTCATTTTTATTAAATATTATTTAAAAAGCTTCATATCCCTACCCTTACATTAATGAGTCTATTTTTAGTACAAACACAAAATAATTATGGATACAATCGCACGTTAAACACGTTATAATTAAAAGTCATTGATATTATCCTACAGTATGGCTATTATTCTCTATTAAATATAATGTGATAAATGTACAGATATTTAATGATAATATATTACTGTTGTTTAGTGCCAGAAAATCCACTATGTTGCAATGTTTTATTAAAACACTCGAATTGTTTTTGATTATATATAATAAAATGTATAATAACTCGCGTTGTTCAGACTATTTTTAATTGCGCATTTTAAAGGACTATCATTATTTGAAGAACATCATCCAGAATTTTATAATGATGAAATGAAAAATTTATTTAATTGAATGGTATTCTAAAGTTATCAAGGATCGCGGTGCGGCAAAGTTGAAAATTTGTTTATTTGTAGTACGCCTAGGAACGTCGTTAAAAAATATTTCGCCCCAACGATATCCCAGCAGTCCATTAGAGATACTAATAAAATTCCGTCCGTGAATTTACTAACCAAAAAACCTGAGAGGCTTGTTTTCGTCCGTTTAAAACAGTTCCTTTATTCGTAAAAGAGAAACGAGATTTGAGAAAATCGAACAACAAGAAAACGCCAACTCAGTTTATACAGTCTTTCTTTTTTATTGTTCCCTGCATTATCGCGTACATTTAGCTGACTGGTGACTAATTAGGGAATTAATTATTTTCTCTTTCAGATGGTGAAAGTCAAAACGTTCTTGCAACAAATTCTGATGCGGACGAATGGACTGTGCGAGATGTTAAAGGTTTCAATTTTATTTTTACGCATTATATTAAATGCTTTAGTTATTTAAATATACATATACGCTTTTATTGACACTCGATTGTCTCATATAAAGTCATAGTATTATTTTTATTGAACTTCAATATCTTTTTCTTATAGGTGACTGGTCGAAAACGGGAGCAGTTTTCTCTGCAGAGGATCTAGCACTTTTAGATACGACTGTACACCCGCACCAAGTTAATGTAAGATTTTTACAACTATAATTTAAATATTGCTCAATATTTGCAAAACTTTTTAAAAATAAAATTCAGAAATTTTTATCAGACGGAATTCGACGCAGAGATTACAATATTTTTTATCTCAGAAACGTAGAGTTCCCGTGGGCTAGGTGTAATATTCACGCAAACAAAGCGAGGCGAATATAAATATTAATTTGACTTTTTCCAGCTAACACCAGAAAGTGACATAACGCCCATGAGCCGACATGAAGACTTGATGAATCAAAATCTTTCACAACCCCTATTATCTAATAATTTTAGGCCTAGCTTAAGTCCTACATTAGGTAGCCCCAACTTCGTATGCCCAAATGGGAACATTGGCTCTCCATTCGGTAGCCAAACCCTGACTTTAAGTGGACCCACTTTAAGTTCAGGGAGCCTGGCTACATCAACCTTACATAGAAAAGGGAAGAGTAATGGTAGAAGAAGAGAACATGTTTTAGCGGAAAATTTGCCAGGACCTGAAAGTTGCGTATAAAATTGTATTGAGAAGTTTTACGTTTTCCAAAAATTCGGCTTCATACTAAGCTTCCGCGCTGTCTGAAAAACTAGTAGCTCAAATGAATTCATATCTCGGTTAGAATTTATGTTTTCAAGTAAATCAATAATTTGTTTAAAATGATTAATTATCAAAATTAAATAGTAATAAATTTTCGATTTATAATATTTGATACTTGAAACTTTGACTTCTTTTAGTCTAACGCCTTTATGTTCCTATTAAAAAGACGTAAAATCTAAAGGAATGTCTGCCAAAGTTTGTATAAACATCTAGACAATACAAATTTTCCTAGCAAATCTAGTTTTAAGTCTTATGTAAATACAATTTATGTGCTCAATTTTCTTTATAATTGGATTTAAAATAGATTTAGAATAAACCATTTGTTTTTAATTTTATGCGCAATGACATAAAGACTGTACAATTTGTAAATAACATATAAACTACACATTATAGTTATATATTGCTTGTAGATTCTTAAACATAGATAAATAAATGGGTTGTGTGTTTGTAAATATAAAACATAAGTGTAATATTTAAAGTGAGCTTTTGTTGTATGTAAATAATGCCATTAATAAAATCGTTTAGATTTGTGTTAATTCTATATAAAGTTTAATTCTCCTCGGTAATGTCGAACCATACTTGTAGTTGTCATGACTTAAAGCGGCCCTAACTAGCGGATTGTAATTTTATATTCGGTAAGAAAATAAACTTTCTACAAAAAGTTCGTTTTGTTTTTAATTGACACCCAATAAATAATTTTACAGTGATGTGTTGATGACCGTGCACTATTTTTTCAAAGTTTCTGACTAAAGAAAATAAATAAATAATAAGAATAGTTCTATAACTTTTCAGAACATATTAGTATTATTACTATTTTCTTGTGTAGCCAAGTCTACATTTCAAGGATCGTCATGCTCACTTAAATGTCATTGCTTGTGGCGGCGTCCATGCGTCGGGTTGTCTCTCTCCCTAAAATATGGCGAGAGGGCCGATGGCTGGCCATGCGTCATACTCGTGAACGGGTGCTACTTGTGGTGAATGGTCGTACTTGAATTCGTGTATGCGGTGATATTAGTTGTTTATACTACGTATTTGCGTGTTGTTCTCACGAGTATGTAAGTGCGTGCTCCTATTTCACCATGCCTCCTGCTGATAGAGGACAAATCTTTGTTTTTAATTTATTTTATTATTCTTTATTACTCGATATGTCATATGGAACATGGTGTAATGGTTGCAGCTCCTTACAAACATTGTGTAAAAAAACTTGGCGATTAAAAAGAGTGGCGGAGAGTTTATTGCCAGTTCTTCTCTTCCGTTCTACGCCCTTGATTTGAGAACTGGCAGTAAATGTAAAATTAGATTCATTTAATGTACATTTCTTTTTTTTTGACGTTCATAAGTGTACATTATGTTACCTATATGAATAAATGATTTTTGATTTTTTACTTTTTACATACAATATATATGTATATCTGTTTACATATCCTGACTGCTTTTATTTAATTACAAGTAAATCCTTAGACTTAGAGGCCAACCCATGACATGGAATGCAATAAGAACTCGACGATTGAGACATACAGATAATTTCTGTATTATAGTAAATTTTAAAAATATGAGTTAGATACTCTACTTACAACACATATATGTATTAGTAAATACGCTCTTTACTTCTCCGTTCGGGGTTTGACACCTATGGAATCACTGATTAGTTTTATTATGCAGCTGATCTAGTAAACGTTCTCTGCGAAAAATGATAAATGAAAAAGACAATAAAAAAACATTATCATTCAATGTCACAATATTTACACAATTCAATAAAAAAACCCATCTCCACATAAAACCAAATGATTTTCTATTAAAATCAGTGAGTAGAAAAATAAATCTTTCAACATTCAATCTCGGGGATAAAAAGGGAAAAAATACCAATTTATACGAATTGTAAGTTGGCGCTTTCCGAATGGCAAATATTGACAGACATCGGCGACCAACTTAAATTGTTTACGCTAGACGATACTCAAAGCTAATTATTTGCACAACGTTGAATTATTCAGAAAATCCTTGATTGCGATGTTTTCTCCGTCAATTGCTAATTCTAGTTTGTGGTCAGCCGCAACTGTTACAAAGCCTTTCATTGCCTTAGGAACATTTATTTATATCTAATATATAAAATTCTCGTGTCACGGTGTACGGGACCGAACTCATCCGAAACGGCTCGACCGATTTTTGTGATCCTAAGCGTGCATATCGGTCACAGTGGAGAATCGATCAACATCAATTTTTCATCCTCCTAAATTTTTTAGACAACATTTTTTGTTTTCTTTTTTTCACGATACAGTATACAAAAATACATGCAACCCTACATTTTCACCCCTCTACGATCAACCCTTTTTTTGAGAGATTAATTTTTTTTCAACTGCCATAATTGATAGTAAAAATATGAATAATTATTTTTGATGTTTAGGTAGCTATCAAGGATTGTAATTTAAAATATATTCGTTACTTTAATAAAGATTAATTTATCAACCTAAATAAAACATACTTTTATTGTTTATAACGCTTTCGATTATAAATATATCCCCGAACACTTACAGAAGATAGTTATTTTATTGAATTTAAAAAATGTTTCCTAGAAATAACATACATGGCAAAACAACGTTTGCTGGGTCAGATAGTAGGCATATTGAGTAGTTATACTGAAAGATTTTTTGATTAATTTATTTATTAAAAATAAACGACTAATCACACTGCGATAGCAAAATATTAACAGCAATTAACTAAAGATTAATATGTATAATATTGAAAAAACATCTTGTGGTGGTGATCAATTGAGACGCTGTTCCATGTTTAAGATTGTTTGCTTTAAGCTTGGAGAGCTTAAGTTCTAAGCTCGCTCCGGTCGAGTTTGGCTCAGACAAAGGCTGAAGCTTTGTGGCGCAGTCTGGCGATAAAGCCGAGTGCAGGTAAACTGGAACTCAGTATGTAAACATTACAGAAGTGGCAATTGAATCATAATAGTGGTGGCCTAATTTCGAGCCTTTCCTTATTTAATTTGAACGATTGAAGGTTTGTACTCGATGGATAACAAAAGTTAAAAATCATAACATAAAGTCAATAATTTTGTTTGACTTACAAACTAAAATCATATTATTACAATTTTATAAGGAACGAATATTATGTAATTACTAGCTGCACCCGCGAATGAGTTTTTATTGAGCCTACCTGTTTAGTACATACCAACATGGAACATTTTGCTATGCTATCCCAGAGACTGTTCGGTTTTCCGGAATGAAATCTTTTTAGGTTGTGCTGTGAATTTTTCTCTATATAAACCTCAGAGTTCACAACATAAGTTTTTAATAATGAAATAAAAAATAGGGATTGATTGTAAAGGGTTGAAAATTCAGGTCATTTTTTTATGTTACAGCATTAGTATCATATATAATCCATACTAACTATCATAAAAAAATTAAACATATTTTTTTTATCTAATATTGAAAAAAAATTTAGGGGTGTATTAATTACCCTTAACATTTTGGGGGATGAAAAATAGATGTTGTCTGATTCTCAATATGCACACAAAATTTCATGAGAATCGGGAATGCCGTTTCGGACGAGTTTAACCACAAACACCGCGACACGAGAATTTAATATAAGATAAATACCGTGGCACTTTTTTGTGTATAGTTTTATCATGCAAACAGACGATCTCGTTTTAAGAGCAAATCGTAAATTTTAGAGATCAGTTTTCAACTTTATTCTTATAGGTAAGCAAGTATATGAACATCATCAGAATGAATGTTAAATTAATACTAATGTTACATTTACTACCAGTTCGCAAATCAATGGCTTAGAGCGGGCAAGAAACTCTCCGCGACTCTTTTTAATTGCCAAGTTTTCATCAAGCAAGTGAACTAAGAAGTTGTTGCGAAACCATCAGAACACCGCAGCTTTTTCTTTTCATTATATCGTGACGTAATTACTGAATAATAGCTCTGTTTTTAATTCGGTAATTAACATATTTGAATACAAGTAGAATTTTAATCGCTCAAAGAAAATTAAAGACTCATTCAACAGCAGTTACTTTGCATTATTCTTAGCCTGATAAATGAATTGATAACAGTAAACAGACTCCCTCGAACATTATCAAGCATTCTCGCTCAATATCTGTTTACCCCTCTCTGAATATTTAACAAGCCTTTCGAAGGCCATTTAATCTCAACGCCCGACGCATGAAAATCGCGTTACAAGTGACGCTATTCGTTAATTTTTCAGTACCAGTAGGTATTATAGATTTTAGGTAATTAAGAGGCACTTAGGATCACATAAAGTATGTTTCAAGACTTATCGTATCTGTTATTTTAAATCTATGTTCCTACTATAGATAATATTTAGAGATAGTCTCTGTAACAATTTTTGACAGGTACACAAAGAACATTGGATTTCATATAGATTTTAACAATAGACAACAATTGAAATGAGCATTGTCATGTATTTAATTTAGTTTATTAAACTTGACATTTTATGAAATGAGTTTATGACTGTATATACAGAGACAAGATTTATGTCGTTTACCATTTACGCCCACATTTTTTTGCGAAAGGAACAATCAGTTTCATTTACAAAGTACATTTTCCCTTTCGTGTGCCTCTTATAGTTTTAGAAATAAATTTGCAAAAATGGCATGTTATTTTTTTGTGGACGTAACTCGAGATATTTACGCAAACATAGTTTTTTTTAGTAAAAAAAAAAATACATTAAAAGAACTATTTACAGCTTGTCGTTCACTAATACGTTTAAGATACAGACCGGTGCAACAAAAAGATATTTAAAAAATAATAATTAGGAGCGAGATATATTTAATTTTATGATTGGATCTATGCGTTCTTTTATTCTTCTTTTAATTAGGAAATAATTAATATTTTTTTAATATAGAATAATAGTAAAGGCAGCAATTAACACTTGCTAATAAACAGAAACATGTTAGAGTGTTGAAACAACACGCAAAAACACCTAACAAATCGACTTCTGTTCATTACTTGCTGCATAGCGAACGGTGTAACGAACACTTGTTTGATTTGAAGGCTGTGCCGCTATAAAGGCTCAAAGCTTGTTCACTTGTACACAGAATTGCTTCGTATTGAAAACGAATCCTTGATTGGCACAAAGCTTTGTTTGAATAAATAAAGATGTGTTCTTACAATTTCGAATTATTTGTGACTTTTATAGAATCATTGTTTTCTTTGATTATATTTACATAAATTAGTGGCTTTAGGTAACTGGTCCTTCAGATTTATATTTTTTATATGCAAGGAGGTGCCTTCAGTGTCATATCAATGCTACCAGATATTATTGCACATATAAAACAAAATATTTTGTTGAAGAGCCGGAGTTCTAACGTGCTTAATGTTGCAATAAAACGTACCTTGTTCTCTAAAATAAAAAAATCTCATTTTTTTATTTATTTATAAATATTGTAATGTTGTGTGTGTGTTTTGTTAGTAATAAATGTTATGTCTATGTCAATCGAGTGCACTTATATACATTATGTAAAATGATAAGAAACTTTTGGTGTTGTAATAGAAGAAAGTAATAAAAAGTAGATCATTAAAACATATAGAAATTAAAGGTTTAGGATGAATGTTCAATGATCATCATCCTCGACCCATGTCTGTCATAATTGAATCAGTATAATACCCATCATTTAATTATATCTCTAAGATAATTGGTTTAACTATAATAGATATTAGGACATTAGTTTCAAGTACAGTCAGATAAACAAGGACCATTTGATACAATATATGACAGAAATCTAGAACGAATACTCAAATTATCAGTCAGAGTCTGTCTACAATCTCATGGACTAGTGATGGGTATTCAGACTTCATTTAAACAATGACTTCTGGCTGACACGGCTCACGTGGTTGTCCCAAATTTTATTTATAACGTGCATGATATACCCACAACTCACGAGAAAAAATTTAAATGCCTTGCTTCGTTTCATTTGAAACTTGACCAACAGCTAACACAGCTCATTTGATTAAATGTTACTCTCTTATGCTCGCTTCCTCTCAAAGGGCAGTCTTTATCAAAGCTTTAATAATCGTAGTGAGGCTTGATAGCTTTAAGATAATCCCACCACCTTTAACCTCTGATCCTACCCATAGGCCTCCGTTACATTACGTTATACTCCTGTTACATTAGGTCTCAGATATCCCGTTCTTAATTGTATAGTAACGAAAAAGTAACGAAAAAAAATATTTACGTGTAAGGGTACTAATGGATCCGTAGGGCGGTTAGGTTCATAGAGATTTATGATTGTATATACAACATAAATAGTTATCCCTCATATTTAGTTATCTAATATACAGATACTTCTGGCACTTTTCATATATAAGATTTATGTATGTTTCGTTATAAATTATCTTTTCTAATAGGCAAGTAGGTGATAGCGTTCTGTGTCTGACACGCACCGTCTTCGCCATAACCTCCACAGTTTGAGTGTATGTTAAATGTGCACACACGAGAAAACTAGTGTGTATTTATTTATGTGTGCTCAAATGGCATAAACTTATAGTTTCTCTAAGAATATCTCCACTCATGTGACTGGATACTACAATTGTTTCATGTGCGTCGTACGATCGAGAATTCGCCAATGATTCGGGTTTTATCTGACTGTGACATTAATTATGAAGTATGACATTTTCCACTACATCAAAAAGGATGTGAGGAAATATTTGAAAAGGCGGGAAGACTTTGAATTTGCTAAGCAGTAACTATTTAGTTTTATTCTTTGAAATACTACTTTTATTTTTGTCTATTAATGTACTTTCTTATGTTTTTTGTTTCATATATATTGTTAATATATTTTGTTTTGAATCTATTGCCTAAGTGTCTTGTGTTATGATATCATACTTATTATACGTAAATTACTAGTAAATAAATGAAAACAGGTGAAGTATTCATTTCTTTTTAGTTGATTATGTAAGAAATTCGTAACGTGCTCGTAATCAAAAGAAAAAACAAATTTATATAATTGCATCCTCACCCATTCAGAATTGTCTCAAATTCCAGAGAAACAATCGAAATATCTTAAGTTAAAAGTTTTAACTCAAAAATTCCATCCCGGACATTGACCGTTTCATAACGTCGTAAGACGTCCCCTATAATAGACTGGGGTAGATAACAAATGTAATAAGTTACATTGTGGCCGAATAAGGCGACGACACACCCGGAAAATTGTTATTTGGTCAAGTCCACCGATTAATGGGCAAATATTATCGGAAAGATAAACATGATAACATACGTGTCCATTTTATGGAACAAGAGACTAAATAATTATAAATCTCGACATGATTGTTATTCTAATAAAAATAGTCATTCTTAGGTATGATATTATTATTAAATATATTTATTTGTGATATAGTGAAACATAATTTATTTTGTGTATAGTAATTTAATATCTATAACGATTAATCAAGTTAATCGTGAAATTACAAACTTATGTACATGATATGTAATATATAATTTATCATCTCATCGTTTTGATCGTAAAAGTGCGTAGCATAAAATTTATATTCCGTACGAACACTGCGAACATAATAAATTCCCTGAATGGTTTTTAACTCAATTTTATTACCTACATAAAGGCAGACCTAAGTGCTCAAAGGCAAGACTACTAAAGGATAGTTAACGACATAAGAACAAACACAATTTCACGCCGTACATTTGCAAATGTAATTTTCTATTTTACTAAGTTTCAAAGAAAAATCACACTCCAAGGATTTAAAGTAGAAATATAAAAGTTGCATGTCTGCTTAGTGTAAAGCCTGCCCACAAGGACGCGTCTTAATGTCTGCAGAGACCAGCTGATGGTTCGTCCAAGAGACATTACCCTTTGTCTTAAATCCCTTTACGTTTAATGTAATTTGAACTTTATTACGATTTCATTTAGAGTTCAAATAGCTCGTACTGATATGTCCTCAACCACGTTATTAAGGTAGAAAATCGCTAGAAATTCAAAACTGCATCAATGGAGCAATTTGTTCGCTCGTCAACGATTTCATAGTTTGTAATGATGTATTTCTATCACATATTCCATTTGTGGTTTAAAATGACGAATGGCACTAAATGACTATATAATGTCTCAGTTTAATATCTATTGAATGACTCATCTGAAATTCCTTCGCTTTTTCTTATAATTTACTTAGGAGTCTGTAAGTCTGTTTAAACATGGGTTTAAAAAACATAATTTGTTTAGTACACAGTGTTTACGTAAAAATATAATACAAGTCAAATAATAATATCAGCTGATCATAGGCTGGACTAAATAGGTCAAATACTGATATTATAACATTACATGGGTATAAGTCTTTAGTTATGGCCTCTTAAGATCTTTCGTCTCACGTTTCTTCCTTATAACTAGTGTAGCCATAAATACTATTACATAAAAGCTTTTCTTTTTTTCTCCTTTTAATTATTTTGAATTTGGAACACGTATATTATTTTAAAACCGTCATTTGTTATATTATTGGGTTCATTATCAAATTACAATATATTAAAGTTAAAGTTAGGATTGCAGTGCCTTGCCCAAAGTGGGTACGGAACCGTCAGTCATATTTCATACACTTCAAAAGCTTAACCTTAGGTTCATGTATATTATCAATAGACACAACAATAATTCGTCTATCGAAGACAAGAAAAGCTCGGGGCTACAGCGTGCTCTTACATCTACAAAGGCCAAAATGTGTCGAAACCCCATTAGGAAGCAACACATCTTATCGCGAGAAATAAAGATTCGCGCTAGGACACTGTCGCGTATTATAAAACATTCCCTGAAGCTCGGTGCTTGTCGTCGATATAGAGGACATGCCCTAAATCAATCGATAGAATTATATATTATTATAGAAGAGAGTGGATGGATCACAACGCCTTCTGACACGAGATGCAGGTGAAAAGCACATAAATATCCTTGTTACAAATGAAAAATATAACACTACAATAAGCAAAATACTTATATTTAATATTGTTTAAAATCGCAGTCAAATGCTAAATAATATATTCATGTATTCACATCGTTATAAAAATAGAACAGTAATCAAAAAAACATTGGATCCAAGTAGATTTTCCTCTTAGTAAGATAAAACTAATAATGTTAAATTCAATTCCTTACAATAAAAAAAGGAAGAGAATCCGTTATTCTCTAGAAGAAAGCATTCGTAAAAATCACCGCTTTATGATATTGAACGTATGCCAAAGTACGTGTAAGTTATTGAAATTATAAAGTATTTCTAAGTTAAAGTGACGGAAGCAAGTACGAAACTGGTTGGGAAAGCACTGGGGAAATTATTACCATATTCAACGCATTTCCGCGGCGCACCGAAGGTAGGCTTCGTAGGAAATTATTTGTCATATTAACGTCACTGAGCGGAGTTTCCGCACCAAAATGTTAATATATTAAATCATGCCCTGAGGCAATCTAAAATAATAATTTGACACCGATATTACTGCAATAACCATAAATGCAGGTATTTACTGTAACTTAACATGGACTTGTGATGCAATCGATCAAGGCAAATGGTGAGTCTGAGTCATGGTTTTACCCACAAACTTCTAAAAAAAATCGTTTAGTGCACAGCAGGGCTTCGAATCCACGATCCCAGCATTGTATTCACTTACCCAAGCAATATTTTAGAACAAAAACTATTTTTAATAATTATACTGTATATGCAATATTATGTTTAAGATATAACCTAAGTGCGGATTGCTCATTTTTAAAGTGTAGAAAATGGCAACACAACCGTCGGACCAAACTAATAACTATCTGGATCTGAGTAGGTTTCAAGTGATAAAATAGCGACTAAACTGAGTCCATCATAGGATATTTAGTAGTACTATTGTACATTTATGTGTTTATAAATAGAACGCAATAAAATACTTTACATCCTCCTAATAAAAAAAAACATGAAGATAAACAACAAAATAAAAATACTGTAAGACCATTATTTTTGTTTAATAGAATCGGTGGAAAGCTGGCCCATTAGGAGAGCACCAAATCGGTTTTACTTAAGCAAGACTATTACTAAGTAATTTATCGACGTTTTTAGGGCCGGCTGTAGTAAGCCTATTAATCTCATTTTATGGTCCATCCGTCTGCCGTTTGAAGGACAAACGCTAACAACCGGTTCACGTGAAAAGTGGTTGTCGACAGCAAACGAAGAGCATAACAAGGTATTTTTCCTACTTTAATTAAAACCGCGGTCGCCACACCAAACAAAAACCACGGAGGCAACGAATCAATTTCGCGTCAGGAAATTACTTTGTAAAGTTGAAAAGGGTTGCGCGATACGGTACCAAATTGAAATTCTTTTGTGGAACCCGCCTTTACATGTCCGAAATGCTACCTGGCTCGCAATCATACCACAACACTTTGCATTAAAACATTATAGGTGCAAGTTCTGTGATACATTTAATAACCAGGTCAGCGAGAATATTTTAACATCTCATATCTGCTTCAGTTTAATTCAAACCCAAAAGGTTTAATATAACATTCAAATGCGATCCAAAAGTGCCAATAATCTATCGACGGATTGTAATAGCCATCTGTCGTCATCATCGGATAGACCTTTGTATGAAGATGACAGTTCAACTGTGCCAATATCCTATCTTAAGATTTTAACTTACACCAGTTTTTTTAATAATTAAAAAGCTTTTGATATGTTTTAAACATTGACATGTATATTTTAATATTATTTGTACGGTTTTATTTACTTCATTTGGTTTATATTGATTATGAAATATGAGTGTAAATAGCGAAGTATTTGCATTCATTCCGTCGCCAAAAATGGATTGTTCTGGTAGGATTTGGTTATCGGGATGCAGATAGGAGATCGATCGACTGTCACGGTCTGATTGAAAACAATCTGAGATTGTGGATAAATTAATGGGTTCGAGCGATAATAAAACATAGCTTCAATCCTATCTAAAAAAGTGTTTTCTATATGTAAAAGTTATGTTAATAAAAGACAATATTAATTTTATTGTTTGAATCAATTGTTTAATTTCTTATATTATAAGCAAGTGTTTTAACAAATATAAATCAATATAAAAATACAGATATTTTTAAAATAAACAAAATATAAGAAAGTATGACGGAAAATTAAGCTGTCTAGTAAAAATTTCGCATTAAAAGCCGTAAAATGTAAAAAGTTCCGAAGCGTCGAAGTTCATTAACAAAATAAGCAATCTGACTAAAAGCATGGGCCCATGGAGGTAAAAGCAATTAGAAAGTTATGGAGTGTTCTTGACGATTATTTACGTATTATAAGAGAAACCAAAGGACTCGACGGAGTTATAGGAAGTGACAGACTTTAATAAACGAATGAAATTTTAATAAACGGGCTTTTGTTTTCATTTAAGACTAGTACGCATTTCGCGCGTTTTGTTCAAGACACAACGTTTTATATTATACTTGAGAACAAATACAATATAAAAGTTTAATTTGGGTCCTTTAAGAAAAGAGCGTACAAATTCTTAAAAAGCCGGCAACGCACTCGCGAGCCCTCTAGCATCGAGTCTCCATGGGCGGCGGTATCACTTAACTTCAGATGAGCCTCGTGCCCGTTTGCCCCCTGTTCTATAAAAATATGAAACTGATGTTTCATATTAACTTGTGAGTAAGATTAATAGATTAATTACATAGTATTAAGTGATAACTTAAAGAAACTTAGGCACATTATATTTACATACAACATTAAAGTAATTAATTAAGAGTCTTATTAATAGACGATCTATTTGTTAATGTTGTAAACACAATATAATATTTATTGAAAAACCTAACTTTACATAATTTTGTTATTTTGAATTGAAATAAATAATTTTCCAATCACAATTAAAATCGGTTTCATTTCTTAAAAACAATATTATTATTTTATATTTTATTTATTCTAAATGATTCAAGCAATTAAATATTTTGTCCTTAATAATAAGCCACATGATTCACAAAGGACATGTTTCAATACTTTTTGAAACCATTTACTACATCCATTAAAGGCTTAACACTATGAAACAAAGATAAAAAAGAAATATGGACCACTTGTAGTATCTACGATGTAATAACCACTAAACATCACTTGGCACAATATAGCCGAGTCAATAATTGGAAAATATCGTCGAGCCTTTACGAGAACCCTCGCGGCGGGAAGCGTTGCCAATATACGATTCACTAATCCCCAACATCCTGTTGTAAGATCTAATATATTTTAGTTTCTCACGTACGAGGTAGATAATGAATATTCAGCTAAATTTCGGTAAACTAAAACCTTCAGAAACCATAGTCAAAGTCGACTCAGTTAAATCTTATATAAAAATAGCAATTAACGCCCGAACCCAATAATTAATCCACAATCTCAATTTGAAAACAATCTGAGATCAGACCGCAACAGTCGATCGATCTCCTATCTGCATCCCAATAACCAAACCCTACGGAGACAATCCATTTTTGACGATCTAATGCAATCTCTTTGCTCTTTACACTCATATTTGATAATCAAAATAAACCAAATAAAGTAAACAAAAACCCAATAATAATATTAAAATATACATGTCAATGTTTAAAACATATCAAATAGCTTTTTAATTATTTAAAAATAACTGGTATAAGATAAAATCTTAAGATAGGATATTGGTATTTCATACAAAGGCCTATCACATAAACATACACCGATCCGATCTACCGTGCACAGCTTGTATCGACAGATGGCTATTACAATCCGTAGATTGGTTATGGGCACACTTTCACCAGTATTTGGATTAATCTCAGAAGCTCAAATGGATTGAGATAGGTTATTGGGTTTGGACGTAAGACAATGACGTGTATGTCAAAATTCTTTCATTTCTATTATGCTAACGTCAAGAAAAGGATATTCATGCAAGCTTTAAAACTTAAACAATATAATTCTCGTAACATTATGTCTCATCAGCACTTAGGTTAAAAGCCTCCACTTGGTAAACAGCGCCTGACAAGCAATCGCTAAAGCCAGTACACACTGTCGTTTGCCTTAATTTGTGTAATATCCGAGCTAACTTCATCACTTTCGACTTGGTATAACTTTTGATAAAGCCGATTACATACTTAGTAACTAAAGTTAATTAACATTGTAGGTTTGACGTTAGTTTTGATTGGGCAATTACGAAATTTATCTTGCCGTGTTTTGTATTAGATTATGAATTTACTCAATAAATATTATTATATGACACGCTGTTTGTTTTAACTTAAGTTTATGTGTTATCTATATCTATAAAACAATTATAACGCATACAATAGTACCACAAGCATTTGTTAGATATCCATATTACCCACTTTTCTCCGCAGAAGCGACACCTGCACTCGTCTGACCCAACAACAACAACAGCATTATAAAAGGGAGCGGACAACAGACAGACAGCCGTAACCAGTGCGTGAGCAATGTCGATCTCCACGAGGATCTGGAGTTACTATAGCCTAATGGATATAGTTGGCGTCCACTAGCCACTTCAACAAGGTTAAACACCATCCGAACCCGTTGGTGCTTAAAGCCAATAGTAATAATAAAAATTCGGATTAGGGTAAAAAAACCACCTTCATCAGGGAAGGTGAAGGGTCTTTACTGCGTATTCTGCTCGCTCCAGTGAGCTTCCGTCCTGCCCTTCAAGCGATTGACGCGCGACGGCCTAAGCCAAAGTTCGAGTCTCACAGGAGACGCGACTACCAATTCGCGGGAAAAACGCCTTTACATGCTGAGCTGACCTATAAAGGCCCGACGTTCCATTTCAAAAAAATAACATAGACAGCTTTGATAGGACCAGGTTAAATCCTCAAATTAATAGTAAGATTTAAATATAGATCACTAATCGTTCACCACTATTCGGGCCGATTAAATTTTCATACTTTATTAAGTTCAATAACTGTAAGTTTGATTGTAGTAATTTTAATATATTTGTTTTTTTAGGTTTCACCGCTGGCTTTAATTCATTTCTAAATATTATTATAAATTGATATTCTTGTTATGTAAGTCTTTTAAGTCAGACTTCTGTGCCTGATCCGCATTTCTCTTTGGATCTATTAATATAAGAAGGGGTTCGAAGAAACGATTTTGAATTAACAACAGCTCTTAAATACTAGAATACTGCTCTAAAATAATATATACTCTGTAAATATAATTTTCTAAGTTTTGTATAATGGGTTTTGAGTAAAATTTAGCGAGTAGCTACATCCAAACAATAAAGTTATCATTTAATAAAAAATAAATCCCTTTAATATAATTTTATCACTTTTATTTTCCTATTAAACAAACGAAGAACACTTGATTTAATGCGTTGCAATAAAAGCTATATCGTTCGCATATCATCATGTCAAATGTGATTTCATTCTCAAGTTTTGAGACGTCATTTCTCGTTTTATTGTGTCGTGAAATCGCGAATTTGAATTACTTTTACTTTTATTAGCAAAACAGAGATTGAATTCGAAAACAACTGCTCAAGTATATAATTTTTTTTAATATTATATTCTGTGGACTCATCCAAAAGTGTGTAAATCATTCTTTCGTAAGTCTCCTCTGGTTCTCTCTCTTCCCTCGCCCTTCTCGCAAGTGCGAGCATGGATTCGCCAGAGATCTGAGGAACTCCAGCAACAACGTGGGTCACGAAATGTGGACTGCAGGCAATCCAAAATGGTTCAGCCAGCAGCTAATCCAAAAATGAAAAAGCAACTTCTAAACCTAAACAGAACTAATCTCAGAACAAATGATTGATTGATCCGTGATTGTAGCATGGGCCATTGTCTCCTTAATAAACATCTTTTTATCTTAAGCGCGACAGACAGCCCCATGTGCAGAGGCTGTTTCAGCGCAGAGGAATCAGTCACCAACGTAGTCTGGAATGCGAGGCGGTGGTTAAAAAACGTACAGAAATCCTCGGAACAGTATGGTCGCTCCGTGAAGCCTGCGAAGTGCCCAGGAAGCTTCTGTACTTTTGGAAGGAGTCAGGCTGGCATAGTTAGCCAGGACTTCACGCATAACGGACCTATTGAGAATCTAAGTGCGGAAACAGAGTCCAGATACATACATACAAGTGTATTGGACTTCGAGATAAGAGTCCAGTGCTACCTCCAGCCCATTGCTAGCTTTCAGCTGTAGCTGGTCCTCCTCCACACTGTCGATCTAGGGGAAGATAGGCCTGGTCTCAGAAGACTAGGCTATTTCAAGTTAGCCTCCTTTACCGATGGCCTGCATGCACTTAAAGTGCGCCAACCAACGTAGTCCATGGTCTTTATTGTCTGAATCTAGCATAAATTATTTGTCTATCTGTAGTTTGCAGCTATTATAGGAAACTAAAGTCCGTATCACTTGTCGAATATCTCTACCGAATATCTCTTTCAACCTTAAGCTGTCTTCAACAAAGGTATTACAAATTAAACGACAAAGACGTAATTGACATTTTGTGAATGTTTATTAAAAAAAACTACCACGTTATGTATGTTATACATATATTTGGCTAAAGCAATATCAAAGGGTTCACTTAAATTAATAATAAGTAGCAAGTATTGGACGTAGCCATAAATTGCTCAAAGGTACTAACGCCTCTATGCGAATTACGCCACTAATTCATAAAGAGACCCTACAGAAGTGCAGTCTAGCGGAAAGTCATTGTGCGGAGTACAATTTGAATCTTTAGCACAATGTTATCTGGCCGGAAGCCGCAAAAGTCTCACTAACAAGCTTCCTGAGTTGCCAGACTCACGAACTAGACCTTCCCACTTGGACGAAAACTTACCACAGGGACATTTGAATAAAATAATGATATGGGACTTGTGTGAAGAGTCCTGTTTGTCTTAGAGGTGCAATTTTCAATATTGCGGTGTGCTCGATCAATTTAAATGCATTTTTACATGGTTGCATTAAAATTCGTAACTTAGACAACTTAGCGAAGAAAACATACAGTCATTTTATAAAAAATACGCTAAACATCTACCTTGTTAGTCTTTATGACTATTTTTTATTTTTATTTGACACTTTATTTATTTCACAGTATAAATTATTTTATTGTGAAACTCAAATCCAATCTGAAAATTAATTTATTCATATAGATAAACAAGTATACTTATGAACGTCAACAGAAAAGATGTTAAATTGATTTTATATTTATTACCAGTTCGCAAGTCGAATGCGTAGAGCCAACAAGAAGAACTGTTAAGAAACGCTCCACCAATTTTTTGAATTCCCCAGTCTTGAGTCAAACAATTTGTTCGATTCAAAACTTAGACAAAACAATTGTACATTGACAATATTACGCAATATTGTCTGAGTTGTTTTCCGTTAGTTTTTTCGAATGTCCTATATCTCAAATAGCTTAATAGAGAAGCAAATAACAGTAAATAAAGAATTGTATGACTGTGTTCTCTTGGCAAGATATTCTTCATTATAATGTTGTGATGAGGAGGGTACTTTAAAAGGGTACCAGACAATGATGTCCAAGTATTGCAGTTGGAGCGAGGGCCCTCAACCCGACTAGCGACTTTCTTATTCCGCAAATAACATTTTCAAGCCACTTCTACAATAAAAAGGTAAGCTCTCATAAAACTCTTACTTTGTATAGAAAAAGCTGTTAATTTACGCTTTTTACGCTTTCTCGTTTGCTTCGTCGAATTTAAAGAAATTTATTGACATTAAATGTACGTTTCAAGATTAGTTCTGATATCGTTAGAAAATGTTTTCTTGTTGTATGAAATTAGAAATGATTATGTTCTTTGTATACTTGATACATTGTAGAAAATGCCTTTAGTGGTCGGTTTCATAATCGGAGGTCGAGGGAATACTAAATTCAACCCCGTATCACCTCGACGTCCGCCGTTCCACAGTGATCATTTTTCAAGGCAGTTTTTGCTGTGCATCACCACTACGTGGAACCAGCTGCCCATTGAAGTATTTACGAACGAATTCAACTAAGGGTCCTTCAAAGAGCGTGTCAATTCAAAGGCCGGCAACGCACTCGTGAGCCCTCTGGCATTGTGTGTCCATAGGCGGTGGTATCACTTAACATCAGGTGGTAAGTTTGTTTCATCAAGATCATACCTATGTTTTCTCGCTCGTTTTCTGTTAATATATATATATATATATATATATGTTTAAAATATCTTGCGTGAAACGTAAAATATTGATTGAAATATAAAGGGTTTCTATAATGGTGGCGAAAAGCCTTAATAACGAATATTATCTCTTACTTAAGATTAAAATAACCAAATGAAATGGAGTTTTAACGAATTTAAACTCGTTTAAGAACATTGTATACGCCATACTTAACATGTAGATAGGTTCTAACAATTTGATTACTTTTCCACTTGTTTTAATCGAGTTTTCCCTATCTTACCTGAAATTGCTAAGTTTGTTGTGGTCGAGTCTTTTCAAGATAAAACTTATTTTCCTCAAAACAGCGCTTCGTCTGACTATTGTATTCAGTACGTAATCTTAGTTAATTGTTTTACTTACTAATTGAAAAGCCTTTGTTTCTTATATCATCTTAATATAATTAAACGGAGAAGTTTTACACTCATACCTTGTGCGAACTACTAATACTTTTTCATCTGATTTTTTTTCCTCATCAGTATTCCTACATCTACGTATTAAACACAGAAGCTAAAAAATGACATACGCATTAAAACACAGACATAAAACACGGTTAACAATTTTAGCTATTTATAGAAAAATAAAAAAAATATATATTTATAATATTTCTTTAATTTAAGAATCTATACATCCCTTTTCTTCTTTTTATTAATTGTTAAATTACGTCCATATAAGACACTTTTGTCAAAAAAAAACATTATGTTATAAATGTTAGTATTATTGTATATTCCAAAACATTCAACCAAAAAAAATGCTACACGTAATGAAAATGGGAGTAACAAAAAACGAAATGGATTCTTCAAATCCTCCATACAAGTTACCATAAATGTATGAATATCGCTTTTCATACTCTTTTAAATGCTGATCCCGGCTCGACCTTTATATTCGATCGAGTTCACACAATGTAATGGCTGCTATTAGGAACATCAATTTGTTCACCCGTGACGGTACACTTGTCCCACTACTTTTCTTTTGCACGCTCTGTTTGGCACGTTACAATTTTCAGGGGCTCAAAAGCGCACTTAGAAAGGGTATAAGTATAACTTGGAAAGATAAAAGGTTAGGCCTCGTATGAATTACGAAAAGTATTCGTAAGTAAAAAGAACGGCGCACATGCGAGATAGTAGGTTTCTATAGAGGTCAAAAGTGAGACGCCACGTCCTTATGCGCTGGAATTCTGATGCGATAAAATCAAAATATATGTATTCAAACATAAATGTTAATTTACTGTATGTTCTTTCATCAAGAGTATACTTAGAAATTACACTAAGTCAACGATGCTAGTAAATCAGTTTTACATATAAAGACTGTAAGTTATTTAAGCTTTAAACCAAATCCCTATTTCTATGACGCCCTCAAGCGCTAACCAATGCGAATTTCTTCTTGTTATGTCCTGATTGTGAATCACAATTCCGGGCCAAATGTGGGCTTGTATTTACCCGCCCGCAGGTAAACTCCGCTTGCAGTTAAAAAGGAATTCGGGGGAATTTTATCGCTCGTTAGAGACCTTAAACGCGAGACCCGTTTGGGAAGGGGTAACCACCGACCTCGATTCCTATTGATACTTACAAAGCCTGACACATTGAGAAGAGTAATCCATATAATGGTATCATTAACATAGTACATGAATGTAATGAAATTTTTAATTAAAGTTTAATTAGGACGGTTTATTAGTTCTTCTTACAAATAGTCTCTCTATGATCATGAGTAAATAAGTGTGACATGACTGCGGAATCAGCTTTACTTTGATTTTCGGTGAAACACAGATGTTATTGCTGTTTGCGTTGTAAAAAGGAGCGTAATTTTTTGTAGAATTATTTCTACGAAGACCAGCCTCAATTTAAAGTGTCTATTGTCTTGTCAAACTTCTGATGTTCCACTGGTTTAATAGTAATGTAAACGTCTCGCAGGGGCTCAATGTGTGGAATTCAATTGTATTCATAGATACTATTAAGAAATATAAGTAATATTCAAATATTTTTTGACGTGACAACGTCTTATAATTCGTTGGAGCCAGCTGCACGCACAAAAAAACATGACGTATGCGGCGTTACCTAGCTCTGAGGCGTTCCACTTAATGCTAGAAGTGCAAGAGCGCAGAACGAGCGATGTAGAGACATAATCGCCTCCGCGTTCGACATGTGTCTCTCTCCTACTTGGCGGCCGAGCAGCCAAACTCGATACAAATAAATGTAACTTGATCAATTCAATTTTGATTTCCATTTACCTCCTTCTCTATATCCATACAAAATATCTATCAAACAAATAAAATTAAAATTTTCTATTGAAAAATGCAACCATTCCATCAGTATTTTCTTATGACGTTGTCACGTTCCACTATCGTCAGTAATCCGACTTTACAGACAACCGATTTTTTAAAATCAGATGAATAACGTTTACTTTGCATATTAATAACAATTTTAGCTAAGATCGATTTCATTTCAAGGTAAACTCGAAAGTCAAGAGTTATCGCAAATTTATTCAGCAATACCTTAAATAGATAACATACAAGGAGTTTAAAAACAACAAAAATATCACAGTTGAATAGCCTAAGTTAAAATATCATAAACAAACAAACAAAAATATTATCTTTATTTATATAGGTAAACAAGTACACTTATGAACGTCAAGAAAAGATTTGTCCTCTATCAGCAGGAGGCATGGTGAAATAGGAGCAAGCACTTACATACTCGTGGGAACAACACGCAAATACATAGTAGATACAACTAATATCACCGTACACGAATTCAAGTACGACCAGTCACCACAAGTAGCACCCGTTCTCAAGTATGACGCATGGCCAGCCATCGGCCCCCTCGCCATATTTTAGGGAGAGAGACAACCCGACGCATGGACGCCGCCACAAGCAATGACATTTCAATGAGCATGACGATCCTTGAAAGGTGGACTTGGCTACACAAGAAAATAATAATAATACTAATTATACTGAAATAATTTGATACCATTTGAATGACGGTTTGTTCCCGCTTTACATTAAAAAAAGTCGTAGATGTCGCGTTACCTCTTTATACTGAAGCGATTCATATCCAAGCACTATGATCGTTAAAATATTAATTTATGTAATAATAGGCCTTAGCACGCAGTTTTACTATAATGTACGACTTAAATTTATTTATTGATAACATTTGTATCTCACTAGGGATTTTGTTGATAAAAAAATTACAATTTAGTTTAGTGTATATTACACTCAAAATACGATCAGTATCAGTAAAATATCAGTTCGGCAATGAGATTACAATTACTGTGTAACCAAAATTTAATAAAGTACATTAATATTACTATTAGTGAAGTGAACAAAGTAACGATGCGGTATCGTCAGTCGTTATAACCAAAGTTGGACGGGCAATGATAGTGGTGATGGATCGCTTACGATGCACGCGATATCAATATTACTTGCTTATTGTACATGATCAATATATATACGTAAGTTATCAAACTTTGATCGAAACTTAACGATCATGAGAACATTATATGGAATTATTATATACCCTTAGTTGTTATTGATCACGGGTGTTAATTTAATTAAGTTTAAATACTAATTGATAACCATGGTACGTTTTATTCACCTATTCCGTTTTATATAAACATAATTCTTTATTTACGAACTAAAGCTTGTGGCTAAGTATGGGCAACTTCCTGCTGTCGCTTTCTCACACCATGACCTTCTCTATCTCTCCTTTAATGCGAAGCCACCCAAGCAGAAATCGACAGTAGTTATGCGTCGCAGCTTTGGGGGAATCGATCATGAGAGCCTGCTTAGTGATGCATTCAAATTCGACTGGAGTGGTCTATACGACTTAGCCTTCCTCGATGACAAAGTTGAGCTGTTCACCTCTTCTATCACAAACCTCTATGATAAGCACGCCCCAGTGAGACGTGTTAAACTTAAACATTTACCTGCTCCCTGGCTATCTGATGAGATAAAAAGTTTGATTCACAAAAAAAACAGAGCCAAAGCTAAAATGAGAACCGCCAAATCTGATGCAGAGCGCGAAAAATATAAAGTAGTTCGTAATCGTTGTAACACTCGCTGTCGTGATGCTCAAAGACAACATATTCACGATTCAATATCCAATGGCGACACCACGAAAATCTGGAAGTTCCTCAAAAACTTGGGGATTGGCAGAGCTGCACAGAATAACATTTCTTCAGCTATTGATATAGACAATCTTAACTCTCACTTTACCTCCTCTACTACCCATGATAAATCTTCTCTTGAGAAGACACTCAATAATCTAGCATCTCTTCCTACTCCAAACTTCATTCCCTTTAATTTAACTGAATTCACCGAGTCTGAAGTGGAGGGTTGCATCCGGTCCATCTCTTCGGATGCTGTCGGATGTGACCAAGTTAGTCGAGCTATGATATTACCTATCTTGCCAGCTGTTCTTCAAGTTATTACTCATATCTTTAATTATTCAGTTAAGACTGGTAAATTTCCTACTTCCTGGAAAGATAGTTTAGTCATTCCTATTCCCAAACGGCCTGATCCTACTAACCTATCTGACTTCCGGCCCATTTCCATTCTACCATTCCTATCTAAAGCTCTAGAGCGCCTTATACACTCGCAGCTTAGCGGATTTCTGAATAAGAACTCCATTCTAGATCCTTTTCAATCGGGTTTCCGCCCGGGGCATAGCACGACTACTGCATTGCTTAAGGTCTCTGACGATATTCGTCGGGGGATGGATGATGGGCAGCTCACTGTTCTCACTCTGCTTGACTTTAGCAATGCTTTCAATACTGTGAACTTTGAAATTCTGCTTGGGTTGCTTCGTTCTTTAAAAATCTCTCCATCCGCTATTGCTTGGTTCGATAGCTATCTCAACGGTCGTCGCCAGCGTATTAAAATTAATGATACACACTCGCAGTGGAATAACGTAAGTACTGGTGTTCCGCAGGGTGGAGTACTTTCGCCTCTTCTATTTTCTATCTTTATTAACACATTGACAGCACGTCTTTTGGTTGATTATCACCTTTACGCTGATGACCTCCAAATTTACGTTCAGTCTACACTGGATCGACTTCCTCTTGCGATTCAAACAATAAATGATGCTCTTCAAAATATAGCCAACTGGAGTAAAGACTTTGGTCTTAAAATTAATCCTACTAAGAGTCAAGTAATTATCATAGGAAGCCCTTTCTTTATTTCAAGAGTCAAATGGGCTCAGATCCCTGGCGTTTACCTTGACGGTGTGGCTTTGGCTCTTAATAAAAATGTTAAAAATCTTGGGGTCTTCTTCGACCAAACGCTATCCTGGGGTCATCACGTAAAGGAAATGAGCCGTAAACTATACGCCGCGTCAAATTCTCTGAGACGTCTTTCTAATTTCCTTCCTATCCGCACTAAAACTATGTTAGCGCAATCTCTTCTGCTTCCTATTCTTGACTATGCGGACTCGTGCACCTCCGATATGAATGAAGAGCTACTCAACAAGATCGAACGCCTGCAGAATTTCTGCATACGTTTTATATTTGGTCTTAGGAAGTATGACCATGTGTCTAAGTTCCGCAGGCAGCTGGGGTGGCTACCTATTCGACTCAGACGTGACGCTCATATTCTTCAACTTCTATATTCAATTCTTTTCAATCCCAAAACCCCTTCTTATCTCAAAAATCATTTCAAATTCTTAGGTCCTTCTAGCTATACGCTACGCTCTTCCAATAGATGTCTATTGGAAATTCCATCCCACAGCTCATCCTTCATAGGCAATTCATTTAGGATTTCCGCCATTAGGCTGTGGAATAAGCTGCCTGAGTCTATACGATTGGCTTCCTCCCTATTGTCTTTTAAAACTCTTCTATATAAATATTTCCTAACCTTATCATATCCTGATCAATCGTGACCTGTGTAATTCTTGTATCTCCTCTTCTTTTTGTATATAATGTAATCCACTATTTGCTGTTCATGAATCTGTAAGATTAGCTTTTTAGTTTTATTTAGTTATTAATATTGTTTTTTTTTTCTCTAGATTAAGGTTTTACAGATTAATATATATATTTTGTTTTTTATATAACTTCTGGTTATGCACTTCTTGCACTCATCATTTTTTATTTATTGTTTTCTTTCTTACTAGGGTTGCCTGGAAGAGATCGCTTGTTAGCGATAAGGCCGCCCGTTGCATCCCTTGTAATTTATATGTATTGTGTTATTTGTGTTTCTTTCTAGCAACGAAATGTTAATAAATAAATAAATAAATAAATAAAGAAAGAATACGCTACTCAATTTCGTTATTCCAAATTTAAATTAAATTTTAAAATGCATTTTTTATCTTATTAAGAGACTATGAAAGAGCAAAAAAAGTGCTAAGTAACAAACTTGAACTTAATTCAACCTCGTTAGAGCATGTTGGTATGTGTCTTGTGTATTCGTATAAGTAGTGTGATGTTGAACTCATTTTTAAGAAATATCAAAAAGGTTAGTTGACATCACTGGAGACCGAAGAGCTGGCAGCTACCTCAGACAAAGACTTAATCTAGCTATTCAAAGGGGAAGGCTGCCAGTATCTTTGGAACCTTGCCTCCTCCTCAGACTCATTTTAATAATATATTTTAATTATTACATTTTAAGGATAATTATTATGTTAGAATTATCTACAATTATATTAATCAAGACTTATTATATATTTTTTATAAATTACATTTCACAATATTATAACCCTATTCTACGAATAACAAATAATAACTTTTAACCCTTCAAGCGCGACCGATTGTACCCACATCACACTCGTTTAATTTGTACCGAACATTTTGTACATTAATTTAGATGAACGATACAAGCCGCAAGTGTTGAGCGATGCGTGAGAGCACTCTGAGGTTATTAGCGGCCTTGTTAATAGTCACCAGAAATTGCAATTTGTCCTTGTTTGGAGTCAACTTAAGTAAAAACAGAATTGCATTTTAAATGCGACGACTGGATGCTACGGGTAGATTATTCCTCATGTACGATAGGCCCTTAGCCATGGAACTAAGGCGACAATGAGGAAATCAATGTAATAAACTGTTACGAAAGGAAAACTAACAAACAAATACTTTTTCTTTTTCTATGATAGGAGGCTCACCAGATGTTAAGTGATACCACCGACCGAGTGGACACTCTCAAGGCTCACGAGTGCGGCAGCGGCTCTTTTCTTTTCGACGCTTTGGATGGTTCCACAAAATCGTAGTGCGTGGCAAAAACTGCCTAGAAAACCGCTCAGTTGTGGAACGGCAGACGTCCAAGTGATACGGGTGGAATTTTTTACTCTGCCTAGACGTTTAATGAAACTTTAGATTGCTTCGTAATTTATATTTAATTTTCCACCATGCCTCACTCACATGGCCACTAAGCTCGCAAGTACGTTGCCGGTATTTTAAGAATTGGTCTAGCGTCTTTAGACAAGCATCAGTAGAAAGTACCATCTTCCACCCGCGATGGCATTCAGTGAGGAGGAAGAGTTGCCAAGCACGGCTGCATGCTGCCTCCTTGGAAAAAAATATCTACCTACGTCTCTCAGTGCAACCACCTGGTACATTATACAGCTCGTCATTAGTCACGTGTGGTGACACCCCTTTCCTCCAGGTATACCTCCACAACCTTCCGCCCGCCATGGAATTCAGTGCCGCATCAAACAGGTCGCTGAGGTCCAGTGGAAGTATTCTCTGCAATCAAGCAAACTACTGTACGTATGCCTACACCTACACTACATAAATGAAAGGAAATCTGGAAAGATCACTATATAGTGATGGCGCAAATCCATACTGTCAACGGAGCTTCTGGACGCTATCAACACTGATTTAAATTAAAGATAAGCCCCTCGTATGACTGTGACGAAAGAACCAGAACTATACGGTGGTTCATTTACTTGATAACTGTACAACACTTGCAAGAGCCACGTGCAATCTGTAGCTCGAGAGTGGCATATTGGTAAATATGCCACTCTCGAGCTAATAAAAAAATATCTACCTACGTCTCTCAGTGCAACCACCTGGTACATTATACAGCTCGTCATTAGTCACGTGTGGTGACACCCCTTTCCTCCAGGTATACCTCCACAACCTTCCGCCCGCCATGGAATTCAGTGCCGCATCAAACAGGTCGCTGAGGTCCAGTGGAAGTATTCTCTGCAATCAAGCAAACTACTGTACGTATGCCTACACCTACACTACATAAATGAAAGGAAATCTGGAAAGATCACTATATAGTGATGGCGCAAATCCATACTGTCAACGGAGCTTCTGGACGCTATCAACACTGATTTAAATTAAAGATAAGCCCCTCGTATGACTGTGACGAAAGAACCAGAACTATACGGTGGTTCATTTACTTGATAACTGTACAACACTTGCAAGAGCCACGTGCAATCTGTAGCTCGAGAGTGGCATATTGGTACCCAGGGTTAAGCTATCTGACATACTTCTCTTAGAGAGATCGTAGCTGGAAAAATTCTACTGAGGTAGATGTCATTAAGATGAATAACATTCCAAATTCCGGTTCCGAAACGCCTAAAAATCAGGAGGATATCTTTAGAGTAACCTTGGCAGGACCCGGTAGGAACCGCCAAGACCGCCAAACCTTATTTTCCAAGTACCTTTTAGGTAGGGGATAATAGACACTCCCCGAAGTAACCATTATACTTTACTACACAAGTATATGAATTTTTTTTTTATTTTTTATTTATTAATGTTTACCACAACTTACATATTACTAAATCTACGCCTTATATTACAAGATAAAATAAAAATACCAGAAAAACACCAGACATTTTTGTTATATTACAATGAAAAAACCCCAAAACAGCAGATTAAGTTTGAGAGACGTACGTAATGCTTTCTTTTAAACTGATCAGCCCACTACCGAGTATATCCAGCTCCAGATAAGTACTGTGAAAATTGCGAAGATTTCAAAAGAGTCTGCCTGAATCCCTTTGTTGGATATATATTTATTAATGATAATATCAAATTTTATGAATAATAATTAAATATATTGCAATATTTACTGTAGCATTAATTGGGCAACCGCGAATTCGATAATAACAAACATATTTTCCCACAAAATTGACACAACGAGGAAATTAAAATTTAATTATCCAATTTATACGTAATTTAGTTTATCCTACGGCTATATCAGCATAGGGAATATACTATAATGTTCGGATTATTATAATAACGTATGACAATCCTAACCAAAACATACGAAAAAATATACAATGAAATAGCAATGTTAGTATCTCAATGCGACTCTTAACCTAGCATCGATGGATGAACTCACAATTAATCATTGCTTAAATGCAGAAGGAAAACTAATGCAGAGAAATCCATCTTGTCTGAAGTCGGCAATGTGTGTCAGGCATTGAAGGCTTATCACATGTCTACAGGATCAAGAAAACAGGCACAGAAACCGAACATCAAGATATTTATATTTAGAAGCAATACGCAATGTACATCTATAAATCAAACCGTACTTTTTTTTAAATAAATTTTCCCAGAATACCATCTAACGCGACTAGATAATAATGAAGCCGTAAGATAAACATGTTATCTAAATCAATCATGACGTTATAACGAAATCGAACAGAAGGCCTCATCGTTTAAAAAAGTCACTAAATTACGTTGAAAACCTAATGTACAGAATGTCAAGTGACGTATTATTCAAAAGGTTTCTATAACAAGAGGTACGTAAAATCTCATTGCAATTGAGAGGTTTCGTGGGCGGACTTTGTGAGGATCCAAAGAAGCCGCAACCATTTAGTATTTTATATGAAGCATATATGTAATCAAAGTATATACAAGTTATAATACTCCATATTGGATATATCACGTACAACGGACCTATTGAGCGTCTAAGTGAGGAAACAAAGTCCACATACAAGGGGTATTATAAGATGTATATGCCACATTACACTGGTACTTACCAGTCCTTTATATGTACAATAATCATTAACAAAAAAATTTGGTTGGCAAAGCTTTTGTTAGTATTTATTATGACTATTGTAACAAACGTATTTTACAGTGAGATCAAATTAGTGCACAAACAAAAGTATCTCGTTTTAAAGCAATTCATTTTATAACATTTTTATTATTCAAATCTGGCTCCGCCTGCAAGTTTTAATTGTGTTACGATTTCATAAGACAAAGGCGAAACTTTCCCGCCATGAATTTTGGCCCTAATTCTGACCAACTTCATTAAATTACTATTTCAATTAATTTCAGTTCCACGTTAATTTGTTTATGACAAAAACATGATTAATAAAGTTTATTTATTTATTTATGTAGTGGAATAAATAAATAAATAAAATTATTGTAAAAAATGATAATTCGTACAATGTACGTTCAAAAATGTGCAAATGTAAAATGGACATCCTTTTTTTTAATATTGTTTTTGGCTATATACAAACAGGGCAAGCAAATATAAAGACATTTATTTTATTGTGACTCGTAATAAAACTAAAATACTCATTGCATGTAAGTTTCGTTTCCTCAGGAAAGGGTTTATCTGTCTGAATGTTTCTGTTTTTGTTTGATAGGTGACAAAACAATAATAACAAATTTGTTTTATGTATAAACTAAATTGCAACTAAATTTTCGTACTCCTGAGAAAATGAAATCTCTCCGATACGATTATACGATACTGTTTGCTAGGAACAAGTTATAATAGCATTCATTCAAACATTTAGTAACGTCAATAAATTAAATAATCCTGAAGTTAATTTGTATATTTTCAATACAAATAACATAATATATAAAAATATACGTAATAACTAACCTTAAAATTTAATTATTAAAAAATATTATTAAAAGTAGTCCCTTTAGGCAAGGTTCCGAAGATACTAGCAGCGTTCCCCCTTTGAATAGCTAGACTAATTCTTTGTGCGAGGTAGCTGCCAGCTCTTCGTTCTCCTGTGATGTCGACTAACCTTTTTGATAATTCCCTAAAAAGCCTTAATGCGCTAAAACCCACGGACCAAGGGTCTCGACACCGAATGGGACAAAATCATATTCAGAGCCTAGACCCCTGTATTTGCAGGCTTTAGCTTTTTCAGCCGCATCACAAGCCACACCAGCTCTGTTGTTGGTTCCATGAAGATTGGAAGGGGCCAGTGTGTCTGAACAGGTGGCATCCCATACTAAAACCCGACCCATCTTCCATGGAATCAAACTCATACCGTCCGGTCTCTTGCCATCGTCTCTAGCAATTCCAGTCGGCTCAAGTAGACTTGGCACGTTGACGGTGGCAAGGGACCGACGTATTATATCGTTGAGTGCGGCATGTCTCGAGAAGCGGCTAGCACTTTTTTGACATGATAGTCCGTGATGTCCTAGTTTGTCGACATCACTGCCACTGGGACATGTATGAGCAGCGCAGACCGGTACCCCAAGCCGCAGACAGGTTGCGATTCGGAGCGTATCAGGTTCAAGAAAAGTTACTGTGTTTGACGAAGGGTAAGCGTAGCACGTGCTGAACCTGTACTACGGCTCAAAAGATTGTCATAAGTCATTTTACTGTATATGTCGTCCCAGCTCCTCTGTGAATTTAGAGAAAATGGAAAATTTTGACCTGGGCATGCAATTAAGAAAGCGTTTCTAGATTCTTCCAAGCCAGCAATCTCAAAGTTTGAAGGGGATGCCCTTAAAATTTTACTTATGAGATTTGCTGAACTATGGACAGAAGATAGGAAGGCTGGTAAAGCGACTTCTGCGAATCCCCAAACCATCATACCGGATTGGTAATGTCCTGAAGTTACATCAAATGCCAATTCCCAAATAAGGGCGTGGAACGTACGTAAAGAACTAGCCCGTGACTATGCTATAACATACTTTAGCTAAGCCGTCATAATCTTTTACTGAGCATGCAGTCACTTTTAGAAATATACATTAAATATAATATATAATGTGGTACTATTTGAGACATTAAAGACAATTCGTTGAAATATCTGAATGTCGTTATAACATGGGCCACACGAGTTCGAAGCATAAGTTAAGTTCGAGTTACAAAGCGAGTTGAGGCACTGACGTTGGTCGTTGTCAAGCCGACTTACGGGTCACAAGTCGCCAACTTTTACAATGGCTTCCTCACATACGTGGCAAACTAATATTCACACATTTTGAACAGTTTCCTATTACTGGCATATGTATACGTTTGCAACCAATACTAGTTTACATTATGATTACCATTAATACTACGCGAATAGAATGGTGATGTTTATTTCTCTTTAACATAACAATGCATTTTAGTATGAGAACACCACATTGAGAAGTAATTGACGAAAGCTTTGTTTATTGATTAAATGCCCTTATATATAGTCAATTATTTACTTAAGACAACATAGATCGTGCTAAATATAGTTCAAGGTATTTTAGGCTTCATCGTACCCGAATTAATTAATTTTAACCCTACAGAGTAATAATAATAATTGGAAATTGATAAATTAAAAAAAATGTTTGGTCCCTGCGGCAGTGTACCTTGCAGCATTTCCTTGCTATATTGCGATATATATTTACTTATTGATTTAGTGATGAAAGAAATAAAAAGAAGAATCTATAGAAAAATAATTATATAAATTCCAGATTTAATTTTTATAACGAAAGGGCTTAAGCTATTTCAGATTAATTTTTAAGTGACTGTTTTATTCACTTCCCGCTCGGAACGTATCTTCCGTTAATAACGATACCTTGATATTACACAGGAGAACCTGGAATAATCTTAAATTCTTGATACACGTGAGGCCAACATTTTTTTACTAACCAATTAAAATTATTGCAACAAACTTATTTCCGATAAGGCTATCCATGACCTATTTTTTTATGCAAATATTTGTGTATAAAATAAGGCAAACGGGCAGGAGGTTTATCTGATACCGCCACCCATACACACTCATAGCTAAACAATAAAGCGCCATTTCGGAACCGGAGTTGATTACTAGTTCACAATATTTTCCCAGTGTACGAGTTGCGTAACGTAAACATAAATAGCTCGAAGCGCTGTGAAAAAACATTACTAGATATTACAGCATCTTTTCTTGTTTGTATTGATAAAGTAATATTTATCCCAAAAATTGTATGTACACCAAACCCGAGGGAATGATTCCTTCGAACGCTCCGGAAACATTATTATTTCATCTCTTGTATAAACAGATATGAACCGATCGTGCTAACGGAATGAAGTATAAAAATAAAGTTAATTACATAACTTTAATTTGCAAAACAATTTGACTGATAATTATAACAGTTAACTGTGCAATATTCGAGCAATCACTTTTTAAATGAACGGTACAATTAGCCCAATTACAGATAATTACGGGCAAACCGCATGCGTATTTGAGCGAAGGTAATGATGTTCTCCGTTGTTCAGCGAGGAGAGGCTTGCTATGTATCCCAATTCTGTATTCACCTGGTGCTCGCAATGCATTATACGTCTATTAAGATAGGCTCGATTAATCAAAGCACCTATCTACAATCTCCCACTTTATCTTTACGGCTGATCTAACGGTCAGTGAAGTCGGATCATAAATTCGTCTCAAGCTCAAGCTGCTATGTCAAAGATAGCCATTATTTTTATCTTTACATTATTACAGTAATTATATGTGAATTACATTGTAACTAACATAAATAAACTAGATTTCCAGAAATCCATACACGTCTAATTGCACACCTTCTTTAGGTAAAATTAACTTTTTATACGATAGATATAGAAATAACATATAAGTAATATTCTTTAACATTACATTCTATATACAATATTCACTGTGGTTAACCTTATACATAACTAGTGACCCGCCCCAGCTTCGCACGGGTGCAATGCTGATGAAAAGCAGGTTTTTATTATGTATTGTTATTTCCGTCGCTGGAAAGCTCCAATAATATACGCGTTCGATCGCTGCTAAATAAGCTGTAATGGGCTGTATAGATCTATATTAAATGAACAATGTACTCAAGGTATTTAATTGGTTAAGGATTAATGCTGTATTGGTTAAAATCGCTTCGAAAATTAGCCATTATTTGTCGTAAAAAGTAAATTAAAAAAAAAGTTATTGTGGGTTATCCATAAGATATAGACATATACTATCACGGACTTTTATGTAGACCTTTTCAATGTGTACAATACTTAGTACATTATTTTGATAAAACTCGTAGGGTTCAGCCTGCGTTTGCAATGTAAGCGGAAAATGTAATTATTTACGACATCACATTAGAAACCTCAAAAATAACAGTACTTCTCCTCTATTTAATGGATGTTATTACAAATATAAACCTTCCTCTTGAATCACTCTATCTATTAAAAAAACCACATCAAAATCCGTTGCGTAGTTTCAAAGATTTTAGCATACAAAGGGACAGAGAAAGCGACTTTGTCTTATACTATGTAGTGATATAATATACATCTATTATATACTATACTATACTAGCTCATAGATGTATATTATGGAGTGTCATTAAGAAATTGGTTAAACTGTTTGCCATTAGACGTTAATTGATTATTATTTTTTATTGAATCTAATTGAGGTAGATTTAAACTTCAATTGTAGCAATTAGTTAGACTGGAGTAAGTATGAACTTCGACAAAGATTTTTATTTTAAGTCTCGTGGATGAGAAACTTGGATATGAGGTGAATTGAAGAAACTAATATTTATTATAAAGATGTTCTATATAAATTAACTTTTCAACAATATATTATAATTAAGGCTGAAGTTGGAAATTAAAAAAAAAAGAAATGTACTCATTTTATTATTTTACTATTTCATTTCATTATATATTTATTCATGATATATACCATATACTTAGCATCACTGCTACGTATTGCCGGTATTTCTGATCAAACAATCAGAAACAGTTGCGCAATCGTTTAGCTTTAGCGTGGTGGCAACACTGTAAGGGAAACAGCTGTTTAATTTAGGTCCTGTAAAATATTATAATTTTTAATAATTTCGTAATATATTTCCTCAAAGTTTTTCCCTTTAATTGCGAAATAGTTCGTTAGTGTTGAGTTATAATAGGGTTTACTAGTAAAATTAGCGTTTGAAACGCTAACATTGTGATAAATCGTTAAGTGTCAGTTAGCTTGAAAAATTCAAATTTTTTATTTCCATTAACGAAATAACTTACTATTAACTTGTGTCAATTAGTGTTTTTGTGTGTTGTACATATTCAGTAAGTACTTCTTTAGGTTTATATAATAATAGTACTAATTGACTTCTGTCAATAGACTAACTTGAGTATTTACACTTCTTTTTGGTAGCCAAATCAACACCCTTATAGCAATATGCTGACTCGCAGAGGTCTTGCCTTACAAGAAGAGTCTAAGCTTAGGCTAGCACTAGGAGAAATGAAAGCTTCCAAAAAGTTGTGTGCTGAGTTAACATTAGAGAGAGAGGACAATGAAAGAGAACTATTGGATGTGCTAGAGGCCAATAAAAAGCTCAAAGCCGAACTATCATTGATATTTCAGCAAAATAACACACTTCAGGAGGAGTGTAACTTGCTGAAAAGTCAATTGGACAAGCTTGATGGCTATGGCTTAGAATATGAAAGTGCCTTGAAACGCATATCTGATCTTGAAAGGGAATTGTATGAGGCTAATCAACATATCATAAAGCTTGAAGAAGCCTCTCACCAGAAGTCACAGACTTTAACACAAGACCTTTTCAAAGACTTAGTTTGCAATAGTTCAGAATCAATTTCCTCTACAGCATATAAAAGTATTAATGGATGTAGCAAAAAAAGAATAAAAAAGTACATTAAAATCAATAAATTTATAATTAAAACAAAAAAATTACTGAAAAAGCATAACATTGTATTAGACAATAAAAAATTAATGAAAGAAAACATTAAACTCAAAAGTAATATTGACATCCACTTAATTGAACTGGAAAATAGTAGGATTAGATATGAATTTGACACTGAACTATTACAAAAGGAGATCTTGAAACTTCAGAACATAGCAGACTCCATGGTATGGAAATTCCAGGAGTCTCAAAACATGGTCTCCAAATACTCGGCTGCTATGGAAGATCTTATCAAGATCTCCACAAATGCAGCACAATGCATTGAGTTTGAAAACTCAAGCCAATCTGTACAGGTGTCACCAGTATGTAGGGATAATAATATTATTACAAAGCCAAAGTTAAATGTAATGTACTGTGACCAAATAGGCCATCAAATAAGCCAATTTTTAAATAAGGAACAAAATCTTTTAAACAGCTGTTACCCAAATGCTACTTTTGGATATATTGTGAAGAATATTGTAAAAGAGTCTATAAGTAAAACTAATAATCTAATTATATTTATAGGCAATAGAGGGAATTTAAACAAAAAAGAGCTAATTAACTACTATGAAAAATTATGCTCACTTCATCCAAAAAATCTGATTATGTTTACATTCCCTTATAGTAAAAACTTCACTCGACAAGAAAATAATGTAAGACATATTTTAAATCAGACAATGCATACATTTGCTATGTATAATAAAAACTTTACACTAATTGATACCAATAGGTACATAAGTTGTAATAATTACTTTTTGACAAAGGATAGATATAATCTACCTACGTATTTGAAAAGACAGATAGCTGATTCGCTATCATATTTATTGTTTATAACAGCCAAGAATTTGGCTCAACAACCTGCTTCTATTGAGCAGGTTTTAGTTAGTAAGACCTTGGAAGATATTCCAAGACATAGTATTTATAATTTAAATTAGTTACTAAGACAACAGAGAGTCTCTCTGGCAAAGAATTAGTCAGTAAGATAAGTAAATTTAAGAATAATAATAATAAAACTATCAATCTGGTTCACCAAAATATACAAGGCATGAAAAGTAAATTACTAGAAATTGAGTTGTTTTTGAGCAGTGAAAATATTGACATATTGTGTATTTCAGAACACTGGTTAAAGACATGTGAACTTATGTTCAATTTTTGCAATCATCAGATTGGTAGTTCGTTCTGCAGAGGAAATGCAATACGCGGTGGCTCATTAATATTGCTTCATAAAAAATTAAAATTTAAAGAAAGGAAGGACATAGTGAGCCTCTCTGTGGAACGCCTTATTGAAGTATCTTGTGTGGAGCTGGAGCAATTTATCATTGTTAGTTTGTATAGCCCTCCTTCAGCTCAATATGATAGTTTAGAAAAAATATTAGAGCAAGTTCTGTACAAATTGCAAAAATCCAAGAAAAAGTTGGTCGTTAGTGGAGACTTTAATGTAAATTTGCTTGACAACTGTAATTCAAGTAAACGTATGCTTAATCTGTTTAAATCATATAATTTAATTAATAATTTTATTGTACCTACTAGGGTAACAGCCACCACGGCAACATGTATTGACAATATCTATAGTAATTTAGTTCCTCTCAACACCTGTATTATCAACAAACTTACATCTGACCACTCTGGTCAATTGTTTGAATTTCAAAATATACTTAAATGTAAAGATCCAAAAAAGACAATATGCACAATTCCTGTAACATATGATCGGTTAGACAAATTTAGAAAAAAAATTATATTTAATACGCCATTTTTGCGTAGTAACCAATGCCCTAATAATTTATATAACACATTCTTTGAATCATTTATTGATGAATTCAAAAATGTGTTCACTCCAAAGACTTTTTTGGTCTCGGAGAAACCTACCTTTTGTGACTGGGCACCTCCGGAACTACACAAAAAAAGGCTAAAATTGTATGAATTGTATGATGAAAAACAGTATAATGACAGTGAAGAATTTAAAACTCATGTTAGGACATTTTCAAAAAAATTTAGGCAAGAGTGTAAAATCGCTAAGGCAAAACACTTAAGTAATAAAATAAACAACAGCTCTGATAAGATAAAGGCTACTTGGAAAATTATAAACGAGGAGACTGGAAGAACCTCCAGAAAGGATTCTGAATATAAGATGAACATAAACGGTAAAGTAATTAGTTCCGACCTCGAAGTAGCCTCTGCATTTGAAGAGTTTTTTACTAATATTCCACTAAATACAACCAGCGTTCTAAATTCTTCGCCATCAGCCGCCCTTTTATTATTGCAACAAAATGTTCCTGTATGCAATCGTGAGTTTATATTTAGCCGCATTAGCTGCAATGATATTATAAAAACATTTAAACAGCTAAAAATAAAAAAAACTAAAGATCTTTGGGGTGTATCTGTTTTCATTGTACAATCGGTAATCGATGCTATCAGTTCAGAGTTGGCTATAATATTTAATGAATGTATAGATTGTGGAGTCTTTCCAGACCAGATGAAGTTTAGTAAAATCACACCGTTATTCAAAACGGGCAGCACTTCTGACCCCACAAATTTTAGACCCATATCTGTGCTGCCTGCATTGAGTAAAATTTTTGAGAAAATAATTCTAGATCAATTACTGATACATTTTAATAATAATAAACTTATGCATAGCCAGCAGTATGGTTTTACAAGAGGTCGCTCTACAGCCGATGCTGGCGTTAAATTAATTTCCGAGATTTTAAATGCTTGGGAAAATTCTCATGATGCCATTGGAGTTTTTTGCGATTTATCAAAGGCTTTTGACTGTGTCCATCACGAAATCCTTATCAAAAAACTTCAACACTATGGCATTGGCGAAAAAGCGCTAAATCTTATGGAATCATACCTGAGCGGTAGAATTCAGAAGGTAAATGTAAATGGAGCTATATCACAGGGATCGTCTGTTACTATGGGCGTACCGCAGGGCTCCATACTTGGTCCCTTCTTATTCCTCGTCTATATAAATGACCTACCATTTCTTGTAAAGGAGCTTCACGAGATAGTACTGTTTGCTGATGACACTTCGCTTTTATTTAAAGTGAAACGACGAAATCCATCACTTGAGAATGTAAACAGTGCCATCTCCAGTGTGGTTCACTGGTTTAGTACAAATAATCTTAAGTTAAACGAGAAGAAGACAAAATGTATTAAATTTGAAACTACAAATGTAAAAAGTAGTCATTCTCAAATAATAATTAAAGACGAGGAAATAGACTTTGTTGATAGTGCGGTGTTCTTGGGAATTACTTTAGATAGTAAACTCCAGTGGGGCCAACACATAGAAGGTCTTTCGAATAGGCTAAGTTCTGCAGCGTTCGCAGTGAAAAAGATACGCGATCTTACGGATGAGAATACAGCAAAGCTCGTTTATTTCAGCTATTTTCATAGTATCATGTCATATGGTGTTATTTTGTGGGGTAATGCCGCTGACATTAATTCGATATTTGTAGTGCAAAAACGGGCTATAAGAGCGATCTGTGGGTTGTCCCCACGGGAGTCAGTCCGAAATAAGTTTAAGGAATTAAATATTTTAACTTTGGCAAGTCAATACATTTATGAGAATATTTTGTATGTGCGGAAAAATATAGATATCTTTAAAAAGAATAGTAGCTTCCATAATTATACTACTCGTAATAAAGACAAAATTAGCGCACCAACCACGAGGCTGCATAAAACGAGTAATTCTTTCCAAGGCAATTGCATACGTTTTTTCAACAAAATCCCTAGTGAGATACAAATATTGTCAATAAATAAATTTAAATCGTACATTAAAGTAAAACTGCTTGCTAAGGCCTATTATAATATAAATGAATACTTAAACGATCATAGTGCTTGGATATGAATTGCTTCAGTATAAATAGGTAACGCGACAGAATCTCTCGGCTGCATTTTCAGACTATGGGGCGATCGTCGACATCTACGACTTTTTTAATGTAAAGTGGGAACAAACCGTGATTCATGTGGTATCAAATTATTTCAGCATAATTAGTATTATTACTATTTTCTTGTGTAGCCAAGTGCACATTTCAAGGATCGTCATGCTCACTCAAATGTCATTGCTTGTGGCGGCGTCCATGCGTCGGGTTGTCTCTCTCCCTAAAATATGGCGAGGGGGCCGATGGCTGGCCATGCGTCATACTCGTGAACGGGTGCTACTTGTGGTGACTGGTCGTACTTGAATTCGTGTATGCGGTGATATTAGTTGTTTATACTACGTATTTGCGTGTTGTTCTCACGAGTGTGTAAGTGCGTGCTCCTATTTCACCATGCCTCCTGCTGATAGAGGACAAATCTTTGTTTTTAATTTGTTTTTTTTATTCTTTATTACTCAATATGTCATATGGAACATGGTGTAGTGGTCGCAGCTCCTTACAAGCATTGTGTAAAAAAAAAAAAAACTTGGCGATTAAAAAGAGTGGCGGAGAGTTTATTGCCAGTTCTTCTCTTCCGTTCTACGCCCTTGATTTGAGAACTGGCAGTAAAAGTAAATGTAAATTCACAATTTTTAAATTTTTTGACGTTCATAAGTGTACATTGTTACCTACATGAATAAATAAATTTTGTTTTGTTTTTTTTGTTTTAAGTCCTCATAAATCCTTTAATTATCGGTTTTATTTGTAACGATACAGTTTTATTCTGCAAACAGTAGAATACGTAATAAAAAACTCTCTTGTTACCTAATAGGCAATAACTCATTAATACCACCGTAAAACGTAACAAAGAGATTTTGTTGAGACATTACTGAGGCACTTAACTGGTGCGAGCCATCATTTAAATGGGAAACCATTACGCATTTATGTTTAATGATAATTTGAAGCTTCTCTTAATTTTGCCCAATTCCTCTGCTCAAATGTCTGGTCGTTAGGATATTTTGCGCCTGTGTTCTTATTCTTTTGTCCAGACACTGTGAAGCGCAAATCCAGCGGCGATGCAAAAAGTTTAATTAACGTCTGTAAAATGTTACATTGTTTTATAACAAAATTTCTACGCTTTTTACACCTTACGGGAATAACCTGAGAGGAATGATTGATCGTTTGTGTTATTTTTATGGAACTTAATTATATAAGAAAGTAAAAATACACAGTTATTACTAAGAAAACAATCCAGAGATTGTTACTAATATTATACTTATTAAAAATAAAACAATGTTTTCTCTCTTGGATATAAGGAATTAGTTCGTTTTTTATCTTAAGAATAAATCTGATTAAAAAAATTTCTTTAAAAAAAACCTAAATTGTGAAATCGAGTACCGAGCAAGCGTGACTACGCGTGAAAAAGCGTGCAATAGATAACCCGGATAGTAATAAATTTAAAAACAAATGTTTTTTAATTCATTACTATATGATTTTACAAAAAAAAATGGTATCGTTTATTTGATATGGAATGTTATTGTGAATTGTGACTTCGTGAATTGCACAATCTGTAGTACTCATTACTGACTATTATACTTATTACAGAAGTCTAGATAATAAATTAATAACAGGGTTCTTGCGTCTTTATATTTCAGTCAACTTGGCGATACATGGGTTTATATTATTTATCTGAAGTTTGGATTGTGTGGAGAACAGCTTATTACGTACGTGGAATTCTTTACATGTCCACAAAGCCATATTATACTTAATTGTGAACTTCTTGATGATTTGAGTGTAAAACTGACTGACTGCCTAAGTTAGAGCTATTTGATTGACAGATGTCAATACAGCCTGTCCGAACTAATAAAAGTCATCTATTTAAATACAAATAGACAATTGAAGCAATATTTAAAAACGAAATTTGTATTTGATGGAAACAAAGTTTTAATATAGTTTCAAAGTTTACTTGAACAATCATTTTTGCTATTTTAAATATGTACTGTTGTTTTTATACGACCTTCGATCGCAAAAGAAATAAATTTGCACACATTGTTTCTAGATAAGTCTGGATTGCTATTACTCCTGCAATTCGAGTATGCTCCTCCCTCAAAGGCTGGCAACGCATCCACTAAAAACTGGTGTATATGGGGTGCGATGACTGCCGTATTTGTGCGTCTCGGGCTTATTTGCTATTATATAAAAAGCGATCAAGAAATATTAAAGAAAGTTTTAAATAACATCGCAGAGTTTTCTATAACTGAAATTAATACTAATCACGGTCTAATAAAACCCCAAACAATTATAATTATGAACAAAGATTAAGATATTTATTACACTATATTTTCTGTTTTAAAATATAAGGTGTTAATGTTCTTGTGGAAGCCTCGAATGCTCATTACAGTCTAGGTAACCGGCAGACACTTATAAATTAATATCACGGAATGCGAGTGCAAGCGCCTCACATTTATTCTACCACTTTAATAAATAAGGGTAATTAGTGTGGACATTAACGTATACATTAATACTATATATTTAACAATATCTTGTTTACATTTAACTGCATTTACCCACGGGCACTAGAAAGAAAACCTCAACAATAAGATGGGAATACAACATTTTATTTGACGGGATTGTACTATGTGATTTAAGCCTGAGATAAATATATAGATATAGTTTTATTTAAGCGAAGTTAAACACTTTATTGATAATCGTTACGTAACGTAATTCGTTACGTACATAAATTAATATAAAGATTTAAATTTTATTAAAGTATTTAGGAATTACGTTTCTTTGTCGTTGAATTAGTTTTTATTGCAATTTTACAGGACATTTGATTTATCCGAATAGGAAACTATGTAGCCAATATAATATATTCACCGAAAAGCTATCATAAAAGTTGACTGATATGTCGATCTGTCTCTAACAAAATTAATTTTTCAGTCGATTGATAGAACAGGAAGAGACTATATCACTAACTTAAAAATTAAATAAGAAAACTTAAAATTGTTTTTAAACTCGTCTCCATCATTACTGCAACCGACAAAAACATGTTTACGTCACAAAATGAAACTTTAGTAGCCGGGGGCGATGCACCGCTGACTATATATCATCGGGTCTCTCACACTCCAACCCCACTTAACCCCCTCTCCCCACAAACATATATTTTCACGTCTCGGAGAAGCTTACAACAGAAAGAGTCAATGTGGTAAGGTTAACAAAGCTGCGAAGGACATAACGAAGTTTTCGCGGAAGCTTTCCAGCTTTTAAACGTCGTAGCACTTATTTTAACAACATAAATTAACTTTTGTAATTGCATGCTTTCATTTAATTATTGCAAGTCTTTCAATTACTTAAAATAAACGTTTAATTAGGAACCGCTTTCTGAAACTTTAAAATATTTTCTGAAAATCAAAATAGTTATCTATGCTAAACTGAGACATATTATGGCAAGTACCAAATTTGCAAGCCATAAAGACGGTCTTTATGCCTATGTAAAACCCTCGGCAGACATAATCAATTTCACACATCGCTCTATTATGGTGTGTTCTATAGCGAAGTGGCAAATACGGTAAGTGGTAGTATTATGCAAAGCCGATGCGGCACGTCTGGCCGCGAATGCAGTCCTATTTGAACCCACATTTTGTTTCCACGGGAGGCTTGTGGCATTTGAATTTATAGTGCAATTGAAAAAAGAAATTCATTTTATTTAATGTGCTTTTAAGTTCTCACATTCGCTGGCTTGAGGCTTTATGTGGCTGTTCTAAGTCTCTCGATACATGATAGCATATGTGAACTAACGTTTGAACGTTCCACAGATACTATTTGTTTATAAGTGAAAACAAAAGTTTGCTATGAGTTTTTTGATTTACTTGGCATGCGTGGTACTTTATTCGTGAATACTGCACAAAGATATACATTATCGGTCTTTAATTATATTAATATAATTAAATACCTAATTATATACCTCTCAATATATATTTTATAAAAAAAATTCTACGATTATTGTTATTTTGTGTGTTTATGTGTGATTGTTTTTGTTGTAATAAATAAGTCTAAAAAATATTTCTGTTCAAAATACAGTTGAATCGATAAATTAATAAAGAAAAGAATTATTGAGTAAGTGAAACAAAATAACATTTAATTCAAATTCATATAGTTTGTAAATTAATAAGATATAACATCGATAAGAAAATCACACATAAAAACCATATTAGATTTAACAGATAACTAACGACCTAAGACGCTAAAAATTACTCCATATTGCTTATGAGAACTTTGTGTATTACAAACGCGAAATACAAACTCCAAGTATTTTAAATACTTATTGCATATATCTAGATGGATACATTTGAATAGTTACGTAACCATCAGCGTTCACTCTAATTCCCGTCGCTAAGGTCCTTCGAGGAGCCCTACGTCTTAGGTAACGAAAACACGTAAACCCGCGAACTTACGACTAAATGTGGCAGTCTGTCGCATTCACGCGATATCGTTGGATTTAGTAGAGCGAAGGCTTTGTGCTAAAATAAAATGGCCCGTAGAGAAATCCGCATGTTATTAGGCGAACGTTAGATTTATTTCGTGTATTCAATTTGCGTGAAAGCTATCGGCTCAATAGAGATATTCTTTCCTTTGTATTGCTTTGATGTAACTAAGTTATATCAGATAGAAGTGGTTTAAGACAAAGCAAGGTCACAAGGTTTAAGATTTATGATAGAGATTGTTAAATCTAGAATAGATTGATAATAGAGATTGTGTCAGACCGAGTATGTCACAGATAAAAAGCTGCTAATCCATAGAATATAGGTGTGGAAACCTGTGAACCAATTGTGTCGTTCCATTTAGTAAGTTAAGCTTTTATTCAATTTTAAAAAGAAACTCTAACTTACTACAACCTAATTAGTCCTGTATCTAATTAAATAATAGTTTTTTCGTCGGGCTGTCGTTCGACATCCTCCCATTTGGCCTACCACCGTTCCCTCTCGATCCAATCCTGACCTTCCCAACGGTAAATCATCCTCCCATTTCTTAATTGTCTTACTTTTTTTAATGGGATCTCGCTGTTAGGGCCTTTACAGCTCAGCTCTGCTTTCCGCAAGTGCAAGGGAGTCTCCTGTGAGCCTCGGACCTTGGTTGGGGCAGTCGGGGGGTCGTCAATTGCCTGAAAGGCAGGACGGACGCTCACTGGAGTGAGTGAAGTTTTACAAAGCCCACAATGTAAGGGTCAAATTTATTGTTGCACGGGCGACTCCTACGGCCCTTTTTGTCGGAAAGGGGTGAAAGAATATTACTCTTCATTTCTTTTCATTTCCAGATTACTGTTCTACCAAATTCTTCGCCCACTTCTCTATGTCTCTTTACATCATATGTCCTGACAAATTCCATTTTTGTTTTTTGATTGTGCTTAGGACATGGCTTTGATTATATTTCTCACAACTGTATTTCCACGCTGTTTGGATACACAAACCAACATTTGTAAGAATAATATTATTATAGCAGTCTATTTCAGGGCTTTCTTAACTTCACTAAACAAATATTCTTGAAACAAACTCCATGCCCTCAATCGCTTTGCAATAACAGCGTTATACCGCTTCATTGAGCTTTGACGATAAACTCGAGTATATAATAACTTAAGAGTATATTTCATTTACTTTCATATTTTCTTAAACACCTTAGAGCTATATAAAGTTGTAAATAAAAAATGATGTGAAACGCAAAATCTTGACAGTTTACTTTTCTTTTTAGAATTTCTTCAATAATTATTCCGACGTAAATTATTCTTCAAAATTATTTATAAAAAAATAAAACGCTAACACATCTCACTCGAATAAATGGTGAAAAAGCTTAATTCCGGTTGTCAACATCCCAAATTCAACAATACCCCACCCCTTGTTGCTCACATATAAAATACATAAAAACAACAATATATCATTTTATCGCGAACAGTGACACTAAAATCATTAGCGTGTAAGAGTATCAAGGGGATCTTTATAGGGTTGTCAAAAAAAATAAGAAAACAATAAATTGAATACTTTTTTTGCATGTATAAAATCAAAACACGTTTATTCAGTAGAAAAAAGAAGATATATACATAAATAAGAGCAGTTTGGTCATGTAGCTTTAAGATACGAGTCTCATCTTTGAAGCCGTAGTTACGATCCCTGGATCGCTCGTAAGGTGAGGAGAACACCATGAGGAAATTTGCATGTCTTACCAACAGGTACGGGAATCTTATATTATGATTTTTTTATAGTATTTTAAAATGGTGTTTTAATATACCGGTTTTAATTTAGAAATTGGGATTGATTTATTAACAGTTGAATGTACATTAATATTTTTAAAGTACTGTATTTAATAATGATAACTAACACAATCTAAGTCCGTGAGGCATCTTCTCATAAAATTAATTCTCTCCCAAGTGTTACATAACCTCGATACTGAACAATAACGCCCCCGAGCGGTCGTCGTTCTGGGTTTGATATCTGACGAAACATAATTGTTTGTAATGTGATTTTATCAATGCAATCGATGCAGAAGAAGACTGGAAAGGTTAATTATAAATAAACTCCAACCCTATAGAAGGAAGGGTTTCCACAAAGGGCGAATAAAAAATATATAAAATAAAAATATGTATTAAAAATTTGTGTGTATATAGTGCACGCGTTTCTTCTTCCTTGGCGTAACGTAGATAAAAATATTCTCAGAATTTTTAGAAAATTTATAGAAAAAACGACACTAATAACTTTAGGGTGTCGGATTTATGTGACGGTGTGCGCGCACATCATAAAAATTTATTTATTAACTTCAAACGTAAGTTTTGACGGTGGTTTAAATGATACATAAAATGCCCAAGATACAATCTATCAATATCAAATCCAATTATCTTAAAAATAATTAATATAATATATTATTAAAAAAATTATCTATCCCTTGTTAGGGAGGTCCTGTGTTGAGGATAACTAGATAATAATTATGCCGTGGTACATGTTTAAAATAGTTTTTTTTAAGAAAAAGTAGATTTAGTGTTACAACTAATCAAACTCAAAAAGTCATTAAGTATGCGTGATTGTGTGAGTGAATGGACATGCGCATGTATTTGTGCGTGCCTCCTATAGAAAATTAATAACATTTTAAGAAATCATACAGCGAATCTATGGACATAGCAACCCTAAACTATACAATGAAGACAAAGGAAGAAAGGGCACGAATTATATCATACTGTCATATTGAACATTATCCGAGTCGCAGTACTTGCCGCAATAGCGCAGTCTGTTTTCTTGAAGATATCGCTCTTTCGGCTCAGTGAACGACTTATTAATTTTTTATGATATCATAAAGGAAAAATACGTTCAGCAATTCTTACTCTCCTGGGTCATTACTTAATTTTATTATGTTACTTGTTTATTGACACTAATCGTAGTTTAGTCAGTAATTTCTAAACGTTCATGATTTTTGGATTACCATCAGGTTTTATCTATAATGATAAATCAGTTATAGTATAAATATGCGGCACAATTTTACGTTTTGTATATGAAATTTCTATTGTGTTTTATTGATATATGAATATTGTATATTAGTAAAAATTATTGTATTGATAGAAATTTAGCAGTGTTTAAACATATCGTGCGTGGGATATTTACGCACAAAACTCAGGGCTAGACCTCCTACGTTCGTGGATATTCTCAATAACGATAAACTGCCGTTACGACATAAATTTATTGACATGAATTACCCCAATGTTTTGAATTTTGACAAATATTTAAAAAAATCGGTAATTACAGAAAATAAATAAAGACACTTGTCATATAAATTATCATTGTAAAACATTCAAGAAGAGAACGATAAAATAACGATCAACTTTTCTGCTATTAAGCCCGTTTTCAACTCATATCAAGAACTCTCTAACAACTCTTCAAACAAATTATTTTAAAGGCCCATCCCTTGCTCAATCAACGGAGAAATAATTTCACATTGTAAAAGCTCCGTTCTCTGATCAAGAGGGGATGATTCCCGCATCTTTTCCACATCATTTGTTCGTAACACACTCGCGGGTAACGCGTGGACCGTTAATACTCTCGCATCACTGGAGAATCACCAATTTCTACCAACGCATTTTCTTATCGAAGCCTAATTCGTCGTTTTCGGTGCGTTAAGCTTAATCTTTAATAATTCCGTCGCTGTCTGCTAAGCGCTTTTCGTCCTAATGTTAATTAACTTAATGAAATTACTTTATCACATTCTCTGGCTTCCGAAATGAGATTGTACTGACGGTATTATATAAGATCTTTATTTTATGTTAACTTTTATATTCCATTTTGTCTTGGTAATTATACTGAATTAGAGTTTATGTAAACGCCTTATTTATTTATTATACAGCTAACACAAAACATATATAACAGAAAACAATTATACTATAGCCAAAAATGGAATACGTAATTTATACAAAAACTATCAAACAAAAAACGAAATAATAAAAAAGACTTATTAAATACATTTAACTAAATACGGATCAATAATTTGACGTGTGTTGTGTGTGTGAAAGTGAGGGTTTGTAAGTGAGGTTGTGTATGTGGGGTGTTCTCATGTTAGATATTATTCCTGATGATAAGCTGATGATAGCTTTGTGCGGACTACGCAATACAAAACTAAGTTAGCACAGTTAGCGTTGATGTCAGCAAACATGACACAAAAAGGAATCTCTTAAAAACAAACGAAGCCAACTTGAAAGTATCCGAGCATCGAACAATTTTCCAATACAGTAGAAGAAAAACGCAATCGTTAGGCTGCATCATTTCCGTGTCATTTAACGTCGGGTTTACACAAGACGGGTCCGGAATCAGTACGTTTGTCACCGCTAACTCACGTCCTTGCCCCAGCCACGAGTTATTGGAAAGAAAATTGTGCTGACTCGTCGCCACTTTATCTCAGGTTAAAAACTAGCTCGTTATGAATCTGACAGTGTTACTTGTTAGCGCTGATTGTGTGCACTTTGCAATCTGTTACTATCACATACTATACGTGATATTTTCAGTCATTTTTAAAACTGAAGCTGCAACCAACTCTCATTTCAAAGTTGCATTGACGTGATTGATAGCGTCATATTTTAGCTGACTTTACCAAACGTGTATATACAGATATATATCCAACCATATATCTTTTGAAAATTATTTTTTTATTCGAATTTTAATACTCTTCTAATGATGCTCACAATCTGTAGCTACAATAAGTAAGATGATTTGATATTTTAAAAGAGTCCCAGAGATTTTTACGCCGTCTTTTTCTCGGCCTACATCCTCTGTCTTTTGTGCCGATGAGCAGAGATGTCTACCGATACAAATTTAATAACGTGGAATGAGTGATAGATGTATCTTATATTCCATGATAAACACATATTATTTTTTATTTTGCTGGTACCAGCCTCTGCAGCCATGAGGATTGCTAATCAGAAGCCACTTTTACTTTACTTTTACCGGTTAGGTTAATCGGAGATCCTACCTTTAGGTAAGAGGAATTATACACACATATTAGGAGACTTCCCTACTCTTAGGAGAACACTACACGGAAATCTCAGTTAATATCCCGCAATTTTATATTTTTCCTTTAAATTTAACATAAAACTATTTAAAAGAAATCTTAACCTCAACAAGTTCAATGAATAAAACCGCAATCTTGATTGCTCTGCGCTCAGCATTTTTAAGATATAAATTGCAAAGAAGTGGAGCTAAGGCAATAACTCTAAGGCTTGTTTGGTTTAAGTTTAAATGCTCTGATATAATCGGAGGACAAAGGCAGCGTAGTTCGTCTTACAGCGCTCGAGCCACAATGGGTGCAGGGCTATTAATTATTTGGTTCTGACTCCACCCGACAAAGGAGCTTGGAGGGTAAGATGTTCACGGGTTGATCGCACATCATAAGCATGCTTTAACTATAAATCTGTTTAATTAGTATTATAATGCTTTGTTTCAACGAAAAGTAACGTGCTTTATTAATCCTGAACATTTTCAGAAAATAAAAGTTTTGTTTGTTTACAACATATAAATAAAGATAAAAGAGCGGATACTTATCTCTCGTATCATATTTAAAATTTTGTTTCACCGGACATGGGACATGAAAACCTTTACTTTTGACACTACTTGCTGGCTTAAGAAGTTTTGATATGATACAAATAATCTAAAGATACCCAATGTAATATTACTTTTTACTTCATAATTCTTTCAAATAAATTCATTCATTGTTGGATTACTTATTCAAGTTTACCACACCATGTATGACAATAGTAATAAGTAATCATCGAGAGTGTCCATGGACGGCGGTATCACTTAACATCAGGTGAGCCTCCTGCCCGTTTGCCCAATTATGATAATGACAATTAAGGTAAATATGATATATAAAAAAAAATACAAATAAAATATATTATACAAGACAAAAAAATCACAAAACAGCGGTATCAAAAAATAATACCAAATATATCCAGAACCGGGTACGTAATCTTTAATCTGTTATAAGCGCGAAGAATTCTAAAAAATGCCTTAACCCAGGAAAGGTTGGTTTTGGCAGACGGAATTTGAAAAAAAGTTGCTGATTTTATGATGGTGTTTGAGTAAGACAATGTTAATAGGATTGATTCATACTGTAACATACATGCAGAAAAGTCTTCCGTTGAGAAGTCTTTAAAGCTTGTATGTCATTGCATTTCAGCCCAGACTCACGAAACAGACTAGACCCATTAGGCCAAGATAGAAGTTTTATTGACATTTCATAGAGACATAAAATTCATTACAGTGGTGTTTTACAACTCTACATCATCAGTACTTTATAGTTACTTCTGTATTAATTCCCTTTAGTCCAATTTTTAATGCCAGTATATTTAATGACACAAAAATAAAAATAAATCAGTTGCACTACAACCACTTTAGGTCTTGGCCTCGGATTTCTGAATCTTTTACATGTATCATTTTTTTTAATCTAATAGGCAAGTAGGTGGTCAGCCTCCAGTGCCTGACACAAGTCGTCGACTTTTTGGGTCTAAGACATGTCGGTTTCCTCACGATGTTTCCCTTCACCGTTCGAGCAAATGTCAAATGCGCACATAGAAAGAAAGCCCATTGGTGCATAGCCGGGGATCAAACCTACGACCTCAGGTAACAGAGTCGCACGCTGAAGCCACTAGGCCAACACTGCTCTCAATGACCCATAAATACTACTACTTTTAAGAATGAAATTCTCAGCCCTGAGGTCGAGAGTTTAATGTTTGGCGCGATGGATATGCAAGGCAATTATTTTTTTTATGGTACAATGACAAAATATGAGAAAACCGGCATGTCTAAAATCAAAATGACTTCATGGAGACAGATTCCAAATCAACAACCTATAAACAATTAGAAAAAAACGTAGACATGTGAGTGACTTCTTACCTCGTAAAGGAAATATTACTAACAAAACTATTTGGCATATTTTCAAATGAAATAAAATATGAATTCTATAAAACTCAACAATTTCGAATTTGCAAATATGCCGAAGTTTCCGCGCCTTCTATCTGGTATAATCCTTAATAGAGTTCTCCAACTTCATAACACTTTGCCTACGAAGTGAAACTATTAATTATATTTTCTTTTTGAACAAGAACAAAAAGTCGAAGTTGAAGTTGGATGAAACCGTTACAGTTGGATTAACGATTTCACGAAATGAACAGCCGAACTGCGATCGACGAAAACTTTCACGATTCTATTTAGAGTAATTACAGAAACGTTTCATTTGAAATACCTATTTATAGAATTCTGACTACTACTAACTACTTACATACTAACTTGTAATAATAATTATAATAATAAATCGATTATTTGCAAAGAAAGTGGTCCATTTATTATCATAATGTCATAGTAACAGTCAATGTTTTATAATTGTTGTCAAAATGTATGGTCTACATACTCACCCACGCGATACGCCTGTAAAATTTAATCACCGTATAATAATAATAATAACTAATTTTACTCTAAACATTTATTTTGAACACAACAACATTTTCAAACAATTTGTATTAAAAACTTGGCAATTGAAAAGAGTGGCGGAAAGTTTCTTGCCAGTTCTTTTTACCCGCTCTACGCCCTTGACTTGCGAACTGGTTGTAAATGTAAATTTACAGTTAATTTAATTTATTTTTCTTGACGTTCATAAGTGTACGTGTTTACCTATATGAATAAAGATATTTTGATTTGATTTGATTTGATTTGGATTATATGTAATTGCACATATATTAGCAACCTAAACACCCTTACCAGTCAAAGTGCATCGACGAGTTCGTCGCACAGCTCGGATGTTTGAAGTGTATGCTCGATGGAGCGGAAACCTCTCGCATACCCCCTATAGGCATCATGCCTTGGCATTCCAGGCCTCCAGTACCCGCGTGAAGTATTCGATATCCGCGGCCTTACCACCAGCAAAGGACTCGACACCAAGACCGGGAGAATACTCCTTAGACCCGCATCACCGGATTGGACATCAACAACACACCAATCAAACCACTCACTGGCCGACCCGAAGGCCTAGTGTCTAATGTCGAGAAGTTCTATTAATTAGCGGTCGGAATAACTTTGCTCGCGCGATCCGGGGTACATATTTATTGTGCTATTTGTAAACGCAGATAAGTAATATAAAATTAAATCAAGCACACACAAATAAAAATCTTTGTGTGTCAGAACAACAAGTATTTTATTGAAAATAACCAAAAAGACGAAATAAAACATCTATTCCTTAGAGATGTACATTTACAAAACAATATAAGCAATCTCTTATCAAATCTATGTTTTGAACTGTATCAGCAATATTCTGATATTTCATTATTTTTACTTTTTTTAATCGCGAACTTTTTATTTTTAATTGTATGTTAAAATTATTTGAATTTTTTCCATACTAACTCGTTTTATTTTCTTGATGGTTCATTTCTTGCATATTTTTAAACTACTATTACTTTACAAAGCTAAATAAAGCCGATCCGAAAAATTTAACGACTAATGACTGTTCCATCTTAATCCCACAAATGATTAATTAATCGCAGTTTAATTTTCTCCAGGTCCGCGAAAGTTAGCAAGTCTTGAACCTAGATGACAAAAGTTTACGCTAAATTGACTTATAAAAAATTTAAGAACGGCGACTCCTAAACGTTTGAAAACTTACCTCAGGAAAGAAAATTTAAATTCAATTTAAGAGAATTTACATTATTTTTATATATTTACACTATTTGCACGAGAATTAAAAATAAACTTATAAAAAAAAACATCGGCTGGCGGATTATACTAAGCTACTCTAGGCAATATACAAAAAATCTCTTTAAAAAATAAAAGAAGGTTACTTTTCCTTGTTGAATTATAACATCTACATGTCTTTGAATTTCGATTATTAAGAAAACAAATGTATCCTTCATAACATCATTTCATTTTGAGTGCACAGGTGCTCTTGAAAACAAGAGCGCTAGTTTTAATTTAAGTAATTCTAGAAAAGGATGAAATGTTTACGCTCATTCTCAGCTCGCCAGTGGAAATCTATTAAAATTTGTGCGGCTTTGTAGCCGGTTCCGTGACGTGTTTGAAAAACTAAGCACATTTCCCCATTTTCACGTTTTAGCATGAACTGAATAAATAAATAGAGCCATTGACGAACTGAACGTATCAGACTTTTACTACTTTTTAAAAAGTTACTTTTATCGTTTTGTACGAGCGCCGGCGTTCAGTTAATTATCGGTTTGATTGCACCATGCTATTTCATTTGACATCGTGTTTTCCGTCTTGTTTAATAGGTCTATGTAACTCATTTATGTAATGCATTAAGGTTTCTCAGTGAATTCCAACATTTTTAATTATTCGGAGAAACTTTCCAATATATTTGTAAAAATATGAATCTATTGTGTTTCAAAACCGCTTCCGTTGATTTGGGTCGCGGTAATTTAAGTGTATTGTTTCATAGTCAGAGATAGTTTTTTTTTCTTTATTTTTAATACTTAAAAGTCTTAATTATGGATTTTGAATACGAATTAGTATAATAAATAGAAACTTTAATTAATATCACTATTAAAAGCATTGTTGTCATCTGTGTTAAAAGATATTTGAAACGCGAATTCTGTAAATCGCTGACAGTTATTTCAAACTCTCAAAGACTCCTAAGTGAGTTGCCAACCTTGCGGCATAATCTGCCCTAAGGCTTAGTTATGGAATGACGGATGTGGAGCCTATACGGATATTTTGCATTATGCCCTGACGTCCGATGAGGAAATTCAGCTGCAGGTATTTGTTCGAATAACACCTCTGAACACTTTCAATTGAAATGCGGTAGAGGATGACCTCACATCTCTCAGCAACGCCAAGGGATCAAGCCGCACGGAAAGTGACTGGTCGTTGATGATTCGAATTGCTCTTCGTTAAATATGGTCAAGTGGAAGAAGTTGGTACTGGAGAGCTCTCGCCCAGAGGTGAGAGCGTAAATTTGGCCCCACATTTTACCAAATGTAAAATTTACGCTTTTAAAAGTTGCAAGCCATGGCCCGGTATGAAGTACCGTCTTGTCTTAGTGATTCCCTTCCAAATGAACGTCATTCGATAAGCCGACGCTGCGTATTTTATCTTGTGCCTACTAAATGCTGTCTCCGACACTATCGACATATTTGTTGATTGATTTATGTTCGCAGAGTGAATTCACAGTCGCGATATTGTGTATATTATGTGTTTAATTTTATATTTATTATTTTTATTTATATTTTATTATATTGTATTAAATGTTTCTCGATATTGTCGTATTGGCATAGGCTGTTAAGATGTGTGTATTTCTGAAATAAATAAATAAATGAAAATTTTGTTAAAAAGTTAAAATCTTCTGCTTTATCTACATAATTTTCATTACACAGAAATTTGCCATTTCTACGTACGAACATCTAATAATTAATTCGTCGTCAAAAAGGCATTTATCCAATGTTGAATGAACAAAGGTAAGAAAGAAAAGCCGTTGATCCCTCCGAAGAAAGACAGTAAGAAGGAACTGCTAATGAACTGTCGGAGTTTAAGTTTTGATTGCGTAACCATTTTCTTTGTGTACATGAAGAAACTGCGAATGCAATGTTTAGCCGTTGTCAACATGCAGTATGCGCAGAATGTTCGAAACATTTGTAACAATGGAAATGCCGTGTAGTTTAAAATATACCACGTATTATTTGCTTCTCGGACTAGCAAAAAGAATATTCTAGATTAAATTTGCTCTGTGTTTGACGGCAGGATTTTTAAATTGAAACACGTTTCAATTTGTCCTAATTATCAACTTCTAGGTCGCGTGTAAGCCGTGTTTGCCTGTCGACTGCAAATCGAATTATCACTTTGGTCCGACAAGCTTCGAATGTTAATTGTTCATTCAAATAATAATTATGGGGGACTGTATTTACCGTGGGTGCGAAAACATGCCGACGACACACAATTTCGTATCTCAAATTTATATTTCACGAAAGATTCGTTAAATTGACTTTATTTCGTGTTTGATGTAATTTCATTTGGACGTTCGGTCGAATTAATTCATCGATTTCGCGGACATTTTTGTCACATAAACACGTTTCGATCTATTATATAACAGGGCGTCATTAGGTAGAAAATGAAATAAAATAAAAAATGAGGTGGCATTTAGCGATGATGCGGTATGCACTAATTGGATTCCACCGTTCTAGTTCTTCAAATTATTTCTGAAGTCGTCCTGGCACTATGACTAATGAAAAAATAATTAATGTACTCGTGATTCTAAGCTACAAATTTCCAACTTCTAGAAATATTTATTAATTTATTTAATAATTATAAAATTGTCTTATATTCGTATCGCATATACAATTTAGCGAATATATCTTCAATGGTTATGTTAATATACTTTATGGATTTTCTGGTAGTTTTATAAAAATCACTTAATTGTAAAATTAAGGCATACACTATAAATAAATAAATTACGATAAACAAAAGTGTAAATGTACTGATTATGTGCATGCAAAGACTGTAAATACTTTTATTGGCTCTTAGAGTATTCATGATATTTATGACGAAAAGTAAATTCTTCTAAGCACTGCAGTTGTTTAATTGAATTTAGATAAAGTTGTACTTTTTCTTATATATGATCATTTAACTATTGAACTACCATTACAGATGGTTTGACGACTCTGAACGGTCGTACTCCGATAATAGGGTTTGTACAGCTTGCCAGCCAGTGGACTGTGAAACGTGTTAAAATACGCAATCAATGTCAGAAGTATCTATTTAGTATATGTATTGTATGTATTAGCAAGCTGCATTAGATACTAAATGTATCAGATGATGAGACCTAAGTAGCTAACAACCCTACAGATTCCTAAACCCTAACAATACATTTGTTACCTAACACATAAACAGTTAATAAGTAAGGGATGTCTGCACCAAAGTAACAGACGGAGCCTTACATGTAGTATCAGAAGTTCAAAGTAGTGTGATTTCCTTAAATCTATCGGGTAGGCCCACCACGATAATTAAGGGCTTGAAGGAGGTTTCGCCTATGAGAGGAAGCGATAGATGAATAGGATCTCTTAAATACAACTGCAAGCTTTCGGCGCATCCCTCATCTTCAGCTATTTAAATGTGAAATAATCAGGTGAACCATATCAGCAGTTTATCAATGTTCAAGTGAAATGAGAGGGGAGAAGAGGTTTTATTTCTGAAGAGGGTTTATGTCTATACATTTTCTATAGTATAGGTAACTTAAATCTTTATGGATTTACATCTAAATATAAAACAAAGTTGTGTTAGTTACCACTTATAATTAAGATCTGCTAGACTGTTGATAGTTTAATCTCTTTTGGGTGTATTCTTCTCCGCTCCGAATAGCAAAGTAATAAAGTATCAGATATGTTATTTAAAAACTATTAATTACAAAATAAATTTCACGGATGCAAACAGTATGTGGTGCAATCTGTTAACAAAACTACGCATTATTTTACACGAATTCTTCAGTTCCGATTTTAAGGAGAATGAGTCTGTGACCTCATAAAAAAATTTTGGATATCAACAAGTGCTTTAACATTCAGTATCGCAATATTAGCGCTAGATAGAAGAGCCCTTATGTGTATTCAACTTTCGAAATGGCAAGCAATAAAACATTTCCGTATTTGCAAAAAAAGTTGTTATAATGTTATTACCTTAATGAAATCCTAAATTAAGTTTAACTAAAGGTAATACGATATTATTAGACTTTTAGTCGGAACAAAGTTCGGCGGGTCAGCTAGTACATTTTTAAAAATTAGATGTTCACATCAAAGTGATACTTGCAGCATTTAATTATACCTAGTAAATAACAACATAAATGCGCAATGTCGTGTATAAGCTATCAAATGTAGACAAAGATTATCCAGCATAGTGTAACTGTAATTACTCCTCTCGGCGAGCCGGATTAACGTCCCTAGCTAGTTAACTAAGAGGGTAATATGTCGACAAAATAAACGGAAACTTGCCACGATTCGTCAACGCGTTGTTCAAGTCAAAGCAACATTAATTGCCGTCTTAGTTCCTTGAGCAAAACCCATTCGACGTATTTTGCCAAAGAAATGATATAATTCTTCCTTACTTGTCTGACAAAATATCCTTTGAACTCTAGGTGCACAAGAAAACTATATTGCATAGTAGTGACAACTTAAATCTGCACATGCAATATGCGATGACTTCAAACCCTGAAACCCGCTAACGAAGTTATTCCGGCCGCTAAGGGTATACAGAACTTCTTGATCTTAGGCGCTTCGGGCCAGCCAGTCAGTGGATAAACTACTTGAGGTTCTACCTTTAAATTAGAGTACGCCAGTACACCTCCTTCCTCCACAAGTGTATTCTGAATTATTAATAGTATTTAGTTGTTTTAGCCAAAGTATGCTTAAGTTTGCCTTGATTATATGTATTTGTTTATTTTTTGGAATTGTCTATACCAGTAGTTCCCTCATCTTTCTTTTTGTCTTTTTAAGATGCTGGTGTCTTCTCAATATTTTTCTCACTGTATAAGAGACCCATGACTCTAGGGTAACTACAATTTGTATATTTGTAGCGATTCGAATCGTCAACGACCAGTTGGCGATTGGCGTTGCTGAGAGATGTGGAGTTTCTCTGCATCTTCCACCGCATTTACCATGGAGAGTGTTCAGAGGAGTTGTTCGGACTAATATCTGCAGCTGAGTTTCGTCATCGGTGGTCAAGGCAGAATACAAAATGCAATCAGCTGCCCACTGAAGTATTTCCGAAACAATTTCGCTTCAAGAAAAGTGTGTACCAATTCTTAAAAGTCCACAACTTGTGAGTCTACTGGCAATGTGAGTATACTACTACATAAAAAGTATTAATTCGTATATTTTGTGAATTAATTATTATTATCGTAATTATATTTTTTTCCATGCACAGATGAGTAACATTTTGCAATAATATGTATCTAAAAACTACGGAATTTTAATTATTTTATATTATTTAAATTTATTTTAGACTTTCATTCAATTAAAATACAGCGGTTTCCAATATAATAACGCAGGAGCGAATCGCTAACATTGTGACGATATAAGCCTCTTAATTTTTGATCCTATTACGAATATTCTTACCCTAATTATCGCGAAACCTCTGAGTGCAACATAACTTTATCTTTAAAAGCAAAGATTACTAAAAGCCTACTTAACTAGATTTAACTAAAAACTTTTTATATTTGTGTAAATGTTATTGTATATGGCACCGGACCGTCGGTCCGATATTTATGCTTAATATTTAAACACAGTCATTTCGCACGTCCAGCGCAGGCGCCGATTAAAAAAGAACTATATTCAACAATCGATCATAGTAAAATTCAAAAATTTATTCATATAGGTAAGACAATGTACACTTATGAACATTTAATGCTTCTAATTTTACATATATAGCCAGTTCTCAAATCGAGGGCGTAGAACGGAAGAGAAGAACTGTCAATAAAATCTCCGCCACTCTTAACGATTTCCTCTCGATTCTACGAACTACTGACAAATTGTCTTTGATACATAGAGATCGTAAAGCCTGTAAGATGTTGTCATTTCAATAAAACAAATTACATCGTGTTCTTATATAACATAATCTCTGATATGTGTAACTACTATATGTTCACTCTTTACGTAGAAAAAAATAACTTCACCCACAGCATAATCTCGTAAGATAAATTATGATGCCATACCTTACGAAACGTAAGGTATGGCTTGCCAATGCATTTAGACCATGTTGCCAAGTTGTGTTAAATTTAATTTCTTTCCACTGACTAGTGTTTCTTTCACGCAACCAATATTGTGGGATCTCATAGTAATTTAATAAAAATCAACACTTAGATATAAATATACTAACTATATTTTCGTCGGAGTTATTAAATAACGCATGTATATTGTATTTGTATAATTTAAGAAAATATAACTAAGACGATTGTTAGTTTACACTTAAAAATTACTCACACATTTATTATTATGTTACTGGTTACATTAAATAGCGTTTTTAGCTAAAATCACTGATTTGTAACAATAATTGTCATTTCCCAAGAACTACTCACATAAACAAATAAACAATTAGGTGAGACCAGTGCGGAGGAGAAAAAAAAACATAATAGTACATATAAATATATATAAAAATATAAACAATCTGCATATATAGTAAAACGTGAGTTTTGACAGTATTAACTGTGCAAGATTGTGTATGATTTAGATTTAACATAAATAAACTAAACTAAAATACCACAAAGGGGTATAACCTTACAGGAGCCTCACCAAAGTACAAATTAATTTACTTAGAAATTAAAGAGTTCAAATATTCTATTGCGCAGCCGGAAACTAAGCACAGGGTTTTCTTTTTTTATTATTGGGAGCCAAACGAGCCTGCTGGACGCCCAAAAAGGGCAGTCGTGGCAGCCCATAGACACCCATTGTGAGTGAGTGCGTTACCGGCCTTCCTGGTTGAAATACGCTCGACTTTTGAAAAGTTGGAGGTCGTATCTCTCTGGAAAGACCCTGACAGGGAATGGTTTCCACAGCTCGCTAGTTTGCAAATGAAAATGCCTGGTAAAAACGGACTGTGTAAGATTTCCAGCCATCAAGGTGATTCTAACCGGACGCCACCACTAACTTAAAAAAAAATCTTTATAAATGGAGTAATTAGTCTGTAATTGCAATTACGCAGTTTCATAATTAGAAGCCCATTTATATTGAAAAATAATGCAGGCGAATCATGACCGCTTCGTAGCTTTAATTTTCTTAAACCTAACAAATTGCCTATTGTTTGGCGCAATATTACAACAAAGCTTCATTCCGTCGAATTTATGATACAAAGGAATTGGTAGAGTAATTTTGATTCATCTTCGTTGATAATTACTTTGTTAAGGTTATTAAGACGTGTTTAATAACGAATATATCTGTTACTAGAACATTAAATGTACTATTTTGCAAATAAAAAGTTTGTACTTTTAAGATTCTTCTTAGTATTCCTTCAGGTATTTAAAAATTCTATTGTCATTGTATTTAAATTATATTTTTAAATTTTTTGCTAATTATTTTTAGTTTTATCATTAGTATTGTCACACAATCGAACAAATTGTACATAGGATCCTGAAAGACGTGCGTAACAATTCTTAAGAGGCCGGCAGCGCGCTTGTGAGCCTCAGGTGAACTTCATCTAAGCCTCCTACCGGCCTACCTCCTGTGAAAAAAAACATAAATCATATAATAATAAATCTTGAAAAGAGTATTTCTAGATTTCTATATTAGTATATACTTTATTTATAGCTTTTCGAGTACGCCCCTTTTTAAGTCGTAGTCGTCATTTTAATATCAACAAAATCAACTTTAACACGTATTTTGTGTTATGTGAGGAAGTTTCCGTAACGCATAATAAATGTAAATAATAAATAATAAGTTGCCTAATTTTGGGCTTAGAAATGTTGCTGGCGAAAGGAAGCGAGGCATTTTCTCTAAGGACACTATATTATTAAGTGCGAGGCTTTCATTTAAACAACCTAATAATTAGCAGTAAAATTAATATTCTAAAAGCCTTCTAATATTACGCATAAAGCAGGTAATGTTATCTTAATTCTATATTACAAAGTATATTTAATTACTTCTTCTTCTTCTGCTTCTTAACGGATAAACAATAAAACGTAATCCAACAAAAAAAAAAAAAATTTGCAAACCCTTAAATGATAATCGTGGGTAAAAAAAAATTGTGGTTGATAATTAGGTCATTTTATTTAAGAAATTTTAAAACGTCTGGTCATGTTTTAGGTTGGTTGTTTTCAAATTTATTTTTATACTAGTTTCCTAAGATTTGGCAAAATTCAATAATGCATTGAAAATGATATACACGTAATAGATTTCTATTATTTTTATATTATCCTGACACTCTGGAACCTATGGTTCCAAACCATCAATAAATTGGAAGAAAGCTTTTTTATAAATAATTGGATATGTCTTATCATTTCACAAAATATTATATCATCTACTCAATAATTATATATTTCCCTAGAGTACCATGCGTAACTGAATTTGAATTCTTCTTGGCTCCTTAAGATATTCTTCAAAGTAATTATTTTGCGAGTACAAACAAACCCGCCAATAATAATTCAGGTTCTTAATAACTTGAAGTATGTTTCAGTATACTATTCAATCAAGCGCTGCCCGTTTCGCGAAAGTTTTCAAAGTTTCTTAGACTGCTTCCTTAATCGTGTTATCCTTAACTTTATAAAATGCGCCCGTGCTCCTGCTTTATGTTACACTTAGCAATCAGGGCTGTCTGCATTTAGGTTTATTAAATAGATAACATTTATTACTAAAATACACACACTCAGAAACCCACAAAAGAACTATAATCAAAAGAAAAAAATAAAGAATGAGAGATAACATTTTTTTAAGAACAAGGCAGAAATTAAGTTATTTGTATACCTTAGAAAGTTCACCAATCACTTGAGATTATATCTACATAAGAAGACAATAACTCTTCGTCTCATATCATATTGTTTATGAAGCTTGGCGCACAATCGAAAAATGTGACGCGTACGGCGTAACCGAAAAACGAGACGCATACGGCGTATTCGTAAAATGTGACGGTAATTTTTTTTCCAACGCTGATAAAGAAAATTCACTTCAAAAATTCAATTGCTTAATGACTAAGCACTCGAAATGCAAGTTAAGATAAATGTTTATATGTTTTTAGTTATCGTATACATTTGCTACCATTTAATAAACTATGGCAGCCCTAATAAATAAAGAGCTTTTAGGAGTTGAAGCTTGCGATGCTAAGCTGTGAAGCCGCAAAAAGACGTCCGCCCTATTTGCACGCTCACTATTTTCTAAATTTTTTATTGACAGTTATAATTATGGCTCATACTTTTTAAATAACATGTATCTGTTCAGGCCTCTAGTAAACGGCGGTGTTTATTTGAAAGGCTAGGCTGTTAATTAAACCGCTGATTAAACTAGTTGGCTGCGACATATCGACCGCATTAAATGTTGAAATCAGTGTGAGGGACACTTCTACACAACAATTATATTATTAATTGATTTTTTAAACTTTACGTTTTATTAATATAATTCGTTACATTATTAGTACATATAAAACATTTATTTCCTAGAGAAAATTTCCTATTTTCTTAGACTAAATTGAATTACTTATTCATTCGACAGTATTTTCTAATAAATTTAAAAAAAGTAATATCGATTTAATATGCTGAAGGGAATAGTGCAATTTAATGTGAAGGACTTTTACAGTTCTCCATCATTTATATATTAATATTATGTATTAATAACATGTTTCATTACATTTAAAAATAATGACATCCTAAAAGATCAAGAAATTTTTAGCAATTCCTATAGATGTTCAATCAATTAATAAAAAGAAAAAAATTGTGTTTTCATTCGAACTAAACCGATTTATTTATTCTTTTTTCATTAATAAAGATTCATTTATTTGCAAGAAAGTAGTACATTAACATCGTGTAATAATAAAAACCGCACAATCTATAAAATAGGCATGCAAATGTCTTATAAATTTTCATAGTCATAATAACATCAACACAATATCATAATATAGTTATATAGTATATAGTTTTATAATTAAATAAAGTCCAGTAAAGTAGTTAAAGATGTGATATTGATGTCATATGCTTAGTAAATTGTACTATGCAATGGCAATGTAATCAGACGTAAAGAAACGCTTTGTTTTAATAAGTAAAACAATTAATGAAATCCCCTAAATATCAAAGGCAGTAGAGAAATTTCGTAATTTAATCCGACTCTCGTTAGCGCTATCTAAAGTAGACTTATATGAAACAATATAAGCATTAAACACAACTTTGACTGGAAACTTTTACGCTTACGCTCTTACATTGAAAATATAATCAATAATTTATTTAACAACCGCCATTTTAGATTCAGTCCATACTTAGGCGTAAGCATGACTGCCGAACGTCAAATCCAATACGTTTTTAAGATACGGAAGTCATTAAAGGGCAACAAAAATGATTAAAGACACGTAATTTAACACATTAAGTGGTATTTTCTCGGATCCGAGTGGAGGGGGTCATAGTAGCAGTGCCGCCCACTCGGAACAGTGCGAGCATCGCGTTCATATTTTCAAACCATTGCCATTCCAAACTCTCGGATCCGAGTAATCGGCACCCAATGTGCTGTATGCCGACCACTCGGATCCAACTTTTTTTTAAATAAAATTAAACATATTTTCAAACATTCATATTTAGTTAATCAAAATTCGCCATCAAAAGTTTTGGTTTTCGAATAATACTTTGTATCTATTGTTAAAGCATTCAATGCGTTAGAAAAGACTAAAAAAATTTATAATAATTAATTTATTAAAGCCTAGAAGAAACGGACTTATTTATTTATTTTTTTTATTTTTTTTTTATTTATTTCAAACATACACATTATCTTTACAGCCTATGCCAATACGACAATGTGGAGAAACATTTAATAAAAATATAATAATGTACATAAAAATTAGACACATAATTTACACAATATCGCTACTGTGAATTCACTCTGCGAACATATAAATATGTCGATAGTATCAGAGACAGTATTTAGTAAGCGCAACGTCCTGGATAACGGGGATCTGTGCAACAGACTAGTTCTTGCCTTTGGTATCGCAAATAACCTTCGCTGTCGCCGTCGCACATATCCCATAGGTACTAAGAAGCCCAGTTCCTGGAGTACACTCGGGTTACACACTATCCCCCTCAAGACTTTCAGTACGTAGTAGGCCAAATGTAAGTATTATACTTATTGCTTTAATATCGCTTCGCTTGATAGAAAGATCTATACAACAATATGCAGCCGTACAATAAAAATATGTGACGGTTAAAATCGGTAAATTGATTGAGTGTAATAAATGCGTATTATTGCTGCAAATCGTTCATAAAATTATATAAAACTAACTTTGAATATTTGATAACTTTAGAAATCTCGCATTCGCATCTGCTACTAAACATAAAATATGTAAAATGAGTCAAGTTGACATGAATACCGGCAAGAGTTGATATCTAAATATTGGCGCAGGACAAAATTTGTACATTTCTAGATAAATAAATTATGTTACAATTGCTACCCACGAGATATCCCGCTGAACCTGACTTGGCTGCACTTATTTGAATGTATTAATATAAAACTGATAATAATAAAAAAGCCACTTTTTAGTAATGACAGCTTTTGGGTCTCCAAAACTTTCCGTTTAGTTCCGTTCTTTGCTTCCTCCATCCATTCCATCCATGTTATCAGTCCATCGCTTTTAAGGTCTTCCTACATTTTCCAGGACGATGCTTCGGCGCTCCATCTTTTTTTCTGTATACCTTGTAACATTATTCAAAGACAGAATAAATGACATGATTTGTAGTCTTGGCTTTAAATGTAAAACTTGAGCTTATAAACACATTGAATGCTTAAGCTGTTATGGGTTTTTACTATAAAATTAGTAGTAAACACATTTTAAGACATTTACAAAAGGGAAGCTAAGAAAATACAATCAACCATTAACACTAATTAACCAATCTTATAATTAAAAAATGGATACAAAGTAATAGCCGAAAACAAAAACTTTTTATGGCGAATTTTGATTAAGTGATTATGAATGTTTGAAAATTTGTTTAATGTATATTATTATTTTAATTTTTCGGATCAGAGTGATCGGCATACAGCACATTGGGTGCCGAATACTCGGATCCGAGAGGTTTGGATGGCAATGGTAAAAAAAATGAACGGGACGCTCGCACAGACCGAGTGGGCAGCACCGCTACTAAGACTCCGATCCTCTCGGATCCGAGAAAAGAGCACTTAACGTTACCTTACATAAAAGTTATCTTAACATATATAAATCTCCTGTCAGGATGTTTGACCGCGATGGACTCCTAAACTACTTAACCGATTTTAAATTAAACGGCAACCGTGAGCAGTCTGGTCCAACTTAGAGATAGGATAGCTTAGATCTTAAATTATAGTCGCAATTTTATTTTATTGCATTAATTATTTGTTTATTATTTGATACAATTCTAACAGATGGCGCTGTATTAAAAGTACCAACGTTTCATATAAATTCTCCTACCGTTTCCCTCGAATAGTTATAATAGTAATATAACAAAAACCTTAGCCACAGCAACGCTTGGCCGAACCTGCTAGTTTAATATATTATATAAAATACGGGCAATGACAGCTAAGATCAAAGCTCAACGGTTAGTAAAGTTGAGGTCGCAATCGTATCAGTTTCCAAAAACAAATGGAAGTATTACCGAAGACATCTGCATTTAAATGGATCTTTTTCCTCAATCCTTGCGAGTTCGGTGATAGGTATCGCTGTCGTCGATTTATTCCGTCGAATTTACATTTCCGAATTCTCAAGTTGCACTTTTGTGTTGTTATCGCCTTAATAACGAATTGACAAACGACACTCAGTTGCTTGAAACGTCTTGATGGGCTTTTAGATTTATGTGTTGTAGCACCTGGCAAACTGAGAAACACCTCATTAACTCGTTATAATGTACATATATGCCAATCGAAAAAAATATTTATTCATCATCTATACCAATATTATGATAAATAGAAAGGATTTGTATGTAAGTATGTTTGTAAAGAAATGACTCAACAAGTACCGATCACCGATATATATTTTAACTGCAAGAAAAAAGTAAGGATTCCTACTAAAACTACAATAATGTTACCCAAGGTGTAAAGAAATGCCTATAAAATATATTTTCTGAAGAAAACTATTGATGATGGAAAAAAGGTTCCACAATAATAATATATATTCTATATCAATCTACAAAAAATGTTTTAAAAATAAATTTCCACCTGTGTGGAGAGGTATCTAATAATTTCCTCAAGAAGGCATTCCTTCTTCTTTAAAAAAATTAAAACAAAAAGATTCTTTTCTTTTGACTGAACCATATATAAAGTAGAAATATTGTAGTAATATAATATAGTAGTGTTAGCCTAGTGGCTACAGCGTACGACTCTCATCCCTGCGGTTCGTAGGTTCGATCCTGTTTTCCGCCTGTGCACCAATGGACTTTGTTTCTATGTGCCCATTTAACATTTGCTCGCATGGTGAAGGATAACATCTGGAGGAAACCGACATGGCTTCGATCCAAAATGTCAACGGCGTGTGTCAGGCACTGGAGGCTGATCACCTACTTTACCTACCTACTACTTACCTACTACTAGATTTAAAAGGATTATGAGTGTCAACTATGTTAAATACCTGAGGGAACATGACGTTGGATAATAGATATACCTACAACGTTCATAGCCAGTCTTTATAGATATTTGCCTTCGAGGAAGAATCATCGATAAACATATATATTCACATTAGGAATTTTTAAATAAATATTAAAATCAGTTTTGCTCATTGAAAATTTCAATTCTAACAACAGTTAAAACAAAAAGCAATAGTAATTTTCTATTATATTGATACAAGCTTAATAAAAGCCTTCGAAATCCATTTCACTCTTCCTGACCTTCGCAAAATGCCCTGTAAATGTAAAAGTAAACAAGAACGAGACACCCAGATCCTAAACAATCATAAAATCCTAAATCAACATTGTTTATTTAATTTTTTACTTGATCTTCCTGTTTAATTCACTCCTCTTGAAACAATATTGATTGTGAATTAACGCTTTGAACCAAAAATTTATATTGTATACTGCACGGTGGCTGGACATTGATTTTTTTAAAATCATTCAATCAAATTAGCCTAGTGAAAAAAATACAAATCATTCCTCTAATGTCATATAAGTTTTTTTCATCTCTGAAGTATATATATATTTTATTTCCTTTTGTTTCAGATTCGAAATGATAATTATTAGTCTATAGTCATGCGACATTTGGATTTTATAGTAATTATACGTCTAAATAATTATGCAAATCAGAAGAAGGCGGTACGGGAAGTCTATGCTAAATGACATTAACTCACAAATGGGCTCTTTGGCCAGATAATGGATTATGCATCAATCATTTGATACCTATTAACGATTTTTTCAAAGAAAAACCTTGTTTATAACACCACTAAGGAATGGCTCTTCCATCGTTATATACAAGAAATTAGAAAATTGGGACAAATTAGAGTGATTCATTATTAATGTTTATACAACTGGTCAGATTAACAGTAAAAAACAAAAGAACTTTCTAAAGCTGGCGGGACAGAACACATACTGCGTTTTACATCGGTCTGACGTGACCGGTGTCGTAGCGCAGCTGCGTTAGAGTGAGACAGAACGCATACTACGTATTCATATTTCTCTGTCGAGATCGGTAACGTATCCTAAGCGCGGCAGGTGCAGCCGGTACGCGTTAGAGTGAAACAGACTATATAGGTGTATAAGAAAAAAAAATTGCAGATAACAAAATATAATTGCATAAGTTAATTAAAAATGCCATGCAATAGCTTTACCGCGGCAGTGGCATTTCTTTTCTTACGTCATGATCACCAGAAGTATCTTGAATAATGTAGAAAGATAGTCTTGATATTTAAAAAAGTACTATTAATATATGTGTAAGATTTATCAAACGCTCATATTATTAAATGGCGCACATACAAAAGAATAGAACATTAATTGTTATATATTACGCTTCAATTAACATTCCTAAAACAAGATCAGATTAATAGGAAAGCAATTATCTGGGCAAACGTCTTGTCCATAGCATTGTAGTGATAAATCGAGATAGTGACTCGTGTGTGCAATGTACATAGAGTGTAATAATAGATGCAATGTACATACATAGCCCAACTTCAATTAATTACCCCTTATCCAAATGTAATGGTATCGGGAACTGAGCAAGCTTTAACTAGCCAATGCCAATATGACTAACGAACTTTAGCTAATAAGACTATGTTTGTGTGAAGACCGGATAGCACTCACGGGAGCTGGCTGATTGTTATTAGTTTAATTACTTTTGAATAAATATGTTCAAATGATTTTTATCGATCACTAATTGTAACATCAGTTTCTATATACAATGTTCTGAAAACCATTCGAATCAAAATAATATCTACTTAATAAATTAATATGAACACCAGAAACAAACAGTAGTATAACACTAAAAATCACCTCCAAACAGAGAAAAAGATAGAGACAATCTTAATAGGATTGCGTATCCGCCTACTTCAACATATAATTATTAATATGATATTATGTGACCGCCCTAAATGCACTTTACACAGTACAATATAGACTATTTTTTTGCTGATGCTATGAAACGATAGACGACGCTTATGAGTTTCCATGGCATTCCTGTTAGAAGAGAAACATATCAGCATCAAGGTGAAACATTCATCTAGATTGTTATTCATTCGAATGTTTTTTTATTCAATTAATTTCATAACGTAACATAATCTTGTTAAGTTTTTCATTATCAGAGAGAAAAGCCATATTTTATTTTATTTTTACATTAACCTACAACGAAATCCTTAATAATTGTGCCTGGAATAAAGCTTTATTGAATAATTCAATTAACAGTATAATAAAATTAAATTGTCAATATTTTTGGGATTAGTGCATAATTAATTCCAATCGAGTTAAGCATTGGTTAGCATAATATTGAAATTTTAAATAGTGAGATTGGTTGCGGTCGTCCCCGAACAGGTTCGCATTTAAATAATATACGATAAACGAAATTTGGTAAATGGGACTGAAATTGATGATTGAAAATATCAGCACGTTCATAGCGGATGTGAGCGTGCAAATACCACGTAATCAATCCTATTATTTGTCAGTTACATATCGTACTATTAACCGTCGATGAAGCGGTAATATGCATGTGGTTATACACGTACTCTTCTACTAACTGATGAGCAATTGACTTTAAATGAGAAAACACATAGTTCCACGGATTTATGGATCGTACATTCTTAGATTGAAAATATATTTTTTGTTCTTGATTCAACCGCAAGACTTATTGTGATAATTAGACCTTACACATTTCAATTGCACTGGATTCCTTAGTTCAAATCAATGTGCCAGATAACCACAGGCGTGCTAACCGAACTCAATTGCTGGCAATGCCTTGGGCGCATATGAACTTACTCAGTGAAGCACCATTTACGCGGGTCTTGCGCACCCTAAATATTATTGAGAAAATATTCACAAGAACTGCATTATTTATAAGTAATTATAAAATGGTTTAGATTTCAAGTTTTTACTTGTTATTTTTGTATTATGTTTTAGCTTAGATTCCTACTGTATTAATATTAAGTTACAGTAAAAAAAGGAAATAAATAAATAAATAAAATTAAAATATTAAACGGTATGAAAGATACAGAAAATTAAACTCACAAAATATATAAAGATAGGTTTACCAATACCTTTATGTTAGATTTGAAATATCCAAAAATAACAAGAAAAAGGGTATCTAAAACTGTATAACTAAATCGTTTCCATATCTACCATAATTAATATTTTTATTATTGGTTAGTTTATTGTATTTAATAATTAGAATATAAATAACACTTCTATTGTAAGCCAATGAAAGCTTGGTCTGTGACACTGTATATTTATACATCAATATCCGGTGATTTAGTTTTGTATTAATAAGGTCTTAAACTATGAGCAGTCAATAAAAAAATTATGTATGTTTAATGTAATTGACTGTTTTATTGACAAGATCGACGATTTTTTCGAGTAGTGCATGGTAATATGTCTTGTCTCAGGCGTTGTCCATCAAAGGTTCCGCCGGTAGGTCCAAGGTTCGGGTTTTTTTGGAAACGATAAGAGGTTGTCACAAAAATTGTTAAGTGTGATTTAGTGTGCAACTATAGAATATTTTTAAAATTGTTCTCTTTTTTTAAAAGATATCCTGCATGACTGGCTGGAAGAGGCCTCATAATAGATAATAATGTTATGTAACAATCACGCAGGTTGTAGACGTATAAGACCTCTGTACCTCAAAAGTAAAATATCCGGCATTTCTCCATACTTGATTCAATTTGTATTTCCATGACTGATTTTTAGGGTAAATTTTTCAAATTTATGAGCTCTCGCCTTATGAGATTCACCCTGACCAGATGCTCCCGCGGCACTTAGAGGATCTTATTGAATGAAAACTTTTCACTCGCTATATCCTGTAAAAACTTCGTGAAGAATAAATTAAAGCCTAAATTACGGGCGTAATGTGCTTTCCAAAATTCAATCGGGACCCGATATTTTTTTGGTATAATTCGATTTGTAATTACCATAAATAATGTTATGGACTGAGTATTCTGAAATATCTCTTTTTTTTAAATCATCACGTCATGTTAAGAACTGCCTACATTTGGGCATTTTTAGGTAACTTTTCTGGCTTGCATACTCCAAGGTAATAATATAATAATATTGTTTCGTTAGACACTGCTTATACTATTTGCATGAAACGAAATTCGAAACCCAACAATGGGTTATATAATATCATGTTATAATAAAAATCAAATCTTGGAGCGCTGCCGATGTATCATATCAATTCTTTGATCAATTTTATTGTATAGAAAAGTAGTTGATCAGCCTTTGGTGTTCCGGTGTGAAACGCCGATTTTTTCATGATGTATTCAGACGCAAGTAGTTAATTTCCAGATAAAAAAATCATTTGAGTGACGCCGTAATTCAAATGCAGGCCTTCAGGGTTGAGGGTCGATTAATATAGGCTCGGCCACCACTGCTTTAATATAGAGTAAACGAAATTAAAGCCGTATTTTTTTAAAACTATTCTGTACTGTAAACCTAAAATAATCATCTCAGTGTAATAGTATTTTTTTTTCAATTTTATATATCTGTCTATGCCTATGCCCTGAAAATATTAAAACACTGTAGTGGTAAAATAATTTCAAGTTAGCTGTGGCAGGTTGCAACAGGGAATAATGTAATTTTGCATGTGTCAACACGTCACAGGCGTTTTGTCAACGGGTCGTGCCGGCTTGTGTTGCCTCTGTTTATGTATCTGTGGATGTCTTGTACTGATATAACTAGAATTTATACATTCGCATAACAATAAGACTTGATCGGTGACCACATATCGAGTTCATGTCCAACTTATGTCGAACAGCATTGCATAACATTAAGGAGATACACTTATAATCATAAGTATTTAAATACTGAAAAACCATCGTGAAAGACTTGCAAATGTTTTTCCAACCGTAATTTAAAAACTTGACAGTGTTTTCGTAAAAGTTTTCTGTAAAATGATGAGGTTTTCACTATTTAGTTTGTACATTTAAAAACAAAATATGTAACTTACAAACACTACAGAATAAATTAATAAAGGCATTAAATTATTTTTTTTAACACAGACTAATAAAATCTACCAAGAAACCAAAACTATGGCGATTATACAACTAATTGATTATAGCACCTGTAACTTTAAAATTTTAAAAATTTGAAAAAAAAATAACTCTATCCATAATCTAAAGACTAGTCTATCTACACCGCTACACGCAATACTCGTCGACCGAGTTTCCTTATCTTGCCGAAGCCCCATACAAATTTTTGAAGAAGTAAATTGTGAATTATTAAATCAATTACCGTCTCATTCTTAGCACGCCAACCAATTCAAAAGGGCATTAAAGATATACATATATCAGCCTAAAATTGGGACGGCTGATGGCGACGTGTATCTCGTTCATACATACATATTTAGTTTCTCATGTAAATAAAATACATTTTTGTAATGAGCAAGAAAGTTAGTTAAACATACATTTCTACTGACGAGTGCTCAAGGGACTATACAAATGCAAGACATGGGTTCTTAATTTTCCTTTTGAATATCTTATATATAAAATTCGCGTGTCGCGGTGATTATGGTTAAACTCCCTCCGAAACGGCTTGACCGATTCTCATGAAATTTTGTGTGCATATTGGGTTTGTCTGAGAATCGGACAACATCTATTTTTCATCCCCCTAAATGTTAAAGGTAGTCCACCCTAAATACTTTATCTTTAATTTTTAGATATTTTTTTTTATCAACAGCATTAAAAAATACATACAACCCTAAATTTTCAACCCTCTACGATCAACCCCCATGTTTTATTATAAATGATATACATGGCAAAACGACATTTCCCAGGTCAGCTAGTATTTTATAAAAACGGTTAACAATCACATACCCATAGTAGCTTGATTAGACCAAAATGGAATCTAAGAATTCAACTATCAAAAAGAAAAATATACTGTCTTTTTTGCTGTGCATTAGGCATAACGAAATGCATTCTATGTATAACTTTATTCTCTATATAACCTCTGTAACTATACGTGTACAATGTACATACATGTATTTCAATCAACAATCAACCCTTAGAAGCTTGGGTCGGATTATAATACTACTTATTCATACTGTAGGTAAGATCCCGGTTTAACGGTTTCTAATGAGATCCCAAGATAATATACCTTTCACTATTATATTTCGTCGTCTCAACCTTCGAACATATTATTGTGAACACTTCATTCTCAAGAATCCACTTACGTAGCGAAGGTTTACAAGTTGCAAAGCGTGCGTTGCATAACCATATATATAAATAAATAAAAAATCTTCTTAAAAAACCTGCTAAGTAAAAAGCATTTTTATTAATAAAATATTATATTGTGAATATTAACAAAGGTGTAAGATTTTAATCGCTATTACCTGTATCTCGCATTTGTATCAGTTATAAAACATGTTTTGAGGAACGATATACTAATTATCATGAAATTCATGAAATATTTAACTAAACTGAAAATATTGAAAAGTGATAAACTTGCAAATATTTTTTCAACTGCAATGTTAAAAATCAAAAAAATCAGTGGCGCTACAACCTCCGTAGGTCATGGCCTCAGATTTCTGAATCTGTGTCATGATCATTTTTAAATCTAATAGGCAAGGAGGTGATCAGCCTTCAGTGCCTGACACACGCCGTCGACTTTTTAGGTCTAAGAACATGTCGGTTTTCCTTCACCGTTCGAGCAAATGTCAAATGCGCGCATAGAAAGAAACTCCATTGGTGCACAGCAGGGGATCAAACCTACGACCTCAGGTATGAGAGTCAGGTATGAGTGGCTGAAGCCACTAGGCCAACACTGCTTGTACAATGTAATAACGTAAAAACTTTACTTAGTTTTTTAATTTTTTTTCTGTAAAATTAGATTTGGTACCATTAAGTCGCTGTAAGTTTCTCGTTTCGGAGTCAAATATACTTTTTGGATTGCAGGGCCAGCGGAAAGAGTGATATTTCTCGTGTCCTGTCATGTGTACATGTTGATTAATATAATACAATGCAGTTACCATATATTTTGTATATACAAGTGAAATCAATAACACCATACCCATACCGGTATTCAAGTTTATATTTATTATGTATTAACTAGCGGACCCGACAGACGCTGTCCTGCATGATATTTTAAGTGATTAGGATAGTAAACTAAGTATAAAATAACCGCCTGCAGCGCCATCTGCCGAGCTGTATTGTGAATCTAAACCCTCCAGGTCCACAATTAATATAAATCAGTTAAGTATAGTAGTATCTTTTATTTACATAACTTTTACACATTTAACGAAAACACTTTTTTAACGGATTGAAGCTATGTAATAATACAAACTATTTTACATAATTTGAAATTTTTCCCGATGTTTCGCGTGCTCAATATATTATTTATTTATCCATTATCGCCTTATACAAAAACACACATAACAAAAATAAAAAAAAACAGTTACAAAAGATATAAGGCAAACGGCGGCCTTATCGCTTAAAAGCGATTTCTTCCAGGCAACCCTAATGAGAAACAACGATAAAGAAACACCAACAGAGGGTAGAGTACAAAAAATGAAAAACAATTAACAAAAAAAATTTAAAACAAACTAATAACTAATATAATATAATAAAACATAAATAAAAAACATAAAAAATAGTAGACTGTCTAAAATTATCAAACACCTGGGATCCAATAATATCCAAATTTAAATCTCGAGGTAAACAATTCGGGAAAATTGAGGACACCGTGAGTCATTTCTGCAAAACCCCTTCATCTTTTAGTCGATATCAACTCCGGGGAAATAAATACAGATGATACTTTATATATTATACATTTTTTATAGCTCTGATACTTTTTGATAAACACCTTTTATCTTCAGTCACCGTGACCATGCACGCTGTAAATCACTCGAAACATCGGATAAATTTAAAATTATGTTTAAATAATAAGTTTATAATAATACATAGCTTCAATCCGTTACAAATGTGTTTTCTTTATCAGTTAAGGAGTTCAGGAGTCCAGACAAACAACGTGACACGTAACTAATTCAGACAGATACATATGATTTAAAATAATACGTTAAAATATAACTACATCTAACTTCAGGGACTAAAACAGGTGCTATTTTTATTGTACAACATAAATCGCCGATGTTGTAATAAAATAGAAATAAAATATCTACCTAAATGAACCATTATAACGCAGTACTTCATTTTCGTACCTATAAAAATATACGGACGTATAAATTTGGCATTGCCGGCGATTTATTTCGCGCTTCAGCGATATTCTGGAAGATCGTAAACAGTGCACATCAAACTGGATTCATGTACACACTATATGTTTTAAGTCAAGAAAACGCATTATGAAATAAAATTCTTAAATTAAATATCTTGATCATATATTTAACTGCCCTCAGCTTGAGACCACCAAAGATTCGACGTGTCCTCGTGTTGAACAGATTTGGTAGAAAACTTACCATAGTTGAAATAACTTACAAGCTGATTTTAATAAATAAAAAAATTGTGGCGCAACCTTTTCAGGTCTGGGCATCACATTTCTGTATCTGTTTCATGATCATTTGTAAATCTAATAGGAGTCGCATGCTGAACGTAAGAACAGACCTGACAAATCCAGTACATCCAAATCCCAAAATTCGACATTGTACTTCAAGACAGCATCGAGCATAGAAGATCACCCATTTTCTTAAAAAACGAATATTATTGAAACTAATGTAGATACGTTCACAACACATCGTACTAAACTCATTGAGCGATCCATAACTAGATATTACAAACGGCAGGCAAATATCATTCGTATTTCCCGATAGATTTGAAAGGGCGACAGGAAAATATCTGCATGATGGATTGCGGCGTCAGACTGCCTCGGTTACATTTGACGAAACCTGATACAGAGAAATGCATTAACATTCATGTTGAATCATCGCTAAACACAAATCGGCATACCCTAAAAGCGTGTAATGCGTTCTCGAATTTCCTTTTAGGACTGGGAATATTTGGATTGAATATGCAAAATAATAAATAACACTCTTATACAAGTTCGGAAGGGTATCTTTACATAACCAAAAACAGAAAGCTAAAACTCACATAATTGATTAGGTAAACCCCTTTGTAACAAAATCATTCGTAGAATGGATTGAATTTATTAGTTCACTTTTTAATTTTATAAGTAGTGATAATTTGCGCTAAGTTTCAATCTGATTTTACTAAAAGTCTATTGAATATGCTCATATAACATATAATATACTAGCCGACCCCGCCCGCTTTGCTGGGCGAATTTTCAAAGGAAATAAATTAAATTTTATTCATCATTTTTATTTTTATTTTGCTTTTTTTGTTAATTTTTATTTTTTTTTATTTATATTTTTTTTTGCTTTTTTTGTTAATTTTTATTTTTTTCTTCTGAAATTTACAATATTTTTCAAAGTCAAACAGTCAAATTCACTTAAAATAAAATTTATTGACATAATAAATTATTATTATTATTATTATTATTATTATTATTTTTTTTTTTTTTTTTTTTTTATTATTATTATAATAATAAATGTTGATGAACAACAAAACAAAGAATAAATGGAAAAATTGTCCAATAGAAATGGTCCGATTCATGGAGAAATGAGTATTAATCTTCCTCCATCTCACATTCGACGACTCGTCGCTCGTAAGTTGAGTTTGCCGGGACGTAAAACATACTCGTTAACATAACGGAGTTTAAGTATAATAAGAAGGTACTTCACAGTATAATAAAGTTCTAGCAAAATCATCTCTAGAACATAGATTAAAAAATTCAGTCAATGTAGTTTTCGGAGGAGGTAGGTATTGCCAAATTTTGTATGTTTGTCGGATTGAAATAAACTGTCGGAATGAAACACTGTTGGATTTCTTTCATGTATTGGGTAACCTAGTATTCTCCAAGTAGCTTCTGAAGAACATATATATCGACCCGATTGAAAAATTTGGATTTCATTATTTTCATTACTAACTGAATAAGTTGCTTGGTCAGTTCCTTTATTCATGTACTTGCATATAATTGAATTCTTAGTTGAAGAGTTACCAATTCTTGCAATCCATAAGATGATTATTGAAGATGAAGATGAAGATTAAATATTATGTGTTAATATATTAATAAACTTTTTTTTTATAAATTAATTACGGTATTATTTAATCATTTTTATGTATATATATTTTGCGGCTGTGGACCGACATGTCCTTTATTGTACCGTATCTACCCTGTGTCCCATTATTCGGCGGAACACAGTGACATGAGGAAACCACAGAGAAAACTCACGCCAGTTCAATCGGTGATAGGCAAATTTTCATTAATCACTAAAATTCTGCATTGTAGTGATCAATGAGCCTTTAACTTATACCTAACAACAATGATGTTCATGCAGGCCAATCGTATTCTTAAGAAGATCACCCATCAAAGTACTAACCACTCTAAAAGCTACATAGATTGGGTGATCAACCGAATCATACGCCAGCTGCATAGCTATCACTGCCGCACTTATATTAAATAATCTTATTACAATTACAATAATAAACATTAATATTTTTTTAAAAATAGAGAAGGTAGCTTGAAAATGAACCGAAATTTAGAGCTAAATGTACGTCAATGTAGATCAATAATATTATTTTCCGGACATTTTCTAACTTTCTTCTTTATTTTTTATTCTTTTTTATTCCTCTATTTTTTCAATCTTCTCCTTTTTTCCCTTGTCCCTTCGTTCTTCTCCTTATCCACTTTTTCACCTACTCTTCCTTCTATGACTTCTTCGTCTTCTATCTCAGTTGAATCCGTCGCGATGTTTTTTTCATCTGATGGGGTTGTATTAAAATTAAATTTATTTGTTATGTTTTATATAAGTATCTCAATCAACAAATAGAAAATTACTTTTTAATTTCCACTCTTGCTGTTGTTTAGCCTGTTTAACCAAACGCATCATTCGTTCTTGTTCTTTTCTCTCAAAGTAAGTTCGTATTTCTTGAAAGTATAATAAAGCGTTGTAAATTCCGTCAATTAACGATTTCTAGATAAATTTAAATATTTTTTATAACATTCATAATTAACTCTTAAACTTTATCATCACTTTATTTTATTTTTTATGCACATTCACCTCTCTAATCTCTGCAAAGGAAATTTCACTTATATTATCGTTTCTTCAAAGCAACCAATCCCTTCATGGAATCTTCTGTCACTTAAAGCGGTTCGGACTGTTGTGAAACATCCAATATAAGACTTGATTCTTTTGATAGTTAATATCGAATTATTAATAAAAATTTGTAATTTACAATTTAATTATATATCAATATATTGTACAAATCATTACTTACCTAAAATTTGAGCTTTTATCTCATGAGACCAATTTTTAGAACCAAACACATAGCACACAAACATAAACTTTCAATACTTTCTCTGTCTGACATTTTTATTTCACTTCTCAACCGCTTATGAACTGACGTTTTATCATAAAATTAATTAGGTTATATAAAAACAAATGAAATTAATTAAATAAAAAAAAACAATTGACTTTAACCTTTTCTATTTAAATAGTAAAAAAATAATCTTTTGGAGTCTGTAGAAGTTACAGTTTGGAAACATAAATTTAACATTCTCACACCCACCCCCGCAATCCCTATTGGAAATAGAATTTCGTAAAATCCTATTTGAGATGATTTCTGCATGACAAATAAAAGATTACTACCAAATTTAAAGTCTATAGAGGTTACAGTTTGTATTTTTAACGTTTTTATTATCATCGAAATTTTTAACGTTTTAGCAGACTTTTTTAAAATTTTCTTACATATAAACATTCTCCTGACAATTCTGAAGACAATAAAAAAAAATTAACCCAATCGGTCCAGCCGTTCTCAAGTGATACTCGATCATAGATACGGCATTTTATTTTTAATCAAAAAATGAGAGTGGGTGTGCAGGGGTGCGTGGAAGTTTGTAAGTAGATTCTTAGCTGAATGTAAAAGAACATTATCCGTTTAGTAAACTCCGTTGCCATGGAAACAAAAGAATCAAGAGAAAACGCTTGCAATTAGCGGGATAAATGTTCATAAAAGTAAAACAGCAATAAAAAAATGAAGGAACGTTAGAATTCGAATAGCCATAAACCATCTAGGAAAAATTTCGCATCGAATGGTGGTAGTTTCATGTCGATACGATCAGTGGTTTAGGCGTGATTGAGCCTCAAACGAAGACCATTTTCATTATATATATATAGAAGAAGAAGATAGATAAACGGTTTCATGTTTATGGATTGTTAGTTTAATATTTAAAAAAAATAAAATTTCCATCAGCTGAAATACCGCCGCTATCTTCGCCGTATTCTTGACATCTCAGAAAATCTCTAACGATCAACTTTGGGAGCAGATCAAGCGACGCAAATGGAAGTGTATAAGTCATACACTGCGAAGGGAATCCAGTCATATTACCAAGTAGGCGCTTGATTGAAAACCGCAAGGATTGCTTATGTTTGGCCGTCTAAAGCAAAGCGTGGTAGGACAGTAGGCAAAGAGAGACAAAAAGACTTGAAGCGAGGTAATATACGAGGCTCAAGATCGTATGTGATGGACGGTCGTATCACTAAACGGCCTCTACCCCATCTAGGGGTTATAGGACATTAAGTCAAATCAGTCATGAGCTGAATTAAAAAAAAAATATAGAATAGTAACATTCTGTTTACGATAAGAGAAAATATATGATAATTCTATAAATGACAAGGGACATCAAAAGTAAAGAAAAACAAATAATCCAAATTCAAACGTAGTGCATCATAGACAATTATATGTGGACAGCACCACGATGAAACAATATGTTCAAGGAAACTTCACCGATCCCACTAATATCTATATCACATATAACATTCGGCTGCAAAGTTTATTCAAAAGCTTATAACTTCATCATTGCAGCGGAGCGTTAAATCAGAGGATATTGTCTAAAGTAATGTCAAAATAATGTCAGTTGGGCTAATTGCCGTCAGCGACAGGTGCAGCACACGTTTGCTGAATGTTAAATCGTACTCTAAGAGCCATTGCCGTACCTAATAGCTTTTAAGCACACCCATTTGGCTTCGTAGATCTATTTCGGCTAGAAATAGGTTTATTGTGTGGTACTTTTGAAAAAAAATATTATTCCGTATATATGCGTGTAACATTATAAACACTCTTAATTTGAAACGGTATTTTAATAATGTGATGAAAAATATAAGACTTGACTATAATAATAGTCGTAAAGGAATTGTAACTTCTCTTAGAAATTTTACCTTTTTGAAATTTGCAATTCATTATGTAGGGCAGAATTTGCAAACTTAAAATTTATTTGCGAGGCTCACAACTATTCGTTTTACATTACTCTTATTATATGAGTCATTGTTGCCATTTGATTGTCTTGCCTGTATTCACTTTGACTAGTGCAGATGCGTAGTGCAAGTAGTGTCCAATTATTGTTTAGTGGCCTTGTTTAGTAAATTCAGTTGTCATATGGTTTGGCAGGCACGCTGCTAGTGAGGGGAAAGGGGGGGCTCGCGACGTCACTTCTCGCAGTTCACTCGCAAAAAATAGAACACGTTTCTAAACACTTTACTACGCAGCCAACTAATCACCTGTACCAATCAGTCGCCGTCACACTTGTTTTCTACTAAGTGCTAGGCCGTAGCACATATAAGCGTTTATATGACGCATTAATCTTTTACTTGAAAATTATATTCGTTTGGTTATTAAAGCCATAACAATTTAAAAAAATGTTATTTCTTCACTTCTTCCTTTATATTTTCACTTTGCATTATGATACAAAGTATTTTTAACAATAATCTAATTAGACTTACTATTCCAATTCTACACGTGACAAGGTAAAGTATACAAGAAACTAAATCCAAAATTTTCGAAACATGAAATATACAGGATTCTATAAATAAATTGAACTCACCAAAAAACCATTATTTATAAATAAAAGAACAAATTCCGATTATTAATATATTAAATAAATTTTTCTTGCTCTTTAGCTACTACGCCTCATTAGCCATTACAAGAAGATATGCTCCCAATTTAAGATTCATTAGCCAATATTTCAACGCGCCTCTATCTTCATTCCCACTCATTCAACTTTAATGTCCTACCTCAATTATGCATTCATGTGGTAATTAAAATTAAACGCTCACTAATGAAAATATCATTAGCGCTGTATTTTATAATATCGTGTAAACAATGGTGCTTTTAATTTTCATGCACCGTTAAATGTGTATACAAGAATGTGCTATGATCTGATTAAAAATTCTCAAACTGCATTCTTAATTTGGATTTGCAATATTGCCTATTAAAGACGATATCAAGTTTTTAATATTCCTTAGCGTTTAATATTCTTATAGAGGCAAATGGCTGAATAAAATCCTAGATTATTTTTAAAGCATATTCTCGCAGTGATAACTGTTCACACTACACAGAGATGTGGCTTGCCCCAATTTTTGTAGAATCGTAAACCCACAAGATTTAGTGGACGGCCGAAGTTTAACGAGGATCCCTGTTCTACCCTCCCCACAAAAATTTAGTTTTACGACACTCGCAAGTGAGCCATTAAACAATTTCCTCTGGGTGATGGAAACAATGTATTCTTTTACTGTTTTATGGCCTAATCACGATTATATCGAAATTTTAATTGTAATTTTTTTTTATGTTTGCTATGTAATAACCGTATTTTAAACCATCACAAATTTACTATGACAGCTTTTTTTAAACGTTAATTTGCAATCAGATTAATCGGATAGAAAAAAACATTTATACCTTGCGTATGACCACGTTAGTTATATGTCAAAAAACCTCTTTAAATCGGCATATGTGTGTAAACACACTTTGCAAATATATACAAACTACAAGAAATATAGTAAAAAACTATTCATATTTTATTTAATTAGGATCAAAGCACTCACACCAGGAACTCCTATGTATCAATAGTATTCATTATATGCGTTTAATATAATTCCAAGTAATTACATAATACTATAGCAGAATAGATTCGTAAGCCCGTATTGAGTGATCGTAGACGAAGACAATATCAATGGAAGTTTCTGTGACAAAACGGCACGGAATAGAAGCCTCTCCTATTACAATACGCTTTGTATCACTTCAATCTGGAAAGGTATTCGGATGTATTGAACTCACGGAATTTCATCTACCTCGTCTCATTCAAATGGTATTTGATACGTGCATTATTATATAAGGACAAAGTATGCATTTATTTATATAGATTGAGGTCAACATACTAACATAAATAGCATGTTTTTTTTCACCTTTTCAGCCTGTTACGGCTTCCCGTTTTGGCATGATATTATGTAATTGATACGACATGATAAAGACAAAGAGAAATTATGTATTAATTTATACAGAATTGAGGTCCACATACTAACATAAATAGCATGTTTGTTTTCACCCCTTTATTTTTGGCCTGATATAATATCATTGATAAAAATATTAATTTCTTAAATTACTGTCTGATAAATGAATTTTACTACTACAACTACTTATTCAGTTATTGTTACAGGTATATGAGACACCTTTTAAACAAGCATAGTTATGAAGCAAACACAATTATTTCTTATATGACAAAAGTGATTTATTCAACATTTATGAAAAAAAAATTTCCTTCATTTTTCCCAACTCGTCTTATTTCGCCTGAAATCCCATAAGGATAAAAACACTGTCTCCACATTTGTTTCCGCTTATAAAAACAATTTATTATAAATGAATTATTACCTTTTCCTGTCTATTACTTAATTTTTTTATTATATATCCATCAAAGGAATGTTATTTGCCGTAACAACAAATAACAAAAAATAACTCGGTACTCTGATGAAATTTCACATTAAAAATTTCTTCAAAGTATAAATACCTCCTTTACGCTTTGTATGGCTAAAGTTTCTTTACTCAAACGTTTCTGAAGTTCCTTTGTATAATTAACACATGCAACGTTTTAATTATCTTACAACTTGCTTACTTCATATATTCATTTTTATTGCATACTAGCGTACCCGACAGACTTCGGACTGTCAAAAAGATTTGGAATGATGCAGTTTTTTGCTCCTACCTATTTTATAGTTGGCGCAAAAAAATCTCCTGAATAGAACCCACCCTGATGATAGGGCGGTGTGTGAGGTTCAGCTCAGGTAACGAAAGTATCCTCTCTTCCACGAACTTTGGCCACCCTTTTGTGACCCACTAATAACCCCGATTGGGATGTCTGCTAAAGGATTTCAAGTTAAGAGCCGAACTTAAGGTTAAAACCTTATTGGAAAATAATCTAAAGGGACAGTGGAAACCTAAAAGTGACAAATATTTAAAAATTGTGTGATTCAATGACATAACAAAGAGATAAGCGGGTCTCTTTGACGTTATGAACACACCTACATTGTACAACAGTGACTGCTAGTAATTTAATATGAACTTTATTGAATAGCAATAAAGTTCAAATTGACTCTACATTTTTGTTAGAAAACGTTTGTATGGGAAAAAGAAAAGGGCTGTTTTTAGGGTGTTCTCGGAAATAATTAGAATTTTTCTCAAAACAGTTCCTGGACTTCAAAGAACATTTAAAAAAAGAATTAGTAAAATTGACACAGGCGTTATTGAGTTATGCGCTTACCAACGCATTTTGAGATTCATTTTTATATTATCACTACATAGTATAAAACAAAGTCGCTTTCTCTGTCCCTATGTCCCTTTGTATGGTTAAATCTTTGAAATTACGCAATGGATTTTGATGCGAATTTTTTAAATAGATAGAGTGATTCAAGAGGAAGGTTTATATGTATAATATCATCCATTAAATAGTGAAGAAGTACTGTTATTTTTGAGGTTTCTAATCTGATGTCGTAAATAATTAATTTTTTTCCGCTTACATTGCAAACGCAGGCTGAACCCTACGAGTTTTATCAAAATAATGTACTAAGTATTGTACACATTGAAAAGGTCTACAGAAAAGTATATGATGAGTAATGATGGTATATGTCTATCTCTTATGGATAACCCACAATAACTTTTTTTGTCATTTACTTTTTACGACAAATAATGGCTAATTTTCGAAACGATTTTAACCAATACAGCATTAATCCTTAACCAATTAAATACCTTGAGTACATTGTTCATTTAATATAGATCTATACAGCCCATTACAGCTTATTTAGCAGCGATCGAACGCGTATATTCTCGGAGCTTTCCAGCGACGGAAATAACAATACATAATAAAAACCTGCTTTTCATCAGCATTGCACCCGTGCGAAGCTGGGGCGGGTCAATAGTAGAAATATAAATGTAACAGGTATCTTACTAGGTTTTTGTAACACAGTTTCTGAATAGCACTCTTCCCAATGCAATGGGCAGGAGATATGCAAATTAATTTTTATTGTTTTAATTGTTAAGCAAAAAAGGTGTGGTTCAATCATCATATTTGTTTATTATAAAGAAAAAAAATGAAATAGCGCTGGACCGGGCACATGACGATAGATAGCAGGTTGGAATGGTCAAAAATTATTACAGAATGAAAGCCACGAAAGGAAAATGGAAAAGAGGAGGATAGAGCAAGAGATGAGGAGACAATATAAAGAAAATAGGAGGCACAACTTGGACAAGAAGAGTTAACATTAGAAAATTCTGGAAACAGCTGGAACAGGCGTATGTGTCCTCAGTATCAGAACACAATGATCATCAAAATCTGCACATCTGATGTATCAGATTAAGATAGGTTATGTAACTTAAAAATATGTCAGCAATGAAGGCTAAATAGTATTGTATAAGTCATGGTTTCCCAAAGGAGTAGACAGAGGCCAGTTTTCTTCTTGTTGCGATCCTTACCCACTTAATCAATCATCAACTTGCAGAGAACGAACGTGGAGAGTTGAATGAAGCTGACCTTCTAAAAACTGATCTTTATGACAGGGTCTTTATATCTACAGAAGAAGACACCTAACGGCTTCAACGTTGCTTTACTGTTTTCTTATAAATAAGTTTTCGTCTGATAGAGAAACGGTTTAAATAAGATTCCCGATTCGAAAACACCATTTAAAGTTCAGTTCGTCTGCATGTTAATTTTAATTAACTATCCACATTCGTCGGTCTCTACAAACAGCCTTGCATCATTCGCCATTGGCTGGTGTTTGTAATTTTTATTAGTAGATATAAGTGTTGAAAACTACCAAATGAAGTGTTTCATTGTTACCTAAAACAACACTTACATTTATTGCACCAGTAAATACAAGCGAGCAATATGTGGAACTCGTATAGGATTGTCGAGTTGTCTCCGCGAATAGCATGAAATAAAACCGACGCAAAAGCTCTCGTTTGTACACAAACTTGTTAAAAAGTTCATTATGACACCGGGGCTAATTCTCGTATGTTGTTTTACATTGAGTTGAATTCATGTAGGTTATTATTTTTAATACAAACCCCAATAAAATGCTGTTTTAAAAAGGGTTGTATTACGGTGAGAATCCAGTTACGGGTTGAAATTGTTTTTCGTTACCACATTGCGAATGTTAAACGGACATTGTTTATTTAAAGCTTTCGTATTTTTAATTAAGTTTTAATATTATAAAGATTATGCCGTAATTTCTAGAAATTTAATGTACTTTACACAAATTTATGAAAGAGAAAGAGAGAAAGCAAACAAACCGCCATTCCATGTTTTTTATAAGTTTAAAATAATGTCAAAATCTATCTACCAGGTGCCAACCTAAATCTTTAATAAGCTCGTAGCGTTCTACGGCTGCGCCAGCTTCTGTTCTTGTCCGAAATAGAAAAGACTAACGTGTCCAGACAAATAGCACAACCCATACCAAGGCCCGTCCTTTCCTTCAAGGGATCGAAGACATCCCATCCGACTGCTTTCCATCGTCTTAAGTAATGCCTGCAAATTAGCTGTTACATGACGGAAGGAAATGAGCGGAGTTTCATGTCGTTGAGCGCGACGTGGCGAGAAAAATGACCTGCACTATTTGGGCAATGGAGGACATAGTCCCCAAAGCTACTTACTTCAAATCCACATGGACACTTATGGGAAGTACACGTGGGGTAAGTAAAGGCTGTTGACAATGCGAAATAATTCAGGATTCGAATATGAGCACTCCTTAGTGAGGGCTGATGGTAATGCGAAATAAAATAGGATTCAAATATGGACACTCCTTAATGAAGGCTGATTTTAATGCGAAATAATTCAGGATTCAAATATGGGCACTCCTAAGTGAAGGCTGATGGAAATGCAAAATAATTCAGGATTCAAATATGGGCACTCCTGAGTGAAGGCTGATGGCAATGCAAAATGATTAAGGATTCAAATATGGGCACTTGTAAGTGAAGGCTGATGGCAATGCGTAATAATTCAGGATTCGAATATGAGCACTCCTTAGTGAAGGCTGATGGTAATGCGAAATAAAATAGGATTCAAATATGGACACTCCTTAATGGAGGCTGATTTTAATGCGAAATAATTCAGGATTCAAATATGGGCACTCCTAAGTGGAGGCTGATGGAAATGCAAAATAATTCAGGATTTAAATATGGGCATTCCTGAGTGAAGGCTGATGGCAATGCAAAATAATTGAGGATTCAAATATGGGCACTTCTAGGTGAAGGCTGATGGCAATGCGTAATAATTCAGGATTCAAAACGGTATTTGGTGAGGGATAAGCACTAAGTTCATTAATAATAATGTTCATTGTTTTCTTAGACACAAATATTGTGTGGTCTGCAATTTGAGTGTGACCTAATAAGTTTTGGAACTCAGTTTTAACAAATCAATTTATTAATGTTTGTGTATGCATTTTTATGCCTATATGCTCTGACTATAAGTACTATTAAGACATAAATATATGCCCCACATCGCATTCGAGAATTACGGCCCTCCTATAAACGTTCTCATACTAACATTAGCTTATTTCGATAATAATTGGTTTCCTGTTATTCTACAAACATTATATTATATTTACCGTATTTGCTTCTGAATGTTTCACAAACATTTCTTTATTATTGTTTGTCATTTCTTTGATGCTCCCAACAATACCTCATTTTAATATTATTTTCTTATAGAATAACAAAAGCTAAGATCTATTGTTACAGATAGAACAGTCTATATAATTACTTTGAGTTACTCATTTACTTATTGTGTTAATTTGATTGCAAATAATTTATATATAATGAGTGACGAAATGCAAAATGCAAACTTTTGGATGCACCAATTTTTATGACTTTCAACAAATTATGTTCTATATATTGCAAAATTGTGATATATTTGTTGAGAAAGGCTGTATAATTATCTCCTTATCTTTGAAGGAATATTTTAGATCTAACCCCTGTCTAAAATAATAACTGATAATTTCGGAATCTGCTCTAAAATTCCTATCCTTATTCAAGGTTTTTCAATATTTTTTCTAGATTCACATATTTAATTCATCGATATACAATTCATACTAAAATAAGAATTCCTGAGTACATACCTCGTTTTATGTCTCCTTATCAGGAAAAAAGGCACACAATATTGTCAGCCATAAGTATTTGGAGAAATTCTATTAGTTTGGGAAGAAATAGAGGTAAGACTGATGCTGATTGATACCTGTCCAATAGTTCTTGAACACGCGCTAAGCAGTCACTATAAAATTCTAAAGAGTAACTATTGACAAAATATAACAAAAAAATTTGAGGGTCGACCGAGTAAAAATATTTTGGATTATCCTCATGAAATATTTTAAAAATAATATTTAGTATTTCCACTAAAGATTGTCAAAAAGCATAGTTTATTATTAAATTTCAGAACATTGGTTCCTAATCACAAACGGAACCTCTCCAAAAATTATTAAGTAAATTGGTTTGCAGGAAATAATAATAACTATATGTAATAAAGAATTTCAGCCATTTAGGAGCCAACAGGTTTCACCACAGACGATAGCAAGCAGTCGGATAGGATGCGTTTGACTCCTTGCAGTAGTATAGGATGCTACTAGTGTGGACATGTTAGCTCCGGTTCATGTTTGGGCAAGAACTAAAGCTAGCGAGGCTGGCAAATATAATCGCATTTCCTCCAATTTTAATTTATGTTGACTTTGGAGTACAGACTCTTGGGTTGTAAAGTTCACAAACGCTAATTAGAGATTGAAATAATCGCCTTGTAGGTCACTCAACGAATATGTATCGCAATACAGGGAGGAAATTCTGCCAGCATTAAAGGCACGAAACTTTTCAAATTTCTTTTAATTTTGTATTAAACGAGTTTTATTTTTAAATTAAGAATATTATAAATACTTAAATTGTGTATTGGAAAGAATTAGTACGCTTATAAAGCATAATTATCACTATTAATGAAACAATAACAATCCCTACTGAAGCTACTAAAAATACTTTCATAAACGAGCCTTTTCCTCGACAGATAAAATAGTAAATTACACAGAACACCTGCATAATGTGTCCGTCAATCATACACGCGCGTGAAATTGAATCTCATGAGCACAAATCACAAAAGCTTACATTTCCATATACGTGACATTGCGTTGAATTATTTCACACCTTATATATTCATATTAGGGTCCTTTTTCCTTCTTTAATACGATCATTCTGTATATTGTTTGTTTATGAAGTCCAAGAGTTAATAACACAGCGAGAACCTCATAAATCTTCAGCTGAAAACCATTGTTATGTTCCTTAAGAAAATTTCTGTTAATCAGCCTGATTGACCATTTAGACTATACAGTATACAAATTAAAATTATTTTGTATCGGTAAATAACCTCTGTTTCATTCTATCAAATTCTATACTTATCAAAACGAGAAAAGATAGTAATTATTCTTAAAAGGGCAATAAGAAACTATCCTTCTGGCGTTATGAGTCTTTGTAGGCCGCGTATTTACCTGAATCGAACATTCAGCCCATTTCTTTAAAATGCATAAATGCCTCTCTGCAGAAACACCCTACTTCTGATCAACTATTAGTTTATGCAGATGTTATTTTATGTAACACAAAAGGCCGATCACATTTTTACGCCCGTCGAATTTACAATATTTGGTTCCATATCAAAAGAAAACATGTCGACCCAAAAACATAAACGAATATACCAATAATATACATATTCCAATAATATGCGAAAAATATATATATATACCAATAATATATGTAAATCAAATAAATTAAGCTTCAGTTTTTCTTATGCCAATAACGAAATATATGCAACAGGTGGTATAAGAGAGCATATTGGCAATTTCCCATGGCTTTGTAAAGTTGGAGGCAACAATCGGCACGGATACGGCTCCGTCAATCCGATTGTGAATTCGTAGCTGACAAATAGTTCAAGGAAATATTACGTGCGACAGATATTTAAATACCTTTTATACGAATGAGTAGAATCAATTCGTTTCACGAGATTATATTCTATCAGCAAATATAAAAGCTGTTATTCATATAAAATAGTAATTTATCAGATCAGTCAGCAATTTTTTACAAAATTTCTAGCGGATTCTACGCAAAATTTGCAACAGTCACAGATACACAGCGAACACATGGTCTGTTTCGTCAAAGAATATTTACAGAAACAGCTGAGGATTGAAAAAATAATTAACTGGCGAGACTGACTGACCAATATTGTAAATTTCTTGACCTCTTTTTTAACTTTATTTTAACTTCTGAGGCAAGTCTTGCGTTCACATGCACACCAAGTCTTATACATACCTAATATTATTAGCCATAGAACGGATAATGTCAATTTCGTGGCCCTTGCAATGTATGCAAATGTACCTGATAACGGATAACATGCCAAGCCACTCTATTGCGAATGTTATATTTACGAAGCATCTGTAATGCATTAATGATCGTTAAATATACAAAACACTTATACTTAACGTCTTCCTTGATCACGCCATATTGTGAATGGCTTTAAAGTACGCAACGTAGCCATATTTTTACAAAAAATACAAATTACTTAAATAAAAATCTGCGACTGTTTTTTTTTTATTAAGTTGTGTAAATAGTTGTTATCACTTTTAACACCATGTTCTTTAAAAGATGTTTATTGCCAACCGCCAGTATTTTACCTAACGTATTTTGTAATGTGCGTTCCAAGCGAAACTTTACACGAAAAACTTAATAGTACATTTAAAAACCAGTGGAAAAAAAGAGTGCGGTTTCATTAAACACGGGCATTTGCATGGTATTCATTAGTCTGGCTGGGCGGCGCCGTAGCCACGGCTTCCCGCCCACGGTCGCTGTGACAATTAACCCTAAACACAAAAATGTTCGAACAATGAGTTAAAGGAATATACAAATATCCTTCTAAATATGTATTCCTTTTTGACTTAAATAGCATAAAACTAATATTCTTCAAAGCAAAATGCAAAGCTTAGTCAGTTTTCTTTTACATTTTAAATAACCCCTAAATTACTTTAAATTAGAAGTCAACACGCAGTAAAACATTATTAATATTCTCTAGAAGCACGCGTAAGGCGAAAATGTTATTAGCCGCTCGAGTAAAACTTAGTTACGAGACAGCAAAGTGCAATAGGTAGGGAATGCGAAAGAAGTCTGCGCCGTGGTTGCATTGCAAATGACGTCGGTATCTCATGAAACTGTCATCGCAGAAACTCGCGAGACTTGCATTTTTTACATCTGCTAAACTGTGCACTCACCCCTTGATTAGCTTCGGACTTTTACGAGTTTTGTTTTGAACTTTAACTATATTTACCCTTCTTACTTCGTTTTATCAATAATTTTCTTCAGCATTTTATCATATTTATACAGTCACTAGTTTTTGGGTAATTTAATAAAATTAAGCATTAATAATTATTTTACTTATACTTTAAAACAATTGAAACATATAGTGAAATGATAGCATACTCTGTATTTCAAAATTATAGTATATGGTATTAAAAAAATACTCTAGTCTCGACTTATTTATATACAATAAAGCAGCTGTAATAATGAGTCAAGTTTGACAGATAACCATGACATTGTTTCATACTTAATTTATTAATGATATTGTCTTCAACATTGATTGTAACATCATCTGCATCACAAAGGTGACACTTTTTAATTAGACGACTATTTTAACGACAGCGTTCCATACTAATGAGACTAAATTAGCAGGGTCGAGGTGAGATCAGATTTTTCTTTGACTTTATAGGCAACCTTGTAAAATTAATTAAAACCCAAAGTAATAGTACTGAATGGCACTTGATGTAGTGTTGTGAAATGCAATATTGAGAAATGGAGATCAATTATTACTGGCTGGTTCGCTAGTTCAAAGCTTAAATAACAGAGTATATACATGATTGAATCAACTCTTAAAAGGCAACTCACTCGACAGCCTTCATTGAGAATGTCCATGGGCGGTGGTATATATACATATATATTGCTAGTATTAGACAAAAGTTAATAATAAAAGTCATAATCAAAAACTGCAACGTATTTTTACAAAAATATATATTTAAACTTCTTTTTTGTGCGATGAGAGTGCATTTTTGAAATTAGAATATTTTTATTTTTACCACGAACTCAATTCCGATACACGTTGAACATATCTGAGAACTTTAAAAGATTAGAAAGCTCGCATGCGGTTGTGGCGCCCCCTGCCCTCAGAGGACGCATTTCTTCGTACCTACTCAGCTTTTACCGTGAAATAAGAACCGTTTCCGGGCAGAATTTCTTATTACGTAGCTACTCGGATTATGAGCGAGTAAAAACTACGTATAATTACGAAGAGCATTCATTACTAACGTTTTATTTTTATGTAACTCGTTATGTTGAATAAGGAAGAAAAACTGGCACACTCGATTATTAAGCATAAAAATGTGTATGTTTAGTATTTAAAAAATTTATTTGCCACTATTTTTTATAGGTCCACCGAATGTTGAATGGTCTGCCGTCCATGGACACTCTCACTGTCAGAGGGCTCATGAATGTGTTGCCGGCCTTAAGAATTACGCTCTTTTCTTGGATGGACCCTTGGAAATACTTCATTGGGCAGCTGGTTCCACATATTGGTGGTGCGTGGCAAGCTGATGCGAACGGTATTTTGTATACACGACATCCAAAGATGAAACTCAGCACTAGGTATTAATCGGAATTAAAGAAGTAAATGTAAAATTAGAATCACTTAAAGTATATTTTGACGTTCATAAGTGTACATTATTTTACCTATATTAATAAATGATTTTTTTATTTGATTTGATTTGAACAACTCCTCTGAAAAGTCTCCGTGGTAGAAGTAGAAGTGACAAGCTTAAAACCGGTACTGTCTATTATTAAAATGATACATACATATAACTAAAAGTACAAAATGAACAGCCATTTAGAAACTCGATCTAATAGATTATCTTACACCAACACCGTATAATATTGCTGATGAAAGGTAAATAATTGTTTTCTTCCCCTAAAATTGTCTGCAATGACATTTATTGGTTTGTTTGCGTAGAAACTTGGCGCCCGTACCTGCCGCCCCTTTACCAATATTGTATTATGGTTAAGGAAAAGTTGCACAACAGGTAATAACGATAATGGAGTCTATTTCTTTCTCTTGTTGCTACTTTATTATCGAAAACAACCGCATGCATTATCATTCTGAAATCAAACGGGAATAAAACATTTTAGGGGAATATTCACTACGATTTCTGTGTTGTTTATTCAAATCTTACTGTTAAAGTTTTTATGTGGGCGTTTAGCGAAAGAAAATCACAGGTTATTTTTATTCATATTTGCCGCTATAATACGTATTATTATAAATATAAAATTGAGTATTAAGTTTTATATGAAGGCTGTATCTTTATTGTAATATCCTCTTTAAACGGTCATATCGTTTTATATAGAAAACCCAACAAAATTTAGACACAAACCCAAAGTCATTGAACGGGATAAAGAAGTCAAACAAAATAAAGTTCAGTCGATAGTTAGGTGAGTCCAAGTGGAAAGTTCGGCAGGTTGGCGATAAATTGTAATTTATGAACGTCTACATTGCACAACATCATATCTTCTACCCAGAGGCTCTTCGCAACTATGACGCACTGCCACGAAACTTTATCAACATCAATAGAGATTTTTCTTAGAGTTTGCTATTGCAGGATATTGCTGATTGCAGGACGTGAGGTTTATTTATTACCGTTCTAACGAGTAAGACAGCTTCGAAGCTTAGAAACAAGGAGACATATGGATAACAAACGAATTGCGTTTGGTATACAAGTTCTACACATTTAAATTAAACTTCTTTAACATGAACGCTGGAAATGGAAAACTGGAAAAGTTTCGAGTTTTAGCAATCGTAATGAATGAGAGCTAGAATAGGAGCAACTTTATAACGAAAATATTTATATTTTTGGTGTATGTTATTGCACTTTTATATGTTTGTCTGGTTGAAGATCCTCCCTTTAATTCGGGCGATAAAGCGAATTTTCGTCCATGAAACAACCTATTTGGCTTTAAGTGATATTTTATAAATCCATAAGTTGATTAGCCGACTTCATTAACAAATATTGCGATGTAAAACAAAAGACGAATCATTTCGTTTGAATGTGATTGGTTCCTTGGCTTCTGATGATTGTCCATGCGCGGCGGTATCAGGTGAGTTATCAGGGTTACTGGGTAAATAAAGACTTTTTATACCTACTACTGATGTTTTATTTAAAATAAAATTAAAAACGTTAATAAACAATTTTATTTAACCAAATTGGTTATCGTACATGCATTTCACGTAAATAAATATACAAACTTATTCGATGTAGTAAAAGTTTTGTGTAAAAAAGGACTCATATTTTTAATTGGAGATCAATGATCAACTGCCGAATACCTTATCTAGGTCGTAATTTTCAAAATGGATAAAGTTCGGTAATTTATAACTGCAATACTTATTCGAGTTGTAATCTAGATTGCAGAATCACTTTTAGTCACACTATATCTGAAACTTTTATAGCTTTTTTGATTTAAGAGCCAATTAAAATAGATAGCTAAACTATCGAAGTAAATAAATCGTGTGAATCTTAAAATCAAAGCTGTCAATGTGTAATAAAACCATACCTGATGTTAAGTGATACCGCAGCCCATGGACACTCTCAATTCCAGAGGGCTCGCGAGTGCGTTGCCGGCCTTTTAAGAACTGGTACGCTCTTTTCTTGAAGGACCCTAAGTCGAATGGCTACTTATTTTTATAAAAGTTGCACTTTTATGTTTCTACCTAAGACAAGTAATAATCAAGCTTTGTTTCACGTTCCTCACATCGACTCAACTCAAAATATCTTTATTCATATAGGTAAACAGTACACTTATGAACGTCAAAAAATTTACATTTACAACCAGTTCGCAAGTCAAGGGCGTAGAGAGGGCAACCATCAACACCAACTATGCAAAAAAAACTCATATAACACCCCTATTTAAGCCTTGACTTGTCAAAGCTGGCGCGGGTTATGCTTAAAATGGGTATTAAGAATGTCCATTCTGCTAAATCACCACTAGCACACCCCACATAGACACACAGGTGAATTAATTAGGTATACGTAAAATACGTATTCAATCATTTTTATTGATTTTTCCTTTTTGTAAATATTTGATATTCTTTGTATATATTATTTATTCCATCTTTGGCTAATTATTTATTATATTTGTTTGTGTTGTATATAATTTATTTTAGATGTAGGATTACGAAATAAATTTGAGGCACCAAGTTCTAGAAAAGCTTTTTTCTACTTAATACCGCCTCTATGTTTAAGTTAGACAATCTTTGATAATCTGGAGACTTAGAATCAATACCTGTCGTAATAATTTTTTTGAAGGACCATCAACCTCCAACAAATTATCGTAAAATTATGAACGAAATCGACTACTCTATTTTAATAAAATATAAAAATTAAACAACACTCTTTTTTTAACGTATTAAGGATTTAAATTATTCAATACGACTGTTAGACTAACAATATGTTAGGATGTCTACGACTCAAAATCGATTAAGTTGGTTCAATTCTATTTACTTAAAGATAAATCAAGGAAACAAACAAAAATCCAAAGGCACGTAGTCGTTATTTATAAATAGCAGCGTTCATCTTCTTCCTTTACATGACCGATAGAAAATAAAGTGTATCCCAATCTCTTCAACCGCAAAGATAACAAGCAGGGAATGTAAATGTTCAGAAGTGATTCCGTCAAGCAGATATACCTCTGTTACAGGAAGGAAGCCTCTTGTTTTATGTATGAAGTCTTTCAATTCATTTGGCCGATATATTTGAACCTTTGTCCCTTCCGGGTCAGTTATTTATTGCTTCTGTTTTGGGCTAAATTTACTGTATGTGACTTTTTATAACGCGCCCCGTTCAGACAAACTTAGGGTTTACTTTAATAGTTTTTAGTATTTTCAGTCTGTTAAAATAATGATTGCAGGACGAATATTTATACATGTATACCGATGCTAGCATGACTTCGGAGAAGAGTGACAATCTACTTTCTTAATATTAACAGTCGCAGAAGTTTACACATGTTACGGGAGTAAAACACAGTATTAAGAACAAATGAATTCATTAACATTTTTAAATATATAGTACTGCGCCACGTGTTGCCCCATGACCGCTACCACCTCCTTCAACTAATTATAATGGGTAAAATCCAGAGTAAATGGCGTGTTGGTCGAAGGAAGAAATTATGGATTCGCAACGTTAGGTAGTGGACGGGTATTGCAAATGCGGAAGAGTTGCTGCATCTGGCGCAGGACAAGACACGCTTGAAGAGACTGACAGCCAACCTCCAGTAATGAAGAGGCACTTAAAGAAGAAGAAAGTGGCTAACCTCATGTTACTCTGACTCAATTCCAACGCTTATAGACCAAACTTTTATACTTTAAATGTTCCGTTAAAACTACTACTGAAATACAATTTTTAAAATATGTTTAGAGTTGCATAACTACTTTATTCATGAAGATTATATTTTCTGACAATCGAATTGAATTTCATAGTGAAATAAATAAAAATTGTAACTCAATAGTGCGTTTTGAAATGTAGTTCACGTGCAATTTCGTGCATTGCATCGCTCTGCAAAAATAGGAAGTGTAATAAAATATGTCTGACAATGTTATAACTGAAATAGAGTGCACGCCACACAGTGCAGAGTTTTGAAGAACGACTACACAGTAACTTAATAGCAGGCTAAATGTGCCAGTTTATTTGGAGAACAATTTTCAACTGGGAAATTTATTTTCTCTTCATATATTAATTGGTAATCTGAATTGCTCGGAGTAGAGAAGGTGGCACAGGACTGTAACCGGATTTTAGTTTCGGAGGCCAAGGCATTTATCGGAAGCCAACGCGTAAGTGTCAATGATGATAATTCTACGTGAGGTCAATATTATGAGTTATTAAAGCGGGTTGTAGTTGTACATATTATTGTATTTCAGGATGGCTTACAAAAATATGCAAAATTGAAATCATCATATACAGCTATGAATACGTTTACATAAAAAGTAAGTAACGTCAAAGTAATTACTTTTTTTTGCAATATATGCTGCTGATAAATTCATATAATTGAAATTTTGGGCTTTTATAAATAATGTAATGATCTGTAACAGTTGGAAAACATAAAATGTATTCAATATTATAATATGGTAATATTAAATGTTACTTTTTTATTTAATATATATTTTGAGTTAAATTATTTATCTCTTTAATGTTTCTTACAAATATGTTATGATGTGCAGTTTGATATTCGCCGTGGCTCAGTGGCTTCATTGCGTATAATTAGGAAGCCTTAGTAGTAATGGTTGTAGCTCCTTACAAATATTATGTAAAAAAAACTTGGCGATTAAAAAGAGTGGCGGAGAGTTTATTGCCAGTTCTTCTCTTCCGTTCTACGCCCTTGATTTGAGAACTGGCAGTAAATGTAAAATTAGAATCATTTAATGAATATTTCTTTTTTTTGTTGACGTTCATAACTGTACATTATGTTACCTATATGAATAAATATTTTTTTGTTTGTTTGTTTGTTAGTTCCGATAAAACAATAGTTGGATAACATGATAGCAGAAATCATTTCATTCATCATAAAACCTTTTCTACAATAAAATCACTTTAGAAATGCAATTTAAAAACCTTATATTTATTAAATGGCACAACCAATGCTTAAATGTAACAGGCGTATATTTATACAGACAGAATTGGAGACGTAAGGCAAGGATTCCTTCTCCACCAATATGTTTCAATTTAAACTAAGCCGCTTGTCGATACGAGCTTGCCTCGGAATATCTTCCGATTCCAACTGGATTCTCTGAAACAAAACAAAAGCTACTTGTAGTTCTGGTTACCGACTCCGATCTTACAATAGTGTAAGATTAGAAATAGATCCAGTATCCATTGTTTTAGTCTATGGGCTAGAGAGAATTTTCTTTGAACTTAGTAGTAAGTAAATAATTTAAATCTTAGTGTACCGTTACAGAACACACAAGTATGATATAAACATAAAAAGAAGCCATTCGAGGCGTATATATTGTTAAAGATAATCAATTTTCTGATAGTTTTGCTTACCAATGTTTATCATTTATGTTTGTACCTATTTATATTAAAATTATTTGTGTTGCAGAAGCGGGCTGTTCGGGGTATTTGTTGTGTTTCCCCGAGGGAGTCGGTACGGAATAGATTTAAGGAACTAAATATTATGACATTATCCGGTCAATATATTCTTGAAGCCTTGTTGTATGTACAAAAAAACTTAAACGATTTAAAAACAAATGGTGACTTTCACCAGTATAATACGCGTAATAGAACTAATTTGAGTGTGCGACCAACCAGGCTCCAGAAGATAAACCACTCCTTATATGGAAATGGTATTCGTTTTTACAACAAACTCCCAAGCGAAATTAGAGAACTGTCACTAAATAAATTCAAAGCCCTTGTTAAAAGTAAATTAATTAATAAAGCCTTTTATAAATGTGACGAATACTTAAATGACCCTAATCCTTGGGATTGATTTGCTCCAGTTCAAACAATTTGTATTAAAAGCTTGGCGATTGAAAAGAGTGGCGGAAAGTTTCTTGCCAGTTCTTCTTACCCGCTCTATGCCCTTGACTTGCGAACTGGTTGTAAATGTAAATTTACAGTTAATTTAATTTGTTTTTCTTGACGTTCATAAGTGTACATGTTTACCTAAATGAATAAGGATATTTTGATTTGATTTGATTTGATTTGAAATGGTGTAACTGAAAATTACATCCTAAATCATAGCCTACAAAGTTCTTCAATTTCTTATTGCTTTGAAATTGAATTGATAAAACCTTCACGGATTATGTAATACGATAAAATATAACCAAAAATAACATTTCAAAAACCTTCACAAAGTTTAAGTATTATCAATTCAGTTACTAGAGGAATACAGACGACCCCAACGAAGCCAGCAAAGAATATAAATAAAGTAAATTGTATACCTTATTTAAGCCAAGAAATTCTATTTTGTGCCACCATCTCGTCCACATTGTTGACAAGAGCACTTGTTACCTCGTCGAGCGAGCTTCGAACCAAAATTGAACCAACTTCACACCAACTTGTATATGGATATTTTATGTAAAGATCATTATAGAAGCCTAGTATTTTTTCATAATTATTTTTGTTTTACAATATTCGAAGTAATGGATACGAACAAATTCAAACCAACCATTTCATTCATTATCATTTATACAATTCAACAATCATTAGCTGAAATAAGAAATGCCAATAGGGGAAAATTCTAAATAGTTAAATCGAAAATTTAGCGAGCACACAGCTTCCGAGAGGAAATAAAAATTTTCTACGACAAACAAGCAATCAGTAGCATTTGCGAACTGGGGCTAAGCAAACACGCTTCAGCGGCCCGGGCCCTGCCGAAGTGCTTGTCAAAGACTGCTACAATCCTCTTGTATTTTTTATTCCAAATCGCACTAGGCTCTTGAATTTCTGTTTAAACGTTTTATTAAAGGCTTAAAAGCTTTTGTATTTCTTAAGACTTAATAATTGTTTATCGACTTTTTTTGTTTAGTTTAAGTATTATTAATTTAAATCTTCATGGGACGATGGAAATGTCTGGAAAGACTAAGACCTGGACGAGATTGGTGTGCAATAAAGAAAAATGGAGGCCATTGGGAAGGTCTTTGCCCATAGGCACACAGAATCGGATATCGTAGATTAAGAAAAACAATAGTTATAATGTATATTTTGTATTTCTTATATAAAATTATAAATAAATAAAATTTAAATCTTAATATAATTCTCTTTATGAGATGATTTTTTTAAGGTTTCTTCATTATTTCGTCTACCTTTTTTAATTATTTGCATTAAGAAATTTAAAAAAAACACAATTTAAAAAACATGGTTATTCAGGAAAAATTGTTCAGCGTTTAACACAGATCTTCGTGGGTATACAATGAAGTACTCGCTTGATTGAACAGATAACTTTCACATTAAATTATACAAAATGCAAACAAGAAAGAGGCTTCGAAATTACGCAAAACATCGTCAACTCATGTATTGCGATTTAAACAGAGATTTGTCAGCGAAAAACTTCTACAAATTTAATTCTTGAAGACGAGCTTTTCTCTGAATTAATAAGCAGGCGCTAAATTTTAATTTAATATAACAAGTTTGCGTCGAAGTTTTCGACAATTTATATCAAGTAGCATATATCAGTTTAATTTCACATTAAAACAGATTTTAATGCCTATTTATCTTAATTTGAAAGTATCCTTACAGTTTATAAAGAAAACAGATAACTCATATTATATATCTTGAAATGTTAATCTGTCAGTAGGGAAAAACCAATAAAATTTTAAACGTACGTTTATCTCGCTACATCTCGAAATGGGCTAATTATGATTTTGAAATATTATTGGAAGTGTAAGGAAGGTTTTGTTCTGTTTCTAGTTGAGAATGTGTGATGTCTTTTGTTTTTTTAGAAATAAAAAAATGTCATATATTTATGGATGACTTCAAAAACTTGTGTTTCATAGCTGTAGAATGCCCGATCTCTCTGGTTCGTTTAAACATTTTGTATAAAGTATTGACATATTCATTATATATGTAGATGCGATACAAAGGTCACCGAGTCATATAAATTTACACAAATAACCTAACAGAACGGCTACATATATAATATACATATTAAAGCTATGTTTACAGTTAAGCGCCAATACGATAGTGGTGATAAAATATATATCTAAAAAAGAACTTTGACCATAAGAATAAATTTAGTTGTAAACTTAAAACTGTATATTTAAAGTGTATATCACACACTAGTTATCCAGTTCAAGTAATTTTAATAAGCCGTACCTCGATTTTAGGCAAGTATTTAATTCTGTGTCATATTACTGATTACCAATATAAGTGCAAGATTCTCACAATATTTCGTATCTAGGTCGATGAGAAGCAAGCGAGCCGTAATACGGCATCGGTGATTCATCGGAATTGCGATGTAAATGAAAAAAATATGTTATTGCTATTTGATGCATTGCTAGAATTTTTCTCGCCACCCGGAAAAATTGTATCCGTACCTATCCGCGTCTATTCCCTGTGAAATTACCTTCGCAATTTATCGTTTCGATTATGTCAAAAGTCATCCTTTTATCATCCGACGTTTATCGGTAATTTGTCTTTGGCATTAATAAAAAGTTGCAATGTTTTTATATTCAAAAACTTGACTTTTTAAGTTTGTTTTTATCATGGCAGTGTAGGAACGTTAATCCTCAAAGGCATTTTAAATAACCAGAATAAAATAACGTCTAATCGAATTCTATATAACCTTTTCAATTAAAAAGCTAGAACCATCTAATCAGACACTTCAAACGGTCACAACGCTGGAACAGGCAAAGCGGCTGCTCGAACGTTCTGTACACAACAATTTATTTGTGACACAGTTTATACAAACAGCTTGCTCAGTTTTTCGACTCATTTAAATACACTTTTCGCCTTATACATCGTTTTTGTTCCATTTACATACATATTAGTTATAAATATTTTAGATGGTGCGTCAAGCAAGCTGCAAAATAGAAGTAGTTAGGAAATCTGAGGCAGGTTATACGTGAACGCTTTATATAGGTACTTATTTTTAATATATTTTTATGGTATGATATAATAACATCTAGAATCGGCGACTACAATTGATACGATGACTGTTTATCGTGCGCGCTATCTACCTATTTTTGGGCACATTACACCAACCACCAAGCCTTTGGGCTGAGCTTGGAGGAAGATTAGGAAGATAATTTACTTTCTCCATCATCTATTGAGCATTTACATTTGCTATCATTGGGTAAATGTATATACATCTTCAATTACAGAAGTGGTGTTTACACTTGTCTTTAATCGTCAGTATTGCAACTCAAAACGCTCTCATGAATTTCAACTATGAAGTAGCTAGTTTATTTATCTATGCCTGAGAGTTGTCACAGCGCAAACACGTGCATTTCCTGGCAGTATCGTCCAGCTAATCGAGGTGGCTTCCTATACCCAGGAAATTGGACACCCGACTTGATCCGCTCACCGATCGCTAACGTGCTTTATAACTGTCTCATAACACACTTTATACGGTAAAGAAATATGTATGAGAATTTCAGATGTGTCTAGCTGCAATTTCCTATTTAGACCAACATTGCTTGTATTAATTTTTTCTTCTTGTATTAGTTATATGTTTTATTAAAATACATATTTAATTATTTTAATGAATAATTGACTATATAATCGTTAACTAGGGTTGCGTACAAAGTAACTAATTGATACACTACAATAAGGGTTTGAAGGCAAGACTATAAACCAGTAAGTTTGCACTGCCTTCTGTAATAAGCATATCCTGATCAAACGGATGTAATGTATCTTAATGAACTATTATTATATGATAGATAGATGATATTTCTTCCTCAAATCTAACTCAGCCCGCGTTAGATGTAAAATATGGCAAACAGATTTGGTATTCCAATTAACACCGATCATGTTCGACAATCACTTCATTAAATATGGAAATTTCATATTCGTGACAACATCCGATGTTATTGCTTTTATAGACATTTTGATTTCATCAACGTCTCATAAATATTTCAGATACCAATATTTATTATAAAGTAATTGTTTTAAAGCTTGATATGCTTTTAATTATAAAATTTAACAAGTTTCGAGTGGGATGTGCGAGATAGATTGCTGGTATTTTTCATGATGCGATTAATTCAACAAAATTATCCAGGAATGTATTAAAACTATTGTAATATGTGTTGGGCATTAGTGTCACAAAACAGTGTTATTATTCTCCTATTCATAATTAATAACAATAATCAAATGTGATTTTGTTCATAAAGTGTTCATTTTACTCATATACATATCCCATACCCTGCCGAAACATTATTTCCAGTCCAGGCAAATAATTTTTCGACAGGGAAACGGCCGAAAACAAAAAATGTTTGGGACCAAGAAAATGTATCCGAAATGGTTAAATGTATTTTCTCCCTGTAATCTACCTCAATCTGATTATTTAAAATTATATTTTACAATCGGCATATGTTAACCAAACGTAAAATTTCGATTATAGCCCCTTTTACGTTGGAACATCTTGACAAATACCGTAATAAAAAGGTTCGCCCGGGACGTTTGGAAAACCATTCACAAGCTTTATCGGCGCCATGGAAATAATAACTGAAGCCGTTATCGTCGTAAGTTGATGTAATTTAAAATTATTGTTATCGGCACAGTTGTTTTTATTTTGAGATATCGGAACACTTCAAATCCCCAAATAACTAAAAGACTATCATAGCATTTATTACACTGTAAGCCATAAATGTGTATTCTTATACCTTAGATGCGTCAAAAGTTAGATATTATATACGTGTTAATGATAAGTAATCTATGGCGCGATGGAGAAAATGATGAGAGTGAATTTGTATGATGCGCGCGCACAACAACACCTAAATTCGACATCGTAAAGTTAGGTCTAGGTGGCATGGAAATAGATAACTATGTTCAAGTTGTATATTCCAGTATTTTTATATTTAGAACACGTGTTTCGTAATAGTACAATTAAACAGTGTGAACAAATAAATATAATTTTGCTGTTTTTAAATCAATTTCATATACGACGGTGATAGTATTTAATTAAAATATTTAAATAAAATTTTGATTATTTTTTTATATTTATCGTGAATCACTACTGTATTTTATTTATTTTCTTTCCATACGCCAAAGAAGTAAAACTTATAACACGTGTACATAAGTACACACACTCTTCTTTGTTCGTTTTGGAGTAGAGAGTCCTGGGCATTGGGGTTCAAGTGCACAGACGCTAATTAAAGATTTAAGTCGACGCCTGGTAGATAGCACCAGTGACACCAAATCTGGTGCTTCCCTCGCTCAACGAATAAGTATAGCAATACCGCGAGGTAGTGCGACCAGCGTTAAACGTATAACTACACTACCACCAAACCTTTAAAATTTGTTTTATTTCTCTTTTTATTATTTTTTTTTATTTTCAAGAATGTAGATTAAGATACTTCTTAAGTTAAATTTGATTGATATAATTACTAATAAATATAATGACCTATCTATAGTTTTATATCACTTTATTTAAATATTTAATTATGATTTTAATTAGAAAATATTAATAAAGCTTATGAATACATGGTATGGTTGAATATGTACGGGCCATATCTCAAAGACACTCGTAATTAAGTAGACAATGAGAGTTCATATTTGGGAGGGAGGGGTCCATTGTGCCTTGCTCGTTATCTTCAGACCAGACTTTTCGGCTTACACAACAAAATGCGACGAGGTATATTAACCAAGTGCGATATTATTGCTCCAATATTATTCAACACCATATGCTTTTACATAAAGGGATTTTTTAATCTTACCATGACAATATAAAAGCTAATGTTAGTAGCTATTAGACTATGCATCCTATAGTGCGTTTCATGGTCGGTAGAACAATGATAGGATTTATATTTCTGTGGTCATAGATCAGACAATGACAAGTACATTCTTGCTCAGTATAACTTATCATATTTTGACCTGACGGAATTATTTATTTATTAATTTGTAAACTAAAAGCCTTACAAAGTTTTATAAAATAAATAAGAATAAAAAAAATATATACTTATTTATTTTATAATCATTACATCTAGTGATTAAGGCGGCTTAATATAACAATACTGCTTAGGCCCTAAATATTACTTTTATAACTTACTAGTTAATAAGTAATTTTACAATATTCAGATCTAAGGTTTAATGAGTCTATAATCTAACTTCCAAATCTATCACTAAATTCGACACTGAACCTTGAACTTAATATTTACTTAGGAGAAAGTCCCCTGTAGAAGTTAACTAGTTAAGTTAGTTACAGCAGTGATGGCCTAGTGCCTTTAGCGGCGACTCTCATGCCTGAGGTCGTAGGTTCGATCCCCGGCTGTGCACCAATGGAGGACTATAAAATACGTAAAACCTTCGTCTTTGCTGCGTATGGTGTGGAAGTGAGGCTATGTACGTGAGAGTGTGTATGTGGCTCATTATGCTGGTGATTTGGCGCTATGGATATTCTTAATACTATTTTTAAGCATATTCCGTTGCGTAAACATGTCTGAGCTTAAATATTGACTGTCGACAAAGAACTAACCGGGAAATCCACCACCTCCCAAAAGTCAACGGCTTGTGGAGGAAGGCAAGGATAGAAAATTATCAAAGAATAGATGACACGGATGATAATGATGGGACCACCTGCTTGCAAAACAAATAATTCTCAAGCTACTGCATATTTATTATTGAATAAAGCGGCGAAGACAAAGATCGATGGGCTATTGGAATGCGGCGTACAACTCACAGATAGTCCTTCATCTCTTCACTTGTCTCTGTGAGGGAAGACCACAAATCGAAGTGTTGATAGAAGAGTAAGCAAGCAACGCAAGCGTAAGCACGCGTGTCCTCGCTTCGGTCTTGCAAGTCTTTTTTTGAAGAGGAGTCCAGGAGCATATAGAATCTTCCACTCCTCCCACATTTGGGTAAAGCAAGAGACTTGAGTGGAGTTTAGAGAATGGGTGGGAACGGTAAGGACAAACAAAACGACAAAGAGGACTATAGATAATTTTATAACTTATTACTCGAATAAAGACGGAAAAATAAAAACAAAGAAATCAGATTCACTTTAGATTTTATCTGAGAACAATTTAAAATAAATACGAAAATGGAGCAATAACAATCTCAGTTAAGCCACAAAACAAACGCTTTAAAGAAGCGTCTAATCTTCGGGAAATAAAAACTTTATTTCTTTCATAACAGAGCCAACGGGAGAGATTATCCTGATTTTAGGGTCGACATCGATTCAACAGGGTGGAAGGCAAACAATCGTCTTTTGTTGCCCATAGCCATTGAAGTTCGGGTAATTAATTATACCGAGAACCGTCATTTTGCAGATTCACTGCGCCTACAGCTTCTGGCCTAAGATTCACTGATTACACTGATCTCGCTCTGAACTTTGAACAGAACAAATTTAATATCAGCAAACAATTCCATCTTATATAAGCTAAAAATCATTTATATTTGACTGCGGTGATCGTACGTATTCAAAACAAAGGCTTAACTTGTACAATCAAGCGCCTCGTCAGACTCAAAGTAATTGGTGACGAGAGAAATTACGGGAACGATAAAAGTGGTGTGCTTAAAAAGAGCGGAAAGAAATTGCGGCGGCGATAGATGGAGAACAAAGCGAACGAACACAATACTGCAACCAATCGGCACTGCGAAATGCGAATGATTTCTCATACTCTTGTCTGATTTAAACAAAGATGTATTTACTTTTTAATATTTACGTTAATACATTTTTAAAGCTTTAGATTTTTTTAATAAGATTTTTATTGTGTCGTTGTCGGCCTTGTATTGAAATACGGTGATGTTAGTTATTTCGACTATGTATTTGCGTGTTTTTCCCACGAGAACGTAAGTGTGTGCTTCTATTTCACCATCTCTCCTACTGATAAAGGACAAATCTTTGTTATTAATTCCTTAAAATGTCTAGTAGAACTCATGTAATGTTTGCAGCTCCTTACAAAAAACTTGGCTGTTAAAAAGAGTGGCGGAGAGTTTATTGCTAGTTCTTCACTTCCATTCCACACCTATGATTTGAGAACTGGCAAATTGTTAAATCAGAGGCATTTAATTGTTAAATCAGAGGCAATGCATTTTTTTTACCTTCCGAAGTCTATATTGTGATACCTATATGCAATGATTTTGATTGTTTTTTAATGCGTGTTGGTCTGATTTTGCATATACCCTTGACTTGTATATGTAAGTCTACATCATGTGACATCTGTACGAAACATTCGTTAATTTAACAGTTAATAAATGCCGTTAGCAGCAAGTGTTTATTGCGCACATAGAAAGATATCTATTGGTGCACCCGAAAATCAAACGTTCGACTTAACAAACACCCTTATCTAGATTTATGTACATTGATTAATTACTCTAAGCTATACCTGATAGTAGTTGATTAATTCATTGAATTCCAGAATATGTTATAAATGATATTATATATAAATGATGAGTAATAATTACGATTGAATAACTTAATCTAGAACTAATTGACGAATAAGGTTGAAAGGGCAGATATATTAAATCACGAGGGATCTAGAAGTTCGTATATTAAGACAATTCATTTCGGTAATAACGCGAGTGCGACCGTTCGGGACCACTCAGAAAGTTGGGCGGCACAGCTGCACGCTCTAAAAGTACCATTAAAATTCTACTTTCCTACTAAATGAACAGTATTATTATTTTTATATCTTCACAGCCTATACAACCTTTTTTCATTAGGCGTTTTATTTGTTCGTAACGTTTACATTAGCGTTTATACCCACCCATATTCATGACGTAATACGGCATATTACACCCGAATGCTTACTCGCACAAAATTTAACGGTTTAACGTAGGTAATTAAAAAAAATATCTTTTTCGACTCTATTGAATTGGCGGAAAACCTTTTCATAAATTTTCTTAAGACGTCTTTCAAATGAATGATGTGAGTTAATAAAGCGTTGGAGTATTTTTCAATATTCATCTGAAATTCTAAAGAAAGAAAATATGAAGCCCGCGAATCATATTCTGAATGGTATAAAAAGCATAAGGAAGAGCTTTCAAGCAGGCCTTTAAGAGGTAATGTTAAAAACAAATACAAAGAGAAAAATCACAAGATGTAGGGATCCTTTGTCTAGCGACTGAAGCTATCAGATAGCACTCATTGTCTGATAAAGTTACTACCGAACGTCATATTATTACGACAGTAATGCGAAAAACCTTTGAAATAACGTATACGTCTTTATCAGTTACGATTTGAATCTCGGGAACCATTTTAAGAATATTACATAGATTTCCACAAAGTACGTCGTTAAACATAATCAAATGTACTTACTTAGTAAATAATTTGACATGACAGTATATAATATAACCTGATCTTCCCAGCTTTGATATTAATTTCCAAATTCAATACACGTTGTGATTGAGTTCAGTAGGGCTTACCTTATCCAATCAGTTCAACGATGCGTATAAACGAACAAGCTTGCTCTTTACCAGCCCTGAAATTTGGATCTGCTAATACAAGAAAATATAATAAGCAATAAAGAAAAGAAACTATATTAAATATAAATTGGTAACCTCAATAGCAGTGCTATTGGTTTATGCGTGTGATACTCAATCAACGGATTTCCACAGTCACAGTTCGTACTAACTTTCATCTTTGATAAGAAAAAGATCTAAAAATCGGACACATAGTTGCCTATAAGCCTAGTAAGTCTTTACTTCGTTATTGTTACTTATATTTTGGTTGAAACGAGAATTAAGAATATCAATTCACGTACATACCCACACTTTTACAGAACTTTACTTTTACTTAACTTTACTTTTTAAATATTATGTATTCAATTAAGTGCTGGCCCTCACTCATCCCAAAAAAAAACACATATATTTAAATAGTTTTAATTAAATAACTGAAATAATTAAAACCTAACTAAATATGAAAATTGAATCGGCCCGATATGTGATGCACGATCAAAGCTCTATATTTTAAACTAATTCCTAATTGATAATTGATCGGTCCGATGTGAGTTATCCGATGAAAGCTGATATCTGTTGTCCATTTTCTTTTACAACGGCGTTGTGGCAGAGGGGTACAGGTATTGGTTATGCGCGTTAAAGAAAGTGCAATGGATATGTAACAATTGTTTGTTTGTATATATAATTTGTGTTTCCTGTAGAATTACGAAATAAATAAAATTATAGTCAAGAAAAAGAAGGCAATCTGAAACCCAAATATATACACTATTACTGCTACTAGGTAATAATTAAGTATATTTTACAACTTCCCATGAAATAGCGTAGGAATTCTCCAGACCTATTATTTAACTATAACTGAAAAAATAAACAAAATATATTTCAAAAAACCATAAACAACACATGTTCATATCACCACAATCTTAATTTTTATATTCAACGGTTTATAAACGACAACAAAAATCTATAAAGTGTAATATATTTATTTATACAATTACCCCTCACTCGTATTTCTCACTGATTTAATTACCTTTATTGAAACGCAATCAATTTAAGCAAACGTTATTAAAACCATCTGTTTCTGATTCATTAAGGTTTATGTTTGGACATTAAGAATGCACGCCAAATGCTAGCATACCATTGTAACGCGCGTTTTATTTTATTTTTCACATTCTTTAGCGTCCGTTGCACATTTAATGATGGCTCACATTGTTTAACTGACTGTAAAAATTCTCTAAATGTGCTCAATTCTCTATTCGGTCTATCTGATTTATTGTCGAAGTGTTCGCTTTTTTTAATATAGATTATGTTATAAATCTAATTAAGTTACTGTCTTTAATGAATTTATTAAATATTTCGTTATAAAACCAATAATTTATAGCCTTAATGCATGGCACTGGAAACTTGCAAAACAATGTTTAATTCATCTGCATAAAACCGGAAAAAAACAATAATAGGATAAAACAAACTGATGTTGGGTCCTATATTTGCTACGAACATACTACGAGTGAGCTACGTACGTAGCACATTGGCCGTAGAAGCTGCAAAAGCAGAGAAAAAATGCTCTAAAACAGTGTTTCCCAACGTGGGATCCACACTCCAAAGGGGGAATTTTATTGTGTAGGGAATATATAGCCTATTCAATTTTTTTTTAATTATTTGGAATTTGAATTTCAGTTTTTAATTATGTTTAAAAAAATTGTGTGTTTCCATCATTTAAGTATCTAAAGTGAAGATTTTTTTCTGATATGAAAACATTATGTATAGTACATATGGGATGCATAAGAATTTTAGAAAGACTAAGTTGGGACACGGCAAACAAAACTGTTGAGAAACGCTGCTACAGGCATTATATTAAATTCACTGAGATCTTCCCGTAAAATCTATTTTAACTCACATTAAAGCGAGGCGAGTCTGCTTCTCAAATGCAATAATGCAATAGAAATAGTGCGAATACTACGTGTTACATTTAGAATCCTTTTAAAAATATGTGTTCAATGTTAGGTTATTATAGTTGGATACTTAGACACGGAATAGAATACGTTATGTGAAACTCGATTCAGTCACGTTAACTCAACAAAAATTTCGCAATAGTAAGGATATATAACAACATTATACTATCCATATTGAAAGTGCTTAATTTGATAGCGTCTACAAACTAAAATCTATATTGTTACTTTTATTTTGAAAAAGGAACATTAATATGCTTTCTAATGACTTAATGTCTTACATTAACGATTTCTTAGGTTTTAACATATTTAATAGATTTTATATTATTTTAACGTATCTTATTAATATTAATGAGATCAAGTTAAAAATGAGAGAAAATATCTGATCGCACTTATTTAAAGTAACGCCAGAGTATAGCGGCAGAGCTACACTCTAAGTGTGAAATATATCAGAGCCTCTCAGAGCACGCAGCTAAGTTCGATTGGGAAACAATAAATATAAGCATCGGAGGTTCTCGGTTAACGATTCCGGCTCCGCACTCGTTGAAAGCTAAAATATACATTGAAACACGTAAGGCCACCATTACTAAATTAAACTCATTGAAAGTTCCGAACTCCATAAAAGCGACGTGAATCAGAGATATACAAAAAAGGCGGTTAAAACGAGATTTTTTTATGAAACTGTAGTTGCTTGTGAGATTATATATTCATGCCAGTGGAGGCTTGTTTTAAACTGATAAATATTTTATCTCTAAAATGAATCTATAGCAGTGTTGTTTTCTTCGTTATATAGCTAATGATTAAAATATATGATCTGTACTACAATGAAACTATCGTACTCAGTCGAAATAATAGATAATATGTTATATTGGAGCTATATTTAATAAGGTTATAACACAAAATACATTTTTACACCAATAAAACGATTCATTTACTAATTCAAAGTCGTGTAACGTATAAATAATGTTTAAAAAACCTACACAGCTCTTAGTATTCAGCACCAAACCTCACAGTTCACATAGAATATAACAAAGAATGAAGTTGTATTCACAAGGGTATTCTCCACAGCTCTTCATGTACACTCGTCACGCCTCAATATCTGCTCATGGCTCTGCAAAATGCACTTGCATTGTCTTCTGGGCACCAACAATGCAAACATTATATCGGTACATACTTGGGCTGAATACGAGCCTTCTAAAACAGGCGTTTTATTGTGAAAGCTATTAATATAAAGTAATAGCTTAAGCTATAATTGTAATAGTAATAGTATAATAGTAATAGTTAAAGCTATTAATAATAATTCAATTCGAATTCAAAAATCATTTTTTCATGTAACATAATTTACACAATGTCAAAAAATAAATATACATTGAATGCAATTACATTTACTGCCAATTCTCAAATCACGGGCATAGAACGAAAGAGAAGAACTGGCAATAAACAAGTAGAAATAGAAATATAACCCTCAAACGCATTTACAAAGAGTATTCCCAATAGCAGTGTACCTTGGATGCAGGTAGCATTTACTCGCTGTATTGCGATACCTATTCGTTGAGCGAAGAAAGCACCAACTCTGAGCCACCCGTACTGTCTATCAGGCGGAAACTTAAATATTTAATTAGTGACTGAGCTTGGGACCCCACGGCATTGAAGTAGAAATTATATATAAAAACATTTAACCTCGTCTCGCAACATTCTTCTCTTTATCTTTAAGCCGCAACCATTAAATTAGTTTCATTAAAGTATTCACAAAATTCACTTATTCGATTAATATTTAAAACAATACATTTTGATATATTAAGATAAAATTTTGAAGGCTTTTAAATTACAGCAGATGCTATTTAATAAAGGGAAAACACCTTATAAAAATTGTCGTATTTTACCTCAGATGACTTAATAATGAGAATATAATGAACGTTATATTATATTTTTCGGGTGAGATACTTTGTAGATAAAAGGAGGAACGCGACCTTCATCGAGGAATGGAAGCCTTTGCAATATAGCAATTAGTAAACAGATTACATAGATTTTCGCTACACTATCACAAATGTAATAGTAAAAAACATTTTGGCCTTTAGTAATTTCTAAAGATCAATTATTATAAATACATAATAAAGTACTGAAAATTCTAAGTTATGTAAAACCACTTTGTACTACATATTTTTAAAATAAAACCTTCATGGCTTTACTTAGTCTTAACAAGCCCGTCACAAAGTTACGTTACTAACAAACATCTTTTATCTTCATCAATACTTCAATCCCTCGATTAGATCCCGAATCGAATATGACAATTTACAATTGGCTACTATTCTAGACTTTTCAAATTAGTTGTTGCTCTTGCCGTCGCTGTCTTCGAACGAAGTATAACCATATTGTAATGGTTAGCGACTGGCGGTACTGTAATAGTCATTAGTGAAACAAAACACAAAATTAGACACATCGTCATGATAAGGGTGCACTGTCAATTATTATTTAATATTCATATTACACTGCTATCTTTTTTGTATTTCCGAAATATTTTTAGTAGCATATTTTTATTATTTACACGTAAAGAGCTGATAGAATGTGAGCAATACAGTGAAACAAGACTAATTAGGTTCTAAAACAGGTATAAATAAATTGTATAATGTTTTACACAAAAAAGTAAGGTTCACATTGGAAATTTAAATGTTAATTCTGGCAACACAGATGTATTAAAATTACAAATTGCTACTGGACTCTGTATCCGGCTAATAAATAAATTTAAAAAAAAAATACATATCGACTCATATTTGGGATGCGCTCACTCGCCGAAACGCTGCTGGGCAGTGGCGGATTTACAAATTTTCAAGGCAAATAGGCTGTGAAGGTTTTGCCGCCTTTTCCCTCTACAAATTGTCATATCAAATTATTGATAGAATCCATTGATTTCATTGCACGTAAAAAAGTATGGATTTTTGAGCACAAAATTATACACAAATGATCCAGTTTGCAGCCTTCCAGTAGTAGTATGTATAGATTAGTAGGGGGATAACCGAAGAGAGAAATACATTTCCTGCAATTTCTTTCTTTTCACTCATAATTGTAAGCTGAGGTCGATTACCGGTCAGATTATATTGCAGACTTCTATCTGTAAAATATCAGAAAACCATCATTCAGAAATCTTTTTAATTCTATGAGGTAGTAAAAAAATCGGTTCTCATATTGACCGCCTTAAAAATTTACCGTCCCGTCCAGCTTACTTAGCCTGCTGGTAAATCCGCCACTATTGTTAGATTCTGATGATATGCCTTACTTTCGCCAGATCATTGGCCTGTGGAGCCCTAGGAACGTATTATTAAGCAATAGAAGTGTACATGTAAGTCTCGGTCCGTAGAAGTAGCCAACATATTAATCAATATGTTGATTTTTAATATATCAAATTGACATAGGTATTTAGTTTTACGTTGTTGTTAATGTTTTAGACATATTATGATTCATTATAAAAATTAAATCCGAGATCGGTTTCTAAGCATTCAACTAGCGCCATCTATTATGCGAACAGAGAACGAAGTATAGAATAGTTAACAAACATTAATATTACCTTAAGCTTTTTATAGTATTCGTTGCAGACTAGTTGAGTCGTTACAAGTTTCTAGATTTTTTATTTTTTTGTAAAAACAATATTCGCCCTTGAACACTGAAAGGTTATGTTGAATCTTTTTGCAAAGCCATCTATCATGGCTACAATACGGTTTAATACCGATTTATTCTCCTTTTCTAAAACAAATTCAAGATTCAAGTAATACAGTAAATTTGAATCTAAGAAAACAAAAGCTATTTAATATTGTGTGTAAATTGTATCCCTTCAGTTATGAATAATCGATTCGAAATATTATTTGATTTTAGTAAGGAGCAAAGCAGATATAGATACATCATAACCTAAAAGAAATTCAAGACGCATTGGCCCAAACCCCAACCACCCCTTATTCCTCACATAATCCGATTCCGTACAAGATGTTTACGTGGTATAAATCAGTAACCTGTTTCTCTACACCGCAACGATCCTGTTTACCCCAATATCAGATTGCTTCTTTTGCCAATGCAATGCAAATGTGGATTTGTATCGCTCTCCATATTGAAAGCTAACGTACCGCATCCCGCTGAATACACTATTACCGCTTTGTGGTTTTATGTGTGTTAAAACAAGTTTTTTATTATTAAACATTTAATAACTATGTTTGAGTCAATCTATTAGGGGCTTAACTACGGGGTAGCGAGTTAAACAAATTCATTTAGGTAACACAATGTACACTTATGTAGTCAAAAACCGTCATGCATATGAAATGCTTCTAATTTTAGATTTACTGAAGTTCTCAAATCAAGGGCGTAGGACGAAAAAGAAGAACCAGCAAAACTCTCCGAGCAGTTACGAATAGCTTTTAAATTATTTAGTTTAAATTGAAATAATATACAAATAATTTATGTAAGTCAATAGAAAAATAGTTAACTTAGGGTGCATGTACAACACCCTTAATTTTTAAACGCAGCTCATAGTCTTCAAACTCTGTTTAGATTACATTTGAACATTGGTCGACGCTGACACGGCTGACGCGGTTCGAAATTAAATAGCGGACGTGATTTACCGTCCGCTCACATTAATGATATTGTAACAGTGTGAATATATCTATAAAAAGTGTTATCTATTCACAAAAGTTCATTTGAATATTGCTCTGTCTTATTAATTTCTCACTCTCCGTCAAAGTGACGAGAATATCAACAATTAATTATTGTGGGGAGCGTGCCCGAAAATTTTTAGAGAATCCCACCACCTTGATCGTCTAAACCAACCAAACGAGATCCGCGTACTTATTTTAAAAACTGTTGGGCTTAGGACTCCGAAACCCTTTTTACCTTCTGAATTCTCAGCCTCTCATATATTTAGATTTTTAAGTATAGCTTACAAAAAACAGAGTTAGGGTCAAACTCAAACTCAAAAATATATTTATTCATATAGGTAAACATGTACACTTATGAACGTCAAAAAAAACAAATTAAATTAATTGTAAATTTACATTTACAACCAGATCGCAAGTCAATGGCGTAGAGCAGGAAACTTTCCGCCACTCTTTTCAATCGCCAAGTTTTTAATACAAATTGTTTGAACTGGAGCAAATCAATCCCAAGGATTAGGATCACTTAAGTATTCGTCACATTTATAAAAGGCTTTATTAATTAATTTACTTTCTGTTTCACAATGTCCGGATAAGCTCCAAATATTAGCTAGCTATTTCTTACTTAGGTAGGATAAACAGTATTTTTGCGTTTCACGACTGTCAGATAGCGCTATTCGTCATGAAACGCGAAGTATCTTATTTAGAACTTTTATCTTTCGAATAATATATGTGTTGCATAGCTATTTGGTACTTTAACCATACATTGTGAAACAGGCCCTTAATTTACAATACTGATAGATACTCCTGATAAAACTGTAAGATTGGCCATAAAGAATTTGGTCTAATTTAACAAGGATTTTAAGGCGTTTTAAAGGTTGTATTATTACGCCACAGATTACAATGTTAAACTATCTCACACTTAAAACTTTGTTTTTACTCTTTACTCCAAACATTTATCAAGACTTGTCACTCTAGATGCTCATCTTTCCTTATTTTATACTAAAAGACTAATAGAAACTTTGTATAACCTTTGTAATATTGTTCATTTAACCTGTGCCCTTTTTTGACAAAAGACTCCTCCACATTATTCAGTGACTAATAACACTAGCCAAATGGTTAAATGGCATATTTCTAAAGACAGCATCGTCGTAATTACACAGCATACTATGGACCAGTCATACAATAACCTACGTAAAACACAACCCACTAGAATCAAAGGCTGCGGCTGTCGGTCGACGAATGAAAACGACCCCTTAATGAGTAACTTAATTACTTCTAGCACACTTTTCTGTTAAGGGCACCTTGAATACTAAACGCACAATGAGAAAATATAAGTTAAAGAAAAACAATGCAAAATAACTTCTTGACTTTCTTGTTGTTGCCTAAGAAATAGTCTTTAGTCTTACATTGTTCCAATATAAAACCTCTTTTGTATTAATCAACGAAGTTTATTTACCCTAACTTGGCAATGCTATTAGTTAATTAATGTTATATTTCTAATTTTTTGCATCGTATTAATTGTTCGTTTAAAATATTAAATTCTACTTATCAAACTGTAAATTTTAGTAAAAGAGTTTTAACTGTAATATCACTGTACCAGTTTAATATGAATTTATGAGGACCAAAATATTCGATTCGATGTGTTATTTAAAAAAATATATAATATCAATAACTAAGATAACTTAATCAGGAAGTTACGTGAAGTAAGTGCGCCTATCAAAAATATTTCAAAAGCACTTTCATCGTATCGACACAATTGGGGAAGAAGGCCTTCTTTTAGGAAATCTATTTTACCTAAATAGATTCTTAAAATTATTGAACAAGTGTTTTATAAACATATTTTTATGTAAAATATATATAAAAATGTACTAATGTATGGTAATTGGTAACCCATATGAATATAATTTTCAAAATTACTGTATGGTCTTTAATTCCATAAAATTATATGCCATGCAATTTAATTTTTGTAATTACATTAGACAGGTTAAGACGTGAAATACTTATCTATATAGCTTTTTAATAAATCTCTTTACATTAAAAAATAATACAAATATCTTCTTATAAATAAGAAGACACCTACCTTGACTGGATAAAATATCAAGGGATACAATGCTTTAAAATTAGCAAATACCAAGAAAGTGATAAGTGAAGTAGCTATCAACTGAAAATAATTTTCCCTGAGACGAAGTACATACTTTGCGTAAAATCGACTTTATGAATCGGCTCTCAAAGTTCTTTATGAAATAGTCTACACAACGACGAAGATATTATCCTCCAAACAACGTTGATAAAAGAATTTCTCTGTTCAGCGTTCATGAAACGACGTGTCCCTTCGTCGTAACTCATCCCAGTCGGCATATTACTTTTATATAATGCAGACCATAACATCGTAAAACATTCTCTAGAGAATATTCATTAAACGTAATAAGTTGGCTTGCAATATATTGATCAAAGTTGTGCTTAACACAACGCTTAACACACGGGTAAAACTATAAAATATAATCAGCTTTCTGTTCCTATTTTCTTGTGTTCCACATTTCAAGGATCGTAATGCTCACTTAAATGTCATTGCTTGTGGCGGCGTCCATGCGTCGGGTTGTCTGTCTCCCTAAAATATGGCGAGGGGGCCAATGGCTGGCCATGCGTCATACTCGTGAACGGGTGCTACTTGTGGTGACTGGTCGTACTTGAATTCGTGATATTAGTTGTTTATACTACGTATTTGCGTGTTGTTCTCACGAGTATGTAAGTACGTGCTCCTATTTCACTATGCCTCCTGCTGATAGAGGACAAATCTTTGTTTTTAATTTATTTTATTATTCCTTATTACTCAAGATGTCACATGGAACATGGTGTAATCGTTGCAGCTCCTTACAAACATTGTGTATAAAAAATTTGGCGATTAAAAAGAGTGGCGGAGAGTTTATTGCCAGTTCTTCTCTTCCGTTCTACGCCCTTGATTTGAGAACTGGCAGTAAATGTAAAATTAGATTCATTTATTGTATATTTCTCTTTTTTTTGACGTTCATAAGTGTACATTATGTACGTGTGTGATTGATGTGTGATTATTTTTGACTTTGACTTTAATATACGAAAATATAAGTTTATTAAAAATTCATAATCATGTTTGTGCTCTTTGAATTATAATTTCATTAAAACTTAAGGCTTAGTTGTTAGCTTTAATTATTAGTGATACTCGAAGAGATATTATACATACGCCGCTAATAAAACAACACTAAAACTAGTAAATTGTGTGATATAGATTTTCCTAACTATAACAATTACCCTAAAAGACATTTACAAACTTACTTTTATTGTACTAAAATGAAAATGAACGAATTGTCGTTTAAATACAGGTCCAAAATATTAAAGGAATCTGTGCTAGTAAATACTCCATCTATGTGTCCACCACCATTATGAGACCTACATTGACAGTTGACAGTTTGATATTGGTGTGCTGCATTGAAGCCTGTGGTGCTAGTGATCTTTGACATTACAATTTCCATTACTAATTACTATAATTAATATTTTACGTTTAAGTTTTGACGTATCGCTGAAAAATACATTTTCGTTTTGTAAAATAATATGGATGGTGTTTATGAAGACAACTATGTATCTGCCATATTTTTTGATTTAGATAACACTTTAATTCAAACTAGAAAAGGAGATTCAAAAGCTTGCAATAAGGTGAGTTCTTTATTTGCCTAAGTTGACATTGCATTAGCGCACTGCGCTGTCATCGCCATTTGCCAATACTAAAATCCTTATTACGTCGTACTGAATTTGAACATCGTTAATGTTTCGTAGCTTGCACCCGCATGGTTGATGCTTACGCTCCAGTATTATATAAATAGAACTTTCAAAGTTGGAGAACGCGAGCTCAACGTCCAGATTTAGATATTTTGAAAGAGAAGTCGTGCTATTAATAAACGTGATGTGAACAGTGTTCGAATGAATCAACATCTCTGTTCAGTAGAGCTAGATCATTTGCCTTTTGTGAGCGCTTGGTGTTTTAATCAAAATGGGAGAGATATCGGAATCAATTAAAAAATGCATAGCTATTCTTAAAGCAGCTCAAAGTGATACTGAGAAATTCGCCGCGCTGTTCATGGTTACAAAACTAGTAAAAGGAAAAGACTGCAATACTACAGCAAAGAAGGTCTTATTTGAAGCAATTGGGTTCAAATTCCTCAAGAAGCTTTTAACTGGAACAAATGCGCAAGATGACTGTCCCCCGTCAGTATACAAATCAGTTGCCCTATCAATACTTACATGCTTTTGCGTTGAACCAGAACTTGCAACACATCCTGAAATGCTGGCTAATGTACCAGTTTTTCTTGATATAGTACAAACATCTGACAATGATGATTATGATGATAACCTCATAATTGTTAGTGAAGCTTATACATGCCTACAGTGTATTGCAGAACATGAAGCTGGACAAAAAGCTTTAATTGAAGTAGGTGCAATTACTAAAATGTCCGAAATTTACTCACACCAAAGTTTTCAGACAGATGAAGCCCTAAATATCTTAGTTAAACTAGTGAGTCGTTATGGCCCTGAAGCATGGGGTAATGACCCTAAACCTTTTCATGCCTTAGTCAACAAGATTGCTCTAGATTTTGCTACAGATCAGTCTGAGAGAAAATTTGAGTTGGCAACCATTTTAAGTGCACTGTTATACAGTTGCAATAAAGACACTGTATTACCAGGATCATCAGATGAAACTTGGCCGCAAAGTATTTACAAAGCATTACATGATGTATTGACCAGCAAAATAGGTAAAAATCAAAGAGATCCTGCATTGAAATTAGCTGCTAATATCATTGATTTATTAGGAATTGAGTGGACATTCAATGATGAAGAAAACCCAAAAAAATTCTTCCTTTTACTTTTACAACTTTGTGCAATAGAGATAAGAATGCAGCTTGAAGATAGAAGTTTTAAACAAGCCTTTGCTAACGCAGATTTAGTAACTGCTTGCTTTTTAGTTCTTGAATCTTCTATAAATTACATGGCCTCAGATCAATTGGATTTGGAACAGAAAGAAAAACAGTCTGTCTATACAAGTCTGAAAGGTGCTTTTAATGCTGTTGTTTCAATACTTACTAAAGTCTCTAATGACAAAAACCGTGACAAACTTCCTGATGCTGAAAAGGTATTTGTGTGTGCAATGGTAAGAGTATTAGTGGCTTGGCTAGCTCAAGAAACAACTGCAATGAGAGATCAAGTTTATAACCTACTTCCATTCATGTTTTCCCTGGCCAATGATTCGTTCCATGCCTACAGAGCTCGAAAACTATCTGAGAAAAATAAATCTGAAGGAGAAGCAATGAACACTGATGTATGCTTGATGGGACAGATAGATCTATTGCGTTTAATGCTGCCAGCACTTTGTCATCTGGTTGTAGAGGACAAAGCAAGGGACATCACATTAAAATTAAAGGAGGAAGACATATTGTATGAAGCGATGAACTTTCACTGGTCTATAGTTCACTACAAAAAGCCACCAATACCAAAATCTGAAAGACTTAAGGCTAAGAAACCTGAACCTGAATTAGAACCTCAGGTATTGGAAGACATGAAAGATTCAAGAGCAGCTATGGTCAGCCTATGCAATATTTTCATGAATCTCACTGTACTAGCTCCTAAAGTTGTTGAAGAAAGCATGCTGTTTAATACTTTATTAAAATTCATTTTCAATAATTTACCAGAACTGAAAAGTATCCCTGAAAATCTTGTTTTACATGGACACTTGGCTGTATTAGGATTATTGTTACTTAAGCAACAAGGTGCTAGTAAAGTGAAGAAAAATGACTTTTCTATTTGTCGGTACATACAGTCAAGTATACGGTTTCTATGGGATGCCTACATGGTTGATGAATCAAACGACCCTACTGCTCTTGTTGTATCAATGACTTATAAAGAAAATTGGGGAGAAATTGCTGACCTATGGTTTTTGGGTATGCAAACACTAAGCGGTGTCTTGACCATTGTGCCATGGATATCCGAGTTTGCCATTGAAAGTGGTTGGGCGGAAGGCATAGCAGAAATGCTTGCAAAAGTAAAGGTTGGTACACTGGCACCAAACATAAAATCTGCATTTGAAGATTTCCTTTGCCGGTTAGTCGACTCAAATGAGAATGCAAAAACAGTTTTAAAAAAAGGTGGTGCCTTGAAAATGTGCAGAAGCCACAGAATGATGGATCTTGGAAAAAAGTTGTTTGGAGATTAAGAAGCACACCAAATATTTTTAACCTAATATGTCAACTAAATGTGTGAACTGTAAAAGTGTTAATTGAACTATAAAACTAAAATGTTGTCGCTGTTCTAACTTGTTTTATAAATATAACTATTAAATACTTTTTTAATCTTTTGACTATAAACCTTATTTTATTATAATTTAACCTATTATTTTATAGTTCAAAGTATGTTATATAGGTATTCTCTTGTCATGTCAGTGTTGTGCCAACACGCAGGCGAATGACTTGAACAGTACAATGAACTGCAGCTATTTATGCTTCACAAAATGATACTTCCTTAAGTCTATTATTAACACATGGTATCCCCATTCCAAAATCCTAACACTTTGCCTTTGTTTATCATGTGTTATTCTTTTACACAACACACAAATAGCCTTTATGTGGTACAGTTACATAATATTTTTTGGTAATGCTGTAGTTAATCTAGTAATCTGTAGTAATCTATGGGATTTTAGGGGGAAAATATGATGTCATAAAATATAAACTATGCAAATATTAATCAAAATATATTAAGTCATTTAAACATCCTTCATGTTGTCATGTCATGTCCAACAATGAACATATATTTACTACGGTCTATTACGTTATTTTGATAATTGCTGAATATAGATTGATGTATAAAGATATTTTATAATTTGTTTATCGCATTTAAACACGTTCAGAACTGATAGGTACTACAGAAGGTAAAAGTCTAAATAGTTACAAAGTTGAATATCGTGAAAAACTGCATCAATAGATATTATTTCTTCAGTTGGTGGAAATTTTACATAACGAGTATGGAGTTCCTCATGATGTTGCGACAGAGAGTGGTGCAAACTTCCTACGCGCTTTCCGCGCAAGACCTGACGACGAAACCTACGCAATACACGAGTGGCCGGCGCATCTTTGGCGTAATTGCTTGCCGAAAAACTATAGACACATTGCCAGTAAGTATGCATATATTGAATTACCGTATTGATGGGGAAAAGCGATTTACGCTTTAATAATTAAATTAATCTTAAAATATCTTATATATATGCAAACATTAATCATATCTATTAATCTATATTTCCTTTTTCAAACCTTAATTTAATAATTGAAAATTTGAATTTTTTATCATTCTTTCATTTATGTATTCGATTTGATCGTCTAAAGTTCAGGTGTCTTTGAGTGAAATTTAAACTAAATCAGTTTCGTATTTCAATAAAGATAAAAATGCATGACAGAAGAATGCAATCGTTAGCGTCAAAGGTAGTGTTATTTTTCTTAATCTGAACCTACCAAATTTCTATAGCTCATTAGCTTTGGAAGGAAGTACCATCATTTTAGCTGCGTAATTTGGCATCATGCCGAGAATGGCAGCTAATATAGCAGTTTTATAGACCATTCGAACATGACTTGCAATGTTGCGTTCAGATACGCTTTAGTTTTTTAAAAAAGATTTTTATTTTAGTCTAAAAGACGAAACTGATGTACATGCACTAAGCCGCATTAGATTCAGATGTCCTTGCTCAACGATTTGGTTTTTAAATGTTTACCTTAAACGTTTAAGCCCTTTGATTGAAATACGTGTGGAAATAATTGCCCACTTGAAAATTGGGAATAAAATATTTATTTTTCTTTCATTATTTCTTGTAAATAACATATTCAATGTATCAAAATTGTTTCAGAAAATATATCAGCCGAATGGTTGAAATTACGTTTTAAATATTTAGCTCTGACTGCTGATGTGATACATCTTTTGGAATCGTTAAGGTATGATCTAAATGTCATTTGTGTTTTAATTATGTTATGCAGAAATATTAACAGAAAGCTGAAAAAAATATTTCTTCATGATGTAAAGTAAATGTCAGTTTCTTTGTATACTTTTCTCATCGCATTTCATGTTTAAAGAAATTGACAAAAGTGCACAGAAATTGTTCCAAGTATCAATAATGTGTAAACGAAAAAATATATCCTTATATGCAATAGAACTAGAAAAACTTCGAACAGTTTCGTTGCTGTGCATGGTCTTATGTGGTTGATATAATATTCATCTGGCAATTTCATAGCCTCACAAACTGCACGCCACATAAAACTGTGTATTGGTATTTATTGTATAGTCTGCGCTTAAGGAGAACCATCGTGGGATTTCAGGTCGCAGCAGAGCTAATTTCCGTTTAAGTCATTATAGTTTGACATTTGATCTTGATACTTGATAAAAATGACATATTTTTTTGAGAGTAAAATGGCGCGTAATATTCTAATATATAATAATTATAGTTTACATAACTGCCACGCCGGTTCTCTTTCCGCAGTCTCATCAGAGTTCTTAAATGTCATTTGAAGTCAACACCAACATCTTGTTGAGGTATGGATATTATTAAAAATTTTGATACGTCTATAGTTGAAGTCTACCTCTGCAAGATTGGGTTGGCTTTGAGCGCATGTTGCTAATTAATTACTTGTTTTTCAACAGTTCAGTTGTTGCTCAACGAGTGACATAGTGGGCGACGCGTGCCCAACACTTAGGTTTGAATTATATTTGTAAAGTTAAATGAGGATACGCCAAGAAGGTAAAGCCCATTGCCTCAGAAATTTTACTTTACTATAGAGATAATTTATTTACAGAAAAATATAAAAATAATGTTTCTTTTACTTTAGTATTTCTTTATAGACGGATTATCTCTATAGATATAACTATAAGATGTGTTTTGTTGACGAAGTATTGTTTTCCAATATTAAACAACACAGCACAGCTAGTATTAAGATGTTAAAATGCTGATTAAAATCTTGCATTTACTTTTCCCTTTGCATGGTTTTCACGCAAAAGTATATGCAAGGTGTGGTGTACCTGTTATATTTGCTGAGTTTCAGCATTGTTTTCGACGCGAAATAACGAAAAAGTGGGTGATGAATGACACAGGGAGGATTATCTTCTCGGTCTGATCACAAACGGGCCATCTCGAGCCCAGTGGCAGAAGATTGAGAAGCTGGGACTCCGCAAGTACTTCGACTGTGTGCTGGTCTCCGGGGACCTGCCCTGGGAGAAACCTGACCAGAACATCTTTCTGGAGGCCTGCAAGTTGCTCAGCGTCGAACCGCGACACTGCATTATGGTTGGGGACAAACTCGAAACTGATATACAGGTAAATTTATTATTAAAACCTCTGTTTCTGAACACCGAATGAGGTAGACGTTTTTTATTGATCTATCCAGAATTTTCGTTTTTGCCTTAACTTGTAGTAGCGACATCCATCTGCGTTTATATAAAGCAGAAGAATTTTATTGTCTTTGGTTTGGTATACGCTATTACCACATTTAAATAAAACTTCTATGTGGTAAATTGCATAAATGCTTGCCTTCATTTACCACGATATTTTTTTTACAAATTAACCTCGATAGAGTTAAAAATACTTAGGTTAGTTTAATATATTCTATATTGATACAATCTTTATTGAGTGTGTGCAGTGAAAACTTTTTGATAATTACCCCAGATTTGTATTTGTATCAGTGCCAAGACATTTTTAGACTTTCTTTATAAATATTGATAATATAAAATAGTTGGGTATATTATATTATATATTTCTGTCTTAACTATTTTGTGATATCATTATTTTCTTAATAGTCAAGTATGCGATTAGCTTTTTGTGCCTGTCACACACTTTATCACTACTTAATATATTTAAAGAAGTATGTATATCTCTAATATACAAACTAGCAAGAAAAAATGACTTTGTTAGACACTCTAGCCCAATTTAGCCTATTTGGCTAATTAAACTATAATTATTGTATAGGCAATAATTATACATACTTATTTTTACAATTTTTTTTTAAATCCTTTTTTATAATAGCATTTTTTTAAATATACATTATAGGGTGGAAAACAAGCAGATTTGCTGAGCACAGTGTGGATTCCACTGCACAAAGATGACTCGGAATCTGATCTCCCAGATTTTACCATACAAAATGTAACAGAGTTACCTGATGTCTTGCCAAATTCTCCGAAGCTCAAACGCTCAGCTAGTAAAATCGCTATTTGTTAATTTTATTATTTAAAGCTTCACTTAGAAGCAAAAAAAATTTATTTGCTTTCTTGGGTTTTAAGTTTTTCGGTTGTACTTGTTAACTTACACCTTCTGTCTTTTTAAAAAACACTAAATCTGTCTTTACAAACACTGTCTCTTTTTACCACAGTTTAAAAATAATTGGGCAGAAAGTGACAAAGTAACACTTTAGTTTAAAGAATGTAATAAGATTGATTTAGTTTTTTATAAGAAGCTGATTTATGTAGTTACTTATAGCATACCAATTATTTATATGGTCTGTGGGTTGTGACAAAAAAGTATAAAGAATAGAAGGTATTAACAGATCATATAAATTTAATAGCAACTTTGTTAATTTCAATGAATTTTTAAGTGTTAAGTAGATGACTTTTTATACTGACATCAATGTTTTTAAAACGCACATCTGGCATTTGTTAAAGCTAAATACTACTCCTAGGATCTATTTGCAAAATGCTATTTTCCATACAACTACTATTTATGAATCGAGAGTATATTTGACACATGGTTTTATGGAAACCCTTACTTTGGGTATTGAAACCTAAAGGTAACATGAGCTGTTTAGTGAATATTTTAAGTCTTAACTAAAAGTGTAGTGATTGCTGAATGAAAAAAAAATCAAATCTATATAACAGTATCTTATTTTTATAGCTGTTCGGATTTATGTTTTTACATAAAAGATATTAATGCAATGTCATAAAAAGTAGATTTTGGGAAAATTGTAATTATAAACTTCTAATACCAGTTACCGAATAGTTCCTTTATACACTTAGTTAAATATTGTCTATAGAAATGTAGATGCATCCCTTAATGTTTTTTCAAAGTACAAAGCCGATAGTACAAAATCACCTAAAATTTTATCAAGGCTAACTATCAATCATTATTTAAACCCATTATTCATCCATGTGAATGCTAGATCTTGTGTTTTAAAAAACTTAGAAGATTTTCATAAGAGGACACCAGGCAAACTGGTATTTGTTAATACTTTGTCCAAATCATAATTTTCATTTATAGAAAATGATGATCTAGCATTACAAGAACCACAATTCATGAGCATTCCTGAGCCTACATTTTGAGTCACATATATGGAATAATTCATAAAAGTAGTTAACTCAAGAGGCCTGGAAAATGTACTTAATATTTATTAAATCATTTCATTTTTCTGTGGTTATAATGTAAACTCTAGATATCAACAAATAAGCTTTAATCTCTGGCATACTTATTTCCAGTTGTTTTAGTACTTGTAAGAATTATGTTGTTTTTATAGATCTGTATAGACTGTAATTGTGATATTATTGTAATACTTTGACCTCTGATGTGCTACAATATAGTTTAAACATAAAAGTCTATTTTTGAGCATTCTAGAGGTTAGTGTTGTTCTTAAAGAGTTTATAACATAGCTTGTATGTTAGCTTTAATTAGTTGTGAGTATGAGTCAAATACCCCCTTATTTATAGCTGTCTAATTGCTCTCTTTGATAAAAAGAGACAGGTAATATGTACTTTAGGAAAAACAGTGTCATTGTTTTTTTTTATAAATAAGGGGGTTATTTAACATCTAGTTGCATAATGGGTTCTTTATTTTATGAACTGGATTTAGTATAGATTTTAAATGTGAGTACTCTCCACCTCTCAATGACAAGAAGAAATGAAATCTTTCTTATTTACCATGTTCAATTTAGGAATTTCTTAATCTGAAATTCCATTACTGTATAAAATATGCTGCATCAGTCCTGCTATCAGTAATCTTCACTGCAGACTTTCCTTAATGTGTTGGAAACAAGTATTACATTATTTTATCAAGAAACTGTTTAATTTGACTTCCTTTTTTATATATTTATTACTATGTAATAAAAATAAGTCATGGCTATAGCATAATTTTTTTAAGAGAAATTAATTAAACAAAATAATTATACTATTTACCTATATTATTAAGAACTAATAATGCTAAAACTAAGTAACAATTGTGTAACTAAGCTGTTCTCAACATTTTTGCTTCTCGTTTTTCCTGCAATTGTTTCTTCTGCTCTTCTACTATTGTTTTCCTATCATTTAAAAATTCTCCATATTCCTAAAATAAATAAATCAGTTAGATTCAGTGGCAAAATTAATCAAAATGGATACTAATAAATTTGAGAAGTTAAAATATCTATATAAGTTTTAGTATTACCTTGGGATCTAAATCTCTTACAACCTCTATTCCACAAGTTCTTGCTTGTGCCAACAACATCACACAAATTTCTTTCAATGACCTCCATTCAAGTGGAGGGTCTTGTGATTTAATTTTGGCTATTTCATAAAGATGTTTAATTGTTATTTTTCCACACATTTCCTTCACTGAAAAAATTATTTTTTATATACTTTAGGCTTTTTACATCAGAACACTAAAGATTTATGATTGTAGCTTACAGAACATACACTATTCTTAATTGTTTTTATATGCAGTTCCATCAGAGCAGATATAGAAAATGAATAAAATCATAAATTTCCGTAGTCAATCTGCATAACTAGCTTCTTACCAGGCTCCATTGCACCACGGGTTGTACCAGCAGCTTGTTTTAAAAAATATGATGAAGGTGGCTGGTGTATGACCAGCTGATAAGATCTATCAGGATTTACTTTAACTCGAACTGGTAATGGAACTCCAGACTTTATGTTAGCGGTACGTTCATTGAAATCTTTGCAAAAGGCTGCAATGTTGATATTGCGCTAAAACAAATATGCCATATAAAACAAAATTAGTAAGATAAGATATAAAAGTATTCTATTTATACCAACCTGACCTAGCATTGGGCCAAGCGGAGGACCTGCTGCAGCCATCCCAGCAGGAATATTAGTTCGTAATTTGGATGAATGATCTATCTTATCAGCAACTTTTTTCATAGATTTCAAACGTGCTACTGACTTAGACATCTTGACAGTAATTTATTTTTTTAAATTAATAAATACAATGGGAAGTATGTTATTTGTCTAATTTTTATTTAATAAAATAACCTCTCATTTTTCATAACAAATATGTTACACAGAACACAACAGTTGCAAGTGTTAATTGTCATAAAATTACATTTTTTTTATAATTATTGCCCATCGGTATTAATATTCATATTAACCTCAGGTAAAGATTTTAGCCCATACCTTATATGTCCCAAATATATTATTTGCATATCTTGATAATAATGAATACTAAGTGCTCAACTTACTTTTATTTTAATTAATTACGCTATTTTTATTGATATAAAATTATATGATTTAAATTAAGAAGAACCTCTTCTGGGATCAATACTATTGAAATAACATTTACATTTAGTCCTTTCACGTGACTTCCAGAAATGTTCATACCTATTGCAAAATATCTTTGGCTAAAGTCCATGTGTAGAATCGGTATTGTCAAATATGTCAATTGTCTTCCTTATTTGCAAAAATCTGTTGTCGTAAACTATAAATCGTGTTTTGTGAAAAATAAATGTGAATTGTACATACAGTACATAATCTTTTAAGATTTTTTATTTTATAAAGCAACTGAGATAAAATTGTGCTCTTTAATTTAATTCGTGTTTTTTAAAAATCACTATCACACGATCTTTTTTTAATGAAATTACCGGATAAATGATATCTGTTTAATAAATCTTACAAAATGTGGTCGTTTTTCTCTCGGGATCCTACAAAAGACTTTCCTTATGAAGTAGGAGACCCTATACCTGGTCTTGAAGACAGAAGTGTTTGGATTCTGCACAAAGGAAAGAAGAGAGGAACTCAAGATGAAGTGTCAATATTCTTATTTGATGTTCAAAAACATTCTGAAACTCTGTTTGATATTGCAAAAGCTTCCTTGAAACGTTTAAAGACTATAAGGCATCCAAGCCTGTTACATTATTTAGATAGTTGTGAAACTGAAAAATTTTTATATGTTGCAACAGAGTACGTAAAACCATTAGCTAAGCATATAGACGATATGAAATTAGAGGGACAACAACGTGAATTATTTCTGGCCTGGGGCATATTTCAAATTACTGTATGTTTTCCTTTATATTATTCATTGCAAATTTTAAATTCTATTTCAGTAAATTTATTTAATAACAATATGTATAACTTTCAGAGAGCTTTATCATTTTTCAACAATGATGGTAACATGAAACATAACAATGTTTGTTTATATTCAATCTTTGTGACTGCTGCAGAAGAATGGAAACTAGGCGGTTTTGAATTTATAACTAGCCATGGACAGGAAGGTGCTAATATCATCCCAATTAAAATTATACCTTCCCTTGAAATCTATGATCCACCTGAGAAGAAAGACCCATCTAAACTGAAGTCTGTAACTAAGTGGTAAGCAAATATTTATTAAAAATTAAATGTATACATATCAGGAATTTTAATTTTTTTAATGTTTTATAAATACAAATACTACATAGTTATTCATTTCCCATTAATTCATGCTGATTAAAAGAATCAGGTCACATGTTTAGTGCCATTTAATATTATTGAAAGAAGTATGTCAACCAAACTTAATATATCAGCATGATTTCTTTTTCCATTTCTTCTAATGCATTCAAGATAAGAAATTTCATGGAATTCTAAAACAGATGCCCTGGGTGCTTACAGAATATCTAAAATTGTTTTATCCAATATTATTTCTTATTTACAGTTCAACAGATATGTGGGGGCTAGGCTGCCTAATTTGGGAAGCATATAATGGACCACTAAAAAATCAACCTTCCCTAAAAACTGTGGACAAAATACCAAAGCAACTATGCACTTTATACTGTGAGTTAGTTAGTGCTAATCCAGCTTCAAGACCAAATCCTGCTGATATTATTACTAGGTAATTACTTTTTATTGAATTTGTGATATTTAAAATAGGATAACTAATAACTCATGTTGAGCAGGGTTAGTAAATAGGGAAAATTTTGTGTGCTTTTACACATAGAACCAAAAAATCATTCGTTTTTGTTTATTTTTTTTAATTAATAAAAAAAAACTAGCTTGTAGAGAGAAGACAAATATGTATTGTAGAGAATTGAGAACATTGCCATGTCTGTTACTTGTTTTAGTGACATAGTAGAAAGTTGATCACATAATTGATACAAAGGCAGGCTATTGCTATGAAGATTGTTAAAATGATAAATTGATACAAATGCTCGATACAAAAAATCCGATACAAATTCTCAATAGAAATGCAATCAGAAGCCTTCACATGGTCTGGCAGTCATATACGATGCCAGTGATACTTCAGATTTAGCATAGACTATGTATGTGTGTTGAAAATGTAAATCTTTCTCTAAGGGGCCGTTCATAAAATACGTTCGCATACAAGGGTGGGGGGGGAGGGGTCTGGCTGAGTGTGACAAGATGTGACAAGGGGGGAGGGGGGGGGGGTATAGGGCGGCGTGACGTTCGCCGTTTATTATTTTTTGACATGAGCGCTAGCTCTGTGGCGCGACTCTAGCGGCGTTGCGATCCGTCACAACGGGTTTCTTTGTTTTTCCAATACTTGAGAGAGTAACGTTTCCACGTACCCTGCGCTCTCGATTCAGTAACAAATGAAAATACTATTTCTCATGTATTTATTGTTATTTTATTCCTTCATTCGTCATTTAGCACTGAACTAAATAATAACACAGCGTGACAATGGGGGGGGAGGGGGTCAAAAAAAGCCGATTTCAGTGTGACGTATTTTATGAACGGCTCCCAAGTACTGTAGTCACATGCTTAACAGATTATTTTGCATTTCACACTTTGTTTACTAATAAATAAAATTATAAGGATTATAGTAGTTTAATATAAATGGTTATAATGTTAATTTTGAAATATTCACTGTGGTTATATATTTTTAGATGTCGTAAATTGGGTGGTTTCTTTAAAAATGACCTTATAGATACAATGTTATTCTTAGAAGAGATACAAATCAAGGACAAGGCTGAGAAGGGGAAATTTTTCTCAACATTAAGCAGTCATTTAGACAATTTTCCAGAGGCTGTGTGTATACATAAGATATTGCCGCAGTTGATGACTTCCTTTCATTATGGGGATTCTGGCTCAGCTGTTTTGGCACCTATGTTTAAGGTTAGTTTATTACTAACTTTTTTAATTTTTGTTTACCTGACTATTAATATAAGAAAGATAATAATAATAATTTATTTTTAATAAACTTAAATATTTTTATCCAAATAAACTAATACTGTACCAGCTTGCATTGTATTGACACTACATTCTTAGGAATAAATGTTTCTAATGACAGAAATAATGGATTATGAACAATATCTGAATCTAAAAAACTGATCTTATAGATTAAAGTTCTATCTACAGACCATTATGTATAGAACTTTCTTGTTAGGTTTTTACATTAACAGACAATAGTTGTAGCATTGACTTCATAGAATTGTGATACCAATACGGTAAAGACAATACCTGAGTATTAATATGAGAAAAAGGTTAATAATTATGTACAGTCAAAACCGTTTAGAACAACATATTGACTATATTGACCACAAGCAAAGGTCCTGGCTGAAATGTTTATATTAAGTTCTTATTAACGTCGGCTGTAACGACTATCGGCTTTACGACTAAATATGAGTAGTCCCTTCGATGTCGCTATAACGCATTTTAACTGTATATATTAACCATGGTTTTGCAGTTGGGTAAATTACTAGAGGATGCCGAGTATCAAAAGCAAATAGTGCCATGTGTTGTGAAATTGTTTGCCTCAAATGACAGAACTACCAGGTCTAGGCTACTTCAGCAACTTGATCAATTCATTATGCACCTACAAAATTCTACCGTAAGTATCTTTCAAAATTTTTCAGCAATGTGTTTGACATCCCGAACAATAATGAGTAATGTGTCGACATTTATTTGTTTGACATGCGTTCAAGTATTATGTTAAGAAATTTTTCGATTAGAAAATTCTTGACCTCCCCCCATGTAATGCGCCGTGACGTTAACACCCAGTGACTCTTTATAACCTAAAGTTACCATTTATGTGGTATAAAGTACCGGAAAGTCGAAAATAGTATTAACAATTCAATCCCCGCCCCGCATCGTAACTTTAAGACGAACCAAACAAACACCCCCCCCCCCCCCCCAACAGTTCCTCTTATTCGGAGCGGTCGTGATCGCTATGTGGTAATAAAGGCGCAGATCGAATGCGCTTCTCGACGTTCCGCCATTGTTGCCTATTGGAGGTCATCCTGCTTCAGTGATTCTCCTACGGCAGACTTAATCTCATCAGTCTAACGTGTAGGTGACCTGCCGCGCGGTCTAGTGCCTTCCACCTTCCCCTAGACGACAGTTAAATACTCCAAATTCGTTACATATTACGTGAACGTGGCGTTTAATTCTCATTTAATTCAACAATCAAGTCAATTAACACAACGATGTCGCTTTCAGGTGAATGACCAAATCTTCCCACAAGTGATGCATGGATTTTTGGACACAAATGCCGTAATCCGCGAACAGACTGTAAAATCTATAGTACATCTTGCACCGAAATTGAACTATAATAATTTAAATGTTGAAGTCCTGAGACACTTTGCAAGGCTTCAATCCAAAGATGATCAAGGTGGTATAAGGTATGTAGGTTTTTCATTTGACATGTTTCAGTATCTATGAAGAATTGACATACCACCGGCATGGCATAAAGACTAATAAAAATCTATGGTTTTTCAAAGACAAGTAGGTGATGGCTGATCAGTTTCGCTTACTTGTCTATGAAATAATAATGTTGAAATCAAGTCATTTACCTACCGATTATTAGGTATGTAGTGCTAGTGGATTATTATTGGATGTAAACCCGTAAAATACAATATTGTGAATAGGCAAATAAACTACGTGTGTGTGTCACTGAAATCCTCTTAAGCGGCTGGACCGATATGAATATTTTTTTTTGTATGTGTTTGGGAAGATGGCGCAGCGGTACTATTATACTTTTTTTAATAGCCTAATCGCGAAATATCAGGAAAAGGTCTGCTAGTTATTATTATTATTTATTTATCAAAACGTTTTCATATTAAGAGATATTAAGCCTAGATCATTAAAGCCGTATAAAAATATCTTTTTACCCTGTAATGATTTTACTTTCATGAAATTTGTGTCATGAGTTCATTTGGTCATGTTTAGCAGAAAAACTCCCTACAAATTTATATAGAAAATCTAACAGTTCAAACAATTTATATGACTCAAAACTTGGCGATTATAAATAATTGCGGAGAATTTCTTGTCCGCTCTACGCCCTTGACTTGCGAACTTTTCTGTTGACCTTCATAAGCGTACTTGGTTACCTATAAAATAAAGTTATTTTGAGTTTGAACTTAGGTGGGTTTCACCTAATTAAATAGAGAAATATAATTTTCAGAACGAACACAACAGTATGCCTAGGTAAAATAGCGGCTCACCTTCATCCGCAAATACGGCAGAAGGTGCTCGTGTCCGCGTTCGTTCGTGCTACGCGCGACTCGTTCCCGCCCGCACGACAAGCGGGTGTACTAGCGTTGGCCGCCACGCAACAGTACTTTTTACTATCCGAAGTTGCTAATCGAGTGTTGCCAGCCTTATGTCCGCTTACGGCCGATCCGGAGAAACAGGTATAAATAAGATGTCGCAATTGGGGCCGTTCAAGTATTACGTACTGTACTGCCCCCAAAAATTATGTCGTGTCTACACGCACACTTTTTTTTAACTAAAGGGGTCCGCATAAAAACTAAAAAAAAATACCATTTAAAATCCCTATATCGTGTACGCTGCGGGAAATGAACAAACAAACATATTAACACTATTACATATTTAAATAGCCGAGCGAAGCCGGGACTGTACGTTAGTATACAATAATGTTCAATTTCAGGTCCGTGATGCAGCTTTTAGAACTATAAAAGGTTTTTTGGGTAAACTGGAGAAAGTTTCGGAAGATCCCAGTTTGAAAGAAGGAATGGGTTAGTGTTGTAAATAATATTAATACATAAGAAATTAATTCAAAAATTCTATTTAAAATTACTATACAGATCTATTATTGTGTTGTTTGTATACATGTTCCTCACATATTTTCAAGAATGTAAAGAGGATATTGGTAACAATGTATTTATAAAAATTCCATTTTCTAGAGGCAGACGTACACACGGCGACACCTAGTCTCAGTAACGCGGCCGCTACTTGGGCCGGGTGGGCGGTGACCGCAGTGACAGCCAAATTCTACCGCTCTCACTCTGATACAGCTAAAGTTCAGCATCCAGTTAAATCTACTCTGTCAAAGCCTGGTTCGCTAGGTATGTAGCTATTGTATACATAAATAAGTTAACTAGGCACCTCGCTGTAATGACATCATAGTCATGTACGGCCTGCATAAAAAATTCAAGAATGTTTGAGCCCCCTCGCGATAGTAGGTATCTATTGACTATTTATAATAACTACGTTTACCAATAAGGGGGTTTATTGTAAGTATGTATATTTTTGGTAACAGTTCATAGGTTAATAACATCCTAACGTAAAAGTAACGGTAGTATTCAAGTCAAGGGCGAGAGCGATTTCCTCGCAGGTGCCAAGTTGATTTATGTGTGTAGTAATATAATATCCGTATTAATATACAGATGTCTACAAAATAAATACTCTCAAGAAGTGTGAACTTTTCTGTTTATTATATGTATATATAATTTTTTATTTAAACTTCAGTGAATTTTGCGTAGCAAGACGTCGAAGGGACCACTCTAATTTCGTCTTTTCAAATAAAAACACGTACATTTGTATAGTTTGGGCTTTGAACCACATTAGAAGAGTCGAGAGAATTGTAAATTCTTAAAAGGCCGGCAACGTACCCGCGAGTGAGAGGCATTAAGTGTCCATGAATCAAGTTTTTTTTTTATTTTTCTGTTATTTTCGTGAATAATTCGAACGAGAGTTGCCTGCCTGATAAGGGTTGGTATGAATTTGTAAAATTCTGCTGATTTTGATACTTGGGAATGAATAAGGGACGACAATGTTAATTTTTGTACCATTAAGACAAATTTATTTCAGAACAACCATCCTCCAGCAGTATGTCAACGACCACGTCATCGGTGACATCTATGACCTCACTGGAACACAGCGAGTCTGCTTCGGACTATGACCCTGAACACTGGGACATGACAGCCTGGGGCGAGATCGACTCCAGCGCAGGTATGTAAACTTAAATTAATTAAGGAAAGTACAATTTCTGTGTGTGTATATATGAATCTCTATATGGTTAATTATTGATCGATATTCAATCAAAGTTCCGTCAGACAAGTGACTGAAAGAAACGTTTAAAGAGTTTCCTAAACAATCATAGACAACAAAACTGACCTAACCATTTACAATAAAACAAAACATGGATATCGATTTTTAATTAACTATCTAGAGATTTAATTAACTTTCTGATTGAACAACTTTACTGTGGCATATATATCATTTTTTAAGTGCTGTTACCTAACTACAGAAATTGTTGGTTTCCCTAAAAGTATAACTAGGTACTTAGTTTTTAAAACTTGTTTCAATTTAATAAAAAAATTGAATTTGATACATTAAGACATATTCTCTCATATCCTTATATAATTTTTGAGTGTTCTTCGTTCATCCGGTTTTAGTTCCAAATACGTCCACGGGGCGCTGCTCAAAATGTCTATACAAAATGATCAATTGTTTTGTTTAAATTTATTAAAGTCGATATATTGACCACTTTAGCCACAACGGGTGGTAGTGGCAAGTCAGGCGCCAGCAGTACAGGCGGAGGAGGCCTAGCTGCCCTGTGTGAGGACGAATGGGACAATGAAGAGTGGGGACAGATACAAGAACATCCAGTGAGTATATACGAATAGTGAATTCCAAGCAATGTTAGTAAATTTTTTCTTAAACAAACAATATGATTTCACTACAAATCAATTTCTCCCCTTCCTACTTTCTTCATTTTCACATTCCGGAGTTTCACTTCTTCCACACACTATTTTCTCTAATTTAATTTATTAAATGCACTTTAGCACTTCAATAAACAACCTATAAATACTAATTTCTTGATATAAATTTAAAATGAAATTAAAGGCAGCTGAAGCAGAATTGGCAAGTCCATCAGAGACGTGGAATAACTCGGAATGGACTCAACCGATGCCAAGTGCGAACGCTACGTTCGTACGCAATACATCGCGACTCGAACATAAGCCGACAGCGCATCAGAACAGCAATGACTCGCTTGGCGGTTGGGAAGATGGCGAGTTTGAACCTATTGAAGAGAATGTTGATGGTGAGTTACTGTAAATAATTTTAATTTTGATGAATGTAGTTAGTAGTTTAAAGTATGGTTTGTAATTTCCAAGCACAACACAATTGGACAATTAAAATATATAAGTGGACTAATTATCATTCAAGGGTTCGCCTAGTGGGTTGCGCGTGCGTCTTACGAGGTCGTAGGTTCGATCCCCAGCTTTCTGTCTATGTGCACATTTCATAAGTAAGTCACAAAAGTCGTTATGTCACAAATCCAAAAATAGATGTCTCTGACAGAAGGATCACCTACTTGTCTATGGCAATAATGATCTATGAAACGAATGCAATCTGTAGTATTGTAAGCGCCTTTGGATGATTATTATTAATTAACACATGAATAAAATAAATATAAATCATAATAAAAATCTACATCAATAGACGTTATTAAAATGTTATGACGAAGGGTTTTGTAAAAAAAAATATTGTCATAATAATAATCTGCCGTGTTATACGGCAGAGTATTTACTTGAATAAAACATATTAAGATATCTGAGATTTTTGAATACCTTAAATGTTTTATTAAACACAGACTATGTAGCTTAATTATGGAGCCAAATTTACTAAAGGTAATGAATTGTGTGTCCTTAACACCGTATTAAAACACTTGTGCTATTCTGCCATTTTTACTCGAAACGATTTTTTTTTTTCAATTATAGAAAACAACGCATCAAAAATGGACGAGATGCGTCGCAAACGCGAAGAAAGGAAAGTGCAACGTCAGCGGGAAATGGAAGCCCGACGTAACGCGAGAGGACAAGGGCCGATGAAGCTTGGGACCAAATTGTCTGCGCCTGCGCCGTTCTAGCTGCCGGTCTTGACACGTGAACTGTAAAAGGGGTAAAAAGTGGTCTTTTCAGCCATTTAGTCGATCTATGAAATCTGTATATGTAACTCATAATACTTGATGAAGACATGATACATCTAAAATTAAATTTGCTATCGTATTACAGTTATATTTACGACGTCACCGAAAATAAGACTTGGCTTAAAAATCTCGTTGCCAGGCCATAAAATTTAAACAAAATATAGTAATGACAAGCGATGTCAATCTTGTTTCTATATTTCCTTTGACTATTTTGTCTGTGCTTAAGAATCAAAGACAAAAATACGGATCTAAAACGTCTATTGAGAATTTTTGAATTTAAAACGACCCTGAGCCATTAGTCAAAATATTTGTGTAGATTTGGATGGATGTTTTATTGATTTTGCTATGTATATTGATTTTAGTTTCAACAATATTGACTAGTGTTAAATATTTTAACGTAAGACCAGAGACAATCTTACTGACAGAATTTTGTGGCATGTGTCTTACTCTATTGCTCTGTCACGCATGATGTAAAGATAATCTTTTACGTAAATGACAGGAGACTTTGTATATTAAATTTTAGATAATTATGCATGAATAATGTTTTGGCAAATAAGAGGAAGTCTTAGAGTAAAATTCAGAAACGAGGCTTAGGGCGAAGTAATCATACTTACCGTATGTTAAAATCGAATTATTATAATATACGCGCCTCAAGTCTCTTCCGTCTGTCAAGTGATTGACAGATAGAATTTCTATATTTAAAATATGATTATTTTTTACTATCTATGGTCAGTAATCGGATTCATTTCAATATATGTTATCATTTTGATTAAAATGGGACTAATTATTACTGATAAATCGTTTTATCGTCTTTTGATCTTAATCTTATCAGTTACATTAGTAATAATCTAATCTTTCCCTTTTATTATCACAAATGTTTTATAGTATTCAATTAATTATTATCTTTACAATTATATTTAGATGTGAATATAAGAATTTGATTATATCTGGTATCTGGAAGAACAAACTTTTTTGGAAATTACCATGTCAGCAAGAATTAAAAAAAATGAGTCCTTAGTTATTAATCCCCGATAGAAACAAATAAATGGAGCGTGTAACTAACTGTAACTAACCCACAGTGTAAACTCTATATAACTGCAATTTTGACGTTACAAACAGTTGACTCTAAATGAAAAATAAAATTGTATTAGAAAAAGTTTTTTTCAGATTAATGAAAGTAATAACATATAACATAATGTTGCGTTTTTTTACTTATTTTATACATATTTCGCGATATTGAGGCATCTTCGTGATAAGGCACGTTCAAGCAATCCTAATTTGTATTAACGGATTTTCTAGAAATTTCGGTACGTATGATGCAGACAGTCGAGTTTATTACCGGCTAAGGCAATAAAGCGACAAAATAAGTTACAAAGATCGAAAGCCGAATCATTTCGACACCGTTTAATCAAGGCCGTTACATTGTATATACACATATATATATATATATACAGTCGTGGTCAACTAATTAGGGACACTATCACAAAAAGAGCAAGAGCTTCCTTCGACATCAATAAATGTTTCTAATCACGAAGCTTTGAAGTTTTATCATTCTAAACAAGTTAAGGGATATTAATTTTAAATATTTAGTGGCCAAGAAAAGGAAAAGCTACTTGCCGCCACAAGTTTTTCTACCTAAACTACACTGCTACTTTCTCATACTGATTAATGACTGGCCAACTAATTAGGGACAGGAGGAAATTTGACTATTAATTTAAAAATAACGAGAAAATGTTAAGTTTTAATAATGCAAAAAGTATGCAAACAAAATTTTTATAACAAAGAAAATAAAAAAACATAAGTTTTAATAACCAGTATGGTTGCCATTATTGGTAATCACCATTTGACAACGGCGAGGCATTGACGTAATTAAATTGTTGCATGTTTCTATTGAAATATTATTCCACACCTCTGTAAATCTCTCGTAGAGCTGATTTTGAGTGCCGGTACGTTGAGCCGCAACTTTTTTTTTAACTTCGTACCACAAATGCTCGATTGGGTTTAAATCTGGGCTGTTTGCAGGCCAATCTAGTACCGTCACAGACTGTTGTGCCAGGAAATATTTCACTGATTGAGCTGTATGTTTTGGGTCATTATCGTGTTGGAACGTCCAGGTCACCGGTAAAACTTCTTCAGCATATGGTATCATATTTTCTTCTAAGATTTGCTTATACTGATACTGATCCAGTTTGCCTTCAATTTTTTTTACGGGCCCTACTCCATGTCCAGAAAAACAGCCCCAGACTTGAATATTTCCGCCCCTATGTTTTACTTGTTTCTTGGTGTATTTAGGATTCATTTCTGTTTTTATAGGACGTCGCACGTATTGTCGGCCATCTGATGAAATTAAATTTATCTTAGTTTCATCTGAAAATAATACATTTTTCCACTGATCTGGAGTCCAATGTCCATACTTTCGAGCAAACGCCAGCCTTGCTTGTTTGTGTTCCTTCTTCAGCAACGGAACTTTTCGTGCAACTTGTCCGAAAAGCTTTGCTTCAACTAGACGCCTTCTAACGGTTCTTGCTGATACGCCGACATTCGGTTCAGGTCCAAAAACTTCAGCCTTAATAACTGTAGAACCTTTAAAGGGGTCTTTCTTGGCTAGAATCCATCCTGCGGTCATCTTGTGGGGTAGTTTTTTTTGGCCTCTTCTTTCTAGGAACACTTTCAGTTGTATTGTGGGTTTTAAAATGGCTCACTGCATTGCATATCATATTTTTGGAACAGTTCAGATGATCAGCTATTTTCCTGTAAGGCCATCCACGTTGATAAAAATTAATTATCACTTTTCTCATTGTTGCGTCACAACTCTTGGTTCGACCCATATTTTAAAAATTACTGTTATTGTATTGTACGTACGAAACTAATGTTACGATTCAGAATGGCGCCAAAATCAATTTTACGCAGAAAAAAAAAGTTTTTTATTTTTATTTTTTTTAATTTAGAACACGGTAATTTTACTGTCCCTAATTAGGTGGCCAGGACGTAAATACCATAAATATCGATTCAAGTGATTTGATTGAAGTATTTATTAGTTTAGTCACGTATTATTTTTGTTTATTTTGTGTATTTTGGTAAGGTTTCATAATAGTTATTATCACTATAGTGTAATAGGTAGAAGTATTAATATTAATGAGTAATACAGAGGTATGAATATTTAATATTGTTTAGTGTTATATTTGTCCCTAATTAGTTGACCACGACTGTATATATTAAAAAAATAAAATATCCCAGATAAATTAAATAGACAAAAATGATGATAACCTATAAATGTTATATTTTGTGAATGATAAACGTATATATTACTTTACTTTGATAAAAAATTGAGCTCCATTTGAATGTTCATTTTAGAGTCAAAGCGGAGTTTAGTGTCAAAGATAATTTTCGTAGTAGATTTTTTTGAAATAAATTTCTTATGCATTCGCTAAGTACTACATTCATGCAGGACGATCCAGCGAACTTCGTCTTACAGCACAGTTATTGCGCTTAGGTAATTTAATGTGCAAAATTACTTGCTGCCTATTAAAAGCATAAATAATTTCAAATTATAAAACGCGGACTAGAGATAGGACCTAATTTGTTTCATATTTTATCTTTCGTCCATGTGTGTAAGGAATATGTTAGGTTGTATTCTAATAATTGCAAAAAAGATTGCCAAATCACAATATTTAAGCTCAAAAATAAAGTAAAAGCTACCTGGAAAGTAATAAATGAGGAATCCGGTAAAGTGCCTGACAAACGAACCGATTATACATTAAAAGTAAAAAGAAGATAAGATGTGATGTGTGTGTAAAGTATTAACACACGCATGTAAATGGTATGAGTATTGAAGAAATTTAGCATTACAATGTTGCAAGTCTTAATGTGCCCAACTAGATATGTACCCATATGCAGCCGGTACTCTGTAAGTACGTAATGAGAACTACATCGAAATTCGATACGTTGAGATCGTTATATGTCAAATGTCGTTATGACAGTTACAAAGTACCAGCTGTTTTTACGTAATATGAAAGTTTCGATGTCTGATGGTAAATAGGGAACAAGTTGTTAACTAAAGCACCGCGTATGGAGCTCAAGTGAGACTAGACGCCACTATGGCTTATTATATCATATTAGACTTTCCAGTTTTTAAACCTGGTATTTTAATTAGAAATATTCGCTGCTTCTGTACATAGTAGCAATTTGTAATTAATTTTTTACTAAACCGATACATTCTTTGGGTAGGCGTCTAACCGTCCACCATAGAAAAATTTTTTAGTACTATTGTGTAAGCGCCTGTAAAATGCAGGTCCACGAATATTTTCCGTTTAATGGCTTATGTATATAGTTTTATTCTTAAACAAAACACCAACTAGAACATATTAAAAACTAATTATTATCCTGCGAAATTGTAGGACTGGCTGTAATTTTATCTTTGAATGTTTGTATTATTGGAAACTAAGCCGGCATATAAAAAAGTAACGGAGCGTTAATTAAACGATTCGTTACTTATGTATAATGCAAATTACACTTGCATGGATACTACACGTTAATTTCCTATCAACACATAACATATAGTATCCATATGATGTTTCAATGAATGTTTTGTAAAGGTGTACTGTCGGAATGTGTATTTACATTTCTTGTAAATAAAAGTTTTCAAAAATTTGTGCATTTTTAATGGGGCGTGAATGAAACGCAAATTAAAAGCGATACGTTTAATATAAAAATGTTAGTATTCAATTAAAACAATATTAATTCCAATATGTAACGGACGTTTTCTTCTAATCAGAAAAAACTATCCGTTATTGGCAAATAACAATAAGCAAAGCTAAATGGCGAAAACATTTATCAAAACTTAAAACTTATCTGCTGAGACATCCATAATCAATTAAGTACCCCATCAAATATAATCATCACACTGAAAAATATATTTGATGGATAAAGAAATTGACCCTGCGACTGTAAACACAAAAACAACTTTGCAGAAATCACAACAAACACATTTTTTTAAATATTTATTATCAACTATACTAAAAGCTGAGAAATCTGGTACAATATTTTATTCTTTTCTTAATATAAAACTTATAACTGGAAAAGTTAAAAGATCAATCAATATGACGTCAGTTTATTGTACGTAAAATCGTTTTCGTATCGTACGTAAAATAAAAATAAAAATTTTAACTGATTTTAAATTAACTCGAAAAAGGACTACAATTCGCAATGTATTTTTAATATGCATAAACGAAAGAAAACTTGGCTATTGACAAACATTAATTACGAAAGCTACCTATTTTATTTCGTATTGAATTTAGACATTGTTCAGATTGTACCATTTGCGACTATGTTCACACAGTTAAATTTGACGTCTATCTTGTAGTGTTGTTGCGAAGTCCGTTCCCAGCTGTCATTGTACACTTACAGTTTGGAGCGCAAGTCGGATGACCCAGCGGCTAATTGTCAAGATGGCTCTTCAAACCTGAAAATAACATTTAAATAATTGCCCAAAACCTAAAAATATTTAAACCTATTATTGTGATGTGACTGTATATTTTAAGAAAATTAAAAACATTAAACTGAGAAGTGTTTTCAACACACTTTTAAATTTTTTATTTGTACAAATTTGGTTAAAATGTTGTACCATGTCTTTTTGGAGACAATTAATTAAAAAATCAATATGAAGTTAGTTAGTTGATATAGTTAATTAACTGAAAAAAATATGGTGTTATTGTTATAAATGTAACATGGCTCTGTAGTAACTTTAGTTGTTACCAAGTAAAACACTATCTTTGGAGCCATCTTCACTGTAATATGGAGTGCTTTAGAATATAATAAAATCTTTTAACTTTCTATTTTTGCAGGTGAATTTCTAAATAGAAATAGCTTGCTATGTATTACAGACACCGTTTACTATCAGTCTTAAAAATATAATTTTAGTTCCAGCTCTAAAATAACAGTAGAAAACACCCACAACAAAGTTTTTTGCAGCCCACATTAAAGAGAATGTAAAATAACACAAGTTGCTTATTAATTTATGAAGTCAACAGTAAAATTTGAATTTTTTAAACTTACCGCATATTCATAGCATTAGAATTGCCAGCCTCAAGTTTATAACCGAGGCTTTCATAAAACTTAATTAACTTGTCCTTGCAATCTAATGACATTTTGTAACAGCCCAATTCATGGGCTAATAGCGATACTGTCACAACAATACTGAAATTAAAATAATACATTTTGGTACGAACATGCATATAAAATTTTATATATAGTTTAATAACTATTATGTAAAAAATATTATGCAAAATGAAAGTATAAAAATATAATTACAGTTTTCCTAGTTGTTTTCCTCTGTAGGTATCATTGACTACAACATCTTCTAAACGCCCTCTCTGTAAAAAACACATAATACTAAAGTTAAATAATTTCTAAAAAAGTACTTGGGTACATCATTTCTAATTTTTATTCTCATACAAGTTCATAACTCAGAAGAACACTAAAGTAGCTTCCAAATAAAAAGTCATAAATTTTTTTTTGGAATAATAACATGACTTTAGTTAATTTACTTTTATGTAAATAAAAGTAATATTTATTCATTAATCTGGCTACATCTTATCATTATGTGTTAGTTTTAGTTGACCACATAATAAATTCCACAATCTACATCCATACATCACAAAATGAACTATCATATGATATTCTCAACTTAAAAGTTATCTGTAAGTCGAAAGGATTTGCATTAACAGGAACATTGGCATACCAAGGAACAGTTATGTATGAACTTTTGTTCCACAGTGAGTGTGGCTGCACCGATGATCTTTGCCAGTCTCTTGTCTTCTATGACTGTGACATAGTAACCTCCAGACATTTTCATTTGAGTGAATCTCTCTGTAGAAACAAAAGTTTGAGTAAAGATGTTAAAATATGTACATTGTTTATTTAAAATATAGATTAAAGTATGAAATCCATACTAGTTTATGAATAATCTCTGTAAATCATATCTGGATTCAGCTTTGCATTTATTATCTACTACATATATGAGAAATATAAAACTAATTTAAAATTATAATTATAAAGATTCAAGTAGCAGGAATCAACTCAGACAAGAGGTTGAATCATGTTTCCATATAGCCAAATACTCTTAATCATAAAATCCATAAACCACCACCATCTGCCACCTTACAAGAAAGAAATTGGCCAGCAACATCAAGTGATACTTCTGCTCAAAAAATACTTTATATTATTTAATTATTATTCAATATTAAATGTCAACTAGATTCAAATACCAACATACAGGTGTGGCAAGGTCATCTTGAGCATGAGTATAAACCTGCTTTTAAATATAAAACTCATACACTAATGACCTTAGTGTTAACTTTATTATGCATATTGTACATATAAATTGTAATTCAACAATAATTTACTCATCACATTATTGTAGCCAAATAAAATGTAATTAACATAAATTTCCATACCATCAAACTGTTTTTTTGAAATATTCCCAGTGCTAGTTAATTGGCTTAGTAATTGTAGAAAACCTTTATCATAATCAGACCTCTGGAGAGGTCTTACCACCATCCAATCCTCTCCTGGGCTTGCCGCACTTATTTTTGGTTTAAATGTAGCAGGACTCTTAGTAAAATCTAATTTCTGTAATATTTCTGGAGGGTAGAGGTACTCTGAGAGTTCCTCATCCTAGAATAAAAATTGCAATGGTAATAACAAAATGAACTGTAAATAAAATGTTCATAATGTACCTTATACATACCCTGTAGTGTTTCTCCAGACCCATATTTTTAGCACAATGATGTGTTATCTTTTGTATTATAACTTTATTTCCACATTATCTTATAGATTTGTTCACTACAAATTAGAGATTATGCTCGGTAAAACGTAAAGTACTTGTACGTGGCAAAACACCTATGAAAAGAAAAAGTGAGTGGAATAAGTAAATCAAAAGTAATAATCATTTGTACCTACTACTCCCACCAATTTATTTTATGGCGTCGCTGTTGGCACAACTTTGAAATATTATTCTATTGGTTCCTATAAAAAGAAAAGTGAAAGTAAATAATTTATAAAAAATACTACGTCAAACGCCGAACTTCAAGAGTTATTAAATTTTAAAAACATACAAAAGCATTATATATTCATTACATTTATAAAATTACATACCAATATTTTGAGAATAAACGTATTTAAATAATAACTTCAAGAACGACTATCTAAGAAGTTCGAATAGTTTACGCTATGGAGTGGGGACTGTGGAATGTAGATTGTAGAGTAGTGCTCACAGTCAAGAGACTAGAACTGATTACTGAATCTTAAATAATATAGTACTAAAATGCTATTAATGACACAAAATTGCTTACACTACAGCATTACTAAAAATGAATAGTAGAAAACTATAGCAAAAAGTCTTTCTAGTCTGTGACAGACATTCAAGGGCAGTCTGCGGCATGCCTTAGCAAATTGTCATTTGTCAGTTAAAACTTTTTTAATTAATAATGTAAATATAAATATCATTTTTGGTTAATAACGTACTATTTAATAATAATAAAAAACCATCTAATAATGATGGCTTTTCACAATTATAATAAGTATAAGGTTATGTATAAATATCGGCAATTCTCTGTTTTTAGAAAGACTAATGATAGTCGGCCACTGTTACAAACACAGAAGCATATTATTAAAATTCCTGAGCGATTTGAATTTTGGGAAAGAGATAGAAAAGGCGGCTATAATACAAAAATTAAGACGGCACCTTTAGAAAACATTAAGAATGGATTGAGAGAACTTAAATATGAGCTCAAGTTATTTGCCAATGAAGTTAAAGATTACTTCACAAAAGATCCCCTATTACTAGCAAGACCTGGTAAGATTATATTACAGTTTACGGTTTTGGGGTTAACAAAACACTTTTTTAATTATTTTTTTCTAACCTATATAAGGAAAAAATTTGAATTGTGTTAATTAGTTACAGCCAGCTGCTTCTGTCAGCTGCTTGCTGATAATTCTTAAAATAACTCTTCAATTTTCATATAGATTCCTATTAGTAAACAACAGTAGTGAGCGGGCCATTTTCACATTGAGCCATCTGATATTGTATTAAAAAAATTGATTTTATATTTCCGAATACTTTATTGCATATTTTTATACTTACATAAAACCTTAGTTTTGACTGTATACTGTGCCCTTGCTGGTGATTTCTTTTAAAATTAAGAATCATTTTTTGTGTCTTCTTGAAAATGTTTTAATATAACACAAAAGTAATACTCAGTTTCATAATAAATCTTTTCCAAATTTATGAGATCTATAACTTGTTCCTTGATTTAAGAACTATTACTACAGTTATACCATCTTCTTAGTCTGTTCTGTCTTGTTTCTTTCCCTATATGTCAGATTGCCTATCCAGTCTTCTTTATTATAACTATATTATGTTAAATATTTTATAAATAAACTTATTAAGGCAGTCTTCCAGAGAATTTAGTGTGGAAACCCTGGAAAAAAACCTCATCCAAATATTTAATATTGCAGGAATGCCTTTAATTTTGGGAATTCTTGATCTATATACACTATTAATAAAAATATATCACAAGTTATATTTTTATTAATTTTGTAGTTACATGGCCCAACCATAGACAAGAACTGTCACTGTCAATATTTGGTTTTGACAACAAATAATTTCGTTATTCAAAAATCAAAACTACGTCCGTTAATGTGTTGGTTGTGAAATGTGAATTTATTGTGGAGATAATTCTTTCGATTTTGATATAGACTGTAAAGTTGACGTTATTAACCATCAAGTGAAAATCCGAATGTTCTCTAACTCTAAATCTAACGAGACGCCTTCACTTAGTACTAACAACAGTGCTTTTGGAATAATTTTTCAAAAACTACAAAGTATGTTCCAACACCCAGTGCCTGAGGAGTTGAATTTAAACATGTCTTCGTCAAGGACAAGTACGGTAGCTTCCGATGATAGTTTTATTACTCCTGTGTCATCCATGGGAGATCTTATGACTCTATCGCCTAAGAAATCGGATGACCTTTTAATAGACGAAGTCGATATTACAAATGATTATCTGACTGGTACAGACTTTGACAGTATATGTGATGTGACGATGCGAGAAGTTCATAACTATGAATCAAATATATCTATTGATGAAACTAGTTTGGATTTTCTAGCCAAATGTAGTGAAACCAGTCGCAAACACAATTTTATTGATAGAGGTAAAGAAAGCCTTTTCGTCAAATTTGATCCTCTGTATGCTCAGAAAAAGATGGTTGAATCATCTGAAGGTGAAATTCAAGCTGATTCATTAGAGTGTGACATTGGATATGAAACAGGCAGTACTACATCTATTTTGACGGATACAGTTATTGAAACTTTAGATAATTCAACTTCAGTGAGCAACCTGCAAAACAAAGGGTTTATAATTAAAGACAAACCTATGCAAATGGTAACGCCAGTTATAAGCTCTGAATTGTCACGACCAACTCCTTCTCGAACAAAAGCAATGCCAGCTCTTGTTAGAAGTGTATCTGCTATTTTACCTAGTCCAGTTGTAACTGAAAAATTAATTAATTTCTCTGGTAGTACTCCACCAGTTGCTGCCCCTCGTAGTCCAAGAAGTAGGAAAACTACACATTATGGAGAACATGAAAATGGAAGACTACAGTCTTTAAGAGCAATATTGCAAAATCAAGATCATGAAGTTTTACAACTGAGACAGGATAACAGAGAACTTAGATCAATGTTACAAGACATGGAACATAACTTTACACGTTATAAAGAAGAAATGGATGTCACAGTAAAAAAATTAACAGAAGAAAAGAAAAGTTTTATGGACAAAGAAAATCAATTATCCCAACAATTACAAGATAAACAGTTAAGCAACAGACAAATGTGTGTAGTGATGGAGGAATATGAAAAAACTATATCTGATTTAATTGGAGACCAGCAACATGAAAAAGTGCAATTGCTTGAAACATTAGAAAAAATTACACTGGAAAGGGATGAAGCTGTGAAGCACTTAGCAAGCATGGAGAGTTCCTTTAATGATCTTTTAACAAAATATGAAAAATGTAAGACTATTGTTATGGAATCTAAGGGTAGAGAAGAAATTTTGCATAAGAAAATTGATGAATATGATGAAGGCATGAAAAAGTATGAAGAATTATATAATACCCTCAAACAAGCTACAACAGACGACTTACAGAAAGCTAATGAGATGTTAGAAAACTTAAAGAAAAGTCATAATGTTGAAATTACTAAGATGAATGCTACTATAAAAAAGCAAGAAATTATGATTTCATCCTTACAAGAGTCTCTTGCACAAAAGACTAAAGATAATGAAGGATTGACCAAAATATGTGATCAGCTTATCAATCAAGTCCGTTAGACAAAACTTACAAATTGCATAGCCCTATTTAAATACTTGACATTCCTTTTTTTAATTTGGCTATCTACACTGCACTATTATTATTTGTCATGTGTAATAATATGTGGTTTCTAATTGATATGAGTTGATTATTGCATATCAAATATTTAAAATTTTATAATTAGATTAATGTTAAATTGTACTCTGTGGCAGCTGTTATTATGTTTGCTATGTTTACTTTCTCCGTAACTGTATCTATGGTGCTTTGTAATAATTTGATTGTTCTTTTTATAATATTGAATCTCTTATTTGTATGCCAAGTATTGTTATGTTGTATTATTAGTTTGTATGTGATTACTATGAATCTGAATTTTTTACAAATAAAATTACTTCAACAAGTATGTTTTATCAATCTTTCTACTTTTCTGAGTGTAGGTTTATATTAAAACATAACTATAAAATTAATTAGATATGTAGTTAGTACGTATAATTATATCCCAGTTCTATATACAAATATAACAAGTTAATCATAACACCAATACATACAAACATTTTATATTTTTAAAAGGCATATCACACCCTGAATGGACAATTTTTTTTAATAACACAGTTTTCCTTTATTTCTTTATAGGTGAAACTGATCTTTTGTGGTGCTTTAACAGTCCAGATGTATTGGATAAGTTTGTAACCACAAGTGATAGTGACCATAATGAAGGATTCAGTAATTGTAAATTAGAAATGAGTGCAGCAGGTCGAGCTCAATTCCATGGTTACCTGGACACTAGAATTCCTAAAGACGGCCGTATTAAAAAATCTGGTTATTGTTCCATGCGATCTAAAAGGATAAGAGTAAGTATTTAGTTTTTATTAAACATACCTATGTCAATGAATATTTTATAACTCGGACAGAAAAATGTACACAATTGTAATTTAAAGGTTTTCTATATTTATTTGCACTAATTTTAACATATTAGTATAATGTACGTACTGACACCTGGTTCACGAGATTTATAAGGGGAAATTGAACTATACTGTATATATATACACAATCTGTAGCGGAGTTAATCCCGTTGCCGTGATCATTATTTAGGGCTCAACAATCGTAAACGATTTGTTAATTTAAATCAAATCCGTTAACCGGTCACCAAAATATAGTATTTATATGTAATGTAATGGTATTAAAAACTCAGTGGATAGTTCCCATTAAGAATTTTTACTAGACGTTGCTGTTTTGTGTTTGACTTTTGTGCGAAAGGAAGGGAAATATCGTTGTAGTCATAAAAAAAAATTCACTCGTGGGACATTCCCTGCCCGGCCCTACTTACCTTCTCCTCCTTCTACTTATCCACTCGAAGGTGCCGATCAACGCGTGCGCGCGCTCATCATATTATTTAGCGCTTATTAATCTTAAATGTGTATTACACCTACCCCTTGCAATATATAAAAAATGATATACGGTGTTTTCTACGTAATATATACTCCTACAACAACAAGTTGTTACCTTCTCATTACCGATTTGCATGAAAAGCTGCCAATTACTTATATTATTTATTTTTAATTATAGTATTAATATCGCTTTAAAAAAAGGGGTGGTAGAAGTGTGATATTATCCATAGTAAAACAATCATGAAAATGACGGGCTTCCTTGCTGTAAGTGACGGTTATCATAAATAGTTTACAACCCATTCTCAGACCTACCGCAAATACACAAAAATTCATTAAAATTGAACAAGCCGTTTAGGAGGGCTTTGGTTACCACCCAGTGTGGTATGAATTATATAAAAAATACATACTGACGAGTTATTGCGACAAATGTACTGAAAAACAAATGGTCCTATTTAAAAAATTATTTCACAAGTATATCTGATGCTTAACTCGGAGCTCAGATGTTCTTAGCTGGAGTTTAAACTAACAACCACGGGTTGCACTGCTACTAAATAACGCAAAATATTTTACAGAAATCTTTTAAACGAGATTCGACGTATGACTGGAATATTTACAACACTCTAGTAATTAAAGTAAGAGGAGACGGCAGATCGTATTTATTAAATATTTCATGTGAAGGATATTATGATTTAACATGGAACGACATATACCATTATGTGCTATACACTAGAGGTGGCCCATATTGGCAAATAGCTAAGGTATTTTAATATTATCTATGGTTTAGGATAGTGCTATAATATATAGAACCCCTTTAATCGATATATTCATCATATATGTTACCAGTGATTAACGCACACTAAATATTATTAACCAAAAAGTTCAGTAGCGTTACAGATACTGGCAAACTTCTTGAGCATTAAAACAGGGAGTGGGGGAAAGTTTGCGCATCGTACCGCAGATCGGAACACAAACGTCAACTGATTTACCAATCACGCGATCGACACTTCACTCAGCCCCCCCTCTCAGTGATACCTAAAAATCGCTTCTGCTCAGGCAAGGACATATGTTCAAGATGTTTGCCGGTATCTGTACATTATTATGTATCCGTTTCGTGATCATTGGTCATTTCTAAAAGGCAAGTAGGTGATCAGCCAATGTGTGAAGGTGATTTCACCATACGAAGGAGTGGTAAATACGCACATAGAAAAAACATTTCTTGAATTAGATTATCATGATTCATGTGCACTTTTTACTTTTTGTTTTTTTTTATGTATCCTATATCAGTTTAGTTTATTTTTGTTTCTGTTGAGTATGTTTTTTTCCTTCTTATTATATTTGTAATATGTATTTTTGCACTTCTTTCCTACCTTATGTAATTTATTCACAGTGGTTTTTTTTCCTTTACTCACAGTGGTTGTCTGGAAGAAATCGCTCTAAAGCGATAAAGCCGCCAGTTGCTTTTCATTAAATTATGTTAAAAATTTAATATATATATTTTTTCCTTTTATGTAATGCAACGAAGTGTTAATAAATAAATAAACACTGCATAATCGACTTCACTCAGTAGAGTAGGCCATCACTATTCAATTACTATTAACTAATACGCCGAAGAAATACCATAAACTTCGAAGTCTATAGAATGATCAAATGTCAATTATGTCATGTTATTGTAATTCTATAGACAATGAAGCAATTAGGTATGTTTTATAATGGATTTTCTAATTTCAGATACCATTTTCCAAATTTGTACTTGGAGCGAAAGGACGACTTCAGGACAAGCAAACAAGAATGAGATTGGATAGAATCACTCATTTTGGAATCGCATGTGGCGATAGATACGATGGTGTTTTCAATTTAGAAGTAGAGTATATAGGTTTGTTCACACATTTTTATTTATTTATTTCAAACATACACATTATCTTTACAGCCTATGCCAATACGACAATGTGGAGAAACATGTAATAAAAATATAATAATGTACATAAAAATTAGACACATAATTTACACAATATCGCTACTGTGAATTCACTCTGCGAACATATAAATATGTCGATAGTATCGGAGACAGCATTTAGTAAGCGCAACGTCCTAGATAACGGGGATCTGTGCAACAGACTAGTTCTTGCCTTTGGTATCGCAAATAACCTTCGCTGTCGCCGTCGCACATATCCCATAGGTACTAAGAAGCCCAGTTCCTGGAGTACACTCGGGTTACACACTATCCCCCTCAAGACTTTCAGTACGTAGTAGGCCAAATGTAAGTCTCGTCTGGTTTCCAATTTGTTGTACCCCACCATCCCTAATACAAATAATGTTGGGTACATTAAAGGATAGTAAGGATAGACGCCATACAGTCTGTTATAGAGGTGACGTGCAAATTTATTCTGTATGCGCTCCAACATAAGACAGTATTTAGCTTCATGCGGAGCACAAACAGACGAGTTACACTCCAACATACTTCTAACCAGAGCGTTGTACAAGCTTGAGATGGCTTTAATATTACTGAACGTTGTTGCCCTTCGAAGCACGAATCCCATCCTTGCGTATGCTTTCTTGCAAATGTCCACAACATGATCTCGTAAATACAGTTGGGCATCCACTCGCACTGCTAAGTCTCTTACTGACGCAGTCGTCCACCTCTTGGATTGACAGGAGTAATTTTAGATCGTCTGCAAAGAGAAGGCATCTAGAATGTCCTATGACATCTGGTAAATCGTTCACCATTATTGTAAACAGCAATGGCCCTAGGTTGCTGCCCTGACTCACGCCTGATTTAGTGTAGTACGGTTCCGACTGACACCCTTTGTACTCTACATACTGCTGGCGATCTCTTAGATAATTAGCAAAAAAACGTAATAGTTTTGGAGTGAATCCAATACTTGCCAACTTAGATAACAGTATTTCATTATCCACGACGTCAAACGCCTTTCTTTAATCAAAGTATGCAGCATCTACTTGCAATCCGGCGTCCATAATAGGGATAACATAATTAATTGCGTTCAGTAAGTTGCTACTTGTACTACGCAAGGGTCTAAAGCCATGCTGGCAGTCTGACAAGTACGGTTCTACTTGTTTTAAAATACCTTGGTGCAGAGCTCCTTCGAATATTTTAGCGGGAGTCGATAATATTGCCACCGGTCTATATCCTTCCACAGAGTCTTTTCCATCACTTTTAGGTATAGGAATAACTCTTGTGATTTTCCAGCAATCTGGAAAGTAACCGTTGTCCAGGCATAGATTGAATATATAGGCAAGAGGCTCAGCAAGTATAGATCGGCAATCCCTCATATATTATGAGGTATGATGCTGGTATTCCATCTGGGCCTGCCGAGCGCTTCCGCTTTAGACGGACAAGTGCATCTCTTACCTGCGCTGATGTCAGTTCAGATACGTGCACATATGAGCCACTCCCGGTACCCGTCGCCATCGCCTCCTCCACATTCAGCCGCGCGATCTCCGTACTGTAGACTGAGTAAAAATATGCCGCAAATTCAGCCGCACAATCCGTATCTGATAGTATCTTACCATTTTTTTAAATATAATTTTGATGTGCAAAATTACTATTCCGCGCCCTTATATAATGCCAAAAAGACTTAGGATCGTTAACTAAATTATTCTGTACCCTTTCTTCATAACATTCAAACGCAAGCTTAATATTCAATTTAATGCGTGCCCTACAATCACACAGAAAAATCACGGTACTCGTTTGGAGATTTAGTACATTTATATTTCTTGTGTAATTTTGCTTTTAGCTGCAGGTCACTTATAATTTCCCTAGTATACCATTCAGGATAGCAATATTTACGGTAATTACTATATCTACTAGGATTTAACCGTTTTCTCGGAACACAATCATTAATGACCTCATTAAGAATACTATAAAAAGCATTTAAGGCCCCATCTGGGTCACGCGTATCAAAAACAACACTCCAATCGGCGATTGCTATCGAGGAATATAAATTATGAAAATTAGCTTTGTAAAAATTCCATTTAGGTTTAATTTCACTTACGGTATGCTTCCTTTTGGGCTGTGCAGACAGGGTGATGCGGTCTAATGAGAGTTGTGCCTCCACGAACAGCGGTGGGTTATATGAATCCACCGGTACCAATGAATCGTCCGCTTCATAAACACATACCCCGTCTCTCATACCCGACGAGCACAAAACTAAATCAAGCTGTCTCCCATCACAATTAAACACCCGGCTCACTTGAGTTAATTCACAGAACGACAAGAAAAATTCAAAGTATTGTTTAACATTTACACTACTTGAATTTAAGTTAAAATCCCCTAATTATAATACATTTTATATTTAACACACAACAATTCAATTATTCGGAAAAATAACATATATTCTGTATCACACGTATTTGGCGGTAAATACACCGCACAACATAAGAATAAACATTTATCATTAAAGTGAACTGACGCGCAAACTAATTCAAACGAACACTGATCGACGTTGATATCATTCGGTTCTTTCACACGTCGCAACCGCAGCTCACGCGTGGCCACTAGAAACACGCCACCTTGTTTCCTTCCATCCGTCCGGTCGCATCTTAGGATTTGATACCTTGCGGGCACAATTTCCGCATCTTTAATAGAATCATTACATCCCGTTTCTGTTATGGCCACTATATAGACGTTCAGTGCTTCAATATCCCCCATAAATTTATTTAACTTGGTTCGCAAGCCTCTAGCATTTTGATAATAAAAAGAAAATTTACACAGTTTTCTCTGTTTTATTTTTTGGCTTCCGAAACCAAAACCATTGACTGCACTCGGTGTTCACCGGCCATACTTCCGGTGAATATAGCCTTTCATATACCGATTCCGATACCGTTACAATAAAGGAGGCATATTCCTTTGATTTTTTGGACTTAATCTTAATAACCTTAACGTCCACTTCCATACCACATATTCCTTTTATATACGATGTCAATTTTTCCTCCGTAGTATCTAGACTTAATCGCCAGATATGAAGGTGCTTCTTTCTTTGAGTAGCCCGTATTTCTAATGACTCCACATTTCTTCCACGAAGAACCTCAGAATTTCTAGTATTGACCGTTTGCGAATCACTGGGAATCTGACTTGCTGTTGTCGTAGTTTGGTTACTAACTGACAAATCGCCAGCCACTTCGCTTACCAACGCCGGTATCTTGGCCTGTTTTTTATTGATATGTGTGTGGGTAGCGGTCTTACTACCCTTTTTTTTGATATTATTACAAATAACTTCGGCATATGGTAAATTAACTTCTTTTTGTTTTGTATTTATACCAACACCTTTGAAAGCACAACACGCACAGGTATATTCACACTCATGATGTGATACTGCGATGTTTTGCACCCTTTTTTCTTGTAGCTTGAGATATTGTATTTTGAGTTCCTTTAACTCCGTTTGTGTGGATAGAAGTACTTCCTGCATATGCTTAAGTGCTTTTCCTTGGTTATCCAGTTGTTTTAGAACTTCAAATCTAAAATCCCGGAACTCCGATAATAAAATAAAATCGTATTCTGGTTCCTCAAACACCTCGTCTGCTACTTGCGGTCGGGTCCCTCTTTTTTTGTTTACGGTTTTTGAATCCGAAGATATTTGAATCGGAGATGTATCCTTCCTTTCTTCACCACAACCTAAGCAACTACGTCTAGACATTTTGAATTAATGAAATTCAAACTGAGAGAACACAAAAAACGCGTGCGTACTGAACGGATGACGGACTATCAATCATAAATTCCTATAAACTCGCAATTGACCGTGGGCGTAAGCATTTCTGCGTCTGTTTATTTTTTTAGTATTCCAATACATAATCAATTGTGTCATGTATAATACATGATGTATTGAACACGTATTTAATATTGGGTCTAAGCATGTCTTACGAGGTTTTCTTCACTCGGGGTCTGAATAATGGGAGGGCAACCAGGGGGTCTAGTCAAGACGGCTTAACAGTAGTGTATGTAGAAAGTCGAAAACTAAATTTGTATGAAAATGACAGTACCAACTGTCGACACTAGCTGTCATTTTCATACAAATTTCGTTTTCGACTTTCTACATACACTACTGTTAAGCTGTCTTGACTAGACCCCCAGGGCTACAGCGTAGGGCCCTTTACAAAAGATAGTTGGTTCGGAACGGAAAAAATTCGTTCAATTTTCGACTAGAAAACACTTGAGGAAGTCACTGGAGTATATGCGAACCCATTCGACTTAGGGTCCTTCGAGACACGTTCTATTTTTTAAAAGGCTGGCAACGCAACAAGTGTCCATGGGCAGCGGTATCACTTAACATCAGGTGAACCTCCTGAAAGAAGTTTTCGTTTGATATTTGAGTAATCTACTTGGTTTCGGATTAAATTATTTATTGCATAGCTGGGTTGAGCTATGAGTTAAAAGCAGCATGCTTAAACAATATTCTTAATGATTTTTAATAAAATTTAATTCATATTTATTAATTCTAGGTTTGGAATACGACCCTACACATGACGAGGAATTCGCATATGAAATGTATAAAACCGAAAAGTTTATTGTTGGTGTGTGAGATTATCCTTGAATAAATTGTATATAGTAGATAATTAAATAAAGTATTACTAAGAAGAAACCTTATTTTTTTATTCCAGTAAAGTAAATTTAGATTATTACTAGCTGCCAACGCGAATTTCGTTTCTCCTTAACGCCTAGTCTACCTTTTCAGTATACACCAACATAGAATATTTTGCTACGCTACCCTAGTGACAACCCTCAAAGTACTTAACTATGAAATAAAACATAGAGTTTAAATGTAGAGGGATGAGAGTTGAGGTTGGAGAAAATTAAGGTTTGTACGTATTTGTCTGAGGTATTATAAAAAAATAAAAACAAGAAATTTCGTCCAAAAAATTTAAGGGTGAACGACCCTTATTACTTAGGGGTATGCAAAATAGATAGTAGCCGATTCTCAGACCTACTGAATACCCATAAAAAATTTGGTAAAAATCGGTAAAGCCGTTTCGGAGGAGTACGGTAACTAACATTGTGACATGGAAATTATATATTATAATTATTAAATATATAATATAATATATTAGATTTCCATATTAAATAGAGCAGAATAAAAATTAAGAGAATCCTTGCACATTGTGTCAGAATTAAGAAATAACTATTGATAATGTGATAGTGATATTCAGAACCGAACTTACGCTAACGTGATTTTGACAAACGGTTGTCATATCAAACAAACAGGAACTACCCCTCTGGACACATGCACCACCGTCACAATATACCCCCAGGATCTCAAGGCTGACCTTCGTGTTCTGACTGGCGTTTGGCTAATTTTGTGCTTACTTTTGGTTCTAATAAATATTTTATCGATATCGGCACAAACGAAGCAGGCATCACCAGGCGTTAGGGAGGCAGGCCTCCTCCCTAACTGTGGACTTCTACAAAATGAGAGGTTAACATTGTTCACCGCCACCTAAAGACAGCGGCCAAAGACACCATTCCTCAGTTACCCTATATTTCTTGGTTGTTGATAAACTAGAAACCAATTTTGTTTTTGCGCATACCCTACCACGGCGCGACTGCTTGGTACGAGAGGGTTATGTGGGACTCACTATTTTGCATACTCACCAAAACCCCAAGGAGCCACCAATAACCGCCTTATGCGGGGTGCGATAACAGCAGAGCCTTATCCGCTTCCCGACAGGCGATGCGGCGGTTGCGTCCTCCTCTCCGCGCCCATTGTTGGTTTGTGAAGATACTTGACACAAGTATCCGTCACAGACCGGGCCCTACGCTTTGACAAATAGCTAGGGCAGATCGGGTCCAGTACTTGCAGAGATGGGTCTCCATCCTTTCTTTTAATCGCATGGACCCTTGCTTCCCCGCTTGGGAACGTACTTTTTCTTTCCTATGAGATCGAGTCACTTGGACATTTCAACGCCCATCACTGCGAATGGCTTTGAGCTACAACCACCGATTATATGAAAAGATTTCATCACTTTATATTGGCCTATGTCCTGACACACATGATACCCTCGATCACGAGAATCCCAGATCTCGCATCTTCATGAAACTTCTTTAAACACCAATGGATCACCGTCTAGTACTGTGCCGATTACAATGCTCGGCATCGCTTATCTGCTTCTTTGCCTCATGTCCCTTATAAAATATCTCGCAGGTTTCTGAATCCTATTCGTAAGTACATCTAACCTACACAGTAAACAAAATGGTTTTCAGGGAATTTAACGACTACATCTTTATTTATGATCTATCACTGTCAGATTGACTTATATTTGTAATTTCCAGTTATCTGTGGTTTAAATTCAATCAAATCTGAAATGAATCAACTATTTCGGGAATCCTAATTTATAAATATAAGACCTTTGCATAGCTTGCTGAATAAATTTTAAGATTTTTAAGTATTTACCTATGTAATTACGTGGAAATTAATGTTCGTGATATTCCTTTGGTGTGTTACTCTACATTTTTTTGTTTAGATAACATTGCTTTTATTTTGCCATTTACGGCTTTAACCTTGTGCATATGATGTATGTAAATTTTCTATGCTAGAGACGTTACTAATTTACCAGAAATGAAAAATAATTTACATGAGATTCGGGTTAGTAATTTTTAATTGAATTAACCAAACAATTTTTAACATAGGCAAAGTGCTATTAAGTGACAAATGACTCAAGTATTATTGTCCTTGAAATTAATTATTGCGTTATTTCCAGAAGACGATGTCATCGCAAGCAGTCCTAAACCTATAGGATTTTAAAACAGATTGCAAAGCTATTTAGTACCATGTCAGGTACAGAGCAAAATATATTGACCTCAATGCAACATTTGTCTATCCAATCTAGTAACAGTGGTCCATCTGAGAAACCAACTCAAGTGGTCACCCCTGCTGTTAATAGAAACCAGGTGTCATCAAAGATTACCCAAGTTAAAGGTACAGTTTCTCCTGCAATTGCTACCATTGATCGATTACTAAGTTTAGGTACACCAGCACCACCTCCTCCACCTGTCATACATAGATCTTCAGATATGGACCCACATACTGTTGAACAGTTGCGAGCTGTTAAAGAGATGCTTACAGCTCAGGAAGAAGAAGCTCACAATCTAAGAGAAATTAATCGTGAACTGAGAGACCGATTGGAGGAATGTGAAACAAAAATTAAAAAATTAGTAGAACAGAATGAGGAATATGCAGATAAAGAAAAGACATTGTCACAGCGAGTTTCAGAAAAAGTTAGAAATAATAAACAAATGAGTGTTGTAATGGAGGAATACGAAAGAACTATCTCATCACTTATTGGTGAAAGAGAATCCGAGGCTAAAAGATGGGCAGAAGAGAGAGTTACATTGCTGAGGGAACGTGATGAAGCTGCTGCACACTTGGCATCTATGGAACATGCATTTAATGATGTTCATACTAAATATGAGAGATGTAAGGTTATTATTCAAGGTTATAAAGGTAATGAAGAAACACTAAAAAGAACAGTTGAGGATAATACTGATGCAATACAAAAATTGGAAGCTAGATATGAAACACTGCGTCAACATGCAATGCAGCAATTAAACAAGGCAAATGCAGAGCTGGATTCTATCAAGAAATCTCATCAGGCAGAAATCCTTAAATTAAATGCAATGTTGAAGAAAAGTGAAGTTCATGCATCTTCTTTGCAAGAATCATTGGCACAGAAAATTAAAGACAATGAGGACCTTACAGCTATCTGCGATGAGCTCATTAACAAGGTTGGGTAAGTTAATTATACTTGTATCTTAAGTGCAACAAATTGCTAAATTTGTGTCTTAAGTTCAGAAACTCATAACTGCTATGATTAACTAACCAGTATAAATAATATTTATTTTACATTAGAATACCTAATAGTCTCCATTCTAATGTAAACATAGAGCCTAAGTTCTAAATAAATTGTAATCTGTTTACCTTACACATGTTTGAACTTATTGTGTTACCATTTCAATTAAAAATATTGTGTTTAATTGTAAAAGATAATTGTGCAATTTTTATGACAGTTTTTCATTAATTAGCTTAGTGTTTTAACAATTTGTGACTTATATATTTGTTAATTTACTTTATTGTTAGTATTTGTTTTTGTAATTGGTGCTTCTGACTTTCAAGAAGCCATATATAAGATGTTATCAATAATCATTTTACAGAATTCCTTAAAGATAATAGGTGAGAACCTAACATATTCTGTAGTCTGAAAATAAAAACCACAAACTATTACAAAAATAGATGCCATAATTGAACATGAATAAACCTAAATATTATATTCACAGTTTTATCTAATTTAGTTATAAAATAAGAGTTTAATGTAACAATTCAGTTTTATAAATTTTTATTACTTTAGATTGTATGAGAGGCATTACTTTAATAATATAGTTCAATCAGGCTATACAATATTTATTGTTTCTTGATCTAGTCGTAATTATTTGTAGCTTTGCTGTACTGCCTGGCTTGAGATTTAAAATTAATAATGTAGTTATGGTATGTATTTCTTTAAAATCAAGACAATCCTATAATTAGCAATGGTATGCTAAATATCTATTATGTGTTATGTTTATGGCTAGAACTTCTTACTCTTTGAGCACCCATGATTCATACCAAAAATATTAAACAAGATCTTTTATATTAAATATAAATACTGTATATATTTATTGTGTTGTCTGTTTAGCAATATCCACGACTAAGTTTGTGTGCCTTTAAAGATAAAATACCTTCACCATCCAAAAAGTCCATGAAAAAACTGGGATATTTAAGAATAATATAAGTTTTGCCACTAAATAGTAATTCTAAATGTTGGAAGAAATTGTTAACTTAGCTATGTATATTTCATAGAAGTGTTGTCAAAGTATTTCTCAGATGCTGATTTTTAAATGTAGAATGTCTGTTAATACCATTTTATAATAATCCTGGTATATTGAATCATCATAATAATCTCATTAATTCACCTTACTAATTATTAAAATTATGTATCATGTAATGGCAACATTCCAGATTCTATTTTTATAGCTTTTTTGACTAAGCACACTCCTCATTGATTCAGACTGAAACTGTATTTGTTTTTTATTATTTATTAAGTGATTGGATTTTTTTTGATTACTTAAGTATAATTTTGTACTTTCATAATTTACTGCATATTCATGTGAATAGAATGAGGAATAAAATTCATATTTTATATCACATTGTTTTATTTAATAAATCCCATGTAGCCTACTTATTTCTATTTAGGAAAAAACATTTATAATGTTGCCAGAATACAATTACTTATCATACACCTAATCTAATAAATGTTGATTTTATATGCATTTACCAGGGATTGGAAGACAATCAATAAATACATACTAATTCACAATCATAATTTCTTCAGAACTTTATATGTATCTTTGTTGGTTAAATAACTTATTGCTGATATAACTGTAGATCCAGCAGTGACACCAAAAAGTGCTTGTAGAGCAGGGTGGTCCACATAGCCAAACACTGGAGATGCTAGTGTTGTGCCAACCTAAAAAATGTTAAGAATTCATGAATTCAAAAATATATTGCTGAACAATAATCTTAAAAACAAATTAAAATGAATTGGGTATTTCATAAAATGTCCTATTTAATTGGGTCAAGGGTTGTTTTATGAAAGTACTAATAGCCATCTATAGTAATAAAGCCATATTAAATCAAGTGTAATTTACCAATAAAAGCTGAATTGCAGTATTCACTTTACTTATGAATGTGGGCGCGAGTTGAGCTGTAGCATGAGTCACGTCAAAATAGCGACTAAGTGTTCTCTGTAAAAAGTAAAAGAGAGTATACAAATATATTTTACTAAAATGATTCCTTATAGTGTCAGTAAACTTAAAATGTCCAAGTGGCTTTGACATGCAAAAATGCTTCAAACTTTTGTTTGAATATTTCTTTTACCGCTTTCCTCAACTTATAAATGTGTCAACAATATCTCCCTAAGTAATTGTTGTTTCATTTAATTAAATGATATATATTAATAATACTTCTGGTAAAACTTTGCCAAACTTTTATTGTTTATGTTGCATGCATTAAAATGTTCTCTCTTTTCTTTGTACCTATTAAGAAACTGAAAGATTCGTTCACACACAGTGAAAGTAATAATGGATTTTATGAATCAATATTTGTTCAAAAACTGTTGGTTTAATGAATATTTGTGAAACAATATAAAGAATACAAATATGAATTCATTAATGAAAATCATGAATTAAAAAAAAATGTTTAAGGAAGATACTAACTGGTGGAGGTAGGCTTATGTAACGTATAACAAATCCAGCAGATACCAGAGCAGCATCTCTTGCAACGATAAGTAATGTTAGTGCCAAAGGTATTAGGTTTTGACATGTGAGGGAAATAAACAGAGTTGCTATTAAAACTTTATCTGCCATTGGATCCAAGAATGACCCCATTTTTGAAGCTTGTCCTTCCCATTTACGTGCAATCCAACCATCAAGCTGTGGAATAGTCAAAAACATTATGTTCTTATTTTATCTTAAAGGGACTGCATAAGCAGTAGTAGTATTGACATAAGTCAATAGATCAGAGCATTTAATCTTTAAGTCCGGTGTTTAATCTGAGTAAAATATATTATTTGGAAAGAAACAAAATACTAATCTACCCACCCATAAACTGATGATCAGTTATGTATTGATACCTATAAAGACATTTTCCAAAATAACACAACATTGTTGCATTATGAACAGTATTTAACTTCCAGGTATCAATAGATTGTACTTATTCCGTTTAGACAGGATTTTCAGAGTATAGTCTTAACTAGATTTCAGTAAATATTTAAAACAACCATATTTACCAAATCTGTGATTCCTGCAAATGTCAATAAACCAAGTGCCAGGTGATAATCATCTTGCATAATAACATAACCCAGGTATGGAGACATGGCAATTCTTGTGAAGCATAAAATGTTAGGTATAGTAAAAACATTTTCTTTCTAAAATTAAATATTACTAAATTAATTTTGCTATAAATTATAATACTAAAAATATTAATAAAATTCATTCTCCTTGAAAATTTCATGAAATATATTGAACATTAATGTGTAATATAATTAATATATTAATCTTTAATATTATTATATACCTCTACGACTCCTTCAATTTTTTCTTTGACTTTAGCCTTAGTTTCAAGAATATCTTTTATGAGGACCTCTTTTTTTACTCTTAGTTTTTTACTAGTTACATGCTTCTGTTGCTTCATATCGCGCACAAACTCCACGCTTTTAAGTCTAATTTTTTGTTCTGTACCTCTAATTTGTTCTTTTTTTTGTTCAAATGCATCTTTTAAAGCTTCAGCTCTTTTTTCTAAATTCTGAAATGACTTTTTAGTATCTGACGAATACACACATACTAAGGGTGAAAAGTGCCAGATATATTCTCGAGAACTATGTGCCTTTATAGTTGTATTCTTAAGCGTAATGATAGTACTAAATTGTTTACAGTAAAAGCTTTGAAAGTGCTTAAATAGCCTGTTTGTTTTGAACCTCATTATTGAATCACTCTTAAGTCTGTTACACACAATTTTGTTATTTTATGAATTTTTTTTCAAATATTATGAAGTCTTACATTTCTATTAATATAACTGTTTACCCAACTAATTTTGAAAAAAAGGGTTCAATATTTAGAATTGAAGAAATAGATATTTGCGAGCGAAATGCATATGATAATTGACAGATGTCAGTCATCAGATGTAGAATGAAGTCTAATTCTTTGTATAGACCTTCAGACTTCATATGTAAAAAAAACCAATATCCTAACCATAATCAAATGTTTCAATTTAACTTAAATAGTAGTAATCTAATCGAGACAGAGAGAGTAATTGAACTTGTTGCATAAATGTGTCTTAGGACTCATTCAAAATATGTCTATAGTCTGTACTATAAAGTACAAAGTAGACTACAGACAGAAATAATACCAACAGACTCTGAAGGTATTATTATTATTTATTATTCCTGTCACTTTACAACAATGAACAAACTCAGTTGTAAAATTATTACACTACTAAAATAAATAGTAAAAAGTTTATAGTAAACGTTTCAAGGTAATGTTTTTACAATATCAATATAAATAAATGTTTTGTGCATAGTGATTCAAACTTTATCGAATCAAAGGATCTCTTTCAATTCGATATTAGACCTTTGAAACTTTGTAGATTGTTAAAAATTACTATTAATTATATTCATGCCATATCTGAATTATATTAAAAAAATAGAATTACACATAACATGATATCTTTATTGCAGTTAACTAAATTTAATATTCAAATTATGTGACAGTCACATGAAAAATGAAGGAAGATGAGTTTAAGTACATGCTGTATCTCCTTGACAACCTCAGTCCTGAAATTTATGAGGTAAGCTTTGCACATAATAATTTAAAAATAAGCACATTTGTCAAGCTTTTCTTCAAGATGTTACTACAATTTTTTTATAATTTTAGGAACTCACTCAAGTATTTTTTGAAATTAAAGAATCCAAAGGAATTCAATCTCTCTCTCAAGAAATATTCAATTTTTTTAAACAAAATCTCAAAAACAATCCTGTCACAACATCTGAAATATTGAGATTTTATCAAAATTATGCAGACACCAAAGACTTGAAAAAAATAAATGGTCTTTATATAGATATTTTAAAGCATGAGGTATCTGAAAACAGTCCTGATAAGCTAATAACTGTTTTATCATTATTTAAATGTACTGATGATTTCTTGTCTCAGTTTACAAATGAAATTCTTAATTATATTGCTGGAGATGTGTTTAAGCAACACAGGAAACAAATTTTAATTAGCTTAGTGCCACAAGAGAAGCCACAGTTAATTCACAGTCTAACAGACCTTATCCATAAAAATGATTCACATAAAGCCTTTAAACTGACCGCTGAATATATGATAGAACTGTGCTATGAAGATAAAGTACATTGGTTGCTAAAAGCTGCAGAAATATATAAACAACAACTACATGACATGAAAACAGTAACATTTCAAATTAACAACTTTACTAAACAATTACTAATAATGGTGCTTATTGATCTAACAAATTGTCCTGAAACATATGATCTAATTTCATTGGTAAATCAATTGAGTAATATATTTTCAATACTTGATACATACACAACAACAGATAATCAGCTTCAATTTTACTTGACTGAAGTTAAGAGAGAGTTGACATTGATAAAATTCTGTTTGGAGAATAATTGTAAAATTACAACAACATCAGTTTTAAATCAAATTTTAGCACAAAGTGCACTAACTGTTATATCTCAAGTCTGTCGACTTTCCAAGATGGATAGATATAAAGTATCAAGATTACTTAATATGAATAATGATTTTATTTTGGAGTTAAAAGCCTTAAGCCACAAACATGATAAAAAAAATAAAACAAGTGGAACTAATTGGGATATATCTATTTATAATAGCTACTGTATCATAACAAAAGTTATTGACACAATTTTAGATTCAGCTGAAGGAGCAGAAAATTTAGATGAAATTAATAATTCTATGGATGATATTAGGCGACTCCTTTCATCAATACAACCTTTACAATGTTGTATAGAAGTCATAGAAAACATATTTTCCTGTTTATTTTTGAGGTATGAATATGTCTCATGTTATGAACATAATCAAGATTTCCCTTGTGGTACCCATTCTGAATGTTCATATTTTTACTCAAAAAAGCAAATGAAACCTCCCAACAACACAAAGAGTTCTAATTCCGGTTTTATGTGTAACTCTTTAATTACCCAAGTTATTTTAAATACCTTGAAGACATGCTTGGAAAATTTATCTAATAGAAATGAAGTAACAACTTGTACTGAATCAAATACTTTAGCGAGATTAAGGCGACTTCTTGATGTGGTTAACCATTCAATATGGAAAATGCAGCTTGTTTCAACTCTATCTCCTGATTCAAGTCCCATACAGATGAAGCTATGTATGGACTATGTGGAAGTCAATAATAGTAGTGAAGATGAAGATTGTGAGATTGATTTAAAGTTAACTAGAAAAAAACCAAAGGTACGGCGCCGTCATACCAACCCAAAGCCAAATGGTGAAAAAGCTATGCTCGCATCTACCATTTCAGCTTCAGATGAAGGTATAAGCCATTAAAATACAATAACCATTCTTAGAAATAACAAAGGGTTGGTTTGTTACTGGGGAATGGTGTATCGCTAATATTTTCTATTTAGGTGCATTATAAACAAATTCAAAGATACGTTTTTTTACAGTTTGTAGTCTAAAGAAGAATACAATTGACTTCATATCGATAATGCTTGCAAAACCAAATAGCCTGGTAGCTTTGGCACTTTACCATAATGATTTTCCCAAAGCCAATCAAATTTTGGAGGTAAGTTTTCAAGTTGTATTAAGTTTTAAAATGGTTTACAAAATTCGAACGGAAACCTAAACGGCAAACTACTTCTAAATTGTCAGAGAAATAATTGTTTCGTTACTATTGAATATAGATTTGATGCGCGTGAAATTTACTTTTTTATTTTATGATACTTAAATCAAATTTTTCCTTAATTCTTGATCAATTGGGTCGGGTGTGACGTCATGCTTTAGTATAATACAACTAAATCCCCTTTTGATTTTGATTTCATGGTCAAAAAGCGTAAGCAACCAATTTAAATATCACAAAGATAGTTTTTATTCGTCACGGATGCGTTTAGCTCCGGGTTTAATTAATAATAGATAAATATAAAACCTAACATTTCTGTTTTTCCGTGTTCTTTTGTTTCGATACCACATAATTAATATTCCTATTTTGAAAATATACAAGTAATTATACATGTATACATTGTAAATCAATTCGTTATGGTTTAAACATTCTCATTTATTGTTTCCGTGTTTATATAATAATTCTTATCGCGTCGATAGCAAGTCAATAACCTAATATGTTGGCATAACGACATATTTGTTTACATTGTATCTCATTATGATAATATTATGTTCATATATAATGATTTTGTATGTTTTTAATTTTTTTTGTTCTAAAACAAACTTGCCTCTGTTTCATGCTTATTACACGAGTCATCATTTCTCACCGATATTATGAGATAAACATAAAGTGATAGAAATAATATATAGAATACTTTTTATGTATTTACATTCGTTTTAAATAAATGTACTCTTATATATATAAAGGGGTGTAATATGCAAATCAAGTGTACTCGAATAACTGGGTTTCTTAGTACCTCTTTCATCTATGGGATATGTGTGACGGCGAAGGCCTAGGTCATTTGCTATACCAAGGGCAAGAACCAGTCTGTTGCACAGATCCCCGTTATCCAGGACTTTGCGCCTACTGAATGCTGACGACATATTTGTATGTTCGTTCGAGTGAATTCACAGTAACCATATTGTGTATATTAAGTGTTTCGTTTTATATATGTACTTTATTATATTTTATTAAATGTTTCTCGACATGATCGTATTGGCATAGGCTGTGAGGATCATGAATGTATTTCTGTATTAAATAAAGGAATTATGTTTTTCAGATGTTCGATTTGTCGGACTCTGAAATTGCTACTGAAGTCACATTTACGGAGCAACTCAGGCATCTTATATCAAAAATTAAAAATATAGTTTGCTATAGAGACTGTTCAAGATATCCCACAAAAGAATTATCTGCCTTGTCTGTTGTTTCTACGGAAGTCATGGGCCTCGTTGAAGGATTCCTCGCTGCCAATAGGGCACCTAATTCTTTTGATATTATTGAGTTGGGATCACGCCACCCACACTTACAACTATACAGTCACCAAAACTCACCATTCATAAATGCCGTGGACATTCTTATAAGCAGTGGCCTTAACAGAGAAATTACGTATGGTCTTATCAATGTTGTCGAAAGAAAACTCGCCGAAGTCAGAAGTAGTACTGATGTTGCATCTGTAAAAAAAATTAATTATATAAGATTTGTTGAAGATATTGCAAGCGTTACTTTTGAGATATTCGGAAATACAGACAAATCATTCAATTTTACAGACAATATATGCGAGTTGATAACTGATTGTAGAATTCCTATTAAACACAAAGAGTTTTGTAAGCTTAACCAACTTTCAAAAGAATTGAAACAATGCTGTATCGATTTAGAGGAAATAGTCAAACCGAGCGAAGCCAAATTAGATGAGAATTTACTGCAACGATATCATCAAATTTACATGAATGTTGTCGCTACGTCCGATAAAGATATTTGTAACATCGCAGAAGTCACTCGTCACGGGTCCAAAAAGACAAGAGTTCCATACCTTAGAAAGTGTTATATGTATACAAAATCAGTGTCTCAATTGGAACACGAAAATCTCCTTAATGAATCTCCATCGTCATGTGATATCCCATATTTTGCAGTGCTTGAACGTCATTTACATAATATTTTCGGTAAAATGTTGAATAACAAAGACTTACCTATAACCTTCTTGGAGCCTATATGTAAAAAATTAAATGTAAATTTAATTCCGAAGCTCATCTTGAACTTCTGTCCGTCCATATCCTTAGTGGGCACATCGAAAGAGGCAGCAGAAGAAAATTTTAATAACCTACTTCACGTCGTATTTGGTTTTAAGAATCCAGAAGAGAAGCTTTTCGTCGATCCTATAGCGGACTTTGCGCCTTTGCCTCGGACCCCAGACCCTCAATGTCTGACTTATGTTGTGTTACATAACTGGGTGCTCGCACATATTATCAAAAGAATACATACATCGCTAAATGAAACAGATATGCAACAAAGTATTGACGATCGAACTAAATGTATGAATAGGTACATGGAGCTGGAAAGATTCGATAAAACCAAAGTGCTGTTTGATGAGAACAAATACCTTGCTTCGTTGCATACTTTGATAGATCTCGACAAACTCTTTATATATTTGCCAAAATTGTTGGAGTGTGGTAAAATTCTGCAATGTCTGAAGATAATAGACTCGCTCTCGGAACGGCAGCTACTGCAAAGTGCGAATTTAAATAATTTAAGAGATTTAATATTGTTTAAATTGGCAACAAATTCGATGGTAAATCAAAATTGGAAGTACTGTCAGTATCTAAGATGCCCGGAGTTAAAGGTCGATTTAGTACTGAATAATCTCAATTATTGGTCAGCTGAAGGCGCTTTAGAAATTGTTGATTATTTAAGGTTCATTTTGGATAAATCATCAGTAGATGATGATTTGTTTCAAATTTGTTCAGATTGGATGGCTAAAATACCTTTATATGAGCAGGTAAGATTATACATATGTATTATTGTTTAGTTAATATGAGTATTAATAATCATTTGATTATTTTACAGATAGCGTCAATAATGGGAACTAGCCATTGGTATGCTATCTATGAAAAATCGATTGAAAATCCTGAGAACATTGTGGAGATCTTAATGGATAGTCAACAGGTAATATATCATTTTCTATAAGATCTTTAGCAAAACAGGTTTTCCGGGAATCAAACCACATCCTGGTATAGGTTTCTATATTAACCTCGTGAATGAATGTTAATTGATTATTGTAATTTTCAGTTTAAATTATGTTTAGACTGGGCCGATATCCATGACGTAACGGAACATATGAAAAATCTTATCATTGTGAACTTGCTACGACAGCTATTCGAATATTCAAATCAAGCGACTCCATCCGTTGTTCAAGATCTATTTGCTAGATTATCTCCGTCTGAAGCTTTGGAGCTGATGTTAGCCGAAATTTCAAAAGTGAGGAACGTGGAAATGCTCCGAGTGTGTCTCGATTACATAAATTCCCATTCAAACAGTTCGAAACCTTTAGAAAATCTTAAAATTGGGCTGCAAATTATCCTGGAAATGGAGGTGAATTTGCGTCATCTGTTCTGGGATTTGATTGAGAAACCCATACTTATGATCGAGCAATTGCTGATGAATGGCAAACTGGATATTCTGACGGACATTCTGAACAAGATAGCTCCCAACCTGAAGTACGACACAAATGGCGATTACCTCTACTACAATATGAAGACCATTGACTCGGTTGTGATATCGCGCAACGCGGTAGATTCTCTGCTAAGGTACTATGCGGAGAAGGCGTTGGATATGAAAAACCCGCGTGTCTGTCCATCTCCACCTTTGAAACCGTGGGACGATGCTTTGCTCCAATCGATTGATTCGATAAACTTGGAGGGCGTGTCGCGGCCATTTGTGATGCCGGAACAGGTGCCTGCAAAAGAACAATGGGTGGAGGATTTTACGGCTGATAGATGCATGTTGTGTAAAATCTCGATTTTCTCAATGATCATACGGCGACATCACTGTAGAAGATGCGGTCGGCTCGTCTGTCACGCGTGTTCTAGGAATAGAATGCAGGTAATGAATCCCACTATGAGGTAATAGACAATAGATTGATTGGTGACGTTGACGTTACTTTTAATATTATTGTTTCTGTTTTGACTATTATTTTGCATAATTAAATGAGTTTTGCACTCTAGCACTTAGGGTTACTTGCTCGATAGGTTTGCCTTAAAGACATGTCTGGTAAGAGATAATTAGCGACAGACCGAAGCACTATGATTTTTTTTAATAAAAAAAAAGTGAATTCAGGTGTATAAAAAATCCTCAGTAGAGCTAAGTATCATTTACATATTACATTTACACACACAAAAACATATTTTTGGCCCAAAAAAATGTTTTTTTTAACGCAAATTAATTATTTTCACTAAATATGTCGGTAATTTATACTTGGTGTAATTCGTCTATCACTATAATTTAGAAAAACAAATACATATAAATTATAAGACATGTAACGGGCGAACTTATCGCTAACAAGCGATCTCTTCCAGGCAACCCCTTTTGCTTATGAACCATACAAAAAAGGTTCTTATATTTGCAAGGTTTAAAAGTAGTGAAGTCTAAAAAGTCCATGAAACATATTTACTGTCATAACGACATCGAAGGGACTACTTATATTTGGTCGTAAAAACCGAAAATCGTAACAGCTGATGACTCTGTTACAAAACATACACACAGAAACACACAAATTACAATAACCTATGAAAAAAAAGAATAAAATAAAAAAATAATAGGAGATAACAATTTTTTTTAAACAGGGCATCTTTTAAGTTTGTAATGCGTGTGTGCTGTAGCTGTAATTGGCCCTGACTGCTGAGGAGCAGACTGTTCCACTGCGCTGGTCATTCTTCCAGAGACCACAGCAGCTAATACAATAAATTCAGCCGGGTCCTTTGATTTTGGTCAATATAACCGGTATGTTGTTCTAAACGATAACGAAAATACTTACAGGTGCCAACATATCCAAGTGGAGTAAAATTCCGTGTATGCGACGACTGTTATATCCAAACTATGAACAAAAAATCTTCAACGGATCAGGATAATCTCATAACGAGTAGTAATTCCGATTCAGCTGGTAGTGGGGTCACCTGTATGGACTGGAGTCTATCAACCAACGCTAAAAAGAATGATGCTGTCCGCGATGAATTCAGTTATGAATTTACACCGAATGTGACTCTGTGCTTGTCTATTATGAAGATGCATACTATAAATCTGGATTATCCTAGGTTAGTTGAACGCCATGGACTAGAGGTAGTTCCGTTGTTACCATGGTTACGAAGAACCTTCCATATAAAATATTAAACATACGATATTGTTTTAGTTTTATTAAATTATTATTATAAAACCTAAGCCAATGGTACTACAATCTTTTTCTATCCACAGCTGAGCGTTTTTAAGGCAGTTATGTCAAAGTTGTTGAAGTGAATGTCAAAAATCATTTATTCAACACAGTTAACAATGAACACTTATGAACGTCAAAGAAAGAAATATACAAAATGCTTCTCATTATACATTCACTACCAGTTTTCAAATCAAGGGCGTAGAACGGAAGAGAACTGGCAATAAACTCTCCGCTACTCCTGAATCGCCAATTTTTTTTGTTTTACACCCAGTGGAACCAGCTGTCCTCCGAAGCATTTCCGAACCAATTAAATTTATTTTCAAAGGCCGCCAACGTGCTCCACAACACTTAACATCAGATGAGCCTCCTGCCTGTTTCATATTTAAAAAAACAATCTTTTAGCTCTGCGTCTCAGATTTCTGTTTAGATTTTATTTCGTAAACATTATTTTTTCTAATCGGCATGTAGTAAGTATCGTATCCTTATTTATGGGGTGATATTGCTAAGAGACTTCGCGCTGAATGTAACGCCGTATCTTTTTGATAGTCACGGCTCAGCGCTTAGTGTAACCCCCGTATCTTTTGGACAGTCACGGCTCAGCGCTTAGTGTAACCCCCGTATCTTTTGGACAGTCACGGCTCAGCGCTTAGTGTAACCCCCGTATATTTTGGACAGTCACGGCTCAGCGCTTAGTGTAACCCCCGTTTCTTTTTGACAGTCGCGCTTAGTCTCCTTTCTGAGGTATACTGTGCTAACAGTATCTAAGACTATTTGCTATTAATTTATTTTTATACTTTCAGATTTCTTCTCGATCGAAGCGACGAAATAGCCCGAGAGCTGTCGATCGGCAGTTGTGGAGATTCGAGATGGCTCGTACGCGCTCGACGCTCACTGTTACTAGCCGCTGCCGAGCTTTACTCGCGCGCACCTACTGACCAGCCGTGAGTTTGTTTTTTGACTGTATGTATTTTATTTATTGAAGTGAAACTTCTCTAGGCGCATTAAGGTAAAAAATTTATGGATAAAACGTCACGAAGATGTGTAGCGTTTTTGTCGAACAAAAAGTAATGTTTTGGCTAGAAAAATTGATTTCAAAGTGTAAGTAGCAATGGCATGCAATGCATAACTCAGTTATCAGAATGTTCAATCTGGATATAGGTAAATTGTGGCCAAAACGTGTTCTTCTGAAACAAGGCACATATGGCATGCCTGCAGTATCTATACTCTATTTTTTTTTAATATATTGAATTAGCTTTAAATAATTTATTTTATTTTTTAGCTGGCATCACTGCCTACTAATTCCAGGTTTAGTAAACCTTTTTCTAAAAATAAAATGTTATCTTTACTTGTGCGGGGAAAAGGGACGTAGTTTTCACTCGCCGTTAAACCACTTTTAATGTGGAGCACCGCACCAACGAATAAAATGTATGTCTCAGACGTTGAAACTCCTATTCAAAATTGAAAAATGTGCCCGGCCAAATAGTATTGCCATCTCTGACATGTCAATTAATTGTAACTGTCAGAATTCTACGCAATTAAAAATCAGAGTAGATTTTTCTTACTGGAATACTGAAAAATGGTTACTTTTATATACTTAGGGGAGCTCAAGTCGCAGAGACGGGAGCGGCTCACGTAGCCCGATGTCTCTCTCACGCAGAAGCCATGGCCACGCTTGTCCAACATCAGGCTCACCACTTGGTGCCGCATCACGGTGCCCATCCCAGTAAGCCACATTTCTATTTTATTATTATATAGCCTGAGGTTTTATAGCTGAGGTTTTCAGTTTGTTCATGATACTCTGATTGTGTATGTGGTATTGGAATTCGATATTTTATGACATGCTTTAGACTTCCAAACATGCGTATATAATATCCAGAAATTTCCCGGAAGCCAAAATGCCAACTAATTTTACAGTCCAGTTTCATCAAAATTTGATTATCAATTCTCTGGATATGGTTATCCATGCATGGAGGGGACACGCATGTATCCAAGTAGAGAATGGTTGACAGATTCGTATATATTTCCTGATCTACTTAGTTATATGGACATGCCCTTTTTTTTTCTATATACATGTGTCTTCACTAAGACATCATGGAACATTACGATCTAGCCCAACTTAAGACTAATAAGTAATTTAAGTCTAACCTAATTTACTAAAAATGATTATTATATAAGTAAGTGTCCAATAACACTACTTACAGTCTCTATTAAAGGGAAGAAGACACTCTGTTCTTGTGTTCTATTTTGCAGACACTCTTTAGCACTTGATATTTACGTACATTATCACTAAATCACTAGTTCAAATGGTTTTGTCCTTTTCAGTCTTCTCACTAAGCCCGTGGTGTCAAGGAGTTGAATAGCCTCGACATTCACGTGATGGTGGAGCCTATGTTCGTGTGCTCCAGCAGTCTTTTTTATTACTGTAGCGACGTCCTCTACATTAAGGTCCCGGTGGAGGAGGTGTAATTGCGAATGTACCAGGGAGCATTGACTATTCCCCTGAGCACTTTGTTTTGGAAACGTTGGATTACTTGGATATTACTATTACTGGTACAGGCCCACAGCTGGCAACCATAAGTCCATACAGGTGTCAGGACTTGTTTGTAGATCAATAATTTATTTTGTACTGATAAAGTGGAATGCCTTCCGAGCAACCAGTACAATTTAGTGTAACGGAGATCCAACTCTTCGCGCTTCTCTTTAACATGGACCTTCCATCGGAGTTTAGTGTCCAGCGTCATACCTAGGTACTTAGCTGAATTTTCGAACGGCACTTTGACGTTATCAATGTATACTGGCAGGTAATTTGATGTTTTGTTGGAAAAGTTTATGTGAACTGATTTCGACTGATTTAGTCTTATCCGCCACTTTTTGGTCCACAAGCCAACAATATTTATGGCTCTTTGTAGTTTTACTACCGCTTCCTTTTCAGTAGCTGCCGTAGACATGATAGCAGTATCATCGGCAAAGGTCGCGATTATGTTATCTCCTAGTTCAGGGATATCGCACGTGTATAAGAGGTACAGGACCGGACCTGATACACTCCCTTGCGGCACCCCAGATTTTATTTGTTTCAGTTCTGAATAATCATCTTCTTGTCGTACCCTAAACATTCTTTGTGTTAAATATGACTCGAGGATATTTGAAAATTGACGAGGAAATATATAATTTTTTCACCATATTTAAACTGATTTGCAGGCCAAATAGTCCGATCACTATTGGAAGCCGAAAAATGGGAGTTGGCCCTGGAAATAGCCACGAAATCTGGTATTCCGCGATCGAGTGTTCTCGCCGCTTGGGGCAAGGCGTGCCTAAAAGCGGGCTGCTTCAGAGAGGCGAGGAGAAAATTCGCTTTGTGTTTCAAAACTACACCCAACGTTTATATTGATATGTCAGAGGAGCTGGAGTACGGAAAGGAGGCAGCCGAAGTGCAGTTTACGAACAGAAAGATCCATAGTTTGAGGACTGGCGAAAGGTATAGTATGGAATAGCGTAAATTGAAGACATCTTAGGCGACGTGGAATATTAGGTCTATTTCTTTAATCCGTTCGTTCCAAGGTAAACAGTACCTATTAGGGAACTCTTAAAACGAAATTCCACGGAACTTAGTCAACTTATTGTGAAAAAATATATGAAATACTAAAAATATACTGGTTCATTCAGGAGTCGCAAGTTTCATAAAAATCGGTTCTGTAGTTTTGAAGATATGATCATTTCTGGGAAAATAATGTTCGTCTTGTTAATTCAAGTTTAAGGTGCGGAAATTTATCATTATAGATATTTTTACGGTTTTGTAAAAAAATCCGACACAAATATTTTTTTTTTATTTTGAGGGTATATTAGGAGGTAGAGGTCGATAACTTCTTTCGAGAACATGATTACTTGGGTTAAATTCTTGGTGACTGGATATTTATTTAATACATAACACAATGCTTCTAATTTAAAATTTACTGTCTGTTATGAAATCAAGGGCGTAGAACGGAAGAGAAGAACTGGCAATAAACTCTCTGCCACTCTTTTTAATTGCCAAGTTTTTTTCTTTTACACATCGTTTGTAAGGCAACCATTACACCATGTTCCATATGACATATCGAGTAATAAAGAATAATAAAATAAATTAAAAACAAAGACTTGTCCTCTATCAGCAGGAGGCACGCAAATACGTAGTAGAAACAACTAATATCACCGCATACACGAATTCAAGTACGACCAGTCACCCCAAGTAGCACCCGTTCACGAGTATGACGCATGGCCAACCTTCGGCAATGCTTATATTAGTTACAGTTAAATAACTGGAGCAAATTATTATTAACTCCAAGCTTCCTTATCTTCTAGGTCATCCGATAGTTTCTAATAAGCTTTCCTAGATACCTTCTGTTTTAGAACTTTCTTACATTTTTATTTGACAAATTTACCACATCACTTGGTAGTTTATTATAGATTTGAATGATTTAACTCAAATATGCTTTGACATTGATCAGGTGCATTTCGACATCGAGTACACAATCAGAAGGTCGTGTGCGTGCAAATCCACCGCTACTTAATGAAATAATTAATATGCTTGAAGAGATGAATTATCCAGTGAATCAACAGTTGCTCGATAAAGCTGAGAATATAAAGGTAAGTGAACATTTCATTTCTGAAAATAAAAATTTTATAGTTTGAGGGTAGACGTAAAATTTATATTTGCTACTGTGCACTGCCAACAGCTTTTGTTGTCTTATTTAATACTTTCAGATAATAAGTAAGAGAGAAGAAGAGATTTTGTTAGTTAATTTTATTTTATAGAACAGGGGGCAAACTGGTACGCGGCTTACCTGAAGTTAAGTGATATCGTCGCCCATGGACAGTAAATACCAGAAGGCTCGCGAGTGTGTGAGTTTTCGGCCTTTTAAGAATTAGTACACTCTTTTCTTGAATTACCCTAAGTCGAATTAAACCGCTGAACTGGTTATTATGAAATTTGTGTTTTTTTTTTGTAACATCTCAGGTCTCGATATGGATTTTATCCTTCGTGACTCTAAAAGCAGTGTTTGCCTAGTGGCTTGAGCGTGTGACTTCCATGTATGCTATCGTAGGTTCGATTCCCGGCTGTGCACCAATTCTATGTGCGCATTTAACATTCGCTCGTATGGTGAAGAAAAGCTTCCTGAGAGATTGTGTCAGGCACAGGAGGCTGATCACCGACTAGCCTATTAGATTGACAAATGATGATAAAACAGATAAATCAATCAAAATGATGATGAAACAGACAAAAATCGAAGGCCAAAACTTAAAAAGGCAGCATCCAAAAAATACACGTAATATTATCTTTCACAGACCACAAACGAAAAACTATCTACGATGAATACAAGCAAGAAGATCCTCCCACTAACAGAACCAGCTCTCAACATAATGCATATGTTGGCGAGTGTTAAAAAGATAAAGCAAGGGGATTATAGTGATTTCCAAACAGCCACAATTCAGCCGAAAAAATCTTTAAATATACTACGACGTAATAATAATACGGAGAGATCTGATTATCAGAACAAAAGACTCGATCCGTACTTTTACAAGGAATGCGTGTTTTACTTAAGTAACTATGGATCTCATGTTGCGAATATCATGTTTTATTTGAAGCATAGCAATTTGGGGGAGGTGATAAAGTATTGCTACGAAAATGCAGTGGACAAAGAAATATTTACCGAATCAGTATATATGGAGTGTTTGAAGAGGGATAAAGTTAGTGAGATGCTGAAAGCGATGAGTGATTTCGACAGTAGTCTCGAGATGTGGTCGGTGAGTAAGTACAGTAGTTAGTACCTAATTCGTGTTTGTGTAACGGGGCAGATACTTTGTTGTCTGTGTCCGATTTCAACAACACATAGAACTTGTTTTGCATTACGTGTGATATAATTATTTATTTAATTTTTTTTTAAATAATTGAAATGAAACATTTTTTACTCTTCCGTTTTACATGACATACATCAAATTCAATTTCAAAAATTATTTATTTAATGTTCAATAACAATTAAAAGTCCAGTCCAGTGTACATTAATTCCTGGAATGTAACAAACTTATAACTAAACACGTTTTTTTTAAAAGCCGTATTGCTTTTTTTTTTTAAACTTATAAGACAAAACAGATAAAAACTAAAGTTATAATATTTCGAAGTTTAGCATTAATAATGAGGTAAACTGGGACTATGCAATCTTTAGATGAGATTTGCAATTTTGACATATCTAATGACATACATCAGCATTACATTATATACTGTATCTTACAAAAGATCACAGTCGTCAGTCACAAGTAAATTCACATTATTATTGTCTAGACTCTTACATTGTACTTGTTGGTTTTTATTAAACTTTGGGAAACACAATCAACGTTGTGGTTTGCCGACGCCATATTGACAGTTTGAAGAGTTTCGTTTCGCGTTTGAGAGTGGTAGAAAGTGGAACTAAATTTAAATTAACAGTCAACAGGCTAGGCAAATAATGAAACGACATCGATCCACATCATCTGCCTAGCTATTTCATCAACTTTGTATCTTTCAGGCCGCTAGTTAAACGGCTTTTTAAGCTAGTTTGATGCGACGTATACATCGTATTTGTATTCTAAAGCGTCTGTTAAATCAGTCAAGTGACACCTTAAATTTTTGACGCCCATGTTACGCTGTAAAACGAACTAAATTATTTAAAATAATGTTACTTAATACTGTATGAATAATTACTTAAAAATTACCTATATTTTTGACGTTCATAAGTGAACATTGTGTTACCTAAATGAATAAATGATTTTGATTTGATTTGATTACAGGAATACATAATGCACATATGCCGCACATTAGAGATGAACAAACGTCTCGATGCGTTATACGCGTTGCAGTGCGGTAGTGGGCAACATGCGCGTGCGTCGGCCTCTTGTGCTCTGCTTTATTCGCGGCCCGTGATTGGACAAACGTTTGCCACTCTTTTGGCAAGACAACATCACCTTACTGCGGGGTTACATCATTTGGGACAGTGTGTTCCGGTTGCTAATAGTAAGTGAATATTTATTTGATTTAGTTTAAATGCGTTTCTATGTATTTGTTTAACTTACCTTATGGTAAGTTATATAGTATTATTACTATGTTCTTTGGTTGGGTTTAAGAACTTTAAATGTTCTAAGCTATTTTGAAAGTATGTATTTATTTACTGCAATTTGCCCCCCCCCCCCCTCCCCTTCCTCTAGTCAGCAAATTCTTAAAATTAGCAGTAATTCTTTTTATAGGAATCCTTGAACATGTCTTAAGTTTTCTAACATGTGTGGGTAATATGTGTAAAAAAGTAAATAATTACTGTTGGCGTAATGGCGTTCGTATATGTTATACGAAAATCAAAGACAAAGGCCCCCCCTCCCCCCTACAAAATTTTAATGTCCCAACAGTAATTTTACTTGTAAATTTAAGATCGTAAACTGATGCTGTAAACGTTTTTATCCTCAACCGAACCCAAATATGCAATACCAACTTGGAAAGTGGCCTTAAACTTATAATTATATGTTATGATTTTGATGTGTTCAAATTAAAAATCTGCGCTATTTTTAGGAATAAACGACCCTAAATCAATACAGTTCTATCTAGATAGAAATACCATAGACAATTTGATGACAACGTTTTCCCGACAAATGGAAGTGGCTAAGTACTTGGCTAACTGTGAAACCGCTAACAGACTAAACGACAAAGTGATACACGATATCATACCCTTCAACACGCGCCAGTCAGAGACAACAGACCGCAGACCGCTGACACTGTTTGGTTCTAATACAGATAAAATTAAACTTATAGCCGTTATTCTCGTAGCTGGACAGTCTATTGAAAGTGGATTTGAACTGGCTTTTAAGTAAGTTAATTATAACTTAACTAGTTTTAAAAAAAATCTGTACCTTTGCGTTGCAGTCGTATTTCTGTATCTCTATATTATGTCTTTATAATTAGGACTTGAATGACACGTCGATTCTCCGGCTCTATATATCTACTGTACGAGTATGCCACTGAACGGTTTAAACGGCTGAAATGGATCATTTTAATGAATTTTTTTATATGCGTTTTCGATGACGCCCTGGATGGTTTATGTTCACAAATCAGACGCTGCAATGGCGCTGCAGTCGGTATATAGGTTATTTATTTACACAGCAAATAAATAGTTTTGTATATATATAAATCTATGCATGTCTAGGAGTTTGAAGGCTTTTTTTGTGGAGTTGAGAATGATTGATATATTATTAGATATTTTTTTATATTTAAGCTGTTTCGACATATTATGTATATGTAATGTCACTTGATTTCGACATTTGAGAGTCACGGTTCACGCATTGTAAATCACGCTACCTCGCAACCTTTTTTATGGCAATAGTTTTAACTTTATGCCTGTTTCAAGTAAAAGGAACGGAAACTGCATGCGAGAAAAAATAAACAAACCCATCAAAAGGAAACAAAAGGGTTAAGCTAGTTTAAAACAAAATATTTACATTACCATTAAATCTTAATATTATTATCGATTTTGAAAGAATAATACTTTATAATACAATAAAGGAGATTTTAGTCGGAAACGTAACATGTAGTAATTGTAAGGAATTGAGAAAGGAGGTCATATTGGGAACAAGAAAAGAAAATTTGGTCGAGGTCCACAGTCTCGCTACATTTTTCTTAATCGAGCACTAAACCTTTTTTTTCAAGTGGCCACGACATGTAATGTAAAATTAAATTTTTTTTTCACCTGTTTAATATTTATTATCTGCAATTTTAAATATATTCTAACGATTAACATTTTTTACAGAATTATAACCGAACACAAACTCGATTCAATGAATATATACAGTCACGTTGCTAGATATTTGGTAAACACGGATCGATTCACGGAAGTGAAGACATTGGCTAAATGTATAAGAAACTCAAAGGAAACAGCTGCTAAGTAAGTACCTGTGTAAATGGCCAGGTGCGATATGGAGCTCGAGACTGGCATGAGGGTATTCCGGGATGGGCTTTAGGATATGCTACTTGAGCACAAAGTTCTGCAAAATTTTCAAATATGTCACTAACATAATTAATACGAGAAAAAAGCGGGTAGCTAATAAATATTATGAGGGTATTTAGTATTGTCTTTTATTAACATAGCTTTTACACATTTAAAGAGAACACTTTTACCGGATTGAAGCTATTTATTATTGTAAAGTTATAATTATTTAGCATAATTTATGAGGGTATTTCCAGAGTGTTGTCACCCGGGATCGGCGGGAGACGCAATAAGTTTATAAAGTCCCTTTTGGCTATGATTTAGGGGTTTATAAAAACAAATAAAATAATTATTTATTCTCACAATATATGTTACGTATAAAACTACTATATAAATGTAAAAGCTGCATGTAAGGAGCGATACTACATATAAAAATATTTTTATACTTTGTTCTTAGGTTGTAATTGTTTCTGGTTTAAAACACAACTTTATTAAACTGTAGAAATTATCAATAAACGAGATACTAAACATGGCATAGACATACAAATAACCCCAGTTATTTATTATAGTTGACTAAAACTGTTTCGCCGTATTTTAAAGATTTGGTACTAATTACTATTTTTTAGTCTGATGAGCGACCAAGTATTAGAAGCAGGGGTGTCAGCCGTCGTTCGGCGGTGCGAGTCTCGAGGGCAACTATTTGACGAACAAGCTGAAATACTCATTGCAGACATTAATAGTGTTACTATAAAGGTCTGTATAAGATATAATTTAATTTAAAAGAATTGGAATTTTAATTCATTTTCAATTTATACCGTATTGATAAATTTCACTAAGTTATAGGTAGCTAGAAAAGATTGGTACTCAAAGCAGATTTTAGTTTTAGCCTGTTTGTAAAATTGCAAAGAAAATGTCATATTTTAAGGACAATAAAAAATAACCTTTTTTTGTGCTTTATTGGAAGTTCAAACATTAGTACTATATTTAATATTGACTATCGTAGAAGAGAAACATTTATTTATATAAGGTAACTAATAAAATAATGAAAACTTGTTAAAACGGAAACAACAATTTGATGATTATCATGATGCATTTCCTTTTACTATTCTAACATTTACATAAATCTCCCTAATAGATTTCCTGTTATCTTACCTGCCACAATGTAACCAGCGCCTACATCATGGCAGCTCGTAATGATCGCACCAATGACCTGCGCCGCGTGTTGCAAGAAGCTGAGAGAATTGGCAATGATCAAGTGCGGAATGCCTGCTTAAAGAGACTTACAACTAAAAATAAAGCCTAGCTGAACTTTTTGATATTATATCTGTGATTATATTTTTAGGGATTGAGTATATTCGAGAGAGTTATATTTCTATTGTTTAAAGGAGATGTTATTATTGTAATGAAATTGAGTATAATCATTTTAATAGCTTTTATGCACTGCCTTTTTGGTGTGCTATATTATTAATATCTTAAAAGTGTAATGCAATTAATTCCTTGTTTGTATTTATATTTTATTATTAAAAAAGTATAATGTTCTCAAAGTGCACATCCGAGACAAGATACTGTAAACCCGTTATATCAGAGTAAACAACCAATTAATTATTTTTGGTCTCAGTTTGTGATAATAAGTACCAAATAAGTTGAATGTACATTGTTTAATATTAAAATATATGAATTATTATATATACTCTTTTTCTTATTATGTGCCAAATTATTAATCGTGTAAAGTCACAATATTGGACTTATTTAATAGAAATAAAAGACATCAATATCCAGATATATTTATAGTTTTCATAATATTAGGAAGTGACAGTCTTTTACCAGCAGCCATTAAGGCAAGACTCCAACTCTTCATATCTCATTTGAGAGAAAAGCACATTTAATGGACCTCCACCCGTGGCTCTGATGATGGGCATGATCAGTTGTCCGCCTCTTTGCTTAATCTTAGACTCAGTCTATGTGATATAGATGCTGCTTAATTGGGCTGCCATTGCCTTTCTTTTTAGTTTTAAATAGATTGGAGAGTGCATTTTGTAAATGTTTGTACATCTTTCTGTTCAATAACTTAGATTTTTTAACTATGACACAGCCCTTACTAAACAGGCCTCTGCTTCATCTTAGACTCAGTCTTTGAGACAAAGATAGTTTATTTATTGAGCTGCCATTGCCTTCTTTTTTGGCTTCTTCAACCTTTTTAAGCCATTGATACTAGTTTTTAATAAATTAGAGTATGCATTTGTAAATGTTTCTACATCTTTCTGTTCAATAACTGTTGATATTTTTTTACTATGACACTGTGCCCTCACTAAACATTTGTACTCAGGATTGGGAATAGCTAAACCACCCTTAGGATTCGGTGCTTTACGACCATCGTCTGGAAAGGAGAAATTCATGGTGGTTAATAAGGATTAAATAATATTGCTAGAAAATAAAACTGCTAGCTTACATCTTTTCATTGTCACTGTTACTGATCCTGTTGTTCTTGCATTCTGGAACAGCTTAGTGAGCTCATTTAGAAACTAAAACAAAAAAAATATTACTATTTCAGAAGAAATGATAAAATTTATCATCAGTAAAAATTTCTTACTTCTTCATTATTTAATAAGACCATTTTGAATAAAAAAATATTTTTCGATGACTAAATTTTGCTGCTGTAACCGAAATTATTATAATAATCAATTATTAATTTAATATTTAAATAGCTGAATTAAATGTGGTTTTAAACTTAACACGAATGCAACAAAATTCCACACGTTAACTTTATGTCATTGTCAAATTGTCATTACCACACTAGCCTGTTTTTCGTTTCATGCACAGACAATGAATATTACGTATTACCATTTGAAGTGTCACGAACAATCTTACAATGAAAATAATTTACTAAAGAATAAATAAATGAGAATCATTTTCATACGCTTAGTCATGTTTTTTTAAGAATTTGATGTTTTTAATTATATCAAAGATTTCATTAGATTATAAGTTTATTATTTATTTCAGGTGTTATATCAGTAATTATCCTTATAATTTGTTTGATTTTTGTTTGAATTGATAAGTATATCGCATTAAGCGATCGTAATCCGCAAGGCACCATTTTCAAGAGACACTCGAAATACCGCATTTTGACAGAGTATTATATTCTATGATGCATTATGTATATAGTTCATATTATGTACACCAATACAAATGTACCAATTACTAAGCAGCCAGTGTGTTGTAGCGTAGGACACATATATATCCAGTCTCAGACCTCATTTTATAATTCATAATTTGCTATTAATTGCTTTCGTAGTATTGTTATTAGCGAAGCCATGTCCCAAGGTGAGAATTTGTTATCTGTTATTTAAATTTGCGGCCTGTGATAAGCAGGTAGGGCTTATATGTTTATAATTGATGTTGATAACATATTAACACTAATATTTATACAATAGCCATGGATACAGTTGAAATATTTTTTAAAGTTTTTTTTACTCTAATAGAAATTTCTTAGCGGTGAATTGTAAGTGCAGTCTGAGGGTATATACAAATTATTAACATGTATATAAATAAGTAACATTAACTGAAGTAAAACTAATAATAGCTTTACATTTAATTCTGTAACACAAATTCATTCCACAAAATTTTTGATACTAGCTAAGTATCTAGTTAGTTCATACTTGAAGTAAACATATACTTCATCAGATATATATACTGCTCAAAACAATTAGCGGAACAAGATTTTTCTCCTTTCTATTGCTTAACTAAAATTAGATTAAAATTAACTTGTACGCTATTTTTTACTTTGTTAATTTGTTAATTACTACAATTAATAAAAAAAATCAATTTGTATTTTTTTTATTAAAAAAAAATTAAAATGTGCATTGTAGACGAAAAACTAATTGGTGATAAAAAAGGTCCATCAAAGAAATATTCTTATATCGTTTGAATATTCGTCTTTAGTGACTTTCAGTAACGTGTGTGGCCTCCATGAGCCCTAATCACGGCTTGACAACGACGCGGCATGCTTCGTATGATCCTCCGAATATCTTCTTGTGGAATTCGCTCCCATTCTTCAATCAACGCTTCAGTGAGCTGCTGCAGTGTTTGAGGTGCATTCGGACGCTTCCGGATGCGCCTGTCAAGCAAGTCCCAAATGTGTTCAATTGGATTTAGGTCAGGGCTCAGGGAAGGCCACTCTATTACACTCTATCTGGGCCCATACCATATGCTGCGGGCCAAACATGATCTTCGAACACATTTTCAATGTAAGTTTGAGCACACAAGCGCCCGGGAACAACGACGAGATCTGTGCGCTCGTCCAAACTAACTCCGCCCCAAACCATCACAGAGCCACATCCAAATTTGTCATATTCCTGGACTGCTGCTGCACTGTATCGCTCGCCTGGGCGTCTGTAAACACGGAGACGACCATCGCAACGTGTTAGACGGAATCGTGATTCGTCAGTAAAAAGCACTGGCCTCCAATGTCGAAGTTGCCAATTAGCGTGATTTTGCGCGAACTGTCGGCGAGCTTGTCTATGTTGAATTGTTAGACGCACAGCCCGAACTGGTCGGCGTGATCTCAAATTGGCTTCCAACAACCTATTTCTTACCGTCTGCTCGGAAATTTCTACACCAGTAGCCGTCCTTAGGGTATTTTGTAGATCTCTTGCAGTTGTGGTGCGGTTACGTAAAGCACAGTTGACGATGTAGCGATCTTGCAAACGTGTAGTTTTTCTCTTTCGACCTTGACCACGCCTTCGTGAGTATTCTCCCGACTCACGGTATCGCTTCCAAAGTCTGTAGATAACAGAAGGGGCTACTCCTAGATCATTTCCTACATAACGCATAGTTCGACCCTCTTCAAGCAAAGCGATAGCTCGGGAGACATGCAATTCAGTCAGATCTGGCATTATGACCTAAACTCACTCGCTTCAATGAATAACAATACTCAAAAGGCTCACTTCAATCTCTTTTAATACTCAAAAGATTGAAAAAAACTACTTAAAATTGTGTGATTAGAAAGTAATGAAAATTCAAAGACGTCACTTTGTTTTTAGGTTAGAAACACCTTAGGTTAGACACACTGCCACTTTATTATAGGACTACGAACCAAAACGCCGATGCTCTTTTGTTTTTTATTTTCTTCGACAATGCCTTAACATTATCTAGTGGCCAGTAATAATTAAAACCTTAAGTAAAAAGTTTAGTTCTACTTTAAAGTTTTGTTCCCGTAATTGTTTTGAGCAGTATATTATGCTAAGAATGATTTAAAAAGTCTAAGATAATGTATGCTTAATATTGGAAGTTGAGTATCGGTTTGTGTACTACCACTCTCTCAATATTTAAATCTCTTTGGTATATTTGCGATATATGGTACGTGCTAAGATATATCGTATTTTCATTCGAAGCAATAACTGTCGTATAAGACGATGACCAAGGTCAAGCTAAGAAGTCACGATAAATGTATTTTCTGAATAATTTTAGCAATTTACGTAAGTACCGCGGTTGGGGTTGGCGTTATTGGCGGATTATTTCTATCGTATCATATATTTAAAAAGGGACAAAACAAAACTAAAATTCCAGAGCAATGGATCCCAGTGGGAACCTTAAAAAACTTATTGGTGTATCCTATAAAGTCTTGCGCACCGATCGTACTGAACACAGCAGAATGCTCTTCATTGGGTCTGAAGGATGATTGGATGCGGGACAGGTATGTTTAGCAACATTTTTGATAACGAATCTTATCTGCGGTACTCATTGAAACTATGGTAGTAAACTATTAGTTAAATCCATTAAATCCATCCAATTTATCCAAAAATTCAACATTCCATTCCATTTATTTTTTTTCACAATTACCTACGAACTTTGTTTTTTAGGTTCCTAATGGTAACTGATTCAAATTATCATTTTCTAACGGCTAGGAAACATCCCAAACTTCTCCTTGTGCATTCATCGTTTGAGAAATCTATATTAACCTTGAAGCACAAAGATATGGAACCACTTAAAATTAATTTGGATGAGGTACGTCATTTATTTATTGTATATATAATCTTAAATAGAAAAGAAGTTGGTGCAGTGGAAACACAAACTGTACACAGTTTTTCTGTCCATCAGGACGTCAAATTTTCCCATTTATATAAGATATTTTATCAAGTAACTAACGAAATATAGAGTTATTTTTTTTTAGTATGCATATTTTATTTTTAGAATATCATTAATTAATTACTGGCTGCGCTTAGCGGATTTTTATTCTCATCAGTTTGTTCGTAACCTTCCTTGATAAAAGATTTACCACAGAGCCCTATTGGCTTGAAGTTACAGGTTTTGCATTAACATCTAATTTTACGTAATGCTATTTACAGGTTATTGAATTACAAAAGCCTAAATATGGTGATGTTTGGGGTACAAAAGTTCTGATTCATGACTGCGGGTGGGCTGCAAGCGATTGGTTTTCAAGGTAGCAATCAAATTAAATAAAACAAAACTGTATATTGTATGTGATTGGAATTGTCGGTATTAAGGTCCTAAATTTTTTAAAATAACTATTATGAAATAAATCTATTCTGTTTTATAGACGATACTCATAGCCATGTTAATTATAAATTATAAATAATGTATTAGATAATTTTGACAATGCATTAATGTGGTGTTAGTTAAACAACAGTAATTCCCCTCAAAGACCGGCAACGCATCAACTAAAATTGTAAAGTGTCTTTGAGCTGCGATGACTGCCCCTTTTTGGGCGTCTCCTTGGCTAGTTTGAAAAATAATATTTTTAATGAAACCACAATGTAAGCTGTTAAAAGTATGCTAAATGCTTCCAGATTACTCGGTTCCACAGAAAACCCGATGAAACTTGTATTGTACGCTTCAAAAAAAAGTCGTAAACTAGCTCAAAGTCATTTACAAAATATTTACAACTTTGGAAGTGAAGATACGGTATCTATAAAATATTTTATTGCTTAAACAACAAACAAAATTTATTTATTCATGTAGGTAACAATGTACACTTATGAACGTCAAAAAATTTAAAAATTGTGAATTTACATTTACTGCCAGTTCTCAAATCAAGGGCGTAGAACGGAAGAGAAGAACTGGCAATAAACTCTCCGCCACTCTTTTTAAGTAAGTTTTTTTTTACACAATGCTTGTAAGGAGCTGCGACCATTACACCATGTTCCATATGACATATTGAGTAATAAAGAATAAAAAAACAAATTAAAAGCAAAGATTTGTCCTCTATCAGCAGGAGGCATGGTGAAATAGGAGCACGCACTTACACACTCGTGAGAACAACACGCAAATACGTAGTATAAACAACTAATATCACCGCATACACGAATTCAAGTACGACCAGTCACCACAAGTAGCACCCGTTCACGAGTATGACGCATGGCCAGCCATCGGCCCCCTCGCCATATTTTAGGGAGAGAGACAACCCGACGCATGGACGCCGCCACAAGCAATGACATTTGAGTGAGCATGACGATCCTTGAAATGTGCACTTGGCTACACAAGAAAATAGTAATAATACTAATTATACTGAAATAATTTGATACCACATGAATCACGGTTTGTTCCCACTTTACATTAAAAAAAAGTCGTAGATGTCGACGATCGCCCCATAGTCTGAAAATGCAGCCGAGAGATTCTATCGCGTTACCTATTTATACTGAAGCAATTCATATCCAAGCACTATGATCGTTTAAGTATTCATTTATATTATAATAGGCCTTAGCAAGCAGTTTTACTTTAATGTACGATTTAAATTTATTTATTGACAATATTTGTATCTCACTAGGGATTTTGTTGAAAAAACGTATGCAATTGCCTTGGAAAGAATTACTCGTTTTATGCAGCCTCGTGGTTGGAGCGCTAATTTTGTCTTTATTACGAGTACTATAATTATGGAAGCTACTATTCTTTTTAAAGATTTCTATATTTTTCCGCACATACAAAATATTCTCATAAATGTATTGACTTGCCAAAGTTAAAATATTTAATTCCTTAAACTTATTTCGGACTGACTCCCGTGGGGACAACCCACAGATCGCTCTTATAGCCCGTTTTTGCACTACAAATATCGAATTAATGTCAGCGGCATTACCCCACAAAATAACACCATATGACATGATACTATGAAAATAGCTGAAATAAACGAGCTTTGCTGTATTCTCATCCGTAAGATCGCGTATCTTTTTCACTGCGAACGCTGCAGAACTTAGCCTATTCGAAAGACCTTCTATGTGTTGGCCCCACTGGAGTTTACTATCTAAAGTAATTCCCAAGAACACCGCACTATCAACAAAGTCTATTTCCTCGTCTTTAATTATTATTTGAGAATGACTACTTTTTACATTTGTAGTTTCAAATTTAATACATTTTGTCTTCTTCTCGTTTAACTTAAGATTATTTGTACTAAACCAGTGAACCACACTGGAGATGGCACTGTTTACATTCTCAAGTGATGGATTTCGTCGTTTCACTTTAAATAAAAGCGAAGTGTCATCAGCAAACAGTACTATCTCGTGAAGCTCCTTTACAAGAAATGGTAGGTCATTTATATAGACGAGGAATAAGAAGGGACCAAGTATGGAGCCCTGCGGTACGCCCATAGTAACAGACGATCCCTGTGATATAGCTCCATTTACATTTACCTTCTGAATTCTATCGCTCAGGTATGATTCCATAAGATTTAGCGCTTTTTCGCTAATGCCATAGTGTTGAAGTTTTTTGATAAGGATTTCGTGATGGACACAGTCAAAAGCCTTTGATAAATCGCAAAAAACTCCAATGGCATCATGAGAATTTTCCCAAGCATTTAAAATCTCGGAAATTAATTTAACGCCAGCATCGGCTGTAGAGCGACCTCTTGTAAAACCATACTGCTGGCTATGCATAAGTTTATTATTATTTAAATGTATCAGTAATTGATCTAGAATTATTTTCTCAAAAATTTTACTCAATGCAGGCAGCACAGATATGGGTCTAAAATTTGTGGGGTCAGAAGTGCTGCCCGTTTTGAATAACGGTGTGATTTTACTTAACTTCATCTGGTCTGGAAAGACTCCACAATCTATACATTCATTAAATATTATAGCCAACTCTGAACTGATAGCATCGATTACCGATTGTACAATGAAAACAGATACACCCCAAAGATCTTTAGTTTTTTTTATTTTTAGCTGTTTAAATGTTTTTATAATATCATTGCAGCTAATGCGGCTAAATATAAACTCACGATTGCATACAGGAACATTCTGTTGCAATAATAAAAGGGCGGCTGATGGCGAAGAATTTAGAACGCTGGTTGTATTTAGTGGAATATTAGTAAAAAACTCTTCAAATGCAGAGGCTACTTCGAGGTCGGAACTAATTACTTTACCGTTTATGTTCATCTTATATTCAGAATCCTTTCTGGAGGTTCTTCCAGTCTCCTCGTTTATAATTTTCCAAGTAGCCTTTATCTTATCAGAGCTGTTGTTTATTTTATTACTTAAGTGTTTTGCCTTAGCGATTTTACACTCTTGCCTAAATTTTTTTGAAAATGTCCTAACATGAGTTTTAAATTCTTCACTGTCATTATACTGTTTTTCATCATACAATTCATACAATTTTAGCCTTTTTTTGTGTAGTTCCGGAGGTGCCCAGTCACAAAAGGTAGGTTTCTCCGAGACCAAAAAAGTCTTTGGAGTGAACACATTTTTGAATTCATCAATAAATGATTCAAAGAATGTGTTATATAAATTATTAGGGCATTGGTTACTACGCAAAAATGGCGTATTAAATATAATTTTTTTTCTAAATTTGTCTAACCGATCATATGTTACATGAATTGTGCATATTGTCTTTTTTGGATCTTTACATTTAAGTATATTTTGAAATTCAAACAATTGACCAGAGTGGTCAGATGTAAGTTTGTTGATAATACAGGTGTTGAGAGGAACTATATTACTATAGATATTGTCAATACATGTTGCCGTGGTGGCTGTTACCCTAGTAGGTACAATAAAATTATTAATTAAATTATATGATTTAAACAGATTAAGCATACGTTTACTTGAATTACAGTTGTCAAGCAAATTTACATTAAAGTCTCCACTAAAGACCAACTTTTTCTTGGATTTTTGCAATTTGTACAGAACTTGCTCTAATATTTTTTCTAAACTATCATATTGAGCTGAAGGAGGGCTATACAAACTAACAATGATAAATTGCTCCAGCTCCACACAAGATACTTCAATAAGGCGTTCCACAGAGAGGCTCACTATGTCCTTCCTTTCTTTAAATTTTAATTTTTTATGAAGCAATATTAATGAGCCACCGCGTATTGCATTTCCTCTGCAGAACGAACTACCAATCTGATGATTGCAAAAATTGAACATAAGTTCACATGTCTTTAACCAGTGTTCTGAAATACATAATATGTCAATATTTTCACTGCTCAAAAACAACTCAATTTCTAGTAATTTACTTTTCATGCCTTGTATATTTTGGTGAACCAGATTGATAGTTTTATTATTATTATTCTTAAATTTACTTATCTTACTGACTAATTCTTTGCCAGAGAGACTCTCTGTTGTCTTAGTAACTAATTTAAATTATAAATACTATGTCTTGGAATATCTTCCAAGGTCTTACTAACTAAAACCTGCTCAATAGAAGCAGGTTGTCGAGCCAAATTCTTGGCTGTTATAAACAATAAATATGATAGCGAATCAGCTATCTGTCTTTTCAAATACGTAGGTAGATTATATCTATCCTTTGTCAAAAAGTAATTATTACAACTTATGTACCTATTGGTATCAATAAGTGTAAAGTTTTTATTATACATAGCAAATGTATGCATTGTCTGATTTAAAATATGTCTTACATTATTTTCTTGTTGAGTGAAGTTTTTACTATAAGGGAATGTAAACATAATCAGATTTTTTGGATGGAGTGAGCATAATTTTTCATAGCAGTTAATTAGCTCTTTTTTGTTTAAATTCCCTCTATTGCCTATAAATATAATTAGATTATTAGTTTTACTTATAGACTCTTTTACAATATTCTTCACAATATATCCAAAAGTAGCATTTGGGTAACAGCTGTTTAAAAGATTTTGTTCCTTATTTAAAAATTGGCTTATTTGATGGCCTATTTGGTCACAGTATATTACATTTAACTTTGGCTTTGTAATAATATTATTATCCCTACATACTGGTGACACCTGTACAGATTGGCTTGAGTTTTCAAACTCAATGCATTGTGCTGCATTTGTGGAGATCTTGATAAGATCTTCCATAGCAGCCGAGTATTTGGAGACCATGTTTTGAGACTCCTGGAATTTCCATACCATGGAATCTGCTATGTTCTGAAGTTTCAAGATCTCCTTTTGTAATAGCTAATAAGTAATAACTTTAAATAATTATTGAGAACGTCCAGCAGTGTTGGCCTAGTGCCTTCAGCGTGCCACTCTCATACCTGAGGTCGTAGGTTCGATCCCCGGCTGTGCACCAATAGACTTTCTTTCTATGTGCATATTTTAACACGGTGAAGGAAAACATTGTGAGGAAACCGACATGTTTTAAATCCAAAAAGTCGACAACGTATGTCTGGCACTGGAGGCTGATCACCTACTTGCCTAGATTTAAAAATGATAATGAATCAGATTCAGAAATATGAGGCCAAGACCTAAAGAGGTTGTAGCGCCACTGATATTTTTTATTGATTAACGTGCAATGTCAATTTGTTCTTATAAACTTAAATGAAACATTAGGTATTTGTCTCTTTAAAGAAAACACTTTTTTATCGGATTGAAGCTTTGTATTATTGTAAACTTATAATTATTTATAAGTTTACAATAATACATACTTAGTGTTTTATTTAAAAGGACTTATGTGCACAGATTTATAAGTAATTTTATTTAGTACATTTTGATAAAATAAGGTATATATAAATATTGTATTGCAGGGCGTCTTTAGCGACGATACAACATACAACTTAATTAACGAAGCATCAGTAAACGACATAAAGCAAAAAGTCCCGAACAGCGACATATCTATTCGCAATTTTAGACCCAACTTCGTGTTGACAGGAGCTAAGCCGTTTGAGGAAGATAATTGGAGATTTGTTAAAATTGGCAGTGTTGTTTTCGAAATAATTATGCCCTGTTTCAGGTTTGTCTGTGTGGCCCGTCAAGTATTACGTAAGCAGATTTACTGCTATTTATCCCTCTCCCCCTCTTGTCAGCAAATGTAAGCGAAGCTCTCAAAAATAAACGTATTATTTTTTTTGTAGGAAAGCATAGACAATGTTTCAAAAGTAAACAATCACTGTTGACGTTATCACCAAAAAACAAAATCAAAACAAAACAAAGGGGGGGGCTCCTGTCGTGTTTACGTAATACTTGAACGGCCCTTGTGAAGTATTAAGCAGGCCTCTTTAAATTATGGTTTCTGCCTTTTTTCATAGATAGAAAATAGACTCGTCCTTGTTCAATAAAATATGTACAAGTATTTGACATGTTTTAGACACTAAATTCTACTGTACTGTGGTGAGCCGACAATTTCTATACGTGTACTAGCGAATCCGACAGAAATCTTGAACACACGTCATACAAAAAAATCGAATAATGTACATACATCATTCTTAACTTAAATCGAACACACAATTTTAATTAAATTTAATTATAATTTTTAAGTTTGTTTTATCGCCGCCTTAACACAAACGTTTCGACGGGCCGACACAACAAGCATGTTAATTAATACTACAAAAATTCTTCAGATGTGTGCTTACAACAATTAATCCAGAAATAGGTGTGCATGATACTAACTCAGAGCCATTGGAAACTTTGAGAAGGTGAGATTGAATTATTTTGCTAAAGTTTCGTACACGTAATAAAACCAATAAACATGGTCTTAAGAATCTCTTTGTTGTAAAGTATACGTTTCGTGCAATCTAAGCCACTACTTTGAGGAGATGGAATCTAAATTCCTAAATGGAAATAGACTTTGTTAAAGACGTGTATGTACTTTACTTCGCTGGGACTATATTCCATGGAATGACGAACCACCTGGTGTCGAGGCACTGTTTAACTTTTATTCCTTTGCTGAACTGAACCGTTCGCATAGATTCTTCAGGTACATTCTGTGTTCGGGAACATTAAGTGGGGCAGCATGCGTCTCAGCCACGTTTGTTTTCTGCTGTAGGAGTACCTGGACGCCCGATTTGTGTTACGTGGTGGGCTTGCTGACACTATTTCTATTTACCATTGAATCAATTATTATTTGGCAATCGGACCCAGGCATTCACTATGTTTTTAAAAAGCTTGTTTGTGACTTTACTATCTGTTCTAGCTATCGCCTTCACGACGATCCGCAAATTCGTAAATCAATTGGTAATTCACCTCGAATGGGCGTGCAAATGGCCCTTCGATCCCCGCCTGGTGGAACCGTTAATCTAAACGATCCCATTTACATTGCTTAGGGGAAAGCTTCGGACTCAAGTCTCGACTCTCGGAATACCAAACTGATTGCTTGAATAAATAAATAAATGAAATTATAAAAAATATTTGTTATGCGTCAATGTTTTTTTTGTTAATTATTACTTTGTTCAATAAAATATGTACGTTTACTAAGTGTTTATGTTAATATTTTATCCTAAAATAAAATCTGATTTTTAATACCAATCAAATAAGTGGTATATCGACGCGAACCGGAACGCACCTAACGGCATTGCGCGCGCGCACATTATTCATCATCATGGTTAAATGTTTTAAGTGCGCGAAGACAGTTACCAAAAAAAGCCCAGGAGTGCAGTGTGGAAAGTGTAGTAAATGGATACATGGCGCTTGTGCATCCATAACTACGGAACAACTAAGCGCGCTCGTGGCTACTGACTCAGTAGACTGGAAATGTCGCAATTGTGCGGGTGGTGTCAAACCTAAACGTCTATCCTGCATCCTACCTGATGCCGATGAAGAGGATAATACGGATAACGAAGCCGTATCTAATTTGGCGCAAAACAAAGTTACACAAAAGATTCTTCACGATATACGGCGAGAGGTCAGAGAAATAATTACGTCGGAGCTGCAATCTACCCTACAATTCTACTCGGATAAAATTGACGAGTATGAGGAAAAAATTGCATTGTACGAATCCAGCATCAAATTTGTTGAAGACCAATGCCAAGACCTAAAAAATTGTGTAAAAAATTCAATGCTCAAACATGAGACCTTGGAACAAAGAATCAATACTATGGAGCAATTACAAATGTCAAACCAAATTGAAATATGCGGAATCAAAGAAGCGGCAGATGAGGATCCCGTGGACATATCCAGTAAAATCTGCTCCAAGCTGCAACAAAATCCTAAAGTAATAATTAAAGCTTATAGGAAGGCGGGAAGAAAAAACCGGGCCGCTACCACCGACAAAGAACCCTCCCCCCCGATAGTGGTTGTCATGCAAGATGGAAGCCGAGATAAGTGGCTGGAGGCTGCACGGACAATCCAGCTCAACTGTACAGACCTAAGAAGAGAGGATACATCCAAGATCTTCATACGGGAAGCCCTAACTCCCAACTCAGCATTTCTATTATGGAAAGCTAAAAAAGAGCTAAAGGAGACTAATATGTATAGATTTATCTGGTTTAAAAATGGCCAAATATTAGCAAAAAAGGAAGAAAAGGAAAAAACTAATGTAATTCGATCGCTCAACGACATTGAAAGGTTAAAAGAGAAATCGGTAAAGTAAGTAAGAGTACAATTCTACAACTATCGTATCAATAACATGCATTGATTTATGTACTAAAAATGGCTGAATATATCATCAAATCTATTCATGAATTAAATAACACGTCATGGAATGAGTTTATTCAAGATATAAAATTAACTCGAGACAAAGAACAATTAATTGCATTAAGTGTAAACATCAGATCCCTTATCAAAAACTTCGCACAACTAGAATTAATAGTGACGAGCAGTAGCAGCACCGTACACGTCGTCGTGATCACAGAGGCGAATATCACAGATACATCCATAACATTATTTCAACTTCAAGACTATGAAATGTACTCCGAACTGCGCCATGCCAAAAAGGGAGGCGGCATCCTAGTGTATGTGCATAAAAGCGTGTCATTTACAAGATTCAAAATAAGCAACTTCAGCTACGAGTGTATTTTTGGTGAAATTAAGACGTGTTATAATTATAAGATTGGTTTGTGTGCTATTTATAGACCTCCAGACAGGAACAAAAACATTTTTATTAAGGAAATTAAAAGAATGATATCAAAATACCCTGAAAAATATAACTTTGTAATATTAGGCGATATTAACATAGATATCAAGATGGCAAACCCACACGTACAACAATATTTAAACCTGATGTATGAATCAGGCTTAGAGTGCGGCATTAGTCAGTACACTCGGGTAGAAACCAAAGGTAACATAATTACAAGGTCGTGTATAGATCATATCTTCTTACGTAATGTAAATAGTAGTAACACAAAAACATCCGTTATCCAAAATGCACTGGCTGATCATTACATTACCGGTTTATCTATTGTGAATAACAACCACCGCACACAACCACAAAACTCTTATAAATTAATAACTCAACAAGACAATAAAAAAATACAACACGAACTATATAACATAGACTGGACCGCAGGCTTAGCCCACACAAACCCAATTGATATTCTAAACTTCATTATAAAGAAATTTACAAACGTATACAATAATTGCAAAAAAGTAGTTAAATTTAAAGTAGGCAAAAGACATCAATGTGTATGGATGACAAACAAAATAAATTGTATGTGCGCTCAAAGACGTAAACTATTCCTAATTTGGAAAGGGGATGAAAGTAACTTAAAAAATAGACTATTATATAATATTTACAGAAATAAAACAAATAAATATATTAACAACGTTAAAAACCATTACTATAAGAAAGAAATAACAGAAAATTTTAAAAACCCCAAAAAACAGTGGGAAATTATAAATGCAATATGCGGCAAAATAACTAAATCAATTGATGAAATAATAATGAATTCGTTTGATAACATAAACTTAACAAGTCTGGTAAACAACTTTGCTACAGAATTTCAAAATAATGTTAAAAAAATCTGTACATACTGTGATAAACCATTATTAGACGTCAATTCCTACGCAATGCAACCAAATATAACAATAAGATTGAAAAAAGCAAGCAATCACATTATTTACTCCATAATAAAGCACATGAATGAAAAAAAAGTCCTGGAATCGACGGAATAAGAATGAAAGATTTAAAGTTCATAAACGGACAAAATTACCCTTAATAACTCATTTAATAAACTCCTGTATTGCATATTCTCTATTTCCAGACAAACTAAAAGTCGGCTGTGTACGACCTGTATACAAAAAAGGGGCGAAAAACGAAATAAACAATTACAGACCAATAACAATATTACCCTGCATATATAAAATAATAGAGAGGTACCTTGGTAACGAATTAAATAAATTTATCAAAGAAAATAAGATTATAAACGATAAACAATTTGGCTTCCAAAAACAAAAAAACACTTCTCAACTTCTGTTTCAATTTACCAACGAGATCAACAAGCACATGAATGATCGTCGTCATGTGCTCGCTGTCTTCATTGACTTTAGCAAAGCCTTTGAAACACTTAATCATACAACCCTATTTTTAAAATTACGCCAAAATGGCATACAGGGACCATTCCTAGAACTATTAAAAAACTATCACATGAACAGATTTACTGCGGTTAACATAGGCGGGGCCTTCAGCCAACTGATCCGTACCGAAGAGGGCGTCGCCCAGGGGTCAATAACCGGGCCGACTGAATACCTCTTATATGTAAACGACATGCCTAACATATTTACTGAAGCGAGTGTCTATCAATTTGCAGACGATACTTGTCTACTTACTGCACACAAAGACATCTCCGTAGCTCAAAAACAACTCCAGCACAACTTCAACCAACTATGCAAATGGGCACACGATTCAGGCCTCATCATTAACGCACAAAAAACGAAATTACTACACATCCACTCACCATACTTGCGCACGGGATTAAGGCCATCCATCACAGCTCACTCACACCAATGCTTTCATTCATCGAACTATACAAATTGTAATTGCATTAAACTAGAACTAGTTAAACAACATACCTACTTAGGTTTGATTATAGACAATAACTTCAATTGGAAACCTCACATCGAACATATTTGTAACAAACTTAGAGCAATAATGTCCCGTTTGCATATCATTAAATATAAATTACCATACAATACATTAAGGATGTTGTACCTCTCACTAGCAGACTCCATTATAAACTATTGTCTGAGTAGTTATGGCCGCACACACAAAACAAGCATAAATAAAATTTTTAATTTACAATATAGACTTTTAAAGACAATTGTACCACCAAAGGTAAAACAGAAATTGAATCTGAAGGAAAAAGCCTTGTTTCACTATTGTAAGATACTCAATATATATGATAAAATTGAATTATCTATTGTGTGTGAGGCTCACGGTCATATAGATTCGTTAGTAAAAAAAGAAAGACATAACAATCTACGTGTTTTGCCCTACTCACCTAACTACATAATACCCAACTTTATAAATTCATACGGTCAACGGACCTGGGAGTACATGCTTCCTAGCATCTTAAATAATATACCGAACCAAACCTTGAATAGTTTACTAAATAATATAAACAAAAGTAAATTTATACTCAAATCCCACTATTTGTCCCGTTATGCTTAAAAATATACAGATAAGAATAGATCATAACTGTGTAAAAAACTCGATAAAAAATTGTAGCCAAAGTGTTATTCTGTTGTACAAGCTATATCATTTCAAGGATCCATTAAAATTCATTAAGACTGACTTGATATTGTGTAACAAAATGAACGTAATAATATTATCATTAAAGTTGTATAGACATATTTCCGGCACTTTGTTTGTATCTAGAAATGTTGGCGTATGACTGTACTTTATGCTATAAAATAAGATACTATGTAAGTGTTAAATTAATTATGTAATCAAACAGTCGAGTAGCAGCGACCACACCATGCCGCACTTAAATCTGCTGGTTTCAGCGCATGGTTATTTGCATGTACCCTCATGTATTTTTTTTATCACATGTATTGAATAAATAAAAATAAAAAATATCCTGTACATAGGAAGATAGAAATGTATAATAAAAACGTAATATATAATAATGTAGGTACCAAAAAGTCACGCCAAAAATATAGTACTTACTTAATTATAATTAAATTGGTAAATGAATGTTATTATTACTGATTTTCTGTTGTCTAGCATAGCAAGGCAACAAAGTACAAAATGAGTCTATATTCTTAGATAAAATTAAAAATTGTGTTCAGACAAACATTCGTTATTAATTTATTGTTAATATGAAATACAAATTTCATAATTCCAAATGTTACATTAGTCAATAGACTACCGTAGCATTCCCTTAATGGCTGACAACACACATGTAGCCCTTTAATTAAAATTAAACGTAACATTAATTTTTTAACATTATGTCTATAATTGTATGTAACGACACTGTCTGATAAAAACAATTGTAAAAAATAATGCTAATTAACTATACATAAGTAATATAACTTGTACATGCAACGAATGTCAAATGAATAAAAACAATAAGATAAGACGTTTGTAAATATTTTTATCTGAAACAACATGAGAAAATACCTACTATTCATGATAAACAGCGCATACAGTGCAGTCGCATAGTTTTCTGTTACATATATTATTATCAAAATTATTCTTTTTTATTTTATAATAAGACAGATTCTCGAAATAATTGATTATTATATAAGAGTGGTGTGATTGTAAGCGACGATAAAACAATTAAACCAAATCAAATTGTGATAACTAATATAAAAATACTGCAGTTATTTTGTCACGTAATTCAGTTCGGTCAACATTAATTCTATGTTCTTATGTTACGCGTATCTGTCAAGTATAAACGTCAAAACTCTACAGTAAATTAAGTGATTCTGTCATCTGTGTTTACTATTTGCTTGTGTCACACTGGCTCACGTTACCTTAACCGTGTGTTATACATTTTAATTACATCGTACTAAAGGCAATGTCAAATCAAGGTAAGCTACAATTTCAGCGTAAGATTGGTTTAACAAGATTGATATTCATTGAAACAGATTTAAAATAGAGTGGGCCATAGACTACGTCTATTGGTTCTATAAGGTATATTAGCTATCCCATGCCTAGTTCTTTATATTTGAAATAAAATCACTAATTCTAAGATGTAAAATCAAGGTTATCTGGTCGCAATACTGTTTTTTCCTAGATTCTATTTAAGAATAGAGGTTTTGAGGGCCTTACTATTATCTTACATTATACATACATTGCTAAATTAATAATATTACTCTTTATTTTATGCACTATCCTCATTATGCAAAACTATTTAATTCCATTCCACATACAGAATAGGAAACCCGAACTAAAAACAACATACTTACATTAAGGATAACTTTCAATAGGTACTTACGCTAAAGCTGCAATAGCGTCAGCCGGCGTTATCGGTGGCGCATACGCAGCTTATCAGCTGTATAAAGAGTTACAAAAATCAAGTTTACCCGAAGAATGGACACAAGTTGGAACCCTTAAGAACATTTATGCCTACCCAATAAAATCGTGTGGTCCGATTGCTTTAAATACTGGCGAATGTAGTCTGCTAGGTTTGAAAAATGGTTGGTTAAGAGATAGGTACGTGAACTTATTTGTCTTTCAAGTATATCCAGTAAGATTTATAAAGAACATTACTAAAAGAATTACTTGCAATGATTTTAAAATGTTTTAAAACTTCCTGCCACATTGATCAGTCAGTTTCTTTTCTGTTGCAATGTCTATTGCTGAGATTTACTCAAAACATCGAATTATGTAAATATTACTTACGAAACATATAAATATGAAGCCATTCATGATTATTTTTTTATTATTTATATAGTTAACCTTAAACAGTTACTGAAATCTCAAACGCGTCCCAAGTATAACGATATCTTAAAAACTTGTCCAAAAAGTAACATTAAATACATATCGAAACATCATTACTTTTCGCTTTTGCAGAGTGTTGATGGTCGTTGATGACAAGAACAACTTCATAACAGCAAGAGCCTTTCCAGAACTTCTATTAGTTCAACCGTCGATCACGAATTCAATTCTCACTTTAAATCATCGTGATATGGAACCGGTCTCTGTGAATTTAGCTGAGGTGATTGATTTCACTTATGTTTATAATAATAATCCAGTGGCGCCATAGTAAAATAAAATGAGTCTTGCGTCTGCATCTGTGTCTTAAGCATAAGTCTCTATGGATAGCTTCAGTTTGTCAGAAACAATTTGAATTTCACGGAAGTCATAAGATCTGGAGGCTTAGATAAGATGCCGAATTTGTTGACACAAACACTGTCATTTTCATACAATTTAAGTTTTCGACTTTCTACATACACTACTGTTAAAGCATCTTGACTAAGCCCCCTGTAGACTGAATCTTACCCCAAGACCTACCCTTTTCATACAAGTTGAGTGCGTAATACGTACATAGAATCTAAATAAAATAATATCTTAGAGTAGAAAGTCTAGATTTTTATTAGTACTTTTTTACACATTTAAGGTGATAGCCTTACAACCCCAGAAGACCGCTACAGTATGGTCGGTCTCTGTGCCAGTTCATGACTGTGGTTGGGAAGCTGCCGAGTGGTTTTCAAGGTACGTTTTCGCAAGTCAAAAAAACTTTGTAATAATATTTTTCCAGTTTCTTAGAATTACCTAATGTATAGTTGGAGAAGTAAGAAAACGGTTATGTTTTTAAACTAACCTGCAAGCCAAGTTTCATGAAGTTTTTTTAAAAGGCAATAATAGAATATTCAAATAATGTCGTTTTACGTCTCGCATTTTCAAAGTGGGATAGATAACTATTATTTTAATATTATAAGAAATGAATACTTCGAATTACCAATACTACGGTAATAATAACTATAATAATATAAGCTTTTATTCAGACCGACTTAAGTAAATACAAAAACAAAGATCATTATATTGAAAAAGATATTAGAAGGTTGAAAAAAAATATTCCTGTACGAGTATATAAATAAAATAATATGCTAGCTAAAGATACTTATTATTGCAGGCTATTAGATAAATCAACTACCAACTACAGGCTTGTGTATTACGCATCTCAAAATAGCCGCAATTTAAGAAGCACTACAAATAAAATTTACAAATTCACGAAAAACGATACGGTAAGTATATTGTCATCTAAAGTACACAGACTAGAATATGAGGTAGACAAACTTCTCAGTACTTCATGGATGATACAGTAACTGCAGAAGCAATAATTGTTTCACGTGCACTAATGAGAATAGATAAACTAATTGATAAAAAAAAAATTGCCCTTTGGCAGGCAAAAGAAGAAAAAATAAATCAATAATCAATCCATGTACGGTTAAAGCACTCGCCCGGTACCGCACAAAGGCTGAGAACAAATTTAAATTAAATTAAATTTGCACTCCAACTGGGAATCGAACCCGATACCCTTCACCCAGCAGACACTTAATAAGACCGGTAGTCTATAAGGCCTATATATATTTTAAAAAATAAAATACATTTATTTTGGAACATAGGATCATAATACTATCACTTATTCCACGTCATTAAATTCGAGCCTGTTGGCATCCCTACTCATCGGCAAAGAAGACAGAAGGTGTTGGCCGAGAGAAAAAGCCGGCGTAAAAAACTCTCGGTACTCTTTTAAAAAAAAAGCAAATCATCAAACAACTCTACAATATTTAAAACAAATATAGCAAATTAGTAGCCTGCCTTTAATACCTATTGTATGGTTCCTGGGTCATCGGGTGCTTGAATAGAAGATTTTTGTTTTGCTTTATATTCACCACTTACGTATAACAACCGAATATGAGCGAAATAATAGGATGATCATTGCTATACAATTTAAGAGTCGAATAGAGTGCCTACCTCTGGTTATGCTCTCGGGGTGTAACTCCCATGACTGAGTTAATTGCATTTCTATATAGATTTAGGAAATCGTCCTGATTATAAGTGATCCAAATGTACAACCATGGCATAGGGAAACATTACGCTTATAAAACTAAGAAAGCCTGAGTGAGCAGAATGTACAGCCTTGGCTCGTACACCTATGTACCCAATAACATTCAGATATCCAGATGAAATAATCATTAAAACTATTAAAAGCCTTTATTTATTTATTATTTTAACTATTTAGGGCGCCTTCCCAGATGAAGTTCCTTTTAATTTAATAAACGAGGCCTCCGTGGAAGAACTGAATGGAAGATTAAAGGACTGCCAAGTGACGCATCGTAATTTTAGAGCCAACTTTGTGTTAGACGGCGCTAAAGCTTTTCAGGAAGATGAGTGGAAGTTCGTCAAAATAGGAGATAATATATTTGAAATCATAAAACCTTGTACGAGGTAAGTATTTTTATCTATTGAATCGGACAGTAATTGTAGATGAGATTCAGTCTAAAGGTAATTTTCTCGAATACAGACTGATTAATAAATAAATAAATGTACAGACATAGACATAACATTTAATACTAACAAAACGCAAACACTGAAACACACTGTATATAACAATCAAAGATAAAAAAAAAAGAATGAGAGATAACATTTTTTTAAGGAACTAGCTATGATTTAAGTATATATTGCAGCATTTTGCTAAAGATTTGTGTAACATCAAATTAAAAAAAATTGAAGATGTGATATTAAAGATATGAACCATCATTTTTTTTTATGTCAAATATTTCTGCTAATTGTAATGAAATTTATGCACAGATGTGTTATGACTACCATTGACCCAGAAACTGGAGTACGCCACACAAAAGCAGAGCCATTGGAAACATTAAAAAGGTATATTTTTACATCATGACTTAATTAAGAACCTTTCACTTTACAGATTCTTAGAATGTTTGGTGTTTATGTGTGATCTGCCAATAATATAAATGCCAGATCTTAGGTTTAAAAACATTCTCATAACAGACAATAGTGACTTACATGAGAACACTTATATGCTAAAGATCTTTTTTAAATACATATAATCTATGTTTCATACTAATGTAATTTGACCGACAAATATTTTGTTATAAATTTGCAGCTACCGTCAAATAGAAGATCCTGAAGTACGCAAAACGGCCGGTAACTCACCGCGTATGGGAATACAGATGTCGCTGCGATCTTGTGGTGGCGGACTTGTGTCTCTGAACGACCCTATTTATGCTGCTTAATGTCATAATTTATTTTACCATTACAACAATTTAGATACTCTTAAACATTTATCATAATTATCCAATTTTTTTTGTTTAAATGAAACATAGTTAACTAATTTGTAATGAAATGTATAAATTGATTATTTTTTTTATTAATAAAGTCAAATAAATTAAAAAGTTAAATATTTATCAAACAATTTGTCTAATCCGTAACCGATTTATTATAGGTTATTAGATTATTTGTGTATAACGCTCTAAATTTAAAATTTAATTATCTTTATAGAACACATGTTTGCATACAAATTTCCCGGACACTAAGTCATCAAGACCCTAGATTTGAATAAAGAATTAGACTACGTTAGATGAAAGTTCAAATTCCATCCAAATTGGTTTATTACCCTACGCATTAAATCAAATATATATATACATGTTATTATAAGGTACCTGGGTATGATAGGCAATAATTGACACGTATATAAAGTCGATTAAATTTTTCTAATTATGTTATATTTTTCTTCTAATTTATAAAATCCTACATTAAATAAAACACGGAATGGCCAAAACAAATATATTTAAATTCTCACAATTTGCGCTGCAATACTGTTGGTATCTTGGTTGGTTACAAGCAGCCGAGCAAAAGTCCCTCCGCCAGTACCTTTCGTCAAATGTTCAGGATTCACAACCACACAACCATTCAGTTCCTAAAAACATATTTATTTCTAAAAAACTATCCTTAGCTTAACCAGAGTTAGTGTCATTTTAATAAGATGTTATTAAAACAAACTTAACTAACTCTTTTGTCTTTTTCTGCGGAGTTGTGTTTATGCTTAAAATAATTATGCACGTATCGTAATCGTAAAATTGTAATTGATTAAATTTTTCAGTGTAATAAACAAAATATATTAATTACATTTATAACATACCTTTACAAAGTAACGAAAATTGGAGGGTAGTATTAATAAATGCGGCGTACAAGGCAACTGCGCGTGCGCTGCCCATAAAGGCGCGTCAATACGGAGAGATGCTGGTGGCGGCCATATTGGATATGCGCATTGCTGGTATAACACGTGACTAGCTAAACGAGATAGTTTGTCACTACCAGTTCCACTGTTGAATTAAAAACAGAATTATATTATACCATTCAAGTAGAAAACGTAAACTTTTAAATAGCCAACCTTAAAATGATTGGTACGTTATTAGGAAAACAATAATTAAAGACGTAAAGAAATGTGATAGGCAGGTGAACTGGAGATCGATGGAAAATGTGTTCCAGATAAAAATGATGTAAGTGTAACGAAACATGCAAACAACAACCACGAGATCAAAGGGAAGGTGGGTAGGGATTTCTACTAAAATAAATATGGCGCAGAATGGGTGAGGACGGCGCAGGAATCGGAGGCAAGAGATAGGATGAAAAGTGATCGTTGAGGGAAGGCCTACTGAAATGACCTCTCAACTAAAACACATAGCCAAGCCGAAATCCTACTTTCCTCTTATTTTCATTACGTTTTACCAGATAATTCTTACCATTGATATAATCCACATTAGAGACTGATGCAAATCCTCCCCCCAGTGCATTAATGAGCAGACTGCCCAATGTTAATAAGCATAAATAAATTAGTATGATGGCTCAGGCACTAAAAATTGTATTACACAAGTGCAAAATATTGATCTTCATTTGATTTTGTAAGACTTAATTATTTAATAATATTAATATACAATGAAAGCCTTATATAGTGACGTTGAAGTTACTCTGTTTTCTATGGTTTTACACTTTATGGGCAACATTTTTTTTTAATATTGACTACAAAACGGAAGGGAGTTGTTTTACACGGACAATAAGATAAAACAAAGTTAAATAAATTCGCTGTTTAAGAGTGACGTGACATGAAATTAACAACTATTTACACTCACAATGATATTTCCTCCTGGCTTATATGCATAAGGGTATCTGTGCTAGTGGCTGTCACTCCTACTCCATTGATGTTTAATGTGCAAGGGTCAGGCAAAAAAAATATATTAGCAGGCTGCTTCCTCATTGAGTATGGTGGAGTCGGATAGATGTTTACATGAAAAGCATCCTTTTGACTGGAGACTATGTATATTTTTGTGTTCGGACTGAAACAACATTTTTAAATATTAGTGCAAAACTTTTTATTATTTAGAAACACACTTAGAATTTAATGTTGAGTCATCCTAGGACTAATGATAATATTAAGACTCCTATTCCACTTAAACTTATACGATTTTTAATTCCGTAGAATTCTGAGAGCTATCATTTTTTAACATGTCAGAGATGGCAAACCTTTTTAGCCGGGCACATTTTTAAATTTCAACACGACGCGGAACAATTTAGTCTATACTTACATTTTAGTTGTTAGTGAATGTCCATTTAATTAAGTGCGGTGCTCCAAATTAAAAGTGGGATTATGGCGAGTGACAATTACGTCCCAAACAGTAAATCACAAGTAAAGATCGTATTTTATTAAAAAGGTTTACTATCTGGAATTAAAAGCCCTGTGATGCCAGCTAAGGAATAAAATGAGGTAATTAAAGTTAATGGCGCTTTACCTTTTTGTGGGTTGTATTAAAATGGTTCAAATTTGTCAGTTTTTCGGTGGAGAACTTTTTTAATAGCAACATTAATTCAATGTCAGAATTCTACGGAATGAAAAATCGGAGTATAAGTCTGCTTTCACTGTCTCTGTCACTATCAAATCATTCCTAATAAAACATATTTGAGAGTGTAGCAGCAGATTGCGACGGAAGAATAATTTAGTGTGTAAACATAAATATATGATATACATTGATATGTGTAATGATTTTTAACTAATTCAAAATTAATGTAAAATTACCTTGATGTACTAATTTCTCCTAAGCTATCAATGAGTTTCTCAAAAAAGGACTTGAATGTTTCAGCCATAGAGTTGTCTTTAACTTTACTATGATCTGCGTCTAGGAAAGGCCCGGTCATTATGACTATGTGAGGTCGATGCCTGTTTATGTACGCAACGAAATCTTTTAACGGCTCGAAGGCTAGACTATTCGACGTAGTATATGGACCCGCTGCAACCACCAGAGAAAAGTTTCCTGTAACGAAATATAAAAGTTAGATTTAAAAAAACATTAATTATGTTATATGTTTATGTAAATCTATTTTATACTAGATGGAACGGTAAACTTCGTATTGCCTACATAATATATGAAGTGTTTAGTGTGTCAAAACTTAAGACAAAGGTTTTAAAACAGACCACAGATAAATTATAGCTTAAATTAAAATTTGTATTTTTGTTATTTAAATTTCCAAACGCCTTATAAATATTTGACTACCTTTATTTATAAAACGACATCAAGTTTCACAGCTAGGAACATGTCTGTATTGGAAAATTCAATTGCTGCTATTAGTATTTTCCTTTTTATCGTTATTAATTATATCTTCTAGAGTTTTTAACCTTCCCTGGATTTCCATAAATATTTCAAGATCATAATTAGCCAAATCGGTCCAGCCAATCTTGAGTCAAAGATTCTCATGCCACACAGACCTTTAATACCCTTTCCCAAGTGGCCACAGACTTAGTGGGGCGATTCAAGTATTACGTAAGCACTATAGGGGTCTTATTTTATGATTAAAGGCCTGTATTCAGTTTGATAGGTGTGAGTGGCGAGTGATTAGTGCAGGTATGTAGTGCAAGTAGTGTCCAATTATTGTTTAGTAAATTCAGTTCTCTTATAGATTAGCAGGCACACTGCGAGTGATGGGGAAGGGAGGGCGTACGCGACGTCACTACTCGCAGTTCGCTCGCAAAAAAATAGAACACGCTTCTAATTACTTAACTATGCACGCATAATCACCTGCACAAATCAAAGTGAATACAGGCCTTAAGTCAACAGTAATTATTACTTTTTTACACACATTAATATGAATTTGTACTATTATGAGAGATTTGCTTTTAAGGGGTGATAAATTACAATAAATCTGTATACGTTAAACTTAAACTTGAAAGGCCCCAGCGCTGTAACAAAACTGAAATATCAACAGAGAAGCTTAACTCACCATTTAATGTGTTCATCATATCAGCTTTTTTATCTGGTACCGGTCGAGCCCCGTCGTAGTATACTTCGGTAGCGACGAATTTATCACCACGAGGATTACTCCCTCGCATCACCACTACTTGTCCGGGGAAAAGAGAATACTGCTTTAAACTGAAAAACATATTAAATTAATTAAGAGATTGTAATTTTCTTGACACGAGTTCTGACAGAGTAGGTTCTGTTGCTACCGAAATGAACTTACGTAAGTAACTAAAGGATAAAATTATCTTAAGATATATAAATCTCCTGTCACGATGTTTGTCCGCGATGGACTCGTAAACTACTTAACCGATTTTAAATTGAATTGGCACACCATGAGCAGTCTGGTCCAACTTAAGAGGTAGGATAGCTTAGATCTTTAACTATAGTCGCAATTTTATTTTATTGCAAATTATTTGTCTATAATTAATTGACAGTCACAATTATCTGTAAACTCCAAAAGATTCTAACAGATGTCGATACTTTTCGACTGGATTGAGTAATCAATAGATGGCACTGCTACGGTAATTCGACCAAAATGTCATATAAGCTACAATTCAATATCATGATTACCACGTGCTATTGAGGCTAAAGTATAAATTAAATTTATTTTATGATAAAAACACTCCTGCCTTAACAGTTGACTCTCAATTGACAAGAGTGAACAACAAGGGAATACAATTTATAGAGAAAACAAAAAAAAAAAATTAGGAAAAATTAAATTACAAAACAAGAAATTAACTGCTATAGGCACAAACAAATAATAGAATTTTTGCCAGTTCACTCAACGGACAATGAAATAGGTCCGTTAACCCATGTATTTCGTTAACTAAATTAATAATTAATCATGTGCTCTTCTCAGAGGGTTAGTACTGGCTGTGGGTACATGAAGTAACGGCGGACGATATCGCTTTCTGACGTACCTATCAGGTACATTGAAGCTAAGGTACTGTTGGCTTTTATACAGGAGTACTCATTTACAACTAACCAGCATACACTACTATTATTAATATTAGTTTGATTTTGCCTGTGATCAGGATTCTTCCGCCAATATATAGAAATCGCCTCCTAGTTTGAAGTAAAAATACAATTCGGAAAACGTTACTTTTGCATAGTTTAAAATTGTAACTTTTCTTAATTAGTTAGTTAGACAAAATGCATTACGAAGCAGATTTACTGCAAATTATTAAAGCTAATAAACCAGATGTTTTTTTCTTAGAATTGATACAGGAAATATCGAGATAAAGTACATTTCTGAATTCCAATCGTTGTAGTTACTACAGAGAGTTTAAAAGCAGCGTTTTTATGGCAGTTTTTGGCGCACGCCACCACTATGTATCTGGCTGCCCACTGAAGTATGGGTCTTAGGGTCCTTCAATAAAAAAAGCATACCGATTCTTAAGAGGTTGGCAAGGCACTCGCGAGCCGCATGACATTATATGTCTATGGGCGGCGAAATCACTTAACTTCAGATGAGCTCTCTGCCCGTTTGCCCTATTATATTTAAACCTAATAAATTACGATTTCCTCTCTTTCGTCAATGTTCAAGATATCATATCTATAAACATCCATAATCAAACACTGTTTCAACGAAATCCCTCCAATTGAATAAAACTCCATAGTCCATAGTTGATCCATGTGATATTCACAAATCATATTCATGATTTGTGAATATCACATGGATTCAATAATTTTTAACGAGGTATTTTAGGTAGTACTTACTTATCCATATCAACAGACACTGACGTACTCAATGAGTTCTCCCATGTGCCTTGTAAGACAGCGCTTTTGGCGTTTAATCTTGCGTCTGCGTCGCATTCTATACGTCCCGAAACATACACTTCGGACTGAAATAGTAACGTAATACAGTTGTATTCTCAGGACCTTCAAAGTCGTTTCTCCAGCTCGTTCATTCAGTGCCGGATTAGCCACGTAGCAAGAGTAGCAAATGCTACGGGCCTGGGAATTGGGGGGCCCCGCGGTCCAAAGTTACTAAATAAAAAATATGAATTTACATAGTAGCGCACTCCCTATCTTGCCTCACTTCGACCTAAAAATCTAAAACTCGAACTTGTGTCGTTAAATCTTAAAAATAAGTAGGTATTTTACAAACTTTGTGCCGTAATGTTCTTATGTTTAATTATAATCGATATATTTGTAAATATTTATAAAAAAAAATGTAAAAGGTCCGCCCCGATTTAAGTCTAAACTTGAGATGGGCCGCTTGATAGAATTTGCTATAGGCCCCGGGTTGGGGTTAATCCGGCACTGTGTTTGGCTAGTCTTTTGCGCCTAATATAGAGTAAGTTAAATATAAACAGATTTACTTTCCATGGGTTCAAAGGATCCGTAAAATGTTTAGGTTTGCACCAAATCAGTACATAAAAAACTACGTACAAACACCAGAATGAGACAGTGAGAATTCTTCATTTTTTGAAGTTTCTTCTTTTGGCGCGTTAGGGAAAAATTATAGGGTATTTTATTTTCTATTGTAATTTTCGTTATTTCTACAAACGTAGAATAAGGCGAAGCATAATTTTTTTTTAATATTATTGTCTCGTTACGCCAAAGAATTATAACTTCTATCCCGTATATATAACAACTCACGTGTTTTTTTTTAAATCTGTTACAAGTTGTATTAATTTTTTAAATCTAACATGAAACTACTATTGAGAAAGTTAAACAAGTTTCAAAAAATCAACTCCATGTTAGTATTACATGTAATATAAACAAAATTTTACCTGAGTTTTATATGACACCGAAACCAATTCGTTTATTCCATTTTTCTTCATAATACATTGTGATATATACCTAATGTGATTATCAAACACAGTTGCCTTTTCATGAAGTAACTCGAAACCAAACCTATCACAAATATACAAACTTAATAATTCCGAATGACAAAAAAAGGATTTTTTAGCGTGGATGTTATTTAATATATATTAGAACTAACAAACAATTATTAATTATTGTTATTTTTTAATGGGAAGGATACATTCCTTTAATTGTTGTAATTTAATAGGCTGTCTGATATATCAATTCCCAATGTTACAGTTCATATACTCACATTGCCTTATTATACAGATCTCCATCATCATTCGGCACTTGTGTCACATTTAATTGTATCAAATTTAAATTATCACATTTATCAATATCTTGTAACAGTTGGTCAGGGCCATATGAATGCACAACAGAACCCTGATTTGTTCTTGATGTGTACTTAGCTGAAGATCCCCTAAAATGATAGTAAATCAAATAATTGCTTATTAAACAATTAAATAAAGCAGGATTGTCCACACAGTTGCTTATAATTGGATTAGGTTAAAGTCCCAGCGCATCAATCGAAATAAAAGTTGTCAATATGATATAATATGTTGTTACTTTATTAAACTTATAAAATAAAACAAATTTCAAATGCAGTATTATACAGCATACAAATGTTTAAAACTTGTATTAGGTTTGATAGATAATCATTAAAACAACCAATGAGGCAGAGACAGAAATGTCTGTCTAATTGGAGATTAAGGCATTTAAAAATATTATCAATGAAAAATACAGTCATATTTAATGGCACAAGTCATGTGTAAAAAAAATGTCGCAGAATGTAATAATAAAGCCTTAATAAACACCAACGGTCTTTGAAAATGATGATGCTACGAGATTCACCTGAGGAAACCAATAAACAATAAAGTTCACTTAGTTAATTCATCTTTTGGAAAATGTACTTCGTCATATAATAAAAATATAACAAGCTTTTTATTGGTTAAAAACTACACTATTAAAAAAATTTAGTCTTACTTACGTTGGGGAGTATGTTACAGGACATATTTCATTTTGTTGAATTTGTTCATTTTCTACTTTTATTCTCTGAAAGTATTGAGTTTACTATGGATATTAAACTTAAATGAAAGGTAAAACAAATTTTAGTATGTGAATGCCACATTACTTCCTTGTATACTTAAATTAAGTATATTGGTTAATATTGTTCATAAATCATGCAGTATACATAATCAAGACATGCAGATTTGAGTCGACGGCTGCAGATGAGTATGGATCTAGTCATGTTCATAACATGAACCAGAAACAAACTCGACTACAAGATATCATCATATCTTATTTATTTTTAATCCAACTTGTATTTGTCCTATTATTTTACATTATTTTTTTCTGAAAGCAGTCGATGAGTGTAGATCTAGTCACAAAATTTGACTGTGATACTAAAAGTACACCCATCTACTGCAACCAGAAAACTCTTCCAGTTCATTCATATTCTTCTAAAACCCACCAAAATTTTTGGGCAACATACCTTTGGAGTTGTAGTCATATAATTTGTTAGCACTTCATTTTCTGGTCTAAGTGTTAGGAAAAAATATTCATATTAAAAATCTAAGTGATACGTAGGTTATGAGACAAACTAGCTGATGATATTGATATAAATATGTTTTTTAAAAGTAACTGTTTCCTGCGAAGTTTTACAAACAAAAGAACACGTGGACTTTGAAAACTTTAAAAGGATACTGCGCCGACAACGGTGCGCCGTAGATCGGCAAAGTTGCGCCGGTACTCAAATTAGAAGTTTCATTGGCTGAACTTTTACTGAATGTCCGTTTGGAAAATTCCCTTCTCTCAAGTAGATTCAAATTTTCAATAGATGGTGGAGCGCCATTAAGATGTGTTAAACTAAATGCCATCCACTGTTCTATAAAAGTTTCAGCATCAACATTATATTCTTCACATAAACTAACACCTGTAGTGAAATAAAATAGTTCGATTTAAAACAACCTTGAACAATATTTTTAAGGGGTTTAAAGTTTTAATGACAACTTAGTATGAAGGGTCAGTTACTTGCACTATTATACTTAATTCCAGCAATACCTTACACATAAAATAATAACTTACATTTACTTAAAACATCGTTTAGAACTTCTATTCCTAAAAACTGAAATTGCTCAGTCACTAGTTCATGGGTAGCCATTTTCTGAAATACTTATTTAAACGACGGTCGACGAAGACGATATAGTATTAAAGCCACAGAGTAGCTTTGGTACTAGCGTCAGGCGTGAAGCGTTGACGGTTGAACTAGCGCATCAAATGAGGCATCAGGCAAGATTAAGAATTGAAAATACATGAATGCGCAAGAAACTTCATTTAAGATTAAAGATCTGAATTCTGATCAAAACAGTTAGGTACTCAAAAAGTATTACAAATAATCTGAATCTGAGGTTTAGTCTCCAGACCGTTGACAAATATATTTTTTTAAACTTAGAACCTTCGTTTGTTTTATCACATAAACTTCCAATAATTATAGGTAGCTTTTCTTATTGTAACTTGTAAGTGTAGAAATATTAAATAGGTGTTAATGATATAACATTATATTTTGAAATACTTTTAAGAAAAAAGATTTTCGGCTTAGTCTCAGCAGAGTAAGATTGCTAGAACACCGTCATGGAACTATTGTAATTCATATTTCTAAAGCGTTATTACATTTATTCTATTCTGTCTTTGAAATAATTTAGATTTGTCTGACGTCAGTGGCTCCCACTTACAAAACATTATTTTAAACTTTTTCCAAAACTGGAAAGTGGAACTAACCTATTTCTTTCACTGGGTCATTTACGTTTTACGGAGCAATATCGTATTTATTTTTCTATTAGTTATAAATTAAACTTAACGAAACTTTAAAAAAAAAATGCGAATGAACTTATTTCATAGATAAAATAAAAGAAAGATACTGTCAATATTTTTCCGAATTATATTTCATGAACCATCAAATTTGATCTCAACATACATAACTTCTTAGATAATGCTACAATTAACTAGGGTTTGTATCTTTAGTAGTATCTACCTCATCATATTAAAGGAAAAATCCGAGTAGAAATGTTATTTTATGATTTTAATATTACAGAATATTGTGCGTCGTAATGTATTTAACGCCAACATATTAAAATACCAGTCATCAACTAGCCTTGCTAAGTTAAAGAAGTTGCAAGCTGATTTCCAAGTATGCAATAATTAAATAATCCAGTAGTTCTGTAGCCCTTAGCAGTTTCTTTTGTTATTTTTCCTTTTACAGGCTAATAGGTGATTCTGTGTTTCCCTTACACTAAATTGTTTTATCAGTATGACTTGCTACTCACTTCATCTACCTATGTCATACATGTAAATGTGCACATAGATAATAAAATACATATGTGCAGTTTGGATTCGAGTACACAACCTAAACAACATTAAGGGTAGTTAGTTAAGTAGTAAGGTAGGTAGTTAATAATAACAGCTCTTAATTAGTAATTCTTGTTAATAAAATAAATTTTATTTCATATTTTGTAGCGAGAGGATGGCACACCTATATGGTTAAAACGCGGGTTTACTGACAGAGTATTATACACTAGTACAGTAGTTGGTTGTTACCTAGGAGTATTAATGTGTTTAGGTGTTATCTATACTAATGCTAAACCTGAATCCTGGAAAAAGAAAGATTAAGAAAGAAGGATTAGCTTATCCATTTAAATATATATAAAATATACTACTTATAAAATTTTTGTGTGCATACAAATATTGTATTGGGTCTATTGAAAATTGTAAATATTGAAGTTTTAACAAATTTATTGTGAAATAATTTAGTGTGATTTGATTTTTAATAAAAATATGCCATTTTAACTATAAATTTATTGTTGAAAAAATACCATTTAACACAATACCCAACTAGTAGTTGCATAAATTCCATAAGTCTACAAACTAATTTAAACATACAATCTGCAACAAAATAGAGGTCTTCCGATATGATTTTCAATTCCAGTAAATTATAATAATCAACAACTATTTACAACATAATAGAAATTGTTCTCACAAATACACCTCTTCTAAACAATTTAATAGATTTTAGATAATTAATGGAAATCATATAAAAAGATAATTCAGGTTTAAAAACTTAAAAAAAACAGTTTTAAAGCATCACTGCATAAACTTGTTTATTCATGACAAGAAAATGTAAGTACTGTTTATTTCTGACATCATTAAAATGTACCCTTGAAACTTTACAAAAATTTATATAAAATTTATTACACTTTATTTTAATAACCACAGATTGTCTGCAGATTGAGTTGATGGCTGCAGACGAGTATGGATCTAGTCATGTTGAATATGCCATCTTGATAACATGTACCAGAAACAAACTCTACTACATATTATCATCAAATCAAAATTAAAAATTGGCACAAATATTTAGTAATTCTTTCATATTTTTGTTGATGTTGCTCTGAAAGCAGTCAATGAGTGTAGATCTAGTCACAGAATTTCACTATGAAACTAGAAGTACACCCATTTATTGCCACCAGAAAATCTTCCTCTAACACGTTCTGACTTCCGACTAGACTGGTATTGTAGACATAATTGGAAATCAGGCAAGTTGTCTGAAGTTTGGAAACATATATTAAAACATTACTTAATTTGAAGAAATATTGTTATTCAAAGAACACAAAGCGAAACACGTGTAATTTTAAGAGAAGACTGAGCTGTAACCGCTGCAGGAAGATAGATAAATCCGCGCCGGTAGGTACTATTGGCGGTATTATGCGCGAAAAATTTGAGATGGATAAAAAACATGTACCGTTGATTTATTACTTTGCACGACAGCATAATGTTCACAAAACCCTTACAACGACATGAACATAACTATATTAACAACCTTGAGCAATTTTTTTGAGCGTTAAAGTTTTAATGACAGCAAACGAAGTTTCACGGTTCAGAAAGTTATCAAACTTCCACAAAAATCGTTACCCACGCATAAACTGTTTACTTACATTTAACTTATATAACGATGTCGGCCTATATTCAAGTAATTAAGTTGCTCAGTCACCAATTCATGAGTAGCCATTTTCAGTAAAATTTAAACAATTAAGTTTATGACCGAACTATTAAAAGTATGATGCGTCAGAATATAAGTTATAGCGAATAAAGCCTGAAGTGTCAAGAACGTACCAAAAGAGCGCCAATAAAAAGTAGTTATTGGCCCGATGCGTACGTCAGAATCAAGTTGTCACTCAAAAGTTTATTTTACATAGATTATAGTTTTCGAACATTTTTGTCATAATAAAAATAATAGACAAAATATTTGAACCGTTAAACGTATTTTATTCATTAAATGTTTAACAAGCCTTGTCTAAAGATGTCACGCAAATAATTAAGAGGGCCACGGGAAGCCTTATCGCCGTCAATCAATCTCAGGTTAAGGCAACCGTTATGGAAAAATCAAATAGAATAAGGTAAAATGCAAGAGTATAAAAACTTAATTGACAATGTTACAGGGTATTTGAATCACTATAGTTAATTCTAAAGTATGTATGAATACAATAGAGGTTTTGCTTATAGTCGGGAGGTACCCTTGCAAAAACAAATAAAAGCATGTGGCACTCGGAGACTGCTGTGGTTAAGCTATTGCATAGTATTTTTTATCAACTTATGCAATTATAATTATTTATTTATTTATATAATCTGTCTCTCTCCAACGCGTACCGGCCACGCTTACGCTAAAAGTCGTAGTGACTTTTTTACATGACCGATCTAGTGATTAGTCAGAGAGATGTGAATATTTTGCAATATGCGTTCTTTCGCACTGTAACTCACCTCCCCAACGTCACCGACCACGCCTGACTGATTTGATCATTTGAGACGCAGTATGCTTACGTATGTCCCGCTCTAACGCGGCCGTATCGTTATAATACGTCATCGTGTGTTAGGTTTATTTTCGTAATGGAATGTCTTGATTCGGTTTTGGCGCTGAAAGCCCTCGATAAAATCTATGCAGTAGGTTAAAACCTCCACTGCATGTTGCAGCTGACAATTTCTTTTTCAGCTCAGAATGATGTTAAGTGTTAATGAAAAATGTATAAGCCTCTTTTTTACCACTTCTTCAACCTTCCTAGCCCACCGTTATATATATTACCTATTTGTTGCCAATTGAAATGATGGCAATCAATTGTCATAAATAAACTAGCTAATATGCTAACTAGCTAATTGGAGGTAGTCCTGGACTATAACACCAAAGATATATAAATGAAATTTATTATTTATGAAGGTATCAAATTCAATATAAGATGCAACTAACCCATTTTTTTTTAAATGTATTTGATTTCTGGATAAATAAAAAAAAATACTTAATGTTTTTATGGAAATAAATTTATTTGCCTAGGGCATAAATGGTATAATGCACATTGAATACAGTTTTAGAGTTTAAAACAAAATAATCAACATATATAATGCATACACCCCCTTATTCATAAAAAAAATTAATAAGTTTAAATAATTTGTTTTAGAACTCTTGCCTATTTATGTCAAATTGTGTTTACACTGTGGTGAAAGCTTGCAGATGGGTGCTTTAGTTAAATTGGTGCAATTAGACTGATTCTGTTTTTATGAATAAGCAGGATAGCCTTTAATTGTATTAGGGTCTTTTCAAAGTTTCTTCTTCATGGTAGGTACTTATGTTCTCTGGACATGAATATGAAATTTACATGAAGGCATTGCCTGAACTTCAGCTGTTACAACACTATTGATGCAAAGATTGGCTAACCCACCTCTTATAAGTCCACAAGTGTAGGCGACATACTGTAAAAAAACTCTATGTTAATAATTTCTTTCAATTGCAAGTTGCTTCAATTGCAACTTAAATCAAAAAAGGGACTACAACAATAACATATGTTTTAAAATGAATTTTTGTTTGAAATATAGCAAAGAAATTTTTTTATAAACTTGTTGAGTCCCGTCTCCACCTTAAAACAGCAATTTTTATTGTTCTTTTTATTATCTCTCAAAAGCTCTTAATTTTTTTAAAACTACATAATTATATAACATGCATAAATGTAAATGTTATTGTCTGGTCTTCTCTGGTCTGTCTCTAAGGTTGAGCTGTGAAATGCAAGTTACCAATACTGTTCCCATTAAAAAATTATATACATATCATATTTTAAAGTGGCTGGTATACTACAAAATAAAACTAGTGAAACAACATCTAATTGGAAAGTTGGTAAAAGAATAAGATGTATTTACCCTAGGTGCAAATTCTAAGTACTGTTGTCCATTAGAGAAGTTTGTAAGGAAACGAAATGCATTATCTTGTAATACATATACTCCCTGGTGATTAGTACGTAAATTATCTATCTGCTTCTTATAAATACATGTCCAGAAATCAGTGCAGATGAACTTCATTGTGTCTAATTCATCTTTAAATCTTGGCCATTCTCTAGTTAATCTTTCCATAATTTTATATCCTGCAGCAAAGCCAATATACTCCACAACAGATAAGTCTGTGTCCTTGAAATAAAGTAGTAAAATGTTTTATTACGAACCGATATTCAATATTACTACAACAGAGATAATGATTTACCTTATTCTTAGTAACATCCTTAACTTGTTCTAATGCATAATTTATAATTTCCGAATGTAGTAGTTCAAATACAATATCGTCTGCCATTGAATTATTTAAACGTTCTATACATAAATAAATATTTATTATTTAGAAATAAAGGTATTTTGTGCAGTCCTACTTAAACATAAAACTGTTTAAAATGAAAAAAACAGTAATTAGTACCAGCACGTACACTTTAACATAATAATGTCTGCTCATCTGCTGAGAGGCGTGAGTTGTCCGGCAAAACAATATTATTATAATTATATCATATCTGCAAATGTCATTATTTTGACAAAAACATAGATATAAAACTTATAGATGAAGCCCGTGGTCAAGTGGCCGAAGAGTCATGACATCTTTGATTCAAGCGTAGTGTCACGCTGAAATAACAAAAAAGATAATGCTAAGATCGGATCACATAAAACTTTTACTTATTTAGTAATGTTTAAAATTTTGTCTTTGGTTTTTATTTGGTAATTTTGGCAAACGGGCAGGAGGCTCCGCTCCGGATACCGTCGCCCATGGACACTCTCAATGCCAGAGCGCTCGCGAGTGCGTTTATGGCCTTTTAAGAATTGGTACGCTCTTTTCTTGAAGGACCCTAAGTCGAATTTTAGCGGAAATATAAGCTAATTTATTAAAATCTTAGCGGTTAGGTTTTTAACGTAATGGCGTACTTTTTATCTATTTTGTTCTATCTTCGTGTGTTGAACTTTTTTTTTAAATTTTGAAAGTAAATACATATAGCCATATCACTCATCAATTCATTGCAAACATACAAACCTTCAATGTCATACAATTATGGTATGATTGAAAGTAAAAACACTGATATTTTGTACAACATATTCAATACAATATATGGACATTTTTGATCCAAATTATCTCAGGAAAATCTCCTTTGATAAAAAAAATGTGGACAAGGCTGTATTGTGTTTTATAAAAATGAATTATTAAACAAAAAAAAAATATTTAAATTACTCTAAGAATAATAAAAATCAACACTTGAACCTTATGGGTGTTGTAAACATGATTTTGTGACATATAAAAGTTTTAAAAACACTCATTATTAAGCATTCATACGATCTGAATAATTATTGTATTAATAAAAGAGTTGTTACCGCATTCCCATAATTACTTGTATGGATAAAAATTTAATAAGGAACGAAAATAGCCTGGATAGAAGCTACTATCTGGTTAATTAAATAAACTTAATAAATATATGACAAACATGGTTATCTCCTTTAACGATGACAATGTTTGTCTTATAATATAATATAAATGTATAAATACATAAATCTGCCGTTAGAACAAAAAAAAATACATACATTAGCTAGTTTAGTGCGATTTCTATTCTTTCGATCTTATTCTATCTTCTGTACTGTTTTAAGCCCCCATCTATAAATGTTTTATCGAAGGTAAGCCATCTCTAGTTTGTGGCTCGTTGCTTATGCTTTTTGCAAATAAAAAAAATGTTATCGAATAATCTAATGTCGTCTGGCGAACATGGCGGTTCGTCATTTACAAATGTGCTGTGCTTGTCTTGATATTTCTTGGAGAATTAATATTATACTGTGCTGAAGTCGATAAGAAATTTTCGTATAGTCTTATTGTGAGTGAATTATTATTGTTTATATTAAAACGGCTCATCGTTTTAAATAAAAATACATAAATGGAAGTAAATAACTTTGCCGAATTAAAAGATGGCGATTCAACACGGTCTCTCGTGTTAATAGAAGCGCCATCTATAGTAACAATTACGAAACCGAAGTCGGATGGAAATATTAAAAAAAAGCGTCGTCGCGGCAAAACAAAGCGAAAAATTATTAAACCGTATCTAAAGATATCTTGGCAAGAAAGAAGAAAGAATGAAGTGAGGAACAACACTAAAAGAAACAACAGATTTCGTAAAATCGTTTTAGCTAAAACTCAAGCGCCATTTAACAATAATCAATTTTTGATGGAAATTCATAAACCTGAACCAGAAAACAATATCTTTAGGACACCTTCAGCCCGAACGCGTGATTCAAGTTTCAGTATTGATTCTGAAGATAATAATTATTTTTTTCCTTTACCTGAGGATGAAGAAGAATATTTGACGAAAGAGTTTTCTAGTGTTTATGAAGACGCACAATGTGAACGTTTGTCTAACATGTCTAAAAATGAACTCATTGAAGAATATCTTCTATTGGAAGCAAAGTATGACACTCTTGTTAAAAGAGCGGAACGTTATAAACCAAAAGACTATGAAGAAGGCAAAAATGTAGCTGTTGCTGACAAAGATTGTATATCTGATTCTGTGAACTCAATAAATGAAAGCGATAATTCTAATACAGATAATAGTAATGTAGGAGAAAAACAGGCTTTGTCAGACATTTTGCAACAGCTTAAAGAACAGGAAGAGCAAATTAGAGAACTCCAACTAGCAAATGAAAATTTGAAAGTTCAAAATGAACATTTACAACAACACAATCAAACAATGAGTGAAGATTCTGAAAGTGATAGTTCTTCCAGCTCCGACAGTTGCAGTACTTCAAGCAGTAACTCAAGTCCTCTTCATGAGTCAGATGTGGTTATCAATGATGATAACCTACCTATCCAAGTGAACGGAATTGAAGATTCTAATATTCTGGAGAATGGGCACCACCAAGTGAATGGTTTTCATTCAACAACAGAATAAATATAAGTTTAATTCTATTTCAAACATTATTGTGTGTATTGCAATAAAACAGTGTAAGTAAAGAAATTTTTTAAATCATTAAGTGCTATTAATTTCTTGAGCTCTATTATGTCAAATTTTCTGATTTTGTCTGGCATATTTTATACTGTTCAAGTCAAATTTAGTATTGTGTTTCTGTGTGTTGTTTATGGCACATATTATATTACCATATTTGACCCAACATATAAAACAATAAATATTGCAACTTATAGATCCAATAAGAGGCAAATAATTAAGCCAGAATTGTTTCTGTGCAAAGATCACACAAAATCTGGCCAATTTATGTGCCAAGACTAACCTTATAAAAAAACCATATATACTTGATAATTTTCAACAACAATGATAATAGAAATATAATTTTTACACATTATAAGAATGAATATTGCATTGCTGAATCTAAATATTGCTGGTATGAGATAATTATAAATACCAAAATTGTACATTTGCTTTAGATATATCTTGTTTTATAAGAAAACATTTTGTATAGTAAAGAACAGACATTACAAATATCTATGTGTATAAAAATATAAATTTTAGTTGTAAAAGATCAAGCAGGTAATTACTATATTATATCTTGTTAGTCATTATTCCATTGACCATAATACAGAGTTGGGTGCTCAAGAATTTAATGGCGTAATTATATTGGATCTCTAACAAAATTTTGCTTACCACTTGCATATTTATCAAAACTAGAAGAAACAGTTTAAAATATTGGTAGGTATAATGAACATAAAAATATAATAGTGAGGTCTCACTAGATTAAGAAAAAATCTGTGATAACAATTTGGACAACTCCTAATATTCATTCATATATTCATGACTTGGATATTTTAGTTTCAATGATGGTGTGAATTTTTGATGTTTAATTGATTTGATTCAATTTAATAAAATTATTTTTTTGATAGCTTTCCATTTACCATGTTAAATAAATGAAAACTTCATGGTGCTGAAATTAAGTATTGTGTTGTGTGTAATTTGTAATCCAAAAATTGATCTCACCATTATATTTATTAAATTTGAATGTGAAACAATTTTTATTGGTGAAAAATATTGTTATAAACTGTGCCAATTATGTATAATTTAGAGAAATAATATTTTTTGCCTAAACCATATTTTATTAAGTTTTTTGTTGAATTAAAAAAAAAACATTGTTATGTAGGAGGTATTCTATTTTTCTAAGTCAAAGCACAATCTATATTAAGTATCGTCTTGCACACATTATATTTAACATGTGTATGCACATTCAATGATAGTGTGTGTAAATTTATATGAATACATTTTATATATTACTTCCATAATTTTTATTACCTTATTAGCTGTTAAAATAACATGCAGACTAATTTGAATCCTTTTATTCATGTATAAGTTCATAAAATATGAACCATAAGTAGTCACTTAAAACTATTTTACAATATTTTTTTTAATAGTCCTAAAGTTAAATATTTTATATAATATGAATGCACCTAGTGTTAGATATTGATATAAAATATAAATATTGTGTTAGAATTTAGGTAAGTTACATATGTAAATTTAGAAATACATGACATAGTAATATATAAAATATATCTTGTTTCATTAATTTTTATCAATGGATGTATAAGATTTCTTTTTTACTTTTGAGTCTGGTGCATGTGGGTTTGTGCCTTTGTAAAATTGTTTTAATAATTCCATAGCTTCCATTGGCAAGATGTTACCAGTTAATTGAAATCCTTCTGCATAAATTTTGTTTACATCTAAGACTGTACTCCCTCCAAATCTGTCATTTTGACAACCAAAAACAACTTCTTTCACATCTAACTTCTTTAAAGCTGCTGCACACATAATACATGGTTCCACAGTTACATAAACAATGATGTCTTTAAAAAAATTCACATGGTCATAGTCATGTCTTTGACAATAGTTTAAGACTTCATCTATACAATTTATTTCAGCATGCCTAGTAGGGTTATGAGTTTCATTAACTTTGTTTCTGGATTTTGCCACTTTTATTCCACTTTTTACAAAAACACATCCAACTGGAACTTCATTGGCCTGTAAAGCTTCTTTAGCTAGATCAAGTGCTTCTTTCATAAACTCCATCATGTATATGGTTAGTTATATTGAGATAAAGTTGTAGTTCTGTAACAATATAAATTATGATAGCATCAAAATCTTTTTTAATTAAAACTTTATTAACAAAAATTGGGAACCAAAAATGTGAATTACATGGAAATTATGTTTTTGTAATTCCTTTTACAATAAAGTTAAAGTATCTCCAAGCCAAAGAGGGAAAGCCTTGCTTGCCTAAAATTAAAACTTCAAGTTTTAATAAATTTAAATTGTAAATGTAAGAGTAAAAATTTAATTAAATTGTAAATAATTTTTCGTCATCATTGTTTTCTATGTTCAGCCTCCAAATTCTAATGACGGGCTTACATTATTCCAGTCCAGTACTGGATTGCTTACTGGAAAAATGTAAACCGGCACTGGAATGAACTGAATTCAGTAAGCATTCCAGTCCGGTAACTGGAATCGTGGTCTACTTTTGAATCCAGTCCAATTGGAATAATGTAGACAGCCAATCCAGTGCCAGTGCTGACAAAATATACACGTGTTGGTTGTTTTAGCGGACTTTTTTTTGCAAAGAAAAAGGATTTAACAAACATACGACTGAGGCTTCTGTACTATCTCCTGTAGTTAAAAAAGAAAGAGTGACTTCTAATTTTATTTTTGCGGATATAGCATCTCTGAACAACGTATTCTTACACTGGATATTAATTGAAACTAATGATAACAGTTCTTCAAAGTTTTCTGCTATCATTCCCAGTGCCAGTCTATATTAATTGGGATCTTCTCCCTCAGTTGTTGCAAAAGCATTACTGATTACATTACCCTCCTTTTTGATCTCTTTCGTTGATCCAATTTCTCACCCAAATCCGTTCCTTTTTTTAAGTTCCTTATCAACCTAATTAATAACTTCTTGCAGCAAGAGTGATTGAGCACGTTTGAAACATTTTCGAAACTGATCTCTTCTTGAAATCATTGTCACTGTAGTGTTCACACTTAAACGACATCTAAATAACTGGAATAATATAGACAGAACCAGTCCAGCACTGGGGTCTGGACTGGAATAATGTAAGCCGGGCATAATAAGTTAATTGTCACTTGTCAAAGAGCTCGCGTAATGCCTCGTCACTTGTTGGTGAGCTCAAAGTAATAAGAATATTTTTCTCGCGTTTAGTTTCCCTACCTTTTACTTAAAACTGGCATAAAATTATAACTATTCTGTCGAAAGTAGATATGGTGTTTTTTTTTAGTTTATTATTGTATTATGTATGTTATTGAAAAAAGCGTTTGATACCGTAAGCCACAACCTATTGCTTAAAAAATTAGATCGCATAGGAATAAAAGGTTGTGCGCTAAAATTATTCAAATCTTATCTATCAAACAGAACCCAAGATAGTCAAAATAGGTAATGCTCAAAGCTTAGAAATACCAGTAACATGCGGCGTCCCACAAGGGTCTATACCAGGTCTATTGTTATTTTAATATATATTAATAACATTCACGAGCTCGGTTTACATGGCCAAATCACTGTCTACGCTGATGACACCTGCTTATTTTATTTCGGTATAAATATCCAGACTATGGTTGCTCAAGCTCAGTCAGACCTAAATTCTCTATATTCTTGGTTTCAACAAAACCTGCTAACCATTAATATCTCTAAAACATCTTATGTAACATTCAGAGAAAAAAATAAAATCATTCCTTTCTTTCAACCGTTAAAAGTTCAAGACGTTGAAATCACTAACAAAAGTGGGAAAAATATCATATATCATATGGATCTTAGAAAAGATACATATTTAAAGTGGAACTTTCATATATCACACATAATTACCAAACTAACATCACTTATAGGCAGATTTTGGTCAATATCAAAATGTATTCCTCAATCCGTACGTCATTTAATTTATAATTGTTTAGTCAAGTTACATTTCTATCTAATTGAAATATGGGGTACGGCATGTAAACACATAATTTCTAACTGACAAACTCTACAAAATAAATTAGTAAAAGCATTATTTAGATAAAATTTTTCAACGCCGACTAATAAAATCTACCAAGAAACCAAAATTATGACAATTAAACAACTATATTAAAAAAATTAAATAACTCTCTCCATAGTTGCTTATCAATTTAAAAAAATCAAATACAGGACTACACGCAATACTCGTCGAGCGAGTTTGCTTGTCTTGCCGAAGCCGCGTACAAACTATTTGAAGAAATCTATTAGATATGAGGGTGTGCAATTATTTAATCAATTACCATCTCAAATTCGTAATATTGGAGTGTTTGACAAATTCAAAAAGGCAGTAAAGATACATGTTAGAATGAACACAGTTGACTAAAATTATTACGACTTATTTCGACGTGTATCTCGCTCGTATATACATATTAATATTAAGTTTCTCATGTAAATAAAATATATTTTTTGTAATGAGAAATAAAGTTCTTTAAACATTATTAATTACCTACATCTTTTTTATAACTGTACATTAACGACAATGCATGCTACACGACATGTTATGGAATACGCACTAGTTAAAAACAAATAATATTCGGAAGCTACTAGTATAAAAAAACTAATTGCTTAAGATGTCATGTGCAAAATGGTGTAATCGTCGGCTCCTTACAATTTACAAAATTGTGTTAAACAAAAAACTTGGCACTTCAAAAGAGTGGCATAGATTTTATTTCCAGTTCTTTGCCGATCCACGCCCTTGATTTGAGAACTGGTAGTAAATTTGAAATTTTAAGCATTTAATGTATATTTCTGTATTGATCATTTATACTTTATAAGTGTACATTGTGTTACCATCATAAATGATTAAATATGTGTCATAAATTATTTTGAATTTTTAAAGACAGAATACAGTTTTTAGTTGCCATTGCCCATTTGCTGATTGCTAGTATACATTATCTTCTATGCCGTAATCTGAAGCCTGATGAGGTCACGGACCTTTCCGCTTTTTGATTATTTTTGATACGCGGGGGAGAGGCGAGACTGTCTAACACTTGACAGTCAACACACTCGCGCAGCGCACTCCAGATTCTTCATGCTTATTATTTTGTGTGTTTGGCTAACCAGAGCCTTACTTTGTTCGTTGTTGTTACTCATGTTAGTTGTTAATTGTTAGGTGCTGCTCTGTATGGACGTGCGTGTTTTCTTTTATTATGATGCAGTGAAGTAGCGATTTGTGTGTATGGCTTTTATAGTATTATCAATGATTAAAAAAAAATTAAATACATAAATTGAAAACTAAAAAACATCATTAATGTCGACTAATAGAGGACACCTGAAAAATAAAATTTAAATTAAATTACATTTATACTGGCATGATAAGATATTTTTTTAATGACAAAAGCGCAAGATATTATAATATTTGGTGGGCTCATAACTTTACAAGCCCACCAAATATTTGATCAACTTAGATATCTGAGTCCATCCTGACGTAGATGTAGCGAGTAAATAAATATAGCGAATATGTAGATGGCTACCATCCCGTGCCGCCTCGACTAGCCAATATTCGTGGCTAAGCAGTCCAGCTGGGAGCAGGCTTAATAAATTTGGCTACATATTTAAGAACCCTGTGATAGTTTCATAGTCAAAAAATATATATATTACATTTTGCGCACAAAATATTTTGTGTCGGAATATAATAATTTCTGGTTTTTTCGTATAAAATACTAAATATAAACTGAGTAATGAACAGAATACATAATATTGCGTGCCTGAATATATTTCTATGTAAAACATTCTCTCAACGTAGTTTACTTAAGTGGTATCGACGGTACTAAACTAAACTATTTATTGTTAATAATCACAGGATGAGCGATACCGACGAGATAGTTTCAGCGTTTTTCGCAACTCCGCAAAGTCATCAATACGAAGAGTTGGATGATAACGACGATGACATTTGTGACGAATTTTTAAAAATAATTGGTGACTACAATGAATCTCTTAAAAACATCAAACTGCCAGAAACAGTTACACATGTATACAATCCTACCGTCTATGCTAGAGATACTTTCGAAATGTATATCAGAAAATATTGTGGTACAAAAAAGAAAATAATGTTCTTTGGTATGAATCCTGGTCCATGGGGAATGTCACAAACAGGAGTATGTGAAGTCTTTTATAATATTTTTTTTTATGTTTCAAAACGATATCAGAACTTGAAAGTTATACAATGTCATAGTTATATTAGTTTTTGTAATTAAAATAAAAAACCTATTTCATATTGTATTTACAAGAATAACTTAACTTGTAGGTACCTTTTGGAGAAATATCTTCAGTCCGTGATTGGCTTGGTATAGAAGGATGTGTTGGAAAGCCACTAGAGGAAAATGCTGCCCGCCCAGTTACAGGTTTTGATTGTACTAGGACAGAGGTATCCTTTAACATTTTTATTTAAAATGATAAAAACGGTTGTCATATAACTTCTTATGTTTGAAAGCTTTAATGTTAATGTATTTGCAGGTCAGTGGCAAAAGATTTTGGGGTCTATTCAAAAAATTGTGTGGTTTTCCAGAAGTTTTTTTTGAGACAAGTTTTGTCTATAACTATATTAATCAACAATGGATGAACAGCAAAGGATGCAATATTACACCAGCTGATTTCAAAGTAAAATATTTTTTGTTATGTTTAATATGTTAGGTTTAATTGTTATAAAATACTTTACAATCTTTAAGCCCTAACGAACAATGCATTCGATTTTATATGTTATAAATATATAACAAAAAGTTGTTTATAATTTAACAATATAAGAGGGAAAAATGGCCTTATTGCTGACAACCAATCTCGTCCAGGCAAATAAATTAAGAAAAATTCATATTAAATTAAATAAATATAGTTTATGAAACTTTTAACTTGTAAACATAAAAACTAAAACTTATTTAAATCAAGTTATGATAGAAAATGCAGGATGCATGTTAGTCATACATAATTACTATACTTGATGAAATATTAAAATTAGGTTTAACAATGGTAGCCTTTAAGGGATAAAGCTGTAATAAATATCAAATCAAGATTTTCATTAAAAATTTCATAAAAATATTTCAGTTTAAGAGATAATACTAATATTGCTGTTTTCTAGATGTCACAAATGGAATCCCTTTACAATATTGGAGATCTTGTATTTGCAAATGTATTGAGACTGTATGGAGTTGAAACTGTTGTCGCTATTGGAAGGTTCTGTTTAGTTAGAGCACAGAAGGCTATTTCTCAGTATATTCTGCTTAAAAATGTTAAGGTCTGTCTCAAAATTGATTAGAAAACTAAATATTAAGGTGATAAGAAATATAATGATGTATTATTTTTATGTTGTACCTTATGCAGTATATGCAAGATAGGGCTTCTATCTAGGCATACCCAAGATCCCCGTAGAAGGCATGCTACTTTTTATGGCTGAAAATTATTGTCATTTAAGAAAATTTATATTATAGTTAGAGAACAATTAACTTTATTTATAATCTATTACTGGAAATCAAAGCCAATCTACTAGTGGTGTTTTACAAATAATGGACCCTTGCCCTCATATATATACCTATAACAGTAGCTAATTAAAATTATATTTCCAGGTTATCTACTTACCCCACCCTAGCCCAAGAGTTGTAAACAATAATGATTGGGAGGAGAGAGCAATATTATGCTTAAAAAATAACAACTTATTACAATATTACTGCAATGAAGATTCCGGTACTCCAACAAAAATCTTAAATTAATCTCAATATCAATATTAAAAAGTGTGTGTAAATGCTGCCAAACATATTTGAAAAAATTAAATTAAAGGAGTCTGTTAAAACTCTCATACTATATTACTATTGTAATGTAATGTTATTATATAAAATTACAAATATTAGTTATCCTAACATAAATGATTACATATTAAAAAATTATAGGATCTCCAAAAGATTAAAATATCTAAATCTCATTTTATTTAGAATAATTGTTCTAACTTCTAGTCATTTATAGTTTTATATTCGTCTGTTCCACCTCTGTCAATGCCAATTTTTCAATAAGGCTTTGATCAACATAAGATAATTTCAAAACTTATTAAAATAAGAGTCTAAAATTTTTGTGGGCTAACTGTACTGTTGGATTGATGTTATAGAATAAGAAGTATTTGTACATGCAGTTGAATATTGTACTTTTTTTATTAAAGTTTACTTAATGGATATACATATTTTTATAAAGTAAGTAACTTCATATCTTTCGTATTTTTACCCATATAGAAACGATAATTCGTAACTATTTGTAAGATAGCATTTTCAATTTTGCATATACAAAATGTACTTTGAAGTTTGAACCCTTATTGTATCAATCTGGTTAATAATAATCTTATAAGTTTCATTGAAGTAACAATAAGTTTTATTTACACGTTGCAATATACAGTACATTTTAAACAATGACGAGGGCAATGGGCGGCCTTATCTATTTCGTCCGCTCTCACCCAGACCACCAGGCACCACAGTAAGGAGAATTATTTTTTATAGCAGTTTGAAATATTTTTAGACATTCCTTTTATACGCACAAATTATTATTTTATGATAAATATCAAAACATTGTACAGTCCCTAAATTATGTACAAAATGTTGACGTGACTACCCCATCACCCACTGCGATTTAGGTTATTTTACCAGCGCAATTAGTCAACGCTTTTCCAAGTAGGATTATTATAATTTATAATGATTACCAGCCACATTTAGTACCAGTAAAATAAGAGCAGATAGTAATGGGACTGTCTCTCAGAAAACCGACGTGAAATGATGTAATAGGTTAACCTTATTGTACTCGCGTTTTGTGCGGTGAGTGTGATTCCCGGAGAAGTCCCTATTAAATATAAAAATGCAGAATACGACACTACCTAATTGATACCACACATGCTTGCGGCTTCTGATGATGAGGATGAGCGTACAGCGGGCGCTCTATAACCCTAAAAATATTCTAGGGGCGGTTTTTATAAATGTTAGTGGTGTTAATTGCGACGTCCAAGCTGTCAACTACTAATTTTGTGGACCGGGATGCTAGCCTTGCTCTTTCAGATTTACCTTGGCTGATTCTTCACACATCCCCGGGATACAAATTGGAATATTCCTCCATGCCGCGAGCGGCAGTGTGCGCACATCAGGAAGGATATCTTATTTCATCTGATTCATAAGCCTGACTGAGTCCCAACCATTTACGTGTAATAGGCACAAAAGACTTAACTATGTAGTTGAGTATTTAAAGGAAAATTATCAATGAAAACATGTGACCTAGGTACCAAGATTCGTCGGAACCCATAAACAGTAAATCAATAAATTTTATATTAATATGACTGTACTGTTCATATCCCACTGGTGTTACAGGTACTAATAATTATATTACAAAGCAATTAAAATGAAAAGAAAATTTATATAATATTTGAAAATGCCGCGTAAATATTTCCTGCTGCACAAGAGACGGCCCACAGACCACTTATAAATACTAACGCACAAAGATACTCATGTGGCCGAATGTGACCCAGTGGCCAGTATCCCGACAGGGATAGTGAATATTGACTAACAGCGATAATTGACAAGTGGCAATCGACACTTGCTTGATGTTTTAAAAAGATGTATATGTTTCATGGTTGTTTTGGTAAGAACCACTTTACCCTAGAAAACTATAAAAAAATAAAATATTTCCCGATTTCTGTCTTAATGAGATAATTAACACCATAATTTTCCCTAACTAACTATTTATTATACTAATAGGAGGATAAGAGAAACTGTTAGACCTATATTACGACTGAAATGGTGATGTAATGCATCATTGCATTCATGATTCAACATTCTCATTATATTGAACAGTTGTAAAATACTTTAGTTAACTGGTAGTTGTTTGCAGTTTAAGTAAACATTTGGGCAGCATGTCTCTAAAACTGAGTGAAGATGTGGTACGAAATTTAACATCCAATGTAACTGTTCCTATTATTTTTCGAAATTTCGTAAATAATTGGGCTATATGCCAGTGGAATCTAGAGAAATGGATACAAGTTTTTGGAGATAAAGAGTTGCCGTTTCGATGTATGAGGAAAGACTTTATATCTGACGAACCTTGTTGGGAAAGAAAATGCAAGGTGAAGAAAATGACTTTTAAGGCTTTTGTTGAAAACTTAGCAAACAGTTCTGAGTGGATGTATTTCGACTATAAATATCTGCATCAGTGGTTTGATGGAGATAGCGACTTGTGTAAGGTATATGTTCACATTATAATTGGATTTTTTAAAACTTAGTAGAGTGGACTCATTTTCTGCTCATTTTGTCTGTTGTTAAAAGTTATGTTTACAAAACTTTGAGTAATTAATAACTAAGAAAATGTTTCTATTTTTAAGGAACTAAATTGGAAACAGTTTGGTTATGATAAGGGGCCTGCAGACACAACCCTTTGGGTAGGCAGTGATGGTTCTCACACTCCAGCACATCAAGACACATATGGTTACAATATTATAGCACAAGTCCACGGAAAGTTAGTAATAATGGAAATAATTACTAACTTTACTAAATATTACTTAAATTAGAACCTTTAATTAAAATTTTACTCTGTCAGACTAAATTAATGATATAAGTGATCAATGATATTATGTGATAAATAGATATTTATGAATTTTAAAATTTCAGAAAACAATGGGTACTGTTTCCTCCAGAATCTGGAGGATTGAAGCCAACTAGAGTTCCATACGAAGAATCAAGTGTATATAGTGAATTAAATTTTTATTGTCCCCATAATTTGGATTCATTTAATGGTATGCAGATTTGTTACTTCAATAATAACTTGATCTGCTTAAATATTTTATGAGCACATTACACTGTGGTTGAAATAAATCCTAGTTATTGTAATTGGAGTTATGGGGTTAGTTTACTTTTCTATACTATAATTTAAAAACATTATCATTTTTTAAGGTTTAACTGGTGGCCGTACTGTTATACTTTCGGCTGGTGATGCTCTTTTAGTTCCAAAAGGCTGGTGGCATTATGTTCAAAATATTGACCCTGTTAACATTACTCTTAATATGTGGCTGCCTCATGTAAGTTAATTAATTTAAAATATTCATTGTCATAATAATAATATTAAGGCAATAGTGGATTCCACGGAATTATTGGTTGTATACCAATTTTATTTTTTATGGGATATCTCTAAAGCTAAGAAGATATCTTATGGCATTTGCTCGAATTGTGTGTTTACTTTAAAGTAAGTATCATAATTGCTTCAATTTTGTTTTGCGAGTTACTATGAAATAATTTTGAATCTATGGTACATGCATCATAGTTGGAACACTAAGATTTTTTAGAAGGGGTATAACAATTGAAATATCTTACTTACTACTCATAATCAAAATATTGCAAACATATAAGATTATAAGTTAAACCTGCCTTATGACACATTAGGGTAACAAGTTATATATCTTGTCATAATGAAGTTACAATATTCCTTAAATCAAAAATATATACAGTTTTGTATATTAGCTATGACTGACAATTGATAATAAGTTCAGAAATTTCTTCTGCAGGAACGAGATCCGTCAGCACATGTATCAGAGGCTCTTATAAAAATATTTATTGCCCAGATGTGTAAGGATTTGCCTCTTGCAACTGCTAAAATGCTGGTCAATCCAAATGAGGTAACCTTTTTTACTTTTGGCATGCTGCCTTCATGGTTTCCAATTCCTTGCTGGGAGTTCTTGCTAATGTATAATTAAAGTTTGTGGCAACATTATTTTACATAATATATAGTAATTATTATAATTGAATAGAGATGACTATGATTAAAATATTCAATATACAAGTCACGAATTTTGGCAAGGAGTCAATTATATGCCTACACAACAACACAAAGGAAAAATGCCACCAAATAATTATGGGATCGATAAATTTATTTTTTGCAAACAGTCCAAGGGGTTATAATTAAATCAATATAAAAGTATCATACAAAATTAAATGCAGTGATATATTGGAGTGTTTTAAAATAAAACAGCCAAACATTTGTAGATCAATCAAATATTATTCATGGAATAGTCGTGCTTTTAGTAACTGACACGAATCAAGCATGCAAAGTGTATTTGTAATTTTTGAATCTATAGCGAAGTTTTACCACTACAAGTAACTTTTTGCTGTACCTAACATTTGTTTTGAGTCGTTTGTTTTTATTAAGTGTGAAATGATATGCAGGTGCATGGTTGCAATGTTTTATGCCAACAATTAGTCATCGCTTTAATTAGTTTTATTTTAGCTATGAGTATTGTCAATGATAAATATGCAGTTAATAATTTCTGTTATAGCTTTGTTTCTTGCTTTTTATGTTTTCAGGGTTTGTTTTCATTTTTATAATTATTTTGCGGATCTCAAGACTAATAATAGGGCTTTCGTTATACGATATACTATTGTTTATTTCCATGTTGAGTTTGTGCTACCGACGACTTAAAACCATTGAAAATTATTTGGGTTTTTTTTTCATTTTGCTATTGAGCAATAATTTTTTTTAGGTCTGAAATAATACTATTTTCTATCAGCTGGTTATTTAAATATTTGTTGACCATTGACGTAATTTATTTAATAAATATTTATAAAAATACCACAAATTCATATACTATGCTTCCGTTTTAATTAACATTTTTCAAGTAAGAAGATGATCATATTTTTGCATTTCCTGATTTCTTGTTTTGCCGAAAATCACAGCGAACAATTGCCCTGTGTCATTTGGTAACATTAAACTTCTTTCAGGATGACATAGTAGAAACACCGCTTGCAGTGTTGTTTCTCCAATTAGAAACTGTAGCCAATACATATCTGGATAAAAGAAGACGGGTTCGACGCGTAAAAAGGCAGAAAACAGAGAGTGACACAGATTTACCAGAAATAGAGGAGTTTGATCTCAAAGCACTGGTCGAAAACCCGGAAAATAAATTGGAAATCGCTTCAAACATCTCCAATACTGAGTTGATTAATATGTTGAAGGAGAATCTCAGAAAGTATGCGAATACAGAGAGAGTGTTGGATGATGACGAACTAGACGGTGCTACAAGTAGCCTTTGTTTGACAAAAGCAGTGATTGACGCCTTCAGTCATAATAATGTGATTGATCTTGTCAAACACAATCTTTTGTCTTCTCTTAGCTAGTAGTTAGATCATTGCTGGGTTTCGACCATAGGTATTCAATTATTGAAATATTGAGAAATTTCAACTTGCAATAATGTTATTGTGATAAGTACTAAGTACAAGTAAGAAATGCAATAAATTATAGAATAATTTAATAAATAAATACGGCAAAAATTTTATTTTATTTTTAATATTATAGTGTTGCGATCGCTTGTTGGCGTCCTCAATTCTTGAGGTCTTCTCATGTTGATAGTTTTTTAATATAAGAAAGTTTTAAATAAATATCAACTGGACAGAGGCAGAAGGCAATTCAAACACATTGATCACCAATTAAATTTTCTATTCTAGTAAATTTCCTGATCGGGAATTTGAATCTTGGACCTTGTGGTAAGCGTCGTTATTAAAAACAGAATTTCAAAGCTAAATTAAAACATCGGCGAACATCAAATTAAATATTAAGTGATATAAAAAAAATAACAAAGAAATATTTTATTAATGTCGGCTTTTACATATAAATTATAACTGAACATTTGAACATTATTCTCTCTTGATGATCCTGTTTGGTTTGATATAAACTCGATAGTAGAAATCGCAGAACAATATAACCATGAAAAGGTTCTGCGGAATGAGAATGTAGGCTGGTACGCGCGGAAATGGGCAATCCGACGCCAAGGCAAGGGCCATGAAATGGGCTAATAATAAACTAAACTGTATCTGGAAATAAAAAAAATGTAATAGGTTTGATTGCATGAAACACGATTGCTCTCAGAAGTAGACTGGTATTATTTATATAACGAGATGTTCTCGTTGCATACGAGTATCTTATTTTTAAAAGGCCTAATATTCAAACTAATTGAAGTCAAATTTATAAGGATTATAAGATTTGAGAAAGTCTCTCTCTCTATATGAGAAAACTTGAATGTTAGAAGCTGCATACTAAAATGTTTTTTTAACTCACAATTTGTATTTGCGTGACATACTTCTTCCACCAAATTGACTTCTTGAAGGAATCGTCCAATGTCGTTAGGAGATAGTATGCATACATTATTATGTGGACAAACGAGTTTACTGTTACCAACATTGTGATATGACCGCCTGAAACGATGAATGTAGTCTTTTACGTTACGTTTTTTTTATCCTGGCTTTTTATAATATATATCGCAACCAACAAACGAAAAAACATGAATAAACCGTTCAATTTACAGCCTAGTCTTTTTACTAAAAGTGCCATTAAACTAGCGGCCTGAAAGATATTCAGCCGTAGCCTTTGTAACAACATTTATTAAATTGGTTGGCTAATGTTTAGGCCACACATACAATACAGTTACAGTAGCAGAAATGAAAAAGATTAGTCAGTCACAGAAAAATTCACATTATTATTGTCACTACAATCTTAAATTGTACTTCTTGTTTCGCATTAAACTTTGGAAACCATCAAAGTTGTGGTTTGCCGACGCCATATTAATAGTTCGAAGAGTTTCGGTATGAGTTTGAGAGTGGCAGAAAGTGGAACTAAATTTAAATTAACAGTCATCAGGCTAGGCAAGTAACGAAACATCATCAATACATCTGCCTAGTAGTTTGATCAACTGGCTGAATATCTTTCAGGCGACTTTTTTTTATAGAACAGCAAGCAAGTGATACCTCCTCCCATGGACACACTCAATGCAAGAGCGCTCGCGAGTGCGTTGTCGGCCTTTAAATTCTTAAAAGGCCGGCAAATAAAATAAAATACTTAAACAGCGCTGTTTAGTTAATAGGCTAGGCTATTGATTGAACGGCTAATTAAGCTATCTTGTTCGGCTCAACTCGGCTGGTATACATATATACCTAATACATAGTACGGTTTCTATTTTAGCTTTAAAGCACTAAAATGAATATGTTCATATATTAGCAAGTCATTGACATATTTATGAATATTAAAGCAGTATTTAAATAAGGGTTAATGTAGTTGTATATTTATTCCATTTCTTAACAGCTTAGCATAAATTTTAGCTCGGCTGTTATTAAAAACTTGTCCTTGACATCTTAAATTCTTCATGTAATTTGACATTACTAAATAATAATACATTAACTTAATTACATTTGTTGGTTAATATGAAACTCAATTATCTTCTAGCCAATCTAAAAGATAATTGGGTCCGTTTTCATATTCATAAACGTTTGCTTTAATAAAAAGTGTTTCATCACATTTGTTTAAATAGGGTGACATAGTTACCCTATTCTAAATGTAGAACGATTAATTTTACAGACCGCGATCTATATTTTAAAACAGTTTCTGTACCTGGAACCCACTTAACGACACCCCAAGCCACTGCTACCATGCCAAAGTGATGGTAGACATGCAGGAATGACACTTGATTCTGTTTCTTTCGCAAAACGAAAAATACCTAAAAGTAATCAAATCATAATTAAATAATATACGCATTTTACTGGTTTTAGTGGCGAATTTTCTGGAAGTTATTGTTACAGCAATAGGCCCTTTCCAACTCTAATTTTTTTTTGATTTCCTTAAATGTATTACACGTCCTACAGTTCCATGTATTAAGAAATAAATATATACTTCTCTGTAAAACTAAATACAGCAAAATATAATAATTCTACCATAATAAGTAGTTAGAAAAGAATACTTACGGTGTCTAAAAGATCAATTAACTTTATAGCAAAATATCCAAAACACACTTTCCAAGCATAATCGATGCTGTGAGCTTCATAATCAACCGGATGGCACAAAAGGGAGTAATGGTTCAGCCAACCCAAAGTTAAACTCTGTAAAAAAGATTTAAACACTATCTTGATGATGTAATTTATAACGTAAAAAAAATGTGAAAATAGTTAACAATTTCAAACAATTATCTATCTATTACAACGCACTGTCTAATATTACATAGATAAAAATAGTAACAGTGCGTGATCTTTATTATTAGCAATTATATTTATGTTGTATTTTGATACGATAACATTCTTTATTCCTCAGATTCCTACATTCGTATTAATTAATAATAATAATTTTTGCTTATGTGTGACACATTGAATGCGTGATCTGAAAAAAATATCGAGTGTTTCCGCAACTCTTAATCCTGCATCTGTTTCATGGATTAAAAAAATAATCAAAAATCTATAGTTATACGCCAGAATTTGAACGCACGACCTCAAAATCGAGAGTAATGTGCTCAATCATAAGGCTAACGCTGCTTTTTAAATATATATATAATAGGGAGGAAGGCGAGCCTGCGGGACGCCCAAAAAGGGCAGTCATTGCTGCCCCCAGGCACCCATTTATAATGGATCAAGGCTTTAATCATTAACTAGCTATAAAAATATTATAATATACTTACATAATATACGACATAGGCACAAAATACGATTTGAAAAGCATTGTATACTGCTATCACACCGCGAAGATCAAACGCAGGCCTATTCTTCATGTAATTGGGTAACCATTTCAAAACAACGAACAAATAGAGGATTAACAATGCTAGTCCTGGCCAGGGCGAGCTAATCAAAGGCCAATCTTGAGTCCTTTTATCTAAAAGTTATAGAAAATCTAGACAAACTTTAGCCGGATAGGATTATAATAGTCACTGAGTGTTAATGTGACATAATGACACTCTTACTAATTGCTTAGAAACTAGTTTTTTAAAGTTAGCATTTAGAAAACGACATTATATGTATTTTAGACTTATCCGAAAAAGGAATTAAGTTTGCATGTATTATACCATAAACACGAGGTTTATTTACAAAAGAGCGAACTTGTATAATATAAAAACAATAAATAAACCTGCAATTTCCTCATTCAAGTAATAGTACAATTTAACGGCTCCTTTCAAAATAAGTGCCATGGCGAATATTCTTCACAAATACCCAGCGCTGTGCGGTCCGTGACACTACTAAACTTTCAACAATAGAATTCGAGTCAATTTATTTACCATATTGAATTTATTTTCGTGCAGAACAATGACTGAAATGAGGGATTCCGATTTCAAAACATGTTTCGTAGTTTCAATATGCATAATCTGTTTGTTGTCATTAGATGAACTGATTTAAAACTATTACAATATGTCAAATAGAAATAATTGAATAGAAATAAAAGTCTAACATAAAAATTAACATAATTATACCCGTATCACATCGACGTCCACCGTTTCACAACTGCGCGTTTTTCTAGGCAGTTTTTGCCGCGCACCACCACTTTGTGGAACCAGCCGCCCACTGAAGTATTTCCGAACCAATTCGACTTAGGGTCCTTCAAGAAAAGAGCGTACCAATTCTTAAAAGGTCGGCAACGCACTCGCGAGCCCTCTGGCATTGAGAGTGTCCTTGGGCGGCGGTGTCACTTAACATCAGGTGAGCCTCTTGCCCGTTTTCCCCGTTCTATAAAAAAAAAAACATTTTCCATAGATCGTTTATATTTGTTTGTGTACGGTTTCTGGGTTATCGGAGCGCTTTAAATAATAGAGGATTTACTACAAACATAGTAGGTAAATTATATGATTCTGTAATAAATGTTAGGTCTGTCAAATCAAAGAAAAACAAGTTTATACATATAAAATTATATTCAAAACATATAAAAGTAAGTGTAAGTGGAAATATTTCCATAGAATTTTATTAATGTATAAAGAGGCGATATTTAAAACTATTTTTTGAAGGGGAATTCAGGGTGCTTCTCAATGCCTGGGAAAAAGGTAAAGTCGCAAATCCGCCCCGCCTCTCCGCGGTCCAAGCTGTTTAATTCCTTCATTTCCGTTTCATTTAGCTCGAAATCCCACACAGATACGTTCTGAAATTAAAATTTGTATAACGTTTTATGGTACTTATAAAATTTTAAAAGTCTAAGGGCCTGTTTCACAATGTATGGATAAAGTACCAAATAGCTATGCAACACAAATTATCCGAAAGATAAAAATAAGATACGTCGCGTTTCATGACGAATAACGCTATCTGACAGTCGTGAAACGCAAAAATACTGTTTATCCTACCAATAAGTAATAAATAGCTTATTTGGAACTTATCCGGACATTGTGAAACAGGCCCTAAAAGTCAAAAATAATTTAATAACGGTATAGCGTACACGGTCGTTCGACAATTACACGCTGCGTGCATTGTTATTTTAATAAGAATCAAGGTTTTATGAGATTTCTTTTTTCAAACGTATAATAAATTCGAAAGTTTGTTGCGTTTTTACGCCTAGGAATAATTATGACACAACAAACCTGGAGACAGTAGAAGCTTACTCGCATTGAAACTTATTAGGCGAAGTAGCGGGGAAGGTAGAAAATATTGAGTATGAAAACATTATTAGATAAGTTTCATTTATTAATAAAAGAAATACTTCAGACCAACTAATTTTGGTATTGTTTATTTCTCCTATTTTTCCAATGAAAAATATCTCAATTACCTGTTTAATTCTGGTGGGGTCCGTACTTTTGGGAATTGCTCCTACGCCGTGTTGCAGCAAGAACCGAAGTAAAATTTGCGCAGGAGTTCGGTTATGTGTTGCTGCAATACTTTGTACTACTGGCAACTCCAATAGGCTTGGGTACTCTCGTCTGAAATTATTACAAAATTGTTAATAAATATAAGGAAGAAATTTATATTTTTTGTTTTAAACTATATTTAAATACTAGTAGTAGTACGTAGTGACGGTATTATGTCATGTTGTATGCCTGTAAAAACAATGCACCGGCGTATAAAGTTAATAAACTCAACAGCGAAAAACTTCTATTATTTTGACCTTTAAAGATGACGTTTCTAAATAAAAGTAGCGAAACTCCCATTGTTCATTACTTTTAGCAACATAGATATAGTTCAAATAGGATGTCTATTGATTTATATAAAAAAAACCATCACCCAGTTTTAGCAGCCAGCATATCAGCGAGAGCCTTGGAACCTAATGGGGAATAGGCTACAACGGGTATTCCCAATCGATTGGCTGCGTCGATTAGGGCACGTTGTTGGCACAACAAATGGACCTCTATTTGCAGGCAAGCCGGCTTCGCTACCTCACACAGTCTTTTAAGTTGTTCCTCGTTCACATTTGACACGCCCAAGTGTCGAACCTGTCCAGATTGCTTTATTTTTTGCATCGCCTGAAAATATTATAAAGTTTTGGTTTTGTAGGATTATATTTTTAGATGACTGTTTGTTTTGTAATGGGAAAGCGCCTTACTTAAAATAAATATATTATTATGAAAACTAATTAATGAAATTGTTTGGTAAAGCATAACTATATTTAATAGGTCTTTTATCAATTTTGACCACATCGGTAGCTGTTGGCAATATAAGGTAAATAATGATCCTAATTATTATAGACACTATTAAAAATAAAAATACCAAATGTAAGAAATTGGATATAAAGGGTATCTTGACAAATTGTAGTTAACGAGTAAAGAAAGTTTCTAATGAAAGTAACCTGATTGAAATGCGATTATCTATTTGTAAAGTACACTTCTCCAGGTCCACATATTTTATTCTGCGGTCTCGTTACTGTCACTGTATCCAATTTATCATTATCACGTGCTTCCGATCGTATGCGAAGATTATTAGATACGTTTTTAATTACAACCTTTTTAGTAAATCTTTCGGCTTTCTTTGGATTTATAAGATATGCCTGCGGTGCGACTACATTAGTAAATCCGTTAGGCAATTTTAAGGCCAGGAACCGCTTTGTAGCACCAGAGCTCTTGCTGTGCTTTGTTTTTATTTTTTTTACTGCCTTTTGCATGAAACGGTAAAAAGCAGTTCGTTGTTGATCTTTAATTCTTTGCTGTAAACACAATGCACTATCTATCGACGTAATATCACATGTTGAATTAGATAAACCAAATGAGATAATCTCCAAACTATGATTCGATTCGAGGTTATGTTGACAGGAAAAGTTGCTGGTTGTGGGAATTTCAACTAAATCAGCATTCTTATGTTCCAATGACATATTGTTTGAATGGCTTCCAAGTCCAATTGTATTAATTACTTTATTATTATTTCCCTCGCCCTTGCTGGCAAAACATCGAAAGACGCGTTTGAACGCGTGTTTAACATTTCTTCTTCTCTCGCATTGTAGGTGAATTAAGGGAAAGAAAAAAAATTTTTTTTGTTTATTGTGATCGCAATGTATATTTCCTATGCCAGTTTTGATTTCAGAATTACGCATTTGTTTCTTTTTGTTCTTTATATCAACACAAAATGTGTTCGCCAAGTGCATTTTATCTTCTGGGGCACGTATAACTATCTCTGTCTGATATCAGTATTTGGATTGTTATATTTAAAGATTGTTATGGTTTTAAATTTATAGGAATTAAATGTAAATTGAATTAAGTAGAATTTTGTGTATATATTTGTTTCATTGATTTAAAAATTATGGTAAAATTTTTATATGTATTTTTAGCTATAGCTTTCATCATATTGGCGTAAAATTTTGGTGAATTTTTCCTTTTTAAGCTCCCTCGTAGTCGCATAACACTCATCAAAGAAGCATCTGTTTGAATCGGGTGTAAGTTGTTATTTTGCTGTAAATCGATACTTTCGAAGGAATTTATTGTTTGCTGTCTGCGAAGGTTTTGATTAAACGAATATAGGTTTTCTATTTCATCATCTCCTCCACAGCAACACGGGCACATAAATTTGGGTATTAATGTAGTTAAAAATCTTTTTTTTTGCGCTACAACCTCGACAATTCTCACAGATGTTTGCGTTGGAGTTGTTTTAAATTGGTTATTGTTTGTACTCAAATTATCCTGTGAATCGATAGCTAAAACCTTGCGAATTAAATCAGTTTTAACATTCATTGCTGAATGACTATTACAGGTCTCATTCACATTTATTTTGAGCTCCCGAAGAATTGGCGATTGAATAATTTTTGCCCATGGAATATAATCTTTTATTGATATAGGCTGAAGCCGCTCCTGATATTTTTCTGGCTTACATTTAATTAATATGGTATTATTTATTATTTTGCTGTGGGAACTATTTTGGGCACTTATTGGATAGCTGCATTCTTTATATATTTCATCACTGCGATAACTAACAAGTATATTTTTATTATCATTCCTCTTGTATTCACATTTTTCAATTTCACAACGCATACAGCTATATACTCCCATTTTTCAACTCTATTTATTATAAAATTATGGAAACATTTCCGGAATTACCACGAAAATTTCATTGTTAAACTGAAGTATTCTGTTAGTAACATTGAAAGCCGTTGTCAGCGAAGTAATAGACAGCAAATTAATAAAATTATAATAGTTCATAAAAAACAAGGTTCACCTAGTAGCCAATATTGTAGTTTTCGAGAATTACTTACTTTCCATGTGCTCACAATATCTGTTGTAAGATTAACCTTCATTGATCCATCGGGGTTTTTAGGGTGAAGATCTCCCGGCACATGTTCAAAAGTAAAAGGAGTATGCATCAGGTATAGATCGATATATTGCAGCCCCAAGGCTTTGAAAGACTTTTCAAAATATTCATCTATCAGTTCAGGCGGATTTCCTAAAAAAAATAAAGAATTAAGAAGTTAAATCAAAAGATCACACCGGCAAACATAGTTCATTGTGATGATATTCTCTACTCTTACAAAGTATTGAAACAAATATTAAATAGCACTACAACGTGGTCAAATTTGTGTCAAAGGCGTGCTGATTTCGTTGGAAATATCCGTTGTTGCACGGGATTCAAACCCTTTACATCAATAAGTTTTTATGTATATTATTATAAGGTAGGTACTAGGTATGTAGGTTATAGAAGAAGCTTCTATTAAACATACCAGAAGGAGCTAGCTTGGTTACCACGAAGAGTTCTTTTCGTTTTTGGACGTCACCAGAGATCCAGCGGTTAAGAGCTTTACCAAGAGCAGCCTCATTTTCATACGCCTGGGCGGAGTCGAAATGTCTGTAGCCTGCGTCTAAAGCCAACGCTACTATTTTCTCAAGTTCCGTATCTGGGCACTAAAATTAAATGATAAAAAAATAAAAACCAAATATTTTACCTAAGGCCCTATGGAAATTTTTATTAATTTAAGTGTTTTCTTTGATTGAAAAACATAATGTAACGTTGTCTATTCATTATTAAGCAAATTATAGGTTTTAGGTTTCTTCCTCGTCGAATCGTGAATTTTTTATCTGTGTACTGTCATCATGACAGTTAATATTTTTATGCTAAAAATTATTTAAAAATGTGCTTTGAATATAATTCAAATACAAGAGGGCCTAAAAATAATGAGAAATGGATGAAGATACATTAGTTTGTTAAATGGTTTCATTTTCATCTACGAGTGTATTTGAAAACATAAATTCAGTGGAAGAGAATTGGTCTCACGATAGTTGTTGTCGTGCTACAACGTCTAGGGGTATCTCTGCAAGGAGTGGAGGGGATCAAGACAGTGAAACATACTCCTTTTGTAGCGGAAGATGTTCCTGTGGGTCCGACAATGCCTACGTGTCAGAATGCTGTGACAAACCTCTGGTAATAATTGACTCAAATGCTAAGATTCATAAATCTAAATGGGATCTCTTCAAGGCATATTTAAAGAGACGTATAAAACTGAATAAAAAGGAAAAGGCGAAAACTAACAAGACATCCCTTGAAAACATAGTAAAAAATATTAAAGCTGATGAAGGTCAAACATCAGAAATTGTTCAAAAGTAAATTCATTTATTACAGTCGTTAAGCTAGTCCCGTATAATCTACGTATTCTGTGTCGTGTCCCTGGGAAAGTTCAATCGATTAAATTTTAAAGTTAATTGTTTTGTTTTATTATTTCCCCACGGGGTCTTTGACCCGTCTAAAAAGTTTGAAATGCAAGAGAATGTACTTCTTAAACGTTTTATAACGTATTAAAATCAACGTAACTTTATATGCTCAATTTCAAAATATAATCATAAATTTATCCTGTTCAAAACACGTTTATAAGCAATTTTCCCAGTTTGATTTATTACAATAGTAATCATTGTAAGTAATTCTGAAACGTCTTTAAAAATAATTTTGTCCTCGAATCGCGCTTTTTATTAAATACAAAAATTTCACATATTTATTAAAAGACAATGTCTTTTGTCTATTGATTAAAAACGGTTTTGTGGGAATTAAGATACATCACATAAAACTTACTTGCCAAGTCCCAAATCCAATTCGCGGTATCCGATCATCGTTTTCAATCACAAAATATTTCGGTACAGACATAATGAAAATTAAATAATGTGTAGAATAACTTGTTCCAACGCAAAAGACGTTCACCTCAGACAAATTAAAAGAGGTATCTAAATCTCAATGCAGGCTTTCGAGTTGGCTATAAGTGGTATGATTGTGTCGGACTGCACATTGACCTTGGTGCGCGTAATGTTTATTAAGAAATATTTACAGCTTATACCTAATTATACACTTTTAAAGAAAATTTTAACATATATTTAAGTACTTAATAATTTTAATTCATCCTTATTGGTAACTAACAAATAGAACAATAAACTAAATTAGTTTAGGAAGTTCAGGTAGTAAACTTATGGTAAATATTTATTAACTTATCTAATAATACACTAAACGATTCATGTAATAATAATAAACTTTATGTAAGACAAAAGAGTTGTGACAGAATTCATATATCGCTAGGGAAATCCTGTGTTCTGGGTTACTAGAAGGCAATTATTTTGTGGTACATACTTACATGGTTCATGTTTAAAATAGTTTAAAAAAAGTTGAATAGAATAGAACAAGTGTAATTTCTATGTGTTTTGCGATCTTGTATCAGGATAGTTTGACTATCTATATATGTCAGAGTTCTCCTAGCCGACACCACACTTGAAGCAAATAGGTCAATTTTGATGGTTTGATGGTAAAAATGTTTTATTGTATATTATGTAACTGGCCTTAGTATGTATATAAGTTAATTATCTAAATATTTTCGACGTCCTGGTGGACAGAAAAACTGTGTCCAGTTTGTGTTTCCACCACACCAACTTCTTCTATTTAAGATTATGTATACAATAAATAAATAAAAAATAATCAACTGTTTAATTGTTAAACTTACCCGCTGCCCTAACCATAATGCTTTTCCCTCATATACCTATTTCCATTTTTTTTATTTAGAAAACTAGTGACGTAAGTTTTGTAACTTTAGTTAAGTCATATATAAATATTTAGTTAATAATAATTAGAAGCGTAAACTAAGCGTAAATCATCGCACACTTGAAGCCAATATTGAGATCTTTAGTTTTTATCACACTCATAAATGGTATTTTAACGTTCTCGTTTCCGATATTGTCCAATTAAATAAGTGTGATTTAGATTTGTGAACCCTTAGATAGGCCCAGTTAGTTTTTTCTTACTTCCCAACTTCACTACCACTACCTGCAATTTTATGTTAGCTCATATTATAAACCATTAAATCAGTTACACAGATTCAAAGAGTGTTTTATTTGCAAATATTCATACCAAAAACCACCAGCAAACTTAATAAAACTAGTCTCCTGTCAGATATTATTTTAAAATCGGACTACTATTTAATAATCATGGGTGAAGAGTGAGTATGTTCAATTTTAACATTTATTTCGTTGAAATTTATATTTACATGGCAAAGTCTGTACCCTTACATGGATGGATTTACATAGCCTTTATTAATAAGTATAAATAATCATTATAAATTATAAATAGTTCTTATGAATAAATCTACTATTTTTCTTTTCTATTTCGATGCGTCAGTCTCTAATAATTAATAGTTTATTTAAATTGAATTGCTTTGCACTTTCCTAATTTAACATAGCGTGAATCAACTCAAATCAAATAGAAACAGTAGGTACATAATATACAATTTTACATTGAAGTGATTGCATGAGTAGCTATAATTATCTCCTAACTGTCCTTGAACGGTTAATGCATTTACAAAAACACAATCGAAACTAGCTTGTTGGAGCTATATTGTTATATTCGTTTAAAAGAACCGCAACAATAAAATAATGTGTCACTTGAAAATTGGATTGTTGAGATTGTACAATCAGTTAACGATGTTTAAATAGGAATACAATGTTTGGCGATGCATCTTAGAGATAGTGGTTTAAAATGCCGTTATTTGTTGGAGCGACAAAAACGATTAATGGACGATAACAAAATATGTACCGAGGTTTTCTGTACTGTGTAATATTTGTAATTTTTTAAATTGAAATGTGAAATTTCAACCATTGCCAGCCAAAATTGAAATGTATTCAGAATTATTTGGGAGGTTTAAATATTCATTATAAGGTTTTAATATTATTAATACGTTATAATGTATTTCATTATCTCGTACGTCGAATTTCAAAAGTTACTTTATAAATTAATTAAATTATCTATTGACCACAAACGAGCAACATCCGACCCTTTGTGAAGTGTCGTGTTACAAGTCAATTTGTAAAAATTGCAAAGCTGAATATTTATTACAAATTAATTTTCTCACATAGCCTTAAAGTAATAACATTCTTTTGTGCGCAAAACAGTATCAATTTCCTTTTGAAGCTTATGAATGAACGGACGTCACAACACTCGTAGGTTAAACGATGCGAACACAGATTCTGAGATAACAAACAAACCGCAAGGGATGCGAGAACGACCCTTCGCAATATTCTCTATAGGCGTGGACTGTTTAGAACCCTCCCCCTATTATGAATGATGTTTTTAAATGTACCCGATTAGGAATGGGCCCTAGTTTAGCTCCCGTCATGGACCTATCAGCGCAGGCCAATTCCAAGTGCACATCAGACTTTAGTATAGAGAGAATATTAAGTGATGACTCGAAGAAAGAGGAAGTGTCGCCAGCGCCCAGCTGGTTGTGTTGTACGAGATATCAGCCACCGCGACTTCCAAGTCAGTACTTTTGCTAAACTTTCAGAACATTCATTTTCCCGTCTGATTGTACTGGGTCAGCACAAAGAAGAAAAGAAGACTAGTTTTAGATGAACTATCATTTTTTTTGTTTAGAATTATTTTAACTGCAATTGTAATCGGACTATGTAGCTTATATTAAAAGAAAATATTTTTTAAATTGTAGGAACAGGTAGCGCCTGTCGGTCACGTCGGTCCGGTCGTCATGCAAGAGTGCCTTTTACGGCTGCGCAGGCGGCGGCCTTAGAAGCCGCGTATTCCAGAGCACCTTACCTTGCACCACCAGCATTGAAGGCACTAGCATCTGCACTCCAGCTAAGAGATGATAGGGTAAACATTTTTTTTTTAACACGCAGATATTTAAATATTTAGGGATATTTAATACTAGTTCTTTTACTAGTAGGTATAGAAACGGAAGAAGTGTTCTCCTCGAGTGAATTTAACTTAGTCAGGCGTTCGACAGGGATGTTTATTGTCTCATTTACTCTTTAACATCTACATAGAGAATATAATGCATTTGGAGGACTGGAATAAGAGTCTTTGCGCGTTATTAACATAAGAAAGTTCTTTTTGCCCAAACAAAGGACGATTTAGAAGAATTATTCGCCTAGGAACTAGTATCCACTTAGGACTTACCCTGGAGAGATAAGACCAAAGTGATAGTAAACCGAACTGGACATATCGGTGAAGCAATTCAGTGTATTCTTTGGATCTACTGTCTTTCAGGAGGATGTGAGGATATACGGAGATTATGTGGAAACATGAGAACCGCAGTTGTGCGCTTGGTTAAAGTTTGGAAAGACCGCCAAATAACCAGAGACAAAAGCTCAATATACTGTTTTATTTTCCTATTTTTCCATTTGACCCCACTTACTCATTAGACACCGTCTCTATGTTGATGTGCTGGAGTTGTAATTTTGGAGAAGGCTCCTAAAAATACCACCTATGGCTTTCCAGATCCACTGTTCCATCCTCAAAGAACTTCAAATACAGAAAAACCTTTCGTCGCTTGTACAGATTTGGATATGGAACTTTTTGGGACTCAAGGAATATGTCAATGATTGTCATTCGGGGCCATATGAAGGGAAAACGCGCGCATAGACCGATTTAATTGCAACAACTTGTCAACGCTGCAACAGTACCGTCGAGATGTGGAGTATAGACAAATGTGGTGATCTGTATTGATGCGAACAGGGTTCCCCGTACGAAACAAAGATATGGACCAGAAAATGATAACGCCCACTCTGAAAGAGTGAACAATTTTTTTTATCGTGCCGTAAAGATACAGTCTTCTTAAAAGAGGTTTTTTTCGTCAGTGCCATAGTAAAAAAACATCTGTAATAGACTAGTCTTCGATATTATTAGTTAGATCAATAAACAGTTCATATTTCGATTAGGTGGAATATTGCATTGTGTAAAAAAAACTTGGCGATTAAAAAGAGTGGCGGAGAGTTTATTGCCAGTTCTTCTCTTCCGTTCTACGCCCTTGATTTGAGAACTGGCAGTAAATGTAAAATTAGAATCATTTAAAGTATATTTTGACGTTCATAAGTGTACATTATGTTACCTATATGAATAAATGATTTTTTTATTTTATTATTATTTATATTATTATATGTATGTTTGACATATCTTTGAATTCATTTCTTAACAAAAACAAGCGAAAGAAATAATTTTGATTGTTAAAAAATAACGCCTACTACTAATTCTACAGCAAATTTAATTATGAACATTACTAAAAAGATATTTTCGTGTAAGGATCAGAAATAAGTTTAATAACTTATGTTTCTTATATAATTATTTTATTTACAGATAAAAATATGGTTCCAAAACCGAAGAGCTCGTGAGAGAAGAGAAAAAAGTTCAAATATTCCGTCGCCACAAAGCGGCATTGTAATATCAACCAATCAAAGATCTGCAATTAATTCTTCTTGGCTAAATCAATCCGACTTACAACATGTGACGTCTGAAGAAATGGAACAAAATTTTACGAAAAGCAATTATATTAGTAATCTATATGAAAGTGAAAACTCGAACGAAAGCTGCGAGTCTCCTCTGAATGTTGATACATAGAAAAAAAGCTTTATAAGAAATTGAGCCCTCTTCAAAGTTCGACAAATTTTTTTAGCAAAATTTTGTGAAATAGAATTGGCTATGAATTGTTATGTCTCCGATATTTTTAATAGAACATGTATAAAGTCAAATCAATTATTTCAATTAGGTAATTTTCTAAACAAGCAGTTTTGAAAGTCAAAATTACATATTAAAATTATTTAAAAAAAAATGAGTCGAATTGCCTGTTCCAAAAAGTAGTTTAGTAGTTCATATGGAAAACAAAGGGCAAGAAACTCCACACCTACTCTTTTAAAATAGTTTTTACATTGATTTGATAATTAGGTAATAAGTGGTTAATGAGAAATCAGACTATTTATGATAGGTACATACTGTGATTATATTTTTAATTTGTACTTAATATAATTTAAGAAATAACTAAATAATAAAAAATATATTTTTGTGTCTATGGATGTTTCCGATTTAAGCGGCTTTTTGTCTTCAAAAAAGGAGGTTTGGCTTATTTTAATTTATATAAAAGAAAATTTAATAACTCATAACATAGGTTAAAATAAAATACTTATTACAATTTTAATAATGAAGTAATATCCCCCGCAACAGCCAGCCACAATAGTGAAGAATATTATTGTTATAGCAGAAAGATTGTATTAAGATCTTTATCGAAATTAGGTAAACAAACAAAGAAACTTCTATTATCCAGACTTGTAATATTCCAGTTAAAATTTAATCTGAAAATTAACAATTTCCTTATTTACTTGCTTCCATTTACGAGAAGCGATTAAATTTATATTGACAAACAATTTACCGAGTAGTCTTGAAATAAAATTTATTATACCTAGTACGTAGTAGTCATGGTAAGATTATGTTATCATAGTTATATTTGTGTACATACGAATGGGACTTTTCTGCTTTATACCTATACGTTATTGTACATTTTTTAAGGACAAGAAGTCAATTACCTTTGAATCGGACATAATGATTGTTTCGAACGTTAAAAACTTTATTACGAGGTATGACTAACGTGACCAAAGTAACGAGACCCGTTTTGAATGGGACTGTCCCTTTTTCCAATTACGAGTCCCGGTGTCCTCAAACTGAACTGTGGGACGCAAAAGTCATTCAGAAACCGCGTGTTTATCTGAGCAGCAGAATATTTTAAAAAATGTGCCAAGAGTTTCATTCATGTTTGAAATCGTCACCAGCTATATTAACCTATATTTTGTGATTCGTAACTTTTAAGCCAACTAACTTAGGCTTTTTTTACTTCTTATTATTTGAACAATAAATTAAATCAATGTCCCGTTTTGAGTCAAAGAATAAATGGTCACTTTACTTACATACATGACGTAATGGTTGATGGACTCAGTTCCAGCACTAAGACTATCATTCGGGTCCGTTGTGCGTGAGTTACAACGTAATAAGTAGGATTAGGATGCAGTTTGAACAAAGGGTTTATTGAATGGTAAAAAATATACCATAATAGCATTTTAGTGCCTTATTTTTATGTATAAAAGTAGTTTAACACGTCTTTGTTTTGAAGAGAAAATTAAAAAAAAATTGTCGCATGTCTTGTGCACGCAGATATTTTATATTATCACTAGCGGACCCGACAGACGTTGTCCTGTCTACACGTCTTTAATTTGAAAATTTCAAACTTTTTTTAATAAGCTAAAACATTCTGGACCATTTTGATGAAAATTATTATTCAAATGTTATGACAATATCTAACGTCATTACATGTAAATTTATTACAATTAGACTAATCGATAGCGTGTGAGTATGTATAATGAAATCTTCAACTTGTTTTAATTAAAGGTAAAAAAGCTTTAACTATTTTATTTAAAAAATATATTTTTTTATTTACAAAAACTTAATTTATCGTTATGCCATTGGATGTACAATATTTTTGGTTAAACCCTGAGGTGTATAAATAAATAAATTCGATGGTTTTCCAACTCTGGAACACGCAACATATAATTGGCCGTGAGAAAAACATGGGTTTTCTAAATCTAAGCCACAAATTGTCATTGTTTGGCCTTGTGACTTATTTATAGTCATAGCATATGCCAAGCGGATTGAAAATTGTAAACGTTTGAATGGTATAGGCGAATCTGAAGGAATCATTGGGATCTGCACTAAATTCGCAAAATGTATAGTTTTTTAGGCACACTTCAAAACTCTTCTCAAAACACTCAGTACCTTTTAATTTAATATTTGATCCAGCACATGGTCTACAATAACACAATGATAACAAAACTTTTTTTTTAATTTGATCGCAGCGCTAACTGTCGGGACAGACTAAAATTAAAATTCGAATATTATTTAAAATTTGACACTGCGATGGTAGCGCCTATCTGTCGAATCCAATGTAAAACATTCCAAAATCAACAACTACTAATAAATTAAAAATTAATTAAAAAAACATTGTCCAGCGGACAAAATTGTGAATCAAAACCATTCCCAGATTCCCTTGAACACACACAAAAAATTTCATCAAAATCTGTCCAGTCGTTTGAGAGAAGTTCAGTGACATACACACTCACAGAAGAATTATATATATAAAGATTTGCACGTATACAGTATGAAAAAAGATATACAAATACACAACGGCGGATCCAGGGGTGGGGGTTGTGACTCCCCCTGAGCCGGTTCCAGGACTTAGGTGGACCACTTATTGAACATAGGTAATGGTTTTATTTCAATATTTTGTCACCATACAGATTTAATGTACCTTAAGATACCTTCAATATTTAATAAAATAACTTTGTATGATGGCAAACGTATAAGTTCTTGACTTGACGACGACTATGTGACTCCCTCCTGGCGCCAAAGCTTGATCCTCCCTTGCAAATACGTGGCGTGATCATCTATTTGGGCTTTAACCTAATTAATATTTAATTTACAAGAAGAATTTACAGAAGTGTCACTTCTGACATGTGTACTTTGTAAGCACGCACTTTTTTAATCATATGTGTTTTTGTTATCTTTAAATATTAATAAGAAACACAAAGTGAGAAAAACAAGATAATTTTCGTTGATAAGTCTGAATATTCCATTCAATTATTATTTAAGTAGGTATGTGAATAATTAATTGCAATCTACAGTCTACTATCATTTTATTCGTGACATTCAAGTTTGAGGTGGGTCAGGTACGTGAAACGTGATTTAAATAACCTCTATTTAACTTAAACTCTCTTATAATATAAATTTAAGGTGCTGTTATGGTTTAACATTTTTACAACTTTTTTCTATTACCTTTATAGAAATATCAATTATTTTAATATAAAAAGAGCAATATTTGCCTAATGACTTCAGCGGACACTATGCCTAAGGTAGTAGGTGCCATCCCTACTATTTTATTACCTTAAACAGCTATTATTAAAAAAATAGTATTAACGTATTTAAGAATCATAAAATTACGTGCCAAATTAGGGAGTTTGGAAGTTGGTAAGGGCGGATAAAAAATATCAAACAGAAAATAAACATATTTATTTAAAAAAAATCAGTTCCTAATTAAAACCTATTTCTATGTCGCTACGCTCCATCCAGATCAGTGCTTTTATCTAAATCTATGTCGGTCAAACACGTGGATTTGCTTAAAATTTCATAGTGGCTAGCTTCTTCCTTTGGAGGGCTCGTTTCGTCCAAACTGTACCTGAAAATAATTAAATAAGTTTAGCAAACTAACTATCCTTCATGAAGCATTAATATCAATATTTTATTATATATGCCAACTTATATGACTATTATATAACGGTTGCTTCATGAGGTTAGACAAAAACAAATTTTTAAGGTTTAAAAACAAATTACACACAAGTACAATTTTCAAAGACAAGCGTAATCTAGAAAAAAAAATACAAAGAAATAAAAAAATGTGTGTCTGTACTAGTGTACACACGTAAGTGGAACTTTTTTATGAACTTATATTTCGAAAAAATTTTATATTTATGTTATAGAAATTGGTTAAATTAGATAAAGTTTAACAAAAGGATTTTATTATCATAGACATGAATACAAATAATACAATTATTTTTACCTAATTACTACTAAGATTATGATAGAATTTCATTAATTGTAATAGAATTACCATCATTGTTATCGCTATTATATGGTTATAAGTTTCACTTAAAAAAAATTATTAACCTCATTTGTTTTCAACATTCATAACCGTTAGGATAAAACTAGTTATAATTTAAACAAGTACGAAGTAACATTATCGTACAACCGGAGTACGTCTTTACAAATCTAATATCAAACTATTAAATCATCTATTCGATAATGTCACACAAGAAGAGCGGCGAACCGCAGTCGACGCGTGCTACATATTACGTTTCGCGGAAGCCCGTTTATCAGCACGTCTAGTGCGCGTGCACATGCACATTGCATAGGTTATCAAAAAGTTTTTAACATTTTAACTTTAAACAATTTTTTCGAGTCAATTGACCGGCTATCGTGCGTTCATCCATCTCTCTCCATTGTCTCTGTATAAACAAATTTTTAATTCCGCGTGATTAATAATTAATTGGGAAAAGCACGTCAAAAACCTTTACATCTACGTAGCGATAGACCTTATAATGCATAAAATTATCTTTAATGATAATAAATAATAATTATATATTATTTAGAGAACGGTGCGGATTTTTTTGCTACCATTAGGTATATCATAGAAATCAAAAAGATTTTACGTTTTCTGATGTTTTACAGAGAAGTCTGCAACAAATATTGCCTATGACTCTCTCCTCTCACTTGTCATAGCAAGCTTCCATATTCTAGAGTTTTCCTCTGGTTCGCCGCCCTCCAACTCTGCACCTGCTCCCTCTGCACCCTCAACTAACACTTTGCATAAGGCCAAGTAAGGAAAGCTCTCAAAAATAATAGCACATAAAGGTTTTATTTTTTGTAGGAATCCTCGAAATTGCATTTCGTTTTCAAGCATAGACAATGAGTGGGTAATATGTCAAAAAATTAAATAATTACTGTTGACGTAATCCTTGAACAGCCCCAAGTGATAAGCGAAAGTGTAGAAAATGTATTCCCCTCTTTCCCCTATTAACTTATATATAATGTTGTGCTCAAAAATTATTTTATATGTAATATCTTCTAAATATCGATAATATGGACTACTTTGTTGTATTGTAAAAATAATCTAAGACATGATTGTATAGGCGATTGACTGAATTCCTTAAGCCATAAACTCGTCTGAACAAAGCGAATGTTTATCACAAAAAAGAATTTATTTCTAGAAATTACGATCGTAGTCTGGACTGAGGTGACAGACTTCAGACTTTCTTAAGTCATTATCAAAGTGTTGTTTGTTTTCTTAAAAAAATTCGGTCATGATTCAGGGCAACAGGGCCCTATCTTACAACAAAACGGTCCTAAAGTAAAAACTTTTAGTTACGAGACTTCAAAAAATAAGTACTAATCAAGTTTATGTTATTAACACTTATCGGTAGGCAGTTATTGGGTCAGCCGAGCGAGTCCGGTTCATGTCAGTAATCAATCATCGATGTCTTGATATCTGATCTAGCTCAGTTAGCTAATTAATAAAGTGTCGACCAGCTGTCTGTTCTAGAATTATATTGTAATGAACTTCTGTAACATTGTTTACTTTAAAAAAATATTCTTTATAAGCAACAGTTTTAGATCGAGTACTTAAATTTTAGTACTCGATCTAAAACTGTTAGAATATAAAACAAAAGACGAAACGATCGTTCGTTTGATTGTAATTAGACCAGAGATGCATTCAAGTAAAGTAGTACAATTTAATACATAATAAAAAAGATGTTATGTTAATAAAGAAAATGTATTAGCCTCCATAGGATACCGTGTCGGGCTAGTCACTTCCATTTGACACGTTATATTTACGTGACATAATAAATCCTACATAACAGTAATTACAATAAGAATATTTTCCGTTAGTATAGGACAGGTTGAGAAGATGTCGTTTAAGATTTTTAGTAGATGGATAAATTTTTAAATCGTTATTGTCATAGATACTAATGTGAGTTATTAAATTCTGAAGAATAATAAATAACGAACAGCTATTTATTATGTTTGTGTCTTCAAGTATTCAAGACCCAAACACAAAAAATCAAATTGGTCTTACATACAAAAAATTACTAAAATATTGGTTCATGCTCTTAGCTTCATCTAAGTTCTTAATTGTGACTCCTGAAAGGGCATTGCGGACATTTAACATATATTACTGTGGTATGACCGCAAACAATCAAACGCTTGACTCACACATGCAAATGTAAAACTGATATACAAAAACGTTAATTACAATATGTAAACAAGCTCAAAGTTACTGCACTCCCCTAATCGTAGAGAACATTGAAAGGTGAAAAGTGAGTTGGCAACAGGGATAATTATTGATTGTATCACGCTTCGCACGGATGGGTTTTTATAATTTTGTACAAATAAATTTTTCCTCAGGTACACAGGAACATTTTACAAATTAATGCAGTAATTTTGAATATATTCCTAAAAAAAATATCTGTGACAAGAATTTGTCTTTATTTATTTAATGAGTTTACGACATCATACATAATACTATGTTTACGGATTATTTTACAAAATCTTACATGTAAAATGTATGTACAAGAATGATAAACATAAGTTTTACAAAAAAAAAATTAAAAATACAGTGAAAACATATAAGGTAATATAAGAACACAATAAAATTACCAGAAATTGTTGGTACTTAAGTACCAATTAATTTTATTGTCTTTAAAGCAGAAAAAAATCATCATTAGGTTCGAGAAAGGCACCCAACAATGCTTCCTCTAAAACCGATCAGCTCTCTACCGATTAAATCCAGCTCCGGACAAGCTGTGTTCAATCTATTAAAATCGCAAAGTATTCGCAATTGTCAGTTTCAAATTTCAATTCAATTGTCTTAAGTTTCGTAAAGATTGCTGTAAAGTTTTGGAACGAGAAGAATGTATTTAATAAAGTCCGTAATACAAAAGTTACTCTTACGTCCGACAACCTAAAGAATTTAAAATTAAATTACACAAACTAACCGAACCCAACCTAGATCCTTGAACTACTTCCTTTAAAACCTACATATGAGATGAAACCACAATCATTTGTATAACTCGACGTTTCAAGTTATAAAAAAAAATGTTATATAGCAGTACTGTAATGCAACCCTAACAACTTACCCGCACGCTCTAAAGAAAGCCGCCGCGGATGGATTATGTGTAAGCGCAGTCAGTCTAACAGAGCGCATGCGCGTAGCAGCTGCTAACTTTTCAAGCACTCGAAGCATCCTCTGGCCTAGACCGCGCCGTCGACCGTCCGCTTCCACTTGTACCTCGTAACTGAAACACATCATAATTAATTTAATGTGCAATATACTAAACTTTCTCTTAGGAAATTGTAATTCATACAGTAGTCGTGATAAAGCGATATCTAGATATTTTATAAATAGAACGTATGCATGCATAGACTGGCAACATAATCTATGGCTGACACTCCATAAGTTATTCAATATTGCCATATAAGTTAAAAATAATCGACTAACACGAATACCGATCTGTGACTTGAGTTTGTTAATAATGTAGTAATTTAAATTATTTTTACGTTTTAAAAACCCCGCAGTTATGAAGAGGCCAACCGTAATTAAAGGTATACGTGAAATAAAATCGGTTATAAGGATTCTACGATATATGAGATTTTCCGTAAAAGTACATAACAATCGCATTACAATGTTAATCGGAGTATCGTATGCACTTGACGACGTCACAGGGCCAGTGGCTGCGAGCTTTGGCTAGGTCTCGCCGCAATCAGTGTCGAGCAACAGCGAGATGCAGGCGCGGCTACTCTTGCTGGTGGTGTGGTGCGCCAGCGCAGCCCATACGGCGCGCATACTAGCCGTCTTACCCACTAACACGAAGAGCCACTATGCCATGTATGGGAGGATATTAGACGCCCTCGTCTCCAGACAACATCATTTGACAGTCATCTCACACTTTCCCAGGGTATGTTATTTGGTTATTGAACTTGCAATTACAATCCTTTGTGATATGATTTGAAGGTCATGCATTTTTTAAAGACGAATAATCCGGTATATAGTTTGATAGAAAATATTTAAAATAATGTATATTATGTAATGGTTACATTATACATTTTCTATTGCATAATCCTTATATAAGTATATTTTTATATAAAAAATTACTAGATTTTGATATATATTTTATTCAGCCTATTAATATATAATTGAAATATACAAATTGTATTTATTACACACGTCGACCGATAGAATAGTAATTGAAGTTATATTATGTAAATAAATACTTTTAAACTTAGTAATAAATATCTAGTGATAATTAAAAAAATAAATACGTCTTATTTTGCCTGGTACAAACTATTCTAAGCAATAAGTCAAGACATCACCAAGAGGTCAGATATTTCGTTGAAATATTTTCGCGATAAATACTTTGTTAAAGAGAAGAGTTCTAGTTCTAAAACACGCTAGAATATGCTTACAAATAATGATAGAAAAGTGAACGAGAATTATATAATTAATTAAATAATTCGTCCATTTTCAGGCATCATTCAACATTTGATAGTTTTGACAATTGACTCGCTCTATATAAAATCGAACTATATCGAGAAAAAAGAAAACTATATTAACAATAATATTCTTCAAACGCTTTCCTCTTATCTAACACGTGCCAAACAAGTGATTATTAGAAATAGGGCTAAGTACGTGGAGCTTCATTGAGCTTTTCATTTGTTAATTTGAAGAGTCATTTAGATACAACAGCTGTTATTAGTACTTTTTTAATTTCTTTGAAACTATACGGTTCAGATTCTTATAGAAATTATCTATATATATATATATATATATATAGATATATATATATACATATTATACATGAATCTTATAAAAAACAATTCTCATAAAAATACAAGATATTACTTAGAACAGAAAAAATAAGTTTAATTGCTATTAACTGTAGACTATATGTCTCTACCTGTTAAATTTTGTTTTCAGATAAAGACAGTTTTGTTGCACTGTGTTTTTAATCAATAATACTACATCTATATAGAAAAGTTCCACTCCATACGGTATTAAAACTTATACGCTATATATTATAATATTTCATATCTTGTTCCAAATAATTTATGTAATAAAATTACTTATTCAGAGGCCGTAAAGCGTAGACAGACTATTAAATTTTTATCTGCATTTGTTGGGACCTAACTGAGCAAATAGCACATACTTACATATTAATTTAAATAATTATCTTACTGTCGTTATTAGTTAACATGAAGGTGAGGTTTTATCAATTTTATTATTAAAAATAATCACGTGAATCATGCAATGTTCAGATGTGAAATTTAATTCACTCGTGCAAACTATGGGGTCGAATAAATACATATAAGTAATATGTAATAGTTTATACAAAGCAATATTCATCTAATGAACCACTCGTTGACAATGTATTATGACCTTTAATGTCTGCAGTAGCCCACTACTCTTATCGCTAGCACGCGACTGTCTTTGCATGGGTTCCTATTTCAATAAGTATAGATATCTATATGCACACAATAAAACTTTTGTTCTTTTCTACTAAAATTATAACTCGCAAAATTTGAATGGACGAGATGCATTTTTTTTGCGCATGCTATCAAATATGGACTGGTATTAACTATGTATATAGATTGATACAAAGCCGACAGTTAGAAGTTCGATTTCATTCTGATCCTTTACGTTTAAACTATTTTTTATATACAAGTAATATTTCATGTTAATTGGCTTATTGAAAGATAACCTCGAATGTAATCAACTAATTGACATTTCATGATTTACAGAGAGACCCACCAGTGAATTTACAAGAAATAAGCTTAGCAGGAACCATACCGGAAATCACGAATAATTTGACGAGACAGCAAAGTACTTTTAAACCAGACTTTGTAAGAAATTTAGAGCAAATAATAAAGGAATGCCTTCAAGCCTGTGAAGTTGTATCCCGAATGCCTGCAGTCAGAGCATTACTGAACTCTACAGCCCACTTCGATTTAATTATAGTTGAAGTATTTGGGTCTGAATGTTTTCTACCGTTGGGAAGAAGGTTCAATGCACCAGTAGTTGGTCTACTGTCTAGCGTAGTTTTGCCATGGGTCAATGGCCAAATAGCTAACCCAGAAGCACCATCATACATTCCATCTTACGTGACCAGTTATGGCCAAAGAATGAACTTGTGGGATAGGTTCCTAAACACTTTTGCCATAATTTGGGCTAAGGCAATTTATCGATACAAGTCACAGATGCCTTCGCAGGTGCGTTTAATTTATGAAGAATTAAGTAGTTTAAAATATAATTAATCATTTAAGCTGTAATTGGCTCGGGCTCAGCATTATGCATGCATTACAGCCACAGCACACACGCAATACACATTTGAAACGAGCCGAATGAGAAAATATATATATTTTTTTTTATTGTTTTTGATATCTCATTTTAATTTTTTTTTCTTTGATTATTGTTATTTTGTGTGGTAATGTGTGCGTGCTTTATTTGTAATAAATCTAATCTGTCACTTTAAACATATTTCATATGATTATTTGATTTGTAGGTGATAGCTGATATGTTGTTTGGACCTGGTGACAACTTGGAGCTATTGGCACAAAACTACAGTTTAATTCTTGCAAACAGCCACTTCAGTATTAACGAAGTTCGACCCCTGGTGCCCGCATTAGTAGAAGTTGGAGGGGTTCATCTAAATGACGCAGTTAAAATGCCAAAGGTGACTTTTAATCAATGGACCATTCTTCGTTAATGATTAAATATTATTATTTTATAATGAGATGCACTGCTTATCAACTAGCCGCAGTACGAATTCATTGTATTTATGACAATAAAATTAACCTAAATAACACAATCTTTAGTTCCATCTACCCTTTCAAAACACCGACACAGGACCTAAGACCTTAAACTGATAGCCTCAAAGACATGCAGAATTATTATGTGTTTCTGAATAGAGACAATAAATTCCACATACTTATAGAATATAATTTAATTGTTTTCCTGCAGGATCTAAAACGGATTTTAGATAATGCCAACGAAGGAGTCGTTTATTGGAGCTTTGGGTCTATGTCGAGAATAGAGACCATACCACATGAGAAACTTGTGCAAATTTTCGCTGCAATGTCTGAATTGCCACAACTATTTTTGGTAAAAATGAATCGGGCAATGCTATCCAATAATATTACAGTGCCCGAGAATGTATATGCTATGGACTGGATACCACAATATAAAACTTTGTGTATGTATATTTTTATAGGGCATCTGACCCCATTAATTATTATCTTAGCACTGCGATGTTTTATTATGGAAATCACTTGTTTTTCTGTAATAAAAATATCAAGTCTGATGCTCCTTGAATGTTTTTTTATCAATTAGTACAATCATTAACATGTTGTTTAAACATTTTACAAAACATATATTTAACAAACATTTCGTGCAGGTCACCCGAATGTTAAGATCTTTATATCCCATGGTGGATTGTTGGGGACTCAGGAGGCAGTGGCTTGCGGAGTGCCAATGCTCGTTGTACCTTTGTATGCAGACCAAGCATTAAACGCCCGCGCAATGAACGATCGCGGTCTCTCCCTTACGTTAAACCTACCAGATATTACGAAGGATTCCATTAAGGATGCCCTACACGATTTACTCTCAAATTACCGGTAAGTCGACAATATTGTTCAATATTTATTTAAAAGAGCGAATTTCTATATATAGTTTTGTTTGGGGCAGAATACTCATTTAATAGAATGGATACGTGCAAGATTGAGAAGAGCTTTTTTTAATTAAATGGTACTGACTTAGTCATCTGAATTGTAATTGTGCTTTTTAAGATTCATATAAATGCGTAGCAACTTTGTTATCTAGTTTATTACATTATTTACTCAACTAGACTTTGAGTACAATACAGTATTATTGTGTACAGCGAAAAACTAACTGTCTACAGTTTTCTCTTGTATACACTTATAAAATAAATAAATTTATGTAAACATTTTTTAACCTAGATAAATCAGAGTAAATTTTTATTTACTTTTTTCAGTTACAAAGAAAATGCGCTACGACTGAAAGATATATTTCTAGATCGACCGGTGCCCCCTTTAGAGACAAGTGTGTACTGGATTGAGTATATTCTGAGGCATCAAGGGGGGGCTCACCTTCGATCACCAGCCCTTGAATTATCTTTCACACAATACCTTCTATTAGATGTACTTACTATTAGCATAGCTTTAACAGCAATGACAATTTATATTTTATATAAACTTTTTCGCTACCTTTGCACAAGGTGTATTCGGTGGTGGCCAAAGCAGGTCATAGCCCAAAAAAGACTTTTAAGAAAAAGTATGACAGTATTCCACTGTTTTCTTTGGGTTTATAAAATAAAAACTAATTAAGATTAATGTAAGTGTTAATATTTTTGTGAGTATTTATTTGTACATTGTAGTTATAACAAAGACTTAATACATTAATTTTATTCCATTGAATAATACAAATGTTATTAGACAATTTGATGTTATATGTTAATAGAGAACTTAGGAATTACTTAAGCCTCAAAGAAAGTGTAAATAAATCTATATTTTAAAAACATTTATCTAGTTTTCTATATAATTCATTCTATTGAGCAAAATAATTATATAGTCCAGTAATTATTTAAAGAATGGGTAATTATTTTTTACTTACCAGTATAACACTGGGTCTCCAAAGTCCAAATCAAATCTAAAATGTGAGAAGGCTAAGAAGCTATCTTTATCTTTTGCAATAAGATACCAGGCAGCATCTTCTGTCATTTCTTCAACTTTGCGATCTCTGTTCCAGCCCCAGGCACAGGTTTCATATCTACAATAAACATGGAAACAGGGATAATTTTAGAGTATAAAGGTAAAAATGATGTTATATTATCTAAGTGTGTGTATAACATAATAATAAAGAACTACATTTAATTGCAAAGAAAGTAAAAAACAAATATGTTGAAATCTGACAACATACACAACCAATATCACAAACTAGTGATTGATTAATAATTATAATAATTTATTGCAAGAATATGGTACAAAAATATGTAAGGTGGTACAATAATTCCTTTTCATATTCTGCCAATGGTGCACAAATTTGTCCCAAAAGGAATTTTTCAATTTACATTATTGGTAAATTTTTATATTGTTTACATTGTACATATCATACATATAAGTAGATACCAAAACTTACAGATTTTTCATATTCCTTTCAGTTAGATCTATTGCCCATTGTAAAACATTTTTGTTAAGTTCAGTAACCCTCTGGATGTACATATCCACTTCAAGGTTATTACTCTGATATACCAATAGTTCTTTACATAAGGTAGCCAGATCTTCTAGTTTGTTTGCCTTAGTAACATGTGCCATGCCGTCAGCTATACGACGCTGCTCCAATTTGCGCGCCTGTCGCTTTTCTTTGTTTTTGTTTACAGCCATTGCCGTTTTTTTCTGAAAACCGTATGAAGGCAAAGTAAATACAACGCATTTAAAAATATATTCAAAGACTTTTTCATTCACAATTTAGCTAGAAGTAAATAAAGCAAATTTGTATGACAAGCATAAGAGTACTTACACCCATTTTATTTTCTATTAAGTTATCACAATTCAATAGAAATTTAATATTAAACCGCCCCAAAAAGTATTTAAACCAAAGTTTCAATTAAAGCGCTTCTCGATTTGCAATTTATTCATCAAAATACAAAATTATAAACAAAAACCTAAAAAACAAATTGTTTGCAGTTTGACAATTAACATCATAGTAACATAATATTGTTGCTTTATTAGTTCACATTTAACATTTGACAATGACATCAATGACGAATATAACCCGGGTTATTTGAATCAAGTTAAATGTACATCTGAAAATCAATATTTTTTGCAACGCACATCTAGTGTCTAAATCTAGATTATTGTTCAGCATAGAGAATCAAATTGGTTTTTAATTTTCTTATAAGTATATAAAGAACGACGCTGTTTTTTTCAAATTAGATAAAGCCAAGTATTTTTTGGAAATCTGCCAATTTTGATGTTCGTCAGATTATTCTTAAACAGAGGTTTGTTCTGTGTAGCAGTGAAAGAATTTGGTAAATCAAAATCATCAATAGTTCAATCTAAAACTACGCGTGAATATCGGAAATTTTTTGGAAGTATGAAATACGCAAAATTATCGCAGACAGAAGATTTGATGCCCACTTTAGGTTTAGGTACTTGGCAGGTAAGTACAATAGATTTAAACACCTCAAAATTGTGATCTCTTTGTAAAATTTTTAAAGATATTTTAGGCTTCACCAGATGTGATAGAATCTATAGTATATAAAGCGTTAGATTTGGGTTACCGGCACATTGATACGGCATTCAATTATAATAATGAAGAGGCCATTGGAATCGCAATACAAAAATGGATTAATGACGGGAAGGGATCAAGGAAAGATTTATTCATTACAACAAAGGTAATATTTCCCTGAAAAAACAGCTAAAGCCTTTTTAAATAAATTTTCCATAATCTACTAATGTAGCAGTCGAATAACTTGATGTTTTTAGTTACCCCACGTTGGAAATAGAGCGTCGGACGTAAAAAAGTTCCTAGAACTACAGCTTCAGAGATTGCAGTTAGATTACGTGGACTTGTATTTGATACATGTACCGTTCGCATTTCATTGCGACCCGAAAACCCTCACGCCAATAGTAAAGAGCTCCGGAGAGTATAAACTGGATGATGACACTGACCATGTTACTACTTGGAAGGTAAGAAAAGTATTTTTGTAGCCCTTATTTTGTCTTCCATACGAATGAGTAATTAACGGCTTCAGTAGTCTGTCGTATACATAACTTTGAGCTATAGATCGTAAAAGCGTAACATTCTGGCTCAAGAATAAATAATACGTCTGTTTATCAGTAGACACAAAATATTTTGGTGGTTGTAAATGCAACCATAATCTTACAGGCCATGGAAGATTGTCAAAAAGACGGATTGATTAGGAACTTGGGCTTATCTAATTTTAATGAGAATCAAATAGCAAATATTATTAAGAGCGCTACATTCAAGCCGCAAGTTCTTCAAGTGGAATTGCATGCATACTTTCAACAAATACCATTGCGGCAGTTTTGTGAGGAACACGATATAGTAGTGACTGCGTATGCACCACTTGGAAGTCCAGGAGCGAAGGACCATTTCGTCAATAAATACAATTACAGGTGAGATTTAAGAAGCATCACTTACGACATTAATATAAGTTTGAATCTTCATGGTTTAGCTCGTTTGGACATATAAATTTTTTTGGGAATTTATCGTGACGATGGCACACGCGCACTAACATAAAAAATTTCACCACGTTTTTTTTACGATAAAAGGTAATCTATACCCTTTGCCAAAGTCAACTCATTAAAATATATTCAGTGGCTTAGTTGTGAAACTTTCGCATATATCTATTATTAGCAGGGATGTCTACATCTATCGATATTTTATCGAGACATGGCCAAACAGTATTATTTTTTGAGTATATCTATCTCTATTATGAAGTAATTGTAACAAAAACGTATTGGATTTTGCCAACGGTACTCATACTTAGTCCAAAGTTTCGAATAGAATAATAACACAAGTAATTACGTTAAAATGCAATGTACGAAATTTACAACATAATTCACGTAAAAAGTTTTTCTCTTACTTCAGCCCTGACAAATTTCCGGATCTACTAGGACTGCCAGATGTAAAGAAAATGGCTGAAAAATACAAAAAAACACCCGCCCAAGTGTTACTTCGCTTTCTAGTTCAGCAGAAAGTTGTCGTTATACCTAAAAGTACTAGCGAAACAAGAATTAAGGTATTTAATATTTCAAAATAATTGAGTCTTTGTCTGACATAGATATTGATTTATAAAAGGGTAATCCTTCTTGTGGGTATTACAATACAAATTAAAATATATAGTCTTAAATAAGCTAATGATAGACCTCTTATAATCAAAAATTTTATACAATTATTAAGAAGAAGACTTGTTTATGTGATATTACTTGCTGTCATACAATTTGTGATATTCACAGGAAAATTCAAACATATACGATTTCGAGTTGACTTTGGAGGAAATAAAGACTTTAAAAGACCTGGATAGAGGTGAAGATGGACGTATCTTCAATTTCTTATTTTGGAAGGGAGTTGAAAATCATCCTGAGTACCCTTTTAAATTGCCAGAATTGTCTTCTTAAAGATGCTCTGCATGATACAAAGCTATTGCTTATTCATTCCCCTAGTAAATAGTACTTTAGAATTATGTTAATTTATCTGTGTACCACTAATTAACCGTCATGGATGTTATGTGATAGTGTGGAACACAAATTGCTTCAGAGAAGTTGAGTTAATAAATATATATTTTAGAAAATATTTTATTGTATTTCCTTGAATATTCCCTTCCTTTCATAATTATTTATTGTTCACTTATTTGTGATATTGTTAAAAATAAGTGTGACTTAAAAGATATCACAATAAATTTTCAGTCATATATAGGTAATGCAATAAATGGAGGCATAACACATTCTAGAGTTTATTAAAAAATCCTTTATTTATGTCTTACAGAAATTTTTTTTTTAAATTTTAACAAACAGTCGTTCAGAAAAATATTTTAGTCAGGTATTGAACAATGTTGAGATTAAATATTATGACAATCGATAGAGCATTTTCCTTTGCAAGCGATGCTGTAATTCTCCACGCCTGATCATTGTATGAACCACTTTGAGTATGGCCCGTTCTGGGTATTTTTGTTTAAGGAAATCTTGAATAATAGTTTGCTCGGATACTTGAGAACCAACTGCGAAGCGACGTTTCAATTGTTTCTCAATTCGGGTCAACATCTCCTGATCTTCTTCGGATGTGAAGCCTTCTGCTCCTGCAAATTACAAAAATATTTTATTATTTTAGTAGTATATTGAACTTACACGTTATTACAAAAACCGGGCCGAAACAATGTTAAAATTTGGTTTTTATTTGCTTATTTGTTTATCTGTTTATGATTATTTTCTTCAACGTATGAGCGAAAGATGCGTCCAAAGAAGCTAATAGTCCATTGTGCACTGCCACTTCTTATTCACAACTAATAAAATAGAATATTATAGTTACTATGAAGTAGTTTTTTTTGAAGTTATACTTTAGGCGCCTTATGAAAAATTGATAAGAGTGAAATTTTACGATGCGCGCGCACCGTGACACAAATTTAACAGAATGAAGTTAGTGGCGCATGGTAGCACGCACACCGCCTCTGTTCACTGTGTATTTATACATATTTATAATATTTATCCACATGCTTTGAGTTTCTACATTTAAAACACGTGTTTGTGAAAATATTTGTGAAAAAGCTGTGCTCATCAACCTGCCGTATGTATTATTTAGTAATATAAATGGCAAAATTATCATTTAATACAATTCATACTAAATATTATTAAATTATTAACGTTAAATATTTATTGATTAATTTTAATATTTATCGTTATTCACTACTGCATTTTAGTTTTTTTTTCCATACGCCAAAGAAGTATAACTTCTAACGCGTATACATAAGTACACACACATTTTTTTTTTAATTTTTAATCTTTGTTTTGGTCAAACATATGCACATTCTAAAATCATAAAATATTAAATACAACAGAAGTTTTCTAGTGAACGGGTGTAGTTAATGGTAGTAGTGGTAATTTGTATTAGATGCTTTAGTTGCTGCCCTAATATAGATAACTGATCCACTTTGTATGGTTTTAAACGTGTGCTAGGTATTACACAGTAAAACAACACCGCAACAATGAGAAAAGTGGGAAGATCACAAATTAAGATTAATAAATGTCAAAATTCAATCCATCCCTCGATTGTACGTATTTTTTTATAAGAAATGGATTGAAACATTGGTAGTAGTAAAAATTAGATTGTGATTGAATATAGAAAGCGGCCGTATGTGTTCTTGAAAGCTGACAGAAACCCCATGATTCATTTTTAGAACCTAGATTATAGACCTTAGCCATTAAAATTCTAATTCTCGCCTGTGCATATTTTTCACTTCAAAAACTCTTACTCACTCTCTTGTTAAATTATAGGTTTATAGAACACAGTAAGTAATTATCTAACATAAAAAACTGAAATTCAAAATCCAATTAATTTTAAGATATTTTTCTCCTTAACAATCAAATTGCTCTTGAGGCGTGGGACCCACGTTGGGAAATACTGATCTATATGATAATTACCAGCTAAGCTGCCGGTCATAGCCGCGTCAAGGGTGGAAACTTGGAAGAGTCTTAGAGCCTCCGTCACGTGAGATTCCGTTGCGAAAGGCTGCAGTTGCATCTTCGCCAATGATTCCGATATCCGCACTATGGCTTCGAGTTGCCTAAAAAAATGTTACATAATGTTAAACGTTTTAAAGTTTACATCATACACAGTACTATATCTACTAACTATTCACAAAATCTTTCATCTAAAATGTATGACAATTAAAATAAAGATAAGTGTTACAAATATATATAAATTTAAAAAAAAATTATTAGATATTTTTGGTAAAGAAAAAAAAAAATCAGCAAAACAGCGTATCAGGTTCAAGAAAGGCACCCAACAATGCTTTCTCTGAAACCGATCAGCTCCCTCCGAATATATCCAGATCCGGATAAGCTGTATTCAATCCGTTAAAATCGGGAAGACTTTGAACCGGAGGTGTCTGAACTCCAAGGTTGGTTTTGGCAGAAGGAATTTGAAAAATATTGCTCATTTTAGACCTAGGAAATAAATAAGGGACGACTATGTTAATATCTTAATAGGTCCCTCCTCTGTATATGATTACTTTGCAATTTATGTAATAAGGTATTACCTTAAAGAAAATAGTAATTTTAATATATATCTATAAATCGTCACAGATTATGACATGTATTATGTGCTGTGCTTCAGACCAAAAACAATAGATGTTAGTGAAGTTTACCAAAGACAACGTTTCTGACCTGAATCTAATACAATGAATAAACGCCTTTCAAAATTGTAAATTATTAACTTGCTAAGTAAAGTAAGAGAAAAAAATATATACATACCGAACAGTAATGGGTATAGTGAGTCGTTTGTCCATCTGTCGTTCCTGTAGTGAGGCACCCGAGCGCATCAAGACATATCTGGCCGCCAGCCTTTGGGCAGCACTCTCGGATAAGCGTGGGCCACATCTGGCCCTGCAGTACGCGGAGTACCGCCGCAGTACGGCCAAGGGGAGTTCGCCCTCGGCGCTTTGCCGCTCCGCTGCGTTACCGCCCATGTGCACTGATATTATGTGCTTCGCTAGTGTCTAAACATATAACCGAATTAGAATTAACCACCATACATAACTATATAATGTAACTAGATAATATTAGATAAAGTGCGTGCGTACAAAGTACACAGGGTTGCCTGGAAGAAATCGCTTGTAAGCAATAAGGCCGCCCTTTGCTTTATAACTTTTGTAACTGTTTTTTTATTTTTGTTATGTAAAAGGCGATAAAGGATAAAATAAATAAATAAAAATACACATGTCCGAAGTGACACTTCTTTGTAAATTAATTATTACTAAGGTAAAAGCCCCAATAGATGATGTATTTGTGTATCTATATTCACACTGTTTACACACTGTATACATGGTAATGATAATATAAATAAATAAAAAATCTGCGTTTATTTCACAAGACATGCGACAGTATTTCCAGTACTAATATGAAACTTCAAAACGAATACATCAACCAATAGCGTGTATTTTTTCCTCGATCTCCCTTTCTCACTCTCTCTGTCAATCGATCTCAATCTCTCTCACCCTTTTCTACAAAAAACGCTGCACATCTTCGTGACGTTCCGTAAAAATGTTACCCTCATGAGCCTAATGAAGTTTCACCTCAAAAAACTAAAACATATCTTAAAATTTTGAATCTAAACCGAAGTAAAATTGAATTCAATGAATCTATTTGATAGGGGTGTTCTATCCAACTTAAACAAAAATAAATGTACTTTACATCAAGCTTGGATAAAGGGGTCAATGATGCAGATATATGATCTTAGATTTTTTATAATAAACATATAAACTGAATTGAATATACAGAGGCCTTACAATGACAACACTATCACATACATACACACACACACACTCAAACATACATGATATCTTATAAGTTTTGTGTCTGTGTGGAGTCTAGCGATAGATGAATTTTGTCAAAACTTATTTGTCATAAATAAGATTAAGTTTACAAGAAAAATCTACTAGTTCTTGCTATTATCACTACATAATATAAAACAAAGTCGCTTTCTCTGTCCCTATGTCCCTTTGTATGCTTTTTTAATAGATAGAGTGATTCGAGAGGAAGGTTTATATGTATAATAACATCCATTAAATAGTAGAGAAGGACTGTTATTTTTGTGGTTTCTAATGTGATGTCGTAAATAAATACATTTTTTCCGCTTACATTGCAAACGCAGGCTGAACCCTACGAGTTTTATCAAAATAATGTACTAATTATTGTACACATTGAAAAGGTCAACAGAAAAGTCCGTGATGGTATATGTCTATATGGTATATGTCGCGTATATTATCGGAGCTTTCCAGCGACGGAAATAACAATACATAATAAAAACCTGCTTTTCATCAGTGCACCCGTGCGAAGCTGGGGCGGGTCAATAGTTTATAATAAAGTAGTAAAATGGGGTAGAGTGGCCATAGAAAGGCCAGAATGGAGAAGATTGTAGGAGGCCTTTGCCACCTGGCAAACGGACAAGCAAAAATGGAAAAAAGGAACAATTTACGAAAAAAAAAAAATAGTAATGTTATGTCCGAAAAAAGGCTATTATATAGTAAAATACTTAGGCATATTTATCAAACTCTTAAACACATTTTAATTACTTGGACATCTTTCATAGAAATAGGTACTTCGAAAATCCCTTCTGAGCAAGACTTATATTTTTAAATGCTACTTACAATGTCCCTATTCTGATCGTGTTCGTCCTTGACGATAAAAATCATATCGAAACGAGATAAAATAGTGGGCATGAAATCTATATTGTCGTCCGCCTTCGTGTCGTCCCATCTCCCGAACACGGAGTTAGCGGCCGCTAGTACTGAGCAACGCGAGTTCAGAGTTGTTGTTATGCCCGCCTGAAATATAATTATTTATTAACAGAAATATTAATTACAGTAGCACTCTATATAACGACCCTCACGGACCTGACAAACGTTAAATATATAAAAGAATCTGTATTAGAAAAAGAAAGGCTATTTCAGACTAGTATTATTAATTAGACAGAATTCTTAATCTGTAAACCTAAAATCTTTCTTGCCATATTGTGACATCTTCGTAATATAGCATATTCAAGCAATAGCACAATAAAGCGAAAAAATAAACAAAGTTCGGTAGTTTTAACTAATTTCAGCAAGTTAATAAGTACTTTTCATTATTTAATTGTCGTTATTGAGAGTGGGTGTTATGCTATATAGACTGAATCTTGCCCGCTCTACGCCCTTGACTAGCGAACTGGTAGTAAATTTACAATTAAATTAATTTTTTGACGTTCATAAGTGAACTTGTTTACTTAGATAATTAAAGATAGTTTGTGTTAATCGTTGTATAGAAGATAAGCTAAACCAACCAAAGCCGTTTGATTTCGGAACTCGTTGTCGTTTGTCGTTAAATCGAGGGACGTTACATGAATACTTAAAACAAGTCGTTCGTAAAAAAATATTGTTATGTCTCATTATTTTTTATCTTTTATTATTATATTTATATATGTTGGGTGTGTTTTGTTAGTAATATATGTTATGTCTGTGTCTTATTACAAATGTTGAATTTACACCTTTTAACTAAAACATGTAACCAGCTCTACTAAACACAATGAACAATTTTTTTTATTACAATTAAAATATATATATATATATATATTTTAATTTACGTAATCACATATACATAGTCTGTAACAACACAAAAATACAGGCCTGAATAAAGATACAACAGCGCAATTCAAACGTATGTATGAATTAACACTCCTTTGATCTTTAAAACGCTAAATATTTGAACTGACCTTCGCGATGGAAATGGTCTGTTGCTCCATAGCCTCGTGGATGGCGACTCGGTCGTCTTCCCTCATCTTGTCGAACTCGTCAATACAGACCACGCCCCCATCTGCCAGAACCATCGCACCGCCTTCCATCACGAAATTGCGCTGCAATTAAAAGGAAGAGTCAGTATGGTGGTAGTGTTTGTGCATTGGTTCTTAAAAACTTAAAACGGTTAGCGTGGCAAGAAAAATGAACGGGACGCTCGCACGGATCCGAGTTGACGGCTTACAGCATATTGAGTGCCGAATACAGATCCGAGGGCTAGTGATGGCAAAGGTTTAAAAAAACGAACAGGACGTTCGCACGGATCCGAGTGGGCAACACAGTTACTATGACCCCGCTCCACTCGGATCCGAGATCCTTCTGTCTTAACACATTTGGACCACTTAATGTGTTAACACAGAAGGTCCCTTAAATCAGGACCGAATTAACCGACTTGACTGACACAGATCTCACAATTTTTAAGGTAGAACTGAGTTGTGATACTTGACTTTTTAAATTACAGTGGAGAGTTAAATATGAGACTATTTAAGAATGTCAAGAGAAGTTTGAAAAATCCAGAGCTAAGTCATCTGCTATCGTAGCTTATAGTTCAACAACTACATCAAAATTGAAATTTTTTTTTTTTAAGTATATTGCCATTTACATTGTTTGGTATTAATTATACTCACACTCGCCGGATCGCGTATGACAGACGCTGTAAGACCGGCAGCACTAGATCCTTTCCCTGAAGTATATACTCCTATGGGAGCCACTTTCTCTACGAACTTCAGCAGTTGGGACTTGGCAGTACCGGGGTCACCCAATAACAGTATGTTTATATCTCCACGACGGGTGAGGCCATCTGGTAACCTTTTGCGGGAACCTGGAAAAAATTTAAAAGCCATTAGTGTTTTTTTTATGTATGAGGGTATGTATGTTACAAACATCTTTGATCTAAAATGTATGACAATTAAGGTAAACATTAATGTTACAAAAAAAATACAATAAATTTACAAATAAAATTATCAGCGAAGCACAAAAAATTGCTTAAGACGGGATTGTAACGAGATATAAATTAGAAAATTGACTAAATCTATTTAATCTTTTATATCCATAATACCAATAGTGGTGGTGTAGACTGTAGCGTATTATATATATATTATACATATATGTATAATCACTAGTATTTATATTAGAGATGAAACAAATAGCAGTTTGGCTGGCGGGACTTAGCCGTTTGATATATCGCGCACACGCACATTTCAATCACTCAGGTTTACCTCAAGAAAAACTACTGACAATTAAAAAAAACTAAGTTTACCCGAGCTTCAATTAGTGCAAGACATTAGCACTAGGTGGAATACTACTTATATACAATATGAGTACTAATTAATTCATTTTTTTCTATTGCATTCATTTACTATTGTGTGATTATAAAACTAATTATTTTTCTTAAGTGATACTAAGACTGAATAAAGCTAATAATTACTTAAAAATATATTTTTTTAATTCCTAGGCTAGGCCTAGTAGTTAGTTATCCAGTATCCGGGCAGATAGTATAAGGGCCACCGGATAGTTACCGTATATCCGTTTCATCTCTAATTTATATATTAAATACATGATAATCTAAACTTACCTCCAAACAGCAAACAAGCAATAGCTTTCTTCATATCAACAACTCCAAAAACACTCGGTGCAATTGAAGCAGCTATCCTATCATATATGTCCGGAGCAGCAGCCAGTCTTCGGAACTGTTCTTCTTCCTCAGGAGTAAAAGGCCTGAGGCCTCCAGTGACCCCTTCTTCAGCTGACAGACCAACTGCACGAAGGTATGATGAACGAACTCCAACAGAGCCTTTTTCTCTGTCACCTCTCTATAACAGTTACATGAAATTTTGTAATTTATCAATAGTAGATAAGGCAGAAAATTATACTTAATATATTTTAATTTCATTCTATGAATTTATGATATATGAATGATGTGAGATGATGAAACACTACACTCTTAGAAAAATATATATTAGTTCTTCTGAGACTTCCAAACAAAAATAATTAACACCAGGAATTGAATTTTGGGTCTTAGGGATATTTATTGTGTGGTAGAGTTTGCTTAAAGACATTACCCCTATTTTGGAGATCTTCTTGATAGAGTAAATACCAAGTACAGTAACTCGTGCCCCTGGGGCTACTCGTTCACAGAGCATCCGATCACAGTACACAGTCAGGTGTCTTGGCATCTCGCCTTGTGGAATGTTCTCTGGCGCTTCTTGTAGTTTTAGAACCTGCAGTATCAAACATAACATATAAGTTGAATAATACAGAATATAAGAAATTTTCTTTTGAAGTTTTATATGTATAAAATGTTGCATATAAACCAGGTTACAAAAATTACAAGCATAATAAAGTATACATATTTAATGATAGATATATTTTTCTATAGAAATTAATGTTACTGACCCTGTTAAAATATAGTATGTTTATATCTCCACAACTATAATAGTTGTACTATATTTGTTAATTATAATGATAGTTGTAAAGATAGAATATTAATAAAACTTACCTGATAGTCAATGCATTTACATTTGTCTGGCACTATGAAATATGGATCTAGAGGACATTTTGGTCGTCCAGCTTGCTCTCTGGAAACATAAATAACACTTACCTCACTTCAAGGAAAATATTATCAACACTACAGTCACAAAAATGGTAACCAACCAGGTATTACAAGTCTCCACACAGATATAGCATCATATGTTGTAACATGCATCTCATTTTTAACAGAAAATATATAATTGTTATATAAAAATGTGTTTATTTATTAACTATTAGTCATAGAAAAGTAAAGTGACTACTTACGTATTACACTTTCTAGGCATAACATATCCTTCAAGCCCAGGTTTCACAGCCAAGTTGGGTATCATGTTACGACATGATCTGCATTGTATAGATATTTTTGTAGCTTTTGCTTTTATTGCAGATGCTGATATAACTATACCAGGTATTTTTACCAATCTGGATACTGTTTCCGACTGTAAATAATTATTATATGTGAATAAAATGCACACAGTATGTATCCAATATTCAATTGGAATTATTTGTATAATTAAAAGAATGATATAAAATTTTATGTAGTCACTTTTACACAACGAAAAAAATATTATTTTAAGAATATTTTCAGTATTATCATGGTTGAAGTAATTTAATTTACCTTCAGTTCTCTTAAGTTAGATGCGTGCGCATCTGATGAGAGCAGCACCTGAATATCTTCAACTTTTTCTTCTCCTTCTGGTCTAGGTGCAGTTAGTTCATCAGCTAACTAAAAACATAAAGAAAAAGTTAAGTTGATTACTAGAACATTTACTTTACGTTTAAGAACAGGTTTAACTAACAAACAGGAGATCTAATGAATTGGGCTTCAACTCCCAATATCTCAAACTAGTGCTTTAAATTTTAGTGCATTGTGTCAAATGCATGCTTTCGATTTAGTCTGCAATGCCCTTATTTAATTTTCAATTCAATTGTAGCCTACTATAACTAAACAAATCTTTATAATTTCTTGTAAGAAATAAATGTAAAGTACCTCCTTTGCTGCCTCTTCAAGTATAGGTATGTGTTCAGTTGGTTTTTTGTACAGTTTTTCAGCAAGCACTTCATCAAAGCTAGACAAGTCTTCAATATTAAGTTCTACCCAATATTGACGAAGGTTATAGTTTCTTTTCAAAGCATCCCTAAAACGAAAATGATAAATGTTAAGTTAGTAAAGGGACATCTCAAAATTATACATTAGGTACGGTCATTACGTACCTGTATTTATAATTAAAGTTTCCTGTGTGAAATTGTCTCATAAACTCTTTGAACTTCTTTTTAACTGCTTGAAGGTTAATTTGATCTTGTGATTCTCCTTCTTCTACTCCAAAATTATCAGAGAAAAATACCCCCGGATCGTCAAAGCCTTCCATGATTTACAATGTACTTAAAAATATAAAAAAGCTCCTAAAACCTTAGCTTCCGTTTTATTTGTTTTACAAACTACAAAGTTACAAACAATAATACAATCTACAAACTGCAGGCTGCAGCTACACGTTAGTTTACGCGGGTAAATTAATCTTTCTGACATTGACACTTGCTATGGAGTCATTTCTGACATATAGAAGTTTGATCTAATTTTTTTTTTAATATACATGATTTTTTATGTATCTTGAATATTATATGCCAATAGAATAGATATTAAACGATTTAAATTTCTGATTTTTTAAAATTGAATTGAAATAAAAACGTAATCATTACTATGTAAACGCATCGGTTCATTGAATTATCTTATTGCAGACTAACAGAAAATCGATTTTTTGAATTTCGAAAAGCGGTTGCTATAACAACCATTTTTCATTTATTATTGATGTTAATGCGACAAAATAAAACAAATATATTTTAATCTAGTTATCGAAAATGAATTTAGACGAATAAGAAGCAATAGAAGTTATTATGATTAATTAGCAAAGGACATAAAGACTACAAAATGGGCGATGTAAGTGAAAACATAATGTTCAATTCCTAATGGGTATAGTCCGTACGGTACAAATGATTCGTACAATGCTATGTTCATGGTTAATAGTTGAAATTCTAAGTCTAGGAAACTTAGGACTTAGATCTAAGTTCACAGCTGTCCACTGTATCGTATGGACGAATATTAAGTAGTTTATATCTATTAGAAATCAAAATCTTCGCGGGTATTTACAAAATAATTTTAATAAACATCACAACAACAATTATTCCTATAATAACCATCTACGAACGAAGGCAAAGAGATTTCGAAGATTTATTTTGTAATATATCCATATTTTATGTTAATGTGTATTTACTTTTCCTTCGCAGAAAGAAGACGTTGATTTGCGCTTAGAATTTATGTCTGAATATATCCTAAAGTCTCTAAAACTTAAAATTGAGAAATGGAATAAGTTTATCACCGGAGATGAAAGGGTAAATATTTGATAGTTGACGTAAATTGCTAAGAAATGAAATAACTATAATAAAACATTACACTTTAGTATTTTGGATACAATAAAACGTTCTGTTATACTTTCAGCATGTTTTGTTCAGGTACTTTGACATGCCTAAATACGATATAATAGTTTTTCGTGTTAATACTGCCGGCCTGCTTACTTGTGCGACTAATTTTCCTCCAATAAGCAGAGGAAAGATGCTTTATTTCTTAAGAAATGTTGACGACAAAATAACAGCCACCAATTACAGACAGGTCAGTTGTCAGTACATTTTTTAGCTAAGTAAACTGATCAATTACTTTGTGCATACCTGTACTAAATATCGTTCCTTTTAACGTACTAAAGTTTCGAATTTCAATCTTTTAAAAATGGGGTCGCCTGGTACTGCAACCGGAAATGGGAAAGTGAATATGTATAAACATGAAATGAATTTAAAGAATTAAAAATTGTAATGTTAATTAGTCTAACATCTTATGATAAAAATTGGTAATAGTAACTCGTAAAATAAAACCTAGGGAAAATGCAATTTTTTTTCTATATATCTGTAATTCGCATCCCACATTTGAGCTTGGACCAGGTTATTAATTTTAATTATTAATCTTGTAATTCGTAACATTATAAATATTCCAGGCAATGACGATTGGTGAATTATCAGGCAATGTGCTGATGGATTTATCCGTGATGGCTGATGAAGTTATTGGCCCACTCCTATGCAATCCCGAAAATCAACGAGGGTGGCCCAAAATAGTGAAAAACGATATGAAGAGACATGTTAACGAACTACGAAATTTAATGCATCAGGTAAACAAACAAAAAATCTACAACTAATTTCATACAGGCAAAACTATAAGTATAAAGTGAAGAGAGAGAACACTCTAGCAGTTGAACAGACTAGTAACACATGAATCAGTTGAGGTTGACTGGATCGATGTTGCCATAAATGCGAACCTAAAAAACAAATAAACAAAAATCATTTATTCATATAGGTAACATAATGTATACTTATGAACGTCAGCACTAGCTAACTTAACCAATATCTAGTTTACATGTAGATAATTAATGTAACTGTTAACACGTATTAAATATTAGTTAATAGTGCTATAATACAATCACCTCTATTGTAATAATCAGCCAAGTTTATAAAAAAAAAATAAACGCAGAAGCACATTGAAGGTAACGGATAGAATCTGTCAGTGTAATTTCTGTCAAAATCTACATTGATAAGCGGTTTGCGTTTCGTTTCACATGTTTTGAAATACACGCTGCTTGAAATATTATAATAATAAAATGAAAAGTATAAAATGTACGTTTCGTTTAACAAATTTCAATACTATACACAAAGTTATATTTAACTTTTTTATACTTAGCCAGAACTCCAGCAGTCAAAATTACTCGGAAGGGTTAGAATCAAGGTCTCTATGAGACCTACATAATCAGTATTATAGAATTCAAGCGACGGGTTTTTGATTCCAACCCTAATTCTTTAGAAATTTGTAAAGATTAAATGTTCAACATGCCATGTTAATTGATAATCTCCAAGGTGAAAGATTTGGGAAGTCTACCACAAACAACCCTTTAGAAAAAAATATTATACATACGTAAAAGGCTATTGTATATTTAACTCTGAAAACATTTTATTTTGCAAACAATTTTTGACCCCTAAAAGCTTTAAGGTTTAAATACTATTTTTTTTATTTTTTTAAGAGCAGTGTTGGCCTAGTGGCTTCAGCGACTCTCATACCTGAAGTCGTAGGTTCGATCCCGGGCTGTGCACCAATGGACTTTTTTTCTATGTGCGCATTTAACATTTGCTCGAACGGTCAATGAAAACGTCGTGAGGAAACTGACATATCTTAGACCCAAAAAAAGTCGACGACGTGTGTTAGGCACTGGAGGCTGATCTCCTACTTGCCTATTAGATTTTAAAGTGATGATGAAACAGATTCAGAAATCTGAGGCCAAGACCTAAAGAGGTTGTAGCGCCACTGATTTATTTTATTTTTTTAGTTTTATTTAATTTTTTATATTATTAGTTAAAGGGAGAGATGAATAGCCAAGTAATGCTGCCCATGCCGGATGGAGTAGAGACTATATACCATGCAGAAGCTAAGCTGAGGGAAAGGTATTTATGGGCTACAATACTACCATTGAAAACTGTTCACTATTAAATATTTAAAATAAACGTTTTTAGTGAAGAGGACGTGGATTTGTATCTGAAAACAAATATTGAAGGTGCAATAATAAAATGGGCCCAACAAGTGCATGATTTGCTAAAAGAAGATTCTTATATTGGTAAATATTTTCCATTTTTGAATTGTTGGAATAATTTTTTTAATAATGCAAAAATGCATAATTATCTGTGAAAAACGCCAATCAACTTGGCACCTGATTTAGAGATAATGACACTGACGAGGTGTCCTAATTAACTTCTGCGTGTACGCAGGAAAATTAGTTTTTTTTTTGAAAGTCGATCCATTGATTGCTTGATTTCTTTGACTCAGTGTAGGAGCGTTTATTTTTATTTTCAGCATTTAAACGTACAAAATTTCCTTTGCCGAGCGCTGATATAGATTTCTATGCAAATCGTCTTCGAAATCTTGAAGGAATCTACTCTCAATTGAGAGACCCTCGCGTTAAACGAATGGCGCACTACTTGGAAGCGACAAGAAGTGTCTATTTGAGCTGTTTTAAAACTATGCTCACTAATGTTGTAGCTGGTAAGATTTGCATTATTATAGAAGACTCATCCGATGTTATATGTTATAGCCCATGAACACTCAATGCCAGAGGTCTCGCAACTGCGATGCCTTTTAAGAATTGGTACGCTATTTTCTTGATGGCCCCTCGAATTGTGAATTGTGAAGGAGTCGAATTGGTCTAGAAATAATACAAAACTTTTTGTATTTAATGAGCAGTGTTACCCTAGTGGCTTCAACTGCCACTCTCAAATCAAATCAAATCAAATCAAAATTTATTTATTCAGTTTAGATGCGACTTAAGGTATGCTTATGAATGTCAAAAACGTTTACAAAATTCGCGAAAGAGCAAAACTACGCCATCCGTTCGCAAGACTACCAGGAGGTCTTGTTCTGAGAAGAACGGGCAAGAAACTCAGCAACTCTCGTCCCTGAGGTCGTGGGTTCGATGCCCGGCTGAATCAATGGACTCTCTGTCTATGATCGCATTTAACACTCGCTCCAGCGTGGAAGAAAAATATCGTGAGAAAACCGGCTTGCCTTAGACACAGAAAGTCGACAGCGTGTGTCGGCGGCACAGGATCACAAATGATCATGAAACAGATACAAAAATCTCATTTTTTTTTGAAGTATTTATTAATATTACATTATTTTTTATTAAGATATATCTATTTATAAGTCTGCCATAGATATGAGCATGTATAGGTATGTATATATCCAGTATGATAAACTCTTTTCATAGCTTAGTAGTTAAAGATTACAGTGTAAAACTAGGAGATCCAAGTTTGATAAACAGCATAATCGAAACATTGTATCTATAGAAAAAAACACAGAAATAACATGTTTCGCAACCTTAGATAAAAAAATACTTTCAGCTGTCGTGGAGTGTCGTGACATATACGTGTACCAAAAACCTTTGCTCCTACATTTTGAGAACTTTGAAGGGACTGATTTTTCGGATGCGAAGTTTTTGATCAGGCCTATGTTTCACTGCATCGGTCTATTATGGGGCAACTCCAGATATTACTGTAGCGTGGAAAAGCTTATACGTAAGTATTTTTTTAAATATATTCTGAGATATAGATAGATAGGGTTTCAATGTTGAAAAAACTGTATTTCTTATTAAAACTAAGAAAAAAGAATATTTTTGTTTTAGTTACACCTAAAAATTTGTTTTTTTAAGTTATACTTCTTTTGGCGATTTAGGGATTAATGAGAGTAGCTTTTTACGATGCGCGCGCGCACCGCCACGACAAATCGACACCCTGAAGATAGCTATAGTCAATATTTTAGTTTTTTCTATTGTTTGTGTCGTTTTTTATAGAAATAAGGAAAACAATTTTTAAAATGATTTATAACGAAAACTACTTACGCACGCGTATTTAAATAAATATATAAATTCAGTTTGTCAATTATTATTGTACCATACGTTTTTGTATTTTAATATACCAAGTCGTATGAATAATAAAACAACACAATTATTATCATTATTAGCTCTGTTACGAGAAGTATGTAACCTCGTGATTCAGCAATGTACCAATTCTGTGGATCCAGCTTCGATATTTCAGGGAGACGCAGATGAACAACTGATTAAAATAAGGAAGGCGTTATCAATATTAAATCATTTCACGTGAGTAACCTGTTATGTTTTTAAAACAACGCAAAATGGTGTCCAAATTTAGATTATTTTTTATTTTTTTTATTCCCACTTTGTATAGTATTTTGAATCCACTTATACAATTCTCATCGCAAACAAAACTCTGTCAAGTTATTATGTAAAAAAGGAAAATAATTTTAAAGTAAACTAAAGGTTCGATTTAATGATACAACTAAATACATCTTTATATAATTCTACTGCACGTGTATGTCACTGAACACTTCTTAAACGGCTGGATCGATTTGAATGATTTTTTTGTATGCGTTTGGCTTGCGCCTTGGATGGCTTCACAGATATATCACCCCGGCAGATGGCGCTGTATTACTTTCATACTTTGTTTAATATTCAAATCGTGTGAAATATCAGGACAACATCTGTCGGGTTCGTGTTAGTAAATAGATAACAGTAATTGAAATAATTCCCATTATAGAGAGACATACGAAATGAATAGAGACAAAGTGCATACTTTCTTTCCACCTGGCGTGATGCCCGTGCGCTGGTCGTTCGACTTTGACCGCGTCTTCATGCGGTTTAATATTTATTTGAAAAAGCTTAAGAAAATCGAGGAAATACTGGAGGCAACTGTTGAAATTTTTAAATTGGAGAAGATGGAGTTTTGTGGTTTAAGAGGGAAGATTCTCAGCACAGAGTGTATGAAAGTAAGCTTTTTGAAACATTGGCGAATTTTTACTGTTGATTTTCATGAACTTAAACAGTTAGTTTTTTCTTTTTAGTTAGTTTTGTAGAACAGGGGAATAATTTCCATGAGGCTCATCTGATTTTAAGTGATACCGCCGCCCAGAAACATTCTCAATCCTTGGAGGGTAGCGAGTGAGTTGCCGGCTTTTTATTTGATTAGATTTAAAAAAAGTATTTCTTCTATATGTGTAAACCTCAAATTTAACTGAAACAGATTATGTGATAAGCCATAAAAATGAATTTTGTCACGTTTCGCATTAGGTACTTGAAGAATACATAGGCATTTACCAAAACCTGGGGAATATAACCTATGACCCGGCGGATCCGGAAGATAACCGCTTTGAGGCCGATTATGCGAAGCATATGGCTGTTTTGGATGACGTTGACCAAAGATTGGCTTCACTTTTCACCCAGGGCTTGGATGAGTGCCATAATTTGGAACATTTCTTTAAGGTGGGCAAAATATTATTAAAAATGTATTAAATAAATATGAACTATTATTATTATTACTAAGCATTTATTGCTGACACCCATTATTATTATTGTAACATAAATAAGCGTTATTATATTAGCAGTTTTTATGTAACATACTCTCACTTAATCTAATACATCATAGAATAGCGTGTCCTGTGAAAAATTGCGCCTCTTACATCTGTCTTCATTCTTTTATTTTAGCTCTTCTTGTCCAAGTTGTGCCACTTTCTCTTTATATTGTCTGCCCATCTCTTGCTCTTTTCCTTTTTTCATGTCGTGCTTGCCATTCTTTAATAATTGTTGTCCATTTCAACCTGCTATCTCTTCGTCATGTGCCCGGTCCAGCACTTCAATTGCCTCCTTTCTGCTCTTCGATGTCTCAGTGTTTTTCAAGCTATAATAATAATAATAGCATTTATTCAGAAACATTTTACATTTTATTATACCTTTAAACAAATTTCCATTTTAATCCTTTTCTAGTGTATCTATGTGCCCTTTTTTGGTAAAGGCCTCTTCCAAATCCTGCCATTCCTCTCTGCACTGTGCCTCTCTCTGCCATGTACCACCTGCTGTTTCTTTAATATGGTCTATCCACCTTCTGAGGTTTCTCCGTCTTTTGCGTTTGCTGTAATTTGGGCACCAGTTAAGCAGTTTTTTGCTCCACTTTTCTGTACCTCTTGCGGTGTGTCCCAACCATTTCCACTTTAGCTTCTTGATTGTTATTGTAACATCTGTTACCTTAGTTATTTTCCTTAACGCGGTATTCTTTATTTTGCCTCTTCTTTTTCTTCCTATCATACATCGTTCCATCGATCTTTGATACACCTGTAGCATTGTATACTGCGCTTTAGTTTAGGCGCCCACCAAGCTTGTGAACCATATGTTATTTCAAACTATACACTTTCTTAAATATAAGACTTTTTACTTAAGTACACATCACAATAGCTGATTGTTATATTATTACTAGTTATAATTTTCTGAAATGCATTTTTAATTGTAGAATTATCGGTGTAGGTATGATTGTATTGTAATTTAAGATAAAATAATTATGTGGATAATAAATATATTTTTTTTGCTTATTTGTGATTATTTTTTTTATGAAAAACGAGGATAATAAAGCCCGTCTAGTAAAAACGGATTTTCGTGGGATATATGGCTGTGTTGTTCATAACTCGTGACTCGACTGAGGTAATGAGAAAAAAAATCGGGAGAAAATCCTCTCAGTGAACAAGTGTGCAACACTGTGTGCTGACTAAAAAAATTCACAGCATTGCCTGTGGAGACAGAAGACAAAAGCGATACGCGCTAAGTACGTGTTCTGCTATAGTTTTGCACAAAATCTGCTACACGAAATAGGTGAAACCGTAGCCTAAACGTCTTTGCAAGAAACTCTTCCGATGAACTTAGAAATTGAAAAAAATTTAATCAAATTTTTCTGATCTAAGTTTGTGTCCTTTCAGTTTTTCCAAATAATCGGAGACTTATTTCATCGTAATATTATTAAAAACGAATTGAAGCCGAAACTCTCCAGGCTGGTGGACTTTATGCATTCTAACCTTGATGCTGTTAAGGAGATATTTGATGAAGAAATGTCGGTAAGATTTAATATGAAAAACAGATTAATTATTTTTAATAAATATCCGTTTCTCATTAATTAATTGATTAGTTATTCATTAATTATTAATTAATATAATAAGTACATAAACATTATAAGGGCGGCGTTATTGATATAAATTAAATTAGGATATCGCTCTTGGAAGTTTTATTATACATGTATAAAGTCAACTATCGACTCAGTATAAATGTTTTTAAAACTACAATATATTTTTATAAATAGTCTATACTTTTAATTTCGTCACGTTTTTTGTAATTGTAGAAACTAACCAAGGGCCCCGAACGACCAATGGTCGACAACTACTTACCCCCAGTGGGTGGTATGTTATGGTGGGTTTATAAACTGCGTAGACGCATCCAAACACCAATGGAAGATTTTATCATTTTTGAAGATCCGTAAGTTTATTTTATCAGATAAATGATTTTCCACCAAATTAAAAAACTCAAATGGTCGGCTTTAATAAATTTTTTTTTAGAACAGGGGGCAAACGGGCAGGAGGCTCACCTGATGTTTAGTGATACCGCCGCCCATGGACACTCTCGATGCCAGAGAGTGATTTATAATTTCTCGTTTATAAAGTTTCCGTTATAGAAGTTAGCTTTATTTTGAAATTATTTTGTGTTGTAATGTGTCATTAATAAATTATCTAATAATTATACATACAGCCACCTATTTTAGTATCCAAAGAAAAAAAATCAAAATCAAAAAATCAAAAAAAATCCAAAGTATTTTTTTTGATTTTTTGATTTTGATTTTGACCTTGCACATTTTGTAATGGAATCTTTTGAATATCCGTAATTATTGATGTTTTTTAGAATTATCGAAACAGAGTATGCTCTTTACATGAAGCAAAAACACAATGAGATGCTGGGTTATCTGAATGTTGTGGAAGATCGGCAGTTTAAGCAGTGGTGTGCGACTGTACCTAACATATGCAAGACGCACTTGGCTAAAAACCTTATATACCGGGATCCTCCTTACGTCAGAAACAATTTTAGTCCTGAGGTATATTAATTGTATATAATAAGAGTAAAAACAATATATAATAAGGATCTTTTGTTTCCAATATTTACAATGCAATGTATTTGTATTTTAATAGCAGAAATGCGTTTATGACGATGAGATGAAATATAGTTGTAGTTAGAAAAATTCTGTTTAAGCCAGCCAAACTTAAACATAAGAGTCTTTGACATTTTATATTTAATTAATTAAAAAAGCTTTAATATTGCAAATGGGACACATAATATTATAATGAAATTTATAGTTGGTTATGTTACTTCGGGAAATCCGTTATATGAAGTATTTGGAAAAACAAGGCATACCGCCAGACGGTCTGGAGTTATATGGCAGAAATGAAAAGCTTCAGGTATTTATTGTATAGTTATTAAGTACCTACATTTTCAAAGTATATTTTGTAACAATTTATATAGAATAATTTAAAACACACAATTGAAAGGCTTTTACAGCGATTATGTTTAAATAAAGTAAAAATAAGTTAAAAACGTGTACTAAGCGCTCGATATCTCGCTTTCACGTAGAGATATTGTGACCATTGTACCAATACGGTCTCTTTATATTTTGTAGTACGACATGAATCGTTTGAACCGTGCTATTGCCTGGTACAACGCTATACGCGAAGGCAGCCACGAAACGGAGGTGGCACTTATTGAGAAAGAGATCTCTGCTATTGACCAGCTGTTAGGAAGAGGAGTTGAAGAGCTCACATGGAATGATGATTGTATGTTTTTCATTGTTATTTAATTAGACAAAGTTTTTATTTCATCTTGCGCATAGACAATTTTGTTTATACGGAACAAGATTCGAAACGGAAAATAGCCCGGCAATTGGTCATCAAATAAGGATCAATGATGGAGAGTTTAGACACAACTATTAATTTATTCATATTAAATACATTATCCTTACATTACTAAGGATATATAAGATAATGTCGAAAAAAATAAATTAGTATTTTTATTATCCACTATTGAGGGTGTATGAGGGGTTAAGCAGTGTTGGCCCTGGCTTCAGCGAGCGACTATCATCCCTGAGGTCGTAGGTTCGATAGTCGGCTGTGCACCATTGGACTATTTCTATGTGCGCATTTAACATTCGCTCGAACGGTGAAGGAAAGCATCGTAAGGAAACCGACTTGTCTGATTCATGAAACTGATTCAAAAATCTAAGGCATACCCAAGAGGTTGTAGGGCCACTGTTTTTATTTTCATTGATGGTGTATAAATAGGTAGTGTTAGAAACTTCACTAAACAATTAATATAAAATATAAATGAATGCAGTCACAGAATGGATGGCAGAAGTGTACGCAGCCATCAACACGTTACAAGAGCGAGTGCTCACCGCACAGAACAACGTGCGTCAAGGGCTCGATAACATCGCCGCCTGGGGTGATAAGCCGCTTCATAACCGAAAGGAAAACCCCGATAAGATGGAGCTGCTTGCGGTTAACGAACGGCTGCCTAGATTAGTTAAAAGGTAATTTGGAGGGCGTGAAATGTTCAGGCTATGCTTTGGGCTCACCTTTTCTAATATTTACATACATTGTAATTCGCTTGTATGCAGGTGGCTCATCTGATGTTAAGTGATACCACCGCCCATAGACATTCACTTTTCCAGAGGGCTCGTATGTGCGTTGCCGGCTTTTTAAAAATTTCTTGAAAGTCGCCCTCAGTTGAATTGCTTCGCAAATCGATGGGTAGCTGGTGGTTCTATATTTTTATCAATTTGGGTATATTCTGAGTTTTTGTAATTCATTTAAGATTATTTGCAGGCGATCAAATATTTTGGAGAGTCATGCCGAATTTGAGAGGATCTTGCAAGTTAATTATAAGCTGTTTTTCAATATTCACGAAGATGAAGAGGCAAGTTATATTAGTATTTAAATTTCTATTTAATATCTAGGAGGCTCATCTGCTGTTAAATGATGCTTCCGCCCATGGACACTCACATTGTCAGAAGGCTGGCAATAGCTGGTTTTCTTGAAGGACCCTGAATCAAATTAGTTCGGAAATACTTCAGTAGACAGCATAAACTGCCTTAGAAACGCTCAGTTGTGAATCGGCGGATGTTATGTTATACCGCCCACTGTCCAAAAATGGACATTCTCAATGCCAGAAGGCTCTTTAAATGCATTTTTAAATATTGTTCAATTCGACTCAGTTTTAAAATTTATATCGGATATCCTGTCCAACTTTTTAAATTTATTTTTGAGTTTCTTTTTTAATACCTTATTTAGACAATTTGCTTATGTAACAATTTTTATATATCTTTTGTCTATAGTCTGAGGATGAAGAAGAGGACCTAGAAGAAGTAGATGAAGCTACACTCGATGAGGATGAGAGAGCGGCACGTAACCGCAAATTAAAGGAGCTAGAAGAGAGGCGGGAAGAGAAGAGGCTTGCAAAAGAAGAACGTGATAGAGAAAAAGCTGAAATAGCTCAGGAGAAATTCGAGCGGAGAGAGGCTAGGCGACTAAAAAGAGAGGAGAAAGAAGCAGCACGGGCTGAAAGACAGGCGAGAAGAGATGCAGGTGAGGTTTATTTGTACGAAATATGAATTAACAGACATGTTATACAAGGATGACATAGGTAAAGAGGAATTACTTCACAGATGCTTTGGCTGCAGAGGCTTCGAAATTTGATCTTAATATACACTTTTCTACATGAAGACTAAAAATTTATTTACATATTTAATAGGCGAAGAGGGTGTGGAATCGCCAGTTGAAGAAGAGGAAGAGCTGGATGAGGCAGAGTTAGCTGATATTGAGGAGGAGAAGAGAGAAATGGAAGAGGAAGCATTTAGGGCAGAACGATGGCCTGCTTATGTCAAATATGTTGATTCTCTTGTACGTATTTAATCTAATAATCAAAAGCGTTTATTAGATTGTTTCGGACTGACGCGTAGCTTTTGCCTTTTTGAATGTTAAAAAAGTAGTGGAAATTAAAACCATTCGTATTTTCTTAAGTCTGTTATAATATACAGCCAGGTCTTTGGTTTGTTTTTCTTTAAAAAAATTTTCGAGAAAATAGCGGACTATGAAAAACAAAAGTCTAATTTCTTCCAAATTTCAGGAACATGCCAATTTGACATCTCTAAAATACAATTTATTTGAGCTAATAGCGGGAATGTTACTGAAATCTTATTTTGTTTAAAGGTTTCTCGTCAAGTGATGAAAGCAATCCAATGTAGCCTTGATTTGTTTGAGAAACAAACTGATTTGGAAAAGGGGCCACGCGTGCCATTCATGGATGTCATTGCAGAACTAAAAGACCCAGGTAAGTGAAGAAAATCTTTCGTTTATTTCTTATTTTCTTAAATGTTATTTTATTTTTATTTGGTTTTAAAGGCACTTCAGATTCTAACAAATCATTTTGAAAAACACTGGGCCCTTAAGGAATTTTATGTTCTACTTCTGATGCCGGGCATACAAAGGTAAAAGCCCCCAATAGATGAGCATGTGCCGTATTTGGGGATCTATATTCACACTGTTTACACACTGTATACGTGCTAATGATAATACGTCAACAAATCGCGTGCGTTTTCTCCCTTCCTCACTCCCTCTCAATCGGTCACAACCGCTCTCTTTTTCTTCGAAAAAAAACGCTGCATATCTTCGTGACGTTTCATCGCTACAAATTTTAACCTTTTGCGCCAAAAGAGGTTTCACTACAAAAATTAAAACGAGAAAAGAAATCATGGTATTCGAAAAACAAATGTACGAGTCAATAGCCGTAAAAAATTGAATTTGGTATCCACCAATCAGTGCGAAAAAACGTCAACTTCATATTTATTTTTATGGAAATATTGTGTATTATTTAGATTACCATAAACGGTATAGACATTTATAACTGGTTGTCTGACAATCATTTTCAAACATGTTACAGATATATGTTTCACACCGTCTCTGGATATAAAGGATTCAGGTGGCCTCTATGACACTATGATTGAAATGATGAAAGATATGTTCCTTCAAGCCACAATTTTCCCCAGGATCGATCCTATTGTACCCATACCATCTTACGAAGGTGATGTAAAAAAGATTTTTGATTATTCCTAATTTTAGGACTACTTTAGGGATTCATCTGTGCCGAACAAAATTACAGATGTAAGTTAGTTCCTTATAATAAAAACGTCTGACATTCCACAAAACAGCGCTTTTTAAGGCACCTTCACCACCACTTTGTGGAAGCTACCAGGGGGTATTTAAAAACCCATACAACTTAGCCTAAACTAACTAGACTTAAATAAAGGCGGAGAGTTTCTTGCCAGTTCTTCTTGCCTGCCCGCAGGACTTGCAAACTGGTAGTAAATGTAAATTTAGAATCAATTTAACATCGTTTTCTGTCCATAAGTTTAATTGGTAACTGATATGAGTAATGTTAGTTTGGGGGGGCCTTCAAGAAAAGAGCATACCATTCCCTGATAGGTCGGCAACACACCAGCTAGCGCCTGGTTAAATATAATTTAAATACAATTTTACCGTAGAAATTTTAGAATGACTATGACTCTTAAGCGGGAAATTAGTGAGGGTTTTCAAAATGGGCTTATTGTTTTCAGATGACATATCAGGTGAGGAATCTATGATAGATCTGTATCATGAGATTGCAAAGAGGATAGAGAACAGCATAACTGACGTAGTGCAATACGCATCGGTATGTATTTTGTTTGCACCCCTATTATTACTTGTTTTTATTATTGCTCAATTAGTAGATAGAGTATAGAACTAGATAAGCTTCTAAAATAACAATAATAACTAAAGAGAGAAGACATTAACGTGAAATACTTAAGTGCGAGCGAAACAGAGTATCAGTTTTCTGTCTCTATTTGCGTATCGGGTTTTAATTGTTTACCACCGAACCCTTGGTGGTAAACAAGTTTTCACCGCTTACTGATAAATCTGTGAAACTCAAGTCAAAACCATATTTTAAGACTTTATCATTATAAGAGGTGTATTTAAAAAAATTTTTGTTACTTACACTCATGGTGAATTTATGCATAATTGGCTATAAAAGCTTTAGTGAACGAAAAGAACCAAACATAACCTTTCATCGGTAAGTAGGTTATTTTGTCACGACTCAGTAACTTTGTTCAAGAATTATTTATTCGGATGTGTATTTGGTCAATAATAAGCAATCTTCAATGAATTAATACTTCGATACAACAACACTTCCAAACAAACGACAATTCCAAACATATTTTTCAGTGCAAACCAACTAAATTGCGAATCATGTTACCAACGTACGTACCGGTAGTTGCCACGCTTCGTGTCCTTTGTAAACAGTTGGATTATAATATTCGCTATCTCACACGCTGTACGCTGATGCCTGGTCTATACCACAGTCCGTCTACGGCTCAATTATATTTCTAAGCTATAAAAAATATTATTCTATTAATTATTATTAGGATGAAACATTACAGTTAATTTTAATTGAATACAGAACTAATATATTTCAATAATGTGATATTTTATTACTACAATATTATGTAAGAATAAAAAACTTAATTAAGCGTATGAAAAAATTATTTTTATTCAGTAGTAACAAAATACTTTATACCACTGTTTCATGTCTCTATATATATCTGAGAATAATTATTTAATATAATTCATGTATATAAAGTAATCCTACAGCTATCATAAATAAATATAACAAGAAATTTGTTATTGTTTTTTTTTTAAATAATTTCTAAAATGATATGACGCATAACGTATATAACTCCTATTTATAATTTGTTGTAAAAAAAATTACACGCTGAACTTTTTTTATTTTTGTACCATATTTTGCAAATAAATTACAACATACGCAGATTTTTTTTTTCACAGGACATAGTGTTTATACATGAAATTGGTCCAGGGTTCGAATCTTCTATGAACCTTGAGACGCTCTAGGCTTACATTTTTACTTTGCTTGGACATTCGTAATGAATATTTTTAATTTGTAGAAATACGAAAAGTATACGCCTCTATGGCTAGAAGATAGACAAGAAGTGTTGGCTAGTTTTCTTAAGTATGGCCGAGTGATTCCGCCAGAGGAGTTTGATAAATACAGATACGACTTCGGCTGTGACCCACCAGAAGCGAAACCCAAGTTGGAAGAATATCAGAAGGAGGTATAATTTTTGTTTAATTCATAAGTATTAGTGTAATGGTTCACTTTTGCAGATTATAATTACCCATAAAGTAGGCTGGAGAATGTGAGACCTGTACTAGAATCCCTGGTATACTATATCCCATCCAGTTTTTACATTAAAATAAATAAATGGTGTCATAACCCTTTTAGGTCCAGACCTTAGATTTCTATTTAATGATCATATGTTTTTTTATATATAGAACAGGGGGAAAACGAGCAGGAGGCTCACCTAATATTAAGTAATACCGCCGCCCATGGACACTCAATGCCAGAGGGCAAAATCTAATATTGATTTAATTTAATATTGACACGATTAAAAGAAGTTGCGGAGTTTCTTGCCAGTTCTTCTTGGTCTACGCTCTTGACTTGCGAACTAAATGAAAATTTAGAATTAATTTAACATCTTTCTTTGACGTTGCTAAGTTTATTTTGTTACCTATATAAATTTAACTTGAGTTTTTGTGTTTGAAATTGAGAATACATGCACATATATTTACATTTATTTATAATCTCAACATATATTCTTGACACATTAGCTTATAAGTCTCAGTAAATTGTCATTTTTAATTACAGATTGATAAATTCAACGCGATGTATGATGAAGTGGCTGCTCTTCCGGGGGACTATTTGTGCAACGGATGGCTGAAGTTGGACTTACGCCGCCTCAACCAAGCTATTATGAATATTATTTGCAAGTGGAGCAACCTTTACAAGCAGAACTTGAAGGACCATGTGCAGACCAGGTAGGTTTTATTTATCTCCGAAATTAGTATTGAAAGATTGTCTATAGATAATTAGAAATATCTTTACGCTTTCATTAAAAAAACGTTGTCTATATTTATATATAAGAAATGGATTTGCGGTGTTGCGATATTCGTTATTCGCGTTGATATAGCATAATATGTAAGTGCATTTGTTTATTAAAAGGCCCGCAACGCACTCGCAAGTCATATCTCGTTCAATGTCCATGAGCGCTTAAACATCTGGTGAGCTTCCTGCACTTTTGCCCCTTGTTCTTAAAAAAAATATTTTAAGAAAAAAGAAAATTGTGTATATAGTCCTTGTCCCTACCGTTTTACAGAAGGCAGAAGTTTTACCGTTGAAAGAAGGTTCATAACGGGTTATCTATCTATAATCTTCTCTAGTGAACAGACGCTAATATTAAGACTGCTATGGTTACATGTATACAATCCACAGCCGTTTTCTTATGTAACATAATATAATGATTTTACTATATTCTGTAAAGTACATTTCTTTTAAAATAGAATACATAATATTTGAGCCTCGCATTTCTTCTAACTGAAGTGATTTTAATTAAAATGTTTAACCCTGATATAATCTAGCTTGGATGACCTGGAGAAATTCATTGCGTATGCCACAAAGGAGCTTTCAGTAGAACTAGGCGAAGATGATTACGAGGGCCTATTGCAAGTGATGAGAGTACTTAATGAGGTGAAGGCGAAGGTAGATGCCGGGACAGAACAAATGTTCGAACCTCTTAGGGATATTATTTACGTTCTCAAGGAGTATGGAGTTGATTTCCCTGAAGAGACGTATGAACAGGTGCGTACATTTACAAAGCGTAGGTATCAATCACAGCCAACTAGTTTAATTAGCCGTAACAGCCTTGCCTCTTTACTGAGTAGCGCCGTTTAACTAAAAGATATTCAGCCAGTTGATCAAACAGCTAGGCAGATGACGTTTCATTATTTGCCTAGCCAGTTGACTGTTAATTTAAATTTAGTTCCAGTTTTTGCCGCTCTCAAATTTGAAACGAAACTCTTAAAACTATCAATATGATATTGGCAAAACACATCTTTGATTGTGTTCTCCAAAGTTAAAATCTACAAAGACAATGGAATAGTGCAGTGACTATAATATTGTGAATTTAGCTGTGACTGACTCAAGCAATTTAATTTTTAAAGAAATATTTTTTTATGTCAGATGTTTCATAGGTTTTTAGTTCTGCCGCATGGTCTCTCTATCGTACGAATGGCCTAAGCATTAGCCAGCCAGTTAATAAAATGTTGTTACAAACGCTACGGCTGAATATCTTTCAGGGCGTTAGTTAAACGGCGCTGTTTAGTTAAGAGTCTAGGATGTTAATTGAACGCCATAATAAACTACATGGCTGCGACATATCTATCATAAATATTGAATATGATAGCTTTTTTAATACTTTTATTAATTAGTCATTTCCTTTGTAACATTTGTTATGAGTTTAATGTAAACTACAGTTTTATCTTTACGCTTACTTTTGGATCACCAGAAGCCAACAAAATCACATCAATATTCGGTAAATATTTTAGTTAAAATTAAACTTGACTTTTACCCAACTTTATAATAGGTATTGTAAAAATTCGTTAGATGATTTTTTAATAATGCCATTTTTTTAAACTATAGTTGGATGTTTTGCCTGAAAAGTGGCGCAACTTGGTGAAGTTAGCGACGGTTATGAAGAATACAGTAGCGCCGTTGCAGGCTGCGCAGGCGGCTCTTATAGCCAAGAGAGTGGCTCTTATAAACTTGAGGCTCACTATGTATCGAGACCAGTTCAAACTTAAAGAGGTAACTTGTCGTTTTATGAAAACATGAAGTAAAATCTACATTTACTTGTTAACTTCTAAAAATAAGGTGTTAGCGCTGTTACCAATATGTTAAAATTAACGTGATTTTTTAGATTTTACCAATACCTTTTATTTACAAATTTTAATCAAATCATATATCTGGCAACACAACTTCTAAAATTGGGTGTCCATGGGCTGCGATGACTCCCCTTTATAGGCCCCGTAGGCTCATTTGTTTTCTAGTATATATTTAAAAAAAAAGATTTTTGTTTTTTGTTTGTCAGTACCAGCGTTTCATTCGCTTTAAAAACGATATAAGAATATGTTTTATATTTAGATGTTCCTAGAAAGCTGCAAAGAGCCATACAGGCAGATAGACAAAGTGCACAAAGAGCTTCTGGACTTTGAAGATATCGTTTCGAACTTGAAGAGAAGCTGTGCGTTGTTTGATATACAACCTCCAGATGAGAAATTCCTGAAGCAGTGTCGAAGGGAGCTGAAGCTTATCAAAGTAATATATCTTGGCCTTTAGCAATTTTTTACATAAAAAATCAGGAAATTATTGATCTTATCATTATCATATTTTTTTATACAGTATTAAGGGTTTTATTAGTAATCATAACAATCAAATATAGAGTGTTTACAAATAATTAAAAAAAAATAAACAAATTTAAAGTTTGGTCCCTGTAGCAGTGTACCTTTAACGCTGTCAGCATTTCCTTGCTGTATTGCGATACTTATTCGTTGAGCCAGGAAGCACCAGCTCTGGGTTCACCGGTACTATCTATCAGGCGCCAACTTAAATCATTTATATTATAAAGAGAATCATAATTATTTTATTGTTTGTTTGCATCGATTGGCTCCATTTATTAGATCCATTTTAAAAATTATTTTACCCTATATTATCACTAATGGCCGTTGGCAAAAAGTGAGAGATCTGTATAAAATCTTTGATAATGCGCACGTGAAAAGTTAACAAAAAAATTCCGAAATCGCGTTCCGAATAAGTTACGTTCGAAATACCAAATATAATTTTATATTTAATAAAATAAATAATAAGCCGTACAAATCTGGGACTGAACGAAAAATAAGTTGAGTTTGAGTATGGAAAGTAAAATCTTTTTACATGTTTTTAGCAACTTTGGGATTACTACTACTTAGTTATGGGAACCATAGAGTTTTGGAAAAAGTCCCCGTGGAAGAAGATAGATGCTGATGGTATGGACCAAGAGTGTAAGAGGTTTACGAAGGATATGAGACAGCTGGATAAGGATATGAGAGTATGGTGAGAAGTAAACTCGTAGAACTGCTTTGATATTTTATCAAATCCACCATGTTCGTGAATATTTTATAAGATTATTAAAAAAATCCGTTCAAATGATCGTCCATCATCGTCATGATCGGCCAACTCTCCACTCAATCGTGAATGTTAATTTACTGTCTACTGTTGTAATATGACGTCTATCGATAATTATTTTAAATACATATTTGGGTCAGTATTCATAGTGGATTAAAATAATATCTCAAAATCCACAGAATTCGTTCTGTTACGTATGTTTATTAAAGTTCATATTTAAAATGTGTTCAAACAACATGCCTATAATGCTCTAGACAATTTGGTACTGAGTAATCGATGATTGTGTGGACGCGCACGCCATCATTAGCACCATTCCTTTGATGTACCGACTTAATTATTTATTTAAAACTTTCATATTGAATATAACTGATATAAAAAGTTTCCTATAATTTCTTTGCACATCTTTTCAAGCCCTAAGACGGTACTACACGCAGAACTCATCTTGGCAACTGCGTGGAATGTGCTTCCCCTCCCACCACACCCCACCGCCTACTTCTCTTGCTCTTGACGCGACAGTACGATCAGTAAATTAAACACTACCGTTACGTTTACGTTAGGTTTTTATTAACTTATGGATATAAAGGTGTTTCAACAAGAACTTTGTTTTCTAAAACCAAATAAAACAAAGAATTTAGAGGAAAATGAATAAAATTTTTATTGTATTACAAAGAGAAAAGTTTGGCAATTATGAATGAAAAATGATATCTGGCAAATGTCCACCACGACCACGCTGACAGATGTTGATTCTTTCATCAAAATTTTTAATCACTTTTTGGCAAAATGGAGGGTCTATTTCGTTAATGACATCACGGATTTTGAGTTTTAAGGCTGCAATCGATTCGATTGGCTCCGTATAGACTCTGTCTTTAACATAGCTCCACAAAAAATAATCCAGTGGTGTTAAATCACACGATCTGGCTGGCCACTTAACAGCTGAATTTCGCGAAATTATGCGCTCGGGAAATTATCGCGAGATGTTAACCACTAAATTTTGGCCTATTATTGATGACATGGATATCACTGAAATGTGGTTTCAACAGGACGGTGCCACATGTCACACAGCCAATGAAACGATCAATTTCTTGCAAACCAAATTTCCCGAGCGCATAATTTCGCGAAATTCAGCTGTTAAGTGGCCAGCCAGATCGTGTGATTTAACACCACTGGATTATTTTTTGTGGGGCTATGTTAAAGACAGAGTCTATACGGAGCCAATCGAATCGATTGCAGCCTTAAAACTCAAAATCCGTGATGTCATTAACGAAATAAACCCTCTATTTTGCCAAAAAGTGATCAAAAATTTTGATGAAAGAATCAACATCTGTCAGCGTGGTCGTGGTGGACATTTGCCAGATATCATTTTTCATTCATAATTGCCAAACTTTTCTCTTTGTAATACAATAAAAATTTTATTCATTTTCCTCTAAATTCTTTGTTTTATTTTGTTTTAGAAAACAAAGTTCTTGTTGAAATACCCTTTATAACTATTACCAAAAATATACCTACATTTAACCCCCTTATAAGTAAACGTTGATATTATAAATAATCAATAGATACCTACTATCGCGAGTGTCGAGCGGCCTTAAAGATTACTTGATTTTTTTATGCAGTTAGTACATCACTATGACGTCATTATTAAGCGAGGTGCCTAGTTAACTTCTGCGTGTAGTAAATGTAAATTTAGCAACTCGAATGGGTGTCCACAGGTTGCGATGACTGTTCTTTTTGGGAGTGCTACAGGCGAGTCTATCCTTAAAGAAACTTATTTTTTAATTGACGTCTAATATATTTACCTAATCTAGGGAGCCTTACATCTCTATTGAAGGGACAATAAAGAATTTGATGACATCGTTACGTGCCGTGACAGACTTACAGAATCCAGCGATTAAAGACAGACATTGGGTAGAGCTAATGATGGCTACGAAGGTAATTTTGTTGTTGTTGTTTTCGTATTATTTTTATATATTGTTTGATATTTATACTTTGTATTTTTTTATCATATCACGTAGAAGGCTGTTTTTCATCTCATTTCGACCACCAATCGGGAACCTTTAGCCCTTGATAGTGGGACTGAAGTGTCGATAGAAGAAATTTTAGAAGATTTTAAGAGTTTAGAAGATCCAAAAGATGTACCTGAAACAATAAGACAACCGTATAGAAATTACGCGCATATTAAAGACTTTAGGAGAGAGAAATTAGATTTAAACAAGAACTTAAAAGGATCATATACACTTCAAGAGATGAGAGAACAAGGCTTACAGTTGACGACGCAATCTTCACAATCGAAGACTTTGAATCATTCATTCATTTTGTCGGAATTTATTTTGTAGATTTGTGTGTAGATTGTGCTGTACATAGCGTTGTATCTATTAGTAATTAGGTAAGTATTTTTTTAAATTTGTATTTATAATTAGAACGAGAAGTTTAAAGTAGTGTGGGGGAAACAAATGTTAAATATAGTACAGTCCTTATAACGGGGTACTTATTTAACGCGATTTCAGGCCTTCTTAAAACACGGATTACCCTTATGTAACGCGGGGTTTTCACACGTTAAAATTCTGTACTGTAAAATTTATTAAAAAAACGCGTATTTCGTTCATAACATAGTTTTATTAATACTTGATATAAGTTCCCTTTAATGAGAAAAGTTAAAAGGAAATCATTTGTAACTTAATGCGTTATGCGGTGTCATACAAGAACAACGCGATTGCTATAACTTGGATCTAACCTACCGTCAGGGATTACTGTCCTTAGCTTGCTGGTATATATTTTGAAGTAAGGTTTAAAAATCAAGTTAAAATGAAGGTCGAAATTCTCTATTGAAATGTTTTTAGGTTAAGTTTAATATAGATGATGATACTACACTAGCAGACTTATTAGCGCTGAACCTCCACAAATACGAAGAAGAAGTTAAAACTATTGTGGACAAGTCTGTCAAAGAAGCAGCTATGGAGAAAACACTCAAGTATGTTTATAAAAAAAAGAATCATTATTTCATTTTGTCGGAATTTATTTTGTAGATTTTAAGTGTACATAGTGTTGTACCAAGTATGTAAGATATAATAATGACTAAACAATGTGTGATTTAGGGAACTGGAAGCTACTTGGGCAATCATGGAGTTTGACTACACAATTCATGACAGAACTGGGTCCAAGTTACCGAAAGCCAGCGAAGAACTTGTCGAGACTCTTGAGGATAACCAGGTAATGTGCCTTTTGCAACTATTTACTACAATTGAGACAAATTATTATATTATAGCCTGCACATGCAGTTCCTACCAAAAGTGACGATTTATTTGAACCAACTGTATTTAAATAAAAGGTTTGACTTCTTCACACACCCGTCCGAAATGTCGATTTTTTTACGTAACTTTGAATTATGTAACTTTATTCCATCCATTCTATAGTTTCATATAAACATGAGCTTATAACTAACATAAAATAAGGGGTAGTTTGAAACTTTAAAAAAGAGTACCGAGATTTTCTGCCGATGAGTAGGGATGCCTACAGGTTCAAATTTAATGACGTGGAATATGTGACCTGTCTATCTTATGTTTTATAGTAAACATATTTTAATTTTTTATTTTTCCGACGCTAACAGAAAAATTCCTTTACGGTTCTGAACTCTAAGTGACACTTTATTATAAGTATCGTCGACCTTTTTAGACATTAACGGAAACGAGAATATTATATTACAATTTATCCGTGTGGAATTTGAAAGGGCTCATTTTAGCTTCAATTGATATTTGCTAACATTTGGTTTACGCTTCATATTTATAATTTAACGTTAGGTTACGTAACTCGTGTCTGAAAACTTTTGTTCATCGCAGAACCAAGTGCAAAACATGATGTCATCCAAATTCATCGGTTTCTACGAGACTGAGGTAACAGCTTGGCAGAAGAAACTCGGCACTGCCGATGCAGTTATTGCCATTTGGTTTGAGGTGCAGCGAAAGTGGCAGTACCTTGAGAGCATCTTTGTCGGTTCTGATGATATTCGTGCCCAACTGCCAGAAGATTCAAAACGTTTTGATACCATCGATAAGACATTTAAAGTAAGATTTTTATGTAACAGTACAGTTGAATTAGTAATATAGTATTTGTGCTTTTGGATCGTAATGTCTCATAGGAAGAATTCTCCATATCCATATGTCTAAGTAGTCAATCGAAATAAATATTAAAATAGAATAAAAACTTTATTTATAAAAAAAATAGTTTGTGATAAAATGTATCTATCAGTAGTGCCCACACTAGGGAGTCCCTGTGTTTTGGGTAACTAGGTAACAATTATGAAAACGTAGTATTAGTGTTAGGCACAAAAAAATATAAAATATTATTTCTTATATCGTGGTATGTGAATGCCCATATTGATAGTAAGAACCGTTTCTTACTACTACTAATCAACAGGGGCATTTACATAGTTGTAGAACATGGACTGGATTCTCTTTAAATAAATTAAACAGTACAAAACAAACAACTGTGAAACAATTCTCTTTTAACAAATTAAATAAGTTCTTCTTAGTCAAATTGACCCTCTCCCCGTTGGCTTCACGTTGGGAATCTCTAGTACTAGATTGGTACACCTTAGCTACGAGGCCAACGCTGTTCTAATTTGTGAGTTTTCTTTATTAATAGGAATTATTAAAAGACATTGGAAGTACACCGAATGTTGTGCAAGCGACTAACAAGCCGGGTCTTCTCGATAAGCTGGAAGAGCTGATGAAGTCTCTCAACTTGTGTGAGAAGGCGCTGAATAACTATTTGGAGACCAAACGACTGGCATATCCTCGTTTCTACTTCGTGTCTTCGGCTGATTTGTTGGGTAAGCTTGATCAAGAAGTAATAAAATCACTTAATTTATGGCGTTTAAAGTTACATTTTATATCTGCATTTAAAGACTTCATTTTAGTCTTATATGGGTCTTGATTATATTGATTGTTTAAAGAGTGCACTCCTTCCTCAGAGGCCGGCAACCCAATACTGCGATGACTGCCCTTTTTGGCCGTCCCGTATTCTCGTTTGCGTCTCCATTCTATGAGAAAAAATTGTAGTACTAGTTAACATTCCTTACAACTTAAGTTTAAGACTGCGTGTAATAAAAAAATCTTTTTTTTGGGTTTTTAATGTTCAAAAATACAATTCGTGTTATAATCTGAATTAAGGCAGTTGCCCTTAGTGGTAGCTCTTAGTAGCAAGCAAATATTTGAAAAAAAAATTCCAGATATTTTGTCAAATGGCAACAATCCACCGGCGGTCGCGCGTCACCTGTCGAAGTTATACGATAATTTGGCTAAATTAGTTTTCCCGAAACCTGGGAGCAAACACGCAATTGAGATGATATCAAAGGAGAATGAAGAACATGTGCCATTTAAAGCACCCTGTTGCGATTGTTCAGGCAAAGTAAGTGTTAATATTTCTAATAAATCTGTAATTTGTAAATATAATCTTGAGTAGATTAGATTTACAAATATATTACAGGAGCTTATATGCTAGTAGCTTAGAAAGAAGTGCTTTATGCCATACCCGATCGAAGGCATTGTCTATATCCAAACTATATCTAGCGAGGTACGCCTTTGTACTCCATTGTCTCTGCCCATCTACGTGTAACGTATACAAGAAGGTCACCAGCTGAGTAACCGAGACAAAAGCGTTATTGCTAATGATTTCCATTATTTTTAGAAAACAAGGAGGTTACAGCTATTGAGCGATAGAATATCTATTGTAGAATCCATAGATACTAGAATTGCTTTTTTTTATATCTTAGGTTGAACTGTGGTTAAACCGGGTAACTGACTGCATGCGATATACTCTTCGGGATATATTTGAGCACAGTGTTAAGTCGTACGAAGACAAACCCCGAGACGAGTGGGTGTTTGATTGGCCCGCGCAGCCGGCGCTCGTGGGCACGCAGATCTGGTGGACCACGGAGACGAATCAGGCATTTGAAAAACTTGAAGAAGGTATATTTAGTATATTAATTAAGTATTGAATTTTTTTTAATATATAAACGACCTTCACGCCTACTGTATTGTAATTAATTTTAAAATGTGTATCCAACTTTCTTAGCAAATAGCTAAGAACACATTAAAAAAAGTAAAAGTTGTCAAAAACTAAAAGAGAGAAAAAATCTTATGTAACATACATAGCTTTTAAAATTAAAATATTGAACTTCACTGAAGAAACTTGATAGGTTTTGGTAAGAAATAAATTTTTAAAACGGATATTGAAAAGCTGAAAATCAAAATCCAAATAATTTAACTTTTGGAAAAAACCCTTAACAATCAAATTATCCCTTCGTGGGACCCACGTTGAGACATGCCTTAGACAATAAGTCCAGTGAAACCACAACAATCGACTTCCCGTCTTCATTGTTTAATTAATCTATCAGGTTATGAGGGCGCGCTTAAAGATTACCAAAAGAAACAGATAACGCAGCTTAATGCCTTGATTGTTCTACTACTTGGTGACTTGACTGTTGGTGATCGACAGAAGATCATGACGATTTGTACGATAGATGTACACTCGAGAGATGTTGTTGCCAAACTCATTGTGGCTAAAGTGGAGACGGCGAATGCCTTCCAATGGCAAAGTCAATTGAGGTAATCATTAAAATTGATATACAATTTTTTATCGTATATTTAGAAATATCATCCATTGAATATGCAAAATTTCCGTGAGCGAGTACAGAATAGTTTCAAACTAGTAATGGTAGGAGAAATCAGGGTCGATGGTCCTGACCAAATTAAGACAACTATGGGTCTCAATGTCACCCAAGCCGAGGATGGAGTGGTGCGGATAGTCGATGTATTTGTTTGGGTTTTTAAAAACTGGCAGGGTCTTCAGTAATGAAGACACCAAAGAAGATAACATTAATCTATGCTCTAATTTTTCATACCATAGAATTCCGACATTGCAGAAGCGTTGCTACTAAAAAAGTTTTCCACCGAAAAAGGGTTAAATTTGACCCATTTGAAGGTAATAAAAAAGAAAATGCTACATATTTTTGGTTTTACCTATAAAAAGGTAAATCTAAATATTTACTTACTTAAGGGTCCTTAATATTTACTTAAAAAATAAAAAATATTTAAATATCACGTTAGTTAGTTATCACTCGCCGTTAAACCACTTTTAATGTGGAGCACCGCACTTATAAAACGGATACATTAACTAACAAATAAAATGTATGTATAGCCTCAGATGTTCAGACTCGTATTGAAATTGAAAATTGTGCCCGATCAAAAGGTTTTCCATCTCTGACATGTCAAAAAAACTATAGCTGTCAGAATTCTACGGTATTAAAAATCAGAGCATAGATTAATGTTATCTTCTTTGGTGTCTTCATTACTGAAGCCCTGCTAGTTTTGAAAAACCCTAACCAATACATCGACTATCCACACCACTCCATCCTCGGCTTGGGTGACATTGAGACCCATAGATGTCCTAATTTGGTCAGTACCATCGACTCTGATTTTTCCTACCATTACAGGCTTGAAACTATTCTGTTCTCTCCTCGTATGATCAAAGTACTGGCACTCGTTTGTTAACGATAGTTTTAATTCTCAATTAGTAATAAATCTAGATTATTGACCGTACACCTCTAATTGTCATAATTAATTATAGTATATAATTAAAAAAAAAACGTTTTTTTGGGTTTCACTGCAGGCTCTCACTTATTTGGCATAAAAATATTGTTTTATAATTTAAAATTATTTGAGAAGTTAATCGCGCTTTTCGCTCCAGACATCGCTGGGATTTGAAACTAAACAATTGCTTTGCAAACATCTGCGATGCTCAGTTCCTCTATGATTACGAATACTTGGGAAATACACCACGTCTTGTGATTACACCTTTGACGGATCGATGTTATATTACTTTGACACAGGTAAGATTTTTTTTAACGTTAGTAGGTTCATTGTTATTAATAACAATGGCGCTATAACCATTTACATCTAATGTACGAGCATTAAATTCCATTGGTCCAATGGTGTACAGCCGGAAATAGAACCTACGACCTCAGTTATGATAGTGGCACGCCGATACCTCTAGACCACCTAGGCGTTTGCCACAAAGACATGCCGTGACTTTTTTTCAAAGATTTTTTACTTATATGGAGTCTTATATCAAAGATATTGCATTTAGTTTCTTACGTATGTTTTATTCGAGGCGTTTAAAGTTACTTGAATAGCCACATGTTTCATTTTAAGCCAAGTTCGTGATAAGTGTTCACAACAAGTATACGTAAAACAGAATGTTCTCTATGGTGTTTATTTGACCATAGACGAGATGACATGAATATTCTTTTCACAGAGTCTACATTTAATAATGGGTGGTGCCCCCGCTGGTCCAGCCGGGACGGGTAAGACTGAAACTACAAAGGATTTAGGAAGAGCGCTCGGTATAATGGTATACGTGTTTAACTGCTCCGAACAAATGGATTACAAGTCCTGTGGAAATATATATAAAGGTAAAATATTATTTAAAACACCAAAATCTTTATACATAAAAAAATATAAATCAGTCTCATTAAAAAAATCGCGAGTATGGGACAAGGAATCCCCCACAACAGCGTCAAGCTCTTTCGCAAGAATCCCCGAATTCTACATAGAGCTGAGCTAGTGCTAGTGGAGGAATCCCTGAAAAAGAAATTTTTATGCAAGCGAGTTTTTGTTGTTTGTACATTGTTGAGAGGTGGGTGTCACCCCAAAAAAGGCGACATCCGGTCGGTCAGCACCGCCCCCCCCCCTTTCCTTAAATTATATTTATCCATGTACATTTGTTTAACCGTAACTTTTAAATTAATTAATTACTATAAGGTCTCGCTCAAACTGGTGCCTGGGGCTGTTTCGACGAGTTCAATCGTATCTCTGTTGAAGTGCTTTCTGTAGTGTCAGTACAAGTTAAAAGTGTTCTCGACGCTATCAAGGCTAAGAAAAAGAAATTCGACTTTATGGGGGAGTACATCACTCTTATACCTACCATTGGGATGTTTATCACTATGAATCCAGGTTACGCTGGAAGAACGGAATTGCCGGAGAATTTAAAAGCTTTGTTTAGGTAAGATTTGTAGACTAGTTATTTTCGTTTCGCAATTGAGAAAAAGAAATTATTAGCCGAGCCTATATAAAAAAAAACTACTCCATTTTAATAATATTTGGGTAAGCAATTAATAATTAATGTATTTTATGTAAAGAATTCGTTTGTCTCGCTAAAACTCTTGAATGACTGGATCCATTTGGCTGATATTATGATCTTGAAATATTTGTAGGTTAGGGAAAGGGTACATAAATAATAAGTAAAGAAAAATATGAAAATCGATAATAGAATTTACTAATAAACTGTTCCTAGCTGGGAAATATTTAATATGTTTTATCTTGATAAGTGAAGGAAAATATTAAAAACCGCGATAGAGATTTTCCTTGAAAAACTGTTCCTTTGAAATATTTGATATCTTTTGTATTTGTAGAAATAAAAAATGTCCCTTGGCTGTCATACGTATATATTTATAGGTGTCTTCATTCGTGTTTCATAGCTGTAGTATCTATTTGGACTGTTTTAAAACATTTTTACATAAATGATATACGCAGGTGATTTAGTGTGTTATAAAAATATCAATCAAGTAATACATTATTTAAATTAAGTTCGATCTCAATAATGAATGATGGATTGGATATTGAGAATACAACATCGAACTTGCAATGCAAAAATATCAGTCTTTATCGATATCGCTATTGAAACAGCAAGGGCGCAGATTCTATTTAAAATAGTTCTATTCCGCGTATAACGGATTAACGATTTCCTTAATTCTGCACCAGAAAATATGAACTATTTTAAAATCAGTCAGTGTTTTTGCATAACAGGTAATCTTGAAATTATTGGAACTCTTTCAGGCCCTGTGCTATGGTCGTACCTGACTTTGAATTGATTTGCGAAATTATGTTGGTCGCTGAAGGTTTCCAAGAAGCCAGACTGTTGGCTCGTAAATTCATTACCCTTTACACTTTATGTAAGGAGTTATTGTCCAAGCAAGACCATTATGATTGGGGTCTACGAGCCATTAAGTCTGTATTGGTCGTTGCTGGATCACTTAAGGTTAGTTCTATAAGTACAATAAATATCTTTTGTCGTTGCAATTACTAAATACTGTATCCGACTCTATCGACATCAAAGGGTGATTTTACAGAAGCAATATTGCGACATTATCGTATTGGCTTAAAAATTATGTACCTATTATTTTTAAATGAAATTTTTAATTTGTATTTGTATGATAAGAATGTTTGTTAATGTTTTTAAATAGAATATATTTAATTAGTTAATTGTTTAAAAATATGAACCATTGTTATCTATGCACTTTTGCCATGTTATAGGTACTTGATTATCCCTTTATTAAAAAAAATATTCGGACGAGAATTAATAAAATTTTTGAAGGCGCTTTCGATTGCCCCAATCAGAGTTAAAATTTATACCTTGTTAGTTATATTATATAGTAATCAAAATTTTGAAAAAAATGGTAATCTGTTGGCGTAAGGGGAGTACAGTGGATATCTTAGACATTCTAATTGACGTTCCTCTACTTTGGTAGCAGTCTGTTGTGCAGTGTGTGGTCTAGCGTTTACTTAAAGCAGCAGCGGCTTAGAGCGATTGATTAGCAGCTAGCTTTTCCATCATGGTGTGCAGTTGCTGACAATTGACATCTGACGTAATCGTCTTGCTAGATTTAATAAAGTTATAGTGAACCAACGGCATTAGTCCATCAAACGCTGCAAGTAACTTTTTCGAACTCAACATAAAAATTGAGGATGAATCACAGAATGTAGAGACACGAATTATCCTACTAAGGTGTCGAAAGTTTACAGAAGCAACTCCTTCGTGGTTTAGAACTTAATTGGTTTTCTTTGGCTGGTCTGATTCTTTAGACCAAGACAAACCACGCCTAAAATGTTCTTGTTTTGAAAAAAAGCAAACAAGCACAATGAAATTTAGTTGAATTTTCTAAGATTAATCGTCTAGTATTGAACGAATCTTAAAATATAAATGTTTATCTAGAGAGGTGACCGCTTGCGACCGGAAGATCAAGTACTCATGCGAGCTCTAAGAGATTTCAATATTCCCAAAATCGTAACTGACGATAGGCCGGTGTTTATGGGTCTTATTGGCGATTTGTTCCCGGCTTTGGATGTTCCCAGGAAAAGAGACTTTGATTTTGAAAAGAACTTAGTTGATGGAGCTATTTCTATGAAGCTACAGCCGGAACCTGGGTTTATATTAAAGGTAAAAAGACTGTTTTAATCCTTGCAGAGAGCACAATAATCAACTTGTTGTCAGACAATTTTGATGTCTACATGAAAAAAAAACAATGGCGCGCTCGGGATTCTTGCCTCAGTCAAATTTTAGTATATGTTTTGTGATCATTTGTTTTTCTAATACGTATTAGGCATTAGTCAGAGCAGGCTTGTCTATCTAACGCACGCCAAAGTCTGTTGATTTCCTCACATTATTTTCTTTCACGTAGAACGTGCGCATTGAACACTAGGTCATACGTCCTATGTGCATTGATGTAGAGCTGGGATTTGAACCGACGACCTTAATAAGAGCTATATAAAGCTGACTTTTTTGTTAAGTTAACGGTTTATTTATTTATTTTGTAATTAAGCTAACATAAATTTTATATACCTTATAAAGATATAGTGAGGGTATCTACGTGAGAGTGTCCTTGTAGGATGTGCTCATCATTTCTTCCTAACTTTTAAAGACTAAATTTGTTGTAGATGGTACAACTAGTAGAATTATTTGCCGTTAGACACTCGGTGTTCATTGACGGGTTTGCTGGTACGGGCAAATCAATGGTCTGGCAATGTCTGAACAAAACATATCATATGCTCAAGTTGAAGCCGTTTTATAACGATTTAGACCCTAAAGCAGTGACGAACGACGAATTATTTGGAATAATTAACCCCGCTACAAGAGAATGGAAGGATGGGTTGTTTTCTACTATTATGAGAGATATGGCTAACATGCCGGGTGATGGACCAAAGTGGATTGTGTTAGATGGCGATATTGATCCCATGTGGATTGAGAGTTTGAATACATTGATGGACGATAATAAGGTATGTTTTAGTGCAAATTACGGTGTTTACATTTTAGCCTGTCAAAATTTTAAGAAATAATTTAGATTAGTTATTTATATTTATTACGAAATACTTGATATAATATTAAAAGCACAAGGCATTAGGCCAGAATAAAATTCATTTTATTCTGGCCTAATGCCTTTTGAATATCATTTTTGCTTCATCAATAGGGAAATTTGGTTTGCAATAAATTGATCGTTTCATTGGCTGTGTGACATGTGGCACCGTCCTGTTTAAACCACATTTCAGTGATATCCATGTCATCAATAATAGGCCAAAATTTAGTGGTTAACATCTCGCGATAATTTCCCGAGCGCATAATTTCGCGAAATTCAGCTGTTAAGTGGCCAGCCAGATCGTATGATTTAACACCACTGGATTATTTTTTGTGGGGCTATGTTAAAGACAGAGTCTATACGGAGCCAATCGAATCGATTGCAGCCTTAAAACTCAAAATCCGTGATGTCATTAACGAAATAAACCCTCCATTTTGCCAAAAAGTGATTAAAAATTTTGATGAAAGAATCAACATCTGTCAGCGTGGTCGTGGTGGACATTTGGCAGATATCATTTTTCATTCATAATTGCCAAACTTTTCTCTTTGTAATACAATAAAAAATTTATTCATTTTCCTCTAAATTCTTTGTTTTATTTTGTTTTAGAAAACAAAGTTCTTGTTGAAACACCCTTTAGTTAAGCGTTTTTATACACACAATGTTAGCCATAATGCTTACACATCATCATTATTATGATTATAGTCTTTTATAGGATGACGTTTCTGGTGATATTAGTCTGCGTATATATAGTATAGTTCTTAGAGAGCGGTTGTCAATTTTTAGGTATCGTAACTGAAATTCTACTTAAATCCTTTTTTTTTAAAGGATTTTACTTCCACTGCGCAACAGTAAGATGGCTTGATATAATACATTATCGCACTTTATCGGTCGAACGTTAGTGGTAGTCAAACAAAATAGCAAACTGACAAACGTCCGTCCGAAATAAATATCTATTAAAATAGACAGCTACATTTGAAGAAAAAGGTTGAATATAGCATTGAAATCTGCTGCAGAATTAGACAAGCGCGGAGTTTTTAAAACTAAAAAAGTACTTTGTGACAAGCGCCTAAAAACAGCTTAGAAGTTAGAACTCGCATTGTGCGATGTTACGTCTTCTCTGTGCTGCTCTACGGCGTAGAATCTTGGACGCTGACAAGTTCTGGGTAAATCGTAGAAATGGCACTGTAAGAAGAAAGTATACGGCAAATAACATAAACTAACACCAAAACTACACGCTGGTTTTCGATCCTTTCGCTAGCTCACCCAACAACCAAACGGTAGACCAGTAGACCTAGACCAATATCTGGCTTCCAGCTTTTTTACCAGCTTTCTTAACTAGAGTAAAATTAATTCTTGTTTATCTTTTAGGTATTGACACTGGCAAGTAACGAGCGAATTGCTCTAACGAAGTCGATGCGCCTACTTTTTGAGATCGCCACTCTTCGTACTGCGACACCTGCCACTGTCTCACGCGCAGGAATTTTATACATTAATCCACAGGACTTGGGCTGGAATCCGTAAGTAAAAAATTCCCTTGAAATTTGTTTTAATAAGAAAATTTCACAGTTAATGCATGATTTAGCTTAACCTTACCTATGGCTCTGCTACCCTAAAAGTGTCTGCCTCTGAAATGAGGATCTGCCGCTCCAGTGCCACCTCTGGCTAATTGCTGGCTTTCAGCTGGAGTATATCGGTCGGGTGTAACTACACCTGGATCGACTGAGTGAAGGACCTATTGACGTGAACTTAACCTGACTTATTAGTTATATAAAGATGGACTTACGGAACAACCAACAACAACTTAGGTCATAGTTGGGTCTTAAAGTTCTTCTAAGACATTTTTCTATTTTCAACTTTCATATTCTTCCGTCCCCGTACGGGCAACTGTTGATTACGCACGGGATGAGAATTTCTGGTGTATTTTTGATTGAATTTAAAAATTTGCGTATAGGTTTGTAGCATCTTGGATAGACACGACTCGTGATGATGAGTCGGAGAAAGCGATGTTAACAATAATGTTTGACAAATACATACCCTCATTACTCGAGTCTTGCAAGAAGTATAAACGAATTACACCATTAAGTGAACTGCAGCAGATACAATTGACCTGCTATCTGCTCGAATGTTTCCTGAACAAGAGTTTGTTGCCTTCGGATTGTCCTAAGGAATGGTAACTATTTAAAGTGATATCATACTAGCGGACCCGACAGACGTTTTCCAATCCATGATATTTCAGGCTCAGGATATATATTTATGAAATGTACCATTTGCAGTGCCGTCTGCAGCTTTATCACCTCATACAAAAAATAAAAAAAATATTCAAATCGGTCCAGCCGCTTAAGAGGACTGACAACACACGTACAGTAGAATTATAGATATATGTGGATAGCTCACACATATTTTAAGCTAGATCAAACCACACGGTGTGCAAATTTCATTGAAATCGGTTAAGCATTGTAACAACGTGACACGTAATTTATATATAGTAATATATGAAAGTAACACACACACAAAACACAACTTTTGTTAGTTAAATAATGTTTTATTATTTAACTAACAAAAGAAGTGTTTTCCTAAAAAAACAAAATTATCGGTACCTATCAATATTTTCAACTCCATTAGCGGTTTTTATCACATTGTACATGGCAATTTTTAACAATCGTAGCTTAGTGACGATTTTTTTATCATAGGTACGAGACATATTTCGTATTTTGCGTCGTTTGGGGATTCGGATCTGGTCTGTTCCAAGACCAGCTGGTGGATTGGCGGAATGAGTTCAGCAAATGGTTCTGCAATGAATTTAAACAAATTAAATTTCCATCAACTGGCAATGTTTTTGGATTTTTCATAGATCCAGAAACGAAAAAATGGGCACCTTGGACCGAGAAAGTTGAACATTTTGACTTGGATCCAGAAATACCTTTACAGGTTACAATTTAACATAATACACGTTAACAAACAATAATTTTAAAATTAACTGTACAATCGATGTTAAATTTACTACATTACATATTAGATTAAAATAGAAAAAAACCCTTAATCTCTTAAATACTCAAATTTACAGTTCCAAATCTCAAAATTTCTTACAATCTTGAAACAATGTTAGTGTTATAATCTCATTATAATGCAAAGGTAGATTGCTTATAATTAGAGTCACAGTAGCGACACATCTTAACATCTGCTTATTTCTTCCCAATTTAAAATCGTTGTCGGGTAGGTCTGTTTTCAATTCAGAAATTTAAAGTTTATGCACTGTATAATAGCTTCCTATCTCTTTCTCTCCCATGTTAAATCTTATGAATTTACGTGTCTGTCTCTCATGTCAATCACACCCATGCTAAAGAAGTATTCACTTCGAAAATGCTCGAATTGGTTTAGCCTTCTTTGACTTTTGCGCTTAGCATATATATGTAATATCACACCGGTATTAAATTGTAAGTAGCCGTGATTGAAAATTTCCATTATTGTATTCCAGTCGTGTCTCGTATCAACATCAGAAACGACGCGTATAAGATTCTTCATGGATCTTCTGATAGCGAAACAGAAGCCTGTGATGTTGGTGGGGAGTGCGGGTAGTGGCAAAACTGTCAGTGTTGCGGCCAAACTGAATTCCTTGTCTGATAGCTTCGCTATCACCAATGCTCCACTTAACTTTTACACTACTTCAGGTTTGAACTAGCCTATGTAACGTGAATGGTTTTGATTTTATCAAAAGTTTTCAGTAAAGTCATCTTTGTGATAATATATTTTATAGAGTCCTTTTTGAATGTAAGACGCCGATTTATTTTAGTCTTTTTGAATAAATAATTGCCCGAACAAAATACTTCAAATTCAGTGTCATTGTTAATGTTTTCATCTTAGTCACACAAGAGGAAGATGCATTATGGAGGATTCTTAAGAGTTAGGGTTACAATGTATATTAATTTTTTCTTACAGAAATGATACAAAAAGTCCTCGAGAAGCCATTGGAAAAGAAATCGGGTCGTAACTTTGGTCCTCCTGGTAGTAAGTTTATGATTTATTTTGTGGATGACTTGAACATGCCCGAAGTAGACACATATGGAACAGTGCAACCGCATACGCTGATTCGGCAATTTATGGATTATAAACATTGGTAAGATTTTGTATTTACATTTTAAGTAGGCATTCGCCTTTTTCATCGCAAACTATTTATTTTAAAGTACATTTTTATTTATTTTTCTTATAAGATCATAGCTATTGGGACGAATAGATAACATAGTCAATGTTGTGATTATCTTACAGGTACGACAGACAAAAGTTATCTCTTAAAGACATATCCAATTGCATGTTTGTCTCTTGTATGAATCCAACGGCTGGTTCTTTCACAATAGATCCACGTCTGCAAAGGCACTTCTGCACGTTTGCAGTCAGGTGAGTATTTCCATTTTGAATTGCATTCTATTATTAAATCTACTATTTATTTTGTATTTATGTCTATGATAAATTCCTTATTTTAGTTTTCCCGGCTTGGACGCATGTTTCCACATCTACAAGCAAATTCTATCGCAGCATTTGGCGAACCCTCTCAACAAATTCGGAATTGTGGTTCAAAAGTACAGCGAGAATCTCGTTAATGCTGCCTTGGCGCTTCATAATAAGCTTGCCTCGACGTTCTTACCCACAGCCATCAAGTTCCATTACATATTTAATCTGCGTGATCTTTCTAATATATTCCAGGTATATATACAGTCCTCCCATAACTTGCCATATTTATAGCTTTTGGTCCTTCGAATTCCGGCGCCACAAAAATAAGGTTTTTGACACTTCGTTATCAATTAATCTAAAATCAATTATTAAAAAAGTTATGTTGTAACTTAACAGCTACGCTCTCAATTACATGCGCATACACACCCATTCACACATTAACTTCCACTTATATACGTACTTTGTTGTTACACTAAAATTAATTTAAAACACTGTTTTTAACATGTACCATGTACTACGTAATAATTGTTTTCTAGTTAACACAGGGACACCTTAGTATGGGGGCTAGCGATAGATAGATTTATTATAAAGGGTGTTTCACCAAGAACTTTGTTTTCTAAAACAAAATAAAACAAAGAATTTAGAGGAAAATGAATGAAATTTTTATTGTATTACAAAGAGAAAAGTTTGGCAATTATGAATGAAAAATGATATCTGGAAAATGTCCACCACGACCACGCTGACAGATGTTGATTCTTTCATCAAACTTTTTAATCACTTTTTGGCAAAATGGAGGGTTTATTTCGTTAATGACATCACGGATTTTGAGTTTTAAGGCTGCAATCGATTCGATTGGCTCCGTATAGACTCTGTCTTTAACATAGCCCCACAAAAAATAATCCAGTGGTGTTAAATCACACGATCTGGCTGGCCACTTAACAGCTGAATTTCGCGAAATTATGCGCTCGGGAAATTTGGTTTGCAATAAATTGATCGTTTCATTGGCTGTGTGACATGTGGCACCGTCCTGTTGAAACCACATTTCAGTGATATCCATGTCATCAATAATAGGCCAAAATTTAGTGGTTAACATCTCGCGATAATTTCAATTTAATTTATTTACAAATGCAGTGTTTATAATGTTTTAGGGAATCTTATTCACAACTGGAGATGCAATAAAGTTCCAATCAGAGTTAATTAGGCTGTGGATGCACGAAGCAACCCGTGTGTACTCCGACAAACTGGTGGATTCTTTTGACAATGAAACCTTTAGTAAACTCATCATGGAAGTTATTAAGAAGAATTGCGAGGTTTATATTTGTTAATTCATTTGATTTGATTGTCTAACGAAGTATTAAGTGGTGACTGGTCGTACTTGAATTCGTGTGTGCGGTGATATTAGTTGTTTCTACTACGTATTTGCGTGTTGTTCCCACGAGTATGTAAGTGCGTGCTCCTATTTCACAATGCCTCCTGCTGATAGAGGACAAATCTTTGTTTTTAATTTATTTTATTATTCTTGATTACGCGAGATGTCATATGGAACATGGTGTAATGGTTGCAGCTCCTTACAAACATTGTGTAAAAAAAAACTTGGCAATTAAGAAGAGTGGCGGAGAGTTTATTGCCTGTACTTCTCTTCCGTTCTACGACCTTGATTTGAGAACTGGCAGTAAATGTAAAATTAAAAGCATTTAAATACATTATATTTCTTTTTTTTTTGACGTTCATAAGTGTACATTTTGTTACCAACATGAATAAAGGATTTTTGAATTTGAATTACTTTCCGTGTCATGAAAGCACAGTAGATATGGATAAAATATAAATTTGAATGTGTGAAATCAATGAACCAAGAACCGTTTTTAGGCCGGTTAGGTCTTTTAGGGCTTCTACATAATACAATGTATTATTGTATTTTGGTAGCCTTAAAAATGAACACCTCTTTGCTGAGCACCTGCGGACAGCGTATAGGTTTGGGCATTAAATCTGCCCGAAACTTATTAAATTAATTTTCTTAAAGGCTGGCTACGCACTCGTGAGCCCTCTGGCATTGAGAATGTCCATGGGCGGTGGTATCACTTAACATCAGGTCAGCCTCCTGCCCCCTGTAAAAAAAAAGGAATATGGTACAATTAAATTAGGAGATATGACGATTTATAAATCGATCATCTAAAATACAAAAATAATAAGAGTAATAAGTTCTAACGTGGAGACGGAATACCAAATACGATCCGTATCGCCTTGACGTCCGACGTTCCACAACTGAGCGTTTCTTTTTGCAATTTATGCCGCGCACCACCACTATGTGGAACCAGCTGCTCACTGAAGTATTTCCCAACCAATTTAACATAGGGTGCTTTAGACAAAAGCGTACCAAGTCTTAAAATGCTGGTAACGCATTTTTGAGTCCTTCTGGCAATGTGAGTGTCCTTGCCCTCCCTTTTAAATAATAAAAATATGATTTTTACTGTCAAGATTTACGTTTCATTCTTTCTATTTTTAGGACTATGACGAGAATGTCGTATTTGAGAAGCCACTTATTTACTGTCACTTCGCTGAGGGCATTGGAGACCCGAAATATTTCCCAATCAGGGATTGGGCACAGATCAAAAAGTTACTAGATGAGTCATTATCCAGTTACAATGATCTTGTGGCGACGATGAATCTTGTGCTCTTTGAAGATGCAATGTACCACATATGCAGGTTATTTCTTAAACCAATATTTTGTGTACAGAAAATAAATGTGAATAAATAAATATAATTTAGACTGCTGAGACATGAAGGCGGTCCATCTATACTTACATATACCATATATATGTTGCATACTATTCTTCATAGGATTACATTGTTCTCCCTGCGTAATGTCCTATTTTTGCAACAGGAAACTCAGACAAAAGATATCTTCTAGGGCAAGATTCAGAATAATGTATGCCAAAATGAAATGTCACTTTTGACGTACGGAAGTTACACTTAGCTCTAGGTATAGTTTCTGAAGGTACATAAACTTAACCAGTTGCTACAAAGATAGTTTTGGATACATTTTATGAGTTTTTACTGCTAGGTTTACAATAATGAAACACAACTGAAAAATTTATATTTTTTTTAACTCAAGTAAATTTAAGGTACTGATATCAAATCAGATAAGATGCTCTGCTATTTTATTGTATGTTCTCTTAAATAGAATCAATCGTATTCTGGAAGCACCCAGAGGTAATGCTCTGCTGGTGGGTGTAGGTGGTTCTGGGAAACAATCCTTGTCCAGATTGTCTGCTTTTATATCTTCACTTGAAGTTTTCCAAATACAACTCCGCAAAGGATACAGCATCAATGACTTGAAAGTTGATCTTGGTAAGACTGTTTTTTACTATAAAAAAGCTCGGATAATCGGTATCGATAATCGGAAACAAAGTGTTTAGTACTAATAATAATGTGGTAGTTGTTACGGTTTTAAATTATTATAATTTACCGTATATAGTATTATCATCCCTTTTTTATATGACCCCTTATCCTCTTATCATGGGGGGTTTTGAGATTTATTTTTTTAATTATAATGGTAGGGGAGCCCACGATGCTAAATGGGGATTTACTCGAGCGTCGTGGAGACCTATTGGGTTGCAAAGCTTAGATGATAAGAAGAAAAAAATGTTATATGATATACACCTTTTCATCGGTGGGGAAAGCGGCTATAGATGTTTAAATATGTAAAAAAAAACTGTTGCATGGACATACTCGAGCGCGTCAGATATTGATAGCATCAATGTCCTACGTATTTTTAATAATGTACGTATGTTAATCTGATCATTTGCATGATGGGGGTGGTTGTACGTAAGGGTTAAAAATGAAAAAAAAAAAAATTTAATCGAGCGCGTCAGGTTTTCTAAGGGGGTGTTAAGTGCACAAAAACAAAAGCTCTCATTCAATAATCTGACGATTTCGATCTGACGCAAACTCGCAGCCATTATTATAATGTGCAAAAAAAAATCGCCATTTTGAAATACTCGAGCGCGTCAGATTAAGATATATATGGTTCAGATTTATATTCTAAACGTACTGTCTCATAATCTGACGATTATCTAGAGGGATTTGCCTGATCTGACAAAAAAAATATTAGAAAAACGGTTCACCCTAAAGGCCATCCCTGCAGTTCCATTCCTGGGCGCTTAAAATTGTACTTATGAGCTTGCTGAGTTCAAATAAATAATATTTCTATGCGTTTGAGTTCTCCCAGCTCGAAAGTCTGATAGAAGTTTCATAGAACACTATTTTTGAAATTTTCAAACCCCAATAACTTTTGAATGGATCAAGCAATTTTCCCGCGGTTGACGGTGATCGACGCATCGAAAACGATAATCCGATATGAAATGTCGAAGTTATGTGATAGAAACACTTTTTTCGGTTTTCTTTCGTTCACGATATCTCTCGAACGAATCAACCGATTTTGACCAGTTTGGTGGCGATCGACGTCGTTTTTCAAGCTTAAAGGTGGATTAGTTTTTTGAAGTTGGTGGATAAAGCCGTTTAAAAGTTATTGCAAAAAAACACTTTCAAAAAAACAAATTGTTATTTTTTTAGATTTTTCAAAATTTCTCAAAATCTATCGGTCCGAATCGGTTCAAATTCACATGAAATCTAATTTTGAGGGAAACGCGGAGAAGGAAATGTAGGCATCACGCAGCTGCACGCGTTTATCGCACGAACTTTATCGACGAAATTTTGTTATTTCGGCTTGCGGAAATCGTCAGATTATATATTTTTCAATATACTTGAATTATTTCATTCAAAATAAAAAAAAAATTAGCTACGCTCGAGAATGTCAAGATGACGTTTTTTTTTTACAACTTTGCTGCCCTCCCCTCTCTTTACGTCACTCTCAAATTGTCAGATTAGTGGAATATACACTTTTTAGGATGTGATTAACTCACACTACCTTAATCTGACGCGCTCGAGAATGTCTGATGATCAATTTTTTTTTACTAATCTGATCCTGTATCCTTCACGGGCGGCCTTATATATGGGCCTCATATTTGGTGGAGGTACTTAACCGGGTACAAGGTATCCCCCTGTATATTAATCTGCCGTGCTTGAGTAAATCCCGAAATCCCCTCTTGGGCTCCCCTACTATAACTCCTTTCTTTCCCTTCCCTTGGAAGTCTTTAACGTTTCTCCCTTTATTTTACAACCAATTATCTCTATCTCATCGATCACCTTTATCATTCTTCTCGTTGCTTTTAATAATTCTTGTTATCTTTTACACAAGTGAGATCAATCGAATATCTTATAATCGTTTGGAGCTTGTTTTAGCATCAGAATTAGCAGAGGGTGAAAATTTATTTAAGCGTGTTTAAATCATAATGTATTTTAGCTGGTCTATACATCAAGGCTGGTTTAAAGAACATTGGCAATGTGTTTCTAATGACGGACGCTCAAGTGGCCGAAGAACGCTTCTTGGTTTTGATCAATGACTTATTAGCGTCAGGAGAGATACCAGAATTATTAGCCGATGATGAAATCGAAAATATTATAAATGGTGTCAGGGGAGAGGTAAATATATTCTGTATCTTTAAATTTACTATCTTTTTATTAGTATCAAAGTTTACAGTTGCTTAATAAAACAGTTTGATAGCATAAAGTTTTCCAGACCACCATGTTTTTGTGTACTTGAATTGTCGTCAAATAACACTTGAATATTATTTTTACAGACCAAAGCCTCAGGCGTTCCAGATACTCGGGAGAATTGCTGGAAATTCTTTATCAACCGTGTTAGGACTATGCTAAAGGTATGTTTGACTTACTTAGGTAGGAGCTTTGTGTGTGTATCCAACAAATTGATAATATATGGTTAACTTTAAGAAAGATCTACAATCTAAAAATCTACAATGCGTTACAAAATAGTGTGTGGAGTTGGAAGCGCGGATGAAGTGAAACTTCGTAATGGAAAAATGAAAATGGGAAGCGCTCTCGCGTCTTTTCTATTCCCCCACCTCAGGAGCGTTAAACGTTTAACTAAACTTAGTTTGAAGTCGCATTAGAAGTTTCACTCCAATAAACCTTTGTTTGATAAAGGTGGTGCTATGTTTTTCGCCAGTAGGCGCAACTTTGCGTATACGAGCGAGAAAGTTCCCGTCCATAGTAAACTGTACTGCAATCAATTGGTTCCACGAGTGGCCGAAAGAGGCTCTGCGCTCCGTATCGACGAGATTTTTGAATGAAGTCGAAGCTTTACCTGTAAGTGAATTTTGTATCTTTACATTTCAGCATTTTATTGCTTCGCAATTCTTTAAAAATAATGTGAAATCCTATCTATTATCTTATTTTCAACTTTTAAAAAGTGAGTCATATAATTATGTTATATTTTTGTATGCAACGAAGTGTTAATAATACAATAAGTTAAGGAAAAAATAATTATATTTTTAAGGACCCCTTATAATGCCTCCTTCTGTCTTTAGCATTTTTCTCCCAACCTTCTGCATTTCTTTAAGCTCGTCCTGGCAGCGTTCAAGAGAGTGACCTTTCCATTCCCTGATGCACCATCCTACTTATCCAATTAATAGTTTTAATCAGATATAATATTTGTTGCATATACAGCGAGATCTAATGGAGCCAGTGGCGAATTTCATGTCACACGTCCATCAAAGCGTGAACCAAATGTCGGCTGTTTATTTTCAAAATGAACGGCGATATAACTACACGACACCAAAGACGTTCTTGGAGCAGATATCGTTGTATAGCAAGTTGTTGACTGAGAAGACAACCAACTTGAAGATGATGATAGAGAGACTTGAAAATGGTTTGGAGAAGCTCGCGTCATGCTCAGCTGATGTTGCTGTGTTAAAGGTAAATAATTGCACACAGGTTAAAGGTTATACATATTTGGGTTCTAGAATCTCTAAGTGAAACGCCTTTCAAGCTACTACATAGGACCAACTTTCTGCATCTTCTACCGCATTTATCGTGGAGAGTGTTGAGAGCTAATCTAATACCTGCAGCTGAGTTTCGTTATCGGACATCAAGGCAGAATACAAAATACCATCCGTTGATACGGATGGTCGAGGTGATCCTCGACCTGCGTCGTTCCGCAACTAAGCGATAAGGCAATTTTTGCCGCGCACCACAACTATGTCGAACCCACTGAATTTCCGAACCAATTCTACTTAGGGTCCTTCAAGAAAAGAGCGTACCAATTCTTAAAAGGCAACGCACTTGCCAGCAGTGGTATCGCCTAACATCAGGTGAGCCTCCTGCCCGTTTGCGTCCCATTATAAAGAAAAATGAAAACTTAAAATTTTTGTAGGTCACACTCGCAGAACAAGAGATAATATTAAAAGTTAAGAATAAAGCAGCCGAAGAGCTAATTGATGTGGTTGGAGCTGAAAGTGAAAAGGTCTCCAAAGAAAAAGCTTTCGGTACGTTTCTGTAGTGCAATAACTGTATATAATTTAGAGATAGTTCAAGACCCTTTGGGATTGGGACCGGTCTATCTCCTATATAAACAATTTTCAATTACAAATATGAGATAATCAGTAATGATGTTAATATGTTATTATTAAAAAATTCTCTACCAGCTGCGGAAGAAGAGAAGAAAGTAAAAGTGATAGAAGAAGACGTAACGATAAAGGCCAAAATTTGTGCGGATGATTTGGCAAAAGCAGAGCCTGCACTATTAGCGGCACAAGAGGCTCTTAACACATTGAACAAAAACAATCTCACCGAGTTGAAGGCGTTTGGGTCCCCACCGGATGCCGTGGTCACTGTGACGGCTGCCGTACTCGTGCTGTTCTCGAAGAAGGGTAAATTACCCAAGGATAGATCGTGGAAAGCTTGCAAGGTGTGTTGTATACACCACAAATATTTTAGGGTCGTGTTTAGTAGTTAGGAATTTAACGATGACTATTTATGGATCAGGTCGTTAAATGCCTTTTGGGCGTGGGCCTCAGAAGAGTGTATCTGTTACGTGATCATTTATTTTTCTTAATCCTATCCTTTCTGATATCTAATGCGCTGTTTTGCTAGTGTTAAATCAATTGAAGTGTAATTTTTGTTATTTTTTTTATTGTAACAATTATGTTAACCATATATATGTATTAGGAAAGATGGCTTGTAACATATAGCATTATATATGTTGTGGTGAACCTTAATAAATATCTAAGTAGGTGATCAGCATTCAGTGCCTGACACACGTCTACTTTTGACCTGCCGGTTTCCTGACTATGTTCTCCTTCTCTGTATGAAGTTAAGTGCGCACTTAAATAGAAAATGCACGAAATCAGGGTAAAATGCAGCCTCTTTTACTGCTCGTGGTAGCTTTCAAAAATATATAGCTTCAAATGTGTTGATTTAATGTTATTGGTGTCGATTAATATGTTAAGGATTTAATTTTATAGTTGATGATGAACAAAGTTGATCAATTTCTGTACGACCTGGTGTACTATGACAAAGAAAATATACATCCGGATGTTATAAAGGTAAGAATACTTGTATATCTTGTTTATACATTATTATATGTATATTTTCCATTACCCGGAACAAGTTTCATTTATTCATATACTCAAACTCATATCGGTAACCAAACAGAAAACAAACGTATGAACGTCAACAGAAAAGATGTTAAATTATTTCTAACATTTACTACCAGTTCGCAAGTCAAGGGCGTAGGGCGGATAGAGACTGGCATTAAACGCTGTGCCTCTCTTTTCAATCGCCAGATTTTGAGTCATACAAATTGACGGAACTGCAAATCATCCAAAGGATTAGGATTTTTGAATTAATAGTCAAATTTATTCAAATTTAACGAGATTTTTTAATTTATTCAGTGACAGTTAGCTATAGCGAAGTCTATATTAAAATTTTTATTATAATTATAGGCAGTCCAACCCTATATAAAGAATCCAGACTTCAACGCCGAGTTCATAATGTCCAAGTCAGCTGCAGCCGCGGGTCTGTGTGCGTGGGTCATAAATATTGTGAAGTTCTACGACGTTTACGTAGTGGTAGAACCCAAGAGAAGGGCTCTCAATGCTGCCAACGCCGAACTGCAAGCTGCGAGGGACAAGCTGGCCTTCCTAACTGAGCAGATTAGTGTAAGCATTACTTTATGGTATTCAAACTTTATTTTTTCTACTATGCCAGGGAATTATACTTTTCACCTTCACTTTAAGGTTATTTTTTTGTCATTTCATAGCAGAACCTTAAGTTGTTCCTGAAATAATATAACATAACATACAATTAAGTATGTTCTGTATGAATATTATGGATCAGTACCTGGATGACCGGGCCCTACTCGGGTTTTTTTTATAAGTTGTGTTTTTTGGAAATTATAATTAAGTACGAATTTCACACTAATAAAATGATAAAATATGAATATAATTATCGAATAAAGATAATTATATTCATATTTAAGTTTTTATTTGACTGACATCTTTAAACGAGCAATTCTATGTTTAAGTTGATAAAACACGAATAAAATGACATTTTCTAGAAATGATTCCTAGCTAGATCGATTTATCGCCCCCGAAACCCCCCGTATACTAAATTTAATGAAAATCGTTGGAGCCGATTCCGAGATTCCAATTATATATAAATATATATACAAGAATTGCTCGTTTAAATATATAAGATTATGTAAAACGAGATGGGTCTGGATATCCATAGTTGCTCTCGTGACAGTTTAAACTCGATTTTCGTTCAGTTTATATAAATTATTATTATGTACTAAACACACTAGCAGCTAATAAGCTGATGCGCGTATTTTGAGATTTGGAGAAACAATTCAATCTATTTTTAAATTCTAAAATCTAACTATTTTCTCATTTTTCTTCTTTATATAATCTCTTGTTTGCCTTTAAGTGCTAGTCACATTAAAAATTGTATTTTATTTTACTTGTACCGATGTATCAGTGTACCGAGCGATGTCAAGCTTTTATAAATAAATAAAAATGCCAAAGGACTTATAACAAAGCTAGATAATCGATTTGCCTTTCCTGATGTTGGATAAACGAGAACTGTGAAAACAAAGCTTATTTTAACCATCTTGACAGGAATTAGAAGAAAAGTTAGGAGAACTCATGAAAGCTTTCCAAGAAGCAGTCAATGAGAAGATGAAATGTCAAGCGGAGGCCGATGCCACTAACGCCACTATCGACCTGGCGAATCGTCTTGTCAACGGATTGGCTTCTGAGAAAATTAGGTTTGTGGAATCAAAACATTTTTTTTTAAGTTCATGATTTTCTAATAGGCCACACCATCAGCGACTTGAGAAATTTTTTAAACGATGTCACCGTACGATCGGATCAAATAATGAAAAACCGTTTGCAAATGTGGTGTCTAATGGGCATTGTGAAGCAAAATTTTACTAATAATTTCGTTATTTCACCCAGACGGCTGACGTATTTCCGAACCAATTCGACTTAGGGTCCTTAAGGAGAAGATCACCAATTCTTCAAAGACCGGCAACGCGCTTGCGAGTCTTCTCGTAGAGCCTTGTGTCACATATCACATAGCATCCGGTGAGCCTGCTGCCCGTTTGCCTCCTATAACATAAAAAAGTAAAAACTAAAATAGGAAGTGTAATACATATTTTTATTATATATGATATGGTGTACTTTAATAAATAAATAAAGAAATTGATGCACTGAGATGAAACAGCTACAGATTTAGCCAAGAGTACAAAACAAAATACAGAACACGTGATTTTGTTTTTCTTAGTACAGTTTTGGCTTTGCAGATGGTCAGCGACGGTAGTGAATCTAAAGGAATCTGGAGTAATGTTACCGGGTGATGTGTTAGTGGTGACGGCGTTTATCTCCTACGTTGGTTGTTTTATGCGACGATATCGATTGATGCTGATGAACGATGACTGGATACCAACCCTCGCTAAGACCAATGTATGTGATGTATCTTCTTATATGACTTTGCCTTTGTTTAGCAGCAACAATTTAGTTTTTTTTTAAATATTAAGTATTTATTGTCGTTTTTTTAATGTAATTACAGTTTTCTTTTTGTCTATGAATGTTTTCTGTTTCATATATATTGTTTATATGTGTAATCTATTTGGCTTTGTATATTGTTTGTATTTAGTTTTCCCACAGAATACGTTAATCTCCACAGAATACGCTGAACTGCGCAAGACAAAATGTAATTATTTGATTTTAGTCGCTAGTTCTCGACTTTAAAATCTTACTATAAGTATTCAAATTAATTTACCAATTCAGCTGACTTTTTTGACGTTGGGTCTTCAATTTCGTCGTGTGACTTGCTTTTAGAGTTAAACAATTTTACTCCGCATAGCGTTTAGTTTTTTGATTGTAGAAAGTATAAAAAAAAATTTGTTACAGCCCAAAATAGAAACGACAGAAGGGCTCGACCCCTTATCAATGTTGACTGACGATGCTCAAATTGCGTGTTGGAACAACGAGGGCCTGCCAACAGACTCCATGAGTACTGAGAACGCTACGATACTCACGAATTCAGCCAGGTGGCCTTTGATGATAGATCCCCAATTGTAAGTTATGACTTTCATATATATAAATAATATTTTTATGTAGATATATGTTACATATCTATTGCACTCCTTTGCCCGCATAAACCCTCTGACGCAACACCGTAATTTCCTTTTATTAGGTTGGACAACTTAAACTAGCAGCTTTGATAGGACACTTCACATCGGGGGCCGGTCAAACTTCAAGTAGTATTAAGTAAAATATAGATAATTGTCGTGCACTAATATCAGGCCGACTTAAATGTCATATTTAGTTAAGCTATAAATTATTGTAAAATTTAATTAAAGCATTTAAATACACATTGGTTTTTCTTTGGGAACCACCGCTGGCCCTCTATAAATTTATATGTTGCTCACATGTTGACAAATATTGCATCTTCTTTATTAAAACAATATTCTTTATAAAAAATAACATAAGGATATCTATACTTCATTTACTGTTATTATTTACCTTTGTTGAGAATATTTCACATAGAATTATTTACATTTTTCATACTGAAAATTGGCGAAAAACGTAACAATCAATTTTAATAAACATTATTGAAATTTTCAGACAAGGAATAAAATGGATAAAATCCAAGTTTGGAGACGCATTGGTTGTGATTCGACTGACTCAGAAAAATTATATCGACCGGATTGAACGTGCTGTTAGTAATGGGGATGTGGTCCTCTTAGAGAACATAGGGGAGACAGTGGATGCTGTGCTGGATCCCTTATTGGGACGAGTGCTTATCAGGAAGGGGCGTGTGCTTAAGGTAAATTAACTATTCAAAGTTAGAGTGTACGTAGTGTAGTTCTTGGGAACGAAGTAGCGGTGTTCTTGGGAATTACTTTAGATAGTAAACTCCAGTGGGGCTGGCACATAGAAGGTCTTTCGAATAGGCTAAGTTCTGCAGCGTTCGCAGTGAAAAAGATACGCGGTCTTACGGATGAGAATACAGCAAAGCTCGTTTGTTCGCTCAAGGTCGGTAACGCTTCCTCTAAAAATGGATGTCCTGTAGGCTATTAAAAAAAAAGTCTTAAATTAATTAGCTTTTGATTAAATCGATATTTTGTATAGATTTTTAAATTTGATTATTTTATTAGAGTTTATAAAAACCAAAGTTGCAGATGCCCCTATTCTGTATTTTTTACAGATTGGTGACAGAGAAATCGATTACCATACAAATTTCCGTCTAATTATCCAAACTAAACTGGCAAATCCGCATTATCAGCCGGAGATGCAGGCGCAATGCACGCTCATTAACTTCACTGTAACTAAGGACGGGTGAGATATACATTATATATATACCTAGGTCAAATATATATGTATGATATCCGGTTCAGTCAACCCTCCAGGGAAATCTGAAGATCAAAATCTGGACTTCCATATACATGTTGAGTTGACATTGATAAGACAATTAAATGTAAATTTGGTTTTTAACTTGTCTCTATGAATAAAATAATAATAACCAATGGCGCTACAACCTTTTTAGGTCTTGGCCTCATATTTCGTAATCGTTTGTCAATCTAGTAGGCAAGTTCTAGTTTTTTTTTTTTGGTTCAAGGCAAGCCGGTTTCCTAACGATGTTTTCGTTTATCATGCGAGAATGTTAAATGGGGAAATAGAAAAAATGTCCATTGGTTCCAGCCGGGGATCGAACCTGCGACCTCTAAACTATTTTGTCCCAGTTATAATAACCAATAATCTATATAATATGTAAGCGTATACATAATTAAACCGTTATCAATTATTATTTTAGTTTAGAAGAGCAACTCCTCGGCGAAGTGGTCAAAGCGGAAAGGCCTGACTTGGAAAAACTTCGTGCCGGACTCACGAAACAGCAGAATGACTTCAAGATCACGCTTAAGAGTCTCGAAGACGATCTCTTAAAGCGTCTATCGTCTGCTGGTCCAGACATTTTGAGTGATTCGGCACTCGTTATCAATTTGGAGACCACGAAGAAGACTGCTGCCGATATTGAAATCAAGGTGGAAGAGGGGAAGGTGACAGCTGTCAAAATTGACGAAGCCCGTGAAAGATATCGGTATGAATTTTCATTGTTCAGTTTCAAGAAGAGAGCGTACCATTCCCTGAAAGTCGGTGACACACCCCCTGGTAATCGGCATTGGAGGTGTCCATGGCAATAATCACTTTATTCAAAATCACTTCCTTTCCCCTAAGAAAATAATAGTATTATAACTTTGATCGGTATATTAATAAAAAAAATGTCTTTTACCTTTTTTTAAATATATATTTCTTGTTACAGACGCGCTGCCGCACGCGCATCTCTCTTATACTTCATACTAAATGATATATACAAAATCAATCCGATGTACCAATTCTCTTTGAAAGCCTACAGCGTAGTGTTTAAGGATGCGTTGGCTCGAGCAGATCAAGCCGAAGACTTAGAGGGGCGCGTGCGCAACTTGCTCGACAGCATCACATTCGCCGTCTTTGTGTATACGAGTCGAGGGCTCTTCGAAAGGGATAAGCTGGTGTTCCTCTTCCTTATAACGTTGCAGGTTGGTCATTTTTTATCCCAAATTTATTTCATACTATTAAAATAAAAAATAATGTTTATTATGGAACATATATAAAAGAGCCTCTGGGATTTTATTAAAGAAAAGTATCGCTTTTCCAAGAAAATAATTACTAACTTTAGATAGTACGTGGAAATTGCAGCCTGCGTTTGTTCCGTTTGTTTGTTTTTATTTACATATAAAAAGTTCTTGTTATTTATTTCGTAACCCAACAGATTACATAAATTATATATAATAAATAACAATTATACTATAGATTTAGCCAAAGATGGAATTCATATACAGGCCGTCTTAAGACGTCCTGTATATGAATTCCATCCGTCTCCTCTCGTAAATGTCTTTTTTTGTATACAGGTCGTCCTAAGGATATGAGACATTAAGGGAAAGTACCTAAAATATCGTAGATAGGATGTTTTGCTGAAAGGAGAGTTAAATTTATTTTATTTTATAAGTAATACTGTATTCAATTATTTTTTTAATTACTTGTCTCGTTCGTCTGAGAACTGACTCAAATATGAGAATAATGTTTGATGCCAATCTTAAAATAAAGGCTTTTATAGGTACTTACCGTATTTCTAATAAAGTTTTCTTTTAGCAAAATATCCTAACTACGATATTTCACATACTTTCCCTTGATGTCTCATATCCTTGGGACGCCCTGTATACAAAAAAAGACATTTACGAGAGGAAAGAAAAAAAACAGTATAATAGATGTTGTTATAATTCTTATATGTATTCGTTTTTTTAAATATAATCATATTTAACTAACCGTTAAAAAATAAATAAAATTCAGGTACTGCAAAGCGAAGGAAAGGTGGATCCCCGTGAATTAGATTTCTTACTAAAGTACGCGGTCGCACCAGAAGTGTCACCGTACACTTGGCTTTCAAACAACTCGTGGGGTGGTATAGTGGCACTTTCTAAGATGGACGCCTTTGAAAACCTCGATAGAGATATCGAAGGAGCTACGAAAAGGTATTTTTTTAATTAAAAAACAATTTCTTAGAAAAATCACAAGACATTATCTACATCTAACATAACGTCTATTTGTCTAACGTTTATTGCCAGTTCTTCTCTTCCGTTCTACGACCTTGACTTGATTTGAAAATTATAAGCATTCAATTTATTATATTTCTTTTTTGACGTTAATAAGTGTACATTGTGTTACCTATATAAATAAATTATTTTTTACTTTGACTTGACTTAACGAGACGGTAATTCGTCTAACATCTGTATTTACCCCCAATCGTCATATAACATAGTTGTAGCGTTCAGATATTTTTTAAAAGAAAGACTTTTTTGTAGCTGGGTAACAAGTGGCTTTAATCCTTAAAATATAAAATGTGAGCAACATAAAACAGTTGCGACGCTGATAATAACATTGGCAAAAGCCAAGCCTTAGATGCCTAAGGGATTATAAATCTAATTAACACTTCAATACAAGTACAGTCGACCTTTTTGGCATTCTTAGATTTAAGAATGATCCTGAAACACTCAGAAATCTGAGGCCTAGACCTAAAGAGGTTGTAGCGCCACTGATTTTTGTTGGGGCATAATAAAGGGCTTTCTTTTTTAGATGGCAGAAATATACGGATGGAGAGGCGCCAGAAAGAGATAAACTGCCAGGAGAATGGAAAAATAAGACGTCATTACAAAGACTCTGTATCCTTCGGGCTCTGCGACCTGATAGGATGTCCTATGCTTCAGGGTAACATACAGATATACTTTTCCTTCTCTTTTTCTCTCGTTTTTATTGCGTTAGGGTGACATGTAATAAGCTATGTGTTCGATACTATACTTTCTAATCAAAAGATTCAAAGGAATTTATTTCGTCGAACGTTCGGAAATTGCCATCGGTCAAAAGTTTTTTTTACACATTTGTTTTCAGGGCTTTTTGTGAAGAGAACCTTGGGACGAAGTATGTTGAAGCTCGAACGCCTCCGTTAGAGAAATCCTACCAAGAAAGTACGTCTACTACCGCCATGTTCTTTATCCTGTCTCCCGGAGTTGATCCTCTAAAGGTAATATTTTCCACATTTCTAGGGTCCAAATTATCTGCATGACATCAGCGAGTAAGCGTAAATAATTAGTTTTGACATGGTTTAATATTGTCTCTTTGCACCACCTAGGATCTAGAAAAGTTGGGTAGAAAACTAGGCTTCTCTACCGATAAGAAGAACTTCCACATCGTATCATTAGGCCAAGGGCAGGAAGTGGTGGCCGAAGAGGCCATGGGCGTGGCCTCGGTTAATGGTGATTGGGTGATCCTTCAAAACATTCACTTGGTTGCCAAATGGCTTGCGACGCTTGAGAAGAAAATGGAGGAAACGTTCGAAAATCCGTTGCCGGAGTACAGGTTATACACATATATATGGCTTGTTAGTGAAAAAAGCTAAATATTTAGTATTGGCTCGCTTATTCCAGACAAAGTAATAGTGGATCCACCTTCCCACTGAAGTATTTAAGAACCAATCCTTCAAGAAAAGAGAACGCACTCGGAAGCCCTCTGGCATTTAGTGTCCATGGGCGACGGTATCAAAATAGACAGCAGGTGTGCCTGCTGTCTGTTTGCCCCCCGTTCTTAAAAAAAATAATTCTTGAATATCTTTTTTTTCTTGCATTCTTCTTGAATAAAAAAAAGTGTTCCGGGTTAGGTGAAGTACGTAGCATGCACAAGTACGTGCTCGTACGAAGCACATGGAACAATTACAAATACGTTTTTTCTTTTGTGACAATCTCAACAAGGATGACAAGTTAAGACTACATTTTATTTTAATAGATTATATTTGAGCGCGGAACCTGCCGGTGATCCAGCTTATCACATAATCCCCCAAGGTATCCTTGAGTCTGCTATCAAGATAACTAATGAACCGCCAATTGGAATGTGGGCTAACTTGCATAAGGTATTCATCTCCTTATATCTCCTCTCACAGCTGTTCCTTCGATCAGGTATTAGCGGTCTATCGGCTATTTTTTAAATTGTAATATTCTATTGTCTAATTTAAATTTAAATATAGATTACGAATCCCAAAGATTTCGGTTTTTTCTATGATTTTATACTAATAGAGATCTTGTTATCTTGTCTATAATTGTCAGGCACTGGACAATTTCAGTCAAGAGACTTTAGAAATGTGCAGCAAAGAGGCGGAATTCAAGTCCATTCTATTCGCCCTGTGTTACTTCCACGCTGTAGTCGCTGAAAGGAGAAAATTCGGTCCGCAAGGATGGAATAGGTATGTTAAAGTTGTGATTACTAAATATATATATAATGCTTTGTGAAAGGATTTTATTTGGTTTTTTTGTATTTCAAATGGAAATTTGAATACTATGTCTTAATTCCTATACGTTAAACTATTATTTTGTTAAATAGGCACCTCTCAACTTAATCTTTTAACAATATTGAAGATTTTTCAAATCGAGCAATGAATGATTCGAGCAAAGTAATCATTATTCAACACTACATAACTGATTATAAATATTCATAAATTTTTATCGTATTGTTTAAATTTTGATTGGAGTCCCGGTTGCTTTGTACTTCACTCACTCCAGTTAGCTTTCGTCCTGCCCTTCATGCGGTTGAGCGCCTCATGAGGGCCCAAAACGCCCGGCAGAGATTGCTCTCCAAAACAACCCGAGCTGAGCTGTCAAGGCCCTTCAGGCCAACAAAGATTACATTTTAAAAAAATGTTTAAAAAACATGTTTTTGTTTTGTTGTTTATCTTTTTAATTTGAGTTGAGGTATTTTTATTGGTGTTTCACTCGATAACTTTGACCTTTGACCTCAAGAGAAGTAATTTTTCAGAGTGTATCCCTTCAATTTCGGTGACCTCACAATCTGTGTATACGTACTTTATAATTATCTGGAAGCCAATCCCCGAGTCCCATGGGAGGACTTGCGTTATCTGTTTGGAGAAATAATGTACGGTGGGCATATCACTGATGACTGGGACAGACGGCTGTGCCGGACGTTTTTACTTGAATATATGCAGCCGGAGTTGGTATGTTCATGTGAATGAGACATCTTTACTTACTAAGTGCACTTTATAGGTGTAATGCTTTCGCCTTTCACGGCTGACCGTTAGCCATTTTAATTCAGCCTACACAAAAAAAAACATCCATAAATAGTGACAAACTCTCGCATTAGTAATTTTTTATCTCTTCGTTTTTGTTTAATAACATTTGGTGTTTTTGTATAAGTAATTGAATACGATAGGTCAGAGATTAGGTAAGATAAATTTGGTTGTGTCTGCAATTAATATTTTGAGAGTTCCCCATTGGGACTAATTATATAATTTTAATTTAAATGAAAAGTTTTTTTTTAAATACGTGTTAGGTTTTATATTTTTGCGTTCGATACTTATTTGATTTAGCAAACTTTTCACCGAATTTATATAATTAGAAATTTAAAAAATATTTTGTGGTTAGGTCGACGGCGAATGTCAGTTAGCCCAAGGTTTTATATCTCCGCCAAATTCAGACTATGTGAGCTACCACCAGTACATTGACGACTTCCTACCAGACGAGACACCCTATTTGTATGGGCTGCATCCAAACGCAGAGATCGGTTATTTGACCACAGTTTCAGAAAGACTGTTCAAGGTATGAACATTCAATCGTATTCAGTCTGAATAGTAATGACTTCATGGGTCATATGTATGAAGTTTTGCGTTTAATCTCAGTTTTTACTAAGCCATATTTGTTTGTTACTTTTAAATAAATTTTAGTTACTAATACTTTTAAATAAATTTTAGTTACTAAATAAATAAGTAGACACTTTACAATCTGGGATACTATATATTAAATACTTTTCTCTATTATACTGAGTGTTTTTAAGGCAGTTTTTGCCGCGCACCACCACTGTGTGATACCAGTTGCCCAAAAATTTTTCCAAATCAATTCGAATTCAAGCAAAGAGCGTACCAATTATTCATCAACGCACTCGCGAGCCCTCTGGCCTTGAGTGTGTCCATGGGCGGCCGTAGCACAGATCAGATGAGTCTCCTGTAACATAAAAAAATAAAAATAAATGTTTATGTAATTTATACGAATTCGCAAATTATTAATAGGTAGTGTTTGAAATGCAACCGAGAGACGCTGGAGCTCAAGCTGGTGGTGGAGCAACTAAGGAAGAAATGGTGAGAACCGTTTTTATCGTCTAACTTCCAAAATTGTCTGTCTTTTCCGACTGACACTGTTCTGACGACTTACAAAATTAAAATTTCGGTCCAAAATCCATCCTTTTTCTAAGTGTGATGAAGAACGACATTATCTATTAAACTTTTTTTTATCTTAGGTCCGGTACATCCTAGATGACATTTTGGACAGAGTACCAGAACCGTTCAATTTGCAAGAGCTAATGGGAAAAGTAGAAGAGCTGACACCTTTCACAATCGTGGCATTGCAAGAGTGCGAACGGATGAACAGGCTTATGGGAGAGATACGGAGGTCTTTGAAGGAAGTCGAGTTGGGGCTGAAGGTAGGTCACGGATACATTGGGGCATATGGCCATACATTTCTGATGCCGTTTATGACGGGCTACACTATCAGTCTACCTCCTACATGGGAATAGATCAATCGGGTCAAATGCCGCCCGGGTTCCATATTCCAAACACCTCTTTATTTCTACAAGATCTGATGTTCGATAGCGATGTGTTACAATATTATAATGAAAAAAAGACGTTTCGGTTTAGAACTTTAAAAAAATGTTAACTACGACAGGGTGAACTGACAATCAGCAGTGACATGGAGAAGCTCATGGAGTCTCTATTTATGGATAACGTGCCTGATTCGTGGACTAAATTGGCTTACCCGAGTCTTCTCGGTCTGGCTGCTTGGTTTTCCGATTTGTGTTTGCGACTGGTTGAACTTGAGAACTGGTCCGGAGACTTCAATGTGAGTAGAAATCTCGCTTTTTTTTGAGTGTTTGTACATTTTTTATTTTCCACAGATAAATAAATGTCCACAGGAAAATAGTGTTTGCACTTCATATGTACGCTTTATCTGCTATTTAGTCATTATAAAATATCAAACAAAAGTAGACATTTTTAAGCAAAAAAAAAGTGGGTGTACTTATTACACACGTTAGAAGTTAAATTTATTAGACGTAACATGATAAAAAATTATTTTCAAAAATTTTATCTTTTATTCTACACAGTAACATTAACAATAGAAAAAGCTAAAATGTCTGATTTTTGTGAAGGTGTGCGCAGGCATCGTAAAAATTTACCCTCATAATTTTTCCCTAACACGCCAAAAAAGTATAACTTCAAAAAACAAAAAATCGGTAACTAGAAAAATGTTTCTTTTAAGCAGAAAATGACTTTTTTTATATATTTCTAGAATATACCTGTATAACTTAACTACATTGATACTTAATACTTATTAGTTATTATTGTTAAACCTGTGACGGTAAGTCATCACGATCTTAAGTAGAGAGATGATAAAATATAGAAATTCCTTGCAGCTACCACCAGCAGTGTGGCTGGCCGGCTTCTTTAACCCGCAGTCTTTCCTGACCGCCATCATGCAGCAGACGGCGCGAAAGAACGAGTGGCCCCTCGACAAGATGTGCCTCAACTGTGATGTCACCAAGAAGTACAGGGGAGATTTCAAGTGAGTTCTCGTGATTCTCTATGTTTAGGTAATTCGGTATGGACCGACCTAAAGATAACAACAACAAAAAGTGTTAAGGACTTTTCTGGTTGTGAAAAAAATTGTTATTTTTCAGGCTGTGAGATTTTTTTTGATATAGTGCGTTAGGATAAATACTGTCTATTATTTGAATCAAAAAGATACTTACAATTGTTCCACGTGCCTCGTACGAACTCGATTTATCTAACTACGACTATTTAATTATTGTTATTACTAATTATGAGGATATTGATATTTTCCACCTCACCAAAGAGGATGTGAGGAAATATTTGAAGAGGCATGAAGACATTGACTTTTGTTTAACAGTAACAAATTAGTATTTCTCCGAAATATGAAGTATTAACTGTCATTTGTTTAATGTTAAATGTCAGTTTTCTTTCTTACATTGTTTTTCTATGTAGTCTGTTTTGGCTTTGTATATTGTCCAAGTGTTATAAAATATGCATGTTAGCTGTAAGGTGAACAAAAATAATTATAAAATTGGATTTCATACGCAATAGATAGAATATTCTTTATTAATACTGGTTCTCAGAAGTGTTTTAAACTATGCAACTTTGCTTCTGAGATATTGATGCCGTAGTGAATGGCTATGAAGGTCAAAGTATTTCAACTTTGAAAATTACTATATTTTTTATTAATTGTTAAACAGTTATAATACGTATTTTGTCTTGTCAGGTTTTGTAGAAAAAACAGGAATAAAAAAAGAATCATTAGAAAAGTAATATATAATATAATGTTAAATGGTGTTAATAATGTTAATATAATGTTCTTATCTGCGCGGTTTGAAAATATATTATTGTAGTACGAGCCATGCCTGTACATTTTGCCTCGAAAGTATATTCAGACGTAGGCACTCACTTCGTTCATTATTCGTTACATAGCAATTAACATTAATTTTTTAGCTTATTCTATAAATTCTTATTTTATATTTAATTAAATCCTCTATTATTTAAAGCACCCCGATGACCCAGGAACCGTACAGTTATCTTGCCTTGTTTATAAACTTCACCGAACCAAAAATATGTGTTTATTAACTCTGTTTATTTAAATTAAAAATCAATTGAAAATAATCATGTAATTAAAGTTAAATAAATTATGTGTTTTAATTACTGAAGAGTTATTTATTTGCCGACGAGAATTACGAGTCGTAATTTTTTCTTTAAAAGTAGGGTCAATGTTACCCAAGAACAAATCTACAACTTTTTTCCCATTTTCTATTCAAACGTACAACTATGTGATGTATAATTTCAGTGCCCCACCCCGTGAAGGGGCAAACATCCATGGCCTATATATGGAAGGGGCTCGTTGGGACACAGCAACTGGTGGAATTGTAGAGTCCCGAATGATGGAACTGTTCCCAATAGTGCCGGTGATATACATAAAGGCGGTAACACAGGACAAACAGGATACAAAGAACGTGTATGAGTGTCCTGTTTATAAGATTCGGTAAGTACGCGACGTCATTAAAAAACTAACTTTTAAACTCCAAAAATTATCGACTAAAAGGCTTTTAGTCGATAATTTTTACGAAAATAGATGATTACTTCCAGAGCAAACAACGTCTATGATGAGAGAACGTTGAGTGTAATAAATGGAATACCCTATCAAAAAACAAATTGTATAATTATTCTATATGCATCTGTCGCGCTCCTGACAAGACTGCTATTGTTATGTTAATAATAACCACAATTTTCAAATTTTATGTACCTTGTTCTAGATTGTATTCAGTACAAAAGTATATATAAAATCGGGATTTATTATAGCTTTCTGATGTTAACAAACAGATATGCTTGCTATTCTTTTCAAAACTGTTTTTGACGTGACAACGTCTTATAAATTGGTTTGCCGGGTGACACTTCAAGAAACTGCGTTACGCTCCGCTCACGTTATGCGCTCACAATGAGAGCGAGTTCTCACTCCACGCACGCACGCGAGAGAGGCACGCGTCCCTTCCACTCGGGCATGGTTTGCCCGCCTAAGAGCGAGAGAGATATGAAATTCAGTGCGAGATTCTTTGTATAAATTAATGTTTTAAATTGTTACTATTATTTCATCCTTCTTCCTACTATACGAATGAATATTCACATTAAAATTATTTTACCACTCAAAGTCGTTGTCACGTAAAACTTTCGCCCGTATACCGACTTTACAGGCAACCAATTTTTTTTTATAAATATTGAATATTATTAATATATCACCAAGTGAAACGTAACTAAAAACAGTCTAATATATTATAAAATTTTTGTTTTTTAATCAATTTTATGTCCGTTTCCTTCCAGTATGCGTGGTCCAACTTTCGTGTGGACCTTTAATTTGAAGACCAAAGATAAGCCGACACGTTGGACGCTGGCCGGAGTGGCGCTCTTACTAGGAGTTTAGTTATTTACTTTATTATGTGCATTTTAATTTTATTTACTAATAAATGTTTAGAAATAAAATTTGATCTTGTTATTTGTTTCATTATAATCTCTTTGGTAGAAACGATAGGGCTTGTTAAAGAAACACTTATAAAAATACATCATTTATTCCACTAGATGAGTATTTAACTCTGGTGCAAACAACTTTCTAAAAGTCGTTTTCAATACCCAAAAAAATAATGTTTGAATTATTTTACTTGCCTAGTTGCCGATTTCAATTTTCTCGATGCATATATTTAGCATTAAACTTATTTAATGATTGAGGAAATTGTTATATAAACCTCAAAGAATTTCGGGTTTCCCATTATTAGTAATTGTCTGTGCGTCAGAAATCTGTACAGTTACATATACAATATATAGGTACGAGCCATTTTGCAAGATTTATTATAGCCCTTGAGAATATCTTCTATCGGATATTACATTAAAACAATATATAGTTCCGGATAAATAGCTGATAACAATGCATGCAATACATTTATTATAAATAAATGATAATAAATGTATCCTGGTAGCAAGAGTTTCATAGAAGGTTTTTTTAAGAAGTATTGAAAACGACATACTATTTTGTGCCAAATTAAAGAATATCACAGGAAGACAAGTATATACTTACGCAACGCCATGCAATATATAAATACCTTGAAATCTAAGCAATTAGAAAAATATGTTTGTGGACGATCGCCATATATTTGGGACAATAGGAATAACATTCATTTCATGCATCAAGTAAGAAGGCAGTGTTTTGAGCTTGATTCAAAGAACGATCACAGTTTTCTATTGCTTTGTCAAAATGTACCTCAAAGAAAATTCAAATATTAATTCCGTATAATTAGCCACTTTGAGCAGTTTTCAATTTAGCTGACTTCGGAGATGCGCTGTCTATATCTGAAGGGGGTTCGGATCCTTTCACTGTAAATGTTACGTAGTATCGCTTATTTTTATCTAATTTTTCGGCTGGTAATGCGATCAGCTGCTTCTCAGTTCCATGCGACACTTCCAGAGTAACGTGTGCTTTGCCAGAGCTTGAAGAAGGTTTAGTGTGAATTTTTGGCAAAAATCCTTTGGACTTTGTCGCATTAGCCGTGGCCGGTTTGGGCATCGTGTGGTGATTCCACTTGTAAGGAACTACAAGAACGATAACAAATACAATGTCAACAATAAATTTGTTATTACACTAAGTATAATACAGGTTATAAGTACTTACTATAAGCGGAACATGGAATACCAGTATAGGCATGAACTGCATGGAAGCATCGATGTGTTTTGCTTGTGCAAAGGCATGGATTATCAGGTATAGCGCTCATCTTGTACAACTCACTTTCCCCATAATCAAAATCAATTGGTTTCTCTGGTAAATTATCCAAATGTTTTTTTCCACTTTTCTGGAATTTTCTTAAATTTTGGTAAAGAAACTTTTCAAAACTACTGAAAGAGTATTCAGTGCTGCTGTAGCTTCCCAACCCCACGTGTGCTAAACTTGACTTATTGTATTCGTCTATAGCCCGTTTAACCAAAACTGCTTCATTTGCTTTACTCGTTCTTATCTGCAATCTTTTAAGTTCCAATAAATGTTGAAATATTTTTCTCTCACAGTAGTATCTGAAAATTTAGAGTAATCCTTTATTTATACAAATAAATGCACGGAGTTTTAATTAATATTCCGTACACACTACTACTGCTATAAAAATTGGAAAACTAACCTCCGCATATTAGTTTGTATCCTCTGTGTAACTGAACGCATATCTACTGCGTTTTTGTCTCCTGGTTTTCTTACGGGGATTTTGCTATCGGGTTTCCCTTGCATTTTTCCAGCCGATTTTCTCTGTTGATAATAAGCGTTCAGTCTGGGGCTTATTATACAACGTTGGATCGGTCTTGGACTCGGTTCAAACCCCGAGTCCATTACACCGCTGGATTCGTAGCCTCTTTCAGAATTTTCACTTTTAGATCGTATGGTAAAACGACTTCGAGATCGTCCTTTTTTCCGAAACCTTTTACGTTTGCCATTGGCTTCTGATTGGCTACAATAAATTTCATTGTCACTTACGCTAGGTATTCTTCCTAAGGAACCTTGTAACAGTTTTCCATGAATTTCATCGTCATCAAAAAATGTTTCATCGATGGCAAACGATTTTTTCAAAATTCCTGGACTTGACTCGACTACACCAGCAGTTTCAGATAATACTTTATAACTTTCTGTTTCATAAATACTGTTTCTTCTACTCCCAGTTTCGTCGTTTTTTGAAGGTTTATGTATTTTCGAAGCTGATTCAGAAAGAGATAAATTAAAATTTGTTTCTTCAGAGCCACTTGGTTCCACTGTTTGTTTTTTATTATTAGGAACCTCTTCAATAATTGATATTATCCCTTTATCGGCTACTGGAATATTGTCACCCCCACTTGTTTGTTTTAATTCCATACTTTTTTCATTTTCTGCTTCTGTAGACACATTAGGGCTATTATTTTGATTGAAAGATGACTGATCCTTAGGTAGTGGTTCTTGGTTTTTATTTTGTTCGTCATCATCGTCTATTTTTATTATTTCATCCTTATTTGAAAACGAAACACTAGGCGAACTTTTTTCTTCAGATTCTGGTTGTTTACTTTTATTTTCTGAAGCTAGTTTTTCTTGTGACATATCACTACTCATAGATTTTTCAGGTCCTGACAATACTTGGAAAGACTTTTTATGAGTTACATCTTTGGATGCTTCAGCTGCAGCTTCGACCGTTGGTGACTTCACACTATCTTTTGTTTCTCTATCAGGTAAATTTTCTGTGTTTTTTTCATTAGAAGTAGATTCTGATACTTCAGTTCCATCTGCTGCTAAATCTTCTTCTTCCATACCTTTTTGTTCAGAATCAGCCTTCTCTGGTTCAGGTAAAGTATTATCTAAGGTTTCTTGAAATGGCTTATCAACTATATTTTTATGTTCTAGTTCAGTATGTGTGTCATCTTTGTCCTTCATATCATTATGTGACACATTTAAGTTAGATGTTTCAATTGAAACGTTGTTAAGTGAATCAAGAGTTACTGTTAATTCTGAACTTCCATGTTGGCTTGCTTCTCGTTCCATATGTATTTGTGCTTCAGTTGTTACCATATTCGTTTTTAGAGATAGGGTATCGGTTTCAGTTTCACTGTATGTCTTACTTTTACTTGATTGCAAGGTTATTTTCATTTCAGTATCAGTTGGTTCTAAAGGAATGTCAAATGTGACACTTGGTTCAATGTTTTCTGGCGATTTAATACTTTGCTCATTGCCTGACGCCTTGTACTTTACAATATTAACACTCTGTTTCTGTTCGTCGTTTTCGATATGAATTGATGTCTTTTTACCTTTTCGCTTTGTACTACGACGTTCACTGGATTCTGTGCTACTTTCGGAAGTGGATTGTGTTCTTTTTTTGTATCGTTTTTTATGTCGTTTATTTTTCTTTTTTTCTTCTTTACAACTAGATAGTTCTGATGAATCAGAGCTAGATTTATATCTTCGGTGATGTCTTGAAGTAGACCGACTGCGCTTCGAAGGTTCACTTCTGGATCGGCTTTTCCGTGATCTAGTTCCTTTAGATGGTCTTTGTTTCCGATGGCCATGATGACAACATGCTTCTATTTCGGTATCATATCCATCACTAAAACTTTTTTGTTTATTTTCAACTAATTTATTTCTTCTCTCTGAATATCCTACATTTTTGCTTCTTTTATAACGATTGTCTAATGAACTATCCGAGTTAAAATCACTGTCATTTCTAAATCTTCGCGTATCTTGCAATGGACTAGTAAGTTCTACAACTTCACGTTTTTCTATTCTTATTTTATCTCTTAAATCAATTTTGGTACTTGTTACACGCCGAGTAGGTAAACTAGAAATCGGAGTGCTATCGATCATAATCTGAGTATTTGGTAGTTTTGAAGCAGGAAGGCCACCATGCATTTGTATATATTTTGCCGTAGACCGATGGCCCCGTATGGTTGCACAGTCTAAAGGAGTTATAGGCTCGTTTTTAGAAGACCTCGCTACAAAATTAACCTCTGCTCCGCGATCTAATAACAACCTACAAAGATCGGCATTGTCTGTAGCAGCTGCAATGTGTAGAGGCGATCTGCCCTCATGATTTGTAGCATTAACTTGAGACGGTCGACCGTCTAATAGCCATTTAACGAGCTCCCTACGACCAGATGCAACTGCTTCATGTAAAGGCAAATCTCCTTTGGAATTACGTAGCCATAAGTTCGCACCTCGAGATCCTAAAATTTGAACTTTTTATTAATCTTAGACTATTACGAAACGCTGATACATGAAAATATACACACCTAGTATCCGCACGGTTTCTATTTGCCCCTTAGCAGCAGCTGTATGAGCAGGACTGCGGCCTCTTCGATCCTGTCGATGGGCATCAGCCCCGTGTTCAAGTAAAGCAACCGTTGCATCAGCATGACCAAGAGCTGCGGCGTAATGTAAGGGGGTACAGCCATGAGAGTCTGCTACGTCTACCCTTGCACCACAAAGACCCACCAAAGTCTCTAATGCCTCTGTATGCCCCCTTGCAGCCGCGCAGTGCAATGCAGTTAAACCGTCCCTAAAATTGGTTTTCATATTTTACTTAAATTAAAAATAAGTTTTATTTTATTTGGCAGTTGGAATTATAAATGAATGAAACTGCACTAATAAATTTAGATTTATATTTGACATGTTTTAGTGAAGACGAATTTATACTGTAGAACTACAAAATGATCATTATTGATTTACTAGGACCACTCACCTGTCAGCATCATCAACTCTCGCGCCAGCTTGATGGAGAGCCAAAACAGCAGAAGCAGAGCCTGCTGAAGCTGCCCATAGCATGGGTGTGCGTCCGTCAGCATCTCTAACATCCACTCTAGCGTCGCCTTCTTTTACCAGAGCTCTTAAAACTTCCAAAGCTGCTCCACGGCTCTTAATAAAATTTTACAATATTGCATTAGATGAGTATACACTGTTTTTAATGATAAATATGACTTCTAATAACAGTTGTGTTCGCAATAAATAACTAGAAAATAAGAAGAGTACTCATCGAATTTGAATCATTCATAATGTCAAATGTCGCAAAAAATTTATACCTGATGGTCAATAGCTGCTGGAGCTCCACACATCTGAGCAGCGTAGTGTAGAGGGTAGCCACCATGTTGGTCCGGTGTTGCCGCGTCAGCACCCGCAGCAAGCACCGCTCTTAATGCTCCTACTTCTCCACAAACTACATAAAAAATAATTTAGGTTATGGGGATATAATAGAATGGGAACAGAGCGCGGGGCGGCCTCTGCTGAATAAAAGATATCAAAAAAACGAAGAAGTCATTCAATCAAATGAAATTTCGTTGTCCGCATTAAAACACTTGCGTATATGGTGAAATCATGAGTAAACTCTTGTCTTTAAAGGGGATGTGGCAGAGGCTCAATTATCTACTAAAATAAACATTCGATGGAGAAATATGAGGCTACAATATAAGGTTGGACGTTTGCTTCATATTATTTTGATCCAACAACGCAGTGGATTACATTAAATTATTTAAAAAGGTAAAATATTTAAAATTAAACGCTCTCGATAACCTTTAAAGAAGACAGTCCCTACCAATTATATAGATATTCCTAATCAACCTAATTGTTATAATTTGAAAGTTGTCTTGTGCATTTTCTTAGTGGACCAGCGCAGAATTTTTATCGGGACCTCCACAAAAGGGAGGGACATGAGAAACTTAAATAATAAAAGAATACTTCGTTTTACAATAAATAACTTGACTGATACAATTTACCAATTTATTTGGATTACAATTTGAAGCCAGACTTCTTAATCCAACATCGGTAACCCTAGATCATCATCATATCATCAATGCTCACTAGACCATCCTGAAATAGGCACGAGGCACACAACCCCGCTTATAAACGCCTATATTCTAGCCTCATTTTCTATTAAAATTAGATTTCATAGGTCAAGACTGCCCAAATGATTGCGACATTACAAGGTCGAACGAATCATTATTTCAAATGTTCTACGATTTACCCCAAATGTTATATCATTAATGTTGACCTCTGTCGTTCTTAGCACAAAGTTAGTCCTAGCTATCCGCTAGGTTTGAGTTCAAGGATCCGACCTTGTTCACCGCTCAATACTGTCGGACATTCCCATAAGTAACAAATCGCCTACGATCGCCGAGCATGAATCATTTTAATTAAATCTTTTCATATTTCTAAATCCATGAACATAAGGAATGCTTTGCTTTCACATGTAACGGCATTTGTAGGGAAGGAAAACAGATATATTAAAGTAGATTGACCAGTCATCAATAGGAGATATGACACTTTTGTTATGTATAAAGAAACAGTTTTAAAAATTTCTTTAGGTTTTATATACTTATGAACGTCAAATTTATTAAAATTTAAATATTTACCCAGTTGCATAACTTTAAAAAATAATACAGCAAAGGCATTATGCCTACTTACATATATCAACATAAAATTATTAATGGTTTTATATTGTACATAATCTCTATTGAATTATAAAACTTTAGAACTGTAAGTATCGATAGAGGTCGTCCCTAAATAAATAATTGACTATATTTCAAGATATAAAGAAGCCATTTCCATCAGTGATAAAGGATGGGAAGTCAATTCAGAATGTCGGCATGATACCACAGATAACGAGTTAACTGCGCAAGCTAGACCGCTGATGTTCTTAATCACGACAACTGTGTTGAAAGATCTTATCATTACTTAAAGCTTACTTTTCAATTTCTTGGAGTCAAGATATTATGTATATTAATTTTGTAATATTATGTACATATAAGTGAAAATAAGTGAATCGTAGACAACACAAGATATCGATAAGTTGCGTATGCCGTAAGTCATAAATCCATTGCACTGTGAAAATTGAAGATTCATAGTCTTTTATTAACATTATGAATCTTCAATTTTCACAGTGCAAAGCTGTCTTTTATTAACATAGCTTTAACACATTTAAAGAAAACACTTTTCTACCGGATTGAAGCTATGTATTAAATAAACTTATAATAATTTAACATAATTTTAAATTTATCCGACGTTTTGTGTGCTTTACAGCGTACGTGGTCAAGGTGACTGAAGACAAAAGGTGTTGAATTTCAAAAAGTATCACAGCTGTAGAAAAAGTTGTATTATACTCCACCGTGACCGATTTCGGTAAAAAATTAGTTTTCTTTAATTGATTCATATAAAATAATGGTGCTCGTATATATGAGAACCCAGTCTCTCTCCATCTGCGACGCAATAATCTTCCTAGCATTGATGAATCTCTGTTTATTAACTAACTAATGACTTATTAGACGTCGGCAAGTTGCATTTAATAATTGTATATTTTACTCGCCTTAAAGAACAGAGAAGTGTTGGCCTAGTGGCTGCAGCCTGCGACTATCACCCCTAAGGTCGTAGGTTCGATCCCCGGCTGTGCCCCAATTGACTTTCTTTTTAAGTGTGCTTTTAACATTCGCTCGAACGGTGAAGGAAAACATCGTGAGGAAACCGACTTGCTTTGACAAAAAATGTCGACGGCGCGGCGTGTGTCAGGCACAGGCTGATCACCTATTAGATTGACAAATGATCATGACACCGATACAGAAATCGGATTTTTACTCTCTCTTAAAGCGCAAATATTAGGGTCAGGTATTGGAAACCATTTACCTGTAGCCCAATGAACAACAGTGTGATGCTCATCATCTTTTGCATTGACATCAGCTCCTCCCGCCAGCAAAGTTTGGACAAGGGGTACATTTCCATGAACCACTGCCAGGTGAAGGGGTGTGAGACCATCTGCATCACGAGCATTGGCCAAAGTCGGTGCAGCCATAAGAACGCGATCTGCACACGCCGCCCGCGCACTTTGGTTCGTTTGCCCACTTGACGCGCAGTAGTGCAGTGCGCACCTTAATCCACGATCACGCTTGCGCACCGATGACGGCTAAGAACAATATAAAATACGTGTAAATTCTAAAAAGCATCAAATAATTCATATGCATCATATATCGTAATTAACAACCTACATATAAACTCAGCGAAACATTTACTGCAATTTACACCCGTATACATATATTAATAATGTAATCATGGCAAATTATTCTCACCGTATCGTATCGGTTTATGGGAACAATGACAGGTTTTGTAGTACCGGCTATGTATTGATTGATTCAACCGCCCAGTTGTCCTGACGTCGAGCTACGTTAAACACATATTTAACTTATATTTTCATGTTAAAGTAAGGAGAATAATACTGATACCACGTTGAATTATTTGTACCAAAAAAATGGCTCTTACTCAAAGATTAAAAATAAAACCAAAGAATTTTATTGAAAGGGAATTGCAATTATGACGAAGGGGAAACATTTAAGGACAGGTTGATAGGTTGTTTACAAGACGTTCTTGCAATCCGCGGCCGATCCGCGTTACATCGCGTGCTCTAATAACACTTTGTTTTTAAGTGCAACCTCTGCATTGTACATTTTTCTTTTATCTGCACGGTAATACAATTTCCTATAAGTAACGATATTAACAGATAAATTCTCTAAATAACTTACATCTCTGTTAAGTATATCGACCACAGTCTTATAATCAGCCTGTTGACACGCATACATCAAAGGTGTACAACCCTGAGTGAGTGGAAGGTTCACATCATTTCTGTTCGTAACATTTTCACGTTTTATTTTAGAGCTTTTGTCAAGGAGATCGGTATTACTCTGGACTTTTGGTTTCTTAAGTATACTTGGGATGGAGGGTTCACCCCGGCTTCCGGGTTTAAATTTGTCCATAAGGGTTAGTGGTCGATCGCCATAAGGTAACGTGTAGTAATGAAAGCATGTAAGCTCCGACGAGCGGGCGCGGAGGGCGCGAAGCTTCGACTGAATGTTGACCGTGGAACCCTCGTAGAGCCTGTGGCCGCCCACTGCCCATTCGGACAAAACTGGCTTTGGGCGGCACGCAATAACCTACCTAATCTTATTGTACAAAACCAGGTCACCGTTTCATAAATTTATTGTAGAAAAACGAGGTCTTGAAGATTGACATCGACACCCGATATACATTTTATTATAAGTAACTTACAATTAATACAGTTTCAGGAAGTATTTTTTTCTCACACAGTTCTTTATCTCATCTATGTATTTGATTAAAACGATATTTATATTAATAACATATAACGCATATTTAAAAATAATTCAAAATATAATAACTAACCTTAAAATGTAATAACTAAAATATATTATTAAGAGGAGTCCCTTTAGGCAAGGTTCCGAAGATACTGGTTTTGTCCGAGGTAGGTGCCAGCTCTTCGGTCTCCTGTGATGTTGACTAACCTTTTTGATATTTCCCTAACAAGCCTTCTAGCGCTAGGACCCCCATGGTCCAAGGGTTCGACACCAAATGGGAAAATAATATTCGAAGCCTAGACCCCTGTATTTGCAAACTTTTGCTTTTTCAGCACCATCAATTTAAGTTATAATACGTAGTATATTTAGACAATACAGTATATTTAGGTTTCAGTAAAATAGTTCCCATTGGAAGGAATTCCTTATCCAAGGTTAAATCGTAAAATTTGTGGGGAAGCTAGTCTATTATAGGTTATTATATGGAAGTGCTGTGTTGGATTGGTTTGGCTAGCAGGCACCAGTAGCAAGGGTGTGCTTGACGTCACCCAACACCCCCCTTAGATGGTAATCGCTCACGTAACTCGCTTTGTATCAGATGAATTTGTGTAGCTTATAGCTGCTCTAATAATGTATGTTTACTACATACAATTACAACTTCATTAGCAATATTTAAGGCTTTATAAGTAAATCATTTATTCGTGAAATAAACAAAAAAATATAAATACAATATTTACTATCCATACAGTAAAAATAAAAATAATTAAAAATTAAAAACAATTTTTTAAAGTTTGGCCCCCGCGTATCTTGAAGGCTGGCAGCATTTCCTCGCTGCTTTGCGATACTTATTCGTTGAGCGATGGATTACTATCACCGATACTGTCTACCAGCCAACTAAACTCTTTGATTAGCGCCTATGCACTTGAACCTCACGGTCCAAGATTCTCTACTCCAAAGGGAACATGATCGAAATTGGAGGAAAGACATCTTATATTTGAGCCAGTTATTAATAAAATATTTTTATAGTTAATTTATCGCTGTTCATTTTTGAATTGTATAAATTCAAGTTTTGCAACCCAAAGATAAAGGAATTAGTCATACATTTTTGGCTTTAATTCACTTATCTGTAAAACCAATGCAAACATCAATTAGCGGGAATTCCTCAATGGATGTTAAATTCTAAACACAACGTAGAAAAAAGAACTTAATGATATCTTTTGACACGCTTTAAATTTTGCATTCCTGTAATATTACGTGGTGAGGTGAGACCGTATACAGGGAGTAGGCTTATTAGGTTCTTCCGCTCCAAAAAATGGGTCTTACGACTTCTCACTGGACAGTCAATTTAAGCCTCATCTCCGACTTTCCTTTTCCTTTTCCCGAGTTTGTCATTCCTCCACAGCAGGATCTTTTCTTAATATAATTACAGGGATATGACTCTTGGAAGTTTTGACTGCAAATCCTAAGAAATTTATTTTCAAGGCTCAAATGATGATAATCAGTGACACTAATTATTCGCTGAAATATACCGATGTATAGCCGATGCTCTTTCCAGTTTCATTGACTGGAAATAATTTATAATTCAAAAGAACCATTTTATATCGAAACTAGGTTACGTATCAGGCAAGTGACCTACCTTGTCTCACGATATTTGCCTCTTGTGTGTACCATGTCCACGTCGACATCCTGATGCGTAAAGAAATTATAAGTGAACTTAATTGCAATATACTTAATGAAATGTGCAAAGTTGGTAGAAAAGATAAAATTTTAAAAGAAACGCTACATACGCGCCGTTACATATTTGAATTTTAAATTTAACTATTAGACACAAAAAATAAATCATTTAACTGAATATCATTAAAACAATCGGACTATTATATACATCTATGTAGTTGTTAGTAGACTGTTACATAGTCGTAGAGTTATTATATTATACTAGAATGCTTTAAACATGAAATAAAATCTGTTCTTTCCCTTTGAGAGCTGCAGACTACACATAAAGTGAATTTAAAAAAATAAACTTTAATATATTCAGGTTACAGATTTAAAATAAAATCGCAATTTCTTCATCAATCTCAAGACGTAAAAAGTAAAAACATTGAAGGTCGTAATCAAAGGGGTCGCTAATCAGGGCTGATGGGCAGTGGTGAACTGGAGAACTTATGAATGTGGGTCACCGATCAATTGCGATAGCAAGCTTGCGATTATATGGAAATTAATTGAACGAATCGGGCTTTCTTGAGGCGAGACCACCGGACCACGTTCTTTTTACTGACCCAAATGAGTTTTAGCAAAAAAGTTAATGGCTAATTACGCTTGCTACGTTGAGATTAATTATTCTTGGGTTATGTAAATTGAAAATATAAAAATTAAATGCTCATAATCTTTATTAGTTATTACAGATAACTTTTTACAACTAAAATTACTGTAATATTTTATTTTATTCATCATTTATTCAAAAATATTATGGAAAACTGTGATCTCCGTGAAAATATCACTGTGTTTTATCACGTATACTGTTTATATGTATACATATACATTTGTTTTAGTATATATTGCAAAGGTTCTTAAGATAAATAATATAATTTACCCGACTGCAAAATATACGTTATCAGATAATGTTTATAGATGCTCAAATTCTAATATGTAAGAAAAAACTTACCACAATAATAATCTCCATATCATCATTTTATTGATTTCACCAGTTATCTTTACATATAAACGCATTAACTCTTAATTAATAATGAATGTAATATATTCACAGAGAACAACAAAGCTCGATGCAAGTATACAAAATGCCGGTTGCCATGGCAACACACTAGACGCCTTGCACGCGGTTCTTTAGGGAATTACAAAATAAAATGTTACAAATGATTTTACGGTTCAACAACAAAAATAAATATTAACTCTATTTTTCCTTAATACTATCTTATATATTACATAATACGCGGCACACACATACTTTGTACGTGTCTCTTACAACCCGGAAGACACATTTCAATTGACGTATATATATCGTACCTGGAGTCAAAATTGAGAGCTACACATTCAACGGTAATTGTTGTTGCATTGATCCATAGAACAGAGGGAGGAAACTCATTTGAGCAGGGCCGTGTCGAACCCAGGCGCTCGCATGTGCCCTTCCACATCACAAATCCATCGTTGCAGGGATTGGTGACACAGATTGGTATCACGGAGTTGAAACGTAAAATTAGGTGCTTATCGCTTGAGCATGGGCCACGTCTAAATGCCTGCCAGCAAGAGTTCTTTTCTGGATAGTATAAGTAGCCTGAAATACATTAAGTATTTATTAAATATAATTATCGTCTTTGCCCTAACACTTAAGTGACCTAGAAATTGGATTAGATGGTACAGAATAAATTAGGGTGGAAACAGATGGAGGAGCATCTTAGTTAAAATTGCATTAATATCTATTTCATTAAATTTATGTGTAATAGGATGTGGAAGAATAAAGGCTTATTATTATTATCGTGTTTGGCCAGATGTAAATGAATTTAATATAATGAACACACGGGAATTTATATTATTTCAATACTTGGAGTATTATTTACAGTTCTCCCGATGACGTTGAATAAAACCTCGACCTGCGCAATGTTTTAGTTTTATTAATGGCATCGGCTGTGAGGATTAGCGTAATTTTAATCGTTAGGAATAATTTTGCCTTGCGGATCAAATTGTAATATAATTTGTATTTTTTTATTTTAACCATCTGTAATCAGTCTCTTGCATTTTATCAGATTATGATATGATTTTAAGGCAATTAGGGAATGCAAATTCAATCATTTGTTATTCCTCCGTAACTCGCAAACTATTAAACTGGAGCAAATCTCGCCACATACAAATCACGCCAAAATACGTAGTCCACCGTTTCCATGAGGCCTCAAGTCTTCTTTTGTATTATTCGGTTGATCTTTTAATGTCTTCCTCGAGAGTGGTAATTCCTATCCATTTAATTTATCGTATTCTGTGGGATGTATGAGCGATTCGCAATATTTAAGGAATGTATAGATTACAGACTATTTCATAAGATACAACAATAAATATCGCTTAGTTGCGTCACTATAGATAACATTAAGTACTCGTAGGTACTTAACTATTTTAAGTACCACTTTACTCATTAGACACTAACAAAAAATGTATGTCATGTATCATTAGTATAACCCACTTTTGCATCCATGATCGTTTTTATAAAAAAGGTCTTCCAACGTTCGCGTTTAATATTATCGAGTCCAAGAATTTTATGACGGAAATTACAACTTAGTGATTGTTTGAGGAAGTTTGCAGCGAATCACTATTACCTAGTATACACAATATTTTACAATGGTTTAGAAACGGTCATTGAATCGCGTTTTTTTTTGTCTTCATGTAATTAAAACAGGCTAAAAACACATAAACACCCAGCGTGGGAGTTTATATGTAATCAAAGCATTGTGTTTAGATTACTCTATTAATAAGAGGCGCGAATTATTTTTAGAATTTTACACAAATTTACTATTCAATTGTTATTAAAAAAAGAGCGGGTATTTTTAATTAAAAAAGTTCCCAAATGCCCCATTGTAATGCATTGTTATAATTAAAAAACACATTTTTATTTATTTATGTCTGCTTTTTAACTATTAGATTTCTCGTTATATTCTAGTACTTACATAATATATTACTTATAATGGTTTAATTATAAATTATAACGGGTTGTTTATTAAATAATGTTATGTGCTTTAATTATGTTTATAACTATCCCGATAACGTATTTTATTCCGTTAAAAAATCTTGTATCGTAGTGGTTTGACATGCGAAATTTAACCAAAGCGTTGTATCGTCATCGGTAATAAAATTGAATGTAGGATAACCGATCACCTATTTGCCTATCACGTCTAACGTATACGCAAATAAGAATTCCGACGTCAAGACAAACAGCGTTGTGACTGGTGATAATTAATTCTCTATTAAATAGTACACGTTACTATCACGTTGATGTCCGCCGTTCCACAACTGAGCGTTTTTCTAGGCAGTTTGTGGATCCAGCTGCCCACCGAAGTATTTCCGAGCCATTTTGACTTAGGGTCCCTCAAGAAAAGAGCGTACCAATTCTTAAAAGGCTGGCAACGCACTCGCTAGCCCTCTGGCATTGAGAGTGTTTATGGGCGGCGGTATCACTTAACATCAGGTGAGCTTCCTGAAGGTTTGCCTCTGATCTATAAAAAAATAAATAATTAAGAACATTATTTACTAACCAGGCCTACAATCACATATCCAGTCGTCCTTTTGATCACCGGGATAATAAAGTTCGTTATCACCGCAAACTGATGGCAAATAAATTGGATGACGATTCTGAAACAAAAATATACCTAGTTCAAAAATATTCCTTGCGTGTAAGAAATAAAAATGTTATTTAACGTCGCGATGTAATCTTTTTATTACATTGCTAAACCTACCTATTTGTAAAGAGCATTAATAACTCCTAACAGAACTATTACTTATATATATTATTTAACTTATATAAAATAAGTAATGGTTTAAATATTGTCTACAATAACATATTCTTACCTCTCTATTAACAAAATTAACATTCTCTTCAGATTCGGGAAAACCGATTGTATCTTTTGATATTCTCGCTGAATTCACAGTAAGCACAAATACTACAAAAAAAATATTGTAATAAAACATATTTGCCAACACACGAACTTATGTCTATATTGTTCGTGATTTAATTAAACGGCTATTTCGCGAGGAGGTAGGGATCGGAATGATTCTGCGTAATCTCTATACAATGAACTCGCGGTCATCCAATAATCAAAATAAAAGTATAGCATAGTATGAAGAAACCAGTTACGGAAATGACTTAGGTTCCTTAGGTAAGAATTATTAAGTTCATCTTGACGTCGAATAGAAACTCTGCGAAGTGAAAAATTACCGTAACCTACGTCGTATCAATTTATTATTTCCTGTGTATATGACAGATTCTTTCTTATAAACGGAAATTAAAATCTTAAATTTATATATACGCGCATATGCTGCTATTCTTTAAGCGGTCCTTCTGAAAAAAATATAAAATAACATAACATTCTATTATTTGCTATTTTAAGATAAACTATAAATGAAATTTTAAGCAACTATATAGTTGCTTAAAATAATTCGTATTCGAATATGTATTATTTATTGCCAGTTCTTCTCTTCCATTCAGGCAGTAAATGTAAAATTAGAAGCATTTAATGTATATTTCTTTTTTTGACGTTCATAATTGTACATTATGTTACCGACCTGAATAAATGATTTTTGAATTTAAATTTATATTGATTACATTTCAGTTTAAGTATATCAATAACTTAGGCTACAAACGTAATCAAGTTCCATTACACATTATGTCAATTACATATGTTTATTATCTTATACGGATATAGAGTTATAGACGGGAATCGTAATCCATGTTTTCTCAAGAATCTTCAAAAATAGTTTCACGATCTAAGTGTAAAAGCATAAAAATGAATTTAATACTAATTTTATTTCATTATGGGAATTTAGTTTTATAACAAGTCCGAATTCCAATGTGGATCGCATTATAATATTAAGCACTCGAAAATGTAGAACTGGAAAAATATTTATCTTTAAAATCTTTGAAATTTAAATTTAAAAATTGTTTTCATATACACACAGCGCACATTCTAGTGGCCTTGTGTCAATGTCATCGCAAAAAAAATTATGTTTTATTTGCCTACGTCAGCTTTCATTCTGTCATTGTCAATTGACGTGCTTTTGACACAAACAATTTTCAGAATATTTTCGGTTTTCCATTTTCCAATGATCAATCATCAGTATTTGTGACAAAGTGAAAACTGGATAATGTAAATAAGAGAACTTATAAAATTCATAAATAGACATAGTATCACAGTGCAGTTTAATGTTGTTTTATAACATGTGAAATTAAATTGATCTACTCCTACGATGAATAAAACTGCTTTATAATTTTTTTAACCACTGACTACAATGTTTACAAAAAAATCACACCAAGATGTCAAGAAATCAACAGTTAAAATTCAGGATTCAAAGAAAGACTCTACAACCCGATTAAAACACTTGAGGATAGTTTTAGGTAAGGTATTCACAATATACATGAAGATGATGATTACCTTATTTACGACTTTCTCGCCACAACACATAGCGTCTTTACTCCGTTCTACATGTTAATTAGATGTGAATAACTGTAATTTTTGTTATTCTGTTATATTATCGTGTCAAAACATTTATAATAATTTTAGGCCAATGGTTTGTTTATAATATACAGTATTGTTACTTTTGGTATTATGCATGTTAATACAGTGAAATCATATTTGTTAGATTTTGTATGAAACTTGAATGTTAAAATAAAACTAATTTTTCAGAGCACTTTGAAACAGATGAAGCAAAAACATACTTTGAGACCAATTTTAGTCATGTTTACTTTATTCTTTATGACAACTTTATTTTAGCCGAAAATAATCTTCGACAAAGAGGTGAGATTTTCTTATATTTCATTCTCAAATATGTAACTGTAGCTTATTTAAAAATTACCTTTGGTACATGGATTATTAAAATGAATGAATTAGTTAGAATTTCTGTATATATTGCCAACCCTCTTATTATTTAATTCCTTCTAATTGTAACAATCAGCTCTATTGTCAACAAAATCAAGGATTTAAATAGAACAGATATTTTTAATGAGTGTATAGAATTTGTATAAATATGTACCTCCTACTTATAATAAATAAATATATTCTTTTTTCTTATTTTGCCACACAGAACTTCCATTCCATCTTGGTGAGTTTTGGTGCTTGTAAAGCATAATGATTATTTACTGACTTTCGCACTACATTGAATATCATCATTCACTGGTATACTGTTATTATCTATTCTAATCATGATCAAATGACCATCAATAACCATAGAGCCATTTGTTTTCTTTTCCCATTCATTTTATATTAATTTATTTTATTATTACATACATAATTTATGAAAAAATTTAACTGGAAACATAACCTATACATTGTTTTCGGTCCACTAGCTTATTTAATAATATAGTGAATAGATATAAATACATAAAGAAGCTATTGCAATAATACAAACATTAAATCATTATTCCCGATAAGATTAGTCCTTTACACATCAGCAAGTAACAAATTCACTTGGTCATGTGTGTGTCATGGCTGTGTAAATTATGTGATGAAGGTTAATGTTGTTGCAAGTTGCTGTGCTGCTTCATTGTGTATGTCTGCTTAAGATGTGTGACTCATTTGCTTAGAAACAAATCTCATTCTGAGATAGCTTTAAAATGGACTGATTTATTATATTATGCTAATATACATCAAAGGCTTATTGTGATTTCACAAAGAATTTTGAACTATTTTTTAGTGCATAAGGCTGGTAAAGAAGAGTTAGAAGGTGCATTATCACTGTTAGAAAAAGTTTTATGTCTTTTACCAGAGTTGATAGGTAAAAGATGGCAACTTCACTCATTAACAAGAATATTTTCAAAACTCCTCCATGGAGGAAATTCACATAAGCTTAGGGCAGATGCAATAAGGTTTGTATTATAGCTTTTACACCACTGATTTAAAAATAATCGATGATATATTAATTAATTTTGTTAACATTTTTAGATATTTTCTATTATGGTATCAAGCACTTGGTGATAATGCTCCACCAGAAGTACATAGAATGTTTGCATCCCTCGTACCTGGATTACCTGATTCTTGTCTGCCACCCATTGGCTCACCATTCAAACCAAAGGTTTTTGACTTAGTGACAAATATATCACAAGAATCTAATGAATTCAAAGTAGATGATATATTGCAACATCCAAATTTTAGTTCAATGGAAAATCAGAAAAAAGTAGTAGTCGAACAGGCACCTACTGGCTTCATGGGAAAATTAGCAACTGTCTCTGCATCAATATTTCATGATACAAATGCATTAAATCCCGTCCAAAGTGTTGACATACAGCCTCTGTTACCTCCAAGCGCTAGTGAGAAAGTTATAGAAAATGAAACAAAACACTACTTTGAAATACTACTTGATAGTATGGCTACAACCGTCATCAAAGTGCAGTGGAAGGACAGATCACATACCAAAGCAATGAGAAGCTTTGCATTCCTGTTAGAGAAATTTAAAATGTATTATTTACCAGCTATATGTCCACAGTATAATTATAAGAATTCATTATATAAACCTAATCTTGGTAAGTGAGATCAAATATTAAGATTTTAATATTAAAACCCTTAAGCTAAATAATTTATTAAATTTTTCAGATTTGCCAGTTCAACACAATATACTAGAAGACGACTTTGCAATATGCAGAGTAATATTAATAAAATGGGTTGCGAATTATGCCCATTTCATGAAGAAACAAGGCAGCGAGGGTGGCCAACCCACTTCAATGACAAGTACAGGATCGCACATTGTACATTCAAATACACCCACACCGGCAACATCATTACATCATGAGGAAGAGACTTCGTTTACTGTGGGACAGCCCTCGGACTCCAGTAGAGCTTCATCACACGATTCCACGTCTAATACTCCACATCCCAGCCTGGATTCAGGTATAAAACTTTATCCTAACACAACTGCAATATAAAAAAACACATTTTAATGTTCTAAATCATAAGAGGCATTTTTTTGTCAAAATAGGGGCAGGAATATATGAAGAGCTGTCCTCAGACCAAGTGGTACGCGATGTTTTGTGCTGTTCTTCAAGAGAACATGTTGACTTTACAATAGAGATTTTGAGACAGGCTTTTCTACTGCCTTTCTCACACGCAGCTGCTGTTCGAAGAGTTATTGCTCTTTATAAAGATTGGATACAGATGAACGTAAGATTTTTTGGATATTGTCTGGCTCTAGTTATAATAAATCAACTTTTGAACGTTAAATAAAATATAAAGATGAATTTAGTGGCCCCAAAAGTTTCGTGTGGAGAAGAATGGGCCAGCAACTCCTCACTTACTCTTTTAAAATAGAATTTACAATATTTTTATACACCGCTAAATAATTATGTGCAAAGACAATGTACTCCTAGAATAAAACTACTGTACAAGTCAATTATTTATTTAGTTAGTACTCTCACATATTTACACACATTTCTAATATATTTACAAATATCGATACATTAAACAGTCATAAAAAAACAATAAAACAGTGCGTGAGATAAAAATAAAATGATTATAGTTTGTAATATGATAAACCAAAAATTAACAAAAATATGTAAAATTTTGTCAAGGCTCTATGATTGCCCTATGGATTTAACATAATCCACTACTAAGCAAAGTAAACCTATGTCTATTATAATAATAATAAAAGCCTTTATTACCGTAAATTACTTATACTAATAATATGAATAAACGCTAATAATTAATCTGCAAGTCAAAGTTCTGTTATACAGCTTGTCCTTGCACATAGGCCTCCTCTGCATGCGAAGCTTTCACTCTTCTGAGTGTCTAGCTTTACGTAGCTACAAAGGGCCAGCTACTGTACTTAAATAATGTTCTCATCTTTTTATTTGTCTTCCTCGTTTTTTTTGTCTGAGTTCACTGATTGTCATATTCTAGTGGTTCAATAATGTATACGTTTTGACCAAAGATTGCATTTGTTTCATAGGCAAATGCCATATGCGGGTCTAATTAATGCTTGTTTTTATATAATAGTTATTTATTTATTGTGTTTACCGAATTGGAACGAACTGAGATAAACGAACTTAATATGAATTGGTGCTGATTGATTTGACATTTAGAAATTAATTTCCATTATCAATGGCAGGTTACGGAAATTCCTCCATTCCTTTTGGAGAACGTATATGACCAGCAGGCAGGTGGTGAGCCGCAAGTGCCGCCTCGTAGATTGAGGAACGACTCATATTTGGGAGCAGTGGGAAGAGATAATGTTATGGTCAGAGCTGGCCTGCAGGTCAGTTCAGTTTTAAAACAAGCATTAAGAAAACCTACACCAGTTTTCATATTTTCTTCATCTTGTTTGTGATTTAGACTATTTTTAATAAGATATTGTAAGTTACTCACAGTATTATAATGCCAAATTGTAACTTAACAGCCTCTCCAAACATACTAGACTCATTTCTGCGTCCGTTTCAGTCATCATTTTTTTAAGGTAATAAAACAAAAAGCGAAAAATTATAAGTATATTTCTGCTCATGTATGAACGTCGTCATCAGAAAGATAGCGGCTAGAGCGGACTATTGGTTTCCACCGGTTCTGTCCAACGCCTCTCTTATGACAGTGTTTTGAGATGAGTCTTTCACATGATCGGTCCATCTAGCTGTCTAATGGCCACGTGATCCAACCACAATCATTTTCGCCACGTTCTCATCGCCTCTGCGTATTCTGCTAAATATATCCTCACAACAATGTTGGAAAGAATGTGTAGTGTCTTTAGTACGCTACGTTTCGGTGTATAACTACATTTCAAATTGAACGTATTAAGATAAATATTATAAATATACATTAAAAAGAAAAATCTTATAGCACATTTACTGGATTTTTTTAGAATGTATTGCAAATATTCATGACGCAAGCTGCTAACGTCTTTGTGTCAAGTACGAGTGTAGCACCACCTGGTAGTCTTCCTTCTCACCAATTATTAGAAGAACAGACCGATACGTGCAAGAGAGTGCTCAATATATATAGATATATGGTTATGCACGTCGGTATGGACGACCGCTCTTGGTGAGATATTAATTATTATTAAAGCTTTATTAATTCATACAACAATTGGTTAGTTTACATTCCTTATATTAGTATTTAATATAAGTTATAAACAAAATTTAAGTTTCATTTATTTTTTATTTAGTGGCATTTTTTTCTATTACCTCTTTTAGGGTAAAAGCCTTCTCCATATTTTCCATTTTTTTTTGTCTTGAGTAACATTCATCTCATCTCAATGATATTTATTAGGAACTAAAGTTTTTATCTGTTAATGGGGTAACGATTTTGATATGTAGAGATTTACATTATTGGAAGTGAAATGTTGGTATGTTTACAAATTCTAAAATTGTCATGAAAAACGGTTTAGTAATTCTAGAGATATTATTTTTGTACACAAGTATATACGAAGGTAAATTTTGTTGACTGATTATTTGAGTGTTTCAATTGTTCTAATTATTTTCTTTAGTATTACCAGCTTTATAGTTCAGTATCGATAACTTGAATTCTTTTTATAAGTAATGAAAAATTGTACAACCAAATTTATTTCTTCAGGGAACAACTTCTCTTGGTACTCCTTCAAATAACGTCTATAGTTCTAACAAAAGTTCCGCCCAAGAAGAAACAGGAATCCCTTGGTGAGTTAAACATTAATATTTTCATTAAATAATAGAGTAGTGTGATTTAAAAACCTTTATCAGTTAACGCTGATAGAACTGACGCCGATATTCTAAAGGAAAATTTGGGGTTAAATTTAAACTCTTTCATCAGAGAGCTTAAACTGCCTTGAGTAAACGTAAAACAGTTTTCATTCAAGTATTATGAACCGATTCGATTTAGGGTTTAAGAAAACAGCATATCAATTGTTATAGGGCCGACAACACACTTGCGAGCCTTCTGATAACGTGAGTGTCCATATGAATAACATCAGATGAGCCTCCTGTTGCAAAAAAATCCGTTTTTGACATATGAGAAGTAATACGCGCGCGAATCCAAGACTTTAAATCTACTCTAAACTTGTTTATAAAGGAAAATTATCACTGAAATAGATGCAGATGTATACGCAGATTACTAATAACTATGGGTAAGCTAAGGTTTTTGTATTGAAAATGCATAAATTTATGTAATTCTATTTGTAGGAGGACATTTAGCACCGGCGTTGTTCCAGACTTTGATTGTGACGTGGATTAAAGCTAATCTGAATGTCGCCGTCAAGGCGGACTTATGGCAAAGCTTCATGGAATTGTTGACGCGGCTCACCCACTGGGAGGATTTGATTAAGGAGTGGGCAGTAAGTGGATTTTAATAACGGATATGAAAACGGGAACTGATCTATAGAGACCAAACAAGTGCTGATTTTTTAGTAATAAATAAGTAATTATTACTTTATGCTCGCTAGAATTGCTTTGAGTTATTGCATTTATTAAAAAAATATTGCAAAATGTTCATAGACTTAAAACAGTAGCGATAAGGCCGCCAGTTGCCCTCCTTTTCATGTAATTATGTTCAATTTTTATATTATGGTGCAACGAAGTGTTAATAAATAAATAAATAATATTTCAGAAAACAATGGAAACACTTACCCGTGTGTTAGCGCGTCACGTGTACGCTTTGGAACTGTCGGAGAGCGGTGGGGGAGGGGAATTGCGTACACGTGGACGTAGACCCGCGCCCGTTACGAATGCTAACCGCCCACCGCCCTTACGGAGGGCTGCTTTACAGCCCAACGATACTAGGACACCTGGTAAGTTTTTTGATTAGTTTGTAATATTTTTTCCTATATTCTATAAGTATTACGTAACGAATTCGAGGGGGGGGGGGGTAATTGTAATACGATTTTTGTAACATTGTTTTTATATTACGGTACTTGTACCCAAATAATGGGTACAAGTACCGGAAAACTAGTACTGTAAATTTTGGGTAAACATGGGGGGGAGGGGGTTACGTTACGTTACGCCGTCAAAAATCTCAAATTTTTGCTTTTAAATCGTAATCGTTAAAAAAATTTAAATCGTCCAGGTAAATCTCCACGAGTGGGTCACGAGACACACCCTCGGAAAGACGCTTCATCTCGAAGACCTTTGGCTCGTTGTCGAAGTGATCCCCACTTAAATAGACATGCGCATACACCACAGAGCTCACAAGGTAAAGTATTAATAATTGATTTAAAAACTTCAATAAGAAACTTATTTATCTATCTCAGACACGAATATTTGTTTTCCTATGTTATTTTAATCCCAAATCGAAATCTATACAGTTCAAAGTTTACTTCTATGTGATAGACTAGCATTGTTGCCCAAGTGGCTTAGCGTGCGACAGTCATCCCTAAGGTCGTAGGTTCCATCCCCGGCTGTGCACCAATTGACTTTCTTTCTTTGTGCGCATTTAACATTCGCTAGAATGGTGAAGGAAAACTTCGTGAGGAAATCGTGCTTTAGACTCAAAAAGTTGACGGCGTGTGTCAGGCATACGCTGATCACTTACTTGCCTATTAGATTGAACAAATAATCTTGAAACAGATACAGACATCTGAGTCCCAGACCTAATTTAAGTAGAAGTAATTTTTAATATTTTTTATATATGATATGTTTTTTTTACAATTAAAAGCATACCCCGAATATTTGTGCATAGATGAAACCAAAGATCCAATTGATGGTAAGCGGCGATGGTACTCCATGGACTCGGTGAGACACTCTTCGCAAAATGAGGAAAGGGATTCCGCCAGCGGTAAGCTTTTATATTTACACTAATAATTATTAAAGAGTAATGGAGAGGAGATTGCTCAATATAAATAAGAGAGGGTTAGAAATATTTAAATTAAGAACGGCAGGGATAGAGGACAACACAAAAAATGTTCGAAAGGACTAGGAGATAAAGGTGACACCACGGGAGGAGTTGAGGAGTGGAGTAGAACTATAATGACTTGGTACCAAAAAATTGGAAAAAGAAAAAGGCAGTAGAGATGGGGAGATGAAATAAACTCGTTGGCGTTGGTCAAATAGATGTAAATACACTCGAATAGATGAAATAAACTCGTAATGTGGGGCGAGGAAGGGCAGAACGGAAGAGTTTTTGTCGGGTTTGGCATACGGACGTTTGAAGTTTTTTTATTATTGATTGTGTGTAAAGAAAAAGGAATTAGACCGAATAAGTTTAATTTTTGGTTTTGTGTAATCTTAATATATATAAATCTCCTGTCACGATGTTTGTCCGCGATGGACTCCTAAACTACTTAACCGATTTTAAATTAAATTGACGCACCGTCAGCAGTCTGGTCCAACTTGAGAGATATGATAGCTTAAATCTTTAATTATAGTCGCAATTTTATTGCAAATTATTTGTCTATAATTAATTGACAGTCACAAGCATCTGTTAAGTCCAAAAGATTCTAACAGATGTCGATACTTTTCGACTGGATTGAGTAATCAATAGATGGCACTGGTACGGTAAACCGACAAACGTGTCATATAAGCTACAATTCAATATCATTTTTATCACGTGTTATTAAGGCTAAAGTATAAATTAAATTTCTTTTGTGAAACGAAGTTTACGGGGGCAGCTACTATTTTATAAATTTTGTTACTTTAAGGATATCTTTGCAAAGTAAAGTTAGCTAATATGACACTTTAACAACTTAAGTCAGAAAGATTTTTGACTTTGACTGTTAATTTGTGTTTATATTTTTGTTATCTCTACTTTGTCTATATTTTTAATTTAGCTTTTATATTTGGTTAGGTTCACGATCACCGTCTCCAGCGCCATCTAGCGGCGTTGAAAGCAGTTCTATCAAAGACTCACCCTTGCAAATAGATCTCGCATCTGATGGCGGCAATGTTGGTAAGTTATTTTGTTTGCTATAGCAGTGAAGAACGCGCAGCTTATGAATGCCAATTATTTAGGCATTCGTAGTCAATTTGTAGGAAAAATTAAGTCAATCGTTTTCTGTTACAAATAAATTTTCTAATACACTAAGTAAGTTATGATATAAACATAATTTAAACGTAAAGATTATAATTGTTTATGTTAAACTTTCTATTACAAGTGGCCTTCTGGATTGTTTTACTGTTTAGTTTATAAATGTGGTATAACATAATACATAATTAATAATTATACTTAATATTTTTATGATCCCAATTCCGTTTTTATTTACTTAATCTTTGTAGACTAAATTTCATCAAAGCCTTTATATGTAACATATCAGCTACTGACCTTATTGTAAAATCCCTAAAAATGGTAAGATTATGGCAGTGAGTTTAAATATCATCCAATATCAAGTTGTATTAGTCAGCAAGCACGTCTTAATCTAATCCATACTTATGTAGAATGGTCGGAAGCGGACGGCGGTGAGGGTGGAGATTGTATGGAGGGTGACGTGAGGGGGTCAGGGGGAGTGGGGGTAGTTATGGGAGGCAGGGCGAGGGGCTGGTTACCCGATGTCGCCTGGGTCATGTGGAGGAGGATGTTGGCAGCCTTGGGAGACCCAAACGCCTTAAAGGATGCTCATGCCCACCATCATTTGTTCAACTACTTGATACATCTTAATGCTACTCTTATTAAGGTCAGTATAATGCCCCGCTATTTTGTCTAGTTTTCGTCGTAGTCTCAATTTGCCCTCTTCGATTAAAGGATTATCCAACAGGATAAAAATACAGACTATAAGTGAAGCTAAAATATTTGTTTGTTAAAATATTATAAACGTTTAAACCGAACACGCGGTAATAAACGAAAAAAATAATAGTACATATATCTTTACTATGCTACTATCACTATTATTGGCACATAAGAACATATCAATAATTCTTTTAAAAAATGTATACCCTTGCGTAGCTGGGACTTACCGCTTGTGTTAAATAAATACTTTGTTTGAAGCTGGGTATCAACTGGATTCAATTGTTTAAAGTATGAGCTTATAAGACTAAATAAGGGTTAGTTCGGTTGCGACGCTAATAGAAAAAAATACTTAACGGTTCTTCTGAATTACACTTTAATATAAGTGTAGTCAACCTTTTTGGACATTATAGGAAACGAGAATGTTATATTACAATTTATCAGTGTGGAAGTAAAGGGCTCATTTTGGATTCAATGTTTACGGTTTAATTATTTACTGAGATATATCCCCACTAAAACCCCAAGGTGCCACCAACAATCGCCTTATGCGGGATGCGGTAACAGCAGAGCCTTATCCGCTTCCCGACACGCGATGCGGCGGTTGCGTCCGCCTCTTCCCGCCCATTGTTGGTTTGTGAGGATGCTTGACACAGCAAGCATCTTTCACAGACCGGGCCATACGCATTTACAAATAGCTAGGGGAGATCGGGTCCAGTACTTGCAGGGATGGGTCATCATCCCTTCTTTTAAATGTATGGACCCCTGCTCCCTGCTTAGGCACTTTTTAGGCGGCGAGAATTTGGTGAGCGCGTCGCGCGTTTACGCGACGGGCCTGCGGTTTTCTTCGCCGTCGCGGATGGGCATCGGGACAAAGCTCCCTGGTCCTTTCCGCCTCTTCTTTTATTTTCATGACCGCCTCGCAGAAATTATAAAATATTTTCCACGGGCCGTCATTTCTCGCGCTCACTAAAACCTTCAATACATTTGGAAGTGTTGCGTCCTCGCCCTGGAGTGCATCCAGCAACGGTCCCCTTTCCACATCCCATGCTGGGCAGTCCCTCAGCGTATGCAGGGCGTCAACCTCAGCGTATGCAGGGCGTCAAAAGCGTCAGGCGCGTACTGAGATATATATAACAACGAATGTTAGGTTAAATAACTACTGTTTATATTTTTTTCTTTACTTGTTTAAGTATTTTTCTATTGCAAACATTTCTTTTCGAGTTTTTGAAGTATTTAACTTTTAAAAATTTGAAGAGAAATGAATATGATGTTTATGATAGTCTGAATGTATTTGCGCAGTTTTGTACACACAACTACTTTTTAAACACAACTACTGCAATATAATTTAAATCACTATTTTACCTTGATAAGTAAACTTGGAAATAAATGTAAAAAACCGGTCATGGCTGATAAATATAATCAGAAACAGGAAGAAATACTTCGTAAAAATCCGTTTGCGAACGCAGTTATACATTTTTTAATTAATGTTTATTTTTCATTGCCATTTTTAAGAACGTGTGCTCGCAATTATATAGGAAGTTATGTATTTATTATTTCCATGCGGTATTAAATTATACAAGAAAATATGACATCACAAATTTTACACACACACATAAATTATAGTATACCATAAGTAAGGTACCAAGAGACAAAATACCAAACCACAAAAACAAAAAATGTAATTATAATTAAAACTAAATAGAATCTTAAACCTCATTAAGAGCATGATAAACAAAGTTACGGCATGAAGTAAGTTACTAGTCCTAGACAAGAATGCTTTTTATTTCTTTCTTATAATGTATGAATAAATAAATCAGTGAGGCTACAACCTCCTTAGGTCTTGGCCTCAGATTTCTGAATCTGTTTCATGATCATTTTTAAATCTAATAGGCATGTAGGTGATCAGCCTCCAGTGCCTGACACACGTCTTTTTGGGTTCAGGACATGTCGGTTCCTCAGGATGTTTTCCTTCACCGTTCGAGCAAATGTTAAATACGCATATAGAAAGAAACTCCATTGGTGCACAGCCGGGGATCGAACCTACGACCTCAGGTATGAGAGTCGCACGCTGAAGCCACTAGGCCAACACTGCTCATAATTTAAATATTTCTTTATTGCAATACAAGACCAATCTCAACTATGAAAAATGTACACCCATTACCACCGAAGTGATGTCAGTACTAATCACAAATATTATCCGTATCTCGCAATGTTCGACAGATGGTGAAATAGGATATTTACATTTAAGTGTTTATCTCATCGATTGTCGTTTGTTTTCGGTTTTGTTTGTTTTATAACTAGAAGCGCACTGTTCTTGTATGGTTCTATTGCGGTTGTGCGAACTGTTGTCCGATAATAAATTATTCAAGCATTGCCAATGCGAAAGAGGAGCAGGAAAAAGGCGGTGGCTGAGGCGGTTGCGAAGGAGAGAGGTATTACGTGTAATTGAGGGTAGTTTTGAATTTATTAGTTATGGCGTTGAATATTCTCGATACGCTGTTTAATGTTAACCACCAATCTGTAATCGTCGAGTTTTTTTCATATGAATCCATGAAGGTTAATATATAGCATTGTTTTTGGTATCGTAAAGTTTTTGTGAATTTATCGGATTGTTTTACAGATAAGTGCTAATCAGACGCTCAATGGCAATACGGAGATTCATGTGCCGTTTAACTTGGTGGCTGGATGGTGTTTGGAAGCGGAGGCATTGCCATCATCACATAGGTACTGTACGGTTCCTGAGTCATCCGGGTGCTTTAAATAATAATAGATTTTTGTTTTATTCTATATATACTCGCGTATAACAATAGAATATGAGCGATATCATTAAATGTTTATTGCTATGTATCTAATGAATTGTCCCAGTTGAAGAAAGTGCCTATGTCTATACTCTTGGGGCGTAACTCGGACGATTTAAGTAATAGACACGCTTATAAGTGAGCAAAATGTGCCTTGGCTAGTACAGGTACGATTTAGGTACAAATTAAAATTCAATCAAAAATTGATAGACTCGTAATTTCCACGAATAAATTTAGGAATTTATAACTTTGAATAAATAAGGGATTCGTAGCGTTATGGTCGGTAACACACTCGCGAACATTCTGACATTAAGATTGTCCATGAGCAATGGTATCACTTTACATCAGGTGAGCTAAAGGCTCGTTTGCCCCGTTCTATAAAAAAATATTGCAGACATTTTGTTAAGTGTTTAGCGTTTTTCATAAAAGTATCAAACGCTAATTAATTAATAATGATTGTATTCTTATGAATTTCCAAAATAATAATAAAAAAGATTATTTAAGGCATATAGAGAACTGGCAGTAAATGTAAAATTAAATTCATTTAATATTTCTTTTTTTTGACGTTCATAAGTGTACATTATTACCTACATGAATAAATAAATTTTGAATTTTGAAGTACGTTTATGAATAAGGGTTTGAAAACGTGTCATTTTATTGGTACATATCGCTTCCTTAGAATAATTTTTTGATAAGATAAGCTCTTACGACATGTAATTTGATAAACCATGATTTCTTTTTTTGACACTATATAGTAATAAATGTTATCCGTGTTATTTTTATAGTTGATTCTCAATCGGACATAATATTTATTAATAGTGTTAATTGGTATAAACACACTAGGAGTTTATTATTTTAGTCAATAAATTAATGTACTGTTAAATTAAAATGAAACTTACTTCAGGGCGGGAAAGTTACTGGCGCTGCGATTACTATGCGAATCGACGCAAGCGCAAGGCCCGGGTGCGCCTTCTTCGTGCAACAACAGGCTGCATCTAGCCCATCTTAACTTATACCAAAGAGCACTGCACCATGGTATGTATTTTGGAAATAAATTAGATAAGAGATAAGAAAATCTACACAAGTTCTACTTCGCTAATTCATTCTTGAAGCTCTTCAATGACCCACGAGGTGATAAATTGTATCTTTAGCATATAAGTTATCATGTGGCTATTGTGAGAATAAATGTCTTTAAACCCTTATAAATTTCGCCTCTACTCAGGGTAATGTAGCCAATGATGAAAGGATTTTAAAACTGGACTTTTAATTTAAGTTTATTCGTTACAAATATACAAAGAGAGAAATCTTTCCTATGACGTATTATACTATTGAAAACTTTACATTTCATATCCAATGAACCTAGTGGCTACCTCTTGTGACTCTCATACCTGAGTTCGTAGGTTCGATCCACGTCTGTGCGCCAGTAGTTTCTGTGTACGTGCGAATTTACATTCGCTAGTGAAGGAAAACATCGTGAGAAAACTGGCTATGACACAGAGTCGACGGCGTGTGTCAGGCACAGAAGGCTGATCACCTATTTGCCTATTTGACAAATGATCATGAAATAGACACAGGCATATTTAGTGTACTTTGACAAATATTGTACAAATAAATTATAATAATAATATTTCAGCTGTAAAGTAACCAACCAGTTTGTATAAATAGAGTGATACGTCATTATTGCCAAAACAAAATATTATACATTACGAAAAATATTTATTATATTTTTTTATTTCTACAGGTCTGACGGGCGAAGATCGTTCAGTGGTGGACGTGTTAGTTGAGTTTGCAGCACCGCGATATCTCTCGCTGGCTCTGGACGGATACTCTTTATTACTCCTGGATTTCGTTCATGCGTCGACTATTGTTCTTAATTCTTCAGACATGGGCCCATCGGTAAGGATATAATCTCTCGTCTGTGGTATAGCATGCAAAAATCGTCGAGTAAAAATATTTTATTACAAAAATATATTACAATAAAACAAAATCATTTTTTTAAATACTTTTATTTAACTAAATATGGACATTTTGTGGCAGTGTCCTCGAACGGCCGCTGTAACATTTCTGGCCTCGCTGTTGTCTTTACCAGACGGACTGATGAGTGCACCAATGCTACAGCCGTATCCTCATCAGTACAATACGGTTTCATGCCCTGACCTGAAGGTATGTTTCATGTTTAGACAATTGCTTATCTGTTTTGGTCATTAATTTACGAATGTAAACGAATTTAACTTTTTTTTTTATTATGTACCTTTTTTTTAATTTTGCTTCATGTTATATTTGACTTTCTATGTGTGAACTACGTCAATAATTTGGCTTATAGCAAATTTCAAATTGTAGTAGAGCACTTATTTAAATAACTTAAAAAAAACAACATACTTATAAAATAACAAAACGTAAATGTTCAATATAAATAAATAGAATAATTATCTATTTACCAAACACCAAAAACTTCACTTCTAGCTTTTTTATATCTGTGAACGAGCGTCTATGAAATTATTACTATTCATTAGTCAAACAATTTATATAATTTCAGATCACGATGTACATTACTAAGGTACTCTAAAATTTAAGCTTGAGAAATAAATTGTCTTTGAACCGAACTTGATTGTCTTATATAAAATTATCACATACATGCACAAAATCATAGAACAATTTCTCAGCCATGAATCGTAAACCTAAAAATCAGGTTTATAGAAAAAATTAAATTACATTGGAGATTAATTTTCCTTTTCATTTTTGGTTACTTTATTTTACGTTAACGTACAGGAACACGTACTAAACATAGTAGTGCGCGTATGTCGTCGCGAAGGCGCGGCCGCAGCTCGTTGTGCGGGCGCGTGCGCGCTTGTAGCTCACGTCTGCCATTTGCTGGCGACGCGTACTCACTGCGAACGGTTGCCTGCCTATGTTACTTGTTTACTGCAGATGTTGATGGTTAGTATGTCTTAGTATGCTTTAAATAAATTGAACAATAATTATTTGTATATGCAGTGAAAACTGTATTTATACTTGACATCTTTTTTTCGTTAATTTACATTTTTATTATCGATTTTCTAGAATACAATAAATACTGTTTGGTGTCCAAACACAAGAAAAATCAAATGCAAAGAAGAAAATGTATTCTGTTTTTCCGATAGGATTTTAGAGGGAATTTTCATTATCCTGAATGACAGCTATTTATTATACAATTTTGTTTTAGATGAAGAACAAAACAATAGCCAAAGTAGTTAGCGATGCTGTGCTGGTTTTAGCGGACTACACTGATAGAATCGTTGAGATGTATCCAGGACTTGCAGGTGAGATTCCTATTCTGTATATTATTATATAAACATAATTTTAAGTAATTTAGTTAGTAGCAATATAATTTAAATCAAATTCTGGCATCTGATATTAGTGTTTTTTTCTATGAATCTCCAAATTCTGGGCTTCCCGCTCAATAACGGTACTGTACTGTTACAATATAATTCAGAAGATACTTAAAAGACTTTGCAGAAAACTGTTGTCTTTCATTCTAAATTCTGTGATTTAACTGTGCTTCAAGAAAATAGAAATAGAATAAATCCAATTCTTATATTAAATAATTATGCCTTAAGGAAACGAGAGTTGGCGAGGTGAGCCCCGTGATGAGGCAAGTCTTCTGCTCGTTTGTTTCATCTATTATTGTAAAAATCTTTTTATCACATCTTCACAGAGAAAATAATAAAGTGCATTTGTGCGTGTTTGGCACAAATATCGCATAATGGCGGTAGGGACAATGTACGACCGCTGGCTGGCTCGTTACTTTTATGCCTCGCCGAATTCGCTGTCCGCTGCGGACCCTCGCTACTCATGAAGCACGAGCAGGACGAGCAGACCCTGCTCCTCATGATATTTAGGGTGAGTTCAAACAACCTAAGTAACAGATTTGTCCATGATTTCGTAAACAAAAATATTATTTGGTAAAAAACATAAAAGGAAAGATTTCATGTTTACGTTAATGAGTTTAGGTTTAATTTTGTTTTATTTTATTAAAGTAATTCTACAGCTACTCATTAAACATTATTCAAATAATTATTTATACACAAAAGCCAAAACGGAATACACATTCAAATATAAACATAAAGCACAGTTTTACAAAACACAAATTCATACTAAATTCTAAATTATACTATATTAATATAAGTTCTATGATTGATTGATTGATAGATTATAATATATATTTAATATAAAGCAACAAACAAAAAGTATTAGTTAAAGATATTTTTATAAGAATTCATTATTGTGTGTAATTTATTTTTGTGTAAAACATTTACGAACAGATTATTGAGCTAAAGTATTACGTTAACTAAAAGTGTGTTTAAACAATTCACACATGGTAAACCAAACAGATAAAGTTATTGTTTGTGATCTGTGTAATTTGGTTTTTGTCTCGTGCTTGTAGTTAGCAATCAGCTTTCTAAAAATTACGTTCGTTACCTGAAATTAGAATACCAACTTTCTGTTAAATATTATATAATTTTAAATCGGTCGGTCAATATCCATATTTTGCGAAATATAAATTACTATGAATTTAAAAAAAATGATATTGCTAGAAAAATCGAATTAAGAAAATTCAATTCTTAAGTAATTCGGATGAAAATGGTTTTTTTTTACCGGTTACTAAAATGCCAAAGAAGAATCGCTGTTTGATTTTTGGCACATGTACGGTTAAAGTTACTCAAACAGTTAAGGTCAATTAATTAAAATACCTGAATATGAAACAAAACATTTATTAAAGATTAAAAACAGTAAAAACATAGAAATCGATACAAAAATCACAAACGAACCCATTAATATAATAGAAATAACGATTGTCAACACTCAGAAGTCATTCAATTAGAGTTAAATAGTCTATGGAGATATTTCCTATTTTAATATGCCATGAAATCAGCAAGCTTACAACCTAAATTCAATAGCGATGAATTGCTCAAAATGACGGCATCGTCACTCCTTGTTCGATGACATCATTTGTTTTTAAGTTGTTTCCTTGTCGATCAAATTTAACTAGTTGGGCGTTAGAACTCTTTGTTGTGATCTAAGTATTGCAAGAATATTCCAATTTATTGTCCGGGGTGTTCGACGCGTTCCTGGGGCTGGAAGCCGTGTTCGTCGGCCACGTACGTCACGGTGTAAATGAGACCGTCGGGGGCGGCGTATTTGTAGCTGCCTTGCACTGCCAGCGCTTTGACGTCTTCAGAGATTTGCCTCAGGGTACCGCTTTCTTGACGCTGTGTGCCATCGCTTGTCTCAAACCTAAACATTAATTATCAATAAACTATTTTTTTTTCACGGGGACATTTAGATTGTCTAATTATAAAAAAAAATATCAATATAATACTCTAATTTTTTTTCATGGGAAACATTGAGATTGTCAAATTATAAAAAAAAAACAATATAATGTTAATTTTTTTTTACGGGAAACATTTAGATTGTCTAATTGTATAAAAAATAATTAATATAATGTTTAATTTTTTTTACTGACGGGAAACATTTAGACTGTTTTATTGTAAAAAAAAATGTTAATGAAAAGGGAGTTGAGCTTTTTATGAGAAATAAATAGGAAGCAATAAATATATGTTACTAATAAATAATTTGACTATGAACATTGATATGAAATGTTACAACCCATTAAAATATTGTTGAACTTACTCAAAGTTGTATCCGTCTGGGTTGACAATGGCGTCGTGTTTGAGTATGTAGATCGGTTCTGGAGCAGCCTGTTGGGGCGCAGCGGCTGCCGCGGCGACTAGAGCAAGGGCTACCAACACCTGCAAAACATAATTAGAGAATAAGCAAGAACTAGATTATTATAGAGTGTTTTATGGTTTCGATTCGTTTGCTATTTTTAACTGAACCAAAATTTTTTTAATGAAACCAGTAATGTCTGAGATTTTAAAGCAATTTGTAAGTAGGTATATTTAGTAAAGATAAATAAAATAGCGTTGCTGCTAGTGCAGAAAGTCAAATCAGAAACGTGTCAACATCTTTGTCTATTTGGGGATAAACGCAGAAAAAAAAACAATTCTTTATCACTATATTTCTGAAAATATGAATCTCAGTAAACTTACGAATTTTTGCATGATGTCTGATTTAAAACTGTCTTTGTACTGAACAATGTACTTCTAACGAAGACGGCTGCTGACTGTGAATATTCCTTTCTCCTACCGCATTATAAAGCAAGCTCTAACATATGACAAAATTGTCTGAGAGTCGCATGCGCACGTAACATGGTGCTAATGAATAAAGAGATGGATTTCTAACATGTATGTTCAGTGCTAAATTATATCGTTTTGCACAATACACAAGTATTTTATCGGTATACCGAGAAAATCCTTGACCTATTATTGCATTATGCCAACATTTCGACATAAGTAATCTTTTCATTTCGTTTCAATTTTTGTATTATAGGTACTGTAAATTTGGTAGTTGCATATGAGATTTAGGGCCTGTTTCACAATGCATACCTAGATAAAGTACCAAATAGCTATGCAACACATTAAAATTATTCGAAAGATAAAAGTTCCTAATAAGATACTTCGCATTTCATGACAAATAGCGCTATCTGGGTGTCGTGAAACACAAAAATACTGTTTATCCTACAAATAAGTAATAAATAGCTTATTTGAAACTTAGCCGGACATTGTGAAACAGACCCTAAAAATCTAAAACTAATTATGTTATGTGCGAGTATACCTTGTCTTTCCGATAGCAGCGTCGGATCTTTCACTAAAACTTATTATTTTTATTTCATAGAATCACCCAAGAATGAGGCTTTACGTTGTTATTTATTTTCAGGTTTTGTATGCTGTAATGAAAGGCACTAATGGTGCAGACATCGAAGGGCTGACTTTGCCGGTGGATGAAGATTTTGATCCGAATATTCAACTGGATAATCTAGGGCCTAAGACAGTTCCTGCTTCAAGTATTGATGTCAAATTATGGGCACAGACGGTAAGAATTTAATTAATAACTAATTACGTCTAAAGTTAAAAAATAAACATGAATCAGTGGCGCTACAAGCTTTTTAGCTCTGGCCTTCAGATATCTGAATCTCTGTCATGATCATTTGTCTTATAGGCAAGTAGGTGATCAGCCTCCTGTGCCTGACACACGCCGTTGACTTTTTCAGTCTAAGACAAGCCGGCTTCCTTTCGATGTTTTCCTTCAGCGTTCGAGCGAATGTTAAATGCGCACATAGTAAGAAAGTCCATTGGTGCACAGCCGGGAATCGAAGATTTCAGGGATAAGTGGCACGCTGATTAGCTAAGCCAACACTGCTCTTATTTCTGCTCTTTCTTCGAAGTAAAAAGTACTTTAAAATTAATATCACATCATTTAGTTACGTTCTGTTGGGCGAGTATTGTGGGTAACTAAACTTCAATTTTATACGTTTTATTTTCTATAAATACATCATAAATGATAAATGCTACAGTACTTATTCTAAATCGATCATGATACATTCTATCAGTTTGTATGTTATTATATATATCGTGTTTTTACTATCGAAAACTGTTTTGTATATCTACGAAAACCAATAAGAAAGTGTAAAAATGACGGGAATGCATGTTTACTATTTGAGTTTTTCACTCTTCACATTTTTAATGTTTTTTAATTAAGAAATTGCAAATGAAGAAACCTGTATATATATTATCTAAGACATTTTTTCGAATGTCAAACATAGTAAATGTAAAATGAGAAGCATTTAATGTATATTTCTTATTTTGACGTTCATAAGTGTACATTGTGTTGCCTATATGAATAAATAATTTATTATTATTATATTTCCTACAGATATGCTCCCAGCTGGTGCTCTACCTGGGTCATTGGCCATTGTGGACAGGATGCCAACTCTCCTCGACGGTCTGCGAACAACATGACAGCATTCCTTCTCTTGGGACAGAACTCGGCCCACCGGTACTGACAGCACCTCATATACAAGTCATGAGATTGAGTGATTCCACGTTGGCATCGTTTATTGAGTTGCCAGCATTGGATGTGCCTCAGGGAGGGACTACCCCAGGTAAATACAGTTAAGATAAAAAAAAATGTTTGGTCCTGTCCTCATCTTATGATAAGTGGTAGTACCGTCCATAGACGCTTTCAATTCCAGCGGAAGCGCGAATGCGTTGCCGGTCTTATAATATATAAAAACAGTCTCTATTAAGATGGACAACACTTTATTCTTGTTTTATTTTTTTCACTTTAGCACTTAAGACTAAGGTTCACGCTATATTCTATATATTACTAGCTGCCCCCGCGAAGTGTTGTAAGTATTTTTTAATGCTGTATCATAAAAAAATATTTTTTTTAAATCTAAAATTGAAAAAATAAAAATTTAGGGGTGGATTACCCTTAACATTTAGGGGGATGAAAAATAGATGTTGTCCGATTCTCAGACCTACCCAATATGCACACAAAATTTCTTGAGAATCGGTTTAGCCGTTTCGGAGGAGCTTAACAACAAACACCGCGACACGAGAATTTTATATATAAGATTAAGCTTACTATACTTATTCTCTCACAGGACTGGTTACGTCTGACCGTCAAGTACGCGTGTTATTGCGTGACGTCACGGGCAAATCTTGTTGGGACGCCTCTGCCTTGTACTACGACCCTTCGGTGACGTCTGCCGAAGTTCTTGAAACGCTGCCTCTACCTAAAGTGTATGTCAATAGTTTAAATTACTCTTTCTAATGCTTATTTAATATTAATCAGACTAGGTTTATTGTTGTTTTTTTATTGTATAGAACCGCTTCTGTTTAGTAGGATTTTCATTATTTTTTTACATAACAGACGAATTGTTGAATGACGGCTCCGCATTGAACCAGTATTTTTTTCTACAAATATTACTCGGAAAAGATTTATCATGCAATAATGTGATTGCATACTGTATAACCCCATTAAAATATAGTTAAAACATCTTGATTCGTGAAATGAATCAAAGGAGGTTCAAATTTTTGGGTTTTCCTTAACCTAACCTGATGATAAATGCCACTTAAAAATTAAAAATCCTATCCTTATGTTGTCATTTACATTTTACGTAATCCGTGATTCGACAAATTTACCACTTATAAAACTATTTTACATACAATTAAAAGTTGTTTTAATACAATTTTAACTGAGCAAAATGGAGGAGGCCTTTACCCGTACCCGGGTCTATTTCTGATTTTGATTGTTTTTTTTTCATTTATTTATTATTTAAAATGTACATAAAATCATATAATGTAATTTACATTGAAATGACTAATTATGATTGGAATAACATCTAAGATAAAGAAAATAGTAATATCTTATTTATTTAATGCATGCACATATCATACTAATTGTTTAAAATCTATTATTCATTATGAAAATAAAGAGGCTATAATAATAATATCCTATCGTAAAGTCGTGAGTTCTTAAGCTCCGACCATGAAAGCCTGAAGTATTGTAACAATGATTTTTTTGTTGAATTAACGAGTTATTCTAGCACAATTGTATCGTCTGTATCTGTTTTGATTCTTTCTACGCAATATGAAAATCCTTTAAAAATATTTCAGTGTTGAGACACCGAGAGACAACACCCTATCATCATTACCGCCACCTTTACCGCCTGATCTCCTGCCAGACTACAGGAATTCACCGCCAGACAAACATCAACTGGATCACGTAAATACATTCATAATATAATTTGCTAACCATTTTTTCGTGATGATATTAAATTATCAGTGTGAAAGACACATAAATGTATTTCTCTGAACCTGTAATTTAAACTTTAAAAAGGTGATTAAACTTTTAAAGTCGAGGTGCCTTTATAGCGTGGGTGAATAATTTGACCACAATTTTGACACCAATTCTAATGAACTTTAATTATTATTCTGACATTATGTTTATATCCTTATTATATGATATTATGAAATACAAAAACCATCCCTATCATCTCGACGTCCATCCATTCAAAAAAGAGGCAGTTTTGGCCGCATACCACCATTTTGTGAAACCAGCCGCCCACTGAAGTATTTCCGAACCAATTCGACTTAGGGTCCTTCAAGAAAAGAGCGTACCAATTCTTAAAAGGCAGGCAACGCACTTGCGAGCCTTCTCGCAATGTTTGTGTCCATGTCCTTTTGGCTTCTATTACGTAAAAAAATATGACACTTGCATGCCTGTTTATGTATGGCTAATTGTGGTCAATTTTTGTAGGTCTTAGCCTACATAGGCCATACGTCACCAGAGGTCACGTGCGGTAGACGACTGGACGAAGCGGGTCCTTCTCCCTTACCTCCAGGACTTGAAGATGAATTGGTATGCGCACTCGTAGCTCATAGGAACGCCGAGCGACACTACCTTCAGAATAGAGACAGGTTTGTTACCACATATTATTGAGATATTTATTGTAAAGATCTTGTTGAACAGATATTTGGTTGCCTTTATCGGGTCTATATTGATTCCTACTTAATAACTTTGTTAACATTGAAGAGCGTTTGGCTATCTATTATTATTGTAAACCTAATACATTATTATTAAAATTGTAAAAAAAATTACCGGTTTCTCCAAAATGTACGTAAAAATGCTAGAAGGAAATATTAAAACAATAAGCATTTTGATTTTTCAATATTTTCAGCGAGGAAGACGTAGAATCCGTTGACATATCATCAATCACCGGTTCGAGTGAAAACGTTTTCGCCGCGTCGAGCCAGCTAGTGTCGCAGTTGGGTACTCTGGCGCCTGCGAGACGTGCGCACGCGCATCTTTTGAAACGCACCGATAGACTTTTGCGGGAATTGAGGAATCTCGATGCGCAGAGGTAATTTTTTGATTTTTTAAATTTATTAAAAGTTTTTCATGTAAATTATCATCGCAATTTTGACTGCAATATTGAATTGTTATAGTGAAAAGTTCAATGATTTGAATCATGATGATGAATGTAATCCTTGATTTGAGAACTGGCAGTAAATGTAAAATAAGAAGCATTAATGTATATTTCTTTTTTTTTTGACGTTCATAAGTGTACTTTAAGTTACCTAAATGAATAAATGAATTGAAATGATTAATTTATGCAATATACTGGACAGGTGTCGTGAAACGCACAAAGTGGCGGTGATATACGTGGGGAAGGGACAAGAGACGAGAAACGAAATCTTGTCGAATCGTTGCGGCAGCGCGCCTTATGAGGCTTTTTTGGCTGCTCTTGCTTGGGAGGTAATTTTTACGTAATATTACATTTTATTTAATAGCATTTTTACAAGGATTTTAAAAGATTTTTTATTTAATTGTTTTTTGCCTTCAAAAACGCTACATTGAAATGTTGATGTAATATTCAAATTAGCCAAAGACAGCATTTACCATGGAAGTGGACATAGAGTTGTTTTATACCTGCAGCTGAGCATCATCGGACGTCGAGGAAGAATACGAAATTGACGTCCGTCGTTCTATGAAGCCCATTGAAGTATTTCCGAATCAATTCGACTTTCAAGAAAAGAGCGTATTAATTATTGATAGGCCGGCAACCCACTCGCGACCGTCTAGCATTGAATATCCATGGGCGTGCTTAGATGGTGGTCTCTTAACATCATATGAGCATCATTTGCCCCCTGTACTGTAATTAAAAAAAAACACCTTTTTATTAGTATGTCGCATAATGGTTGCATCTCCAAATCTAGTGAAATAAAATGATAATGAATGCATTCCAGGTGGAACTAGAGAGCCACGTTGGTTTCGCGGGAGGGCTCCGAGGTGGAGGGGGCGGAGGCACCAGTGCCCCTTACTTGGCCACTCTCACCCTGGAGGCCCTCTTCCATGTGGCCACGCGGATGCCGGCAGACACGCCAGATGCTATACTTAACAAGGTAAAGTTCTCTTTCCATAGGTTTGGTAGAAAGCATGTCGACGAAGCAGAAAACGTAATTTCTATTATTAAAGAAAAGAAGTTGGTGTGGTGGAAACACAAACTGGACACAGTTTTTCTGTCCACCAGGACGTCGAACATGTTTAAATAATTAACTTGTATACTGAGGCCAGTGATGTATACATTATAACCATTAAAACATTAAAATTGCACATAAAACATAGCCGATGCAAGAAACCTGTTCTGGACGAGAATTTTCATTTGAGTGCAGGATGTGTTCCTATATTCGAATACAAATTAAATGACGATGATTTATGAACATTATTTTTGTTATGCATCATTTATAATGTTTGATTTATTTTTTAATTCAAATTTAATATTATTTTTTGTTACGCCAAAAATTATAACTTCTAATGCGTGTACACACACGTTTTTTTTCTTTGTGATAGGAGGTACACGGGGCAGGCTCGGCTGATGTTAAGTGATACCGCCTATGGACACTCACATTACCAGAAGGCTCGCAAGTGCGTAGCCGGCCTTTTAAGAATTTGTATGCCCTTGTCCCTAAGTCGAATTGGCTCAGAAATACTTCACATACGGATACGGATGTATGAAAAGGCGGTCTTGAACCTGAAGATTGTGTTTTTATATTTTCAGACTCGTCACCTAGGCAACGATGAAGTACACGTAGTTTGGAGCGAACATTGGCGGCCTTACAAGCGAGACACGCTTCCCACTCAGTTCTGTGACGTCCTCATCGTCTTGTATCCTCTACCCGGGGGTTTACTTCGGTGCACTGTCTCCAGGAAACCTGATGTAAATTTGTTTATTTTTACATGAATAATATATTAGGAACAAGTACTATTTTGTCCTATATACTACAACATATACTGTTTTTTATTCCTGTTAATGTTAAGATACATTTTTCTAGCTTAGTTGTAACTATAAAACTTAATAACCATTAAATTTATGTTTGAACAGAATTTCGCAAAGACAACTAATATATATAAAATTCTCCGTATAGGTTGGCGTTTTCGGTCCCCTATGGGAAGAATGTATAGTGCGCGTGAGTTGTTGCGCGGCCTTAGTACGAGGCGCGGCTTTCGCCGGCGGTCGAGCCGTTCGTGCTACGATGCCCTTATATCAGCACGCGTGCAGCGAACGCGCACGTGATTTAGACGCACTCGTCGCGACGCACACGCACGCCACGCCTTTCGAGCACTTTGTTACGAGGATACGCGCCCCGCTTCATACTCATCAACAGCAGCCAGGTTTGTTATTATATAAATATTGAGATGATTAACTCTGTTAAATAAACATTGTAATTAAGCATATAAATAGAATTTTCGCATTTCCAGATGTCGCCTCCAAAAAATAAAATAATAATATTATATTTCGATATTATTATATTACGAAACTCTGTGATCTTTTATATATTACCACTTCAGTATATTTTTGCCTCTTGGCAAAGGCCTCCTCTTAGCCTTTCCACTCTATTCTTCGCGACTCTTCTCCAGTTGTAACCTACCATTTGAGTTCATCCTCCCATCTTTTGCGATGTCGGCTTTTTCTTCGTTTTTCGTTTCTAGAGTACCATTCCGTGAATATTTTTCTCCATTTTTCATGTGGGCTTCAAAGCATATAACCTTTTCATTTGGTCTATCGTAGTGAGACTGACAAACAAAATATCGGTTTAATTTAAATTTATTATAAATTACAGATCAAAGTAGCGGCCGTCTCGCCAATGCCTTACTGGACCACGGCGCAAGCGGTTGGTCCAACTCAGAACCGCATACGGTGTCACCTCGCCCTGTCAAACGACTGGGTCCCTTCAAGAGACCCTTACAGCCCACTTCAGCCCCACACACAGCACCACCCACTGTCCCAGCACCGGCGCCCAGACGTAATCGGTGAACATACTTTTACATAAATTTACAGTTAGTAACATCATAATGATATCTCCCCCGTCACTTTTTTGCAGCAAGTTAAAAATTTCTTCTAAAGTAAAACAGTATTGAGTTTTTTTTTCGATATCAACCTGCAGAAAAATAGTATTAGTAGTATTATGTAATGAAACGAGTATTCTCAGATGTTTAATTCCGTAGAATTCTGACAGCTACATTTTGACATGTCAGAGGTGGCAAACCTTTTTGGCCGGGTACATTTTTCAATTTTAATACGAGTCTGAACGTCTGAGTCTGTACATACATTGTATTTGTTAGTGAATGTATCCCATTTTATTAAGTGCGGTGCTCCAAATTGAATGTAGTTTAACGGCGAGTGGTAATTACGTCCTTTTTCAGTACAAACAGTAAAAAACGCACAAGATAACATTTTTTTTAAAAGTTTACTAAACCTGAAATTAGCAGGCCAGTGATGGCAACTAAGGAATAAAACAAAGTAATTAAAGCTAACTCTATATATTGTTCGTGATACTGAAATATTTGTATTGGGTCACTTGAGTAACTAAATATTTATTGCCTTCAAATGGGTCAAATGTGTCCCTTTTTCGGTGGAAGACGTTTTTAGTTAGCAACACTTATGAAATGTCAGAATTCTACGGAATGAAAAAAGTATAGAAAAGTCTCGCTCGTAAGTTTTTGTGGTTATTTAAAGAAATTGAACAATAACAAGCAGCCTAATCGGATTCATTTGTAAAATAACCTTAGGTTTAACAATTCCATGTGTAACTAAAATTCTAATTAAAAATTATGATTGAAAGAAACTTGAGTATATCAAAACAATACTCATCAATTGTGGAATTTATTAATATGTAACTAATGTATAGTAAAGATTTTAGGGTGAAAACTGGTGAGGTTTTATCTGTGAATCTTACCTTGTGAGACACCGTGAACTAAATCACTGGTTTCTATAACAAACACTTTAGCCACAATAAAAAGATATTATTAAATTATAGAATTTTCTATAACAATCATAATCTATGAATCATTAAACATGTCATAAAAATAGTAAATATTTGAGGCTAACGGTACATTTGTGAATAATATCGTTAATCTTGAAATCTTGTTTGAACAGCTCTTGAAGCATTCTTGCTTTATTAACGAGTCGTTATATGAGGTCTCAATACGAGATTTTCTCATTTATTCATTGGCATGCAAAACATTTTACTAAAGAAAAACAAATGATCATACTTTTTATTTTGTTAACGTTAGCATAGCTTTATTTATTAAATTATTTAAGTTTTCTTATGGCTGATATGGTTCTACAAATTTGAAAAAGTTTGTGTAAAAACGTCGTCCAAAAATGGTTTCTTAGTAAAATCTAAAAGCAGACTTAATTAAAATTTTTGTACTTAATAATTTATTGAATAAGATTAGAAATATTGTGCATTTAATATAATTGTAGTGGGTAGGCAAGCCTTATTTTTTATATCTGCCTACAGGCTTAAGTATAATGATTATAGGATTTCTGATTACTTCAATTAGCCGGGCATGTAAAAAAGTTAAAAGATTTTTGAGAAGATTTTAAATAATCCTTCTGTTTTTATTTTATTTTCATTACATTCAAGAGATTGCAATTTAGAATTTAAATGCTTGAATGAACACATACAACATGTTTTTATTTTGTTTAATGACAATGAAACTAAGATTAATAAAAAATATTCAAATTGCAATGTCAGAAATAATATCTGATATATCTGTACATATGTAAACTATTTGTAGAGCTTTAACTGTTGTAGTATTTACAATATTCTACTATTTATTTTTATATAGATTGATATTTCTATATGGCACTAATTTTAATTGTTATCTCTCAGCGGCTTTACTCTTATGTGTTGTTAATGTATAATTTTACGCTTTTTAGATCTGTTTAATGTAATTTTATTTGTTGTAAACCAAATGTAAAACATTAAAAATAACGTTCAGTAACGTTAAATCATTGCTCTTTTTTGTTATGATAACAAATTTAGTTGATAACAAACTGTTATGTTTATGTGTATTTCAAAACATTTGTTTAAATTATATACTAGCATTTTAAAAGAGATTTACAATATTTTATGGTATCAAAAGTGTGAGATATGTTATGGTTTCCATGTTGTGTTATAATGCATTCCAACTTATTTATCAGTATTTCATTTGCAGTATCTTTATTTTATGTAGATAATATATATTAAAATTAGCTAAGACTGACACAGAAATGTGAATTTGCAAAGTATTAACTTTACACAAAATCTTGGTTTGTGGTGTGTTCCACTTATTTCAAATCCTAATCCATAACTTCTTCGAAATTAAACAACATTGTATTAATAATAGTTAACACGTTTTATAAACCACTGATAATTATATCCAAGTTTTATATTAAAATGTGAAAAATAAAATTCTGTTATATCTATAATTTCTTTTATTGAACAAATAACAAATATCGTAGTTATAAAAATAAGTTTTATAGTTTAGGTAATTTATACATGCCACCTTGCAATACTAATTGATGGGTCCGTACTTTGGTGTCCAAAAACTGTCTTAATTCATTTAAGCTGCACTCTGTGCCAGGGGCTTGTGATGCAAACATTTTCAGCATTTGATGTATTCTCTCAAGTGGTAATGAATCTAAGTTTGTTAACATTCCAACAATATATGACCAAAAGACTTGAAGCTCACCTTCTCTTTGATCATGTGCTGAAGCCATCACACTTTCAGTTTCTTCATCTTCACAAATCATTTCTTGGACTTGATTTGAAGGTACATTTGATTTGTTAGCCTCAGACCCATCCACCAAGACATAGTAATCTGTACTTTTTTCAGTAATGAGGCCTAAGCTCTGCCAGTAAGTAATCTTTCTCCTTAAAACAGTCATAGGTACTTTCATAATATCATGCAACTCTTCAAGTAACCACTCTGGTTTATTTTGAAAATGCATAATCAGAGTTGCATTAAATGGTGAAACAGTCAAATCCAACTTTTTTTCACCTATTTCAATTTCAATATTTACATTCCCTAAGTGCGGTTTCCAGCTTAATGTTCGATTACCCTTTAGTGCTTCGTAAGCTTTTGTATAGTCAGCTAAATGTTGCTTAATTTCTTCAGGTAATTCTAAGCTTTCATCCTTGAATGGAGGCCAAAACTGGGCAGATAAAATCATTGCATTTGATGAAAATTTTGCATTCATATCTGCAAAATTTTTATCTTGACTTATTAGGGAATTAATTCTTTTGGAATCTGAAATATCCTTAAGCATTACCTCACAGAAGTGTAATTGAGATTCCCCAAACCTGAGTTTCAATAACTCTAAATAACGAATTTCTTTTTCTGTGTTAATGTCACCTTGTGCCAGTAACCTGTCTGCTAGCAATGTCCTATATTCATTGACAAATAATTCTTTACTGCCATAAACATTTACAAGCATTGATATGATATCACTTCCTTTTCGTCCTAGAGTCCGTCTTGGATCTGCATCTACGGGGTCAGGGTACCAGTCATCCCAGGCTTCTTCTTTCTCATTGTCCTCATCATTTTCAGCTGCAAACTTTGCTAACTCTTCAGCAAGCTCACTGCCAGTGCCTTCTTCTGTCAAGCTACTAACAACACTTCTAACAGTGTCTTCTCGATTTCTTAAGTAATTACGAACTGGCTTAGTTACTGTGTCCAAAATAATACCAGAAGGATCTAAATGCCTGAGCGCCCTTATTGTTGATATATAGGCTGTTAATATATCAGGTGTATTTACACCAGGATGCAATAACCTAGTCTCTAACGCAGTTTGTAATTTTTTACACAACAAAGAACATAAATTTGTACTTTCTAGACACGTTTTAATGTCATCAATGGCAGGCTGTGAATCTGGATACTCAATAATAATATTAAATAACTGATCTATACGCAATTTTGTGTATGTTTGGTATAAGAAAAAACTTAGCTTTTGCTTAAATTTAGTTATAGCATACTTAATACCAGGAGGAGCTTGTGATGAGCCCGCTGAGTAAATTCTGGTCAACCAAGTCATGACTGTGGTATCAAGCCAGTCTTCCAAGTGAGACATATGAGAAACATCAAATGCTCCAGTACATATTTTGCGAATGTGGACTTCAATCTTTTTTTGAATAAAGTTAGTCAACACCTGACCAGCAAGTCTTTCAAGCAGTTGCAATTCCACCAACTTCTTATTAGTATCATAAAAAACTTTAACAATATAGGCACAGTTACATTCTGAATACTCATTCCAACAACCTAAACAGATATCTTCATCCATATCAGAAGACTTCATGTTGTCAAAGACATTAAATGACAACTCATAAAAATGGTTAATTATAATATGATATGTGGTAGGTAGCTGAGATAATAAAGTTGCCCTTAACAGCTGCTTAAATCCAAGTATAACATCCTTCTCCCCAAATATTGGTCTATTATCACAGCATTCACTGTTAAGCTGTTTTAATCTTCTTAACATATCAGAAAATTGATTCACAGAATCATACAGATCATTAACAGCGGACTTGAAAAGTTGAAATGCTTTGATATCCTCTTCTACTTTGGTAAATTTAGACCAAAATGATGGAGCAACGTACACCCTTAAATATTTCTCGACATGAACCAAGACCAAGTCACGTATTTTAACTTGAATTCCAAGTCCGACAATAATTTGTATTATCTCCTCGTACTCTTGGTCAGTGCACTCAGTAGGAAGAGTATTATTTAAAATTGGGAAAGCATATTTTATTTTTTTCCAATAACTTTTTAGCTCATCACTTTTCTGAGACATTTTATTAGGAAATAGGTAATATTATTTCAAATTTTTACAATAGTCGTAGTTTATACTTTTTAGTCTCAACCGGCAGCAGTTCCTATTTTCATTTTCCTAGTTCGCGAAATTTGAAATATTGATTGTTTCGACCTTAGTGACAGATGGCAATAGCAATAGAGTACAAAATAAACTATACATATTTCTAATTTACATGACACTAGCCACAGCCTTAAGAAACAAACATAGATTATATGAGTAACAAATGCAAATTTAGATTGATTCACAAAATAAGTAGAGGTAAAGTCATAAAATTCATCAAAATACCTAATTAGCGAAATCAAAACAATCGTCATTGTACTCATTTAAGAGTTTTGGTCTGAAGTATTTGGTATAAAATAAAATAGGATTTAAAGAATTTTCTTAAAGGTTTTTTGTTTAGGTTTATTTTAATTCAAATTTGAGGACAACGCTGGCCTTATATTGTTGGTAAAGTCTCTATTAACAAAACACTTCAAATTTTATACATTCAAGTGGTTAGTGGACTATATATTGTATAAAACAGATACGTTTTAATTATAATTTAATTTTCCACTGTGACAAAACAATTACTGTTTATATTTCAGATTTTGAGATATATAGAGTGATACGATTAATTTACGTATGATCTCGTAATTTATAGGAGGCAGAAAATATAAGTCTTCTGCTATTACAAATCAATGAAAAATGACTAACCTTCCACCAAGAAAATTTTCCACATCTAGCAAAACATCTAAACAAGATTCCACACCATTACAAATACTTTTACAAATGGGGTTTCCGAAGAATAGAGTGTAAGAATAATAATGAATAATTGTCTATAATACTTATTTGCTTCAAAAAATACAAATAATATTTTGTGAATACATTCATATTTAACTATAAAATATTAATTATTCCTTGCAGACTTAAAGCTTTGGCTGCTACAGGGAATCGTAGTGTGCAACTAGCGTCAGATTGGCTTTTAACTCATGTTAATGATGCATTGATAGATGTTGATCAACCAAGAGAATATATATTTTATGCCAGTCCTACAGGGCCACTGCTTACCCAGTTACGAGAGTTTTGGGAAAAATCGAAAGCTGTTTCTAGTTGGAATAGAGCCCACAACTTTCCACCACACATAACACTTGTCTCGTTTTTTAAGGTTTGTGAAATATAAATAAATATATTGTTGCCGAGTCAGTAAACTCTTAAAAATATTATATCTTTTAAAAATGTAGGCTGCAGATGAAGCATCTCTTCAATTGGCAAAAGCAGTTAAGCAAGTGGTTGAAATGGTTGGTGTTCCTCCAATGAGTCAGCTCAAACTGGAACCATATGTATCTCATAACTTCATGGGCCTATTTTTATCAGAGGAACATGCAGAGTATTTAAAAAAAATTGCTGTACAGTTTGTGAAAAAAGTTTCTTCTATATGTGAGTTCTAATTGTAATCAATTAAGATCCTTTTACAAATTGATATTTAATTCTATATGTATATATAAATAAAACATAAATTTTAATTTATTAATATATCACAATTTAATGTTATATTAGTAAAATCAATTTTAAAGACATTAAAATTAAAAAAATAACATAATAAAGAAAAAACATGTGTTTGAGATTTCTCTACATGTTTTTTTATCACAATTGAGACTTAAAATGCATTTGTATGTATCTGTAACTAATAAGATACATTAAAATATGCATTTTTTTAAAGTATACTTTTTGTCCAATTTTGCACTATTTAACAATATGTACTACAATTAATGATTTTTAACAATTCATTCACATTTTAAAAAGCTGTATGTAGCAGTTAATTCCTAACATGGTATATACTTGTAGTGGGTGTTAAAATGGATACATATGAACATTTGGATGCGCTGGGTGCTTGTTTTCCATGGTGTACTATGGCTCAAGAGAAAGATATATGTAAGAACTATGTCCATAGTAAGCATGCATGCATAGTAGTGTAGTGTGCTTTTTATGAGTAAAGAAAAAGTAGTTTTATTTGTACTATTTGGAACATATTTTCAGGTAAATTTATTTTTCTTGCTTTAGCTTATAACTATTTTTAATATAATTGACATTTTGCTATGCTTTAGTAGACATAACTTTCAGATATTGTACAAAGGAACTTATTAAATTAATAAATAAATTTTAAATTAAATTCACTGGGGTGATATGTCATTTAGCATATAAATAGAGGTTTAATAAGTTATTTATATGTTTTTTAGCTACAAATCTTGAGGCACACGTAAAATCTTTACATATAACGCTAGCATACCACTTTGAGGCCTCAGCGTATGATGTATTGAAAAAACTTGTTGAGGAATTAAGACCTGAGACAATCAGCAGTTGGGAACTAAGATTGTACTCCCGGGACCCTCGTTTTGCTAATCACCTGGTAAGTCATATCATATTTCTGTCGTCATATTTATTTTGTTATACTAATTTTTATTTTCATGTTAGTGATGTTATATGTATAGTCCTTCCCTAATGCACAAAACATTTATAATTTTTTTTAACATTGTTCCTGATAATAAGATTTTCAGCTAAATACAAATTCTTTAGATTGTGTACAGTTTAGATAGATTTAGTATTAAACTGAAAAACTTCCTTTTATAATGGCTAAGAGAAAGTATGATACTTTTCCTAAATAAGAAACAAAAGATAAAACACTAATATTTCACATAGTTGCTATCACATAATCTGTTTAAAATACCTATTAACGGACTGGTAATGTCCAGTCCTAACCTAACTCACAAGTTCACAAACTTTGCATTTACAAATGCGACTTGGACACATTATATAATGCACAAAGCGTGAAACGATATCAGATTACGAGAGCAATATTATTTACTAGGTCCATAAAGTGACACAAAGTTACATTCCAGTAGCAAATGATGAATTGGAGCTAGTAATTGGAGATTATATTTATATTGAGGAAAAACAATTTGACAGCAGTCCAGACGGCTGGGTTCACGGAACGTCTTGGCTCACAGGTAATATTTTTTATCTATTCTGTTTTTGTATCGGTTCTTACGCCTATCAGACAGGGATGTTTTTTGTGCGAAGTCGGCTACTTGGTTAGTTTTTTTTAAATACTTACGTCGAAATCACTAAAACTGTTTTCACTTTTAGAATAGAATTCATGTGATCATATTATGATTGTCGAAAGTTATTGTTCATGTTATTCAATATTTCTATACAAACGTACATAGGCTATATAATCTAGTTTTTGAATAAATAATCGACTATATAAATTGATTTTTATTTTTAAATGCAAAAGCTATGCAAGGAAATACATGCAGAGGCACGCAAATTGCAAAAACTTATAAAATATTAATTTTGGCGTAGATACTAAAGTGTTTATTGTAATCATAATCAAGGCTGAATTCACAAAGATTGCATAATTCATAATTTGTTGTAAAAAGGTTTAGGTTTTATATTTTCTTGTTTTGTTTATATAGTATTATGTTCTTTGTTTAATTTGTTATACAATATATTAATAAGTTTTATAGTGCATACGTATTAAGTAACAGTAGGAATAGAAAGGAAATAAACAAATAAGTATATAACGTTTTAAGTTTCATCTTATGCAATACTGACATTGTAATAATGATAAAACGTATCTTATCTTCGAAATGATTTCAAGGTCGACCTTGAACTGTTGAGTCAGACACTGTTATGAATGTAAAAATCATATTCAAATTGAACTTTATTAACGTACATCGAAAAAACGACATATTGTGTTATAGATTTATCTTAATCTTATTGAGATGCTCTGATATTTGTATTTAAATTATGTAAACAATAAAAAACTGAATAATTCAGGCGTGAGCGGCTACTTACCGGCTGTGTATACGCAACGCACAGCCGAGTCGGACGCGTGGACGTTGCACCGCACGATTACTTTGGGGAATAATTTAGGTAAGTAAACACGCATCGTTGTGAAAACATAAAATTATCACTAAGAAAATATTTTAACTGTTTATCAAATAATTCCGGCGTAGATTTAAAGTTATTAATTAGTTATTAAGCGATCGTTAACGAATTCATAGTTTTTGTTCAATGTATGACATAGTGCAGTGACTGGTGATTCTTATTTAATTATTCTTACATAGATTCAAAAGAAATTTCATTAGAAAACGTAATTTTAACAGAACAATGAACTTTACTTATGTATGACGTGTTGAGTGATAATAGTCAATAGTGTCGGTCTGTTTTTGTGGTAGTAGACCCAACAACAGAAAGATGTCGGCGGTGTATTTAAATTCTAAAATTGTGTACGTCTTAATTATTGCGAATCTAGTGAACTTAACTGTAACTTTAGATAAAGATTGCTGTCTACGAAGGTGCGATTATTCTCGTGAGTAATTTTTTTTTTAAATTTTATTATGAATATGACGCTAGAACTTTTTCTATTCTCTATGTAATTATACACTAGTTATAAATTAATGGAGTAAAAGAGACGGATGTAAGAGTGACGCGACACGAGTCGTTTGTTTATTATACCTGCGGTGCCCGCGTGGGAGGGTCGCATAGACGCATAGGTTCCCGGAATAAAAACTAGTTTACAGGTGCTGAATCGAAATCGGAGTTTGAAACAGATGCAGATATGGCCGGCTATCCGCACGAAGATGCCTCCAATCTCGCCCAGGAAAAGTCAGAAGATACCTACAAAGATTGGGAGAAATATTGGAAAGCTGTAACCTTCGACAAGGCCGAAGCTGGAATTTTAAATGTAATAGGTATGTTTCGCGCATCGGATTGGCTATCCGTAGGAATTGACCAAACAAATACATTCAAATCTCCAAACATATGTTTGGAATAATTCCTAAGTTAATTTTTTGTTTTTGAAGGGTGGGTTCCGCCATTGCTTTGTTCAGTGACGCACCCTATTGATATTGAATGCTATTGTGTATTTTTAGGAGATAGGGGACTCGACCTAAAATCGGAAAAGGCATGTGGTAACGGCGACACTGCGTCAATGGGTGATTGTAAGGTAAGGAATTACACGAAATTTAACATCTCTTATATTTGATTATAGTTTTTAAAGTCTATCTGTAGTATACTTATAAAATATATAAATTAACTTACACATTCGGTGTCTGAAATTTAAATACAAAACTAGTTTGTACAGTTAAAGCTTTCTAAGGAATCGTGACAAACAAAGTTCGTGATTCAATAAAACTATGAAACTTTAGCTCGTCTCGGAACAGTCAAACTAACTTTTTCGTTTTTTATTTAATATAACATCTGTCTTCTTACTTGTTTAATTTGTAGCATAATTTGAATATTCTACAAATTTTCGTTATATATTTTTTAATCACTTATGTTATCGTTATGTGCCTCCCTTTTACCGTGTTAATGTTAAGAAATCATTCCACGAGAAGAGGACTATTCAAAAAAGATTATTTCACTTCATTCTGAATTTCTATTTTCTGATATAACGGCGTTCAAATAAACAAACAAAAGCGGATTTATTAGTGCGTCAATATGAGGAAAAACTTGGCCCAAAATGACGGGCTAATTTTGCAAACAAATAATACAAAATTTACCAAGCCGAATTGAAAAATGATTGTCCCTTAAAAGCCGATACGACTTTTACCTTTAAAAAAAGACCGTTCATTAAAAGGTGGCCAACACACCCGTTGACTTTATTTTAGTCTCGTTTAAAATAACGCTGCACAGTTTACTCAAAACCGGTATGTTTAGAATTTTAAGTTTGTTTTTTTTTTAGTTTGAGTATTTTTCAGGAAGCAAAAGCGAAAGGTGGAAAGGAACGTCGGTGGATGTTAGGGATGCGTCACGGCGAAAGGGTCGACTTGACTTACGGGGCATGGGTGCCTTACTGCTTTGATGATAATGGGACTTACGTCAGAAAAGACCTTAACATGCCGTTGAAGTTGGGCGAAAGGTATGTTATCAGTTATTTGTTGGAAGTATTTAACGATTAGCAGTTAGTCACTAAAATGACTAAAAACTTTACAATGTCATTGTAACAGGTATTTGTATAACTTGATATTTAAAAGGTTTAATTGTTATGATATTTTATTAGTTTAAATAATGACTTAAAAAAATCGTATTTAAAAAGAAATACATATTCATAATACGTTTGTCATGTAGAATGTCATCATTTTAATGAAAGACGTCATAGTTTACATTTAAATTATTAAGTCTATGTCTGGTAATAGAAAAATCTGAAACTAAAGCAAAGAATTAATAGTATAAAGTGCATCTGATATGTATGTTGTGTAACGCCATCAACTTTTTATTCTCTTTGTGTGTTCCCACAAGAATGTATGTGCGTGCTCCTATTTCACTATGCCTCCTGCTGATAGAGAACAAATCTTTGTTTTTAATTTATTTTATTGTTATTAATGAATTACTAATTACTTTATATGTAATGTGGAACATGGTGTAATGGTTGCAGCTCCTCACAAACATTGTGTAAAATAAAAAACTTGGCGATTAAAAAGCGTGGCCAAGACTTTCTAAATGTTAATTTAGAAGCATTTAATATGTATATATATTTTTTGACGTTTACAGGTGTACATTGTATTACCTACATGCATTAATTATTTTCAAATCAAATCATCTTTATTCATATAGGTAAACATGTACACTTATGAACGTCAAGAAAAACAAATTAAATTAACTGTAAATTTACATTTACAACCAGTTCGCAAGTCAAGGGCGTAGAGCGGGTAAGAAGAAATGGAAATTGTTTGAACTGGAGCAAATCAATCCCAAGGATTAGGGTCATTTAAGTATTCGTCACATTTATAAAAGGCTTTATTAGTTAATTTACTTTTAACAAGGGCTTTGAATTTATTTAGTGACAGTTCTCTAATTTCGCTTGGGAGTTTGTTGTAAAAACGAATACAATTTCCATATAAGGAGTGGTTTATCTTCTGGAGCCTGGTTGGTCGCACACTCAAATTAGTTCTATTACGCGTATTATACTGGTGAAAGTCACCATTTGTTTTGAAATCGTTTAAGCTTTTTGTACATACAACAAGGCTTCAAGAATATATTGACCGGATAATGTCATAATATTTTGATTAATTGACTCGTGAATAATACAACTTACTACCTACAATACTGTGATGAGTGATGAGACTTACTCTATGATAACATTATTCTAAACAGACGTCGCTATGAGTAAACATCGCAATCAAATGGATGTTATAAAACAAATTTATTTTATTATAATAGGAAAGGCGGAAAGGACTCATATGCCCTGGACACTCCGCTGACTCGGGTTGGGCACCTGCAAGCTCAGCTGGTAGGTGAAGGCATGCGTCTGAATGGCGTCACAGTCAAACACATTTACGCATCCGCAGCTCTTCGCTCCATAGAAACTGCCCATAGCTTCCTGCAGGGTCAGTGCAATGTTCTATTATCTATACTAATCTTATTTCTTAATACAGCTATCATAAATTATACATTTTTTATTATTATTATGGAATATAAAATACAGGTATCACTTATTCCATGTCATTCATTCGTCATCGGCAAAGAAAATAGGGTGTAGGCCGAGAGATAAAGCAGGAGTAACAAACTCTCCGTACCGTTTTTAAATAGTAAATCATCAAACAATACTTATATTTAAACAAATATCGAAAATTAATTAGAAGTAGCTTGCCTAGCACTAGTCCCAGGCCCTTTTATCAACAAGATGATCGTTAACTTTATAGTTAGCCTTTCATAAATAACAAAAAACAATTTTACTAAAGGTGGAATATACTTAGGGTCCTTCAAGAAAAGAGCGTACCAATTCTTAAAACGCCGGCAACGGACTTGCGAGCCCTCTGGCATTGAAAGTGTCCATGGCCGGCGTTATCACTTAACATAAGTCAACTCCTGCCCGTTTGACCCCTGTTCTATTAAAAAAAATACGTTTAATAAAGTAATACCTTATTCGAATGTGGTATGTGATGATGTAAAAGTAAGTGTTGGGGATATGGGCGTGATATTCATAGGAAGTATTTTTTTTGATTCATTACTTCTTCGATTGTATTAAAGCGGAAAAAGATGCGGATGACAGTTTTATAGGGGCACATTACGTTGTATAAGTCTTTTGTTGATTTATAAAATATGGGAAAGGCTCATAATGTCAGACACTTCTGGGTGTGTGTAGTCCTAAAAAATAATAACCTGTTTATTTGTTGGACTTTTAAATTGATAAGCTAAAGCCCATTTTTTTAAATGTTTACCGATAACTTTTTACGCACCAGTTAATTAAATCAGTAACTGGTTTTTGTTTCCGGTAAAAACTAATTACACTGTACCTATATATATCAAGTTTTTCGTTTGTAAATTAAAATTCGGCGCAATTAAATATTTTAGTGGAGAGTATTTATTTTGAAAATTATGGTATGAATGAAACAGTAATTACTCAGATAAATTCTTATAAAGTTACAGTTGTACAGTTATTTTTATAGTTGGATTAATAATAAAATCTACTACGTCTTGTATTGTACCTACATATGTCGTGGTCCGATGATTATTCACTAATTTCCAGGTCTACAGGCAGATCCATCTGTAAAGGTTCGTGTTGAACCAGGATTGTTTGAATACAAGATGTGGTATCTGACGAAAGGAATGCCGACCTTCATGACACCTCAGGAACTTCACGACGCCGGACTTAACGTTGATGTCAAGTATGATTATTTTCCAACCTCTCCGCCTTTAGAGATTAGCAGTTATCATATATTTTTTTCTTTGACTCTAATTGTAGTACATATTTTTATAGTTCAGAAATGGTATTGGATACAGATACCTGCAAACTTCTTGAGCATTAAACAAGGGAGTGGGGGAAATTTTGTGCATCGTATCGCAGCACGGGACCCAAACGTCAACCGAATTACTAATCACGCGGTCTACACGTAACTCGTCGCCCCCCCCCCTCCCAGTGATACCTAAAAATCGCTTCTGCGCAGGCAAGGACATTTACAGTAAGATCGCAGAGCGTTCTGACATAACTTATTTTCACATGGATGAAACCTTCACGAATTAGTAACGTCTAGTATACTTATAAATACCTGCCTACTTGTGGAGCTTGCCCTGTGACACCTGGGCAGGTACCAGGTGAGAAAGGTAACTAAAAATATGAGTTATCTAACTTAAATTTGTATGGCTGAATTTTATATATATTTTGTAGAATATTATTCTAAGCTAGAATTATAAAGTGTCAGACACTTTTCATGGACCAGAGCTTTTGTCAGACGCTTTAAAGCTCGACAAAAAATTAATGAACTTTACTTATTTTTTCATGTCTGACTTTTAAATATATTGTTCAAGTAACTACTACAAAGTTATATTTCATCAGTCAGACAAATTCGAGTGCCCAGGTGTCACAGGGCAAGCTCCACAAGTAGGCAGGTATTTAAAGTATACAAGACGTTACTAATTCGTGAAGGTTTCATCCATGTGAAAATAAGTTATGTCAGAACGCTCTGGGATCTTGGACTAATTTGTTTAAAATGTTTGCCGGTATCTATTCTTAAATGGTAAATGTTATTACTTACTTTACATGTAAAATTAATAAAAACCTTGGCAGCAACTGTATATTATTTATACAGTTCAAGTGTTTGTTTTAAATAATGTACCTACACTATTTAGTAACATCCCGTCTTAAAAAATTTAAATAAGCTAATGAATGCTATATTATGTTTATTATTCTAAAGAGCGCCTTGCTATGTTTGCGGCTGGTAACTACGAATTAAGTAATCGCCCTGCTTATAAGTCTCACTGAACACTGTACATGTATTTTTATTTTATTTGTTGTCTCTTTCAGTTACAAGCCCTATATTGACTTAGACCCTAATACGCCGGAAACCTTGGATGATTTCTTTAAACGAAATGAATTGGTTATGCAGTCGGCTTGGAATGAATCTCAGGCAGAAGGTAGGTTGATTACACATAAATGTTAATTTTAACTTTTTTGTTATCAATGATTACTAAATTAAATAACTGTATCAGTAGAAAAATATAAATCTGTAACGCGCGCGCGAAAGACTGGCGTTGACGTACAATATCACACTGCGACCGAGACGCGTACACGCAACGTACACATAGAAGCGGGCGCCGTCTATATAATGCGACGATCCACCAAGATCGTAGCATTTCTGCGTCCGACCGTGCATGACCTACGCTAGCGTAGTCTTCGCGCACTGAGCCCCCTCGCATATCCACCGGTTACAGGTGCTACAGTCGCTTTTCATGAGAATCGCGACCGGCGCACCCTTTTACGTGAGAAACGTTGATCTCTACTATGACCTGGAGCTCCCTAACATAGCCCAATGGATGAAGTTGGCGTCCAAACGCCACTTCGACAAGGCTAAACACCATCCCAACCCACTGGTGCGTAATAGCATCAATTACTACCCCTTCCCAACTAAAAAGGCTCGCAGGAGGCCCCGACACATACTAACGGATCCGGATGATCCAATTACAATAGCTAACAACAAATTAAAAGCCGCCCGCGCGGCCAATAAAAATAAAAGCAGAAACAATCAGACTAGGGTTAAAAACCGCCTTCACCGGGGAAGGCGGTGGGCCTTTACTTCGCATTTCGCTCACTCCAGTGAGCTTCCGTCCTGCCCTTCAGGCGATTGACCCCCCGGCGACGGCCCAAGCCGAGGTTCGAGTCTCACAGGAGACGCCCTTGCGCGAGTCGCGGGAACCCCACCCTTTCCGGCTGAGCTGAGCTCGCCAAAGCAGCCCGTGCTGAGCTGTAAAGGCCCTTAAGGCCAACAGCGAGATTCCATTCAATAAAAAAAAAAGATCGTAGCATTTACTAGCTAGACGTCTGCGAGTACGATAGGCCTTTGGGTCGTCTGCTCGTCTTTAGTATCTTTTCTTGATGCACCGCGTTGTCAAGTTAAATCTTAGTTCGGTGGTAAGGGTTGCGATGCCTGGCGTCCTCCCTAAGTTTTAATGTTAGGTTACTCATATTGCATGTTCTAACCTACTGTTATGTATTTAATTTAGTATTAAGAGAACAAATTACTTTCTTAAGGACAATTGATTAAGCTCAGCGCGCCATTACAAATGTAAATTTTCAGGTGGCAACATTATGTTCGTTGGACACGCGGCAACACTAGACCTGATGGTGTTGGCATTTAAAAGATTGGCTGAAGGCAAAACTGACGAACCTAACTACCAGATCAGTCAGAATCTATTGAGAGTACCATATTGTGCAGTTGGGGCCGTACGAGACAACCCTTGGGAGGTAGTTTCTCCTCCCTGCCCTCCGTCCATCAATTCCAGCTCAGCCAGATATAATTGGAAAATGCTTCTTGATATATAAACTCCAGACCAGAGTCAGAACTCCCAGAAAAATTGTGATGATTGTTTGATTTGGATTAGCCGATTTATATTCTTAGGTGATTACGTTTTTTGTTAGAAATAGTTAGTAAAATATTACAAGGAGAATGTTTTAGCAGACTGCTTTTTGCTGGCAATATTGAGTAAATTTATTTGAACCAGATACAGAGACTACGGGCTTAAAATAAAGATTGGCATTCCGATTGTCTTATTTAACAATAGTTAATGCGAACAAATTCAAAGGTTATATTTACACGTGTAAGTTTTAACGTGTTGAATTTTTTGTTACAATTGTTGCCATTTCATCAATTTGCCAAAAAGCCAGTCCACCTTATTTGTGGCATTTTTATATTCTTAGGGACATGTTGAAGTAGTATTTTTAAAGGATCTATACGGCCCTAATATCAGAGGCACTATCTGGGAAGTGGTGGGGGGAGTCCCTAAATCGCCTCGTGTTGGCAAGGCAATACCCATTTTTTGCCGCTTTCAGTGTGTCTGCTGCATGGTCGTTTAACTACTGTGAGACAGGGACGTGTGTAAAGTACTGTTGATTCGAACTACGAGCTGATTTCATCCCCACCACCAGTGACCCGATATTTTAGGACCATGTGTAGTCGCTATTATACTCCGATTTTTCATTCCGTAGAATTCCGACATTTCATAAGTGTTGCCACTTTATTAATAAAATAAAATTTTATCTTAACTTGTGCGTTTTGTGATGAAAAAGGACGTAATTATCACTCACCATAAAACCACTTTTAATGTAGAGCACCGCACTTATGAAAATGGATACATTCACTTACAAATAAAATGTATGTATAGACTCAGACTCAGAATGTCAAATCATTATAGCTGTCAGAATTCTGCAGTATTAGAAATCAAGAGTATAGTACAATAGTATTTTATGAGTAGCAAATACTTAAATATAAAAATGAAGCTTAAAATAATGCAAATCTCCCTGATTCCTTGTTACGTATTAAGCTAAGATTTGTGTATGGCTGATGAGGCTATAAGTTTAGGTAAAATCTAATGTCAATTTGAATCATTTATTGTAGTATTAAAATATATGGACCATTAAACTGAAAACTATAGACTTTGAGGTCTACTGAAAATATGAGACTACTTTTATTGTTGTATCAAATTTGGAAATACTCCCAGAATAAAGGAGCTCTTTCTAGTCACTTTTCAGCATTTATGACAAAGATTTGTAAGATCATAATAACATCTTGATTTGAATGTTCAGGATTGAATATATTCAATATGGTCCGGGATGCAATGTTGTCAGCATAACATGGAACTTTTTTTAGTAGGAAGCCATAGATGGCTGATCTCCTGATGAATTTAAAAACATTGTGCATGAAACACTAAAAATGTGTCCATTCCCTTAAGGGGACTTATTCCTATCTTGATTTTTTTATGTTAAGTTATATTTTTAATCATTATTTTTTTATAAACTATGTATTGTATGTAATGTACTGAAAAGATCTTAATTATAAGTGTAAGGTTATAGCAAGAAGATTTTTCTTTCTGTAATAAAAATATATTTTTAATTCGTTTTTTTATTTCTTGAAAATTTAACAAATTTACAAAAACGATAAAACGATGGGACTAGAATTACAATTAAGAATTAAATTTATTAAACATTTTTAAACACTTAGTAGGACACAATAACATTTTAAATCTATATTATATTAATTGATGACTAACCAGAGCCAAAATAAGATTTATTGTGTATTATCAGGCTTGAAATTCATTCTTTCAGTTAAAATTTCTTCAACTATCTTCTGTATCACTCTTCTATCCTCGATCTTGATGTCCTCTGGCTTAGTTTTGTCGTCATAAATTTTTCTATCAATAAGCCGTGTAATTACTTCTTCCACTATAGACTCCATATTTTCCTCTGCCATATTGTTATCATTTATGTTTGCAGCGTGATCGTTTCCGGCAATTGCAATACCATCATCATTAGTGCTCGTGGTAGGTGTCTCTTCATCTGTTGAAGTGGAAACAGCGTCGTTATCCCTCATAGAATCATCCTTACCTTCTACAATTGTCTGTGAACCACTTTCTTCAGACGCCTGGTCTGGGATGTCCCCTCGGCCATCCGTCTCTTTTTCCTCTTTGTTAGTTATATCATTTTCGGTTATTTCGTTAGCAACACGTTTATGTCGTTTCATTAATTCTTTTAATTTTTCTTTCGCGGAAGCTACAACCTCCTTTCTCGTTTCCGACTTTATTTTCTCAATCGCTTTCTTTTTTCGGTCCGATCGGTTAAGTACCTTTGCCTTGGGTATTTCCCTTTCAGCAGGTACGTCTGTTGTTTCCTGTTTTAATATAGACTCCTCGATTTCTCTACGAAATCTTTCAGTTTCTTCGTCGTCCACATAAGTAACTGTACTTTCTTGTGATATATTTTCAGTATATGACTTATTATTATCACTTATTTGTTCCAAAACTTCACTATTATTCTCTTGCTCATCTGAGATGTTATCACTAATATCATACTGCACTACATTTATTTGTATTTCTTCGGACCCTGTATCACTTTGTATTAAGTCATCATAGGCACTTTTACTTATCTCAATATATGGCTGAGGGTCATCTCTGAAATTTTTCCTTTCTAAAATAAAAAGTGCTGCCTTTGTTTTGATTTTTATTGGCGGTATAATTTTATAATTCATTGCTATGTGCGAAAACGATTCCACACTGTCCAAGACAGTATGAGTTTGAGTAAATGCTTTAATGCTGGGAGAATATTTGCTCTTGGCTTCTACAATAAGGTGTGTATAATATTGCAATTGTTCTGTACTCAATGATTCATTTTTACTATAATACCAGTGGTCATGGATTTGAGTGAATTTCGTAACACCAGTTTGAGCAGCCAAATTACTGATATGAACATGTACATATGGCTCATTTTTTAGTAATTTATGGAATCTGCAACAAAAATTTATTTTATAAAAGTTTTCAAATATAAAAATCACATTTACATAAAAGACCCACACACCGTGTCATTGCTACTCCACCAGGATAATTTGTCATAGCTACGAGAACCAATGTAGAGGTAAATATTATATTGCATACTATTATGACTATTATTATCCAAAATAATAATTCATATACTGGTGCTTTACTTCGACGAATATATCTGAAAATAAATAAATTGTATATGTTATAGTACATATGCCCCCATAGGAAAGAAGACTAATCACTCATTACAAAATATATACTTTAAGACCTTGTCTCATACCTAGAAAATATTTATAAAAACTTATAAAATTTGTCAAGTTACTTTGGAGGAGTACCATCACTAACATCCAAGATTTTTATAAAAATTTTCTTATAAATGTGGCATGTGATACGTTCTTTATAGAATTATCCTGTTTACAGATTTTTTTAAATTATTTCTTCTTAATTCACAATAATCGACTTAACAATAATAGCACTCTAACTAGCCGAAGTTAAATTTAAAACAAAATAAATATCTTACATATATGAGCATGTTATCGCTGAAGATACATTGAGCAATGGGAAGACATAAATTATGAATCTCAATTCCTTGTGTGGAAGAAAAGAAAATAATAATATATATACAAATGATGTAACTATAATTGGTACTACTCTTCTGTCCAGATAAGCTCCAATCGGTAGCAACACAATGCTTGGACCAAGTCCACGGGGAAGTGCTGAATAAAAGTACCAGAGAAATGGTGATGTCTGGTGTTATAAATTAAGGTTGCCAAATGCTGTTTTTTTAGAACCAAATGAATACATTAGAACTATACTAAATACTGGAAAATGTATAAACATTACTAAAATTACTACTTAATTATTTAAATTATATTCTTATTCGTATGTTAGGTTTTTAAAAGGATACTCCCCAGTCTGAACTCTTGTTCAGAATGGTATTAAACCAGAACACTTCTGCCTCGGGCCATACCAATCGACCCCAGAATACTGAATCTATGCATATGGTAAGCAGTACTAAGCAAATTCCAGCAGGCACTGCCACTTTTAGAAGGCTAAAATAAATAAAAAATAAAGTTTAAAATAAAATCATATTATTAATATTACGTAGCATTTTTTTATTTAATTTTTATATTTGATTTTCACTCATAAAATTTATTTTATAATTAATTAATTTATATTGTGAATTATAAAATTGTATGATCTTTAAAAGTTCAACTTATACTTACTCTACAACTTTCAGTTTTTTAAAATATAGATCTAGTAAGAGTAGCAAGCCAAATAACATGGCGAGCTCTGATCTAAAAATAATTATAGCTGCACCCGCAGATATAATAAATTGTTTATGTCTTCCTGACAGCCAGCCATCATATGCTAAGAGAACTATAATTTAAAAAAATATGCCTTCATATTTGAAATGGTTATTCAGTATACTAGGAAGTGAAATAAGTTAAATATAAAAATTATATTTATTCTAAAACAATCACCACTCAAAGAAGCACCATTTACATGTGTCTTGCGCACCCTAAATATTATTGGATGTGAGACAGATATATTTAGTTGCACAGGTATATGTTTTAAGTTTTTAATTGTTATGTTTGTACTATGTTTTTAGCTTAGTTTCTATTGTATTAGTATAAGTTACTGTAAAAATAGGAAATAAGGAAATAAATAATAAATAAACATTTAAATTTACACTAACCTAGAGGTAGGGCCATTATATTAGGTAATGGACGGCTCATATAAAACATAAAGTGATACTGCGACACTGTGATAATAGTAAACCACCAGGCAAATGTATTTCCAAAAAGTTTTTGAAGAGTATTTCTGAGACGACTCCATGCTGCTATCACCGCTAGCGCTAAAGTTAAGCGCACTACAATAAAAACAAAAACCTATTTTTACACTGCTATTTAATACTGTTTCAGACCGCATTGACGTAAATAGTAGAAAATGTACCTACCGACATACTGTGTCCAAAATTTATTTATACCAGACAGATGTAACAATCCTGCAACAGGTGAAGACACTGCCGAAATGAAGAGAGGGCCCAAAAAAGTGCGTGGTACCACTCCCGGGAACTCATTGTGATCATACTGGAAGAAATCTACATTTTATAACCATTTATTAAAACTCTGTATGAGTCCAAAATTAGATAATCTGGTAATACCTCTGATAGGTTAAAACGATTATATAGAATATCATGAAAAGATTGAATATTAAAGCTTTCTTCAACTTTGGTGAATGGACATAACAAAACGTGTAAGCTGGACACGATATACAGTAGCTGCACCATTTCACTTATTTAAAATAACTTTAAAATACGGAGTACTTTTTCGAAAATAAAATCATTTTAAGTGCAAAAACACATTCTTTCAATTTCTATTTTTCACATTTCTATAACTTGATTTTAACTGTCAAATCATGAATCAGCTGTCTAACAGTTGTCTACGAATTATTGATTATGACATTATAGATATCACTACGTAGATCTATCTTATAAATGTAATTTGACCTATAACAAAATTATGCTCACTTTTACGTAATTATATGTTTAATTAATTATGTCTTTGATCCCGTTGCAACACTCTTGTTTTATCATTGCCCTAGACAGCTTTTTTTAAGCAGTGTTAAGCTTTTAAGTAGGCGTGGGTGGTTCTTTCTCGTTTTGGGCATATCAGTCGAGACCCACATCGAATCTATATTAAAAGAAATTAATAAAATATATATTTAATGCTTTTTTGTTCTAAATAATAATAATATATTCCAAATAGAAACGCTCATTCTGTTTTTCTCAACCTTGACAATTGACAGCAGATGGTCAACAATGGTGGATTTATTGTGAATGAATTCTTTGACATTTTAGAAGTAGAGTTCGTTTTCTGATACGAAAATATCAATAATGATCAATATCTCAAACAAAACAAAATTTGCGATAATATTTTAACAATATTTCGCTTCTTTTACTTATAAATCATTGAGAATGTGTGATGTTTGCTCGGAGTTTTCTCAGCTTTTAGTAAATTGTAAGTTACATTGTTTCGATATTATACTGTTAATTTTCGTTAGAGTAAAAGTCTTTTATTTGTGTGAATAAATGCTCTTGCTTATTAGCAATAACACCGGTAAGAACCATCCTTCCTATTTATCTTAAACAAGTATCGTATTTTCAGGTGAAACACGGTTAACCGATGATGTGTCCCAATATCCATCAATAAGCCAAACGGAGCTAGATACAGTATTAAATTACATACTATCCTGGCCTCAAAGGTATTTTTTGCATATTGCTTAAAAGTAAAAGTTGATATATTAGAACACGAAATATATTTATTGTTTTTTAAAGACCAGTGTTAAGTCTCCTTAAAATTTGAGGAAATTCTAATTGAGATGACTTCATACTATAATTTTCTCTTTCAGGCAATGTATGTGTTGTTATCGTGATGTAAAAAACTTTGAGAGATTTTACTTAGTAGTTCAAAGTATTATTTGCCTCTCTGTATATCAATTAAAAGTACTTAAAGATGAATTGGTTGTTGCTGCCAACACCCCACCGACCATTGATAGTAAAGAAAAAGCAAAAGATGACGAAAGCAACAAGAAAGATGGTGATGATAAAGAGGAGGCTGAAGAAAATTGTCTAAAAGAAGAAAATACAACACCCTCTGAATGCACTGACCAAAACAAAGAAGAATTGTCAAACCCTGAAAACTCTTCATCTAGTATAGAGACTGAAACTTGGTCATTGCAACAAAGAGAAAAGCTTCTTCATATCATATCAAAAGTCTTCTTACACAATTTTCCATTGTACTTAGCTTGCAAACATTCTGCATTGAGTCGACTTGATGATCTCTCAGCCCAAGAAATAACAAATCTTAGTTCTTATTGTGATCTTCATGATACTGAAATACCACCTTATCTCTTAAGAAATGTAAATCTGTTCTGTAAACTGGGTGGAGTTTTTGCAATGACTGCAGTTTTTGAAAATGCCACACCAAAAACATTACCACTGTCTATGGCTCATGCAATTGTTGCTGCAGTTGGGAATTTGAAGCTATGGTTAAACTTTAGAGCTGTCGGACAACAATTTATGCCATTAAGAAATAGAATAATGAAATATATGTGTAGTTTAGAAGACAAGGACCTGCGATTGCCAGCTGTCAAGTCTATGGCAGGCAAGTGGAGAACTTTTATTGTTTCTTTTTTGTTGTATAGTTGTACAGCCTGATTGATTTTGACTTTTCTTTAATATTTTGAAAGATTGTGGGCCTTGCCTGTTAATAACTTGTAAAAAGAAAAATATGATTATAATAATAATATTTTACAGATTTCATGTGGGGTGCAGCAAAAGAGCCAATAGACTCACCATCACTAATTGATCTGGATGGATTGGCCCTAGCTTTCAAGTACTTTAACAGTAGTACATTGACTATGAGGTTGGCTGGTATTGCTCAGATTAATGCACACATTGCAGCTCATAATGAACTATGTGCTGGAGACTCTGCTGCTGATGCTGAGACCTCTGGACAGCAGCTTGCTACTTGGTTGTCCTTCCATGATATAATTGAACATCTATTCGGCCCTAATTTACATGTTGAGGTAATGGGACTGCACATTTTATTAGAAAAAAATATTTTATGTGAAAAAAAAAAATTTATATTTTATTTATTTTTTACTGTGTAGTAAAAAAAATATTTAAAATGTGATTAATTATTTATAACAGGGCTTAATTGGGTCTTCTTTTGGTAAATAAATCCCTAAAATCTAAAAATAAACTATAGTTATTCGTAATAAAACATCAGTAACTCGGAATGATATACCTTCACTGCTGTTTCTTCCAACTGCTGAAAAGTATACTTTCAGATGAAATCTTACCTAGTCTTAATAAACATTGTTTTCAGGTAATAAAACAGTCTCACATGATCCTAAAGTTCTTGGCCGTGGAAGGCAGGATCACCTCAGAGCATGTTGAGCTTGTATGGGCGGCGACTCAACTCAAACATTGTGGACGCCAAGTGTATGATCTCTTACCTGGATTCATTAGAGCATTATCCCCAAAGCCTTGCTCCCATCTATACAGCTTACTATGCGCATTGCCTCCAAAAGAGCATACAGAACAGGTGATTATTATAAAACTATTTCTTCCAATTTTTCTGTTTCATATATAATGTTTACTTGTACCTTGATAAATAAATCAGTGGAGCTACAACCTCTTTTAGGTCCTGGCCTTAGTTTCTGAATCTGTTTCATCATGATGATTTTTAAATCTAATAGGCAAGTAGGTGATCAGACACACCTCGTCGACTTTTTGGGTCCAAGACATTTCGGTTTCATCACGATGTTTTCCTTCATTGTTCGAGCAAATGTTAAATACGCACATAGAAAGAAAGTCCATTGGTGCACAGCCCGAACCTACGACCTCAGGTATGAGAGTCGCACGCTGAAGCCACTAGGCCAACTCTGCTCTTGTGTAGTCTGAGATATTTTACATTCATAGCTTTATATTTTTTCTTTTGTTTGTTAGATACTGGATTAGTACAAAAATTTTTGTAATGCCTCAGTATATATCAGTCCTACGCATCACTTCAGATCTTATACAATAAAGCTATAAAGGATATCGCTTGTTATTTTGCAGAGTCTTTACTTAGCGTCAGCATTGATGCGAGCTATGTGGTCACGCGGGCGTGCCGGTGTGTCTGTGAGCAGTCCTGTGGGTGAGCCAGCTCGTCTGCCTCCACCGGCTTGTAAGCCACATCGCTCTTCGTCTGAAGCCAGCGTTAGCATGGACCAAACTAATTCTGATGATGACCCGGTGAGTGATATAATATGAGCATTTGTTTCCTTTAGCCTTGTCTATTGCTGATGAAGAGAATATTAATATATATTTTGTCTAATTAATTTAAACATATATATCGCTGTGGTCATAGACCAGGCAATGATAAGTTCCTTATCTTATTCTGACCTATGGCCACAGATATATGTACATATATATATAGTACTAGCGAGTCTGACAGGCGTAGTCGTATACTTACGTAAAAAAATCTAACGATGTAATCTAATCAATCTTGTCTTTAAACACACAATATATTTCCCATTTGAGGGTAATAATAAATGAAATGCTACGTATTTTTTGTTCTACCTACCAAAAGGTAAATCTAAATATTTACTTACTCAAGTGACTTAATACACAAAATAACAAATATTTCAATATCACGAACAATATATCAAATAAAGTTTAATTATGTACTTAATTTTATTTATTTAGCTGGAATCACTGCCTACTAATTCCAGGTTTAGTTAACCTTTAAAAAAAATGTTATCTTTACTCCTGCGTTTTTTACTGTTTGTGATTGAAAGGGACGTAATTATCAATCACTGTTAAACTATTAATGTGGAGAGCCGCACTTAATAAAATGGAAACATACACTAACAAATAAAATGTATGTATAGACTTAGATGTTCAGACTCGTATTGAAATTGAAAAATGTGCGCGACCGAATAGGTTTGCCATCTATGATATGTCAAAAAATTATAGCTGTCAGAATTCTACGGAATTTAAAATTAGAGTATATAATAGTAGTTCTTAATTCAAAAAGAGTGGCGGAGGGCTTCCTGCCAGTCTTTTTCTTGTCTCTAAATTAGTATTTTCCTTTTTGTATAGAGGTTTATGAGTGAACATGATCACTAGGAATAAATTATATTTTGATATATAGTGTGAAGAGTTGAGCACTTCAGGTGAAGAAGCGGGCCCCACTCCGAGGAAACAAAGCAAACACCATCGGGAGTTAACAGGTAATATTATTTTTAAAATTAGGTATTCTCTATTTAAATCGGATATAATATAAAATAATTTTATAATTAGTGAATGAAGTTGGTCAATAGTTTTTTTTACTTTACTCTTCTTATAACTTGCTGACAATTATATTACCTCGAGTGACTATTTGAGTTTATACGTTATTTCTCTTTTTCTTAGCTGAACAAGAATGGCTTAGGGAAGGCGAAGAACTCGCCAAGAAAGAATGTACAGCGCTGAAATCATGTCAAAAGTAAGTGATATTATAATTACTTATAAGTAATCTTATAGCTCAAATGAACAAAATATATGGAACAGAAAATATAAGTAAAGTATTGATTTTCTTATTTCGTGATTACGTCAACAGCAATTCCTACGCAAAATACACGACAGTTAATATTAAAAAAAAGACGGTTAACGCTTTTGCGAACCTTTACCATTGGTAGTATCTGCAAGCGACGCCGAATTGCTTTAGACAAGTATAGATAACATTTTATATGTCTAACATTTAAATATATAAATATCAATTGATTGCTTACAAATGAAATTTGATACTCTACATATTGACCTATTTGGACCAACTCCATATCAAATCGAAACGCCTTGACTAAGAAATTTTAATATAGTTTAGACAATTTCAATTTCTAATAATATCATCAGACATCAAACAAAACATTATATGTCCATACAAATGAGACGCTTTTTTGCTAAACTCGAAGAAAAATTTTGTTTTTGTTGTCCAAATTTGTTTTGGGTTATTTTATTTTGTTATTAGAAGCTAATTTACTTTTATATTTTCTTATAATAGACGCAATAAGCGCGCAGGCAGTAGTGGTAGCGCGAGCAGCGGTGCTGAAGAGTTGCTGCGCCCGCGCAAGAAGAAACTCTACAAGAAACGACATAAGCCCGGAAAGACGCGTCATTTCCGTGAGTGCATGGTCCATCCTCATTTATAATAATTATTATTAAATATTTATCGTCTATTTAAATAAATTTCATTTGGAGCTTCAAAAATAAAACCAAAAGAAACATTTGTTATTAATTTCAATCTAAAATCATAAGACAGCAATCATTTTTATTCATTAAAAAAAATTTAACAAAATTTAATTAATTCACGGATAATGATTTTTTAAATATATATATATATATATATATATATATATAAATATATCTTATAGCTGCGCAGATAAAAGGTGCGGAACTGGCGGAGTCTGTGTCTGACGTAGAAGAAGAGTCGAGTGGAAGTGACACTGCGCATTGTCAGCTCATCTGTGACACTGTGGACGCCAGGTGAATCATAAAAATTAACCTTTTATATAATAGTAATTTATTTATGTGTTTTTAATTCCATACAATTCTGACAGCTGTTATTTTATGACATGTCAGAAATGGCAAACCTTTTTGACCGGGCACATTTTTCAATTTTAATACGAGTTTGAACATCTGAGTCTATAGATACATTGTATTAGTTAGTGAATGTATCAATTTTGTTAACTGCGGTGGTCCACATTAAAAGTGTTTTAACTGCGAGCAATAATTACGTCCCTTTTCATTACAAACAGTAAAATACGCACAAGTAAAGAAAACATTATATTTTTTAAGTTTACTAAACCTGGAATTAGTAGGCAGTGATGCCAGCTATAGAATAAAATAAAGTAATTAAAGTTAATTCGATGTATATGTGTGATATTTAAATATTTGTTATTTTTGTATAAGTTCACTTGAGTAAGGAAATATTTTACTTTTTTATAGATAAAACATAAAAATACGTAGCATTTTATTTCTAATTGCCCTGAAGCCGGTCAAATTTGTCCCTTTTTCGGTGGATAACTTTTTTAGTAGCAATACTTATAAAATGTCAGAATTCTACGGAATTAAAAATCGTAGTATAGATGACGCACTTCGTCACCTACACCTACTTACATTTGTGTCAGAAATTTATAAAATAGACCAAAGAGATCGGGACTCAAGCTTCAGCTATAAAACACAAATTTCTAAAGGCATCTAAACATGAATATGTAACAGTGTAGTGACAATTTTATACTTCTAAAAAGACATCAAATATTCCCAAAGAACACTTTCTCAAGAAAAAAGTTTAATTGACGTTTTTAGTATTTCTTTTTCAGTAAGTTTATTTCCCATTTCAACCTTCAGTGGACATCCTTAAATATTTGATTATTATAATTAGCTATATCGTCTGAGCTATTCTCGAGATTTATGGAAACAAATTTATGTTTTTATTAACCAAAAAATTAACAGCATTATTTTTTATAGATTTTCTCGTAGAACTTGATTATTTTAATGTAATGTGACCATATGCAATGTGTAAATAAAACGGTTGTACCAAGGAGACTGATGGAGCTGCGTCTGATGGAAAGCTACAAACGCTCTGAGGAGGAAGGAAGTGCCTCTTCCGCCGTGTCTCCGCATTCCCATCGCTTACCCGACCTCGACGAAGACGATTCTGCTTGTGAGGAGGAATTGGCGAGACTCGCCGCACAGGTAATTAAATTATTGAATCACATACAATAAATATTAATACACAAAGTTCAACATCCGTACATATTTATCTGTGTAAGGAGTTATAATAATTAAGGAGCGTCAAGTATTACGTCACGCAACTTTTTGTGTTTCTCGACCCTCCCCCCATGTAACGTTTATCTGTTTCGTTACCATCCACAGACTCATTAAACCTAAAAATTTCCATTTATGTGGTGTAAAGTATCGGAAAGTAATATTAACAATAACGCATAATTCAATCCCCGCCCTATCACACAAATCTAAGTTACACTTATGTTATTGGACATTATCGGAAACATTTTTGCAAGAAAAGAGCGTACCTATCTGAAAACGCCGGCAACGCATTCGCCCTCTGGTATTGAGAGTGTTCATGTGTCGGCGGTATCACTTAATCAGAGCCTCCTGCCCGTTTGGCCCCTGATCTATAAAAAAACGAGATTGTTGAATTCTTTATATGTATATAAACTAAACATATATAAACACATATACATAGATATATAATACTTCTCATCAATGAATGAAACGTTGGCTTTGAACAAATCTAGAGATTTAATATGACTTTATCGATTTTGTGAGGTTTTTAAAGTTAGCTTTTTTATATATAAGAAATGATAACATGAATATGAAAAATTGCAGGCTCAGTGTATGCCAGAGTATCAAGTGAGTAGTCTGGTAGCGGGTGCTCTGGGAATGGGTGGCGTAGTCTCCGGTGGGGCGCTGCCCTTCAGCGTGGATGACGTGTGTCGTCCGGGGAATACGCTTCTATGGGACTTACTTCAAGACGGTGCTATCGTAAGTTTATTTATATATATAATGTCGCAGCAGCAAATAAAATGCTAGGCTGTTCATTTAACGGCTAAATAAGCTAGTTAACTGCGACATACATACGTTTTGAATAATGCAATTTTAGTAAATTTCATCCCTAAATAATACAAAGGGCACTCTTGCATTAATTTATTTGCTGATCTACAGCTACTTATTATACAATATCTGCAATATTACAGTGTCAACTCTATGTAACATCTCTTGATTTAACGACGCATCAGCTAAAGCTATAAAATAATTTGGCTTTGGTTGGTTTAGCTTGTCATCCATACTAATATAATAATGATACACTCTACATAGCACCTAATAACGATTATTTAATAAGTATAGTACTTTTTAAGTTGCCGAAATAAGTTAAAACTGCGGACCTGTGTACGTTATTTTGTCGCTTTACTGTCCTAGCTCGTAATAAATTTGACTATCGGCCTTTCTAAGAAACCCGTTCTTTTGTGTACAAATTGCTATTGCTTGTACGTGCTTTATCACAAAGATGCCTCAATATAACACTAGTCTGAAATAAACTTTTTCTTTTTCTAATACAGATTTTTCTTCTTTCGCTTTAACGACAACTCTTATAACGTAACGTCATTATATATATAACGTAACTTGTAACGTCATAATTTTCACATGTCTTTGAGTGTCGTTGTATAGTATTTACACTGTACATTATACACAAAAGCCAAAAGCGAATACACAAATTCGAATTCAAACATAAACATAAAACACATTTTACAATTGGTACATAAATATTTAAAAAAATGGATTGTTTGAGAAAGTTTTTTTACCCGATTCAATATTAGTTTTATCGTTTGCGTTGAGTATTATTTTACGTCCTTAATGCCTTGATTCAAAATTATATCAATCTATATAATTTGATACACTTTCTTGTTCCAGGAACAACTTGGCGAAGGCCTGGCTTTGGAGGCTGAGAAGGCCCTTTGCGCCCTGTTATGCTTCAGCACTGATAAGTTTATTAGGATCAAGTTTATAGAAGGTTGCCTCGACAATCTTGCAAATCATAGGTAAGGATTATCGTATCGGTGTCTGTTCAATTCATATTTAGCCATCAGCTTACCACGTTTTGTTTCCTTTGGAAATACACAGTTTTTGAATATTATAAAATAATATTCAAAAATGGGCTTCACGCTGAGGCTCGGCGCTCATTATCGGCATCAGAACGCCTGAGAATTTTAGGCGATAAAAAGCATTCTACAATTTCGACATACAATAAAGTAGAAATTTCTACGATATATGATTGTAGTAAAAAAAATACCGCTTGGTAAGGCTTGAGGCTACTGCATCGGCAGTTTTGAGGCTACTTCGGGATCCCTGGGCGTAGCACTGCGGTGCGGCATGCTTAAGAACGCCTCGTTTTAGTTAGTTTCCGATAGTGTGCGCTTTCATGTAGGAGTGCCGAAGGATCCCTTTTCTTGCCGATGCCGATAATGAATGAATGTATTGGATTTTGACATACGGTAATTTGCGGCTAAATAAAGATCGCCAACTGACTAGAAATCAATTATAAGTTCTACTTAGCAGTTTTTAACAATTAAATGTCTCTCATCTATATATGTAGTGATGTGCGTGAGAATTGCAGATGTGCGTATCGATAACGGGATAGCTACAATCGATGTGTTATGTATTAATAGGAATAATTTTACGCTATCTGAAAATAAAAGTTTTGGTATGATAAAATGTTTCGATGTAATCATAGAGAAACTGTAGAGATCGTAACGTGGCCCTGAAGAGGGCCATGTTAGTGATAATTCTTAGTTCTTCAAAAATCCTCATCCGTATCCTTCACATCTCTGTCATCTTCCTGTAGGTTTATTATTAGACTTCGCCTACCCGTGCGCAGGCAGCTAAGTATCCATAACGGATTGCATCACGTCAGTGACATTTATTGACCGCCGACTCAGTTTAAAATGCGATAATAAAAAAAAACCCGTTTCGTTTGTCACATATATTTATTGTATGTAGATACTAGAAGTTTGGGTCCGGAAACAGGACAACGTTTAAAGAAAGACTTGGATTCTGAAATATCTTCAGTTTGGTTGAAGTATATTTTTTGAGAATTTTCAGATCCGTCGCTGTCTCTCTCCGTTTACTACCAAAGTTGTTTTCGTCATTTCAACAACTACGAGGCCTGGATATGCATCAGGTATGGCTATTCTGTTATTAAGTACGAAATACTTGTTTTTAATTAGTGAGCGATCACAAAATACAGCAATACTGATAAGATTCTGAATAGGAATTCTTAAAAAATTGGTTTTAATACTTTTCCAAAAATGTTATCTTTGACTTTTATTTGACAGTTGTCTGTATTAACAGTTAGTAAAACCAAATGAACGACAATATTTTTTACTTATTTTCAAATAAATTAGTTTCCATACCCATGGTCTCAGCTAGTTAATTGTGACCCACAAACGCCAATCGAATTTGAATAGACAATTCTATTCAAATGTAGTAACATAAGCTCACGCTCCAGTCACGTGACCATTGCCAAACTCGTTTTACGTTCGTGTGTCACGTCTGTCGCAAAGTGACTTTGTCTCAGGCTCCAATATTGTTACCGTAGGTGGTAATGTGGGCGGAACGCGAGCGTGGTATGATGCGCCTTTTCCTTGAGGACCTCCGTCACTACGTCAAGCAAAGAGCGAATGCGTCCCAACCGACGTCCGAAGCCCAACATTACGCGCATATCACTGAGCTAACAGTGCGTTTGCACTTTTTGACCGCTATATTCTCACCCGTTGGATCGCCACACAACTTCCAGTAAGTTGTATTACGATAGACTGCTTAATTGTTGTTTACCAATTTCAGGAAATACGTCTGTTTCATCAACTGGCTGTATATCTTTCAGGTCGCTAGTTAAACGGCTAGTCATTTAATTGAACGGCTAAGGAAGCTAGTTGGCTGCGACATAATGAAACAAATACAAGGATAAGTTTACTTATTAACAATCATATGAAACACGTTCGTGGACTTGATTGAAAATGTTTGTTTTTAATATATTGAAGAAGATGTGATTACCTATCTATAGTAAAGATAGCCAACTTGTTTTTACATTCAAATTGTTATTTCTTTTAAATATATTTGATAAATTTTCTAGGTTAACAGTAGATCAAGTGGAAGAATTGTGGCAATGCCTAGTAGTTGAAGGTACGAGTGAGTGTGCCGACTGCCTCTACTCGTGGTTGTTGTCGCATTCAAAGTCACCAGATCAACATGCTTTGGGGCTGGATGCTCTGCGGTTTTTGTACGTTGAGAAGATGCCCACGTTGGATCCTGAGGTACCCACATTTCTACATTTATTCTGCTTACTTTTTGTTCTTTTTATATTTATTGCTAATTTGAAGTGTAATAAAATAATTTTATTTTGTGCCAAAGCTCTCTATTAAAAACATGAAATATGAATTCATTTCAAAATTCAATGGATATAGCATATCATTTCAAATCATTTATTCCAAATATAAAACGTAAAATTGCACTTTTGAATGTCAAATAAAATATAAAGATGATTCTAGTTGCCCCTTCCAAAGGGTAGTTTCGGGTGGAGAAGAATGCGCGTAAAATCACGACGACAATAAATATAAATTATTGTTATCACAAATGTTTATATGTATTACAGACAATAAGCATAATGGGTCTCAGCCTGTACCAGCAGTTATGTAACCTGGCACGAATGGCATTGGGGGCTGGAGACGCGCATCCGCATCATCCCCACCATCCGCACACCCTGGCTATGGACCATTTGTGGAAGATTGCGCTCAGAGCCAATAGTACAGGTATAGTTTCAATGAATACAGCTGATAATTCTTTTGTAATATTTTAACTTATACACGTAACATATAACACGCCATCCAAATATTCTCTGTTCTCATTTTCTGAACTTACAGAACCCATTTCCACACCAATAAGTCTCTCTTCCTATTATATATAAGAGTGGAGAAGGGGAGGAACTATATTTCGTGCTCCCGCGCCGCAGAAAATACTTTGAACTGCCAACGCGAGATCATGCTTCCTATGCTTAGGCTTTTAGATATAGCCTTCTCTCACGGAAAAGGCAAGTTTTTGCCGCGCACCACCACTATGTGGAACCAGCCGTCTGCTAAAACGCATTTAATTCCTTTAATGGGATTTGTTGAAAAAATTTTTATGAAAAATTTCAATTCGTATTTCACTTTTCAGACGTCTCAATGGGGGCTATTCAGTATTTAAACAGTTACTACATGGGGCAGCAGTTGCAGCAAGAAGACGACTTCGTGTCAAAATGCATGTTCCACCTGTCATCGGCCGCCGAGAGACTCATATCCAAGAGCCAAGACGGCGAAGGAACCTCTAACCAGGATGACAAATGTGAAAAAGAGGAGAAAGTCACAGATAAACAAAATATTTATGAACATATGACGGAAGAAGCAGCGTTGCAATGCATACAGAGGGCGCTGCTTTTGCTGAAAACTCATTTGGATACGTTCAAGAGAAGGTTAGTTTTTTTTAAATTATGAAACAATCTTGCAACTAGAATGATTTATCTTCTAACTATGGTATTAAAAGATAAATCCTTCTATTCTAATATATATCGATATATATAATAATATATCGAAGTGTTATGTATATATATAAATATATATATATATATATATGGGATATTATATCTATCTTGTTTTAAAATCGTCGCAACGGCCATGCAAAAATACAGATTCATAATAAAATGCCAGTTTGACGTTTGCCAATTTGCCATTAATCGGCATTACCAACGTTTGGAAATATAACATTACATGGGTAATCTTAACAAAACTGTAGCCAACAATATTACTAAGAGAATATAGAGTTACTAATTCAATACGTTATCTGTCAGATATTTGTCTGAAATTCTCTTATTTTTTAACGGAATAATACATTTGCTCTACCAGGTACGCGTACCACTTACGGCGTTGGGCGTTAGCGGAGACGGGTGCGTGGGAAGGAGGCGGAACGGGTGCAGGCAGCGTACGCGTCACTTTGCAGCCGGCAGGAGCTGGGCCTAGGGCCGTACTCACCCTTCACCATTCAGATCTAGTAGCCCACCTAAGAGCACACGTTCATGTCTGGTGGGAGAAACAGGTAAATAATAAAAAAAAAACGACCTTTAATACAACTCCAGAAACGCGTTACACCAATATTTCAACATAATACCTAAATTCTAGTTTTTTATAAAATAGGGTGTCAAAAGATTTTGTATGATACGAGACGCCCATAACGGGTAGTCAATGCACCCCATGGACACCCAATTTTAGAGAGTGCGTTGCCGGCTTTTTCAGGGAGGAGTACACTCGAATTTTGAATAGTTTGGCGTCGGGACGTGACGACCCCATCGCCCACTGGTGAAATAACCTGTGGCAGAGGTTATTTCATCAGCACAATCAGTCAACCCCTTCCTAGTGGGAGTGCCATACTGTTGCCTTCGGGCTTCAGCCAAATGGGCAGGCACGACCGGGGCAGTACCACTGTCTCTCAGAAAACCGGCGTCAAGTGATGCAATGGGTCCGCCTTATTGTACTCGCGTTTCGTCCGGTGAGAGAGATTCCCGGAGCCCATCCCCCCCATCCCCCTTCCCCCCTCCCCCAAAAAAAAAATTATGAAGGTGCAGAAAAAAAAGAATCTACCCCAGGGGGGTACCACACGCGCCCGCGGTGGAGAATCCCCCTCTGGGCGTCAGTCACCGGGGCACTCTGCACCCGGTGGTGGACGCACAGGCTGCCCTTCGTATTCTGGGGGGGGCAATTCTGCGCTCTACAAAAATAATTGTCCTCGGGGCAAACGGAAGAACTTACCGAAGGCAACCCCTTCCACGCTCACAGTGGACTTCCCTCTAGCATCGAGAGTGTCCATGGGCGGCGGTATCACTTAACATCAGGTGAGCCTCCTGCCCGTTTGCCCCCTATTATATAAAAAAAAAAAAAAAAAAAAAAAAAGGGGGCTCAATTCTAACCTAAACGCGGTTCACTTTCACCTTGAAACTGCGAAGCCGGCCTTATTCTTCCTTACTGAGACTCAGATATCCTCCCCGGCTGATACTTCTTACCTCTCCTACCCGGGGTACAAATTGGAACATTCATTTGTGCCGCGGGCGGGAGTTTGCGTGTACGTCAGAGAGGATATCTGTTCTCGTCGCCTTGGGACGCTTGAAGGAAGGGACCTATCTAACCTTTGGCTCCGCGTAGACTGCGATGACCATCCGCGATTCTATGCGTGCCTGTATAGGTCCCATAGCGGAAATGATGAAACTGACCGACTCATTGAGCACATCCAAATGGCTACAGATTCCCTGCTCGAAAGGGTTCCTACCGCTGAAATCGTGATACTTGGCGATTTTAACGCCCACCATGCCGATTGGCTCGGCTCTGAAACCACCGATCACGCGGGAAGATCCTTTCACGACTTTGCTTTAGCCTACGACCTGACACAAATGGTCCCTGCGATTACGCGAATACCAGATGTGGTTGGTCATAAACCCTCTTTGTTGGACCTTCTGCTGACTTCGCATCCGGAGAACTATCAAGTCTCTGTTGACCCGCCATTGGGTTCATCGGATCATTGTGTGGTCCGGAGTACTGTGCCATCTACGCGCCCTTCGCGGCCCCGCTTTTTGGGTTGTCGCCGTATTTGGCACTATAAGTCAGCAGATTGGGACGGGATGCGGTCTTTCTTTGCGTCCTACCCTTGGGGGCCTATTTGCTTTTCGTTGGATGCTCCAGATTCCGTCGCTGCCTCTGTCACCGAAGTGGTTTTGCAGGGCATGGAACTCTTTATTCCATTTTCTGCGGTGCCGATCGGTGGCAAGTCTCAGCCCTGGTTTAAACGTTCTTGCAAGGCGGCCTCGCGTCGAAAGCGAGAATGCTTTAAGGCATGGGCGGAAGCGGCGAAATCTCGTGATGCTAATACCAGCGAACTCAAAAAAGCATATAACTCAGCCTCCAGGTCCTTCAAACGGGAAATCACTAAGGCAAAGTCAGAGCACATTGCCAGATTTGGCGAGAGATTGGCCCAACTCCCTTCGGGGACTCGAGCCTTCTGGTCTCTCGCCAAAGCTGTCCAAGGGAATTTTTGTCAGCCCTCCATTCCACCATTGCACAGGGAGGATGACTCGCTGGCCCACACTGCGAAGGAGAAGGCCGACCTTTTAGGCTGTCTCTTCGCATCCAGCTCGACTTTGGATGACCGAGGGAGATCACCACCGATCATTTCAAGGTGTGATTCTTCGATGCCGGAAGTTACATTCCGGCAACGTGCTGTCCGCCAAGCATTATCTTCCTTGGACATACATAAGTCGAGCGGGCCGGATGGTATTCCTCCAATTGTGCTGCGTACTTGTGCTCCTGAGTTGGCTCCGGTCTTAACGCGCCTTTTCCGGTACCTGTACTCGCTTGGCACTGTCCCGGAGTGCTGGAAGATCGCTTCGATACATCCGATCCCTAAAAAAGGCGATCGCTCTGATCCGTCCAACTATCGCCCAATAGCGATAACCTCCTTGTTCTCCAAAATAATGGAATCCATTATTAATGGCCAGCTCTTGAGGTATCTGGAGGGCCACCAGCTGATAAGTGACTCTCAGTACGGCTTTCGTCGTGGTCGTTCGGCTGGTGACCTTCTTGTATACCTTACGCATAGATGGGCGGAGGCAATTGAGTCCAAGGGGGAGGCTCTAGCGGTTAGTTTGGACATAGCGAAAGCCTTCGATCGGGTGTGGCACAGAGCACTGCTCTCGAAGCTTCCAGCTTATGGGCTTCCCGAGAAATTATGCGATTGGATCTCCAGCTTTCTGGCCGATCGGAGCATCAAGGTCGTCATTGACGGAGCTTGTTCCGACCTTAAACCCGTGAACGCTGGGGTCCCACAAGGCTGTGTTTTATCCCCGACCCTGTTTCTTCTGCATATCAATGATATGTTGCAACTTAGCAACATTCATTGCTATGCGGATGACAGCACTGGGGATACTCTTTACATTGGCCGGGCAGGTATTTCTCGGGCAGATGTCGATGAGTACCGGAACAAACTTGTGTCTGAAGTAGAAACTCTACTACGTGGAGTCTCCGACTGGGGCAGACTAAATCTAGTCCAATTTAACCCCAAGAAGACACAAGTTTGCGCGTTTTCCGCTAAAAAAACACCCTTTGTCGCTACTCCTCTTTTCGAAAACACTCTTCTTAAAGCCGCAGCCAGCATTGGAATACTTGGCGTTGACATATCGAACGACGTTCAGTTTCGCGGTCACTTGGAGGGAAAGGCTAAATTAGCCTCCAAAAAGCTTGGTGTGCTCAACAAGGCGAGACGGTACTTCACTCCGGGCCACCGCTTGCAACTATATAAAGCGCAAATTCGGCCCCACATGGAGTACTGTTCTCACCTCTGGGCGGGGGCTCCCCAGTACCAACTCCTTCCACTTGACCGTGTTCAACGAAGAGCGGTTCGAATCGTTGACGACCAAATTCTCTCCGAGCGGCTTGATCCTTTGGCGTTGCGTAGAGATGTGGGGTCACTCTGCATCTTCTACCGCATTTACCATGGAGAGTGTTCAGAGGAGTTGTTCGGATTAATACCTGCAGCTGAGTTTCATCATCGGACGTCGAGGCAGAATACGAAATTCCATCCGTATCACCTCGACGTCCGCCGTTCCACAACTGCGCGATTTTCAAGGCAGTTTTTGCCGCGCACCACCACTTTGTGGAACCAGTTGCCCACTGAAGTATTTCCGAACCAATTCGACTTAGGGTCCTTCAAGAAAAGAGCGTACAAATTCTTAAAAGGCCGGCAACGTACTCGCGAGCCCTCTAGCATCGAGAGTGTCCATGGGCGGCGGTATCACTTAACATCAGGTGAGCCTCCTGCCCGTTTGCCCCCTATTATATAAAAAAAAAAAAAAAAAAAAGTTGGAGGTCGTATCTCTCAGGGAAGACCCCACCGGGAGTCGATTTCAGCTAGTTAACTGAATATGGCAAAGTAAAGTAATTAAAAAGAGTTTATTGCCATGTTTTCTCTACCGTTCTACGCCCTTGATTTGAAAACTGGCAGTAAATGTAAAATTAGAAGCATGTATATTTCTTTTTTTGACATAAATGTACATTGTGTTACCTATTTGAATAAATGTTTTTTGATTTTGACTTTGACTTCTAGATTCAAGGAGAAGATGCTGTAACCGCCTTGTCAAGTGATGGTCCATTGCGCATGATTACACAAGGACAAGAGCTGACCATAGATTATGATGAACGTACTTTGTATGATATGGGATTTAAAGACAATCAGGTGAATATTTAAAAGATTTTATTTTTTATTTTGCATTATGACGAAGTCTTTAAGCATTTAACAATTGTTTTAAATGTTTAAATATAGTATTACGGCAAGTTTAAGTTTTTATAAATATGAATATTTGTTCATAAGGCACACTAATAATATATTTACACACACAGATATAAAATGTTACAAGAAAACACAGAAAATGTATATACATCAATTACAAGTATACAGAACATAACACATAGACATTACAAAATCTTGTTTTTACATTTTATTCATATATATTTAAGTACTTTTATGCATTTATGTTTATAATTAATTTTCATAGAATATTAAATATTGAAATCTCAATTATGTTAATTATCTATTATCAGTTTTTACATTGTATCTCTTTTATATGTTGGTATAATTTTCATTGTTACAGCTAGTTTTCGTATCTGTGGGCGTGGGCAGTCGCGGAGCATGGGCGGAATGGCCTTCCGCCCAACCGGCACCTG